>CM057824.1:15183000-16516500 GCA_030068075.1 Paguma larvata
CCCCATGCGGGGCTCGAACCCACAAACTGCGAAATCATGACCTGAGCCGAAGTTGGAGGCTTTACCTACTGAGCCGCCTGGGTGCTCCCTACCTTAACGAATGTTTACAAGCGTGCTGCTATGACCTGGCAAAGCAAGGAGAAGTGAGGAGTTTGGCCAACTCCTCACGAGAAAAAGGCAGGATATAGCAATGTCAGGTGACAAGGCAGCCTTTGCTCATCCTGATAGGTGGCAAGGGACAAGTCTCGCTATCAGAATGCCCACAAGAAATATCTAACAGACACCACTGGTGTACAAAGAGTTATGTGAATACGCAAGTTATCTTCAAAGCTGGATTTAGTTTCTAGATTGGGTCTCCTCCTTGTGGAGATTATTATCCAAGGATAGAGAGACCTTTGCGTGAGCGGCGAAAGAGATGTCTTCTCAAATGGGACAGGCAGATAACACAACTTCACATAAGAAAACAGTGGAATTAAAGCCTTTTGTTTGTTGTCTGTGAGCTGAAAGGTTAGGCACGAGTAAAGAAATAAAAGAGGTAAGAGAAGGGACCAAGAGGCAAGAGAAGCTGACAAGACCAGTGGTTCCTTTATAAGAACGCCGCTCTGCACAAGATGTATCTCTCACAATGCTGATGAAAATTATTTTATTTCACCAATATAAAGGCACTTTAGAAAATTGTCAGAATACCAATAAGCAGAGGGTAATTCTGTCCTTGGGGAAGAGGGAGTAGACGTGGCCATTTGAAATAAACATGGGAAAATGACATTCAATAAGAGTCAAAAAAAAAAGAGGACTTCCTTACAGGGATATTCTTGGCCAAATATTCACTTCCTTCTTTGGGGGGAGGATGATCTTCTTCAAACGGAGAGTAGCATTTCATAATGGAAATACGTAGAGTACAGAAGAGAAGAAGAGGAAAAATAAAGTACCTTTATATAGTTACTTGCATCTTTAGAAGTAGCAATAGAGGGTCAGGGTAGGGATATTTTGAGGCAGAAAGGACATGGTGGTGGTCTGAGATTCTTGAGGGCTTTCAGGATGTGGAAAGTAGAAGCAGCAAAATTTCCTGAGGCTCTTGGGTTATGCACAGGAGAAGGTATTGGAAGGAAAGAACCTTCCAAATGAAGGGAATATTGTGTAGATTCTTAGCCCCATTTCAGAGTTCCTTCTCTCTTTTTTTTAATGTTTATTTATTTTTGAGAGAGAGAGAGAGAGAGCTGGGGAGGCACAGAGAGTGGAGATACAGAATCTGAAGCAGGCTCCAGGCTCTGAGCTGTCAGCACAGAGCCCGACGCGGGGCTCGAACTCACGAACCGTGAGATCATGACCTGAGCCAAAGTCAGAGGCTTAACTGACTGAGTCACCCAGGCGCCCCTCAGAGTTCCTTTTAAGCTGCAAGGGCTGTGGCTTACAGTTTGCATATCATGTTTCAGGACTAGTCAAGGGCAGTCTGTCTTGACAGTGCCTTGTTTTGCATTCCTTCATCCTGTAAATACGCACAGTCCTCCAGGTCCCGCAGCCTTCCACTGATCTGTCGCTCCATGCCACTTCTCTCAAATTAACTCTGTCATTCTGATTCAAAATATCCATTGCCCTCAGAGGCTAATCCAAACCAGTTAGTATCAAAGAAAGTCAAGTAATGTAACCCATTCATACTGAGACCTTAATTGCTGATGGTCTGTTTTATTCTCTAGGGAACTTACATTTTACTTTTTTTTTTTTAAACTTTATTATTTATTTATTTATTTATTTATTTATTTATTTATTTATTTATTTTTATTATAATAGTTTATTTTCAAATTGGTTTACATATAACACCCAGTGTTCATCCCAACATGTGCCCTTTTTATTTTTGAGAGAGAGAGAGAGAGACAGAGCACGAGAAGGGAAAGAACAGAGAGAGAGGAAAACATAGAACCTGAAGCAGGCTCCAGGCTCTGAGGTGTCAGCATAGAGCCCGACGTGGGGCTTGAGCTCAGGAACCCACGAGATCATGACCTGAGCTGAAGTTGGACACTTAACCAACTGAGCCACCCAGGCACCCCAGGGAACTTACATTTTAAAGATGAGCACATTAAACATAACGAATCTGTAACCGGTATGATTTTAAGGAACAAGTTAGTGTTAAATGATTTTATTTTTATACTAATATGGCAGTCATAGCTTCTATTCACCAATAGCTGGTTCTTATACTTTGGGGCCAACTGGTGGGTTGTATCCCTTACCACCCTTAAAGTTCAGCAACATGGCCCATTTGACTGACTTACTTGGCCAATTATATATGAATGGAAGAGACATGTGTCAACTCTGGCCTTTAATTGCCAGCACTGTCATGACCAGGAAGTTCTGGATAATGAACTCTCCATAGGCTGGATGTCTGAGTCAGGTGATGTAAAGCAAAGCTCCCACGAACACGCAAAGCAAATATGGCCTGCACACAAATTTAACCCTTTGTTGTTTGCTTGCTTTAAGCCCATTAGATTCGGGTGAGATTGTTTTGAAACATAATCCTAAGCAATACAATTACATTCCAAAATGTATGTTTCTTTTTCTTTATAATTTATTTAGTATTTCCTAAACTGGGACAGGTATTCAAAGTGATATAAACATTTATTTTAGGGTTCCTTACCCACTCATCCACCACTCCTCAAGAAAGTTGTTAAATTGATGGTGCATCCTAGAACCCTCGTAGAAGACATCTTACAGGACCTGGAGGACTGTGGGTATTCACGGGATGATGCTGTCAAGATATACTGTGCCTTTGACTAGCCCTGAAACAGGATATGCAAAACTGTAACCCACAGCACTCATAAGTTAAAAGGAACTATTTGTTTTCCAAAATATTTTCAATGCTGCTTTAAAATGCTAGCTAAGTGCTTTTACATTGTTTCTATTTATGAATAACTTTATTGAACAATTAGCTTCTTATTGTGCTATCCAGCCTTCCTGGGGTTGCATGAAAAGTTCTATTTGGGAAGGATTTAGAAGGGATTCAATTTTGTGTTGAGAGAATCATTTGAGAAATTGGATTTAAAAAAAACCCTGGACTCAAATCTTCTTAGTTTCTGTTTTCCTCTTATGTTCCTATCAGCCGATTACTTAAACTCTTTAAAATTCCATCATATCATTTGTGAGATAAGGATAAATAAAGATGCCTACCTCATAGAACTGCCGTGAGGTCCAAATGAGGGTCTTTCTGTAAAAATGTTATAAATCCATTCTAAAAAAACTCATTATAAATATTATTATTATTGAAACTTATACTTACGTTTCTTCTTTTTCTTGATCAGTTAAAGTTAGCGAGGTGTAAATTACATACATAATTACCAATTTGCAGCGTACGATTTGCTAGGTTCTGACAAAGGTACATAATTGTGTAACTACCACCAGAATCAAGGTTTAGAACATTTCCATCACATCATGAAGTCCCCTCATGCCCTTAGATGTCATCTCCTAATCCCCATCCCTGGTCCGAGTAATCACTGATTTTTCTCAGTCATTATAGGTTGTTTCTGCCTGTCCAGAATTTCATATAAAAAAAGCAGAGCAATGTGCGCCTCCCAGAGTCTTGCCTTAGTTGCTCAGTACGATGTTTTTGAAATTCACTCATGCTATCGCCTATATCACAGGCTCGTTCCGTAATTATATTTATGACCTAGCAAGAAAAAATTAGAGTAAATAAATTATCTCGTCAATTTTAAAAATAGTGAGTTAATAAAATGAACCCCCCGAAATAAAAAGGAATCAGGAAAAATAATGACAGAAATTATATGCCAAGCTCTTAATTACCACTGGGCTGGTGCGGGCATCCATGCTCTCCTCACGCAGCACCTTCAGGAGCCCGTGTATGTGTCATGCAGGCATCGTCACGGAGCTGTGTGAAACAAAGTGGATCAGTCCATGTGCTCTGCGAACTCAAAGTCCATAAATCATATGATTAACCCAGACACTCCGAGGGTGGTTTCCTTTCAGTAGCTACTATCATATATAATATTGAATATATACATCTATATAATACACTATAATTTTATATTAAAAGCTAGACTAAAATACTGAAAATAATACTTTGAAATTAAAAGATTGGGTTTGAGTCTGCTAATGAATAGTCGGTGAGGTCACATAACCTCTCTCAGGTTCCATCTTCTTGTATGGCGAATAAAGATAAAATGTGAACCTTTACTCACTGGTTGTGTGGGGCACTTGCTAAACCAGAAAGGACAGTGGACCTGTAAGGTATCAATAAACACAGCATTATATACCTATTTGATTTAAGGCTCTCAAATACAGCCTTGGTTTTGGACTATTTGGAGATATTGATTTCCTTTTGGAAAAGGAGACAGGATAACTTCCTGTGCTGCATTCATACTATGGAAAGAAGTGTCTAGACCATCGGTGGTTTGCAGAGACAAACTTTCTTTCAAGCATCTGCTACGCTTTTTTTTTTCTTTTTTTTGCCTTTTAGGTGTTAACAGCTGTTTGCTTCTCTCTCATCTCTCTTTTATCTGTTGCTCTGTGATATGATCAAATTATACCCTTAGGGCGAGTGCTAATTTCAGTGGACTGAATTACCGCATGTGTAGAAATATACGTCCATTCAATCACCCTGTTTCCTTGTCTGTATGGGAAATGCAATCACAGGATACATAGTACCAGATGTGAGCACAGTGAATGAATGCTAACATTCTCCTAGTGACTCAGGTATTATTCCCCCCAGCCCAATATTGACAAACTGGGTGTTTAATGTAAACCATTGATTGTATCTTATACTATAAAATACTCTGTCACTCTCCCAAAGATTAATAGGTTGTACTGTAATGGCAATATTTCCAGTAGTCTGATTTTGTGCAGGTCTCTGCCAACTCCTATCCCTCCTCCTCCTCAAAACACAAAAGACGTCTAGGTCATCTCTAGCTCAAACAAGTCGGTTGGGCTCGTCCAAGGACATTTCTCTACTTCTCACTCCTAATTGTGCTATTATTTGATGACAGCCTTGGGTACTAAAGTGTAGATAGGTAATATAACTATAGAAAGCTCTAAAGTCAAATTTATATCAGTATTGGTGACAAAAAGCAGGAACATAAGAGGTCTAAGATTAAAGCACTCACTTCGATCCAGTGTCTTTTCTGCCATGGTATTTTAGAATTTTTTTTTTAATGTTTATTTATTTTTGAGAGAGAGAGAGAGTCGAAGTATGAGTGGGGGAGGGGCAGAGAGAGGGAAATACAGAATCCAAAGCAGGCAGCTGAGCTGTCAGCAGACAGCCTGATGTGGAGCTCAAACCCATGAGCTGTGAGATCATGACCTGAGTCAAAGTCCAATACTTAACCAACTGAGTCACCCAGGCACCCCTACCTTGGTCTTTTAGAAGACTACTGTATCTCCCCAGGTACATGAATAGACTGTGAATTCCCCTGTGCTCAAGGGAATGGTCTGGGAGTCCCAGCTATGTTTCCTTATTACCAGTTTGTTCTCACTTAAACTACATTCCTCTCTAACTCTTTCTTCTGATTCTTACCTTGGTTCTTTGGTCTGGACCCTGGCTCACAGAAGTAGACTCCATATTTTGGCATCTACCTCTTGAATCCCCCCAATTGTTTGGCCATCCCTCTGGACTTCTATGCTTCCAACTATCTTTAGTAGGACACCTCTTAGTTCCAAACCACTTTCCTAATATCTTAGATAGAACTTTCCTTAAATATAACAATTATGGAAGATACTCCTTGAGTATTGAGTCTTACATATACTGAAACTTGGGTGTGATTACCAAAAGACAGATCAAGGGACTTCGCAGAGCTCCAGTATTGTTAGAAAGACTGCAGCTGGCTCCAGAGAGTATCGCTCGTTGCACGTTAACTGAGACCGATGTCTGCAGCACGTATCCTAGAGAACAGCCCTTTGCCAGGATTGATTCCTGATCCGTATGTGTGAATCAGATCTGGCCAGTCAGTGAAATAGAAAGTGAGGCCCAAATTATGTCCCCAAATCTCATAGGTTGGCTATGTTGGTCAGGTGGGTTCCGTGTACTCTAAACATTGATGCGGAATCAATGAATGTGAGCTCTCTGAGGTCAAGGGCCACATCTTTCACGTTTATGCTGCAACCCCACTGCTTAGGACTGTGCCTGACACATAGTAGGCACTCCGCAAATATTTGTCCTATCAATTTCCTCCTCAATATAACAACACCTGGAGAGGTGTTGCAGCCAACCTCCCTGTGACGGGAGAAGCTCCTTTCCAAGTCTGGGTTCTGATGTCAAACCGATACCATCAATCTTTTGGAAGGATCAAATAAATATTTGATGGGGAGTCTGAGACAAGGGGCAGGAAGACAGCTTTCTGGGAAGGAGAATTCTGGAAATTTGCAGAGCGGCAAAGACACAGGTATTTATAAAGGGACACCTTTATAAGAAGGAAGTCACTGCCCCAAGTGAAATTTAAAAGAAGCAACAAGGAGTGCGCATGAATGTATGGGTTGGTGGAGGTGGAAGGATATCCCATAATTCTTAGAGAAGGAAGGCTCATTTCTGGAGCCTTTGGTGTCCAGAACTGGCAAATTCTCCCTATTGGGTGATTCTCCAGCCTTCCTGGTTAACACCTTTAAACTTCTCTATCTGCCTTCCAGTAGCTCATATGCCATTAAACACCATAGTTCTCAGTCTGCTTTCATTCAATATTAGGTGACATTTAAAATTAATGATTCCTTTTTTTGCCTACATCTCATTGCACGTAAAATGTAAAGCACATTCCTGCAGATAAAAGTGAATCAATAAGGCAGTGATTCTCATCCTACTGGGGGGCCACACAGGAATTCGGGCATGGATAACCCTGTGTAGTTACTAAGAGGACACCAAGTGATTCCTCCCCCACAGCCTCTATCAGAGGGGCAACGAGGCTTGCAGCCTTTCCTCTCACTGTTGAGTTTGAGTTTCCTGCTCTGGAGGCTGACCATTGAAAAATGCATGAGGGTAACTTTCCCAAGTTTTCCGCATGACATTCGGAACCAGTAAGTTATTCGTCTTTGTGATGTGTGCTTTATGAATAGAACTGCTAAGATCATCAATTATTTATTCAGCAGCTGCTAAGTTTTGACCCACGCTAAGTCCTGGAAGGAGATTCCAGGATCCCTGGGACCCAGTCTAGGACTGTCCTCCTGACACCAGGACTGAGTCCTTGCCCTGTCACTCCCACCGTTGGAGGTGATTCTGTGAGGGCATTTAGGTGGCCACCTCTGACGGAGAAAGATCACACGCAAGGGAGCCTACGCCAAGGCATGAAATGAAGCTTTTACAGACCCATGAAGGCCTTTGGATAGTCTATTCCCTTCTCTGGCAGATGCAAGGGAGAAATAAAAGTATTTCCTACGTAGAAACCAGCCTTCCAAACTCCATTCAAGTTCCTTGCGAAAAGCTCCATGTTTTAAGTTCTTTAGAGACATGGTGTTAAAGTTAAATTCTGGGTAGAACTTTGGTTTGCAAAGAAAGTCCATTCGCTCAGCAAAACTCCAGACAACTGGTGACAGAACTAACTTCTAATGTGATCTTAATTATATCCCACCCTGTGTACTGTGACGATGTCTACCTCAAAATCTCTCCTTTCTATCTCAATTCATTTTGTTGGATGTGCAGTTAGAAAATTCTGTTACTTGAGGAAAACACTGTGTATGTGATCAATATATAATAAAAGAACTATAGATTTCTGATCAGATGATATCGTTTCTCATCTTATTGCCCAAATGTCAGTCATTATGCAGGCTATGTAAAGAAATCCAGAATATGTAAATTGAGGTATTTGCTCTTACAGTGAAGTTATATTTTATACATCTTAGTGTTTGTTTCATAACAGAAAAAGTCTTTTTTATCCTGGTTAATATTTGACAATGTGTAGTTCTAAAGTTTTTGCAGATTGAAAAAAAAGCAGACTCGGGGCTCCTGGATGACTCAGTCCGGTGAGAGACTGACTTTGGCTCAGGTCATGATCTCACGGTTCGTGGGTTCAAGCCCCATGTTAGGCTTTGCACTGACAGTGCAGAGCCTGCTTCGGATTCTCTGTCTCCCTCTCTCTCTGCCCCTGCTCGCTCCCACTCTCTCTCTTTACATAAACATTAAAAAATAGAAAAAAAAAAACTTAAAACACATGTCTCCTAAAGTGTGCCTGAAAATATAAGTACATTTTGACAACTAGACAAAAAAATGTGGCACATTTGTATAATGGAATACTACTCAATAATGAAAAGCTAGAAACTACTGACACTTGAAACAACATGATGAATCTCAAAAACATTATGTTAAGTGAAAGAAGCCAGACATAAAAGATCACATATTGTATGATTCCACTTACATGAAATATTTAAAAAGATAAATTTGGTGTGGCTGTATTAAAATGCCCACAAATTCTTTGATACTCCTTTTTCACCAAGAAATAGAACCCAATTCCTCTTACCTTGAGTATGGGCTAGACTTAGGGACTCTCTTTTAACACATAGAATAAAGCAGAAGTGGCAATGTGCAGGTATATTATTAGAGAAGAAGAGAGAGAGCGGGGGAGGAGTTGAAGGAGGAGGAGGAGGAGGGTGAGAAGGGAAGGAAGGAGAATCAGAAGAATTAGAAATAACATAGCATGGGAAACGCTGACTTTGGTTCAGGACTGGATATGTAATTCCCTGCTCTTCTTCCCAGACCTCTTTCTGACCGCCCCCACCTCCCAGCACTGCCCCCAGTCGTGGCCTGTTTCGAGGCTCTGTGAAACAATCCGATCCAGATTCCAGGAAGAGTTAGGAAAGTTTCTTGATGTTCTTTCGCGCGGACAGTGCAGTCGGGGTGGGTAGCACCAGGAAAAGGAGTGCATGGGATAGTGATTATTTTTATCCCCGCCATGTGAGAATTTCTAAATGGTCAATAATTATAAAGCTTTATGGTTGGATTTAACCAGTCTTAGTGTTTTCTGTCAAGATGTTAAATATACAACCAGGAGAGGTTAAAACCAATAAAGATTTGCTTTGGAAAAGTACCAGAACCCATTTATAAAAATTAAACACCTTGAGGCTGAATTCCAGAATATTTTAATTATTGGACATTATATGTGTGTGTATGTGTATAAATATATATATAATATGTGTGTATATATGTGTGTATGTATATATATGTATGTATGTATATATCTATCTTTATCTATCTATCTATCTGTCTATCTATCTCTCTATCTATCATCTATCTATATCTTGTTCCTTTGACTTTAAATTGCAGGAATAGAAATTTATACACTGATTCACATTAATATCTTCTTATTAAAGGAACTTATCACAGTCAGAGTGGGAACAAACGTGGGGCCGGTGTTGCGGGCTGTAAGCGGGTAAATACATACAGGGACACTGATTCCGGCTCTCGGTCCACGTGCTGTCTGTTTTCCAGAACGACACTGAGTGTTATATTTTTGCCTTAATTCTTTTGCGTGAGCCATTCTTTCTCCTTGGAGTGCCCTTTCCATCCCCATCTCTGTTTATGGAGTTCTTATTCATCCTTCATGCCCCAAATCAACTGCCATTTTTCTCCTTGAAGTCGTAGCTGTGCGTCATTATCTTTACAACCAGATGTCTGCTCTCTTCTCTCTGGCCCTCTAAACTTTACTTTCATTTTTCTGAATGTCTTTATAGTCTACTATGGGGTATAGTTATTTGCAAACACGCCTTCTATTTTCCATTGGGATTAAGTTCCCTGAGAGTAGATTTTATGTCTTATAGATCCATGTAACTGTTACTGAACCTATAGAAAGTTTATTAGTATTTGTAACCTGGTATTCATAATGGGTTTTGTTTCTTCACAGGATATCCTATCGCATTGGCACAATCTTTGGAAGATGTGGTTAATATCTGAAACGTGGAGTATAAATAAAGAAAAGAAGATGTTTATGGTTTGCAACATCATAAACTAATCAAGAAGAGTAGCGGGCTGGTTTCAGGAAAGTAGTAATATCCAATGCTTGTATAACTCTTGCCATGTGCCAGGCTCTGTTCTAAGTGCTCTACTGGTATTTTCAACCCTCACAGTTTAAGAATAAATTGAGACGCAGACAAGATTCATAACTAGTTAGAGATTATAAAGCTGATAGGTTGCAGAGATGTGCTCTGGGGCCATAAGGCTCTGGAGTCCTTGCTTTTGTTTTACTTATTTTTTTAATTTTAGAGAGAGAGAGAGAACAGAGAGAGAGAGAGAGAGAGAGAATCTTAAGCAGGTTCCACACTCAGGGCAGAGCCCGATGCGGGGCTTGATCCCACGACCTTGGGATCATGACCTGAACTGAAATCAAGAGTTGGACGCTCTACCAACTGAGCCCCCCAGCCCCCCTGGAATCCTTGCTCTTGAACTTCACATTGGGTGCCAAAATACGGATAGCCCTGTCTCCCCTGTCTCCTCTCATCATAGCGCTTTCTTTTTTGGAAACTCGCCAAGCAAAGAAGTTTTAATGTAACAATCAACAGTCCATTTCAAGTTCTCGTACTCATCCGTTTCTTGGAAGAAAACACATTAAGGAGAGGAATCCGTGGGGCGCCTGTGGGGCTCTGTCGGTTGAGCTTCCAACTTCTAATTTCGGCTCAGGTCATGGTGGGATCCAGAGCCATGTGGGGCTCTGTGCTTACAGCCTCCGGAGCCTACTTGAGATTCTCTCTCTCCCTCTCTATCTCTGCCACTAAATGACTTGGGCATGTGTGCTTGCTCTCTCTCTAATAAATAAGTAAACTTAAAAAAATAAGGAATCTGTTACTGAAGTAGAGAGGTGTCTTTAAGATGTAATAAACATGCAAGTTTACTAGGAGATGTCTTTCACTGGTGGGATAAATAACCACAGGTACGTTTTCCTACGTTAGTGCATGGATTCTCAAAGTCTGGAACCCAAGCATAAGTGTCTCCTGAGAACTTGTTAGAAATGCAGATTCTTGAGCCTCGCCCTAAGTTAGTGTTCTGTGATTTTTAATGTACACTTAACTCTGACAACTACTGCTCTAGTCCACTGATTTCTTCACTTGGCTGCATGCTGGGATTTTCTGGGGTTTTAAAAACACTGGTGCCTGTGTTTCTCCCCCAGAAATTTGGATTTAATTGGTAGGGTGTGGTCTTGGCATTGACAATTTTAAAAGCTCCCCAGGTGACCCAAATATTCCATCCCAGTGAGAACCAAGACTCTGTCCTAATATTTAGGATGTCTGGCTGATAGCAGGCACTCAGTACAAACTTCACTATTGAGGGGGGGAAGCTCTTATTGGTGACTATAACCATACAGGGCCTAGGAGAGTGCCTGGTATTTCGTAGGACCGCAACAAATATCGATGAATGAGTGAATGTTACACAGATTTGTCATGCTTCGCAAAGTATACAAAATAAAACATAGTATTATAGCATTTCACCATCCTCGAAGAGGAGTAAAACACTGTGTTCCAGATAAACCCAGACTCTCCCAGATATGCTATTCCTTTTTGAGCCTTTGCAAATCAGTCGCTTCTTCCCATAATGACTTCTACTTCTCCCCTTCCACACATTTCCTGGCTACCTTTTCCTCTTCATTCGAGTCTCAGCTTCTCAGTTTTCTCCTCTGGGAAATGGGTCTCGCTTGAGTGAGAAAAGCCACTTAGGACGTGTCCTCTCCAATCTCTTCTTGAGCCCATTGTTCACCCTCCGTGCGTTTTTTAACCACATGAATTGAAATTGCCCACTTGGTAGACTGTTTGTCCTCGCTTCTTCAGAGAAAGCCCTGCCTTTTCACCGCCTGGCTCCTCCGGCCACAGAGTCGGTGCTTGGCACCTGATAGCTGCTCAATAAACATTGCTCGAAGGGATCAATCATTTCTTCCTGTAGGATTATCCCCCATGAGACAGGCTCCTGGTCAGCAAATCGGGCCTCCTTTGATTGGATAAATAAAATAATCTCTGTCACGTCAGTGCTGCCTTGGAGAGAAGTGTTGTACGATTTTTAGCTGCTGGTCATTCTCACAACCAGTACCTAAGCCTCAGAAAATGGGTTGGCAGGTGTTTTGGTTCTCTTTGATTCTGTTCTTGTACAGATGAGCTATTTGGAAGCTTCAAGCTCAATACCAACTTGTTAAACCTGACCATCTGTTGGGGAGGGTTTTATTTTAGATGAGAGCATCTGGGTCCCCATTTACATTTGCTGAGGTTAATAGACCTGACAACCTTCCTCTGTTCTCAGCAGGGAGCACAGCCTGGAACTGCTGGGGAGGAGGCAGCTGAGTTCTTCACTGGCTGTTCTCAAATACACTCTCCCCACCCGCAGGCATTTCTATATTCCAGCTTAAGACTCTTACCTCTTAAAGTCATAGCTTTCTAGTCCATGCATGGCACGCAGCTGAGAAGCCATCTTCACCGATACCAGGTCGTCGTGGGTTACTAAGTGGCAGGATGATGGGAAGTAGCAGAGACCTCAGGTCCAAATCCCATCACCACCACTTAGCTGGGCCACTTGTGGCTTCTCTGGGTTTCGCTCTTCTCACCTGAAAATAAAGGAGAAAATATCTATCTTATAACTTTTGTGAAAATTAAATATTTATTAAAGTGCCCAACACGGTGCTGGATCGGTGGCCATCATGATGTTTATCTTTCGGGAGGCCACCGCTTCATGTGGATTCTCATCCCAACCCCACTGCAGGTTGTATTTCCTGGGAAGAGACTCTGAGATGGTTTAGTGGGTAGGATATTATGACGTATTCTTGGGATAAGCCCTGAGGGGAGAGCAGAGAGGATACAGGGTGGGGTGAAGGGGGAAGCTGAGCTAGGAAGCCAGCCCAGTGACAACCTTGGCTGATTCTGTGGGAGCTCTGGAACTGGAGAATATGCTGAAGATTTGTCCCGAGTTGGGCCAAGAAGCCCAGATCTTCATACTCTCACATCTGCCACTCACTGAGCGAGGGGTACCTGGAGTCTGCTGGACAAGGGCTTTCTCTGCAGTAAGGCATCACTGAAGGAGATGGCGGCTGAGGCTTTCTGCCATCAGCACCCCCACCATGCACCTAAATAATCTCCCTCAACTTCCCAGGGAGATGAGTATGTCAACTGAGAATCTTATTCATCCTTGTCAAAAAACCATTAGGGAACTGGATGAGCCCGAGAGCGAGGAGGGAGGTGTCTAAGTAAGGATTTGCTGGAAAAAGTTAAACAGGAGACTTTATGCAAGGTTATTGCACTAGGGGAGAGACAGTAACTTCAACAGGAGACAGGAGTGTTGCAGGTGTCAAAAGTGAGTTCACAGAGATTTCTCCCTGGAAGGTTTTTGAGAACTGAGAGTGGGAGAAATTGCTGCCACTTGTTTACCAATTGGTTTTACCCAAAAGAAAAGTAAACTTCTCCCTATTTTCATGACAATAGTTTTACAACTGGAAGCAAGGTACCCTCTGAAGGTAGGCTCCTTCCCTCCCACTAAGGCTGGAAGATGGTGAACTATCTATTCACTCTCTCCATTTTAAGGAGAGATGGTTTCTATGTCCTTGAGAAAGATACTGTTTGGGTCCTAACACTGGTGAGAGGCTTCTTAGGAGATGTATATATGTTTCAGAGGGAGGAGAGAAAGAATTCGCAAATACCAATTCTCTAAATGGTCTAAGAAAAAGGAAGTAAGGGGCAAATAATCAGCAACAAACTTCCCTAAAGTTTAGTCACGCTGAGAAGAATGTTAAAGCCATCTTGGTCAGAGAGTTTCAAAAAAGCTTAAGAATCAGGGCATGACTAACTGGTCTCGACAAGGCAGACCAATTAAATTGGCTCACAGAGAGAGGTACTCTGGAACTCGGGTCCTTTCTGAACTGCCTGGAGATGGATAATCAGATGCTAGCTACTCAGAAAGGGTCTATGTGAGTCAAGGTCCAACCAAGAAAACAGAAAGCAGCAAGTAAGCTGAATAAAATGAATTACAGTACCTTATTTTTAAAAAACCTTCTAAAGTAATACAAGCAACATATACTCATTGCAGAAATTTCAGAAAGTATGACATGATAATCACAGCTGACATGTTAACGGTACACTTTTTCATTGTCTTATATGCACGAGTAATCTGAAGTTCTGAAATATCATTAGTCTAGAGGAAATGTAAGGTCCTATTTATGGTAATAACTGAAGTTTCACTGACTTCACCTCCTTGAGTATTGGGGCACTCTTAGCACCCCTTCTTCCTTGGGTAGGAGTCCCTGCCCAATCTCACCCAGAGATTTCTGGAATCTCCACTGGCAGGGAGGTGTTGCAGGTGTCAAAGAGGAGTTCACAGACAATTCTCACATATATTTCCACTTCGCGCCTATAGCTGCTTCTCGTCCTGGAGTGGGATTCCCCTGGGCTTGTGACATGGTGCTGCGCTATCAAGGTGCCAACACTGAAATCTGCATTTGTGAAGCTCGAGTCTGGGAGGTGAGGTATGAGGTATGTTAGAATGAAACAGTTCTCCTTCTAAGGCCTTTTGCTGATTTGGACCTGTTTGCCTTTCGATCCATTCCTTGTCCTTCTTGTACTAAAACTCTACCATGTGTTTCCCGGAGACTGAAGGATGGGAAGAGGGGGGGTAAGTCAGGGTAATTCTCTACCATTCTTTCTGCCTCAGATTTAGCTCCTCCATGGGTCCACCTCAGGCTGGACAGGCTCCCTTGGCCCCAGTTTTCCTTGGATTTTTGGATGACCTAGCCCTTGGGTTGATGGTCTTCCTATGATCCCCAGGAAGCATCTGGCTTCCTGATTTCCTTAATCTCTGGTTTCCTCATCATCTCCTATTTTCACCCAGCTGTTCTATCACCAATTCCGTGAATTAAATTCTCTCTATGTAAAGCATCTAACTATTTCTATTCTCCTTATTGGACCCTGACCAGCACAGACTTCTCTGGAGAGACAAAATGAAATGTAATATAACCTTTTTCCTTCAGGCTAGCTCTTATTTTCTCTGGAGAATCCCACAGGGGAGAAAATTCTTTAATTTCAGAATCCTTTACCCAGGAATAATAAAGGAGGTAACACTGTGTCTGCTAAATTCATATCCCACTCTGGTTATGTTTGCAGTGGAGACAAGAAGAAAAATCATGAGGTCGTCTGTAAGACCTCAGAGCTTTCCTTCTCTTTGTCGCGTGGAAAAAGGAAGACAGAAATTTAGTGGGTTATAGTAAGGTCTTTAAGAATCACAGCCATGCCTTTAATCATTGCTTAAAGAAATATAGGAGGAAATATTTCTCACTGCTCACGATATCAAAACATTCATTGTTTCATCTGTCACAAATACTTAAGGCAGCTGGAAGACATGTTAAGTGAGCAAACAGCTTGAATTCATGAGTATACTTTCTTTAGTTACTTCTTTCCAATTAATTCTTCAAGGCAATCCTGTGCTCCCTTTACCTCCCTAACATAGTAAATACATTAAATATAGTTAGAGTTTAATTATTAGAAGCTTCAAGTAATTATTAATGCAAAACGGTTCTCATTATTTGTGGTGAACTGAGAGAAAATTGTATCGAAAAGTTTATATAAAGTGTTTAGCATAGTAGGCTCTTGGTAAACACCAATCTCCTCACTACTTCAACTAAAAATACAATTTTCCTTATTTTTATCTTGCTGAAACCAATATTAACATCATTTGTGTGGGTTCTCAGTGCCATCTCTTTTTTGCATACCCCTTTAGCCTTTCTCAAGTCGTCATCTTGCTGAAGAGCATGATGACAAAATCAGTGATTACCTCTCTGACTCTTTTATTTTCCTAAGATTTCCTAGAGTATTCTAACCTGCTTTCCGGGGTTATATTTTTCATACTCATCACTTTGCAATCGGCTTTTCTCCATTCGGTCATCAGAAAAACCTTCTACAGCCCTTAACTATAAAATAGGCTAATGCAAATTAGTTATAATGCAATAGCTAAAGTTTAGACAAAGTGACATATAAAATATAAGGATGTGACTCTTTTAGGAGGGCATTTTAGGATTGATGCATGCTCTGTACCTGGATCCTTGAGTCCTGCAATATGTGACCACTCACTATAAGAGCTGGGAGTAGTGAGTTGAATGTCTAATGACCATCTCTCTGGGGATTTCTGATGTTATCGGGCACAGGAAGAGACTTTCAGGGAGAATTACTCTTCTTTATTGATAAGTTTCTTAAGAACACATGACACATTTTGCATTTACTTTGTGTCAGATCCCTTAGAGATGGGTCTTGCGCTGTTTGTACAGTGGAAATTTAATAAATGGGTATTGCCTTTGTGAGCTTATTAACATAGGAACTGGACTTTGCTACAGGTAAAGACAAGAGAGAGCATCTCTGGTAGGAACCACGTTTGGCTATTGCTCTCCTGGAAACATCATCAAACTAGCAAGACCTCAAATTGTTTCCCAGATTCAGAGCTTTTACCGACTGTAATCTCGGACAGATCATGTCACCTTTTTGAGTCTTAGTGCTATTATTAATAAAATGGGAAAAATAATACGATTAATATTTTACTAGATGTTTTAAGGATCAAATTCAGTAATTATATTTGAAAGAGCCATGTAAATTCTAGAGTACAAAATAAGTATAACTGGTATATTTAATTTGCAGACGAGTAATTGTGAGATAAAGAGTTGGAGAAAGAATATCTTGGCCAAAATGTACCTAAATACTTGCAAATTCTTCAGAATCACTGCCTTGTGTTTCAAAGTAATCTGTATCATCTTTTTTTTACCCTGAGTTGAATTCATTGCCATTAAGCATCTCAACGTGTGTCTATTTCCCCTCTGTTTTATGGCCCCAAACTACAATTGAGGGAGTCCAAAGAACAGAGAAAGTAAAACACAACGTTCCATCTCTATTCATGGAAAATGTTCATTTCAGTGACCATCTATTCAAAGTCTATAGACCTAATTCTTTCTCCCTTGAGCCCCAAAGATAAGTACACTTTAAACTAAGATGAAAAATGATCACAAATAAAAAGTTTTAAAAAACACAAAGGAAGGAAAAAATTAATACAAATAAAATAATACACCGTGAAGAAACAGTAAATGAAAAAATCTCATTATTTTGTTATATAAAAGCGTCTAACTCTCACATATTTATTCACCTCTTCCTTCTGTAACTCACAAACTTTGAACAACCTTGGGGTTCATATATTGGAGAAACTGGTCTAAATTTTCATACAACCCAGGAATCATGACTATTGTTTATGTGGGAGACTCTATGATTTATCATGAAAATCCAGACGACCATTGTAGATATGTTATCTGTTATCCATAAAAATTACATATTTATTATCATGTATATCATGATGTATACCAGGCATTACTCGTGTATATAATACCATAATAACAGATCGTATAAAGAAACATTTAATCTGTCAGTTGGCTCTTGCCTCTACACCTTGCCAATTCACTTTACAAATTGTTGGGGAAACAATACATGAAGAGAATGAATTCTGACTGAATTTTTCTTAGAGCGCAGGCAAAACTAGCCAAGTCTGTGAAAATACTGAAGCATAACCTCATATGAATTACTCACCCTTTTAGAATTTTTATTTTATCTGATAAATGAGAATTAATAATAGTCAACCTGCAGATTGATACATTTAGTTCATTGGGTACTGAGACATTCATGGCACAGGATCATGATGAGACTCGTCAAGAATTAAGTGAGATTCTATTTCAAATGTATTAGCACCAGGGCACCATTTAATGACTGTATGTTATATGTTAATTCAATTTTCTGCCATGAAACTCACCCAACTGACCATTCCTTTGCCTTCAAAATAACTGCTAACAGTCACTGGGTATCAATTAGGTGGGACCATTTTGCTTTGATGAGTAATGGGACAGGCCTCTAACAATACAGATAAACTGTATTATGGGTAAATACACAGCTAGCACTCTGACTTTGAATGTTGGACCAAGACCTATGAAGGTCACCACTACCCCAGTTAGGGAGTGCATGCCAGAAAGAATACTCTAGGAACACCTACGTGGCTCAGTTGGTTGAGCATCAGACTTCAGCCCTGTTCATGATCTCATGGCTTGTGGGTTCGAGGCTTGCATTGGGTTCTGTGCTGACAGTTCAGAGTCTGGAGCTTGTTTCAAATTCTGTGTTTTCCTTTCTTTCTGCCCCTCCCTTCTTCCTGCTCTGTCTCTGTCTCTCTCAAAAATAAACCATAAAAAAATTTTTTTAAATAACACTCTAGGAAAATTTTCTTTATAGCTTCAGCCCTAAATCTTCATCTGATCAGATCTGAGCTTGACTATGGTAAAACTCAAAAGCGTCTGTTTGGTACTAGAAGTTCTGTGTTCCTTTTGTGAAACATTATTGCTTTTTAATTTAATTTAATTTTTGGCCTATGGGTAGCAGGAGGTGTGAAGGCACATTTGCCACTGGTAGCCTCCCTTCAGCCAACTTTATAGGAGTGGCGGGAAGACATAGAAATCAGTTAGTTCCATGAAAAGAGGATTGTGGTTCCATCTTGTTCTATTTAGAGTCTCTTTATTTCTTGCTTACAAATGAAATAAACAACAATAACATTTTCCAACAACATATTCTTCTTTATGATGATCCCATTTGTGACCTTGAGCCTACATTTTGCCCTTATCTCAGAATTCCCTCTCCCTGGGGCAAAGTACGGCCATGCTAGGGAAGAGGGCAAGAGTAGAGGGTTTTAATGCCTAATGGAGGACACAGACTTTTTATTTGGAAACTGGAGCCCCAAATATGTGGCAAGAGGATTGAAACGAACAAAAGCGAACCGAAATTTCATTTTGGCTTTGATATCGTTTATGCAGATTTTGTGGTTACCAGTGTCCTAGGGAATGAGTGGGAAAGTATACAAATAATTATGCTTACAAAAATGAGAGTCCAAGCTGTGGGCAGGTGGATAAATGAAATCCTCTGTGCCTGGAAGTATGTGACACATTGTGTACAGCAGGAGGGAAGGGGGCTGGTGGCAGGGTGGGGGGGCTCACTCGCAGGCCAAGCTGCGTGGGCAGACACATTTTGAGGAAACTCCCATGCCATTTACCAGCTGCAGAACATTCTGTGTATTCATGAAAGGCCAAATGTACACTCTGTTAAAATAAACTTAACAGAATTAACATGATGAGATCGTTTTCCCATGAAGCCCCCTCCCATATCTACAATCTATAAATCAAAACCAATCTAAGTGCAGAGAAAGAGGAAAGCTGTTACAGTTGGTAATGGCCAGATAAATCAGGCCTGAAACTCAGAGCAGCCAGTGCATTAAACAAGAAAGACTTATAAGTGATCAGAAAACACACTTAGTTTTGTTTCCCACTCTTTTTTTTTTTTTTTAAATTTTTTTAACGTTTATTTATTTTTGATAGACATAGAGACAGAGTATGAGCAGGGTAAGGGCAGAGGGAGAGGGAGACACAGAATCTGAAGCAGGCTCCAGGCTCCGAGCCATCAGCACAGAGCCTGACGCGGGGCTCGAACTCACAGATCGTGAGATCATGACCTGAGCTGAAGTCGGCCCCTCAACCGACTGAGCCACCCAGGCGCCCCTGTTTCCCACTCTTAAATTGTATTCAGCGGGAAAGATCCTTCCCTTGCTCGTGTATGGAAATGTAAGCAAAACTTACGGAAAAAAAAACTCTAGGATTTTTCCAGTCACTCATAGATAATGAATGACTCACGTTCCCTGCAAATTTCAATTGTCATCACGGGTTAGCAATTGAAAATGGTCTTGTTGGAATAATAATGACAGCACAGAACTTGTTGTTAGGTGATCTCCCTTCCTCCTAGTGATTTCTCCTTCCTAATCAGTTCGCTTGGTTCCTTGTTTCCTCTTGTTCACCACCTGAGGTTAGGATTGTGGCCATTTGGGTTTATACAGCTCTTGTTGGAAGGCTTTGGATGAGACTGAGCTTTTTAGAAAATTGTCTTGAGAATCAAGAGGTAAATGCTAAATAGGAAGATAGGAACGGTAGGCACCGGAAGGAAACACAGAGTTCCCAAAGATCAAGATCCTTTTTACTACAACTACAAACATATGTTCTTTTTCTTTTTTTTTTTTTTTTTTAAAAAAACCATTTTGTTTTAATGTTTTTTTGAGAGAGAGAGAGAGAGAGAGCATGAGCAGGGAAGGGGCAGAGAGAGAGGGAGGCACAGAATCCGAAACAGGCTCCAGGCTCTGAGCTGTCAGCACAGAGCATGTTGGGGGGCTTGAACTCACGAACTATGAGATCATGACCTGAGCTGAAGTCAGATGCTCAACCAGCTGAGCCACCCAGGTGCCCCATAACAACTGTATGTTCTTTCATGGAGTTCCATATTTCATCTCCAGATATTAGGAACATTTGATCCGTGGACAGATGGATCTACAGTTAGTCGTCAGATGCAGCCCTCGGATCAGCCGATATCCTCACCTCCTCAGGTTTAGTTCCCTCTGTTCCCCAACTGCAAGGACGCATACTAAACACCCCCCCACCCCCCGTGTCACACTAATGCTCTCTCACTAGGCAAAGGGTTAGGAGACTCTATGCCTCCTTTTATTAGGTTGTGGGTATAAGATTCAGACCAGATCTCTCTTTAAATAATAATAAATACTCCTTATAAATCTCACTCTCCTTATATATCTTCTTGGAGGTCAGTTACCTAGTTGGTCTTCACTCAAGGCAAGTATCACCCACTAATTGCCCTCATGCCTTCCCTAGCTGAGTTACATTAGCTCAGTGCTAATTTAATATTACCCAGTCCCTATACGTGTCTTGGCTGTGATAAACCTCCTTAGTGTGAATGGGGGGCAAGTTGGATTTAATTCAGTCTGCCTCACCCCCCCTAAAATACACAGCAAAGCAAAACTTTCTCAGACCCAGCAATTCCTTATAGTCTATGTCTGATTGAAATGACTTATGTTTCCTTTTCTTAATGACAAAGTGAATCAATGGCCCTCCTTTCCCAGGACAAATGCTGCCACTAACTAGGTGAGTTGGACTTCAGATCTGTTTCTGGACACCAAAGAGCCTAACTTCATTGGTTTTTCTAGTTTTCCTCACAGAGAAATATACCCAGGACTCATTATAACAGAGGCAGCAAAGGAGGCCCCAGAAATTTCTCAGAAACTTTACCTCCCTGCAGGCACCGAATTTACCTTTGGAAGGGACTTTTTAGCAATTGTATGACTGTTGAGGGAGTTCTTTGTTGACAAATTTTCTGAAAGATCTTTCCTGAGGGCCTCTAAACATTTTCCAGTAGTTATTAATGCTTCGCCAAGTTAGAGTGTCTGAATTTTCTCTAACTAGATGAGTATCAGACTTTTCAAGCTACTATCTGTAATGTTGCTAAAGGAAAGGAAGGGACCAGAAGGAAATGGGGTATTGGTGTCATGTGATTGGATACCTGCCGCTCTACTGAAATATTCTCAAAGGTGCTCGTTCATTGCACACCTGCTCGTTATGACAGAATATGAAACCTCAACTCATAACATCTATGTGGGTCCATTTGGTCTATGTTTAATATCTATTTCTTATTATTTCAGCGCTCTCAGGTAATTACTCTCTAAGTTTTTAGTTTTCTTCTTTGAGAACTGTCTCATGGAACAGAGGAAAGCTTCTCTTAAAATAAACCATTTTTGACTTCTTCCTCTTCTCTCAGTGTGACTTAGTACCTCTGAACCTCAATTTCCTCATCTGTGAAACGTGAATGATTGTAACTGCCCCACATGATTGGGAGTGTTAAATCACAAAAATACATGAAGCCCTTGGCTGGAAGGGTACTCAATAAATATTTATTCCATGTATGATGGATAAAATTATGGACCATTCTGGAAAGCACCTGCCAGGTTAGGCAGTCTGAGACCAGTGGACTGTTCACCACTACTGTCTCCAGACTTGTGGAGATGCTCATGGAAGTGGCTTGGCTTCAAGGTCACACAGCGAAATCAGGATAGATGAAAACTCTAACCCATTCCTTGCCCGTGCTCATGCACTCACTGTTCCTTCCATTGCATCTTGATATCATTTGCTAAAACATCATGGTTTTAAACCTAAGTACTTTTCACTTCATCCTACTAATTAATAGGGGATCCTATGGGAGATGTTCCAAATAATTTAATACCCTTAAAACCCATTGTGAGATAAATTCCATGTATAAATTGCTAAAGGGAAAAAATCCTATCCTTCCATAATTGCCACTAATGCAAATAGTACTCGCATATACATATATTCATTTTTGAGGCTAATCAACTAGTTGAGATTTTAGAGAAGCTAACCTATTTTTCTCCTGAATAAAGAACCAAAGACTCCAATTAGAAATGATGTCATTTTTTTTTTTTTTTTTACTATGAATGCCTGGTAGTCCCAAGCGATTATTAGACAAATATGTTTCTCAGAGGAGCCATGCTGGAGATCCGAGCATTCCACTGACATAAAATAATTATCTCCCACCCTTTGGGAGCCCTCACAGGCAGAGTCTGAAAGAGGAACAAAATGCCTGTAAGGTGATTAGCAAAATTATAATGATGTTTTTAATACTTCGCAGGCCAAGAGACTTGTAACAGACATCACTGAAAAGGGGGAATGTGATATAAACTCAAAACAATAATGTCAAAATGGAATATTTCTCTGGGAATTTGTTTTGAAATATTCTACCTGGACTTTTTTCCTGGGTTATGGTAAACCTATTTTGTCTTAAGGTAGTAAGAGTAACATTTGTGAATCACTTGACTAATGTGGCCAGAAATGTTTTCTATACATGAGTTCATTTCTTTTTTTTAACGGCTAACTAGGTTAAGCTAGGCTGAGTGTTTAATTATACTCTTTTTAAAGATAATGCAGGTGAAGCTTAAGGTGATAAAGTAACTTTGGTGGGGGGGTAGGTGTGTGGCTCAGGTGGTTAAGTGTCCAACTTTGGCTTAGGTCATGATCTCACAGTTGGTGAGTTCGAGCCCGCATTGGGCTCCTCACTGACAGTGTGGAGCCTGCTTTGGATTCTCTCTCTCTCTCTCTCTCTCTCTCTCTCTCTCTCAAAATGAATAAATAAACTTTAAAAAATTAAAAAATAAAGTAAGGTTGAGATTCATTGAAGAGTTGAATAGAAAGGGCTCGGGGAAAACAGAGGTCACATGTTCCTTAGAGACTGGGGAGAAAGGGTCACCTATGTGAGTTGGATCAGGAAGCCAGTGTTTGCATCTGATGTAATCTGTGACATGAGAGGCAAAGCCATCTTTGGAGAAAGAAGGGAACAAAATAGGTTTCGACCTGAGGAGACTAGTGAATGGTGTGGCAGAGGGCAGAGTCACCACGACCTAATTCAGAGAATTTGAGATAGGGACAGGGCTGCAACCTCAGACAGGAATAAAATAATCTCTGTCCAGGTCCTTCTAAAGTCAATTATTGCTTCAAAATAGCACTCCCAGTTCCTCCTTCTCTTCCCTAAAATCTCAGACCTCAAATCTCAGTGTGGTTAATGTTATGCTTTTCAATACAACATTTTGGACCATAGGAGTTATGACTGAGCACAGATAATGCAGGAGGTAAAGAAGTAGCTACTTCCTCATTCAGAAGTAGCTGAATGGAGTGTAAACTCCTGAGAACCTCATCAGTAACTTTTGCGGTGTTACCCTCGTCTGAGCAGCCATGGCGGTGTGGCATCTGTCGCCTTATTCCTCATCCTGGGGAGAATCCACTGAATACCTCAGTCTCGATACTCAGAATGGCCTGTCCTTGCCTTCCACGTATGGACCCCATTTCTCTGTATCTTAACTCATACAGTCAACCATCAAAGGTCATAGAGGGAGGAAATTCAAGATTTCTAGAGTTGTGACTGAGACAAGAGATAAGATAAAGTGGAATGAGAGGAATTACTCAAAAGCTGTAGAGTCAGAATATTGCACCCCAAATTCCCTGAGAGTAACATGTACTCCACATACCCATGTTTCGTGGATTCCAATGGAGCGAATAGTAGTATAAGATGGACACTTCATTCCACTTACAATCGTCCTCAAGGCAGGATTTTACTGTGAGAGTTACATGGGCATTTGGAACCAGACCATTGCGCTGTCTCCTACAAGGTCCAAAAGGGATTGCTGTACCAGTTAGTACTGTCAGAAAAATCAACTTTAGATTGTTTATATAGTAAAGGAGATTAATCGAGTATTTTAGATGGAAGTCCAGGATCTGGTTGTGTTTTATGGTTGGTTTGATTCAGTAGCTCAACAATGATAGAAGGACCCAGTTTCCATCCCACCTTTCCAAGACAGACCCTGGGTGACTGGCTACCATCCCCAAATTACATGCCTCGTTGGCCCCATCCAGGTGGTGGACTTCAGCCGCTCCACACATTCCTTGCTCTGGATATCATCATTGTTTCAGAAAAATATAAATTCTGTGCTGGTTAACTAGGGTATATTTTATTTTTATTTTTATTTATTTTATTTTAGAGAGAGAGAGAGCATGAGCAGAGGAGAGTGGCAGAGACAGAGAGAGAGAATCGCAAGCAGGCCCCACGTTCAGTGCAGGGGCTCGATCCCACAACCCTGGGATCATGACCTGAGATGAAATCAACAGCCAGATGTTCAACCAGTGGAGCCACCCAGGTGCCCCAGCTAGGGTAAGCTTCAGATTTAGATTCTGGGACTGGAACTCCCTCTACGGAATGAACCACTTAGTTGTGGCTGCCTCCGTGAAGTCACCTTAGAGGAATTCATTGAGGATGGCAAGCATTACAAGGCTTGGTAGATAGGTTACATGGAAGTCTGCAAGCTTTGCGTTCTTCATCTGCATTATGGAAAATGCCAGGACCGATAGAATATTGGATTTCATAAGCTTCGGAAAATCTCCCAGTATAGCCTGGCATGCGGTATGCTAGTTTCTTTTTCTCCCTCCTATAATGCAGTTATGTCCTGAATAATGAAGCACAGATAGAGTTGGGTGAAATAGTTTGCAAAGTGCTTTCCAGCTCTCATATTTTATGCCACCATGAAAATTTGTGTCACTTTATTTGCATTTTATTAACTTAAAAATTCCAAGGACTTTAGGGCAATTATCAACCACTGATAGAGCCTCCTTTTTCTCTCCAGTCCTTTTTTCTTTTACTTTACACATTTTTATTATAAAATAGAACATGCCATTATTCAATCCTTGCCCCATTTTTAAATGTTCAACCTTAACATTTATCTGTGGGGGTAGTAGAAATGATTTCTTTTAAAGTCAAATTTCATACTTGTGAGTAGTGAATTCAATGCAATGTTTGTACCCGTTTACTTTGTTGGTTATGAGAGCCATTTGTCATTTGTCACAAAGCTGGATACAACTGCATGAAACAGAAAAAAGAGGCAATGAAGCTGAGTGGCATCTCATGAGAACCTCGGAGGAATTCTTAACCTCCTAGTTCCTCCATTTTCTGACCTGCAAAATTGAAAGAAGAAGGAAGGAAGGAAGGAAGGAAGGAAGGAAGGAAGGAAGGAAGGAAGGCAGGCAGGCAAACATGAATTATGAGGACTAAATAAGGAACATGAAGGGCTAAAGCAATTTCTGCCAAGATGGTACGATAAATAAATAATCCTTATAATCATCACCTCTAAAATTAACAGATTTGCTTTTTTTCTAATTTTTTAAAATATTTATTTTTTAGAGACAGAGTCCAAGCAGGGAAAGGGCAGAGAAAGAAGGAGACAGAGGATCCTAAGTGGGCTCCATGCTGACAGCCTGGTGCAGGGCTAGAACTCACCGAATGCAAGATCATGGCCTGAGCCAAAGTCAGATGTTTAACTGACTGAGCAATGCAGGCGCCGCAACAAATTTGCTTTTTAAAGGTGCTTTTAAGTATGTGTTTAATAAAATGAATTGATGCTATTAGAAGTCAGAAAAAAGATTACTCTCAGAAAAGCAATGACTGTCAGTCAAGTTCTCCAAAGAAACAGAACCAGTAGGAAATCCATATGTGTGTGTATGTGTATGTATATATATGTATATGTGTATATACATGTGTATCTATGTGTGTATGTGTATCTATGCATACGTGTATATGTATGCATATGTATATGTAAGCATATATTTATATGCATGTATATATGTATATGTAGGTGTATGTGTATATATGTGTGTATGTGTATGTATATATGCATGTAGTGTATGTGTGTTTACACACACACATGTATACACAAAGAGATTTAGTTCAAGGAATTGGCTTACACAGTTATGGGAGCTGGCACGTCTAACATCTGTTGGACAGGCCAGCAGGTTAGAAATTCCTGGGCAGGACTCAGTGCTATAGTCTTGGGGCAGATGAAATCTTAGTTTTGTTTTCAAGGATGTTTAGCTGATTGGATGGGGCCTATTTACATTATTGAGAATGATTTCCTTTATGTAAACTCAAGTGAGTGTAGGTGCCGACCAGGTCTATGAACCGCCTTTACAACACCTAAGTCATCATTTGACTGAAGAGTCTAGCCAAATGGACACACAAAACTAACCATCACACACTGAGAAGAAACATGAAGGAACTTCTTCCAGCAATGTATTTATGATATGTATGTTTTTCTACATATATATTATACTTTAATAAAAGCTTTTCCGTTTTATTTATTTCTGTTTCTTCTACAACCAAATAAGGAATAACAAGGGACTTCTTCTTATGCGTATTTGCTGGTGGTTGCTTCTGGGTTGAACAAAGAATTCTGTGATTGCATCCTATCTTGGTGGGTGCAGTTAGGATCAGTCAGTGATAGCTTCAATAAACATGGACAACATGGTGCTCGTGTGTTGACCATCTCACTGGTTATTACAGTTTAAAAGTACACATGGATTCTATGAAGTCCTAAAATACTTGAGAACTCTATGAATTTGTTATGTTTAAAACAATGCTATTGCAGGGCATCTGGGTGTCTCAGTCAGTTAAGCATCAGACTCTTGATTTCGGCTCAGGTCATGGTCTCATGGTTCATGAGACCAAACCCTGCATTGGGCTCCGCACTGCCAGTGCAGAGCCTGGTTGGGATTCGCTCTCTCCCTTTCTCTGGCCCTCCTTCCCCCACTCATGCTTGCTCTTTCTCGCTCTCAAAATAAGTAAATAAACATTTTAATTTTTTTTAACGTTTATTTTTTTGAGAGACAGAGTGTGAGCAGGGGCAGGGCAGAGAGAGGGGCAGACACAGAATCCAAAGCAGGCTCCAGGCTCTGAGCCATCAGCACAGAGCCTGACGCGGGGCTCGAACTCATAGACCATGAGATCATGACCTGAGCTGAAGTCGGCCGTTTAACCGACTGAGCCGCCCAGGCACCCCTAAACATTTTAAATAATGCTATTGTTAATGGTCTTTGTATAAGTGCTTAATTTAACAACATTTATTCAGTCATAAGAGTTCTTAACATGACTTTCTTGTCTGGGTGCATTTATCTTCATATCTGCTTTTTCTCTTGTTCCCTTCATCAGTTACACATGATGAATAAAGGCCATATGACTAAAAGAAAGCCTGTGCTGGGTGGTCATTTCTCAACCAAGATATAGTTGGGAAATAGCACCATATGAACACAACTTGGCCCGGAAGTTAGGAGACTTGAAATCTAGTATATATTCTGATGAAAACTGCATGGTTTTCTGCATCCTGATTTCATCTCCAGCTTACTTGAAGAATCACTCATGAGGACCTGGACTTTTGCATTTCTTGTTGGCAAAGGAAATAAAAAGTGTGAGATCACAGTTCTCTACTGACCCTTCAGATTGGCCCTGCATTGCCGAAGATCAGGTTGAAATGGAAAGAAATTTCCAGTTAACTCTCTCCCAGCTGAGACACAGCCTACATTTTGTTAATCAGGTTCTCTCTAGTTGGCAGGGTTTAAGTTATAATGGCTTCTGGCTGTGATTATGTTGAAGAAGGAAGCGTGGAAGGGACCTGCTTTCTGGTCATGCCAGGTTGTTAATACAGTGTACAAATGTCATGGTCACCTGTGAGTGATTCTTTTGTCTCTGTGGACTGTAGGCAGAAGAGCCATTTTTCATGCCAGAAAAACCCCTTTGTAAATGAATGATCAGGCCACGTTTCTTTCTGGCATCGTGTGGAAGGACTAGGACCAGGGTGAGTGACTGAGGCACTCACCTCACATATAGAATTTTAGGGGGCTCCAAAACCTTATTAGTCAGGATAAATACGATTTTAGAAAATATTACATTAAAATAAGATTTATCTTGATTAATGAGTTGTTTTAGGCTGCCCTTAACTACTGTCCCAAAGCAAGTTGAGTAGAACACACTGACATTTCCAGGGCCTTTTTTTTTTTCTTTTTTCCGTTCTGTTTCCTAAACCCACGTTGTTTGGAGTTTGCACTTTAAAGTTTACTTATTTATTATTTTTGAGAGAGAGAGAGAAAGCAGGGAAGAGCAGAGAGAGAGGGCAAGAGAAAGCATCCCAATCTGTCAGCACGGAGCCCAACACGGGGCTGGAACTCACAAACCCTGAGATCATGACCTGAGCTGAAATCAATAGTTGGACGCTTGACTGACTGAGCCACCCAGGTGCCCCTGGAGTTTACACTTTTTCTTGAATATATAGTTTCTCTTACTTAGGTATTTCCATTTTAAATGTATCCAAGTTTAGAAATGCCCCGGGGCGGGGTGCAGTTGGTTGCACGCCGGGGTCAGGTCATGATCTCGTGGTTGGTTGGTGGGTTCGAGCCCCGCTTCCGGCTCTGTGTTGACAGCTCACAGTCTGGAGCCTGCTTTGGATTCTGAGTCTCCCTCTTTCTCTGCCCCTTCCCCTGCTCACCCTCTCTCTTTCTCTCTCAAAAACAAATAAGCATTAAAAATTTTTTAAAAAGAAAAAAAGAAATGCCCCGGGGAACAGCAGGCAAGGGTTTAAAGTGAACAGTGGTAATTTGAAAGATAAAATGAGCCAACTGGGCAAAAGAAAATACAAAGGGAAAATGGAGGGAGAAACCATGTAGAGAGGTTTTCTGATTAAGCGATGGGTGTTCAATTCTTATGAAATTTAAGATTTATAAATTTCAGAAAATTGCAGTGAAAGACTCTTACCTTCCAAACTATCTTTACTGCCAACAAATATGTTGATGAATATCTTTACATTTTCTTCATCTCTCTTTCTCACTCTTTCTCTCCCACTCTGTCTATCTATCTGTCTATCTATCTATCTATCAGCTATCTATCATCTTTCTATGGATGTGAATATATATAGTCAAAAATTATACCTATTTCTATTTACATACCATTTTGTATACTATTTTTCCATTTAAAATTTTATAAGCATTAGCCTATGTCAACTTAAATTCACATTTATAAATATTTGTGTTTCAAGGCACTCTGTTGATATACTAAATTTCAGTTAAATATTTACCTCTTGCTATACACTTAACTCTATTCTAAGTTTTTTGGCTACTGTGAATATATATAAACGTAAGCCTTTCATCATTGCCTAAGGAGGCATCCCTAGAAGTTAAATCATAAAATCAAATGCTGTCGGCCTTTAGATAATTAATGATGCAGATTGCCAAATAGTTTCCCAAAAAGCCTTCTTGGTACAGAGTTATTGACAACATTGTGTCTTTTTCCATTATTTTTCAGTCTGAGAAAGTCCTTTCCAATTCTAAGATTATTCACACGTTTCCTTTAAAAAAATTTTTTTAATATTTCTACTTTTGATATTTAACAATTTAATGCCCTGGAGCTTAATTCCAAAGTAAAGGGTGAGCATTACAGTTGTACTTGGGAGTCTAATTTAATGTAAAGAAGGCAAAGATCTATGTACAGATTTCTATCTTGTTCTGTGTGGTACAAAATTTCCATGTATAATTCTGGATTACAGATTATTCTTTTTTTCTAATGGGAATGATTTGTTTTGCTCTGTTTAGCAATTTTTTTTGCATTAAATTAGACTAATATAAATCGTATCACTCTGCTTGCCTTGGGCGTTTTCATTTGCTCTATCTGTGCCTATCTTTTCCTTGTACCTTTCAGGTTCACTTTATTTTTAGCTCTGCCTTCTATAAATAGCAGGCAGTTAAGTGTTTCTTTTAACAGAATATGTAACCTATTTACATTCATCTTAATGCTTATTTTTATTTTTAATATGTTTACTTTTGGTTTTTATTTTGTCTAGTGCTCTATAGACTTCGCTTTTTTTCTCAAAATAATTTCTTTTAAGTTTTTTAAATTTTAGAAATTTTTTAATTTGAATTTACAAAAGGTATTACTGAATTTAAATATATTTGTTTCCTGTCATCAAGAAATAGTGAGGGTTAGGATTTTTTCTTTCAACTAATATGAAATAACATTTTCTCTCTCTGCCATAACAATAAAAGAAAAAAACGGACCATAATACATAAAAGGATAGTTTTCAAAACAACAGGTATATGATAACAAAGGAGAGTGACCCAGAGGAGATGAGGAGATATGGTAAGCAAACAATATTAGCCTTCTGATTCACCCAGCTCTCAAAATTCTGTAAAATATCCCTAGTGCTTCCTGGTATTGAAAAAGAAAAAAATTAAGGATAATATGAGTATTAAACCTTTGTAGGCAACATTTTCCTCAAGTAGATTCATGAAATCACGTTTTCCTTCATTAAAAATATTAATCATAGGGATGTCTGGATGGCTTACTTGGTCGAGCATCTGACTCTTGACTTTAGCTCAGGTCGTCATTTCAGGGTTGTGCCACTGAGCCCTACATAGGGCTCCAGGCTGAGTGTGGAGTCTGCTTAGAATTCTCTCTCTTCCTCTGCCCTTCTCCCCCAATCCCTTTTCTGTCTCTGTCTCTGTCTCTCTCTCTCAAATAAAAAAAGTTTAAAAATATTAATCATAAAATGTCTAGATATGGGCCTCCTTTCAGTTAATTTTAGTATTAACTTATTTTAAGGGTTCTTATGGCCACCTATCATGGAAGTCCACTCTCATCACTGTTTTTCAACAGTACTGGAAGTCCTAAACTCAATATGTTATGCCCAGAATTCGGGGACCCCAAAAACCACCAGGGAGCTGAGTCCGATGCAAGAACAAAGAGCCTTTATTCGAGCTAGCTCGATATCAATCTCCTACCTGCACTGACGCAGCGGTGGGTCGAGAGAGAGAGAGAGAGAGAGAGAGAGAGAGAGAGAGAGATCCAAAAACACAAGAGTTTTAAAGGGGTCTAGGGGCAGTGGGAGGGGTGATGGTGGTGGCCCTAGCCGATTGGCTGAGGAGGGGTCAGGGTCCTGTTCTGTAGGTCAAGTTTCTGCACAGGCACTGCGGACTCAAGGTGAAGGACACGGAACACAATGGAGTCAGTCCCCGTTTGCCCTTAAGCAAAAATGGAATCAGTCCCGATTTGCCCTTACAAACACTGAGGCAACAAAGGGAAATAAAAGGCACCAAAATGAGCAAGGAAGAAGTCAAACATTCACTCTTCACGGATGACATGATATTCTATGTGGAAAACCCAAAAGACTCCACCAAAGTCTTGCTAGAACTGATACCTGAATTCAGCAAAGTCACAGGATATAAAATCATGTACAGAAATTGGTTGCATTTCTATACACCAATAACGAAGCAGCAGAAAGAGAAATCAAGGAATTGATCCCATTTACAATTGTACCAAAAGTCATAAGATACCTAGGAAAAAATCTAACCAAAGAAACAAAAGATTGGTATTCTGAAAATGATAGAACATGTATGAAAGAAATTTCGGAAGACACAAAGAAATGGAAAAACATTCCGTCTCATGGATTGGAAGAACATTGTTAAAATGTCCATACTACCCAAAGGAATCTATACATTCAGGGCAATCCTGATCAAAATAACACCATACTTACATATAATGGACTATTACTCAAGTGATCAAAAAGAATGAAGTCTTGCCATTTGCAACAACATGGATGGAATACACTAGAGTGTATTATGCCAAGTGAAATAAGTCAGTCAGAGAAAGATAAATATCATATGATTTCACTCATATGTGGAATTTGAGAAACAAGACAAATGAACATAGGTGAAGGGAAGGAAAAATAAGATAAAACGGAGAGGCAGGCAAACCATAGAGATTCTTAAATACGAAGAACAAACCGAAGGTTGCTGGAAGGGTGTTGAGTGGGGCGGGGGATGAGCTAAATGGATGACTGGCATCACAAAGGACACTTGTTGGGATGAGTACTGGGTGTTACATGGAAGTGATGAATCACTAAATTCTAAATAAAGATTCTGGAATCTTTTTTACATTATATGTTAACTAACTTGAATTTGAATAAAAATAAATTTAAAAAGTCATCTAAAAGAATAAGCCTAAAAATAAGTAAAACAGTAGGCCTAATCCATTTTGATATAAATGAAACAGACTTTATGAAAAATCACCATAGTTTCTAAAAGTAAAATATTAGAGGAATGGCATTACTTTACATTTTTGCAAATCTCTTAAATGTCTGGCTTAATACGATAGCTAGATTTCCATATCCGCATCTGCAATCAGTATGTTGTGCTGTTTGTTTACTTGAGATATATGAAAAATAGCAGGCCTCACACAGTTTATGTAGTGGGAAAATGAGAGGTATTTTAATAACCTTTTCAGATAGTTGTGAATGTTATTCGCTGATAGTATGCCCAAACTTGACAAATGGTATATAGTTTTTTAACGGTTAGATAGGATGTAGAATTTGGAACCGTCAGTGATTTTTTTTTGAACTTTGTTAAATTAATAACCACTTGTCTATCTTGTATTTTGAATGGAACTTCTATCCATGCATGATTCTTTAGCATTATTTGTTGGTCATGTGGGAAATATCGGTTCTCAGAGTTATACAGAACTTCTAAATGTCAACATATCCCATTAACCAGTAGAAAAAAAGTGATTGTGGTAATATTACTGCCTATCTTAATAAAAATATCTCATAAGTAAAAATACAAAATAAAGTAAAGCTGATAGTTTAATGTTTAGTTTCCTGTAGTACTTCTTAAAACTTTTTTTTAACATTTATTTATTTTGAGAGATAGAGACAGAGCGTGAGTGGGAGAGGGGCAGAGAGAGACGGAGACACAGAATCTGAAGCAGGCTCCAGGCTCTGAACTGATAGCACAGAGCCCAACGTAGGGTTTGAACTCACAAGCCGTGAGATCATGACCTGAGCCGAAGTCGGACGCTTCATGGACTGAGTTACCCAGGTGCCCTTAGTTCTACAGTACTTTTTAAAGTATGATTTCCTCATGTTGACTATGGATTTCTCATTCATTGTTCAGGATATTTACCTTCATAGTTCTTGTTGTTGATGCTTTTAAAATTTAGTATCAATAATAGCTATAAATTCTTTGGAATTTAAAAAAAAGAAAAAAAATTCAATGGCACTATCCTAAGCTCTGGACGTGCATGGTTTGAATTCTTACATGATGTCTGGGAGGTTATTGATTGGATTTTGAATGAATAAAATTCCTTCATGTCTGGTGTTTGCCAAAAACCCAGAGCAGGTTCAGTCTGTTTCTGGTCTCCCATATTGTCTCGCTTGTTTTTATCAGGAGGTGACTGTTATCAGTATCCTGGATAAATTTCCTGTGTTCGGCAGTCTATGGTGGCTCTCCCAGGCTGGGAAAATTCCATCTTTGCTTACTAATCTGTAAAATCCTGGAACCTGAATTAATTTCTAGATATTTTGAAGTTATCTGTACTGTATGAAATTACTATAGTCGCCATCTACATTTGATTAGTAAGAATTGGTCTTGATATCTGCCCAATTATGGACCTATATTCTTAGTTTCAGGTTCTTTTTTTTTTTTTTTTCATGTATATTTCAATAGGCAGGCACAAAAGGATGATTCATTTTCTGCTTTCGAGGTCCTCAAGCTTGAAAAAACTTTTAAAGTATTTATCCTTTTTTCCTTTCTTCCCCTGTTCTTTAATTGTCATGTTATTCGTAGAATGACTGAAAACAAAAAAATTCTTTTTCAAGCGCTGCAACAGAGATATTATTGTGTCCTGATAAAGTTGTTTAAAAGAAAAGATGTATTTTTTAAAAATATATTCTTATGATTGGTAGGAATCCTCATTGTGCACGCTGAGCTGGTAGATGGATATGTTATTTTCTCTGAAACGCAAGCTGTAATAAAGACACGGGCTTCCAATTTTGTTGTCAGGTTTCATTATTTTGACTTGTGACAAGTCAGGATAGACACTGCAGTCCTGTAAAGAGCTAACTACAAGTGTCTGGCTGGCTTCCAACTGTTATGTCACATACATGCTAAAACCAAGCCATCATCATCCTTAGCACATCCTCCTAATTCTCCCTTCCAAGGAGATCAGGAAATATGTTCATGTCGAATGATCATTTCATCTAAAAGATTTTAAACCTCATAGCTTTGAATAACACTTCATAACCATTCATAAGACTTCCTGTTACTCTAACTCATTCATTCGGTGCATATTCAGTGACTACCTATTACGTTCCAGGTCAAAATCTCATAAGGAGAAGATTCGGTGATGAAAAAGGCCAACAAGGCCACTGCTTCCGTGGAGCTCACCTTTGACTGAGGAACGTAGGCAATAAAATGTAAGCTGATAAAGGCATTTCACCAACTTGAAGTGTTACAGAGAGTGATAGCATGTGTAGGGAGTGGAAGCACCATGAGATAAGGTGGACATGGAGTCCTCCCCAAGGAGACGGATTTTGGCTGAGGCCGAGATTATAGGAAAAAGTAATTCATACCCAAATGGGAGTAGATTTTCAGGCAGAGGAGATAGAAGTGAGAAAGTCCCAAAGCAGGTACAGTTTTTGTATGTTCAAGGAACAGAAAGAAGTCCATAAGATAGAAGCATTGTGGCAGAAAGAGACCCAAGCACTGGATGAAATTGGAGGGGTCAGTAGAGACCAGAGCATGTAGGATATTTAGCCTGATAAGAATTTAGGATTTTAGGTATGATCATAAACTATTGGGGGGGGGCGTTAAAGAGAAAGGTGTCATAATCGGATTTACAAAAGAGCACTTTAGCTGCTCTGTGGGAGAGGGACTAAAGGTGGAGGGAAAGTGAAATTGGGAAGTAGTAGATTGGGGACTGTTGCAGAGCTCTGTGATGCTGGCTTGTACAGCGCTGGAAAAGGGAAACAGCAACAGATGGAGAATGTGTTTTGAAGGTAGGGCTGACAGCATCTGGTATCCAGAGAACTGCTGTTAGCTGAGAATATTCACCTTTTATTTTTCAAACAACATTAGAAGAAACTTTCAAGGAAAATACTTGCCTGTTTTCCCCACCAATTTTTTTCTGTATTGCATTTCTGTGTCAATCTATAGAATGTGTTCCTTTTTAAATAATCCTTATTTTCTTAATAGTTTCATATATATTTTTATTTCATATGGTCTTTACCCCAATCCTGGGAGACAAGAAATGGAGATTTTCTTATTCCAGCTTTTATAAAGAAACTGAGTTTAAGGTAGAACAAAATGAGTTAACTAAGACTGCCTACCTAGAAAAGCAATAAATGGGGATTCAACACCCAGTTCATCAGGCTGGTTTTCCTGCAGTATAGCCCCGTTGAACAGGAGAAAGACATTGGATGAAATGGGTCTTCTTGTTCCCCTTTCATTGGCAATTGCTTAGAAGGACATCATTATTACACCCGGAATGGTTCTATGGAGGCGGGGTCAAAAAATATGTTTTTCTTTTCTACTTTTACTTGTCAGTGCTGCTAAGACCCTGAGATGGAGCATTTTCCTCATTTTCAGTGCCATCGTGCTCTGGCTATGAACACTTTCCTTAACTCACTGCTTTGGGCAGAGGTCTTCAGAAAGGAAGAATCCACAAGGGAACGAACCTTTGGGAAAAGCCTTTGGAGTATTTGAGGGAACTCAACAGGGAGAAACAAGAGTAATCAGCATTCACCCCAAAGTTGTAATCAGATATTATGCTCAAGAGGTCAGTTACCACAATGAGCTACCACCTCACACCTGTCAGAATGGTTAACATTAATAACTCAGGCAACAACAGATGCTGGCGAGGATGTGGAGAAAGAGGATCTCTTTTACATTGCTGGGCAGAATGCAAACTGGTATGGCCAGTCTGGAAAACAGTATGGAGGTTCCTCAAAAAATTAAAAATAGAACTACCTTACGACCCAGCCATTGCACTACTAGGTATTTATCCAAGGGATACAGGTGTGCTGTTTCAAAGGGGCACATGCACCCCAATGTTTTTAGCAGCACTATCAACAATAGCCAAAGTACGGAAAGAGCCCAAATGTCCATCGATGGATGAATGGACAAAGAAGATGTGGTATATATACAGTGGAGTATTACTCGGCAATCAAAAAGAACGAAATCTTGCCATTTGCAACTATGTGGATGGAACTGGAGGGTATCATGCCAAGCAAAATTAGTTGGTCAGAGAAAGACAAATATCATGACTTCGCTCATATGAGGACGTTAAGATACAAAGCAGATAAACATAAGGGAAGGGAAGCAAAAGAATATAAAAACATAAGAGACTCTTAAATATGTAGAACAAACAGAGGGTTACGGGAGGGCTGGTGGGAGGGAGGGTGAGCTAAATGGGTAAGGGGCATTAAGGAATCTACTCTTGAAATCATTGTCGCACTGTATGCTAACTAACTTGGATGTAAATTTTTAAAAAATTAATTAAAAAAAAGAGATCAGTTACAGGAAATTAAAACAATAAAAGTGATAGCCACCATAACAGTCAAGGTTATCTCAAAGGAAGTTAAATTTCATGAGTAAAACTTGGTTATCTCTGAATAACCCACCTACTCTTACATAATCTGGTTCATAAAACCCCAAATTTCACAGAAATATGAATAAATTTGTGATCATCTATTCATTTTGCAAGGAAGAAAATAAGTGTTTCTCACCAGAAAGTATGTGAAATTAATTACTGTGAATAACAGCTTACAAATCATATAATGTCCTGCCAAATTTATTATTAATTTTATTATTTTTAAACACTCAACAAAGAGTTACTTGGTACCGTCTATATGCGAGACCCAGCACCAAAGTGAACACGTTCTATTCTTGCTCTCGCTTTCCATTCTAAAGTTGCTGGCCATCGTGCCATTCCAAGAGGCAAGCATACTCTTCAGAGCTTAGCCTTAGCATATGCTCTTCCCTCTGCTTGAATCCTCCTTCCTCAGAATCTTATATGACTCATTTTCTCACCTTCTTCAGATGCCCCTTAAATATCATCTTCCCAGTGAGGGCTTCTCTGGCTATCCCACCTAAAATTCCATCCTCATCCCCAACTACCACAACACAAAAATTTCATATGTCCCTCTGGCTTCCCCCAAATATAAGCTTCATAGGAATTTTTGAATGTTTTTTTTTTACATTTATTTGTTTTTGAGAGAGAGAGAGAGAGAAAGAGAGAGAGAGAGGCAGAGAGAGACAGAGCATGAACAGAGGAGGGGTAAAAGGAGAGGGAGACAAGGAATCTGAAGCAGGCTCCAGGCTCCAGGCTCCAAGCTGTCAGCACAGATTCAGATGTGGGGCTTGAACCCAAGAACCATGAGATCATGACCTGAGCCAAAGTCAGATGCTCAACTGACTGAGTCACCCAGGTGAGGGGCAGGGATTTTTATATTGACTGTATCTTCAAGACCTAGGACAGTATCAGACATGTGGAAGGCAATAATGTATTTTGAGCAGATGAATGAATGAAATTAATCCTTGCATCAAAGAGCTTGTAGTTTTAACTGGAAATCTCTATTCAATGTGATCAGTGTCACGGAAAGGTCAGCATAGGGTATAATGGAGCATGAAGAAAGAGTTTGTAACTCACAATGAGAGTGTGTCAGGGAAACCTGCTGGGAAGAGACACTGCTAAGCTGATATCCAAATATTGACTAGGAATTAGTCAGGCAAAAGAAGGATACTGGTTTGATTGCAAAAATTTGACTTAGATGTGACCACGGCCATTAAGGAAGGCATTGCTGCTCATCTAGCTAGATGCGAGAGCTTTGACAAGTACACATCCAAAAAATGAAAATAAATATCTAAAAACTCCCTTGCATTATCAAAAGACATCATCATGTTTAAATCGCTTGAATTGTGATATTTGCAGATGAGATTCTGACATGAGCTCATTTCTGGGATATCAGTTTATAAAATCGTCTTTATCTGGTTTAGAGTCACCAGCCATCACTTGAGAAGGTCTTAGCTCTCTTATAGACTAAAACCTGTGTTATCTGGAACCTTAGGTGTGATCTGAAGCATGTGTCACAAGTTGAGATTCAGATCAAAACCATAGCGTTCCTAAATCTTTTTGTTTTAAACCATTTATTAATAACTATTTTTATTACATAATGAATGCAACACTGAAAGAACAAATACACCATAAAGGTTGATACATGCTTAGAGTAATATCACGAAGCAACCAAAAGTTAGGTAGCAAAAAATAATTTACTGTTATTGATTCCTTTACCTTGGTTTGCACATAAGAGGGAAAACACTAGTTCTGCCCTCACTTATTTCAGCATCTAACTGGGAATGGCATCTCCTATCGGGTTGAGAGGCGATGGTGAGTCTCAGTTCCCTAGAGAACTGCCCAGTTGACACACACACTTCTTTTCTTAAGATAAAAAGAACTAATGCTTTGGGAAGTAAGGGACACCAGGGAGAGGTGAAGGAGGATGACCTCTGCTTTCTGGCTCCTACCCATCAGAGGGACCACACTTTTCTTTGCGACAGAGACAGAAAACAGGGGTCTTGTTTCCATAAGTGCATCTTCCAGCAAAGAGCGAATTGCTCTTTTTGCAGTGCTAAAGGAATAATGTTCCAGTGTCTGTTTAAAGAGACAAAGAGAGAGTGCCCTTCTGCAGAGAGCGTCGAGGCTGTGGGCCCTTCCACTCCACGCTGTTCCGCAGCTCAGCTGGTTTCCTTGGTAAATTGGATTGCCCCCAGCAACCCCAACTTCTCAAACTGTTGTCTTTTGCGGAGTTGGCAGGTATAAATCCAAATTCATATTGTAGGGGCCAGAATTTTAAACGGAAAACCTAAAAGAAATCATGAGATTACTTTAACGTTTCAAGTTGCAAAGATTATTTTTTAATGTTTATTTATTTATTTTAGAGAGAGAGCGAGTGTGTATAAGTGGGGGAGAGGCAGAGAGAGAGAGAGAGAAGAAAGGAGAGAGAGAATCCCAAGCAGGTTCCACCCTATCAGTGCAGAGCCTGACTTGGGGCTCAAACTCAGAAACCGCGAGATCATGACCTGAGCTGAGATCATGACCTGAGCCAAGATCAAAATCAAGAGTGGGACATTTAACCGACTAAGGCACCCACGTGTCCCAAGAATATTTTTGCTTCTGACCGTCAAAGATGTTTTCTTAGAAGAGTTGTTTACACTTCTTTAATTTCTGCTTTTTTAAAAAGTTTACTTATTTGTTTGTTTGCTAATTTTATTTATTTATTTACTTACTTACTTTTTTATTTGCATCCAAGTTACTTGGATTATAGTGCAATAATGATTTCAGGAATAGATTCCAGTGATTCATCCCCTATGTATAACACCCAGTGCTCATCCCAACAAGTGTCTTCCTTAATGCGCCTTACCTATTTAGCCCATCCCACCACCCACTACTCCTCCAGCAACCCTCAGTTTGTTCTCTGTATTTAAGAGTCTCTTATGTTTTGTCTGCATCCTCATTTTTTTATTATTTTTGCTTCCCTTTCCTTATGTTCATCTGTTTTGTATCTTAAATTCCACAAATGAGTGAAGTCATATGATATTTGTCTTTCTCTGACCGACTAATTTTGCTGAATATAATACCCTCTAGTTCTATCCACGTAGTTGCAAATGGCGACATTCATTCTTTTTGATTGCTGAGTAATACTCCATTGTGTGTGTGTGTGTGTGTGTGTGTGTGTGTGTGTGTGTGTGTGTATACCACATCTTCTTTATCCATTCATCCATCGATGGACATTTGGGCTCTTTCCGTACTTTGGCTATTGTCGATAGCATGTGCCCCTTTGAAATAGCACACCTGTATCTCTTGAATAAATACCTAGCAGTGCAATGGCTAGGTCGTAAGGTAGTTCTATTTTTAATTTTTTGAGGAACCTCCATACTGTTTTCCAGAGTGGCCGGAAACCAGTTCAGGGTACTGGCTTGCATTCCCGCCAGCAGTGCAAAAGTCTTCCTCTCTCTCCACATCCTCACCAGCATCTGTTGTTGCCTGAGTTGTTCATTTTAGCCATCCTCAACAGTTTACATTTTTAAGTTACCTGGGGCACTTAAAAAAAAAATAACTATGCCTGGGTCCTTTCCCCAGATATTCTTATTAGCTGATCTTGGAGTGACCTGCTTCCAGTTTTATAACTCGGACATGGTCAATCACCAACAATACCATATAATGGAGATGAGAGGGTGGTATGTGTAAGACGGAACTCAAAGTACTTGGCGTCAATGGCAGAGACGACCTACCACCTTCTCCCCATGTGGCTCTTACCATCCTTATGCCTCACTTTTCCCATCTTAAAAATGAGAATACCAATATTTCCTTGTTCTTGGAGTCTAAGTTTGTGTGTCAGAGTAAAAAAAATTATGTAGTTTTTAAAATACTTTGAAAGTGTTTTAAACTGTAATAGATGTGATATTTGAGAATATGGGTGAAAATTCAGGTATTTTAGAAAAGTGTACCATTTGTTATTTTCAACTGCCATCTATTCATCTGTTTCATCTTGGGACTATCAGCAGGAGGCTCAGACCTCATTTCCACATGTGATCTGATCCAGGCCAATAAGAGGGCCCTGCACCTGAAGGACGGAGAGTTCCTGTGGTCAGATTCCCGTTCAGGTGTCGGGGCAGAACCAAGACCTGTCTGCCCCGAGATCTTGTCCTGGCCTTGCCCCCTGTCTGTAGAGATGCCCCATTTCCAAGCTTCATTCTGTCTTCTTCTTTTTCTTTTTCTTTTCTTTCTTTCTTTTTTTTTTTTTTCTGTTACACGGTTGCAACTACTCTCCCTTACAGGAAACTGAAATGATTCAGCCTTGACCTTTCGCAAAGGGCTCATTTCCTTGACACATCCTCACAGACCCAGGTTCCCTGCAGGCTCGGGCCGTCTGAGAAGGACGGGGAGGGCCGCGACTCCTCTGCCTGTCACACTGCTGGCTGACCTGACTGGGCTTCATTTCTTTATTCTTCACGGGCTCCTCTGGATGTGATCCTGTGCCTCTTTACTTAGCGTGCCTTCACTTCAACTGCCCAGGAAGACAGAGAACGATGTCTTGGAGGCAGAGATGAGGAGAAATCAGGAGCTTTCTTGGTGTGTTAAGCATTCCATCAGGGAAGGAAGGCTGTGGATATGATAGAGCAACCAGCGGGCTCCTGGTTCCAGCCTTGTGTCCATTGTTGTGTGACCTTGGACGAGAAATTTAACCTCTTTGGGTCAAGACGTCAACATCCGTGGATGGGACTCCTAAGTGTATTGTATCACACAAGAGGGTTACAAGTTAAGTACTTCCTAGATACTAGAAATGTTTGTGTTTTTTTTTTTCTGCCAGAAATTTTAAATTGTTTTTTAACGTTTTTATTTATTTTTGAGAGACATAGAGACAGAGTGTGAGCAGGGGAAGGGCAGAGAGAGAGGGAGATACAGAATCTGAAGCAGGCTCCAGGCTCTGAGCCATCAGCACAGAGCCCGACGCAGGGCTGGAACTCACAGACCATGAGATCATGACCTGAGCTGAAGTCGGCCGCTTAACCAACTGAGCCACCCAGGCGCCCCTGCCAGAAATTTTAAAATGTTGAATAATGATGATGATGAAGAGGAGGATAAGGAAGAAGAAACTGGGCTGTGCAATTAGATTGAAGAATTTTTGTGTGTTTGTTTTAATTCCAATAGCTACTTCAGCTGGCCTAGAAGCAAATGCTTCTTTGAATTAATATTCAGGGCCCATATTCACTCAGGAGATAGCGCACAGAGCTGTGGGTTGCTAGGAACTTTCCTATTAGTGAATCTTTTGTTCTTCTAAGAAAAGGAGTTTGTTTTGCATCGAAGAGAACTTATAATTAGTAGACTGTGGTCATCTTCCTTGAGAAAAGCGTTTTTCCTTCTCAGCGTTCTGTTGCATGCGCGTGCACACAAGTATACACACATACACACAGATTAATTAATGCTAAATCTATCATCAGTAAAAAAAAAAAAAAGGCAAAAAGCTTCAGCACCTTCTATGCAAAAACTGCTTATTGTTATCCAGCACAACGCATTATTATGAACTTGTTCTCACACAAAAGCTTTGCTTTATCTGTTATGAAGCTCTGGAGAATTAGCAAAAGGACACGTCCTCCGTTTTCAGCTTCTACAAGTTAAAGCATAGTTTTTGTCGATTCTGATGCCAACCTGGAAAGAATATATCGTGTATTTTCCACTGGGCAAGACACGCATTGCAAAAACCTATCGGGATTTGATAACGAGAATGTGTGGTGAGGTTATCACTCCACCTTCCCTGATAGTTGCCTGGGTCCAACCTGTATGGACTGCGGTTGCTGTCTGACAAGATGGCGTTATAGTTACAGAGCAGACATTGTTCAGAGTGTGGGTACTTGGAGAAAGTGCCCGCAGGGTTCTTTTGTCTGGACTTAAATGGAGGGTGAGGTAGGGTATTAGGAAGTTGAGATGTGTGTATTTTTCTTAGGACAGGGTTAGTCCCTGGATGGTCATGCGGACTAAGCTGGCCCAACATGATGCGAGCAGCTGGGAGTTCATGAAGCCACAAAACAGAAATACTTGAAGTCTTAGATTGCCTTCCCAGGTGCATCTGTGGCGCTATCTAGGCATAATAGCTAATGCTCTTGACAGATGAATTTGACTTCTATTAGCTTTGAGGCCTTGGGCAAGTCGCCACCCTAAAGCTGCAGTTTCAGGGGCGTCTGGGTGGCTCAGTCATTTAGGCGGCCGACTTCGGCTCAAGTCATGATCTCACGGTCTGTGAGTTCGAGCCCTCCGTCCAGCTCTGTGCTGATGGCTCAGAGTCTGGAGCCTGCTTCAGATTCTGTATCTCCCTCTCTCTCTGCCCTTCTCTTGCTCACGCTCTGTCTCTATGTCTCTCAAAAAAAAAAAAAAAAAAAAGCCGCAGTTTCAAAGGGGAGAATGCAGTTCCTACAGGGTAGGCATATTCGACATGACAGGAGAGTTCCTAAAGGTTATATTGAATTCAAAATGCACAGAATTCAAGACTAATCCTGGAAAGTGAGGCCAGGCATTGATAACGTCTGGAGCGAGGCTGCCTGAATTTAGATTCTGCTTCTGCTACTAACCTTTTCTTCATCTGCGAAATGGGCAGAATAATAGTCCTACCACATAGGATTTTTTTTTTTTGAAAAACAAAAGGGATGTTACCTATGAAGGGCTTAGTTAGTGTTCAATACGTATTAGCTTTCGTTCTAACAATTATGACTTTCCAGCAAAAGTGGCACGTGTGACCAGAGCATAAATACTATTGAAAACTATCTCGGCTCGTCATTTAAATTGGGCCATTCTTCATACTTTTAAAACCGGAGAGACATTTGCTATATCTGAAATTTTGTAAATAAAGGGAGGCTGTGTTGATATTTTTACATTAAATGATTTCAGATTTGCATAACTGAGATTTGCATGACTCTAATTTTCATAAAATGTGACGAGCCCTGGATCTCACTGGGCTGTCACGAGCATTAAATATGCTAATGTACAGCAGCCTGACTTAGCTCTGGAACTGGAATTATTAATAATGAGGATCTCCAGGCAGTGACCACCAAGATTGGGCACTTGGGATAGAAAAAAATGACTGTCTCTCCATTATACCTTGCAATAATTCACCTAAGCATGGACTCTCTTTCCGGGCCAGCACAGAACTGGTTTGTTGGGAGCCTGAGGGAGGGACTTGGTAGGTGTAGCCTGCAGATCTCCATGCCAGGGGGTGTTTCAGAAAACTAGGGCAGATGGATAAACTCCATCAGACTCTCTTCAAATTCCACACCGAGGGACTGAGGATATGTAGGCCATTCTCTCATCTCTAACGCTTAAACAAAAAGCATGCGAAATTGTAGATCTTAAGAGAAAAATGTCTTAGTATGTAGTGAAAAATCCTCAAGACCCCTGCTGTCTATCTCACACTGCCCCCGACCAATTATAATATCAGTTTTTAGTGTAGACTCCAAAATCAATTTACTGTGGACAAAAGTCTGCTTTAGGTTGATGACGGGCTCCAAAGGGATCTGTCTGCCTCCCCAGAATTAAATTTTATCTATCTATCTATCTATCGATCTATCGATCTATCGATCTATTCTTTATTTGTTTACCTGTTTATTTACCAAATGTATATTAAGATTTTACTATATATTAAGCACTGTGTTAAGTTTTGGAGAACAAGAAAACAAGTGACTGGATTGCAGGCTTTTAGCACACACATAGTAAGTTCAGCGATAAGGGATACTAACTCAGCCTTGGGGATGAAGGAAAATTAATTGGAGGAAATTATGTTACAGCTACTGGAAAAACAAGGACTTCTGACTCGTAGTGAACTGCTCTCTCGTCAAGTTGGTCTCTAACACTTGCCATTGGTTAAGATTAAAGCTAAAAATGTATCAAATCTACAAAGAACCAAACATTAGCCCATATTCGAGTTCAGACTGCATTTTAAAAATAAGCAGTCAACAATTTGTGAGGAAAAGTGCAACCACAAGATGGCAAAACCAAAAGTGACAAGGACAGTGAAAACCAGATTAATTCAAAGCCCAGCAGTGCCTAGAAAATGTCATGGAAATTATTTCTGGTTCTTTTCCTAATTTTGAGTCTAGAAACTTAACTTGGTTTGCACAATTTTGGAAGAAAAACAATTACCCTACAGTTATTTGTTCATTTATTTACTCAATAAATATCTTTTGAATCACGACTATGTGTTAGATTTTTGCTGGGGATACAGCCATAGTCAAGATAATCAAGAAGGGTGTGGTTAGTGCCAACCTAAGTTATCTAGGGTACCAAACCACTCATCACATTGTATTAATACAATGGTACAAGGAGAAGGGTGTACGTTGTTGACTTTGAGTGTGGAAGTAAGACACTGGGGGATAACTCAGGGACCTGGGCAGGTGATCCTTGAGGGCAGATTGAATAGAAAACTGACTGACCCAGGTTAGGTTAGTGTGATTAGTAAATCATGGTTTATTGGCAAGGATAGGAGCACAAGATGTTAGGAGAGTCTTGGGTACGCTGTGTTCAAATCAGGACATCTGAACAGACTGCTCTTTAAATATGGTTGGTTTTGTTTTCTCAGAGTAGGGACAACCAAGGAGGCAGCTAGCAAGGAAGTACCCCCAAAACACTTGATCATGATATTAATCATCTTACTTCTGCAACGATACCTTTAGCAATGAGTTTTCATTATCTAGACAACTTCTCTTTCTAAAGGATATTAGACTTTCCTTTAATTTCTGACATTGAAACATACGGACATGCTATTTAAAGATAACCTAAGGCAATGGTAAAGTATAAACATCTATTCCATTTTTATCTGAGAACAGCTCTTTTTTTTATAATTGTTAATATCTCTCTGAAAATGACTTCTCGATCTGGAGACCTAACAATATGTTTGATTTCCTGGCCACACTGGGAGTATCTCCCCTCCACCACCACCACCTCCCACACAAACTCTTGGCTCAGGGATCTAAAGAGGGATTTTCAGACCAAAGGACATAATAGAAGACAACCTTGCAAATAAATTTCCGATGCCATGTTTCATTAATACCTTTCAATGGCAGCAGAAGGGAGTGGTGTCAGAGTGTAATTTCACTTACAAAGTCAAGCAGAAAATGAATTTCTCATTGCGGGCGTCTGTACGGATGAGCATGACTGTTTGGAAGCTGGTTCAGGGGAGCATTAAATTACCACAAAAAGGAAAACAATTTGCATCATTGAACTGTAACAGGAGTAGGGGAGGATTTTACATGACACGCAGCCTTTTTAAAAGTTGTTTTGTAAAAGACAACTTTAGAGTTGTTATCATCTTACACTAATTCTAATTTCCTGGCTCACCATCGGTATCCAATTAATTATCAGTCAGGTTTTAAAAAATATGTGAGAATGTTTCTGTCACTGATGACGAGGTGATTAATAATAACCGAAAATGGGTACACACTCCAGCTCTCACAAGGTCTACTGGAGGCCATGCTGAACTCTACCTGAGGTTCTTGACAGTAGGAAGACTTCTTTATGGAATACCCCAAGAAGATCTTGGGCTTGGGATCTTACTCTTTCAGGTTAAAATCTCAGCTGTGCCATTTACTGGCTGTATGACCCAGGACAGCCTCTCAAACATTTTGAGCCTCAATTTTCTTATCTGGAAAATGGAAAAGAGAATATCTATCTTATAATTTTGAAGTTAAGATAAATGAGTTGGCATATATAAAATATTAACACAGTGCCTTACTGGCAAATGAAGCCTATTTACCTCTTGTGGTGTCTTTTCACATACCTTATAAGGGTCAGGTCAACCACTTATTAAATTAGGTGCTTCAACAGCTGAGTCCCTGGAGGACAAGGCAAATGGCTTAGGAAGCATCTTCATTACTTCAAGGACAGGTCATGAAAAAAGTAGAATGATCAGAGTCAAGAGCAAAGTATGTGAAAATAAGACAGATTGAGAAATCACACATGAACGTTCTCATTGACATTCATTACTGTGACTTTGGCGAAGCTGATCTTGACCACGGAATTTGAATCATGAGACTTAACGACCATCTTCACAAAGTTCCTAGATTCTGAAACCGTATTGAATATCTGGTGGGAGGGCAACTTCCTCTCTTCGTCATCAGCAGATATACGGGCTTCCAGATTTCAGATGTCCTTTTCTTTGACTTGCTTTCCCCAATCGGCTTGACAAAACAATGTTCAAAGAACTCCAGTTATATTTTGCCTTGTCTGATTTGATTAGGTTGTTTTACTCTCCACTGCAAGTGACAAAATTTAGACCAAAAAATAATGGCCTCCCTGTAATTTTTTCTCCACATATGCAGTCATGGTGATCTGAAGCAACAAAAATAAATTGAAGAATGATGTTTCTGGGTGTAAAATCTTCAAATGGATACACTAAGAATAAGATTCAAGCTTCTTTTCATGGATTTCTTTTTATGACTCCTACCTACCTTTCACCTCATCACCTCCCAGTCTCTCCTTCAGTCACCATGCAGGAGCCATGTTGGCCTTTCTCCTCCCAGATTAATTTTGCCAGCCTTGTTCTGGCCTCAGACTCTTCTCCTCACAATCTGTGCTCTTCCCAAAGGCTGCCATGACTGGCGGTTGGGAGCTAGACATTTCCTAGTGCAAGGATTTATGCCTCAGAAAGACCTTCTTTAATCTGAAGTAGTTGCCCTCAGTCTCACTCCATTTTCTTTTCTTCTCAGGATGTATCATTATATGAACACATTTATTTATTTATTTATTTGAGAGCGAGCGAGAAAGAGAGAGCATGTGCGTGTGTGCAAGTGGGGAAGGGGCAGAGGGAGAAAGAGAGAATCTTAAACAGACTCCATGCCCAGCACAGAGCCTGATGCTGGGCTTGATCCCATGACCCTGAGATCATGACCTGAGCCAAAATCAAGAGTCAGAGGTTCGACTGACTGAGCCACCCAGGCGCCCCTAAATAAACTTATTATACTACTGATTTGTTTTCTTCAGACCATCCGTCTCCATCCCCCTCCCTCCACACTAAACACAAGTTCAATAAAGGGAAGAGATACGTCTCCACTGCTGGGAGCAGTTCATACCACTTAATGACTGAATGAAATGGATGAATTTTTTTCTCTTGTGAACTCCTGCTGGTGGTTCTGTCTTCAGAAGAACTGGTTCATAAACACATAAATCAAAAATAGTTTAATGGAAGAATAAGAAACCAACTAGCTACCCCAAAGTTGTCCTCTTCTCCCCAGCAGTGAGAAATGGGCTCTGGAATAAGAATCAGAGGATCCGGCTTCCAGCAATGATCCCTCATGAATTATCTCTTACCCCTTAGGTGAGCTACTTCACTTCTCCATGCTTCTGTTTCTTCATGTATTAATGAGGAAGTAGATAATTTCTAAGGTGTTTTCTATTCCTGGCATCTTGTGGTTTTTAATGGAAACACTGGAATTTGGCAGCCTGATAGCATAGCAGATATTTATAAATTCTGTATGACAACATGGTCGAACTTTGAGGGAATGATAGTAAGTGAAGTAAGTCAAAGAAAGGCTAATACTGGATATTTCACTTACATGTGGAATCTAAAACAAAAATAAAAACAAAAACAAAAACAAACAAACAAAAAACCCACCAAGACTCAGAACAGATTGGTGATTGCCAGAGGTGGAGGGTGGGAGTTGGGTAAAACGAGTGAACGTGATCAAAAAGCACAAACTTCCAGCTGTAAAAGAAATGAGCCATAGGGATATAATCCACAGCACGATAACTATAGTTAAGAGTACATATTAACTACACTCTTAATACTAGCATTGGATATTTGAAAGTTGCCAAGACAGCAGATCTTAAAAGTTCTCATCACAAGAAAAAAATGTAACTAGGAAAGGTGATGGATGTTAGCTAGATTTATTGTGGTAATCATTTCACAATAAATATGAATATCGAATCATTGTGTCTTCCCCCTGAAACTAATATAATGTTATATGTCAATTATACTTCAGTAAAAATATCACCTGTGAATGTTGTATAGTCTGGTCCTAAATTAACATATCTCACAATTTCTAAGTAAAAAAAAAATTTAATGTTGCATGAGATTGAAGTTAATGGATAGATTAGCTATTGTTGAAATCTCTGGGGGCACCTGGATGATTCAGTTGGTTCCGGTCATGGTCTCATGGCTTTGTGGGTTCAAGGCCTGCATCAAACTCTGCACTAGCAGTGCAGAGCCTGTTTGGGATTCTCTCCTCTCTCTCTCTGCCCTCCCCTTCTTGAGCTGTCTCTATCTCAAAATAAATCAATCAACTTAAAAAAAAAGAAATCTCTGAACTTTGTCATGGGGTTATGTCATAAGAGTTTCTTACAAATCTTCTGCCCAGAGGAGACACCCAGACTTCACGGGTAATGTCTGCAACTTTCATTTCATCTATCCAGCTAGCATTGTAAATGACAGCCACATTGCTTATAGAAGGTGGAGACAAAAGTGCTTGTTAATAAAAAGCAATCTTTCCACTTTTCAACTGACTCCTCTAACATTATGTAGGTAAAGGTATAGAAAGGTATGAACGATTCTGATACAGTCTACAGGGTCGGGGTTCTAATTGCACTTCTACCAATAAGTAGTTGTATGTCCTTTGACATTTTGGGTCACAGTGAACTCATCTTTGAAATAATCCCACAGACTCTACAAATTCCCTGAAACTGTAATTCCAACTTCTAATTTCTCAAAGTAAATTTCTACAATAAGCAAAATTCATTGAAATATATCCATAGAAATCTATAAAAGAGAAGAAACTGGTCAAGAGGAAAGAAATTATATCTAAATGTGTCTATTAAGCATACCATCCTTCTGCAGATGGAAGAGAGGCTGAGAGACTAGAGCAGGTGTTTTTTTCCTGCCTCTCATGAGGAGAACTTTAATGCAGGGCAGCCAGAATGCAAAATCATTAGTATGGGCCAATTGTTCAGTGACTTGTATAAAATTAGTTGGCTATTTGTCCTAAGGAGTGATCCCTAAGGTAAAGGCTACAAAGGGGCACCTGGGTGACTCGGTTGGTTAAGCGTCCAACTCTTGACTCTTGTCAGCTCAGGTCATGATCTCAGGGTCATGAGATCAAGCCCCGTGGTGGGCTCTGTGTTGAGTATGGAGCCTACTTCAGATTCTATCTCACTCTGCCTCTCCTCTGCTTGAACTCTCTCTCTCTCTCAGAAAAAAAAATAAAGAAATAAAAATAAAGAAAGGAAAGAAGGAAGAAAGAAAGGACGAAAGAGATATAATGAACAAAAATGTCCAAATTGGGAAGCCTATACCTTTGAAAGATAAATATATACCTCTAGCTTTATGAGGAAACCAGCAGGGACCCACTGATGATTATAGGAAAAGCAATGTGATTAGATTAGAATCTTAACTCTTACCAGGCTGGGAAAAAATATTTAATTGAGTTTTTCCTCTCATAGTTATTTATTTTTAACATAATGAACTACTCCACCTCTTCATTGTTGTTACCATCTTTTCTGTTTGCTTTTCCCTTTCTCCTTTCCTATCTCCTGCTTGCATAAAGTTGTTGATCTTCTAACCCTTCTGTTCCATTTCTTATGTTAAAGATTGTTTCTGTAATTCAAATCTTCTGTTGGTTACTCTTAAATTTTTATTCCTACACTCATGAAAACTAGATTCAGAGCCATGTGTATATGGGTATAAGGGTGCAGGTCAGGTTTGTAATAGTCAAGAAAACTCAGTGACTTCTGGTCAATGGTTTTCTCAATGTTGTGCTTAAGAATAAGTTATAGAGGAGGGGTGCCTGGGTTGCTCAGCCGACTGGGTGTCCGACTTCTGTTCAGGTCACGATCTCGTGGTTTGTGAGTTTGAGCTCCGTGTCGGGCTCTGTGCTGACAGCATAGAGCCTGGAGCCTGCTTCAAATTCTGTGTCTCCCTCGCTCTCTGGCTCTCCCTTGCTCGTGCTCTCTCTCTCTTTCTCTCTCAAAAATTAACACTGGAAAAAAAAAAGAATAACTTATGGAAGAGATGTAGCTTATGGTTATCTTTCCACAGGTTGCTAATAACTTTGAAAGATAAGTTTCTGCTCTTAAGCTCTTATCGTACACCACTGCATATTAAACTAATCGATTGCCACGGATGCATAATTAGTAGCTGTGTTGATTATCTATCGCTGTGCAACCAATCACTGCAAAATCTAGTGGCTTAAAAGAGCTATTTTCCTATTATTGTTTAAGCTCACAAATCTGCTACATTTGCTATATTTGACTGGCTAAATTTGTTCTCTGCCATGGGTTTCAGCTGGTCTTTGTGGCTTGGGTACCTTATACCTGCTGGATAAACTTTGAGATCTTCCACAGGGAAAGACTTCTTTTGAAAGTCTACACAATGCACATACATCTGCTACCCGACTGCTGATGCTGCCTCGTGGTCTTATTAGAGCAGAACTACCTCCTACCAGGTCACGGCTACGGTGAATGCCTTCCCTTGGCATATGTTCTTTCCATTGGCTTCTTTAAGGACCAGATGGCCCTTATCTATAGTTGGCAATTCTATTTTTTTTTTCAAAAAGAGTTCATCGAAGAATTCAAGGGTATATATCACTTACACCAAACTTTTTACTTAATAGAGCTCTATCGTTTAAAGTCCTGAATCCTAGACAGAATTTAGTTTATTTTTAAAGAATCGAGCAAAATGGGCACCACAGGAGCTTTTTCTTCACTGCACTTTCCCTAAACAAGTCCTCTGTTTAAATTCTGAGGGTTATTAAGAGCATTTATTTATAAACTGCAAGAAGCATTCTCTCTCTCCCTCCCTCCCTCTCTCGCTCTGTCATCCTCACTCCCTGTATTATTTCTTATGAACCTGCCCCTCCTTTTCACAAATATTAAATGCCTCGTTTTACTCCATGACTGAGTATTGCAGTGAAATAATTGGTATTTGTTCTTATTCTAAGGCTCTTTTTATATAAAATGTAAATCACAGCATCTTCCTTTTGCTTCCTTAATTTTGCAGTTCAAGCATGAGCGATTGAAGGGAGAAGCCAAAGAAAACCAATCCTAATATTTTCTTGCATATTTTAGCTGGGCGGCTGATGAAACAGAAAGGATATACTATTTAGAACCTTTCTATATACAATAGTCACCTTGTGCTATTTCCCTTACCATACTCTATGAGTAGTTCAAATGACCAGAAGAAATTAGAAATTAAGGGAAACTAAGCACACCAAGATTAACCAGCCTCCCCTGGCACACACAAGCCACTTGGCTGCTGTTAATGTAGCCTTAATCCATCCATGCCACAGTGAAAGACCACATGCCTGCTAAACACCTGAACAGCGAATGATTTGTTGTCTTAGTTACACTTTTAATGAAAAAAATATATTTCTACATTTGGTGACTTAGATACCTTATAAAGCAAAACTAAAATTTCCATATTAATTTGTTTTCATATTTCTAACTCATGCAAATCCATTGTTTCCCTCAGATGAAACAATTTCTTTATTCTTTTGATGTGCTGAATCCGAATCAAATTTAAAACATGCAACTTCCTCCTTTGCTTGGTATAGAATAAAACCACATTCTTTTATTGAGATTATTGCTTAAAAACATGGCAAGCTTTTGCTTTTAGGGGTAAAGGAGCTTTTAGGGGTAATGCTTCTAAGCATTGCTTCTGATCTGAGTCTTGGTTGCCTTTGGTTGTGATATGTACTGAACACATAGGTATATACGTACATATGGTCACACTATTTATAAGGTAATGATTCCCTTTTTCTCTTTTATATTCTAGGCTCATGCTTCGTTAGGTACATCTTAATTTTTGCGATCTAAGAACAGTTCTTATAAATCTCTGGGTCCCTCTTCTTGGCCCTTAGTGTTTCTTAAGTCTTTGACTTTTACGATGGTATAATCTGATCCACTACTCTCTGTGACTGTTTCTAAGACCCACTGCTGAAGTAGATGTTGAAATTATTAATATTTTTAGGCAAGAAAAAAGGCACTTTGTCGCCAAATATGTCAGGTTCATGTAGATGAAATGAAACTATATGTTACTGATTCAATTTTAAAGAAACCAAAAAAAAAGGCCTGCTTCTAGAGAAATGGGAAGTGCTTTTATGTCTTGAACATGATTTTGCAATAGAAATCAAACTCTTTCCTTTGGGTCTTTATTCTTCCTTCATCTAAAAATGAAATCTTTGCAGAGAAGCCACGTATCACTGACAGTACCACCTGAGATCACACACTTAGAAAAACTAAAAGGACTGAGGGGCTCAGGATCGCCTTGATAATGTTAGCCAATACTTCTTTAACTTTTTATGTTTTTTAGTGGTTATTTATTTTTGAGAGAGAGATACAGATAGACAGAATGTGAGTGGGGAAGGAGCAGAGAGAGAGGGACACACGGAATGTGAAGCAGGCTCCGGGTTCTGAGCTGTTAGCACAGAGCCTGATGAGGGGCTTGAACTCGTGAACTGTGAGATCGTGATCTGAGCCAGAGTTGGATGCCCAAGTGACTGAGCCACCCCATAATGTTTATTTATTTTTAAGAGAGAGCGAGAGAGAGCGAGAGCAGGGGAAGGGCAGAGAGAGGGAGACAAACTGAAGCAGGCTCCGGGCTCTGAGCTGTCAGCACAGAGCCTGATGCAGGGCTCAAACTCATGAGCTCAACTGACTGAGCCACCCAGGTGCCCATAGCCAGTACTTCTTGAAAAAAAAATCCAGCCTCTGTTAAACATGGTGCTCTTCATCCAAGTGTTTCTCTTTGTTCCATCTTGCAATCCCACTAAAATTACATAAAAGAAATAAACAAGAAAGGAATAAGAGTACAGGGCCAAAGGGAACTGGAGAGAAGAACAGCAGTAGGGGGAATCCAGCCTCAGCCGGAAGAATGATAACTAACATGATAGAGGAAGCTACAACTTAAGAGCGCACCGGATATAAGGAGAAGTTAACGTCCCGTGCTCCACCCTGGAAAGTCCCAATGCACCATGCATGAAGGTATGGGCCGAAAGGGGGATATTAGTTAAGTTAACATATAAGGTGCTTACCATTTTCACTGCCTACAAGCATCTCTTCCCATCCCTGAGAAAAACAATGGAAGCTTATTGGCAGGAAAATTGGAAACAGAGACTCTTGGGGGCTCTGAGACACCCAGCATGGGTAAAGTCAAAGGTGAAATACCAAAATCAAAACAAGGAGATTGTGGGGCACCTGGGTGTCTCAGTCAGTTAAGTGACCAATTCTATTTTTTTTTAATGTTTGTTTGTTTATTTATTTATTTATTTGAGAGAGAGAGAGAGAGAGAGAGAGAGAGGAAGAGGCAGAGAGAGAGACTTCAGAATCTGAAGCAGACTCCAGGCTCTGAGCTGTCAGAACAGATCTTGACACAGGATTCTGGCACATGGACCACGAGATCATGACCTGACCCAAAGTCAGACGTTTAACCGACTGAGCCACCCGGGCCCCCCAAGTGTCTGATTCTTGATTTCGGCTCAGGTCATAATCTCATGATTCATGAGATGGAGACTCCTGTGGGACTCTGCGCTGACAGCACGAAGTCTGCTTGGACTTCTCTCTCTCCCTCTCTCTCTCTGCCCCTCCCTTGCTTGTGCTCTCTCTCTCTCTCAAAATAAACAAGCCTTTAAAAAAAAAGAATTTTGTCTTATATTATGAGACTTCAGTAAGTCTTCCTCCCTGTCCTCAGGACACCAACACCAAGGTTTGTAATTCCCCAGGAAACTCATGGGTCTCCTAGTATAGGTCTACGGGTAATGACATTGGGGTGTTATAATAAAAGTCTACCTACGCATGGTAGGCTGACATTTGTATGAAATCTGCCCTGTAGTAGACATTTGGCAGTAGAATCTCACTGGTTAAGGGTTTTTGGCACAGCCACTAAAAGTGTCAATTTTATCACTGAAGTCAAGGAGTGCTGATTCATTCATTCCCTTTGGGAAAATTAAATCTCTGAACAATTGCGACATTTCCATAATGTCTTTGTCTGAGTCCCCCAGAAGCAAACCCTGAGACAGGGATTAAGGAACAAAAAGCCTATTCGGGAGGTGATCCCAGAGAATACTAGAAGGGGAGTGAAGAAGTCAGACAGAGGAGGAAGGCAGCCAATAAAGTGTTCAATAACAATCAAGTTACCACTGTCTATACATGGAGCTTAATCCTTCTGTGGACTAGGGGCGCCAGTGTAGAATTCACCTCACAGTTACCCCTCTGCGGTGTGATTGAGCTGGGATATTCATACAATGATTCCAACTTTGCATTGGGATATTAACTGGGGGATATTAACTCCTTGGCACTTCCAAGCTGCCACATAGGCAGCAAAAGAGAGCTCCAAGAGTCAGGGAGATTCTTCAAGTAAAGCAAGGATGCTGTTGGAAGTCTAGTAGGTATGCACTGGGTGGAAAGTGCTAGAGAGTTTGTTTTGGGTGGGGCACCAACAGCACCTAGTACACTTAAAGAATTACTAATTTTCTGGATTATAATATATTTAGGACCCATATAATTAAAGACCATAGTAATATATCAAAGACTATGTTATTTGTTTTCTAAATAAGTAGATAATTTTTGTATATGAATCCTGAGTCTATTTAAGTTTCATGGAAAAGACTGATTTTAATTATTTTTCAAGAGACTGTTCCCAAGAACATTTGAGAGTGTATTTTAATCAACCTAGTAGCAAACACTCTTTTCTCTTAAGTGGATCCCATTTTTATTTCCAGAGAAATGATAATTAAGATCAAAGGTGTTGAAAACACTGAGGCAGAGTCCGAGGGTCAAATAAAACTAGAGGAGAAAAGGAACGTACCTCACGAATCTTGGCCCAAGAAAGTACACAGAGGAAGAATCAGTTGAAAGCCTTTGCTGCTTGGGGCCCCTGGGTGGTCCAGTTGGTTGAGATACTACCGACTTTGGCTCAGGTCATGATCTCACGGGTCGTGAGTTCAGGCCCTCAGCAGGCACGGAGGGTACAAAGCCTGCTTGGGATTCTTTCTCTCTCCCTTTCTTTCTGTCACTCTTTCTCTTTCTGTCAAAATAAAAAAAATATTAAAAACCTTTGCTGTTTATGGAAACTAAAGCATATCCCTATCTGTAGGATAGCTCCCTCTCAGCTTCAAAGGGGAAACAACATCCGGGAACCCCCAGACACTGCTGGACAGAGAGAGACATGAAAGGCATGGCGGGGAAGCCCGCGTATTCTGTATGCATCTCCTCATTCACGAAAGAAAACCCAACCAGTCCACTGGCAAAGACATATGGCCACTCAGTGGTCCATGTGCTCATGAAAAAAATATCTTTTTTTGTTGTTTTTAAGGCCAAGAGGCAAACGATGTCCCTGGGAAAGATACTGGTTTCTTACGGCCCACACATATGCAAAGCTCATCAAATATTTAGCTGACAGCAATACTATCTTCAGCACATATGCTTCTATTTATTTCTTGTCATTAATTACATTCTAGTCATAGAAATGGCGTTTATTTTTGTTGGATACCAGCAGAAAAAAACATTTCTTGGGGAAAGCATGAGAGGTCAGGAGCCAAGTCCCTTTTTCGTGTTTTCAGTCTTATAGTATGTGCCCTGAATATCTTAGATACAATACTAGAAAAAGAGGCTATTTTCTTCTTGAAATTGCGATCTATTTTGGGAGTAAGGAGCAGCCTGGATGTGTCTTCGGATTAATTTTTCTTCCAAAACATTCTTCCCATAGAATTCTTTCTCCGAATTGTTTCAAGGCAATATCTGATTAATTCATTGTTTTTCATTACAGACATGCGGTTTTTCCATATTTCTCAAAATGAAATTTGTTATTTGGTTTAGTTGTTGCTCGCTTTGTTTGGCTCCTATATTTTGGAGAGGCAAGATGTTAAAACATTATTTCATGAGGTACTTCGAAATGCTGCAAATGTTTGGAATTATTCACGTATTTATAACTTACGGGCTGTTACATAAACTTTTCCATTTGCTGCTTGAACTGTTGTTAGTTTTGCATTGGGAGAATTACTTCAAAACAGAAGTAACTTCTCTCAGCACATTTCAGGTACTTTTCCAGGCACAGAACTACTCTTTTCCTCCCCATTTGTTTCATCTAACTTCATATTCCATGGGAAGGTATATCTAAAATAAACAAATAAAAATACAATAAAACCAGTAAAAGCAACAGTTCTCCAATAAGCTCAGGTCTTCTTTTTTTTTTTAAGAAAACATTTATTTTTACTTGTTATGGATTGAATGTTTCTGTCTTCAGCCCCACCCCGCCTTCATTCAGGTATTGAAGCCCTAACCCCAATGTGACTATATTTGAAGAAAGGACCCTTATGGAAGTCATTAAGGTTAAATAAGGGTGGGGCTCTGATCAAATAGGATTTGTGTCCTTATAAGAAGAGACAGCAGAGAGCTTACTCTTTCTGTCTCCGCCCTGTGAGGACACAGTGAGAAGACAGCCATCTGCAAGCCAGGAAGAGAGCTCTCACCAGAAATAAAATCAGCTGGCCTCTTTGGAAGGCATAACAATGATCATGAATTGCTTCACTCCTAAGAATAAATTGTCATATTGTGGAAATTAGTTAATTTAGGTTCCTCAGAACTCCGACATATTTTTTCAAAATATCTTTGATTTTACAGCCTACCTCGCTTGTTTTCGTTAAGCTGGAAGAAATGATAATGGGATTTTCCTCATCTGTTTTGAAAGTGGAAATCCCTAACACTTGAAAAATGCGATTCGAAGGCATTTTTGACTTTGCATTGGTCTTGTTTTAGAGATTTACGGGGGAGTTTGCTAAAAACGATTTGTGAGCTGCACGGCATTGTTTTTGTTTGATTAACATCCATCAACTGGCTAATGAAGTCCAATGATTGACAAATTCATAGATAATGATTCTACTTTCAATAATGTTTCATTTACTGGAACATAGACATTGGGTTAGGCCAACCCACCCAGCACTTACTTAAAATTACTGCCACTGGGGGGCGCCTGGGTGGCTCAGTTGGGTAAGCATCCAACTTTGGCTCAGGTCATGATCTCATGGTTTGTGAGTTCAAGCCCCATGCCGGCTCTGTGCTGACAGCTCAGAGCCTGGAGCCTGCTTCAGATTCTGTGTCTCCTTCTCTCTCTGCCCCTCCCCAATTCATGCTCTGTCTCTCTCTCTCAAAGTAAATAAACATTAAAAAATCAAAAGAGTTACTGCCACTATATGTAATCAGGTCTTTATTGGTCCTTGATCTGCTATGATTATTTTCACTAAAGCTCTTCCATGAAATGTCATCGTCTTATTGCTTTTGCTATTTTCTTTATAACATCATTTGTACATATTTATCTCTATTGCTCGTGTCTATACTTTTTTTTTTTTTAATTTGGCATGTTTCCTTTTAAATTTCATTTAGGAAAACCAATCTGCACTTATTTATTAAAGAAAAGTCGTGCTTAATTTTATTTTAGAGCCGATACATGTATTTCTTGTCTGTGTCCTTTCCGGTCACCCTCCTTTCAGTCACCGGAGCTGTGCCAGTCTCATTGCCCGCACACCATAATCGTGAAGGTGCCGACGGTTATCATAGTCATTTTCTTAATTCACTCATCAATTCATTTGTCTTTTAACAAATAGTGATTGAGGACTCGCAGGTACTCTGCACGTGCTTGCTACTTGATACGATAGTGAGCAAGAGTCACTGACCTAGATTGATTATATTACATTGTCTCACATTCTGTCATGTTCATCTCTTTTTAGTCAATAATTTTATGTGATGCTTTTCAAAGATGCTAATATCAGTAACACAACTCACTTTTCAGTAGTCTTTTGCAGTGCTGAGTCAAGTTAAAGATGAAAAGCCCTTATTTGGCTTATAGAATCTTAGAAGATTTACTGATTTACTGTGGCCTTAACAGGCATTCCAGGCGGCAGGTCCAGGCTAGCACCTGGCAGATAGTCTCACTAGGAATCATATAAGAAATAGAAAATATACTTAGCTAACAAGATTTCACACTTATCCCATTTTTGACCTCCCTTTAAACCCACTGTCAACCCAAATTTTTATGGGTGGAGATACATTCAAAGAACATATAAGGAAAGGCACTGCAGCCTTTGTTCTTTTTTTTTTTTTTAAGTTTATTTATTTATTTTGAGAGAGAGTGTGAGCAGGGGAGGGGCAGAAAGAGAAGAAGAGAGAGAGGACCCCAAGATGCAGGACTTGAACTCATAAACCGTGAGATCATGACCTGAGCCGAAACCAAAAGTCGATGCTTAAACTGACTGAGCCACCCAGGTGTCCCTGCAGCTGCTGTTCTGATTCTTAGATATCGGGCGTTGTGGGAGGCATTTGCTCATCTTTTTGTGATCCCGTGGTGTCTTCTCTTACCCTGACCTGCCGTTCTAAAGGGTGATTGGTATTATAAACATTCTCGAGATGGCCACATTTCCTTGAAATTTCTTGAGTAAAGAAGTGATTATTCTATTCACTCAGCAAATGAGTTTGCAATATGTTAACACCTCTTGATGACAAAAAGGTTGTCAGTTACTTAGGGCATGTTTTAGGATGAGAAGAGCTGTGTTAATATGACCTGAGCTATTTATTTATCAATCAGTGGTTGATTATATTAAATTTTCATGCCTGCCTACCTTTATTAATCCATCCTCCTTCCCCAGAGTTTTAGCTACCCAGCAATAGCCAGCCAGTATAACTTCTAATCATTCTGTATATTCACGATGGATACTTAGGTTCAAGTGCGATTGACAGAGTTCTCAGCATATTGATTGCTTCAAATAAGGCCCATCTGGATGGACCAAATTGAAACCTGATTGTTCCTTTTTGGAAAAAGAATTTAACTGCTGTTATATACCAACACTTGGATACCCTTGGGGAGACTTTATCTAAACATATCTCGTACAAATGTAATGTGAAGGCCCTTCTAGCACTGGTTGCTAATATGAGACTCCAGGAGAGGTTCCCGAGAATGACAGGCAGAACCACCCATCACGACTTGCAACTTCCAACGGAGCCACTCATGCCACCACGAGTCACGGTAGCCCTGCCTTGGTGGCCTTGCTGGTCCACACCTATAAGCTCCACCCTTTCTATTCTATCTCCAGATAGCAATTAAGGACAAGGTGGAGAATATGTTCCTTGTAGAAATAAATACTTAGACTACACGTAAACGTAATAGATGTCAAGTGAGGCTCTCCACAGGTAACGTGCCTTAAGTGGGGGAGGTGGACAATCGAATTATTGATTTCAACTTCAAGATAAGATAGGCTAGCCTATAATTCTTTTGGAGAAAAGCAGAGAACCATTTAATTATGGCATGAAAGTGAAGGCTGAAGCAAAGGTGAACACATTTTTATACCCTAAAACTCACATGATGTGAAGCTTTTATATTGAAAGAAAAAATAAAAGACCCAAGAGTTTAGAGAATCATTTCCCATGGCTCTGTCTCTGGAGCCACCCAAAGAATGAGCTACAAATACACATTTTATCATGCTTATATGTCTGACTTAATGGTTGATTATATTCTACCATGTTTGAAATTAGCTAGAAAAATGAATGGATACATAAATATTCAAGTTGATGGAAGGAGAGGGCAGAAGACACCATGAGAAAACGTCTGGTGGAAAGTTAGGTATGCAAGCTGAATTTCCTTTCTACACCTATCTACTCCTTGGAAGAATCCTCAAATATTAATATAAATCTCTCTGCTTTCTTGTCCCTTCTCCCTGATTCCCTTCACTTTCTTGGAGCTTGACGCGATGGTGGGTGTGCCGCCTAGGGCCTGGGTTGCTCAATGAGCCTCTCAGAAGCCTGTGTCATGCTTACCACAGAGATCTGACAGCATTTTCTTGTCCCTCCTCTCCCCCTGAAATCCACTGATGGCTTTAAGGCAGGCTGCAATGCCCTATTATACTCAGTTTCCGAGCAGCGATTCGGTTTAACGCACATATACATCGACACATTGTGCTCACTAATGTGGTACGAACGAGCATATAAACGTGGTCCAAACATCTGCTGTGGTCTCCTGCACGTGTTAATCTTGATTGGTCACCGTTGTAATTGAAGTCCGGAATCCTTCCAATAACTTCTATTACTTCCTTCTGCATTTCTTCTGACTTTGCATTCATGTGTCAGGGCACACATATCGTTTCAGACCTATGTCAACCAGTAGACAAGCGTAAGTCCTGTCACCCTTACCCGTGAGCAATTGAATCATACTCAAAATTTTCTAACTGGAAAAACTTTAGGGGAACCAGGGTGGCTCCGTCAGTTGAGCATCTCACTTTGGCTTGGGTCATGATCTCACAGTTCATGAGTTTGAGCCTGGCGTCGGGCTCTGTGCTGACAGCTCAGAGCCTGGAGCCTGTTCAGATTCTGTGTCTCCCTCTCTCTCTGCTCCTCCCCTTCTCTCTCTCTCTCTCTCTCTCTAAAAATGAGAAAAAAAAAACCATTAAAACATTTTTTCTAAACTTTAATGAAAAGTTGAAGGATGATGTGGAAGGATCCCATTCCACACTTTCTCGTTTTCTTCCTTCTTTTTGGCTCATTTCTCTCATTCTTCATCCTGTCAAACGACTTGACCTTGACCATTTGAAGTTCTCTAGACATGCCCCTTAAAAATGTAAAAATACACTTCCTAACGTGCTTCTCCAGAAATCAAGGCTACTTCCACAGAGGGAACTCTATCCCCTCCCTTCAAATGTAGACTAGTTATTCAACAATTAATGGTATAGCCAAATAAATGTGAACGTGAGTGTAGACAAGTCTCTAGGGAAATTTGGATCTCCAAATTAACTTTAAAGAATGTAAAAAAATCTGCATAGATTAGAGATATCTGAATAGGAGAAAATTAGGGGTAGTCAAACATCTACCCCTAAATATGCATCACGTCAAACTGATATTTTTGTTTTCTGGTTTTTCAAGAACCTCTTATTTCTATTTTATAGAAAATGTTGCAGAGTAGGGAAATTAATGGTGGTTATGAAAATCTCCCCAAATTGTTCTACAAGCATAATAAGACCCTGATATCACAAATGGAAAAAAGAATGCATAAAAAGCTTCATTGTCTTTAAGAGTTTACAGGTACTAGTCTAAATTTTTTCCTGAGTCAATATTAAAAAGTTAAGTTTTTAAAAATTTTTCATTTCATCTGTTTTTCCCAACTTGTTAGCATATTAACATTAATTCCATTCTTTTATTATGTTTTTAAATGTTATTGTATCAGAGTATTACATACATAAAAAATGTGCACAAAATTCTTGTAAGGTAGTTTAATTAAAAAAAAAACACAAATAAAAGCAGTACTCAGAAAAATAATACAATATGTAAAATATCAGAAGTCTCCTCCATTTTCTGAAACTATGTTAATGTAACCATTATTCTGCCTCGTACAACCATAGGCGAGTTTTGTGTTTTTGAACTTTATCTAACTGACTCATATGGTGTGTACTTTTGTGTCTGGCATTTTCTGTTAAGGTAAGGATTTATCCATGTTTTAGAATGTAGTTAGAATTTGTTAGCTTTTATCAGTGTGTGGTATCCCTTTCTGTAAATACGCCACGATGCATTTATTCCTTCGATTATTTTATTTTATTTTAAAGTTTATTTATTTATTTTGAGAGAGAGAAAGAGAGAGTGAGCTGGGAGGGACAGAGAGAGAGAGAGACAGAATCCCAAGCAGGCTTTGGGCTGTCAGCGCAGAGCCAGACAGGGGCTTGAACTCACGAACCATGAAATCATGCCTGAGCTGAAATTAATTTTAGAGTAGAATTGCTGGATCACAGTGTGTGAACATGTTTAAGCATCTTTCTAAACGGGTGTTCCAATTTAAATTCTCAACAGTATAGCTGTAATACACTGCCCGCTCCCACAATTAGTATTCACAGTGCCTTTCATTCATTATAGGTGTGTAATAGTACTTCATTTTGGTTTCAATGTTCAATTATTTATGATTAATGATACTGAGTCCTCTATACTTACTTACTGGCCATTTGGATGTCTTTCACAATGTGTGAAAGTCTCTGAACCCCTCGGCCTTCTCTTACGATGTTTTAAAAAAATACAGTCTAGATGCAATTCTTTCATCATATATGTACGTGGAAAATGTCTTTGCCCCCTGAAGGCTGTCCCTTTCTCTGTCTCAAATGGTGTTTTTTGAGAAAGAGAGTTTTTTCTTCATATTAACTTAGACTAATTTATCAATTTTTCTCCTTTATGAGTTTTTGCTGTTCTTATGGCTTGCTTAAAATATCTTTGCCTAACACAGGGTTTTAAAGACGTCCTTCGATGTTTTCTTCTAGAAACTTTATTGTTTTACTTTTCTTATTTTAATCTATGTAATCCATTTGGAATTGTGTGTGTGTGTGTGTGTGTGTGTGTGTAAGATATTGTCAAGATTTCATTTTGCATAGGGTTATTTTATTGTTTTGGCACCACTTATTAAAAAAAAAACATCCTTTCCCATATCTTCAGTGATGCCTGTTTCAGAAATCGAGTGACTGTTTAAATGTGGGTCTGTTGCTGAGCTCTGCATCCTGTGACATCTATTTTGATGCCTATGCCATCATAATTCCTGTTCCTTTGCAATGAAGTTGATATTTGACTGTAGGGATTCTCTAGCATTGGCCTTCTTCAGCATAAATTTGGCTATTATTGGCTCTCTGTGTTTGTATATAAACTTTAAAATTATCTTGTCAATTTACACACAGACACATATACACACAGACCTGATGAAATTATATTGGTTCTGTAGACCCATTTATGGAGAATTCTATTTTTTTACAAAATGAAATCTTCTGGGAACATGACTAATTGCTCTATTTACTTAGGTATTCTTAAATTTCTCACAATTATGTTTTCTAGTTTCTAGTGGACATGTTATATTTATTCTTAGCTGCTTGATTTTTTTCATGCTATTGCATATTTTAATATTTTCTGATTATCTGTTGCCGGTATATAGAAATCTAAATTGATTTTGTATTCTGCTACCTAGCTACATCATTTTGTTATTTAAGCTCCTATTAAGTTTAGGTTTATATTTAAATTTCTATTGTCTCTGCAATTAGCTAATTTTTATATGCCTCTGTTTTCTGATGTGTAAAAAGGATATACTCTTAATAGTTCTAACTACACAGAGATAGTGTGAAAATTAATTGAGATAAAACATACCAAACACTTAGAATAGTTTTCAGCACGTATAATTCCAATACAAATGTTAGGTATTATTATATATACTAGTATAAAATCATCTCCAAGACAACGTTAACACACCAAGTGATAAATCAAAGCATCATAACTCTCTCCATGTCTAAAGACCAATGATTGTGTGTGCAAGTGCATATTTACACGAACGTGTAGACAAAGTCGGAGAGAACACAAATTACTGTGTTGATAGTGGTTACTTCCGTGATGAGCATGAGGTGGGGAAACGTAAAGGACTTTATTATGTGTACTTCTATATTTGTTTTGTTTGTTGATTATTTTTTTCTTTGTAATTAGACTGTATTTGAATTTTGCTTACATCCCATAAAATTCTACTTTCGGTTTTTTGGTTGTTGTTGTTGTTGTTTTTTTTTTTGAGGGAGAGAGAGTGAGGGAAAGAGAGAGAGAGAGAATGAACTGGGGAGAGGCAAAGAGAGAGGGAGAGAGAGAGAATCCCTAGCAGGCCCTGAGCTGTTAGTGCAGAGACTGACACGGGCCTCAGTTTCACAACCATGAGATCATGACCTGAGCCAAAATCAAAAGTTGGACGCATAACTGACTGAGTCACCCAGACACCCCTAAAATTCTACTTTTAAAAAAGCTCTACAAAACATAGAGAAGAACCAGAGAGCTCATAGGTCAGTGTAATCTTTCAACGCTAGGGAGCTAGTTCCAAGGAGAAATTTCCAAGACTTGCAATTAGCAGCAGCCCGGGGAATGGAGCAGAAAGTATGGATTTTAGATACACCTCGTATGAAGAATGAACAGATCTCAGTGGTGATCAGATATGAAAGGCGGGGCAGAGAGAGAAGAGGCCTCTTCGATGTCTAGGTTTCTGCTTTTGGTGACTGGGTGGATGGTAGTGGGAGTCAACAAGATGGCAAACACCAGAGGCAAGTAGGTTTGTAGAAAAAAACAAAGGCAATTCCATTTGGGGCCTTCAAAATCTGAGAAATGTATGCCACGTTCAGGTGGATTGTGTCAGTAAGTGCTGGGGGACCTGTGCGTGGTATTCAGTAGCGTGGTTTGGACTGGAGCTTCTATTTTGGAATGGTCTGCACCTGGTGGAGACTTAACAGCTCCGGATGCCCCAGGATGCCTAAGCAAAGATGAGCAGAGATAGATAAGAAGCCTGTGGCCATTAGCTCTTCTTTTACCTTTCTTTGTAATTGACCGTGGGGGTACAAGACAGAAAAGCAATATGCTCTAACAGAAGATGTAATAATCTTTTTCTTTTCTTCCTTGAAAGATCATTATTCTACACATACTGTAGGATATTAAACTCCTTTTTTTATGTTGGTCTGCTTTCTCACAAAGTTGAACAGTTAAAAGTAATAATAAAATAAACTTTGGATGCTTTTCTGCTTCTACACAAACTAATAGGATCTCCAGTGACTGATAAAAAGTATTCCTCCTCCCCCTTTTCTCTGTTATTACCTCACGAGGGCCCTTGATTCACCAGCTAGCCATTCAGAAATGGGTGTGAGGTTCTGAGGCCTGTGGGCATCTGAAGGCAGGGTCCCTTTTTTTTGTGTGTTGGTTGACCAGAAGTATACTATCTCTACAAACACAGCATAACTCCCAAATAAGAAATAAAAATAAAATACCATTAATTTGTTGTTTTAGCTAATTGACACGAACTGGTCGATGTATTATTTTTTTTCTTTCGATGAATTCATTGTAGCAACAATTCATTATTCAGAAAATTTTCATTAAATTCCCTGCAAGTTCGGGAAACTGGACCAGGCCTAGTATCTTGGATTTAAATATTAGGTGGTCGCTGTTATTTTTATGACTCTCAGAAGGGCCCTAAATTTTCGCTTTTACATAAGTGAGTTACAATACTTTACGATAGAATAGCGAATAGCACTTGAGAATATAGAGTGTGAGCTTTTCAGTAATCATTTATGGATTGCCTTGCCTTTTTATAAATGTATCCAAACAATAAAAGTTTAATGAATTATCAGCTTAAACACATAGTAATATCTCAGGCCTGGGGAAATAATAAGGCTTTTCTCTTAGTTGTCAAGAGAAGTCTCTATTGGATTTGATTTTCTCAGCATAAAATCAACAACATTGACATTTCTTGGAAAGTCCTTTGTGTTAAGACATGGTGTAGGTATGAGGATTTATGGTAATTAGTCAAGCAAAAAATAATTGGAGCTATCATTCAGCATGTGTGACTAGAAAACAATAGGCTAAGGATAAATGTGGCTGGATAATAAAAAACAAACAAAAGATGAGTGGACACTGTGTCATGAAATCTCGGCAATGGTTTGCCAGGGACTGTATCTTCACCCAATGGAAAGAAATCAAGGTATGGATTTCCTGTCACTTGTACATACAGTTAAAATTAAAAAAAACTGATTTCTTAGACAGAGACACAGACAGACAGACAGACACACACACACACACACACACACATACACGCACACATATCTACACAGTAAAGAACATAATTCGATGAATACTTTAGTCTAAAGCCAACGTTCAATTTAGAAGGTAATTAAGGGAAAGGGAATTTCTTCTCAAATTTTCCACATTGACTTTCAAATAGTTCTTACTGGAAGCAGTGAAAAGCAAACCAACAAGAAAATACTGTCTTTTTGGAAATGTTTCAACAACTCAGTGTATTAGTTTCCTGTAGCAGCTGTAACAATGATTTGTGTCTTTCTCACACACGATGTGAATTCACTCCATCCTTAGGTCCCCAGAAGTTCTAACCCTTAGAGCATCAAGTCAGGTTCAAAATCTGATCTAATCTCATTAGTTCTAAGGTCTCACATCTCATCATTAAATCATCTAAAATAAGTGTGAATGAAGCTCTAGATATATTTCATCCTGGCACAAAATTCCTCTCCATCTGGGTACCTATAACACCGAAGACTCATGTTATCTGCTCCAAAAATAGAATTATGGGACAGGCACTGGGTAAGTTATATGTATCCCCATCCGCTAAAGGAGAAAATGAAAGGAAAAAAGGAGGTCCCGAGCAATTTTGAAATTCAACTGAGCAAACTCCATTAGGTTTCTTTTTTTAAAAAATGTCTATTTATTTTTGAAAGAGTGCAAGCAAGGGAAGGGCAGAGAGGGGAGGACAGAGGATCCGAGCAGGTTCTGTGCTAATAGCAGCAGTGAGCCCTATGTGGGGCTCAAACTCAGTGTATGATCATGATCTGAGCCAAAGTCGGACAGTCAACTGACAGAGCCAGCCAGGAGCCCCCAATTAGGTTTTAAGGCCCAGAAATAGTTGATTCTTCGGTGGTCAATGGGTCCACTCCCTGGGCTCAAAGTTCCGTCCTACTGTCCCACAGAATCACCCTTCCTTGTTCATAAAGGTACTATGAGTTTAAAGCTGAGTCGTTTATCAGTCTCTTTTCTGCCTACACGTTTTTGGGAGTCCAACAACCTGCGGTTCTCCTGTTATATCTCAAGGATCCATTCCATTAGATAAAATGGTTCTCCACGGGACTTTTCTAGATAATCTCATCTCTATTGTGTGTTCTGCTGAGATAACATGGGGGGACCCATGATTCACACGGCTTATCACTTCGAAGGCCTTCTGTGTGAATGATTATTGTGACATTTTTGTCTCCTCCAAGAACCTAGGAAAAGGCTCTAGAGAATCAGCCTTGGATTTGTCTCCAGAGTATAACTTCCTGACAGTAAATTTCTTAATTTTGGCAGAATGTACGATCTGGATAAGGCTAAACATTTACACCAAGTCCTTGTTTCTTTTTGCATCATGGTCCTTCTCTCAAATTATCTTTTTTTTTCTTACATTTTACCATAGGCAACAAAGAGGACCAGGCTGCATCTTTACTTTGCTTGGAAATCTCCTCAGCTAAATATCCAAGTCCATTGTCTATCAGTTCTCCCCACTCAACTATGCGACCCACTTCCTGCCACTAAATAACAAGGATGCCTTTTCTTGCTTTCAGTAGCGTGTTATCATTTGTTTCTGAGCCTTTAGCATCAACCCCTTTAATGTCCATATTCAATTAACAGTCTTTTTATGATAATATTTTATTTGTTATCTGAAAGAGAGAGAGCACACACAAGTGGGGGAGAGGGGCAGAGAAAGAGAGAGGATCTTAAGCAGGCTCCACACTCAGTGCGGAGCCCAATGTGGAGCTTGATTCCACGATCCTGGGATCGCGATCTGAATGGAAATCAAGAGTCAGACGCTCAACTGACCGAGCCACCCAGGCGCCTCTGTGATAATTTAAATATTCTCTAAAATGGTATGAGCTTAATTCCTTCAGAGCCTCATGAGCAGCACTTTAGTAACATATTTGTACCAGTCGTCTGTCCAAGGTAACCTAGGCTTCTTCTTTCATGAACCTCAGAGTTCCTCAGTTCTTTAACCATTGCCCATTTCCAAAGCCACATCTATATTTTTAGGTATTTGTTATGGCAGCATTTCCACATGCCAAAATGTGTATTCATCTCTTATTGTTGCTGCAACAAATTATCATAAGTTTAGTGCCTTTAAACAGCACGAAAATATTCTCTTATAGTTTGGAGGAGCCAGAGAAGTCCCATATGAGTGTTATGGGACTAAAATCAAGGTGTTAGCCAGTTTGGTTCCTTCTGGAGACTTTGAGGGGGAGAATCTTCTTCTTTGTCCTTTTCAGCTTCTAGAGGGTTCTTGTATTCCCTAGCTCGTGACCCCTTTCTTACATCACCCCAACCTCTACTTCCATTCTCATAGCTCTTACTACTTTTCTGATCTCTTGCCTCTCGCTTACAAACACCTTTGGAATTATTCAAGGCCCTCAAATAATCCAGGGTAATCTCTCCACCTAAAAACCCTAACTTAGTCACATCTACAAAGTACCCTGGCCATGTAAGATAACATATTTGCCATTTCTGGGATTAAGATATTGGATTTATTTGGTGAACATCTTTGGGGGAATCATTCAAAGCAAATAGATTTTTTTTGCCCAAATTATCCAATTTAGATATTTTTTTCAGCCCTCTGTTTTTGGCATTTATTTATTCACTTGTTTTTTTATTTAATTCATTAGCACTTAATAACCATTTCATCTGGACCAGGCTCTGTATCATGTATCAAGGCTAATAGAGATGATTATCAGGTTTTCCATACTCAAAGCCCAGAATGTCAGATCAGTGAGGATCAATATCCTAGTGTCTGTTTGCCATTAAGTAAAAGGACATAATCACATATGTCAACTATGTTCCAAAATATTGACAAACGTACAGCCAGCCCTTGGGAGTCTCGGGTGAAGACAGACCACCGACAATGCTTACACATTTCTTCACAATTTTGAGCAACGTAAGAGGCTTTAAACCTGAGTTTTTCTTTAGTATAGAGCATTTTATGCATTTATCACAGAAATCCTCATACCGTGGGCAGTCTTGGTCCCCAACAATGGCCAACAACGTTCTAGAAGCACTGGAAAATATTTACTAAATTCTCGTCAAACTGAATTGAACTGAATTTGGATTCGAGTTGCAAAATAAAGACTGTTTGGGGAAAAAAAATCATCCTTGCTGTTGTAAGTGGGGTTGGGAGGAGCGTAATAAGGTTCTTTTTGTTTTTCTCTGGTCAGAGAAAAGAAGCTCCTATCAGGTGTGACATAGGGAAATGAGATCAGAAGAGAAGACAGTGCCGGTTGGAATTGGAGATGTGATCAGGAGAGGGTTTTATTTATCCCTTGGTAGCACATACCTACAGAGCCTTGACAGCTGTATCCTCCCTAAAAAACCTTAATAACCCAACTAATCTGCTTGGCATTGGTGCTAGAGCTGCTGATCATCAATTTTATACTTGCTAATGATTTACAAGCAGCCAGCCCAGCCCCAGAGTCTGCAGTCCAGTAGCACTGGCAGCCATAGACGAAATACTGGCCTTGAGATGCCAGCCACACAAGCTATAAAGAGTCAGGATTGTCTAGTCTCGACACTTTTTAATGCTGCTAATAACAGTGCAGTCTTGGACATAAACTCTGTTCCTGGCTCAAAAAAATAAATGACACTTTCATTGATACCAAAGATTTATCCTATAGTAGACAGACTGTGCTGGTGTGGAATCTTCTCATCTATAATCCACTGTTTCCAGGGGGCTGGGCTAAAATTGATCCTTTCACTGTGGACCAAATCCAGGCACCCAACGGTTTGCTGAACAAATGGGTAGAATAAACACAGGAGTGTTTATCTGCCCTAAGGGTAAAGGCAAACAAATTAATTTCAATCTCTTTAGCAGATGCCTTGGCGTTCCCAAATGAGCGTGATAGCTACCAATGTCTCTTATTTATCAGTTAAAGCATTCTAGAAGTTCTGTAAAATCCAGAGCCTTTGTCTCTCATCTCCTCTCTCCACTGCCCAGGCAGCAATGCCTTCTCTGTTTTTCCTTCCATTATCATCATTATCAACTTATCATTTATTAAGCACCCACCATATACGGGTACTTTAAAGTGCAGCTTCAAGTGATCCATTGATTTAATTTAGCAATCCCATCATCAGTTTGGGGTGTTTTTATCTTGCTCAATTTAACTGCCAATTTTAGGAGAAACTACCTCCACACCCATAATCTTCCCAGTTGGGCCCTTTGGGTCCCTTTTGTGCTTTCAGATACCTTGACATGGGTCAGGGAAGAAACTCTCATAGAGCAGTCAAAAACTATGGCTTTCAATGAGGCAAATTATGGTCAAGATTGTTAGCTTACTTACATTATGACCAAAGAAGTGTCTTGTGGGGATTCGGGTATGAAATGGGTACATTTTGATTTATTCAAAAACAGCGAGCCAGTCTTGGAAAAGTTTACCTGAGTTGGAACCTCAGGATTGATGGACTCCTCATGCTCTGAGTCAGGAAAACAGTGTTCGTTGTAGCAGTTCTTGCTCTGGTCTGCATACCTCGGCACTTTCCATACAGCCAATCCTCCTCCAGAGAATGGGCCTTAGGTCTCCACACCCTTTGTTTGGCACTTCTCCTCCTTGGACTTTCACCAATGTCCCCTTTCTACCTTTTACACTGAAACCTTCCTAAGGTTCTTATCCCCAAAAAAGAATACTTGAGGTATCTAGAAATGCTTTGGTTTCCTAGATCTGAGTCCCTAACTGTTATTCACAGAAAATGTATTTATTCTACCTCAAGGGTAAGAATGTTTGGGGCAAAAATGTGGGTCCAAGGGCTTCCAGAAAAAAAAGAAATAAAGTTAAATTTATATTAAAACTTAAAACAAGTTTAGAACTTGTTGTATGTTACTGGGAGAAACTTAGAACAAGTATAGAACAAGTTGTATGTTACTGGGAGAAAGTGGAGCATAGTAGCTGGGCCGTGTGTATTCTCAAGTCAGTCTGTCTGGGTGGGCAACCAGACCCTACCACGGACTAACTGAATCACTTAGGAGTGGAGTTGGCATTTTTTTTCTATGAAGGCGTAATAGTAAATAGTTTGGTTCTGTGGCCATGCAATCTTTATTACATCTACTCAATTCTACCGCTGTAGCATGAAAGCAGCCACAGGCATTGCAAAAACAAATGAGCAGGACAGTGTTCCAGTAAAACTTTACTTAAAACCAAAACCAAAAACAAATGAACAAACAAAAAGAGATGTTGGGCTGGACTTAGTTCTTGGGCTATAGTTTACCGCACACTCTGACCGACGCCAATTTACTTAATGCTATGGACGGATTGTGTGTTTCCCCAAAATTCATCCCAGTAGGATGGTATCTGGTGGGGGAGTTTTTGGGGGTTTTGGGTCCAGAGGATACATGAGGAGAGAGTCTTCATGAATGACTTAGTGCCTGTATAAAAGGAACCCCATAGAGCTCCCTCACCTCTTCTGTCCTACGTGAGGACACAGGGGAGGTAGGTAACCATTATGAACCAGGAAGCAAGCTTTCACCACACACTGACTCTGCTGTCCACTTTTCCTGGGACTTCTGAGTCTCCAGAATTGTGAAAAATAATGGTTTGATGTTTAAGCCACCTCACGTATGGTATTTTTGGGATAGTAAAGACTAAGACACTTGGCTTCTATGACTTCATTTATAAAGTAGAGATAATAAGATAATACTAATCATGTAAATTACTTAGAAGCATACCTGAGGCTCAAGAAATTCTATTACTATCGTTGTTGTTATTCCTATATAATTTTATACTCAGCTGCCAACTCAACATTTGCACTTGGTTATCTGATTGACATTTCAAATTTAATAAGTCTAGAACTGAACTCTTGATCATTCTCATCAAATCTGCCCCTCTCTCAGACTTCCCCATTTCAGCTGATGGCAATTCCATCATTCCAGTTGCTCAAACCAAAACCCTGACTCAGTGCCAACTCTATTCTTTCTCCCATATCCGATATTTAATCTAATAAGATGTTCTATTGGCTGTATATCTAAATATAACCAAAACCTGATGACTTCTCCCTATTTCTACTGCTATCGCCTGATGTAAGCCCCCACCATCTCTTGGCTGTAATTGGACCTTTTCATGGAAATTTCAGGGAAAGCCTCCTCCTAACTTTACTCTCTGGCTAACCCCATCCTCCCTCCTGTGGCTTATTAAAGTTAGTTTTACTCTATTTGTAACTATTTTAAAATCTTAACTAAAGTAAATGGGCACTGTTTTCCTGGCCAGTATATGATCACTGGAGAATCTTATACATTATACAAAGGGAATAAAAGCATTCCAATCAGCAGGACATTTGCCAAGAAAAAAAAGTGGAGGGTGATTTAAATTTTCTGTGGTTCATTCAGTTCCCTTATGTTACCAAATGCCAGGTAGAAGGTTGCTCAATGGGACCTAGTTTAGTTACTTCCTCCTAACAAAAAAAGTTAAGTGTGGGCGGGGCTGGGACTAGGGTGAAGACAATGAGATGTTTGCCTGTGGTGCAAATTTTGAGAGGGTGCCAAAAACTCTATAGTCAAGAGAAATAATGCAATATCCTAAAAGAATCAAATCAGCAAACTATGGCTCCTGGCACAACCTCCTGTCTTTGTCAGTGACATTTAATTAGAAGACATCTATCCACTTCTGAGGGGTTGGGTCACAACCCTGGAGGAAGAGCAGCAGGAAGCTCTCTGGGCAAGCCGACCATCAAGTCTTTGTGCCTGGAACTGCCTCTCGCTAATGGGCAACACCTTCCAAATGACCCTAGTGCAGTGGGGGAGGAAACCGGCCTGGGAAGCTTGTTGGCTAGCATTTTGGTTCTGGCCCTGTCACTGGCCCCAGGCAAGATTCGTAATCTCCCCTCATCCATGAAATTAAAGGTTTGAACTTCATCATCCTCAAAGGCCTTGAACTTCTAAAATTCTACAAAATGCATTTGCCAAATTTTCTCTAGGTACCTAGTCAGGGATGCCATTTGTCTTGTTCCTGAATCCTCTGCAATCGCACTTTGCTTTTTTCCGGCCAAGTTCCTTTCATTCCTAGCTTTGCGATGGTTAATTCCAGTGTTGTCCTGGAGCCGCCTCCAAAGCCCACATAGCCCTGACTTATCAGCATCTCCCCACGGAACACCGTGCTCTCCTTTTTGTGCCGACGATCATGGTACATGCTAGAATTCTTCTCATTCTGCGGGTTTCATTCTGCAAGTGCTTTTATATCCTGTTCATAAATCTGAATAATAATAACTTTAAATTGCAGGCTGCTGGCTAGCGGCTTTATTCTTTTCTGAAGGTGAGACCAAAGTGAACGGGCACATAGACACACTTACAGGAACTGAAAAGAAGGATGTGGGAAGAATTCACTCATGTAAGTGAGATACTCCTTCTCTAAAGAGCTCCAAGCCTGGCTTTGATGAGTAGAGGGAAGGCAGAGAGTGACCATCAGGATTCAGGAAACATGGTTCCACAGCCTTGAGCAGTTGTGGTTAATATCGAAGCTTCATCCAGTCTCTGCAGTAGTGCTTTTCTACAAATAAGTGTGAATTTACCACTGCTTTACTCATGTATTAAAAAATATATTTAACCAGCACAGAAACCACAATAATTTGAGGCCACCGTCCCCAAGCATATCAATTTTTCTATATCCGTAAATCTACTTCCTTTGTAAATATCTAACGAATTTGTGTGTGCACTAATATGAGCCATCCCTCTATCTCTTACCTTTTTCATTTCTGAAAAAAAAAGGAAGGTAACCATTTAACTCATACTAGCTTTTGATCTAACCCCTAGCCATCATAATTTTTCACACTTTTTCCTATCAAAAACTTCCTGAAGAAATTTTTCCGTTCACCACTCAGGAAACATCATGCCAGCCTGGAACCGATTACCACAAAGACATACATCTTGCAGACAATCCGGTGGCAAATAAGTGAATAGTCCCTCCACCCAGCACCATGTATCATGAGGGTTGGCGTAGGAAACATCTCTTCCTTTCTCCTCAAAATGATACCTACCAGGTCATCAGTCTTCAGGCACCATTTGTACCGCTGCTCGCCCTGCTCTGTCCCAAGCTAACCCCTTCTTAACGGATGTGGAGGCAGGCAGCTTTCCTTTCCATGTCTACCCACTCATCTTCTGCCTGCACGCTTTCTGTCATCTCTATAGAATTTTGCCAGGAAATCGGTCTTGTTCCAGAAGCCGGAAACAGAAAGGGCCAAAGAAATTGTCCTGGAGAAATAGAACGACCAGCAGATGTGATTGATATAACATGGCACAGGTTCCCTGAGACCCCTCCCTTTGCTCTTGCTGTTATTGGAGAATCCCCACTTCCTTTCAGTAAATGTCGATCATCGTTTTCAGGGTCATTTCCTCACCAAAATGGTGCTTTAGAAAGCAGGAGTGTCTTTTATTGTTTACGACAATGGCTTTTGCTATTTTTTAAGTATGTACAAGCATTTGAAAGCTCTTTATGTTTGTACAAACAATGTTACAAGACTAGGATAATTTGTTTTTAAAAGAAATAATTATCTATAATCTCACTCTCTGAATATGGGAATATTTTTATTCTTAAGTAGCCCTTTCCAGTCTTGGTCTCTATGCCTAAGTCTAGTTTTATTTTTATTTATTTATTTTTTTGAAAAAAATTTAAGGTTTGTTATTGATTTTTGAGAGAGAGATAGACAGACCCAGCATGAGCAGGGGAGGGGCAGAGAGAAAGGGAGACACAGAATCCAAAGCGGGCTCCAGGCTCTGAGCTAAGAGCTCAGAGCCTGATGTGGGGCTTGAACCCACGAACCATGAGATTACAACCCGAGCTGAAGTCCAGACACTTAACTGACTGAGCCACCCGGGTGCCCCTGAAGTCTATTTTTAAAGTTGCAATATTTATATATATGCAAATTACTTACCTTCTGTCACAGAACTTTCCCACTATGCAGCCTCCACTGACAACCTTTTTATTGGCAATTTAAGAATCTACTAGAGGGCCAGAGAGTCATTTGCGATAGTAATGCTCTCCGTTGCTCCCACGTTGGTTAAGTAACTTTGAGGGATGTGGTCTCAACTTCCATTTCACCTGCTGTCTCTCTTACCTGTGCTTACTACAGAGCTTCTATTTGTTTGATGCCTTGATCCCATGGTGAGCGTGTGACTTCGTGAAAAGTAAGTGGAAGTCTTTTGGTGTCATTTGTTTCTCTTTCTGTTCTTTCCATTTGTTTTGTCTCTGAGACAAGATGAGGCTGGAGCAGCCACTCTGCAGCCATGAGGCCACAGGCATTGAGGACTTCCCTAAGGATGGCAAACCCGGATGACAGAAGAGCCAGGATTGGATGAGCCATTGCACTGGCCCTGAACCACCTAATTCCAGAATTGATATCACGGAGACAAATAATCTTTTCCTTTTTTAAAACACTATGGTTATAGTTTCTGTTATTTGCAGCTTTACTTATTCATTAATGATATAATAGATGAGCCATATGATTCTTTTTGATATAACTGCCCCAGTACTGCTGAGGACTCCCCGGCTGTGACAATGCCAATGCCGCTAACCATGACCTGGATGATGACACAGTAGCAGCTGCCATGCAGTTTCCATGTGGTTTTCCCTATGCAACTCAGGAAGCAGATACTGGGGTTGGAAATGCTTGTATAAATTCTTCACCTCTGACGGCTCTCAATCAGTTAGGGCAATCCTTTCTTCTACTACCCGAGGCTTGTTAGGATCGAAGTAGAAATATCCAGAGGAGGACAGTGGAGAACAGCTGTTGGGAGCATGTGATGATGTTCTTCCTCTATGTATTTATCTAGTCAATAAATCTGGAGAGCCTATTAGAAGCCAGACACTGGGTTAAGGCACTGGGATGCCCAGATGGCTGACTGAGGATATCTCTTAGCTGCAACATGGGTTGAAGCAGCACTGGAGAGTGTAGGAGACAGTATAATGCCGTGATAGCAAGGGCACTTGAGAGAAGGATCCAAAAATGGAAGGTACCAAATACATAACTGCAAGGAAAACAGAGGAAGGTGGTTGCAGGTCCAAAGTCAAAGGCAGACAGACTAACAGAAAGAGCAGAGGATGCAAAATTCTTCCCCTATCTTGCAAGGTCTTCTAGCTGGACCAAGAATTAAATTTACATGGAAAAATTAACAAGGAGAAAAAATAGTTAAAGTTTTATTACATGCACCTGCAGACCCAATAATGAAATTGAGACCTAAAGAAATGACAGAGGCAGGTAGTTTTTATATTTAAGACTATTAATATGTGAGGGGTTGACAAGACAGACAAAACAACTTTCGGAGCTTCAATTAAGGAATTCTAGCCAGTACTTGGGCTGGGGCAGTAAACTAGTAAAAAAATCACAAAGTTTGTTTCCATAGCCCTTTTGGCTCTAAGTTTCCTAGCCCTGGTGCTAAGAATGTCTCTCTACCTCCTGTGCACGGAAGATGACTTTTCCATGGAGACTTATTTCCTGCTTGAAGGGGGACAGAGGAAGGTCTAGGCCTTCTTGCATCGGTTGTCTCTTAAGTAACTCTTATTTAAAATAGTCAGCATGCCAAAGTGGCACATTTGGGGGCTGCCTGGTCTTGGCCCCTACCTAGAGAGGGTAAGAAGAAGCGCAATCCATCAGACACTTCTTGGTTTCAGCTTTTAAATAATCAAAACATATATGCATGCACCATATATAAGAAGAAATGTCCATAATAACTGTATAGCTCCATGAGTTTTCACAAACTGAGTACATTTGTGCAACCAGAACCCGGATCCAGAAAGAATATGACCAGCACCCTGGAATTCCCCCTCCTGATTCTTTCTATTACAATTTCCTCAGGGATAGCAACTATTCTTTTAAGTAAGCTCTACACCCAATATGTGGCTTGAACTCACGACCCCAAGATCAAGAGTTACATGCTTTACCAACTGAGCTAGGCTGGCAGCCCTTTTTTTTTTTAACGTCACAAATTAATTTTGTCCATTTTGTTAGGTTTTGTTAATGGAACCTTCCAGTAGGCACTCCTTTGTATCTAGCTCATTTCACTAAACTGTATATAGTGAGATTCACTCATACTGTTGCATAAAATTATCATTTATTCTCATTGCTGTGTAGTTTTTCATTGCATTACTGGCCCCAAATTTCTTTATTCATCCTACATTTGGTGGTTATTTGAGAAATTTCCAGTTGGGGCTATTGCAAAATATGAAAAAAAACGAGGTATGTGTGATTGGTATATTCCTGTAAGCATTTCTGCCAAGTATATATACCTAGGAGTGAATCCAATGGGTCATAACATAGGTGCATATTTAGTTTTAGAGAGACTGCCAACATTTTCCCCAACATTATTCTACAAATTTATATTCCACGGCAGTGTGTGACAGTGCCAGCTGCTTCTCATTCTTGCCAACACAAGGTAGTTTGCGTTACTTTCAATTTAGCCGCAGAGCTCCGCCATGGTGGGTAGGTAGTAGTTTCTCATTGTCTGTGCATATCTTAGTGAAATACAATTTAGACGTTGTGAAATTGCACACCTTCGAATGTAAAGCTCAATGAACTTTTGCAAATGTAAACGCCCATGTAACCATCACTCATATGATGATGTTGAATATTTCCATCACCACCTTCACTGTCATCTCCCAAGGCTTTCTTATCATTTCTAACACCAGAGGTTAGTTTGTCTGTTCTTGAATATTTATCAGCTGGAAACATATAGTGTACGTTTTAGGTCTAGCTTCGTTAACTTAACATATTGAGACTAATCCATTTTATTGACGTATATCAGTAATCTGTTAATTCTTCTTGCTGGGTATTTTATTGTACGGTACTTTTTCAAGGCAAAAGGCCGAGCCTACCCAAGCTAGACCCGGTCTGTCTCCCACAGATCTGTGAATCTGCACCACTTCTAATACTAGCTTCTATAGCATCATAATCTTTAGGGTTAACCGTGGCCTAACTTAGCCTTAGCTGGTTTTTAAAATTGTTTCTCTCTAGAGCAATCTCATTTTGGTGGAAGTAGCCTGATGTGACCCATTAATATCAGAACGCCTGTTCAGTTTTCTGATTCTTGCCTTTCTACTTTCACATTTTCCTTGCTACACTCGTTTCCATTTCTTTCCAGGGCATTTATATGAAACACACCATTTAAGTATGAACGGCCATTGAAAATTGCTGGTGCTCTAGCAGTGTCCCATCTTAGAGAGTAGTCACAGTTTTCCCTGCTTTGTTTCCAAGCACTTCGTGAAGGCTTCTGTTATAGTCCTCACTTCTTTAGGGTACAGTCAAGAGTTGGAACTATTAGGGACACCTGGGTCGCTCAGTCAGTTAAACTGACTTCAGCTCAGGTCATGATCTCGCGGTTCGTGGGTTTGAGCCCCACCTCAGGCTCTGTGCTGACAGCTCAGAGCTAGGAGACTGCTTCGGATTCTGTTTCTTCCTCTGTCTCTGCCCCTTCCCCACTCCTTCTCTGTCTCTCTCTCTCTCTCTCTCTCTCTTTCAAAAATAAATAAACATTAAAAAATAATAATTAAAAAAAAAAGAGTTGGACCTATTAAACAGACGACTCCTTCAGGTCAGTAAGTTGGTATATTTTCACAAACGCTTTCAAGGCAGGACTTAGTGGCAGGTATCAAAGGTAGAGAGATGACAAAACATCCTCCCTCAGGGCTACGGCTTAAGTTGGTTCGGCACCTGGGAGTAGGAACTCAGTAAATGCCAATTATTTGCTCTTCAGACACACCACCTTAACTATGTTGGACAGGAAGACAATCAAATTTTGTTTTTACATGATTATATTCTATCTAGATCAAAATATATTTTAAAAGTTCAGAAAACGGAAATGTTAAGACGCCTTGAAACATTCTGACACTTGTCTTTCTTCATTTAAGACAAAACTCTTTTGCAAGAAAACTTAAACCAGTGTAACCTTTAGCAGCAAATTAGATGACTGAATGTTGATTCAAACACCAAAGAGGACTTCACTGGACAAGAGGGGACATAAAACAGGAAGCTACTGGCATCACAGTGGCTGCCAAACAGAACTAGGCTCTGATTTGATTTTGGGGAATATAGTCTCTATGCTATTATGTGTATGTGGATACTGCACTTTTCTGTGTCATAATGTCCACCCCTGGAGACCTGAGACGGTTGGCTGAGACACGCAAGCCCCCCAGTAGGCCAAAACTCGGCACAGTGCTCAAGGTAACATGCTTTATTTTATTTTTATTTTGTCCACCATTTATTAGTGAGGAGCTAAATTTCCATTAACAAAACCGAATACCCCATTCCACAGGTTCAAAATAAAGCATTTTTTATACGTACTGATAAAATACAAGGCTGTGATTTATTTGAATTACCTTTTTTTATCTCCGTATTTTGGCACTCATAACTGATTACAGATGGTCGTTTTCACTCACTAGGGGCAGACATAACTCGGACGCATAAGGCAACAAAATATCTTCCAAAATGCTTTCCCGTAGGTTAAACGCTTGCCACTTTTTGGCAGTACTTGTTCTCGATTCAGTTTTCTTCTTTGCAATTCATATAAAGTGGCTTGACATTTAGCTAGTAGGATCAGCCACTCCCCTGTCATGCGGGATGACGCTCTCCGGTCGTGCTTTGGTTTCTGCTTGACCGAACTGACCTCAAGCTCAACTTTTTCAAATGGCCAACTTCAGTTCAGGGTTGGTGATTGTTGTTTTTCTTTTGTTTTGCTTCATTTTTTGGTGCTGTTAATTTATATTATGTTATTTTTATTTTTTCCCCCTTCTTATCTTCCTTTATCCCACCCCCTCCAAGATGGTGGACTTCGCATACTTCTGAGGGGGGAGACTACATTTACTCTTTGCCCATTGTAGACAACATCATATGTGGAAACCTGAGTACCTGGAGTCATTTTCCTGATGTATTTCTTGCTGGTTTTGAGCCCTAGATTTTGACTTTTTAGGTGGCTGCCGTCCCACTCCAGAATCCATTCCTGGGAGAGTCACCAAAATAAGGATGAAAACCTTCATCCTTGGTACGAGGAACCATGGCCAGATTTGGGGATTCCTAGAGAAACATTCACTACAGAAAAGATTATCCAGATATTATTTAATTTTTAATATTAATATTTAATCTATTAAAATTAATTCAACACTCTATTTTTTCTTATTTTAAATACTACTTTTAAATCTTTTATCTACTTATAAATTTAGCAAAATCTAATAGTTTTAAAGGGGACCTCAACTAATATTCTGTCCTATTTGAAACAAAATTTTAAACTCCTGAATGTTTAAAATATTTAAACATTTTTTAAGAAGTTTATTCATTTTTGGGAGACAGAGAGAGACAGAGCATGAGTGGGGGAGGCGCAGAGAGAGAGGGAGACACAGAATCCAAAGCAGGCTCCAGGCTCTAAGCTGTCAGCACAGAGCCCGATGCGGGGCTCCAACTCATGAACCATGAGATCATGACCTGAGCTAAAGTTGGATGTTTAATGGGCTGAGCCACTCAGGTGCCCCTTTAAAATTCTTTTAATGTTTAATAATTTTGAGAGAGAGAGAGAGAGAGAGAGCACGCAAGCAGGGGAGGGGCAGAGAGAGAGGGCAGCCCTGAATCCGAAGCAGGCTCCAGGCTCCGAGCCAGCAGCACAGAGTCCGGGGTGAACTCGAACCCACGAACTGTGAGATCATGACCTGAGCTGAAGTCAGACGCTTAACCGACTGAGCCACCCAGGCACCCCTAACTCTTGAATATTTTAAAATAAATTTATAAATGTAGTACATTAAATCTTTTTTAAGAACTTTAAACAACTGACGTGCAAACATTTCTTCTCAAGCACCCAAATCACTTCTTCAAATCTAGAAATTAAACTCTTAAAAATAGAAAATTTAAATATGTATTAAACAGTCCTACAGCATACATACGTATAGCAAAATTTCAACCTCAAATCACATATCTAGATCAATTACTCAGCTACATATTTCACAGTGGAATCATAAAGCTGATATGTTGCTCTCAAAGGCAAAATTCTTTCCAATATTACAAACTCTGAAAATATCAAGCACGTATTTAAGACAAAAATGAATACCATAATTCTCTAAAGCATGTCTCCTTTTATCTCCAAATTTTCTCAAGGTTAAAAGATTCTTATTCACTAATAAGAATTATAATATCTGAATGATTTCGAGGTTAGCGTCTCAACTAGTGAAGGTTACCTAAGAATTAGAGATATTGTCTAGAACCTTGATTAAAATTTATTTGCAGGCTTTTTATGATGATTGTGGCGTAGACTCTAAAACTTCTCCAGGGCGGATTGCCCACCATCTCGAGTGTGACTCCTATGAGTATCTCATTCATGTGCAACCCATTGCTCTTGTACCACGTGATGGAATTCAGCTGCTTGGTTCTATTCTGAATTGTTTTTATCACCTTTCTACCTGGGGGGCTACACAGTTCACAGTGATTCCATGTTATCTATGGTGACAGACATGTCGTTATAATGACATGACCAATAGGCATTGGGATACACACTCTGTAAAAATACGGAGAAAACGGTTCAAGAAAGTAAGGCATCAGAATCTAGTTAGCTAGTGTACCCAGAGTGTTTTAGAGTCAACCTCAGAAGCATTTCTGTGCACAGAAAATACATCCACTTTTATTCATATAAACATTCAATAAGCACTTATTAATATCTATCATTGTCTAGACTTTGGAGCTAAGAAAGGAAGAAATAGGCAAGAGGAACTGATCACTTAAAAATCTTTTAGGACATTTTATTTTTATCCGACCACCCCATGCAGCAAGAAATATCAGTTTTATTATCCAGATGAGGAAAATCAGGCTCATAGGGGATAAGAAAAGCTTCCATTTTCCATGTCGACATAGCGAGCAAGTGGCCCAAACCAGATACAAACCTGATAGTGACTGCATCTAAAACGTATAGACTTGGGGCGCCTGGGTGGCTCAGTTAATCAGGCATCTGACTGCAGCTTGGGTCACAGTCTTCACAGTTCATGAGTTTGAGTCCCGCTTCAGGTGAGCTCAAGACCACTTCCGGTTCCTTTAGGAGAACGGGGAGCCCTGCGTGGGATTCTCTCTCCTTCTTTCTCCGCTTCTGGTTCACTGGTCCTCTTTCCTGCTCAAAAATAAATAAATAAATAAATAAATAAATAAATAAATAAATTTTAAAAAATTAAAAATAAAAATGAAAGCTATTAAAATGTATAGACTTTGCCTCCAGAAAAGAATTCATCACTTAGCAGATTGAAGGTGGCAGTAGGGGAACCAAACGAAATGACCAGAAATAATAGAGCCCGGAAAATGGAGTGCTCGGTGCTTACGGATCTTGCTACTGGAATCTAGACTGAGGCAGGTGCATGTGTGTGTGCATGTGTACAAGAGCCTGCAGGTGTGCGCTTGTGTGTTGGAAATGGGGATGTTGGAGACGGGAGAGCTAGACCCAGAGAGAAAAAACCTTCTTAGAGCAGGTCTCTGTCTCTGAAACAAACCTGAGAACGTTTACCACCGAAAATCAACACAAAGTGAATATGAAAGAGGTAGGCACATAGCACTCAGAAAAACTAATTTTTTACATTGCGACTTATTATGTCCCTTGGTGTCTTAGGGAAAGTTTTGAACTATCACATATAGTTGGTTCATAGGAGAGGGCTATTTTATTGACAGAGCATAGTAGGCATAAGACTGGGCATTAACTTCCCTGCCTTCTCTGATATCTGTGTCTGGAACCGTCTAACACAGGCTACTAAAGTACAAATTCTCCAACCGTGGGGTGACAGCCACCTGGATTGCAGGAAGAAGTGCCTTACCTCTTGCTGCACGCCTTGGTAGAGTAAATGCTCTTAAAGGGTGACAAACATTAGGAGCTCAAGCCCAGTTTCAAGTGGGCTCCTCCCACATGGTTCAAACTCATATGCTCAGCTTTTTGCTTTTCTATGCATCTTTTTTATGTCCCCAGCCCCTTTATGACGCCCTCCCTTCTGACTGCTTCACTGTTAGTTATACTTTCTGATAAGGAAAAAAAAAAAGGAAAAAGTCAGGTTAATTAATGCTGCATCAGCTAAGAGCCTGTCTTGTAGGGATGTGTTTTGGGTTTTGATTTGCATGATAGTTGTCACTGATTTGGTTGCAGCAGATCTACCCCCCACCCCTCTGCCCCCATGCATCTCCACCCCAGCTCCTATTAGAGTTACTCTTCTCTCTCTGTCTCTTTTTCTAACATGTTAACCTTGAAACTGTCTCTTAGAAAAGTCCTGCCATTTACAACCGGGCTTTCAGGTAAATCTGTTTTATTTGGAAAGGCTGTATAGCCTCATGCTTAAATATGGAAGCCATAAAACCAGAGTGCCTGAGTGCAGAATCCATGTTTATCAGTTCCTACCTGTGTAACCTTGTGCAAATCATTGAAACTCTCTGTGCCTCAGTTTCACACTGTCGAATGGGGACAAAGTACCTGCCTCATCAGTTTACTCTGAAGATTCAACGAGCAAATCTGTCTAAAGCATTTGGAAGCATGTAAGGGTATAACTAGTGCTAGCTAAGTGTTCATGGCCAGTCTTATTTTACTAGAGTGAGAGCAAGAGTAAGGGCTGACATAGGTTGAGTAGAGAATGTAAACTTGAGCTGAATGGGCACTGCAGTGGATTTCCCATTGGCCTGGCTCTCTAGACCCTGAGGCCATGATTAAATGAAAGTCAGCTATGGATTTAGTTGCACTGCATTAGAATGAAAAATGTGCAGGAATTATTTCCATTTGGCCTGGAGTCCCATATCTTTCCAACAGTGCCTTTTTTTTAATGCTCAGAGCTCCCTTTGACTCAAAAATTAAAAACCCGACACCTGTAATAGCAACCAAAAGCTGTGTCAGAGGAATGAATATGAGCGAAGTGGCTAAAGAATAGGAACTGAGTGGCCAGAAGTATCTTGATTTGGTTCTGTGAGTGTCATGTTCTGAGGCCCAGAGAGATTGTACTGAGTTACTGAAATAAATTATGAAGAATGAAGTAAACCATGAAGTAAACTATGAAGAATGAATATATTATAAATCTAGCTTCTTTGACGGGGGATTCTTCCTGAATGTAACTCTTACAGTGTTAACCAGTTTCTAAATTGTGAATTATCTTGAGTCAGCTTGCTATGGGTGAGGATATAGTAAAAGCCCTTGTTCTCTAAGGGCTGGGTCTAATATTTCTATCCCTTTCTGAGATTTGACCAAGTGGGAGGTTTGGGAATGGGAATCCAGGAGTGCCATCTGCCCAACCAGCTCTCTTTCGTTCCTCTTTTGTGGGGTTTTCCATTGTGTTCCTTGTTGCATCTGCTTGGTGGGTGAATGCTGATCCCAGCCAACACCTCCCCACTCTGTTACAAATGCCGCCCTCATTATCATGCTTAGAAGACAAGGGCTACTGTTCTAGGGCCAGGAGTCCATGCCTTATAATCCTGGTTTACACAGATGGTATGTGGGCCACATGGATTCAGAAATTTTGAGTTAGAAAAGATCAGACCATCATCTCTACCAGAACTTTCTGTGATGATGAAATGGTTTATAATTTGTGCCATCAATATGGTAGGCACTAGCCACATGTGGTACTTGAAATTTGACTAGTGTTACTGAGAGAGAGAATTTAATATAATTCACTTGTAGCTAAGGGTTACCACATTGGACAACTCCCAACTCTACTTACAGAGGAGAAAACTCAGGCTCAGGGGGAGGTAAAGTGACTTGCCCAAAGTCACAAAGTTGATGCAAAGCAGGACCAAGATTAGAGATTGGGTTCACAGAGATCCAGTCTAGTGTTTTCCCCATTTTTTCATACTGAAACCATGAACACAGTTCTGGAATCCCACTGGCAACAGAAAGATACTAGAGTCCTTCACTTTCGTGATATCCAGTTCCTAGGAGACAGTTCCAATCTTTATCACCCTCCTGGAATGCTTTCTTTCTGTGTCCGTTAGGGGTGAACAGAATGCAGTCTCCATTCATTCTATGGAAAGATTTCACCGAAATCTGAATTAGGTGAATGCTTGGTAACCTCATATTCAGGCCGATCGTTTTTGCTTTCTTCAAAGATGACGTGAGCTCCTTCACCCCAGGTCTCACACCTGGGTCCCTCCAGAGGACTCTAGATAGTTAAGATGAAAAGATGAAACCTTATCCCTGGAAAAGTCTCTCATGGCCTCCTCTGGTTTTGTCAATAGCCTCTGCAAATATTCATGATGAATGAGATCCTGAATGTTTGGCATGTTTCAAAGCAAATTTTTCTTGTCAAAGTTTTGCTGGCCTCTGGGTGGTTTCTGATGAGAATATTAGCATTCATGAAAAGATTCTTTTTAAAACACTGGAAATTGACACTCAAGCAGAATGTGGCTAAGGATTCTAGTCCAAGAAGAGTTTTAGCTGCTGGGTGGAGATGTACTAACCAAATAAATGATTTAACAGATTCCTTCTTGTGACTAGACACACATCCACCAGGAGGTGAAATAATTCCCAGTTATCCCGCTCTCTGTGATGCTCAAACCATCATGCAGAGTCCTTGAGCTGAAACATGGTGCCCTGCACTGTGTCAACCAGTTGATGAGAACTGAAAGGCATAGGAATAATCTCAATGTATGCCTCTCTCCCCTTGCCTCCTGCTCCGTTGATGACGTAGTGCAGAGGGTCCCTACAACACTTTGTTTCTCTTGCATAATGTTTTCTTCCTAGAAAAATTTTTATAGCCAACCTCTTTTTTTGCTCGGCAAAGAAAAGTTCTTAATAAAGCATTTTAAATTTGTTTTTTTATTTTATTTTACTTTTATTTAAATTCAAGTTAGTTGATATGTAATGTAGTGTTGGTTTTAGGAGTAGAATTTAGTGATTCATCACTTACATATGACACCCAGTGCTCATCCCAACAATTGTCCTCCTTAATGCCATCACCCATCTAGCCTATCCCCCCACCCGCTGCACTCCATCAACTCTCAGTTTATTCTTGGTATTTAAGCATCTCTTGGGGTTTGCCTCCTTTTCTTTTTTTAATCTTATTTTAATTTTCCTTCCCTTCCCCTATGTTCATCTGTTTTGTTTCTTAATTCTACATACGAAAGAAATCATATGATATCTGTCTTTCTCTGACTGACTTATTTCACTTAGCATAATACACTCTAGTTCCATCGGTGCTGTTGTAAATGGCAAGATTTCATTTTTCATCACTGAGTAGTATTCGATTTCATATATATAGATATCTATATATATCACGAACCTTCTTTACCCTTGCAACAGTCGATGGACATTTAGGCTCTTTCCATTATTTGACGATTATCAAAAGTGCAATAATGTATTTTAAAAAAGGCGAAAGATTTATGTGATCTGAAGAAAAACCAGAGTATAATAATGTATTTTAAAAATATCAAATTACATGCTTATCCTTCATGTATTTTTCATCTATTTCTCGGTATTAGGGTTGCGTGAGGAAAAGTAAACACACCCTGTGAAATTTCCTTCTCAACAAACAATTCCTTAGTTCCATAGTAGACTCTGAGAGTATCCACCCAAATCTGGAGCACATGGGAAATTTGCAAAGGCCACCATATGGGGAGTTGTTACTGGTGGACATACAGTTTCAGGTGTACAAGAGGAATAAGTTCTAGAGATCTGCTATGTAATGTAATGCCTATAGTTAATACTGTTGTACACTTAAAAATTTAAGAGAGTAGATCTGAAGTTTTCTTGCTGCCTCCTCTCTGCAACACAAAACAAAAACCAAAGGGACATAAGAAATGTTTGGAGGCGAGGTGATGGTTATGTCCATTATCTTGATTGTGGTAATGGTTTCATGGGTATATGTGTATGTCCAAACTGTGTACACTAAATCAAATACATATTAACATCAAATTGTATACATTAAAAAGGTGCATTTTTTGGTATACCAATTTACCTTAATAAGTTGTTTTTTTAAAAAGAATCTCAAAAAACAAAAAGGAGAAAAAGCAGGAACCCACAGTTAAAAAGAGAGTCTCTTCTCAGTTAAAAAGGTGTATTTCTGTCCCTCTTAGCTGTGAATGGTAAAATCTTCCTCACAAAGCTGCATATTTATAAACGTGAATCTATGGTTTGTATTGGTAAAGTCAAGGCATAAGTCTTCTTCCTACTTATAATAATCTCGGCTTTGGAGTCAAAGAAAAAAAAAAACTTGGTTATCTGATAAAGGAATGAATGTGTTTCACAGCCCAAGGATTATTCTGTGGGCCAGTGAGACTCAGACTTCTCCATGGACCAAGAGAATTGATAAAACAGATTTAATTTTAAATTTAATGGAAATGTTATGGAAACACCAGGCATGTAGGCGATGAACCAATAGACTGAGCAGATTCTAGATAATTTCAGCATGGATAGCAGTGGAGATAATAATGGAGAAATAAAGTTTCTCTTCTCTGTAATCCAGTTTGTGGGTGTTCAATGTAGTCTATACAGCAGGTTCAAAGATCCCTGAAGCAGGTCACTTAATACCTTTCAGCAGGCTTTGGAGTCGGGCAGGCTTGTGGATTACCTCCTGTGTAACCCTGGATAGGATGTTTGGTGTTTTTTGTTTGTTTGTTTGTTTTGTTTTGTTTTCTCCTTAGCCCCTGTTTTCTTATCTTTAAATTTCAATTTGAAGTGTTCCAGTAAAAACCTGTATAAATATATATATATATTTCCTAAAATTAATAACCAGCTTATAGTAAATCTATAATATTCACTAGCATTTCTGGGCCACATCTTCTTGCCTCCACAGAACTTTCCAGGCTGTGGGTACACGAGAGGAAAAGAACAGTGATATTCAAATTCAAATTCTCCTAGTTCTTGCCCATTTCGCTCAGGCCCTGAGGAGTATGGATTTTTCAGTGCCCTCTGGGGAAGACTCGCATGCATTCCAGAACAAGTCTGCACCCCCAGGCATTTTCTGGAATCTGTCATCTCCACCAGACCCAGGAGTACTCGGAATGTCATGACTGACGCGACATGACAGGGCTCAAGTTCTAGTACATGGATAGAAATAATATCTCACTTCCCATCAACGTTGCTTGAATGGATGCAAAATAATCAAATAGTCAACTCATTTTGGCATATAGTTTTAGAAACTGACACTCTTTCCCTCATCTGATATGCTTCCCCAAGGGGGATGGCACTGCCTCTGGTTAGAATCACCTGCTGTCTGTTCTGTTGTGATTGGGGGAGACATGTCTGTCTATCCATGTTATACACTTTTAGACAGAGCCTCACATGGTGCCGCTTGGGTCACAGAGCCTCTCAGAAATCAGCCATCTTTATACAAGGTTCATACATAAATTTATGGTCCCTGCTGGGCCACCACATGTACATATGATTTAATGTACAGTCCTAAGAGGTACCATTCCCATTGGGGATGGTGTGAATGGAATCTGTTGGGTTGTGTAATGCACAACTTACCCCACTCTGTAGAGTGCTCCTGCACAGGGGAGATGGACCTCAAGCCCATATCTCTTTTGTAGGATCAGTCCCTGGGTACCTGTCCACAAACTTCCTTCAGAATGGTTTCTTATAGGTAGAAATGAGCCCCTACAAAGAGATTCTCAAGGACGTCTGACATCCCCAGTGCATCGACAGACACAGAAACATCTCACTATCCTCTACGATCCGTAAGGGTGAGGAAACATGCCCTCTCCCTGCCACCAGAAGAGACATCTCAGCAGGTAACCCACAGTTGAATGTAGCCTGTAAATATGTCTTGTTTTATCAAGGTAATGTGTTAAAAATTTGGAAACTTAATTTCTTAGAGCAAGGCTTCATTTTTACATTTTTAGCAGTACTCACGACTCACCATTGCCATATTCCATATACATTTATGTTACCTGTCTGGCCCTTGAAAGCCTTCGAGTCTTCCCCCACTGCATACACACTCCAACTTGTTTTCCTCTGACAATTGGTCTATGGAGTCTTTTGCTGCACTGTATCACTCTATAAATAAAAAAGATAACATATGATTGAAATTCTAGTTTTGAAAGTCTATGTTTTTATAATTTGTCCTTTGGAAATATCCTTTTCATGTTCAGCACTGGATTTAACCTAAAAGAGTCTCCCTCCAAAGAGATCTAGAATTTACTAGAATTTTCCAATCCTCTACAGCATTGTAGAGTGGAATAATCATAGTAAAACGTTTTTAAATAAAGCTACTATTTATTTTGTACTTATTAAGGAAAAGAAGAGCTAATATAGATTGAATAATACTGTATGTTAGACCCTTTATTTTCATATTTAACCTATGAAATAACCTTATGAAATAAATACAGTCTTGTTCCCTTTTCATATGAAAGTAAGCCAAAGAACAGAGAGTTTATGAATTTGCTTAAGTTCACACATTAAATGTCATATCAAGCATATAAACCTAGATAGCATAACTCCAGAACCCATATTTTATTACTATTAAGTATCAGACCCTATTTTTATATCATTTCATTTATCTTCAGGACAATCTTCTAAGGTCTGTATTACTGTACTTATTTTATACTTTAGGAAACCAAAGTTTAGGAAAATTAAATATATATTCAAATTCCATCCATATATGTAGTGCTGAATCAAGATTGAAACCTCAGTCTATCTGATTCCAAAGTTTGTGCTCTTAATATATTTCCTCCTTAATCTCTAAATGTCTGGATTTATGGTTTCAAGTCTGCCATTAACAAGGCATGAAGAAGATTACTCTCTGTCTCATGTAGAATCTGCTTTTACATAGGAAACCAGAAGAGAAAAATATATTTTATATATTTCTTAGTTCTGTCTCTGCAGAACCATTCCACTGGATATGGGGCTATTGAGGGAGTGCCTCTAAATGACCTGGAAAGAATTAGTGCAAAAATGACACTTTTTTCTTATTCGTGCCTCACTGAGTTATACAGTAGGGAAAGTAATCTATTCAGAGTGTGACAGGTTTGGGGGTGAATCTCACCGTAAACAGTTACCAGTTGTGTAATGTTGGGAACATTTTCTATCATTTCTGTATGTTAGGTTCTATATGAGTTAGCTATTCCTACAATAATGTTTTGTAACAAAACTCAGTTATAACACAGATATTTCTTTTCATATTTATAGTCCGGAGGCCCTCTGAAGATTGGCCAGGCTTAGGTGAGTGGCTCATCTTCAAGTTGTGAGCTGGGTTTATCTCCTTACTCTCTGATTAGAAGCCTCAGAAATACTCTACATGGGTCAATTCTGGGACCTAGACTGAAGGCATAGCAGCTATCTGGGGAAAATCTCTTCACATGATAGTGGCAGAGACACAGGAAGCCATATTCCACATCACAATCTTGATTCATATCTTTGCAGCATCACAGACACTAACAATTCCATTGGCCAAAAAACTCACCTGGTCAACCCCAACATCAATAAGCATGAGAAAACATACTAAGAGGTTAAATATTTGACAAATAATTTTTAAAAATCATGGTTTCCTTTTACATAAAATGGAAATAACGACTAATTTTAAGACAGGATATTATAGAATGAAATAATGTACATCAATAGGATTGTAAAGTTTGAAGAACTATCCAAAAGTAAAGAATTGTAATTACTTTTTCAGAGAGAGAGGCATTGATAATCTGCAGAATATGTTTCTATCTTGAGAGGAGTTGATATTTTCCAAAACAATAGGCCAGCTAGTGCTCAGGGGATGATATAACTGCTCAGCCCTTTAAAGTAAATGGTGAAAATGCTATTTACAGACAATAGGCTGTGTCTGCCAGGCTTGGCATTTTGATAGTTATTTTAATGTCTCAGCTAATTAAATGCTGGCAGTAAATATTCACACATTTCAGTGAACTGGCTAGGTGATACAAGATTTAAAATTAGCATTAGTTTAGGAAGCAAGGAGTCCAATCTGACAACGAGCATAGGTGTGCTTAAGGTGTCTTCACTAGCTAGGGGATGAAGACTTGAAATCAGATGGACTAAATCAAGTCTTCGTAGGGAAGGCAGAATAAGTGGGAACAATTCACTCTTTTCTATATGAATCAAGTGACAATGGCTCTTTTCTCTACTCCTGCTCTCTACTTTGAACCATCACCCTGTTGGAATATGGTGTAAAAACCTGTGTCTTGCTACTCAAAATGTGTGTCCATGAGTGAGTAGCAACAGAATCACCTGGAGACCTTTTAGAATGGCAGAGCCCCACTCTTTCGCTCCCTAAAGGTCTATTGGATCAGAATCTGTATCTTCACCAAATTCCCAAGTGTTCATATTCATTAAAGTCCAAGAAACAAGGAATTATTTTGTTAGAAAACAACATAAACTGTCTTCTTTCAACTTAAGTTTGCAGGGAAAATGTATTAAAAGATATTGGAAATATCAAGAAGAGCTGACCATCCAAGGTCAGAAAAGGAAAGAGTCTTAACAGCATGGGAACCAGAAACTTCTCTCTGGAATGTCATGATTAACAAAACAGCTCCACTGGTTGTCCCTTCTTCTCTCCTTCCTTTTTCCTTTTCTATCTTCCTTTCCTCCTTCCTTCCCTCCTTCCTTTCATTAAACAAATATTAATTGAATACTTACCATATGTTCAATGCCATGATAGACAATGGAGATACAATGCACAAACGAATCCCTCCTGAGATTTATAGCCTCTGAAGAATATCGATATTAATAAAGTAATTGCACAAAACAAGCCTATTTACCATTTTTTTCCAAATTCAAGGAGAGGTACTTGGCTCTAATAAAACATATATAGTAGGAGAACCTGTTTTAGGAAGGTTCCAAAGTTACAATTGGGTGCTATAATTGGAAGGATGACTAGAGGTTTATAAGGTAACCAGGGGCTAAAGAATATTTCAATGAAAGAAAAGCATGTGCCCTGTGATTAGAACAGAATGGATCCCTATGAAAATACGTAGGCACTGGATCACAAAAGGCCTTAAAAACCACATACAGGAGAAATATATTTCTATTCTACCAAATCTCTCCCTTTCCCTCTTGGGTCAGGAGCCAGAAATGTAGTTGGATATATCCATCCGAGTAGTTCTGACCAATGGAATGTGGGTGGGATTTGATAAACATCACTTCTAGCCTGGCCCATAGAACCTGCCACTCAAACCATCCCTTTCACTTCTCTTGCCTGCTGGAAATTCTCCAAAGGCTTAGAGGATGTTGGAACCTCAAATTGGATGGTGTAAGGCTCCTATAAAGTGCAGATCCATTTTCTACCTATTTCTTTAGATTGGAAACTGAACAAAAACAAAAGCCTTTATTAGATTAAGTCACTGATATGTTGGGGTGTTCACAGCATGTAGCCTACCCTGACTAAAATACTTATTAAATATTTTGCCCTTTAATGTGAAAGCTGTGAGAAAGTTTTTGGGGAGCAGATTTAGTGGAAGAGTTCTCAGTTTTACATTCTTGGGAAAGGGTATCTGATTTTCCCAGCCTGGATCAATAATCCACCAAATATAGGTCAATCAACTGTGGCCAAAGATCATAGTTACAGAGCAGAGAAAGGCCCAGTGGGACCTCAGCCCTGCATACTTGGGAACCATTCCTAAAAAGGAGGGAAGATTTATGGGCCAAGCAATTACCCCAAGGGCTCTCTCCTATGACATCCACACCATGGGTTAAGTAGATTTCCAAGTGAAGGCTCCAGAAGAGAGAGATTGCGGCTCAAGCATGAACGAGGTATCTTCCAATGGGCCAATGGTCCTCAAAGTGTGGTCTCATACCAGCATTACATTCTAAGTTCAGACATGCAAACCTTAGACCTATCACAATCTGAAATTCTGGGAGCAAGGCATAACAATCAGTACCTGATAAGCAAGCCTTCCGGATGATTCCAATGCATGCTATAATTTAAGAATGCTTGTGCTAAACTGACGGTGAGAGGGAAAAGGGTGTAAAAAGTTGCAGTTTTCCAAAGCATTTTCACGCGTATTGTCCCATTTTAACATCGCAAAGTTCTCTGATGTCTCTTCTGACATTTACTCCCTCCCTCCCTGCTCTTATGGAGGGACGGTTAACTTTTTTCTGGAAGATGAGACTGAGTTAGGAACAAGGGAAAGAAATTGTCTTCTGAAATTCTAAAGAAAATGGGGAGGTCTTTCCAGAGTAAAACCTGGGCATCCTTCTAAACAGGGAGATAGAATGGTCTCTGTAGTTTCTTCCACCATGAAGAACCAAACCTCGGGCTGACTGAGGCCAGGCCTTGCCTCCTTATCCCCAGACCCCCCCTTATCCCCTCGCATCCTTCACTCATTTGCAGGCAAAACCAGACTGTGTTTGGATTGGTCTGGGCCCCGGTTTCAGATCTGTATTCAGACAGTAAGTGTCCTAGGACACGTTCATAACTTCTTAGAGGTTATCTGTGAAGTAGAAGGTGAATGCTAACCTTACGGGCTGTTCAGGGCACATGAAAGCCTGGGACTCAGCGGGCCCCAGGTGTCCTCAGTAAGTGGTCGGGGCAGCTGAATAGAAAGTGGGGCCATTTGGTGCCAAAATGCCTGAGCCCCATGAGGGCATCAGAATCCCAGGAGCCTCTTGCTGGTGTCTCCCCACCAGTTCTGGAGGACAACAGTATTGTGACTTGTGTCCTGGCCTGCATGTCACCAAGGAGCCCAGCCAGAGCAGACCTCCAGATGAAGCAGCCCAACGTTCTGACAGCCTGGTTTGGTAGGACGTGGGGGCCCCTTTTATGGCTTTCTGCTTACGTTGTTGTTATGTTTTTCACTATTAGTGTTTTTACACCTCCCAAGGCTCTCGAGCAAAGGGCAGAGAAGAACCTTTAGAATATTCCATTCCTCACATTTTGGCAACATAGAGAGGACAGGAAAATAAATGTTGATGGTGCTCCAGCAATGCTTCCAGGACACTCTCCCAGGAATTAGTTTGGGACTTTGGCTCCCCAGTGTCCTCGTATGTCTTCTCTCTCTTTCTCTCAGCTGCTCCCGCCTCTTTCATTCTGGTGCCATATTCTGTCTTCCTCCAGAGCGGGTTTTGCCGTTACTCCCACACGCCCACAGCGGGCTCTCTCCTGTCACAGTCCTCCATGCTTGGGCAGATAGACATGGAGCTACACCCTCAGGCCAGTGTTTCACAAAACCGAATTCAAGCTTCTCGCTAAGTTTTTGGCTAAGGGCACCCCCTTCCTCGGTCCAAATTTGTCGGCTTTTCTCTCTTTTGCGTTACTTCTAAATGCGCTCATAAAAATAAAAACTAACCTTTATGAGGCTCACCGTGAGCCAGTCGCTGTATTCGGTGCTTCGTGGACATTTTTTTCCTTTTATTCTTCACGAATGCAGTACCAGATAGGTATCGTGACCTCACTGTAAAGTCAAGGAAACGGAGGCCCAGAGAGTTTGCAATTGGCCCAGAGTTTCACAGATAACATGCAGCGGAACTAAAATTGGAATCTGTTTGATCTCTTTCCAAAGTCCCGTCCACTGTGCCATCCTGTCTCCCCCAGGAACGTCACCCCCGAACTGTATGTAATTTCGGAAGCTTGTGCTCCATTCTTTGCCGCTAGTACAGATGATCGGTGGTTAGCTATACGTGGCGATGTTCCTCCAGAAAATGTTGGCCGCGAAAGCAGTTGCAAGAAGTAACTGATAGGATTCAAGCCCAGATGATATCTTTTGGACTGGGGAGGAAAGATTTTTACTTGATTTTATTTTTAATAATACAATTTTATTTGATAAGAAGATAATAATCGAATTATTTATTTCATTTAAAATGTATCCTCATACACATATAATAATCATATTGAACATTTATTTGATGCATTCAATGTTTCAGGTCTTATTCTAAGCGCTTCATACATAGCGGTTAATTTAATTTCACAAACAGTCTTATGAGGTAGGCACCATTGCTATCTCTGTTACATAGATAGGGAGCTAGAATCTAGAGGGGTTACATAAATCCCCAGAAATGGAATTCCAACCTGCAGAATCTGATCCCAGAATCCATGTGCCTAACCACTCAGTTGTCTCTCCCCTCCCCCACATCTCTTTCCTTTCCCCCTCTCTGCCTCCATCCAGGTAATCCATTCTAACTAACAACCTAGTCAAGTATCCCTCCATATTTCCTCCATGTTCATATACTAGGTTCAAATCTACATACCTATGCGTATATTGCAAATATACGCATACTGGCTATCACTGTTTGTTTTTATAAATTAGAGTTCAATAATGTGTGCTTTTCTGTATCTTGCTTTCGTCATTCAAAAGCACCTTAAAGAAATGTCTTAGTGAGCTGGCACTCCTGTAACAAAGTACCATTGACTGGGTGGCTATACAGCAGGAAAGTATTTCTCAGAGTTTTGGCGTCTGAACCTTCAAGATCACAATACCAGCATGGTCGCTTCTGGTGAGAGCCCTCTCGTGGGTTGCAGTGTGCCAACTTTTCCCGTATCTTCTCATGACAGAGAGCAGAGAGCCAGCCATCTCTGTGATGACTCTTACATGGGAACTAATCCCGTTCACGAGGGCTCCACCCTGGCCCCTCATTTAACCTCAATCACCTTCCAAAGGCCCCAGCTCCTAACACCATCACACTAGGAAGGAGGAGTTCAACATAGGAATTTGGGGGGAACACATTTAATTCACAATAGGAAACATCACTCATTGATGGATATGGAGAAAATTCGTTCTTAATGGCTGCACAGAAGCGAGTTTCTCACTCACTTTCATTCTTAGCTAGTCTGATGGGTATAAATAACGTTTGTTTACTTCACAGTTTTCTTAGTACTGCTAAACTTGAACATCTTTCCAAGCCTTTGTTGACCCTGTGGAGTTTCTCTTCAGTGATACAAACTTGCTCACTGCACCCTTTGTCCGCTTTCCTCTTGGGTTGTTTCATGTCTCCTTTCTGTGTGTGAGGACGGTTCGTACATTAATAACTTGAACTTCACATGTCCTGCATCAAAAATATTGTTTCCAATTATATTATGCTTCTGTTGGTGTTGGTTATGGTATCTTTTGCCATTTAAAATGTAAAATTTTTATAGTTAGACATGTACATCTCTTTTTATAGCTTCTCTGTTTCTGTGGAATGTATATTTTTTATCATATTAAGGTTTCTTATTCAAGAACATAGTATATATTTCCATCAGTTTAAATTTTATGTTCTTTCATAAGCTCTTAAACTATCTTCAGGGAAGTCCCATGCCTTTCTTTTAATATGTTATCCTAAATATTCTTCATTTTTTGTGAATATCAAAAATGTAACATTTGTTTTTTCATTTCTTTTTCTAATTTCTTTCATTGGAACAGAGAGTAGCTATTGTATAGCAAAATTTGTAACTATTTATATAAGTTTACTTATATATGTTATACATTATTTCATTTTATTCTCTTATTGTTTTCATTAGAATCTCTAGAATCCTATTGAACAATAATGCTGACACTGACATTGCTGTCTTATTCCTATTTTTAATTAATTATTTTTGGTGTTTCATCATTTAAAATAATATGTGATGTTGGGTTTTGGTAAAAATATTTAATAAGTTTAAATGTTTATGTCTATCCTTATTTTGTTTACATATCTATTAGGAGTGGATGATGGATTTTATTAAATATCATGTCTTTTTCCTTTGACTTAATCATTTGATTTTTGTTTCATTCAGTAATATGATAGATTAAATTAATAGATTTTTCCGAGATAAAGTCTGAATTTCAGAAACAAACTCTGCTTGTTTATAGTCTATTTGTCATTTTTAATGCATTGGTGGAATCTTTTGCTAATTTCTAATTTAAAAATTTCTCAACAATAGTCTTGAGGAATATTGGTCTTTCATTGTATTAACATGATGAATTATGTCAGTGGTTATTAGTGTTTTGGTTGGGAAAATTTATTGTGAAATATTTTCACAAAATGAAAGATGTTTAACTTACATGACCCCTTTCCACTAAATCCCAGTGCTGTACCCTCTAGACTTTCTGACAAGCAAAAACTTTACCCTACTTTTTTAAATGTATCATTCTTTAATTATGAAGTACCATAAGTTCACCAAGCCATGTCTTGGTATTTACCATTATTGGTCAATTTCTATGTAGCGGGAGCTCTTGGTATGTACTGCTAATACTTCTTTTGATTTTCTCTCTCTCTCTCTCCCTCTCTCTCTCTTTCTCTCTCTCTCTCCCTCTATGTATATATGTGTGTGTGTGTGTGTATATGTGGGTAGAGAGAGAGAGAGATATTATATATTTAGTAAGTATATAAAGTATGTTTATATAAATATATAAAGAAATATGTACTTCATATATTTATATAAATATGCTTTATATATTTATATTTTATATATTTAAATATCATATATACTTTTAATGTTTGACCCATTCCCTTTTATTACTCATTATTGGAAAGACTGGAGGAAGTTCCTTTAAGGAAGAAACTTTCCAATACCACACCTCAAAAGTTTCTTCTTTGCTACTGCACAGACAGACTGCCTCTTCTCAATGTGGTGGGTCAGGGAGTTGGTGGGGTGGGGGAGGCGGGGTGAGGATTTTTGCCATTAGCCCTGCTTACTTCAGTTCTGGTACTGGTTGCTGCAGACAAAGGCTATTGCCTTCACTACTCAGGTTAAGTCCTTCTCCTTCAGGAAGTGCGTTTCGGTTGTAGCTTCCAGTATCTGCCTTTTCTTGGCCAGTTTACCACTCTCTGAACTGCTTCTTTTTCCAGCAAGGCTTTCGGAGTTTGCAGATTATACTTGTTGTTTTGCTAAAATTAATTTTATATCTTTCCCTTTGTTCCTTTCGTAGGGTATCCAGGAGTAGAAGAGGAAAGCTACTAACATATACCCATATTTATACCAAAGCGTCATACAATTAAAAAATGATTTTTCCAGCATCTTGGTAGTTCTTGGATTATAGCTTCTTTAGTATAGAAGTTGGATTCATAATTCTGTGTTAAAGATGAGTAAAGAATAAGAAACCAGTAATAAGAAATGATACTTTGTGCATTGTCTTGACTAGGTTCAAATCGGGCAACCTTCATTGGTGTCCACTTGGCTCAAGGAAACACACATCGTGTCATTCATGTCATGGATCTGATATCTCTCCAGTCTCTTCTCTCGTTGTTCAAATGGGAAAATTGAGATGGTTATGGGGGTGATCAACAATTTAATCCTAAGAGTAGTTCTAACTAGAAATGAAAAACTGCTCTTTCTGGAAGTTACCCATCTTCGTTCATGCAAGATTCATTTGTTTTTCATCTGCACCCAGCTTGTTTTCAAGGCAAAGGAACCATTGTCACAACTCCCCATTACGCTCGTTCCTGATTTCAGCCACTGTTTTCTCCCATGTTTCTCTTTTCATAGTCTTCTAGTCATTGTCTGAAGGAGGTTTGATGATCATTTTTGATCAAGGGTAGCAGAATGTTTGGAACTTGGAGTTTCTTTGTCTCCAACTTTGGTAACTGGTTGTCAGTTCTGAGACAACAGGAAAAGTCCTACCCAGTTTTCTGCAATGCTTACTGAACATTTATTATGTGCTGGGCATCGTACTCAGGGCTGTGGTTCAAATGTGTATCAGTCAGAGCTCCTATGCCAAAGGAATAGCTAATTTTGTTGGAGAAATAAGAAATACTGAAATTGCCATATTGAAAAGTGAAATATGATTGATCCCCTCATAAAGGCACAGTTTGCTACAGCCATTGAAGGGAGGAATTCCAAGTGGCGAAACCATGGTGAAGGTGACATTTGGGTTGGACTATGGAGGATAAATAAGTAGTCTCTCATGAACCACTTTCCTCTTAGGGTGCTTGTATGAGAAGAGCCATCTCAGATCATTTAATCTTAACCACCTGGCTTCCCAGATGAGGAAACAAGTTCAAAGAGCAACGTTTCTCTTTCAAGATGGTGCAGTTAGTGTTTGTGCTAAGATTTACTAGATTTCTGACTCTTAGCCGTGGGCTCCTTCTTTTACACCTGGACTCTCTTCTTTTTATGCTGGACTTTCTCTCCTGCCTTCATATTCTCTTCCCAAATATTGCAACACCTCCAAGTGGCAAGGCCATCTCCTAACCAAGTACCAGCCACCCTGACCTTGCTCTGCTTTCCATGGCAGGCAAGATCTGGGTAGTGTTCGAATTTTCTTTACGGACATGTAGATCCTCATTGTTTTTGGTCACTTGTCAGAAATGAATAATCATAGCTCAGCAACTCCTTCTGCCAGCTCTTTAAAAGTCCAGCAATAAATAGTATTCAGTCCCAACCCTCGTATGTTTATACACTATACGTTGCTTTCCTTTCCCACATTTTTTATCAACACGCCCACTCTGCTTTGACTATTAACTCTTTCTCCTCTCTGATATTTTAATTACAATTATGCATACACACTGAAGAAAAGTAGCAAAAATTTTGAGACAGTTCTTCTAATGTTATTACTTAACCTGTGCATAGTGCCGTCTATTTACAAAACTCTGACATGCTAATTAACTCTTCATTACCAGCCCTGTTGGAAGGTGGGCGGGCCATTTATTTCCAGGCCTTAAGTAATAGACTTTGATAATTATGGTGCCGTAGGGTAGGAAGCGACTTTCAGGGATCACAGAAGTGTGCACTCTGCTCTCAGAAAATCCCGTACTGAAACCACCCTGAGCTCTCTCTCCCGCCTCCTGATCTTTTTGCTCTTCATGTTCTCTTCTCCTAAATTACCTAGAAGCTAGTGGTGCCAACTGTTACCCCTAATCCCTTCTGGTCAGTCAGAAATTTGAAGTATGAACTCCTTGCATTTTAATTTTGGTTTCTCGCATCCATCCATTAGAAGCCAGCGTCTACAAATTGTCACGTTATGAGCCAGGTGGGAAATCACCACGAACTCAGTACCACGGGAGCTCTCAGGAATTGGGTTCTATAAATCCACTTTGTGGGAGTTTAGATTCAGAATGTCACAGAAAAGGAATGGAAAGGAGAGAAGGGCTCACATTTATTGCACACCAGCTATGGGCCACTCATTTTCTAGACACTTCGCATACTTGATTTCCTTCAGTCAACATGATAGCTAACCAAGCAACATATTTTTACCTCTATTTTTCTCAGGGGAAAAACTAAGACTTACAGACATTCAGTAACTCACTCAAGGTCAAACATCTCTGAAGTGGTAAGCTACAATTTAAAGTGTGGACTTCAAGACCAGAGCTCTTTGTGTTCAACCGTCCTAGGAGCCTCGAGAGCACCTTGAGATTAGAAGTTGTAGAGGATTTTTCATTGCTGTCTTCCCAGCATTCAGGTCTCCTTAATCTGGAAACAGCATCTGAGTTTCCTGTGGAGACAGACTGCCTCCAGTTTCAGTCCTCATGGTATGGCTGGGGCTACTTTCCTTACTCCCCCCAAGGTGAAGGTATGAGGATATGTCTCAGAGATGGCCTGTCAGAGAATCTCACCTTTCTAACCACAGATATGAGTTCAGAGATGAAGAAATGGCCCACTCTGGACCAGGGAGAACCTGTGGTAGACAAATAATGCCCACCACCCCAGTATGTCCATGTCCTATTTCCCAAAACTTGTGAATATGTTACCTCATATAGCAAAAGGAACTTTGTAGTTGTGATCAAATTAAGGATCTTGAGATGGGGAGGTTATCTTGGATTATCTGTGCGGGCCTTGTGTAATCAGGTTTTTATAAGAGGGAGGCAAGAGGGCCGAAGTCAGTGGCCCCTGAGTGTCTTAGTGGGTTAAACGTTTGATTTCAGCTCAGGTCATGATCTCACAGTCTGTGAGTTCGATCTCACAGCTGTGAGTTTGCGCCTCAGGCTCTCTGCTGTCGCTACAGAGCCTGCTTTGTACCCTCTATCTCCTCTCTCTGCCCCTTCCCCGCTTATGCGCACGCTGGCATACACAGGTGCATGTGCACACGCATGTACACATGCGCGCTCTCTCTTTTGAAACTAAATAAATGTTTAAAAAAAGAGGGTCAGGGTCTCTGGTCCTCCAGAGAAATAATAAGAGACTCATATATATATATTTGAAAGATTTATTACAAAGAATTGGCTCATGTGATTACGAAGGCTGAGAAGTCTCAATACTTACAGTCCACCTGCTGGAGACGCAGGAGAGCTGATGGTGGAGTTCCAGTCCCAGTATGAAGGTCTGAGAACCAGGAAAGCCATCAGAGTAGGTCCAAATGCTGGCACACTTGAGACCCGAAAAGAGCCAATATTTCAATTTGAGTCAGAAGCCAAGGAGACCAATGTTCCAGCTCAAACAATTAGGCAGGAAGAATTCCCTGAAATTTGAGGGATGGTCAGCCTTTTTATTCTATTCAGGACTTCAGTTGATTGGATGAAGGCCATAAACATTAGGAAGGACAATCTACTTTACTCCGTCTATGGAGTCAAATGTTAATCTTATCCAAAAACATCCTCACAGACACACCCAGAATAATGTCTGACAGAATACCCAGGTAGCCTCCACCCCAGTGAAGTTGACACATAAAATTAACCATCACACAGAAATGCTACAGGGAAAATTAATTGAGTCCATTGATGCAATAAAGCTACCACGGGAGAAATGACTTCCCATCACTGTTGGTCTCTGATGGTTTTTCCTTAACTCTACTTGCATCTCTTTAAAGTCCACTCGAGCCTTCTGAGAAGAATCCTGTTTCCTTTTAAGGCTCTGACTGATAACTTGGTGGTCTAAAAGGATGGTACAATTCAAAAAACATCCTTCCCCTCCTCTAGATTAAGGAGTAACTATCACCAACATGATCTACTTGATTCTTACTATTCAGTCTTCATGTAATAAGTTGTGAGAATTGTACTTTCTGACCTTGGTCCAGCACCCACCAGTAATAGAAATGGGTGAGAACATATGGCAAAGCTGCTCAGTCAAGGTGTTACTTGGATAAGCAACAGAGTACCTTCTCTAGTCAGATAACCTGCAGAGAATCATGTCATCTCTCTGGGCCTCCAGATTCCCATCCCTAAAATGAAAGAGTTCATTTAGGGGATCTCTTTGGTCACCTGATCCACCAGAGACAAGACATTTATTCTGAGCCATCAGTGGGAAAACCACCAAAAGCATTGCCCAAACTCTCATGGCCTGTGGTCATTTTGTGAGACTAGGAAGGAATCTGTGGATGAACAGCTTAAGAATGCATCTTCCCTTCAACAGTGATGTGGACTTTGGGCAAGACTCTGGGAAAGTAATGAAGTAGAAAGACTTGAGTCCTACCCTCTGAAAGTTTGCAGTCTATCTGAGAGGCAATAATTAAATATGAATTATATCCTGTGTCATAGCGATATAAAGGGGAAAGTATAGTGTGGGAGAAATACCTAACTCAGATTTGGATTGCAGGGAAGGCCTCCTGGAGGTGGTAATATCTAGACTGCTCTTGAAATGCAAGTAGAAGATGTTAGAGATGGGGGGAAGAGTGAGACAAAGCAGAAAAGTGTCTGCAGCAGGTTAAATATTTACTTCTCTTCTCCCACTCCCCACCTCTATGGATGGAGTGTATGTCTCTTCCCCTTAATTCTGTGTGACTTGCCCTGGCCAATGGAGGGTGGATAGAAATGACACTGTGACAGTTCAGGGCCTAGGCCTAGGGAGGCATCACACAGTTCCACTCACCCTTTCTTAGGTAAGAAAAATCCACCCCAGCTAGTGTGATCATCTATGGAAGGTGAATGGTATGTGGAAATGATGTGACTTCAATCCACCATAAAGAACCAAGTGTCCCGGACCCATGGTCTGAAGCAGAGCTGGCCCGCCAATCGGATTTAGATCAACTGACCTCTAGCCAACCTGCTGATATGTGAATGAGCCTAGGTGAGGTCATGAAAGCTGTCTTAGGGGCACCCAGGTGGCTCAGTCAGTTAAGCCTCAGACTTCGGCTCAGGTCATCATCTCACGGTCTGTGGGTTCGAGCCCTGTGTCGGGCTCTGTGCTGACAGTTCAGAGCCTGGAGCCTGCTTCAGATTCTGTGTCTCCTTCTCTCTCTGACCCTCCCCTGCTCACACTCTGTTTCTTTCTCTTGAAAATTAATAAACATTAAAAAAAATTAAAAAAAAAAAAGAAAGCTGTCTTAGCCAGCTTGCAGGTGTATGAGAAATAGAGGCTTCTCTTTGGATGTCATTGTTGTTATGCAACATTATTATGGTAAGACCTTTCTTCCTCCTTTCTGCATTCTAGACAAGAGAGTTTGGCGGGGAAACGCATATAAAAATGTACAGCAGAAAGGAGCATGGCCGACATATTCATTTCTTAGGGCTGCCGTACTAAATTACCACAACAAGGTGACTTAATATATCAGAAATTTGTGAACTCTTCTTCCTGAAGGCCAGAAGTCCAAAATTAGGTTGTCGGCAGGGCCATGCTCTTCCAAGGCTCTTGGGAAGAATCCTTCTTTGCAAATTCTAGCTTCCAGTGGCCTTCCTTGGCTGGTGGCAGCATAAAAATCCAAACTCTGCCTCCTTCTTCTCATGGGCTTCTTCTTTGTGTCTCTGCATCTCAAATCTCTGTTTTTCCTCATAAAGCCACCAGTCATTGGATTTAGGGCCCATCTTAAATCCAGGATTATTTCCTCTGGGAATCATTAGCCTACTTACAGCTGCAAGACTCTAGTTTCAAATAAGGTCACATTCCCTGGACATTTTGGACCTGGACCTCTTGTTTTGAGGACACTATTCAATCCGCAGGCAATATGAGAAACTGAAAGCAATTCAGTAGAGCAGGACTGGGTACGTCACCTGTTAAGTGGAGACAACAACAATAACTGATCCTTAAGAGTCATTGGGAAGATTGAAGAGTTCAGTATTTAGAAGACACTAAACATAGTATCTGGCGTATGGTAAATGGTCAATAGGCGTTAGCAATCATCACTATCATTATTGGTTAATGTTATTCATTATTGTTATTGTCATCACGGTTTGTATAATTATCACTACCTTACCAACATCGGACAATGACATGAAAATATAATTATAGTCTAGTTGGCAAAGCTTTTTTGAAAGCTAGTTTTAAAGCTTTTTTTAATTTTTTTTAATGTTTATTTATTTTTGAGAGAGAGGCAGAGTGTGAGCGGGGGGACAGAGAGAGAGGGAGGCACGGAATCTGAAGCAGGCTCCAGGCTCCAAGCTGTCAGCATAGAGCCTGACATGGGGTTCAAACTCACCAACTGTGAGATCATGACCTGAACCGAAGTCAGATGCTTAACTGACTGAGCCACCCAGGTGCCTGGGAAAACATTTTTAAATATCGAAATAATTGGGGCATCTGAATGGCTCAGTCAGTTAATCAAGCATCCAAGTCTTGATTTCAGCTCAGGTCATGATCTTACGGTTCATGGGTTTGAGCTCCACCTTGGGCTCTGTGCTGACAGCATGGATCTGCTTGGGATTCTCTCTCTCTCCTTCTCTCTGCCCCTTCCCCCTTGAGTGTGTGTTCTTTCTCTCTCTCTCTCTCTCAAAAATAAACTTAAAAAAAGATAAATAAATAAATATTGAAATAATTTAAAATGTTATTACTTCTGAAAACTTTTACGCATATATATTTTTTAATTTATTTTTTTAACTTTTGAAAATGTTTATTTAATTTTGAGAAAGAGAGAGGGAGTGAGTCAAAGAGGGACAGAGACGGAGGGGTACAGAGGATCCAAAACAGACTCTGCACTGATAGCAGAGTCCGATATGGGGCTCAAACTCACAAACTGTGAGATCATGACCTGAGCTGAAATCAAGGGTCAGATGCTTAACTGACCGAGCCACCTAGGCACCCCATATATATTTTAATAAAGCAAATCACATTAAACATGTAGTGAATTCTAAATGTAGAGACAAGGTAAGGTGAATGTCTTCATAAAGTGAAGAATACCTCTGTATGATTTTTTAAATGAATCAGACTTCGTATAAATAATTTGGTTAAAAGAGGAACACAGCTGCTCACACTGCTGTTCATGCAACACGCTACTAAACTGATCTAAAGGTAAAACTTTTTATTAAACTGGCAAGATCAGAGCAAAAACACAAGCTAGTATTTTTCTTGGCTGGAATCCTTGTGAGCCCTGAATACTCCCACATAAATATACTATTGTCAGAGTTTCTTATATAAATGCTTGTTTATCTTCTTTTGAGATGCCTTTTGTGTGGAGTATGGTTTCTGAAAACCTTTTAAAAGCTCCACTACGGTTTTTTAGTTAACCTTCTCCAATGAGGATGAGAAGTGTCCTTTTTGCTAAATAGTGGGAGGAAATGACTATTACACCTTTTGAAATATGAACGTTAGGTTCTATTGATAAAAAAGAAACAAAATGGGACTCCGGCTTGCTGTTTCTGGTTTTAATTGTAAGCTCAAAAAGTATTTATTGAGGACCTGTAAGTGCCTTATGCCAAGTCCTGGGACAGAAATTTAAATAAAGAATGTAAATAATATATTGTCTTTACTTAATACTGTGAAGGGTGGGAGGCATTAAAGAAGTAAGAAACTCAGCAAGCAGCCAGCAGTGTAACGAACATCTTAATGGTTCTATTCAGAGGCAGTTAGGAACATGGGACCAGGCGTCCCGATAAATGGGATGGAGGGAATGAACCGGTCAGAGGAAAATGTACAAATTGAGCGCTGAAGGAAAAGGAGCCAGAGCCCTATCGTGAAAGGGGCAGGGAGATGTGTGGGCACATATATGTAGACCTGACATCCACTGAGGTCAAGGAATTTTGTTTTGACTGGTGAATATTTGTTGAGAGAATTTCAAATGTTCTTGATGTTAGAGGGAAGAGTGTAGCAGAGAGTAGAAGGAGACAGAACCCTGGGGATGTCTCCTGGGCTGTCTAGTGGATTCTGTGTGATGAACTAAGGGCTTATTAGCACTTTACATTGGGTATATGCTAACCAGGGGAGGATCCAGTGGTAGAGAAGAGAGAGAGAGAGAGAGAGAGAGAGAAGGTGGCATTGTTCAAAGAAAGGGAAATTGGATATAAGACTGAGACCAAAGGCTTTTGGTTCAGAAGACAAAAAGCCTTATCTATGCCGATGAAAAAAGAGGGTAAGAGAGTGTGAGAGTAACAAGGAGACAGCATCACTAAAAATGGGTGGTTAATTGAATGTGCTGGGTAGAGGGCCAAAGTGGGAGAAGTCTACAGCTGTGCTGTTTGATACAGCAGCCACAGCCATGTGTGGCTAACGAATATTTTAGACATGGCTAATATCATTTGACATGTGCTGTAAGTATGAAATACACACTTAATTTTGAAGATTTAGTATGAAAATCTAATATAAAATATCTCATTAATAACTGTGTACATTGATTTTTGGTTGAAATGATAGTTTTTGGCTATATTGGGTTATATAAAATATACTATCAAAATTAATTTCACCTGATTATCTTCACCCTTTTAATGTGGTTACTGCAAATTTTAAAATTACATGTGTCATTTACATTGTGACTCATGTTATATTTCTAATGGGCAGCAGTGATCTGCAATGATGACCCAGGCGTCTGTCTTAGGAAACTTGAGAACTGTGTTGTCTTTGAACAAAGAAGAAATGACAGAGGGGCACCTGGAGTGGCTCAGTCAGTTAAACATCCAGCTCTTGGTTTTGGCTCAGGTCATGATCTCATGGTTCGTGAGTTCAAGCCCCACATTGGGCTCTGTGTTGACAGTCTGGAGCCTGCTTGGGATTCTCTCTCTCCCCCTCCCTCTCTCTCCCTTTCCCTTTGGCCCTTCACCTCTCTCTCTCTCTCTCAATAAATAAGTAAAGAAGCTTAAACAATTTTCTTAAAAAAGAAGAAATGACAGAAAGTGGAAGGTTCTGGAGGGATGACTAAGCATTTTGTTTTTGATATGATCACCTTGAAATGTGTTTGACTTTTCTTGGAACTGCTTACTTTGTAGGTACGTTAAATACATGAGTTGGGGGCTCAGGATAGAGTTCAGTTGAAAACAGTAGATTTGGAATGTGTGTGGGTGTGGTCATCCAAGTACCAAGGTTCAGTGAGTGCTTACTGTGGACCTGTTAAGCGCTTTAATGCATTTAATTCTCGACAATCCTTTCAGTCATGTATCATCATCATCATCATCATCATCATTTTCATCATCCCACTTTTTCAAATGAAGAAATTGAAGTTAGCATAAACAAGGTCACAAAGTTATTAGGTAAATGCTAATGATGCTTAAGCTTTGGGACCCTGCTTTTGCATGGCCCAATCCAGGCCTTAGCATGCTTCTCTCTGAGGGTGTGGGCAGGAAGCAGTAACTCCATCCAAGTGCCAGGGAATAGAGCAATGCCTCAGTGTGTGGGTTACTTCTGTGCCCTGGAAGTGAGCCTGGGGCTGCCAGCACAACCTGCAAGCACCAGGTAACTGGGCTCTACCTCCTTACTCCAAAAAGAAGCTTCTGATGGAGATGCTATTCCAGTAGAGACTGCTAGGACTCGGGTTTCATGGCTGCCCCACCTCCAGCATGAGGCATGCAGGGTTCAGCGGCTCTAGAGCAGCGTCCAGTGGAGACTTGGCTTAGCTGAGCCGGGTGCTGGTCTTCAGGGGTCATGCCAAAGGACGCCGATTATCTATAGACGCCCAAGGCTGCTTCTTGAGCAGGAAGCACTTTCTTGACAAAAAAGTTACATAAGAACTAACAGATATGGCATCACCAAAACTGCGTTGAGAAGCTGAAAGAAACTCTTCTTAATTATCAAGAATTTAAAAAGCAAATTTCATGCATTCATGCCATAGAAAATATTAAAATAACTTTCTAGTTCCTCTAGAGACAAACTACAGGACCTTTGTTATATGAGAAGGTAATAAAAGAGTATATAGTCAGAAACATAGGGAAGTGTATTATAGAGGTACTGTCAGATATAATGATGATAATAAAAAGATGATATTTTTCTAGATTTGGAGATGTTTCTGTTTTTCATCTTAAAAAGTTCTTATTTGCTGAGATTTCTTAATTAATTCTAAATAAATACCCACTTTTATACTTCGTTTTAGAACTTGTTTAAGTTAACTTTATTCAGGAATAATTTACATAAAATGCATCAATCTTAGCTGTACAGTTTAATGATTTTGACAAAATTTGTTGGGAGTAACCTCCTTCCCATTTAAGATTTAGGACATTTCCACCACTCCAAAAAGTTCCCAGTGCCCCCTTTGTAGTCAATGTCCTTCTACCCCAGCCCCTGGCAACTCCTCTCCTGCTTCTGCCATAGAACAGTTTGATGCCTATTCTGGAATCTCATATAAGTGAAATGATCCACTGTGCATTTTTTGTGTATGAGACTTTAGCTTAGCATGTTGTTGAGATTTAACCATGTTTCTGTGTGTACCATTAATCCACCCCTCTCCATGGCTAGGTAGTTTTCCATTGTGGGAATATACCATTGTTTTTAATCCATTCACCTTGATGGACATTGGCTGTTTCTAGTTTGGGTCTGTTATAATTTAAGCTGTTATAAAACACTTGTTTAGTCTCTTTGTGGACATAGTTTTCATTTCCCTTGGAAACGCTTTGTCATAGGGTAGGTGAATGGTTGCTTTTATTTAAAAAATTGCCTACCTGGTTTCCAAAGTGTTTACACCTTTCTCCTCTTCTACCAGCAATGTCTGAGATAAAGTATGGGCATACTTTTATATGTTTTTATCCTTCGTCTTAAAGAGGACCACTCAGATTATACAAGCACTAAATCCTACAAAATCCGGGCCTCCTGTTAAGGTGAAAGACTCAGATCTAACACCCCAGACCCCTACATTATGTGGAGAAAAGCAGAGGAGGGGGAACAGAGCCCATGGAATACCAGCAGTCTTTTGGAGGAATCTCTCAGAAACACTTCAAGATGATTAATTTTGTATCAACTTGGCCAGGTCATGAGACCCAGATATTTGATTAAACATTATTTTAGAATTTGTGGGAAGGTGTTTTTTTAGATGGAGTTATCATTCAAATCAGTAGACTTGGAGCAAAACACGTTAACCCTCTTAAGGTGGGTAGTCCTCACTTAACCAGTTGAAAAAAGACTGACTTCCTGTGAGAAGAGGGAATTCTGCCAGGAGACTGACCTCAGACTTGAACTACAGGATCGGCTCCTCCCTGGGTCTCCAGCCTGCTGGTCTACCCTGCAGATGTGGACTTGCCAGCCTCCACAATTAAGTAAGCCCATTCCTTAAAATCTCTCTTTCTTTCTCTCTCCCCAACACATACACACACACACACACACACGTTCTCTCTCTCTCTCTCTCTCTCTCTCTCTCTCATCCTAACACAGACTTCATCTCTCATCTGAGATCCTGAAGGGGCACCAGTATCCAGAAAACACTTTTCACCTTCTCTTTCTCATGTCCAAATTACTACCCCATTCAGTAAAAAATCCTTTGGGTAGTGTTTTGAACACTCCCAGGAAAAGTAAAACTTTGTTTCAAAAAATGATTATTTATTTATTTTGAGAGAGAGAGAGAGTGAGTAAGCAGAGGAGGGGCAGAGAGAGGGAGAGAGAGAGAATTCCAAGGAGGCTCCACAGTGTCAGCACGCACCCCATAGCATGGTTCCACTAATGAACCATGAGATCGTGACCTGAGCCAAAATCAAGAGTCAGATGCTCAACCTCCTCAGTCACCCATGTGCCCCCAAAAGTAAAACTTTTCGTATCTCAGAAACAGCCTTTTGTTTCCACAGAGGAAACTCTTACTGCAGATCACATAGACAACTTTTGCTCCCCCGGCTTTGGGCACAACAATGTGCTTTTCTGAATGGGACAGGCTCTCCCTTTTTACTCCACTGACCGTGTCCCCTTCTCTTTATCAGCTTCTACACTAGGTATTTTTTTCTCCTCTTCTCACTCCATGGACCACAGCTAGTACAGGCAACTGTTAAAGCAAGGAAACTAGGAAATACTGTTACAGTTATATAACAGCATCCGGTGAGCCTGGATATAAAATTGCCCCTAACCACGGGCTCTGCCTCCAAGTGGAGCTTGGGAGCCGAGCGGACTCAAAGCGGCCCAGGGCCATCAGATACAAGCTACAGCTAAAGTGAGCTCTGCCTGGCAGAGCTAATGAAGGCATCCCAGAGAGAACGCTTCTGGGAAAGGAAAAGCCTCCCCTCCCCCTCTCTGCAGGTAGACACTGAGCATCCCAAAACCTCATCTAATTTCCTATGGCTCAGAGGTAACAAACAGTCAAGCGAATCACCCAGTGCGGGGTACCCCAAAGCAAAATGTTGGATTCTTTTGGCTTCTTCTCCAGGGCAAGAGCGGACCACCGTGGCATAGGGGGAGGGGTGGCGGGGGGAGGGGGGGGTCCGCGGGGTGTTGGGGGGGTGTTGGGGGACATCCTAGGGGAAGCCACCTGAGCCTCCAACATCGCTGTGACAGGGTGGGAGCCCAAAGCAAAATGCTCACACCTAGATTAATTTTTAGCTCTCAGCAATTAAAACTTTCTCCCATTTTAAATTCCAAAGGAAATACAGACAAGGTGAAGGCGAAGACGTGGGAGGTTCAGTTACAGACAGAGCTTCTCCAACAGCGAACGATCCTGTCCTGTCGTGAGGATGGGACAAGATCCTGGGATCATGAAGGTGAAGGGAGAACCGTCCCCACCACTGCAAACAGAGCATGGGGGCGCGCAGACTCCTGGGCTTTCTCATCCTCTAAAACCTTACCGAATCCTTCCAGAAAGTGAGGCACATCTATCTATGCAGCAGAAAATTTAGGTGCTGGCCTCTGTTCCGCCTCAATTTTTTTTTCGGTCTATTTCTTTCTTTTTTAGGTTTGCTATGTAAGACTGTATAACATCTCAGGAGACAAAGTTCTCCGGAAACTTCCTTGAATCCTGGCTTTGCCCCCTGGGCGTCTGTCTGTGCAACTCTTAGTTAATCTTTCTGAGACTTCATTCCTCATCTGTAGATTAGGGGAAGTAATACTAATGCCTGAAAGACTTTCTTTAGAGGTAAATGAGAAAATCTTTATACAGTGGGTACCTATGATTATGTGCCAGAGACGGCCCAGTGACCATCTGTGGTTGATGCTCCGCCCCCTTCCACGGGAAGTGATGGAAAATGACCACCTTTCAGCAACTACATTTCCCGGCTCCCTTGTATCTAGAGGAAATGAAATGACCGGTTCAGGCTAATAGCCTGTGAGTGGAAGTGATTTGCTCCACCCTTGGTCCTTGCTGGGCAAGCATAGTGGCGCACCTGTCTCCCACTTTGTTGACCCCATCTTTGATTGGCACATGCCCAGGCAAACTTAGAGCTTCAGGATGGAAATCAATGTGTCCCTGAGTCAACGCTGGTATGAGTGTTACCCAAAAGAGCCTCACCTAACAGTAGACTTTTCAGGAGAGAAAAACAAAAACAAAAACAAAAAAAACCCTCTGCTGCCTTGAAACAGTGAGATTTTCAAGTTGTTTGTTAAAAAGTTAGCATAGCCTGATTAATAAGTGTTATTATTATTCCCAGGGGAGTCACTAATGTATTATTAACCCAGGCGCTAACATCATTTCACTTTTTATACACCACTACCGCTACCACACGGGTGATGGGCTTTAACATAATTTAGTGTTAATAAGAGCTATCAGGAGGTTTTTCATTAAGTAAGCAGGACGATGTGTAAAAATGCTGCAAACGCTACCGAGCACGGAAACCATGTTCATGATGTAGTGTAGTGTCGGTGCTTAATAAATATTTATTGATTTATCGATTGGATGATTTTGGTTGGCAACCCTCTTGGGGGCTTCCTGGGTATCATCTGAAACCAGCTCCCATACTCGGAGGGCAAAGAAAGCCCAAAGGAAGAGACAGACTATATACCAAGTTGGTAGGTGGTGTGTTTAATGAGTAATGAAATTTACATATGAGGCTCATCTTGGGTAACAGCAAGACAAATGGATCCCTACACTCACCTGCCAAATCTTAAAAGTTTATAAAGGGGCGCCTGGGTGGCTCAGTCTGTTGAGCATCCATTCGGCTCAGGTCATGATCTCAGGGCTTGTGGGTTCAATCCCCAGGTCAGGCTCTGTACTGACGGCTCAGAGCCTGGAGCCTGTTTCAAATTCTGGGTCTCCCTCTCTCTCTGCCCCTTTCATGCTTGCTCTCCGTCTCTCTCTCTCTCTCTCTCTTTCAAAAATAAATAAATAATAAAAAAATTGTTCAAAAAAAGGACTTAACTGGGTTTATTCACGTAGATTGTCCGGTGCTCTCAATATCACATAATTATCTCAAGGCTATGTCCTTGCAGCAGCTTCTGGGAGCAGGAAATGCAAATAGAACCCGTATCCCAAGGATGGGGGAGGGGAGGAGGAGCTTCCTGTTGTCCAGGTACGTCCAGCTCATGGGTTAATTGGGAGTCACATCTTTTCAATGAAGGTCCCCAACGATGATGCACTAGTCAGGATAACTACGGAACAGCAAGTGTGCTTAAAATCTCAGTGGCTGACCATAGTAGAACTTAATTTTTGGCTTACATATCAGTTCAGCCTGGTTCTTTGGTGGGCTGCTTTCTATGTGGATATTCAAGGAAGCAGGCTTCTCCCACATTCTGGCTCCAGCCTCTCACAGAGTTTTAGAATTCTCCACTGCATCATTCTCATACACCTTACAAAAGGAGATCATGGAGAATCATGAGAAAGGATCTTATCGTCTGGCCTGGAAGTGATGTATCTCACTTCTGCCATAGTCTGTTGGCCAGAACTGTCACGTGGACACATTTAGCCTCCGAGGAAGGTGGGAAATGTAGTCCAACTGTGTACCCAAGAGGAACGTATTAGCGTCCTATTGCTGCTCCAGTAAATTGCCATAAATTTAGTGGAATAAAATGGCACACCTTATTCATAAGTTCTGGAGGTCAGAAGTCCTAAAATCAAAATGTAGGGAGGATGGCATTCCTTCTGGAGGCTCTAGAGGAGAATCTGTTCCCTGGACTTTTCCAGCTTCTAGAGGCAACCTGCATTCCTGAGTTCACGATGCCTTCGTCCACCTTCAAAGCCAGCAGTACAACCTCTTCGGTCTCTGTCGTTCTCTCTCTCTGACCTTCTGTCACTGCATTACCTTCTCTGCTTGCCTTGAATGTGGACCCTGGTGATTACATTCGGCCTGGCCAGGTAATCTAGAATAAACTTCCTATCTCAAGATGCTAAGCTTAATCATATCTGGAAATCTCCTTTTTCTACTTACTGTCACATATTCACAGGTTCTAGAAGTTAGGATCCACCCATCTTGGATATCTCTTGGGGGTGGAGGAAGTCTTACTCTTTCAACCACAAAGGGGAAACAGTTTGTGGTAAATAAACAGTAGGCTCTACTCCAGATGAATTAACTAGAGAACATAACAAGCATTGCCCTGGATAAACAGGAAGATTGTCTTTTTATAGCTTCCTAGCAAAGTGATTAGGTTTAAAGAAGGACTATAGTCTAGAAATTATACAAGAGCAAACAGGACTCTGATTTAGAAGAAATGGCACAAGTGTCCAGTTCCTGGAACTAGAAGGCAATAAAGAGGATTCCTTCCTCTCTCTCTCTCTCTCTCTCTCCCTCCCTTTTCCCCTCCTTCCCTTCCCTTTTTTTCCTTCCTTCCTTCCTTCCTTCCTTCCTTCCTTCCTTCCTTCCTTCCTTCCTTCCTTCCTTTCTCCTTCCCTTCTTTCCTTCTCCTCCCTTCCTTCCCTCCCTTCCTTTCTTCCTCCCTCCCTCTCTCTCTTCCTTCCTTTCTTTTTTTCTTTCTTTCCTGCCTTCCTTATTTCTTCTTTCTTTCACAAGAAGAGTCAGTAGCCTGTTGTTCGGATGACCTTTGGTTGGCTCTCTTGACTGAAATAAATACAAGTCTTTCTGCCTCTCAATTTTCCTCCAAGACTCAAACTATAATTGAAACATTGTACCTGGAGAATCTGAGCCTGAAGAGCTAACAGTCCTCCAGCATAAAGCCACCAAAAGGCTTTATGGTTAACACTATGTTAATTTTACAATTCATAATTGAAAAATATCTGTTTGCAAATTAGAAGGCCTTTCTACCACTAATTAAAATATCCTTATTAGCTTTTGGCAGGCAACTGCTGTTCCTGATTTGAAGAAAACAGATTTAGGAGAAAGATTTGAAAATATTAAAGAAAAATAGATGATACCCCCCCAAACAACTTTATGACTATGTAAACCCTGCATACGTATAGTACTAAATGGACTATAGTCATAGGAAAAAAAATAACTCTAATTCTTTCTCAACTTCATAATAGTAAGAGGTTACATAAGACTAATTTCAAAAACGGACACTTTCCAAACGTTTGGACAAATCTGAACTAGTGGTTCTCTTCTACTCTCGTAAAGACGCCATCATGGGGTGTTCTTGGTTAGTGTTGTTAATCACAGGCAACAGAATCCGCCATAGCTATTGATAAGAGAGATACGAAATGGTATTAGGCAGTTCATGGAGACTCAGGCCTAGATGCTACTCAGTGAAGAAAAATGCAGTCCACTGGAACAAAGCATCCCATGCGGGTCTCTACCAGACGCATCGCTGCCGATACCACCACCACTCAGCAATATCCTTGGAATCTTTCCTGTGGGCCAGCATAACCAAACCGCTGCTGGCCAAAAGTTGGCTCAATATGAGGTGCTGCCTCGATGTCCTCCTCTGTCTTCTCAGACGTGTGGGGTTGCATCTGTGCAGAAACACTTAGTTCTCCTGTGGATGTCTACCTTCTTGGCAGTTTTAAATTGTAACTCTTAGTCTGACAGATTCTATAGCTCAGGAAAGCAAGCTAGAGTCTGTGTTGTCAAGCAATCCATTGTATGTGCTATAAGTACTAGGCTTTCCTCTTGGAAGTTTTTTTTTCCCTAAAACATAAAGCATTCACTGAATACGTAGGGGCACATTTTTAGCATCGTATGTCGGGATGGAAGGGCGACAGTAAAAACGACACGGGCCCTGGGTACTCTTGACCTCTGTCAGATCCACAGTGACCCTGTGACATCTCTGTGACGCTTGGGGACTGTCGACCACCCCACACTGGAGGCTTGTCCCCCCATTTCAGTACAGCATCACAGTTACCTCAGTCCTAAGTTTCAGAAATCAGGAGAGACATTTTTGTCTGCGAATATAGTAGCATCTAGACGTCACAGGGTGAGTGAGGAGAGCAGTCTGTGGCAGTGCACGTATCTGAAGTCTGGGCATACTCTTTTTCCCTCTGATCTCTTGTTGCCAGAGAGGACGTGAATCAAGCTTGAAACCTGTCAGGGGCATGGAGGGAAAAAAATCCTATTAATACGCATTTATAGAACACCCATACATTTACAAAGCCCTTCTTCATACATTCTTAAGAGTCTTGGGGGGTAGGCAGTGGCGAGGGAAAGGAAACAGGATTGTTTGCATTTTAAAGTCAGAGAAACTCAGGCTTATACTGATTTGTCCAAAATTCATAAAGCGAAACTAAAACCCTAATTCATATCTTCTGACTATAAGCTTATTATCCTTTGGAACACTCAAATTTGCATCATATTGAAGAAAAAAGGAAGCACCTGAAACACTCACTTAGAATCTTCTTTTTTGTAATGTTCATTTTATTTTATTTTAGGGGGAGAGAGAGAGAGAGAGTGGAGAAGAGGCAGAGAGAGAGAGAGAGAGAAGGGGACAGAGGATCTGAAGCAGGCTCTGAGCTGTCAGCACAGGGCCCGATCCCAGGCTGGAACTCATGAACCGTGAAATCATGACCTAAGCCAAAGTCAGACGCTTAACTGACTGAGTCACCCAAGTGCCCCAGAACCTTCTATGTGTTAGGCACCATCTTGGACACTTTTCATTTATTATCCCACATGGCTCAAAACAATCTCCTGGAGTAGGTGTTATTACAGTAAGGACACAGCTCAGAATAACCCATCAGTGATAAATCCCAGTGTTTGTACCAGTCATCTCCAAAGGGCTTGATCTCAGCTAAGAAATTTGCTCCCAGATTCTTAGTAAAAATAACTTGGTTATGAAATGGAGAAGGAAAAGTAAAAATTCTGAGAAAATATGAAGGAAGAAAAGAAAAGAGGAAGAGTTGTTAACAAATCGTCCGAAAGTCTGTCTCTACCTGTGCTGTGCACATCAGCCTCAGGGGCCACTCCTTGACATAACTGCTTTCTTTACTGACATTCCTGCCCCTCTGACTTCTGGAAGCTGGCACCACGATCTCAAGGTGTACAAAGAACAGAGTTAGGGTGAGGCCTTTCCCGTCTGTGCTAGATCATTCAATCCAGGGTTCAAGTCCAAGTTCCTCCTCAGTATCCCTGCTATCAGCTGACCGGGTATGTCACTAAGTTGCTTGATTATACAAGGACAGGGATGAGCTAAAACTTATCATTTAAATATGATGTCACCTGTGTATCCCCCCAATATCTCAATTTGGTGAGTTCTTCTATAACTTAAGGAGTTCTTATCTGACCCAATTGGCCTCCTCTGTATAGACCTGAGATAATTGAAAACAAACGTCTATGCAAAACCTGTACATGTTCATAGCAGCATTATTATGATAGCCAAAAGATGGAAGCAACTAAAATTCCCATTGGCTGATGAACGGACAAACAAAATGTGGTAGATTCATACAACGGAATGTTCCTTAGTCATGAAGAGAAATGAAGTATTCATATATGACACACTGCAAGTGAATGAGCCTTAAAAACATGCCCAATGAAAGGAGCCAAACGCAAAAGACCACATGATGTTATATGAATCCATTTATATGAAATATCCAAAACAGGTAACCCCATAGAGACAGAATATAGGTTAGCAGTTACAAGAAGCTGGGGGATGGGGTATGCTAGGGTGGAGATAACCACTAATGAATATGGGGCTTAGTTTGGGGGTGACGGAAATGTTCTAGAATTAAGTAGTGGTGATGAATATATAACTCTATGACTATATTACAAACCACTGAATTGTACCCTTTTAAAGGGTAAACATTATGGTATGGGATTATATCTCAATAAAGCTGTTGTTTAAAAAATTAAAAATGGTGGGGCACCTGGGTGGCTCAGTCAATTAAGCACCCGATTCTTGATTTTGGCTCAGGTTATTTACTCGTGGTTGTGGGTTCAAATCCCATGTTTGAGATTTACTCTCTCTCCCTCTCTCTCTGCTCCTCCCCTGCTCATGCGCTCTCTCTCTCTCTCTCACTCTCACTCTCTCTCTAAAAATAAATAAACATAAGTTTAAATTAAAAATGAATCCTGAATACAAAATTCAAAGAAATATCTAATACCTTAGTTGCCAAATCATAAAGAATTCATCTAGCATATGGCTATACCCCTCTAGGGGCATTTAAAAGCTTTTCATCGTCACTTTGGATATATGGAACTCTTTCCAGAGAAACCCTCATTTTAAGTCTTAGGATAGTGAAGTAAAAACAAAGTCTTGATAAAATATGCTTTGGAAAAAGAAGTCCATGTATTTACACCAGCATGTCTTGATGTAATTTAAATGGCCTGCTTTCAGAATTGTTCAGAGTTTAAGTATTCATTTATTCATTCAAAATATCTTTTTTTTTTCATTCATAATATCTTAATGGAGTAACTACTATGTTCAGGACACAGACTGAAGGCTATAGGTTATTCACAGAAGTACGAGGCGAGGATAACGTTAGGATCTCATAAGAAAGACACATGTGCCCATAGACTCCCAAAGGTCAATCCCAGGTCTCCTGCTAGGTGTAATTCTTGCTCTGACCACAGCAACCGTGGCTAATCAGGCTCTTCCCCACTGATCCTAAGGACTGCCCTAGCCTGGAGCCTGCTTCGCACTCTGTGTCTCCCTCTCTCTCTGCCCCTCTCCTCCTCACACTCTATCTCTCTTTCGAAAAGAAATGAAGATTTAAAAAATTAAAAAAATATATCCCTGGTATTACTTAAAAATATTTTTTTAATTTATTTATTTCAAGAGTCAGAGAGAGAGAGAGAGGCAGAGAGAGAGAGAGAGAAAGAAACAGGGAGCAGGGGAGGGCTAGGGAGAGAGGCAGAGAATCTTAAGCAGGCTCCACCCGGTCAGCACAGAGCCCAATGCAGGGTTCAATCCCATGACCGTGAGATCATGACCTGAGCCAAAAATCAAGTGTTGGGCTACAACTGAGCCATGCAGGAGCCCTTATTTAAAAAAATATATATATTTAATTTATGTATATATATTTAAATTAATATATGATAATAAATTAATATATATATTTAATTTACATATATATTTAAAATATATATATTTAAAGTGAAGTCAGTGTAACATACATTTTTATTTCTACTGTCTTTTTACCTCCCCCACTTCCAAAAGCACCATGACATGTATGATGAATGTTGATACACTCAATGTAGGGAGGTTAGTTCCAACAAGAATCCTGGCTAGTATTTTCCATTTGCTATTCTTCTGTGGTTGTTGTATATATTTTCTGTCAATACTATTTTGAGAGCTTTAACCCTTTTAGTAAGAATATTTTACCCGCAATTCTGGGTACAAAAAGAAAAAAGTTTTTCTTGGTATTTTAAACTCTTGAGGTGTTAATACAATTCAAATTTTAAATAAGCTTCTATTTTAAAAAGCCATCAGAAGGTAACCACTGCTTCTTCATATATTGGAAATCATATCCACCTATGGACGCTGTCAGGGACAGATTCTGCAAGGAGTGGAGGGTCTTGCTTTACAAGGCCTTGGGTGTCTTCCAGGAATTGCTCCTAATATGGATCGAAGACTACCATAGCTAACTTCACTGCCAGTGGGGGCCACTATAGTTTGGATTTATGTGAATGGTGTCCGCTTTATTCTTTCACAATAGAATGAGTCTTTATAAGTATTCCTTCAACAAATTCTTATTCATTTTTTAAATAAACATTTATTCAGAGCTGGTTTGAGCCAGACTCTGAGGTTAGCACTGAGGACATAAGACTAAGAGTAGGTTTTATAGGATTAATAGGAATTCATGAGGAGAAAGGAAGGACACCATCTTGAAGTGGCTGGAATTTAGCATCACTTCCACTGGGACCAGGACACAACTATTCTCTCTTGCAAAGCTTCCTTCTTCCATTCAGGAACATTTTTGACTATGGACATGCCTTCTGGAGGGAAAGTGTGTTTCGGTCTTTCTCCCAAAGATGTTTGCCTTGAAAGCCTTGTTTCTCTGGAACACCTTTGTCCTCTATCACAGGATTTTTAACCAATGGGCACGGGTTTGAAGGTACTTGTGTCAAGGCACTGAGACCCTTTCAAATCTTCTTTTAATCACATAACATAAAGGGACTGGTCCCCTTTCCACAGTTACCATGGACCATGGGGCCAGGAAAGAAATGCTTACAGACTAGTGAATAATTTTTACATATTTTGGGATCCAAGCTTACTAGTAAAGAGTTTAGTTTTTTGTTGCATACTTTATTGGGTTCTATTCATGCATTTTTTTTCCTGTTTCTTTTTTGGTATTTAAGCTTTTTGAAACCAGTATGTTTATCCAGAATTCAAGCAAGCTCAAAGTTCCAGTAGCAAACAGTGTGTTCTTATACCTGCAAAGTGCAATCCATCACATTGATGACCATGAAGACTTGGGTTGTTTTTAAATATTACGTCAATAACTTGGAGGTTTGTTTTTGGTAAAGTTTATGTTGTTTCTAACACTAATAAGAAAGAATATTCTTAACTAGAAAAATTATGATTTAATTGTTCGAGAAATCCTTCTTAGGTGCTACAGAGAACGTGTTTTGAGTTTTTCCCTAAAGTATCCATTGCCCCTTTTGTCTCCTATAGTTACATTAGTTTTCCTTTGGAATTCACTCCTTTCACATTCCGAAGAATGTAATTTGGATAAATTTGGTCATACCAAATTCCAGAAAGATTGGCATAAGCCCTACACCAGATCCCAGTCCACTGCCTGTAATGTTTTGGTTCACAGATGGGCAAGTGACTGAAACAGGGAAAGAGATTATTACTGGGGCCTCTGGCTACAATTTTTTTTTTCTCTTTCCTGGAAAACATTCTCTCCTTTTCAGAATGCTGTACGTGAGGGTAGGAGGTATAGAATGATTGCTCTCTTTCTATACCATAGCTGGAATTTAAATATAACCATTAAAGCAGAGTGACCAGACAGAAAGAAACTAGGTACTTGAAGAACTCTTCCTTGCTTCTGGATCAAACTTTACCTGCAGTTAGACTTACATCTAGATCATTCGAACCTCCTTTACTGTTCATGCCAATTTGGATTGCATTTTTCACCACTTGCCACACTAAAAAAAAAAAAAAAAAAAAAAAAAAAAAAAAAAAAGCCTAACTCATGTTCATGTCTCCTAATAATGGGAATGGGGCCACATAGATAAACATAACATAGTCTTTGATGTCTAATAATGAACAGCTCTTTGAAAGAGAAAGAAAAACCATAGGGCGATGTTTACAATACTGTGTGGTAAGGGCGGCTATAAAATTAATGTGTAGCATTTAGAGTGAGCCAGTCAACAGATTTAACTGACAAGAATAATTCCTTTCAACGTGTTTCAGCATAAAGGGAGGTTGGCTGTAACTTGACCCTGAATCGAGCTATAGTTTTGGGGGAAGTTGACTACAACTGCCAAATTCCACCGTCATGGATTTTTCTGGAGCTGAACACTTATTTTTCCTGGTGGACGACCTCCAGTTGAGTTATAACAATCCCCAGGCTTTGGCCATCTACTCATCCTCTCAGAAGAGTGCTGAAGAATTCCAGAAATCTCTCAAATGAGGGCAATTTTTCCTTGAGAGGGCATTATTTCTACAAGATTATCACAATTGTTGTCGATACTTTCCTTTCGAGAGAAAGTGGATCGATCTTTGTCCTCCCTACACTTTTAAAGGGATAAAAATCACCTACAAGCTGAGCCATTGACCAGAAGTTTCACAGATAAAAATAGAAAACTTCCCACCAGTCACCAGTTTCCATTTCCCCCTTCATCTCCAGATCCAAAGAAGCCGAGAAGTCTTGAAGCATCCTATAACCCAAATGCCACATTCCATTGCAATGGAGATAGGACTGCATGAAAAGAAGCTGTCTCTTTGAAAATTCAGAAAAAAAATCCACAACATATTTCTCTGGAAGTTTCCTACGGTCTATGTGCTAGGGCGGCTTTGCACAGAGAAGCAAAAGGGGAAAAGGAGGGAAAGGCTGATAAAAGAGAGACCACAGAGAGAGGCCGAAAATAGAAAAAGATAATGATAAGCATGCAGAAGGGAAGGAATAGGGGAAAATAGGCGATTACGGGCATAAAACAATTTTTCAAACTGTGTGCACATGCTAATACTGTGATGGATACTATTCCTTGGTCTTATTTTTTAGTGCGGCAACATTTTTAAACAGGATAAAAAGACTTTAAATCATGCAGTGTGTTAGGCATCTTGATGGAAAAACCTGCGTTTTGAGAATAAGGCAGCAAAACATTGTGTGGCAGAGAAAAGCTTTTCTGAAAGGTTCTCTTTGTGTTGACTGAGGTTTTGCAAATCTGCCCCTAACAAGAGGATTTGCAGTTGGATTAGCCAGATCAACTTGCCAAGCCAAGGAATGGTTTCTTCTTCTATCCTGATTTTTAAAAAGCCTAATGTTCCTAGAACGTTCAAGTAGAATGTGTTGACTGGTGATTTAAAGGAGAAAAATTCAACAACTTGGACTCAAATTTGGGTTTCAGTAAGATTTTTTTAAAAATTTCCTTAATGTTTATTTATGTTTGAGAGAGAGACACACACACACACAGAGTGTGAACCGGGGAGGGGCAGAGAGAGAAGGAGACACAGAATCTGAGGCAGGCTCCTGCCTGAGTTGTCAGCACAGAGCCTGACATGGGGCTTGAACTCATGGACCATGAGATCATGACCTGAGCTGAAGGTCAGCTGAGCTCAGATGTTTAACTGACTGAGCCACTCAGGTGCCCCCAGTAAGATTTTTTTTAAAAGGCTGGCAGTTGGGTGAAGGGTTCACTATTAATTCTAGTGCAAATGGAACTGTTGCCAGAATCATAGGACAGTGATTTTAAAGGAAAGTAACTTTTTACGAATGGTTCTTAGCATCACTAGAAACGCACATGTGATAATAATGAGAAATAAAATGAAATAGGATATCATTAGGAAGCTGAACCTGGGCTTCACTTTCGTGGAAAGAGTGCAGTATGAATATGACAAGAAGGATGTTAAAGTTTAAAATCCTTTCCCCTTTGAGGTAGCAAAGATGCTATTTATAAGACAAGATGTTTTAGAAATATGAAGAAACTTGACTCTTCTTTCTCATCCAGGCCAGCACCAATTCTTGTCCACTCAGGAGTCCGCTGGGTGGGAGAATTTCAGCTCTGGTTATTTGGTGAGATTCGCCAAGCCTGTCATGAACTCAAGCGGGGAATTTCCACAAGCCGTGCCCTCACCATTCCACTGGAGGGAGAACAGGAAAGGCAGTTCACCCTAGTCCCCATTTCATGGCAGTGAGGCCCACCGGATTATTTCTACAAGATTATCACAATTGTTGTCGATACTTTCCATAGTCTGGGCTAAGGCCATGTGTCTGATTTTCCAGAATCATTGGGTGGCTTGACCCAGCTGAGAGCACGTAGAGGTGCCTGTGAAACCCTCCTAGGATATTTCACCATTCCAATGTCTTTTTACTGGAACCATCTTCCACACATCGCCATCTTCCAGTCAGCTGACCCAGGTGGGACCCATCACATTTCCAAGGCTTTATTTTGCCTTATATTTTATTTCCCAGTCCCATTTTTTTCCTCAGTTTTACTTGTCATTCCTCAATCCTCATTGCAGTCTCCTCCTGTCAGTTACAGTAGCTGTCCCTTGGTTACTTTCAAGGCTCCTGGTGACTCCTATCAATCGTACCCCGCTCTCTAGATGGGACTTGGAGCACACTCAGACCCTGCTTTTTTTCAGATGTGTAGCTGTATAGCCAAAAGATGGTCTAAGAAACTTGAGGGCATCTTAAAATTATACTTTTCTCCTGAGCATCATCCTGTTCTCCCTACCCATAGCCATGATCCTCCCTATAATCCTTCCTGAAAAAGTGTCATCTAGCACCGGCCCGAAGGCCTCTAGCAGGTGGGGGACTCACTAGCAGAGTGCACGCTCAGAACATGTGCGGTGTGGTGTTTTCTGAGCAATGTATTCCCCCGTGGGGCCGCTCTTTTCCAAGCCAGACCTGCCTCCCAGGAAGTGACGTCCAGTGGCCCTGAGTCACCTTTCCAGAGTTCTACAAAATGAGTTCCAACCCACTTCTGAATAAACACTTCTTGTATTTGAAAATCATAGCATAGCTTCCCCTAGGCTCCCCCTCTTTTTCAAATTTAATCTTATTTGTAGATTTGTTCTGATGAGAGCCTCCTATAGATCTGTGTTTTGTTGGTGTTTCTCTTAAGATCTTTGTCCCAGGGACGAACGTGCTCCAGATGAAAAACAGCCAGGGAAGAAGAGGTAGACAAATCCAGCTTTGGCTCTAGACTCTACATTTCATTTTGTAGCTGATTACATTAGTTATAATTTCCTCACTGCTAGATTGTAAATTCATTAAGGCCAGAGACCCTGTCTGATTTTCTGCATGCATTGAGTCTAGCACTGTACTTGACCTAGGTTTTTGAATAATATTATGAATAAGTGGCCGCAACGTTGCCATATCGACTTAATATACTCTTGCATTCAGCTAACATATGTACATTTTTTACAGTTATTACTCCTATGATATCAAATCTCCCAACCCTAGTCTTGTGCAATTGATTTCTTGGAACTAAGGTGTGGAATATTCCATGTATTGTATTAGAGTTTATAATTAAAGATTGGATCCTGTGTACTGTGTGTCTTTTGGATCCAAATCCTTTAACCCCTTTTACTGGCTGGGCAAGGTGGACTAGCTATTCTCTGGTGTCCCTCTTCACACAGTTCTATCAAAGGACAGAGAGCAAATCTCTTGGGGAGATTTGACAGCTAGAGGACCAAGAATTGCCTTTGAATTTCTGCTTTATTAGCCACATCTCCACTCTTGAGAATCTTGTACTTCCCTTCTGTTTCCCATGTACACTTACAAATATCTTTTTTTTTTAAGTTTATTTTGAGAGAGAGAGATAAAGTAGGGGAGGGGCAGAGAGAGGAGAGAGAGAGAATCTCAAACAGTCTCCGTACCAGCAGCACTGAGCCAGACGTGGGGCTTGAATTCACAAACCATGAGATCATGACCTGAGCTGAAACCAAGAGTCAGATGCTTAACCAACTGAGCCACCCAGGCGCCCCATAAACACCTTCTTAAAGAGGACTTCCAAACTCATTGCTTAGAGTCTTTACAGTCATTCAAGAAGAAAAAGTTATTCTATTAGCCAAAGAATAACTAGCAGAAGTGGGACCTAAATGCAGAAAGGTTATGGGGACCCACAGACCACAAAATTGTAAGCACATTGCATCTCTTGTAAGCAGGGGCTTTACACCTGATTATGAAAGGGTGTGGGTGTGGTATTGAGAGGGGGCACAATTTTTGCCCCAGTTTTATTGATCTATAACTGACCCAGAACTTTGTAAGAAAGTGTACAACATAATGACCTGGTAATGTATATACTGTGAAACGGTTAGATTTTGTTTTTGTTTCTCTCTCATCGTTGGTAGAAGAGCGGGCTTCTCCCAAACTCCTAAGGCGGTTGCTGACTAGTACATATGCCTCCTGGTGGCGTTCTGAGAGGAAAAGAGACTAAAGGCTTGCTCCTCTGAGTGTCTTCCATGAGCCGGCAGCGTCAACATTACCCGGGAGCTTGTTAGAAACAGAACCATGAGCCCTCGCCCAGACTTACGGAGTCTGAGTCTGCATTTTATCAGCATCCGCAGGTGATTTCTCTGCATATTAAACTGTGGGAAGCACTAGAGCTATAGGAATAGGACCTGTAATAACCAAAAAAACTTAAAAAAAAAAAAAAACCACTGACGCCTGTATTCCACCCTTATAAAATCCTGATTTAATCAGTCCGATCTGTGACCTGGAAGACGGCATTTAAAAAAACAATTCCCCAGGTGATTCTGACGTGCGGCTGAGTTTGAAGACCATTACCATCGATGGCATAGTTTCTGCAGGCCTGCATGTTACCCCAGGGGCTGCCCCAAACTCTCAAGCTTCTGAGGAATTGAATCTGGGCTTCCGGGAGCTTCCTGACATGATTCACAGTCACGTGCTGTGATTCACAGTCTTGGGTTCACACTGCAATCACCTGGACTGATGCCTGGGTCCCACCCACCAAGATGGTAACTGGTCCAGGACGTGGCATGAACATCAGAACTTCTAAAGTTCCCTCAGGTGATTCTACCCTGCCGCCAAGATCGGGACTCCATGGGCTAGATTCTAAAGGCCACCGAGCTCATGATGTTTTCCTTTAGCCACTCTCCCCTTCCTCCCTCTTACCCACCTCCATTCCCTGTGGAATTGCCTGCAGGTGCCAACAGGGCAGACCCACTACAGAGACTTTTCTCCATTTGGAGTAAGGTGAGCACCCACTGTCGGGTTTTCAGACTCATGGGGCCTGACGCAAGGCGTTGGCTGCTTACGCGAGGTTTTCCGTTCGCTATTCGACCTGCTGGTCATCCTACATACCAGGCCTACACTGATTGTTCTATATTTACTTTTTCACACTGACGCAGTGAGTTCTGTAACTGAAAACATAACTGGAATGTTAACCGCAGAAGAAACTCCTTTCCCCTCCTTTCCTCCGAGCCCCAGTTAGCCCCCTAGCTATGATCTGTGGAAAGAGATGTTGGCAGGTTGGAAGAAATCAACCTTCCTATGTTTTCCACTGTGTAGTTGGTCTCAAATAGAAGCTCCTCCCTCTCTAGTGCAGGGGTTGAGGGTGCTGTTTCTGCCCACCGATGACCAGGAAGGAAGGAAAACCTTCTCTACTCAGTGGATCCCAAAGAGGGCTTAAAATTTCCTTAACTGAAGAGGTAGGAGGATGGGTGCATGGCCGCCCACCCTGTAGTCCGTTGTGGGTCATATACATGAAACAGGTAACAGCCTTCTTGTTGGTTGTTTGTTTTTGTTTTCTTCCCACTTCCTAAAGATTTTCCCCTTCACACTTCTTCATTCAAGTGTTTCCACTGTCTTTTTTTTTTTTTTTTTTAATTTTGGGAATCACCAGATTTACCAAGAATATGATCAAATCTTACTCTCCATCCATCGCTCTTAATGTCCTGTACAGCTTACATTCTCGGGCATTGGTTGACCATGTTTTTTATCCTCTGCCTAGCTGCCATTTCTCTGGTCTTGGCATCCAAGGCTCCTGCAGTGAGGGGGCTGAGCTGGCCTCCCAGGCACTCAGGTGGGGAAGTAGGGAAGTGGGGAGGGAAAGGATAAAAGAATGTTTTATTTCAAGAAATGGATGGTTCTCTCCGGGAATATCTAAATTCAAACATGTCACAATATTGCAAAGTTGAATTTCCTTCCCAGATTCTCAAGTCTGGACAACTTGAGAAAAGCTATTCTTCATATTAATTTAACTTTGACTTTCTTTCTTACAAACTAATCGCTTGGCCTTATAATGATGAAGAAAGCATTCACCGCATTCCCTGAGTTATATAAAAAAAGCTTTTCACATTACCATGACAATGCGACTTTCTAAACCCAAATCACAAATCCCTAAACCCTGAAAAGGCTCAGTCAGTGCCACGCACTGTTAGTCATCTCAAGTTTCTAGCTAAAGGAAGGAATTAGACACTTCAGATTATTTGGAAATTGTGCGATATTGAGGCAGATTTATCAGATGTAAACAGATAACATTGTCAGTTTGTTTTAAAAGTAAAGCCTCTATTTCAAAATAAAACTAGGGAACAGTGTATGTATGTGTGTGTGTGTGACAGAGAGTGTGTGTGCGTATTAAAAATTGGTACTCAAAAGCTATTCGCATCAGTCATAAAACATTTATAAAACATCAGTGAGTGGCCTGTATCTTTCCTATCTACAATGGAGTTGGGACAATTTCTCAAAATGTAAAAATTTATTTTATTCTGAAGGTTAGTGAATCTTTTTAGGTTGCTAATGTGATTTGTCCATTAATCCAGGCTTTTAAGGCTATATTTCAGCTTCTGATTCTAATATTTTGACATAGAACCACACCCCCAGAGTAGGAGAGAAAGAATTTGGCTTTAAGTCTTTTCCTAAAAGCATGACTCCTGGTTTCCTATTTCTATAATGAGATTTTTTCTTTTTGCCAGTTTGAAAGGTACCATTATTTTCTTTTAGCGATCGTATTTTATGTCACATTTCAACTTCTGTGCCTCAGATATTTGTCACCTCAACATTGCTTTGTCAAGTCTTCATTACACCCTGGCTCCCTTTTTATTTTGCACATAATGAAAAAGAACATCACGGGAAAACTGACACCTTTCATGACTTTATCCTGAGGTAGGGCTTCATCGCCACGGTATCAACGATATTTTAGCATCACCCCGAGCACACTACCTTTGCCGGATGAGAATGTGCAAAGCTGAGAATATTGCCCTTCAATAGAAAGCTGAAGGGAATCACGAAGGAAATCCTTTGATTTAATTTGCATACTTGGAGTCTGACCATTTGTTTTCAAAGCTCACAAGCAGGATAACATGTCCCTATTCATCCACAGTTTTGCTGTTCCTTCTGAAAATAAGTTGCAAGAAACATGGAAGGTAGTCTACGAAGAGAAAGCAGGGGCTTCTGTTCACCCCGCTCCACTCCCAGCTGACTCGACTCCTTGTCCACTCAGCTTACCTCCCCACCTTCTTCACGGAGCCATCGATAGCTCTTCCTTCCCACACGGAGTTCCTCCTTGTCCTTTGATTCTGGCTTTTGTCTCCTCAAATATACTGTAGTCTCCTTAAGCTTAGGGACCATTTTTTATAATCTTTACACTCTTACTATGGGCTCGGTGTACAGCGAATTCATTTGATTGTAGCATTCATTCATTCAATCAATAATTCATTGTACACATGTTTGTTGCAGGCCCTTTAAATGTGAGTCATCACAGCGGGACGCCTGGGTAGCTCAGGCAGTTAAGCATCTGACTCTTGGTTTTCGGCTCAGGTTATGATCTCACGGATTGAGCCCTGCATCGGGCTCTGTGCTGAGGGTGCAGAGCCTGCTTGGGATTCTGTCTCCCTCTCTCTCTGCACCTCCCCCACTTGTTTCTCTCTCTCTCTCTGCGTCTCTTTCAAAATAAGTAAAAATAAACTTAAAAAAAATAAATGTGAGGCCTCACACCAAGGGCTATGGAGGCGGCAGGGAACGTCACTACATCGTGTAATGGTTGAGCCCTTAGGGAAGTGGCAGCCACCTCCCAGGAGGCAGAGACACAGCCAAGAACTCTGACGTGTATGTAGATCATCCCCAGAGTTCACGGTGGGGCCAGACCTCCTAGACGTGTGCAGAGAATTGTAGTGACTGTGGAGCCTAACTCTTCATTCCTTTTTCGTTCTTATATGGGCCACATTGAGCAGGAATCCTACAGGCCAAAGACCCCTTGGTTTCTTCCCAGCCCTGATCCTCACTCCTCTCCCTTGGTTTCAGTGTCCACATGTCAGCTCTGGGTAACAAAAGACAGAGGATGGCCGCCTCTCTCCTTCGAGGAAAAACTACCTAGAAAGGTTTCTAAAAGGCTGGGGAGCAACTTGAAGGTTTATTTTTCTGGAAAATTATGACATCATTTACCATGTGTTATTTGCAGTGTGTGAGGGATTTGTTTTGATGGCCTCTTCCCCTCATTGTGAAGAGGGAGGTTCCTGTGCTATGGGGCTGGCCACACACAAGACAGTCACCAGTGAACAGATGAAGTTAACAGCTGCTTAGTAATCACATAGCCTCGCAGCCAGGGGAGGAGAACACTGGACGCCATGCAGGGTAACACGAGGTTGTGCTTAGGGGCGGAGTGAAAAACCAGGGGGTGTCAGAGGCAGGTTTTAAATATCAAGAAAGTGAGGTGCCCCTGATTCCCACGGGAGGAAGTGATGGCTTGCTTGAATAATTCTGTGGGCTGGCAGGAAACTGTAGCTCACTACTCAGGGTAAGCAAGGACCGTGCCTGGTCCCCATGATAAGAAGTGTTATTTGGCTTGGCGATCTTGGCCATGGGAGTGGAGTGGTGGAGAGAAGAACTAGTACTTAGGCCACTCATGTCCCTCCCCATTTTACCAGATGTCAAAGCAGCACGCAGTATTGAGCCTTAATCTTAGGTCTGATATCTAGATATCTTACCATGCACTTGCCACAATATATCTCATTTCACCCTTCTAATAAGCCCAGCAGAGAGTTAGTATGATTTCTCACTTTACAGTCAAAGAACCCGAAGTTCTTACTGTTTAAGTCACCCCAGGTGATTCCCAGGAAATGGAAAATTCAGGATTCAAAGCTGGTTCTAGCTCACTCTGTAGCTGTGACATATGCAGTGACTCAGCTTCCCACGAGGGACACTTTGCAAATCATAACTGGCCATACTTATAATTATCGACGAATTTTGACACCAGGATGTGAATAGGAAAGTGAGGTGGAAATTCTCGATTCTTCTGCCACATACTTCTCTTCTCAATGAGCTGCAGCTCCACTGATGGGAAGCCCTTGGGTACGGTGAGCACCTTGGTCCTTAAGCAAAGTGCTAATTATCTTGCAAAACCTCAACACATTTCATTCCCCACGGATTATGTGTCCTCAGAATTTTATGAATTGTTCAGGGTCATCTCAGGGAGATAGTTTGGAACAAAATGTAGATACCCGATTTGGCATGGTTCTAATCAATCTTACATACGGTGATTTTGGGGAAATAAGCAAAACATTTATTGATATTCATGCCTACAGTCATTGGTTTTCTTGTGAGAACCGGATTGACGCATGTAGGTGGTATTTTTGGTACTGATGAAGGATTTGTCCAAAGAAATTTGACAAAGGAAGGGTGTGGATTTTTTTCTATGCACATCCCACAGAGTGCTTTTCCTCTTAAAGTGTGCCTTCCAGGCTTAAAATGCAGTAACACTGATCTATTTCTCCCCGTTGATGTTGGGAGCCATTCACTTATAGCAGTGGGCAGAACCCTTGTGGGCATTTTTTTGCTCATCCCTTTACCTTTGCGTATACTTGTAAGGTTATTACCTGTGGATTGTAGTGGTCAGCTATTGCTGCCATCACACCATACACCAAACAAACTAAACATCTCAATGAATTAAAGGCATGAATTGTGTCCCCTTAAAATCCTTATGTTGGAAGCTCTACCCACAGTGTGATGGTAGTTGGAGGCAGGGCTTTGGGGAGCTAATTACGATCGGATGGGGTGGTGATGGAATGTCCTCATGGATGGGGTTGGTATTTATAAGAATCCGGAGAGAACGTGCTTCTTTCTGCTCTCTGCTATGCACAACCAGAAGATGGCCATCTGTGAACCAGAAGTGGGCTCTCACCAGACACCCCAGCTGTTGGCCACCCTTGATCTTGGACTTCCCAGACTCCAGAACTGCAAGAAATAAATGTTTGTTGTTTAAGCCAACCAGTCTGTTTTTGTTGTTGTTGTCGTTGTTGTTATAGCAGCCCAAACGGACTAAGACAAGGGGGGAGCATTTTTATTTTTCTTGCTCACAGTTCTGAAAGTCAGCAGGGATGACCCTGCTTCAAGCGACCAGATGGTCTATTTTGGGAAGTTCAGGGAGTCCGTTACATGGGTCTCTCTTGCTCCTTAGCCTAATGGCTGAGATATGCATTTGTCATGGCAAGTAGCAGAAGCGCAAGAGAGCGCGTGGAAGCATCCGATGTCTCTTTGAGGCCTGGGCTTTGAATTGGCACACTGCTACTTCTCCAGAAAGAGGTGACGCAAGTCACTTGGCACTAGATAAGATGTGATGGGGGCATGGCCCAATCTGTTATGAGAGTGCTTGTTTTCCTCCTACTGGCTTTTGAAATTGTACCTTCTAATTCATATACTATATATATATATATGTGTGTATACTATATATATAATATATATATGTATATGTGTGTGTATACTATATATATATGTGTGTATACATATATATATGAAAAGGCAGTTCAAAATTCATATACTATATATGTATGTGTATACATATCTATACATATATATACATGCATATATGAAAAGGAACTTCAAATATCACTTAGGAGCATCTGGGTGGCTCAGTCGGTTAAGCACCTGACTTCAGCTCAGGTCATGATCTCACAGTGGTGAGTTTGAGCCCCACATTGGGCTCTCTGCTGTCAGCACAGAGCCCACTTTGGAACCTCTGTCCCCCTGTCTCTCTGTCCCTCCCTTGCTCATTTTCTCTTTCATTCTCCCTCTCAAGATAAATAAATAATTACATTTAAGAAATGTCATTTAACTGAGGGCTAAAACCCTAGGAGAAAAAAAAGGACTAAAATCATACAAGATTACTTCATCCCTAAAGCTGCTATTTTTCTTCCTTTTGATTTTTTTTCAGATGAATCACAAAATTGTGTTTTGGAGACATCTATCATGTTTAGGAAAAATTTTAAAAAAATCATGCTTAAGAATAATTTGCTGCACACTCTTCCAAAGAGAAGAGTCTATGTTACGGCTAAAGCACCCAACCTGTCATAGAGAAGAACGAAATTGGAACATTCATGAATTAGATTCAGCATCTACTCATAATGGAATACATTACAATTTTTTGTCTTAAGTGAGACCCTTTACCTTGACTACCGCTATTAACTCTCAAAACGGTTGGTAGATTCTCAGTACTGGCCGCGCACTGCAATACAGATGGAAAACGGACACTCATGCAGTTATTAAATTGTATAGTCTATTACATATGATGAATAAGAGTTCTTAAATAAAGACAGCTGGGCTAAGACATACAAATGAATTAACTGATGAAATCCGGTGTCCCTTATTTTGAAAAACGGCTAGCTTCACCTCCCCATGCCATTTCGTAGCTAACATGAGGCATGAGAGCACTGAAGGCTTGGAAGAAGGCATGGGATATTGACTGCTAGGACACTGGCTGCAGTAGCGCTCTGCGGGTCAGAAGACTGAGGTCATGGTCCCTGTTTTCCCTTCCTAACTCGGGGACCCTGATCAGTCACCGGAGGTTCTTTTGGTGTACATTCTTACAGAACGAGGATGATAACGATACATAATGTTCTTGGGCTTACGTGAATTACCCAAGGGTTAACTATCATGATGATGAAAATACATGTCTTCCTGGCTAGAGCAGCACGGTGAGGCTATCACTTAGCTGCGTGGCCTCTGTGGGATCGCTTGCCCTGACCCCCCTACTGTACATTGGAGAAGGTGCGAGCTCATTGTCCCTCCGTGTTTCAGTTTACTCATCTGTATAATATGCAAGAGTATCTGCTTTAGGAGCTTGCTCTGCAGAGTAATTACAAAAGTCATGAAAAGAGCTAAGCATGACGCCTGGCACGTAGTGATCGCCTAATACATGTTATCAGCCAAAATGGTTATTTTCATTATTTTGTGGTATTATGTGTTAAATTTCTGCAATGCAAAAGGATCCCAGAGAGTCTCTTATTATACTGAGTTTTTAAAAACAATGTACTTCATCTTAGTTTTGACAACTAGACTTGAATCCTTTATAATGTAACATTTTTGATTGGCCTTTTGGACTCCATGATGTGACCTTTGAGAGGCCAGGGGAAAGAATATATTCTAGTTGTTTCCACCCACCCTTTGAGGACGTCTCCTTTTAGGAGCTCAAGGTACAAGCATCTCATACCCTAATCTCCTGAATAAAAGTGCAGAGATTGTCCAGGCCTCCCAAAACACAGTTCCCTGCATACGTGGAGATGTGGCAGGAGTCAGAAGGACGGAAATTCCAGATGATTACGATTCTCAGGTCAAGGATTAGACCAGAAATTTAATAAACTACATTCACATGAGCTGAGTCATTTTCCTGCAAAGTGGTTAGCGGTTGCAGTGTTTGATTTAAAGCCTTCATTAAAAGAGGTCTTCAAATAAAATGAACTTTATCCTTTTCTGACAACCAGAAGAAAAGATAGATGATCATTTAATCAGTGATCCAGCTGAAATCAGACCTATTTTTGGCTACATCAGGTTGAGCCCGACAGCGAAGCCATGTTTCCTGGCTAGAACAATTAGGCTGGTTTTTGGAAGCTTCGGTGAGTTCATGTATTTTCACCGATCCCGTTCTTTTCATGTATAATCGTTAAACATTAGGGATGGAGCCCAAATATAGCAATAATGACTACCTTGACGATGGTGAGGATGAGAAGGAGGATGGATGAGGAGGAAGGGGAGGGGGAGGATGAGGAGGGGGAGGAGGATAGCAGCATCTAACACGTACCTGAATGCAGCTCCCAAATTTGTCCTTAAATCCATCTGCTTTCTGTCTCCACTGCCACAATTCCTGCCCAGGCCGCTAGCTTTTTTTTTTTTTTTTTTAAATCTGAATTTAGTGCAACAAATACCTGGGTTTCTCGTCTCTGACCATCCTGTGGTCTCGGGCAGTTCCTCCTGACCACATCTGCTAGTTAGCTTTCAGAAGTGGAAGACCGATCATGCTCGCATACCAGCTGTGAACTCTTCAAAGAGTCACAGGAGAGGCAGGGGCAGTTTCCAGGAATTCATGATAGGAGAGGCAGGAGCCTAATAGATTCGGGGGATGGAGGCAAGACCTCATTCTGGAAAACCGGACAGGATTGGTCGAGAAGGGCTATGTTAGCATTAAGGGGTTTGGCCTGGGCATTCCTGAGGGGGAATTGTACACGCCGTTAAGTGTGTCTGCACAATGTGCATTGGATGTCCCTTTAAAAAGTTTTTGTTAACATTTCTTCATTTTTAAGAGACAGAGACAGAGCATGACTGGGGGGAGGGCAGAGAGAGAGGGAGACACAGAATCCGAAGCAGGCTCCAGGCTCTGAGCTGTCAGCACAAAGCCCAACACGGGGCTCGAATCCACAAACTGTGAGATCATGACCTGAGCCGAAGTCAGATGCTTAACCAACTGAGCCACCCAGGTGCCCCAATGTCCCTTTTATATAAAATTTTGCATATGTCTGTACAGAGAGAGATGTCCAGAAGAAAGTTCAAAATGTTAAGAGCCATTAGTTCTGAGTGGAGAGATTTGGAGTGATTTATACGTTTCTTTGTGTTCTTTAAATTACCCTCATTTTCTACATGATTCTGTATTCTCAGGTTTTTAAACATTATGGTTATTTTCATCTTGCAAACAAAATAAAACAAGTCCTTTTTTTTTTTCTAACCACACTACAAGGCCAATTAAAACACTGGGTTAATTGGACCTCTCTGCACTGTAGGCTCTCACAGTAACGGGAACCGTGGCATGAGGAACTGTTTTCTAATAGGCTTCCCACAGTCGCTGGCTTCGAAGTTTCTTGCCTACAGAAGTCTTTCGAGTCTCTTATCAGCTGAACCATGGTGTCTGCTAGCTGAGGGCAGCCAGCTGTGTGCAGCAGCTACTGAACGACAAGCCGACGCTAATTACAATGTTTTTGTTGCTCTTCGAAAGGCAAGAGGCAAGGGTCTTCATTTGCCTTGCTGGTCAAAGTTTTCAGAGCCCCTAACCAGTGAAGTGATCGTTGGATTGTAAACTCAGCTCCTCGACTGGGAGATTGCTGGAAAGGAACGGATAAGGCTTCCCATTTTTAAGCCCCTGCTTTTCTGGACAACTATCATCATGGAGTAGTTGAGATTTTTTGCTCTGAAAAAAACTTCCCCATGAAGCTGGGGCACGGGGTGGAGCAGGGATTCGGCTGTAATTAAATATAGGGCACACAGATAATTATATCATTCTTCCAATTAAGATGTTTTATTACCTATGGCCATTTTCCCCTTTAAAGTAGTCTTAGTTCCCTGGAAATGAAGTACTCTCTGATCATTTATTCATTTTGTCTCTTTTGTTCTCATAGATCTCCATGAGAGTTCTCATTTCTCAGAGTTATTATCCTTACTTTTCAGGACGGAGCGTTTCCAGAGCAAAGAGGCAGATCCCTTTCAAAAGTAAAATTGTCTCTGAAAACTTAGGGCAACACAGAAAGATCTGGATACGGGATGGCATTCATTAATTAGCTGCATTTTCTAACATCGCCTCCTAAGAAAACCTTCCAAAATACTCTCTAGATATCCAGGGTTAGTATAACGTATTAGTCTAGGAGGGCTGCTCTAACAAAATACCACAGACTGGGGACCTCAAACAACAGAAATGTATTTTCTCTTCATTCTGGAAGTCTAAGATCAAGACACCAGCAGGTTTGGTTTCTTCCAAGGCCCCTCTCGGTGGCCTGAAGGCGGCCATCTTCTTGTTGTGTCCTCACACAGTCTTTCTTCTGTGCACATGCGTCTCTGGTGTGTCTCTATGCGTCCTATTGTCATCTCCTTATAAGGACACAAGTCAGATTGGGTTAGGGCCCATCCTCAAGGTCTCATTTTAACTTAATTATTTCTTTAAAGTCTCCATGTCCAAGTACAGTCACATTCTGAGATATTGAGATTAGGACTTCAATGTGCAACATTCGAGGGGGCACAATTCAGCCGACGGGATGCGGCATCGGTTAAAAAGAATAAATGGAGGAAAAAACAACGAAGCACTAAAATATTGCTGGCAGTTTTATAGCAACAGCAACAATGACAATATCATCTGCCAACTTTGACTAGAGATGAATGTGAGATTTTTTTTATCCCCAAAAAACAAGGGTCTTTGGAACCGGATAATTCCCCTTCTCCTTATAAGTACCTGAGACCTCTCCAAAACTGTTCATGCCTCACAAGTGAGAATTGGGTAAAGCATGAGCTTTGGCATCAAGAGAACTTCTTGTAAGTCTGAACCCTTTCCCTTATTACCCCCTTGGGCAGTCAGTTAGCACTTTGGGGTCTCAATTCTCACATTCGGAAAACGATGCTATTATACACTCTACCTCCCTCCTTCCATGGTGGTTGTGGGACTCTGAGACTTGAACTTGTGTTTGATCCTGAATCTTGTTGATTAGACATAGTTTCATAGCAAAGGATCGTTGGAGAGCAAACATTTTGGGCACATAAAAGCAAAGGGAGACACATGATAAAAACAATCAGAATGTAAGCAGTACTGAATAGGAAATGAGTTGGAAACAATCTATAAATTTGAGGATCATGTAAAAGGTAGCAAATAATCACAAAGGCATTCCCTGTTTCATAACATGAAGGGTTTGAGGGGTCTTAAAGAATACTTAAAGTAAAATAGAAACTTACAAATTATATTTTTAAAACAATCAGAATAATTAATCACTTACACGTGACAGCAGGTCAAAAGTAGAGGAAATTAAACTGTACCTAGATGGACTATGAGATCAGATACGGTTACCAAATTAGAAGTGCAGACTCTTTTTCCCTCTTAATTATCTGGCATGTGAGGCAAAAAAGGAAATTTTATTAAGGGTTCACATGACATTCATTCTCTGTGAGGGGATAGCTGTTCACTTTTTTATAGCAGCACAGTTTTACCAAGTACGATGTCTGAGAAGAAATTTCTAGTGCAGAATGTCCTCTAGGTCAGAGCTACTACCCTGACTGGTCACCCTAGGTCTCGTAGGAAGAGAGGAGCCATCAAATAATCCAGAGGCCAGAACCCAACCCTTACGGTTTCCAGTTCAGCTGGGCTGAGTGCAAAGGTATTATATTGTTCAAAGGCTGTGCCAACCTGTTTGATCATTAGCCAGGTTTGGAAAGAACCGACGTGGGGTATACTCAGGGATCTTAGTTTAGGTTTTCTGATAAGCAGACAGGGAGACAAGGATTTGAATGCCAAGTGTTTATTTGGGAGGTGAAAGAAACACAGATAGGGTAGCGGGGAAGTGAGACGATGGAGGAAAGGGAGTGCACGCAGTGCCTCACCAAGCCCATCGGCACGGTGGTCTAGTGGAGTTTCGTCTTGCCGGGATAACAGTAACACAGAGTAGGACGCATGCTTCCGAGAGTGAAGGAAGTGGGTGTTTATACGCTAAGTGCCTAGTAGTCGTGGGTTGAGGCTGTTCCCAGAGGGTGGCACTATCTGGTGTCCCTAACCTTCACGGCCGAGTGTGCCGTGGCGACCAGGGTGAACCGTCCAGTAAATGCATACAGGAAGTGACAGCTGGAATTTGGTAGGGGAACACAAAAATGGTAGGAGCGAAGGCAAATGTGGCTGCCATGAAGCCAAGCACTGGACGCCAACCTCGCTACCGTCCTAGGAACGACTGACTGAGGGTCGTCACCCCCATGACCCAGAGCTATATTCGCATCTGTCCTGTGCAACAGCACGGTTTACTTTGTACACATGGGACTTCAGAGCTGGGCACGGAGGGATGGGTGTAAAATGAGAATGAGCCACTGCAGTCCCCAAACACCAGGCCCTGCCCGCTGGCGGAGTGAGCTCATCTCATTCCTCTCCTGTGCAAAGTAAAAAGAGTGATTCGCCCTGTCTTCATTTACTATCACGGGACTTAAGACAAGACTTCATATAATGAAAGGGTGAAGCCTAACCAGGCAGTGCAGCCTAGGCAGAGCAAAGGACTTTGCGGATAGCTAGACCTGGCTCTGCTCTTGCACGTATGCTGTGGGAACTTGGGCAGAATGCATCCTGAGCCTTAGTTTCCTCATCTGTAAAATGGGGTAATACTTGACAGGGATGTTGTAAGAACGAGGGAAGGCAGAAATAGAGCCTCGTCCTATGCCAAGTCAATGAGAAGTGTGGTTAAGGAAGGGAGAATTATTGAACAAAAGGTTGTTTTATAGGATAAAAGTTTCTTTATCTGTGACTCACACACAGGGATTCCTCAGGTCGTGTTTTAAGGGGAAGAGAGAAGGTCTCGTCAATGGTAACGTGCTGACAATGTCAGTTTAGGTCAGTCGTGTTTGTTCCCCCAGAGTCTTCCTCCTGGTAGTGCTCTCCCCGGTTTTTCGCCCTCGTTCTTCATTTTACATTCTCCTCTTGTTGCTGCAGCTTGCTCCGTGGAGAGCCAGGGAATTGGCAAGACAGTCTGTGAGGATGAAAGACTTTGCGAGCAGACCAGCATCTTTCATATGTCTTCTTTCCAGAAGGAATGTGGACAAGCCCAAGGAAGCCGGATTTGTGTAAATTAGCCCCATCCCACTCCCTGTGGGCCATTTTATTTTAAAATCTATTCAACACTGAATGCCATTAGCTCAACAGATGGCTTATTAATCTTTAGACCAACAGCCAGATTTTAAATTGCCTTCCATTTTGCAAACTCTTCTCTGAAGAAAAAAGGAAATGAAATCTAAAAGAAAAAAAAATAGAATTTCGGTCCAGACCCCAGGAAGACCTACGATGTATACATTTCAGGCTGGGCTTTTAAGCTCAGATATAGCAAACTTTTGTCAGTCGGATGCTCATATATCTACAAAGAAGGTAAATGCATTGATTCGTTTCTGCAAATAGTGAGCGGAATGCAAAACATTTGTCAGCCAAAGAAAGCACAGAGCTCTCCAACCTGATTAACTCAGTTGCCATTAGTGACAAGCGTAAATGTTTTCTCTGAATGTGGGGATAGCCTTGAAAACACATCTAATGATTTCCCTGGAAATCCCAAGCCTGGGTCATCCCTAGAACAGATAACTGAAATATTTTGGTTTTGGAGATCTCACTACCTCTTTTCCTGGTGCTTTTAGGACCCAATTCCCCACCATGTTACCACAATGTGCACATGGACACACACGCACGCACGCTCACGCACACACACACACACACACATACTTCATAAACAATTCACACTAGCTTCTGGTTCTTCCTATATTAATTAGAGCCATACATAGGGGTGGGTTTTCTTTAACTGTCTCCCACCCATGATATGTGGGACTCTATACCCATCGGTCTTAGAGCCTCAAGATCATAATTTCCCTGAGTTGGCATTAAAGTCTTAGACCTTAAGGAGTGTCCCCTGCTTATTCATTTGGGGCATTTGGGACCATCCATGTATGGGCAAATGTGGGATGAGGAATTCAGGTCTTTCTGTTCTCTAAATTCTACTTAGATTTGGATTTGGAAAAGGGCTGGGGAGGGCATTACATATGTGCGGTTAAACGAGTTTGCCTTTGGTTTGCTTTATCTGGGTCAGACCAGCCAACTTGATGAAACAGTGACGTCACTTTGGGAAGCCAGACTGACAAGAGCTCTGGAATTGGAGAACGTGGGGTTAAAGGCGTTGACCCCCCTCCCCCCAGCAAGGCTGTACTTGACCATGTAGGATTCATGCTTCCACTCAAGGAAACTCACTCTAATTAACCCTCCCTCCCCAGGAAACTGCACCGAGATCATTTTCTCCATCTCTCCCCAGGGAAGCCAGATCGTGCACAGTGCTGAGCATGGTATCTGGGAATTTGTAAAAGGAAAATAGATGATCTCATTCTATCTTGACGGAACAAGAAGCTTCTTAGAATCATAGATATTCTTCATCACAACTCTGTGACAATGCAGGAACCAGAAGTGCCTTCTGAATCCTCAAAGAAACTGCTGCCGATGGCTGGGACATTTTCCTGGTGTATATTGTTGCATTGTTTTGTTTCTTTGAAGGCCGGGGAACGGCTCATCAGGAGAGGCACTTGGTGTCCTGTGAAGGACACGGGCTGGAGAGTACGGATACATGCATGCTGACATCCAAGTCTGAACGGTTTCCATTTCAGCACCTGTCAAATCAGTGGGTGAGATCATCTCTAGAACTCTTCCAGCCCTGAAATTCTAGGAGTTTGCCTATTTCTAGTAACCTGAACATTTCATTAGGCAGAATTTTCCATTCTCTAGCTGTGCCAGATAGATGAGAGAACTTACTGAATGAATTGAAAGTCTCGAGCCAATAAGGAAAACCTACCCACATCTCAGACTGCCTTCTGCTTGTTGATGTCAGAACAAGAATTATTGTGGGTAATCATCGAAGGACGTAAAAAAGAACAACGCGTACCTGGCAGAATTTGTGTATCAGTGCATTTCAATTTGCCCAAGTGTTCTTGAAAGTTAAATCTTCCATTACATAACTTTTTATCACTTTCTTAAAAATGTTCCAGTTGGGTTGGCATGTTTTATGATTTGCCTTGCTTCAGAGATAAGCACATTGTCAATGATTAGACAACTTTCCAGGTACTTTCGAACTGAAAAGGTTGAGGTTGGGTGAGCGATGGCAAAAGAGCGGGTTGAGCAAAGAAGCCGTCGATTAAAATATTTAAAAGGCAAGATGGTGTGTATGTGCCTTAGATGATGAGATGATAGTGAATTTTAAAAACCTTACAGTTCTAAAAGAGGTAGCTCTCCTTGCATATATACATTTATGAGAGTCCAGAACTTAAGCAGCATGCTGAGATTGAAACTGACGCATGCATTTCGGGGCTTTTCCTGAGCCACGGGCCTCAGGAAGTCACTCATCGGCATCGTTCACTGTTGGTCTAGGGGGGAGGGACATCCCTACAAGCCGGCGGGAAGTGTGTTTCCTTCCAGTTCTGGTCACAGAGAGGCCTGATAGCCTGGTATCTGGTTTTGCTTTTATTTTTTCAAGAATCAATTTTCTCCTCCAGTGGCTTAACTACTCCAATCACAACAACCTAACTTAAAGCTGTTGTTGTTTTAAAGTACCCACACTTACAGTCTGTTAGCTGAAAACCTATACACAGGGTGCACCTCTTAACTCTGCGTACGCAGAGAACTACAAACCCAAATGTGGGAATTCAATGTCGCCACATCTGAGCCAGCATGTCACTATACTGCAATACTCTTCAGAGATTTTTTTTTTTATACGCACTTTCACTTGACTAATGTAACTGGCCTTCAGCAAAATAAACTCTTATTAGTAAGAAATATCATGGCTATTTCGGAAGAAGCAACCTGGAATGGATTACGTGATTTGTGAAAGCTTTTCTAAAATGAATGTGACTCACCCACTCAAATAAAGACAATTAATTTTTTAAGGGTTATCTTTCACAATGGCTGAACTTTCTTATTCTTTTAGGGGGGGAAATTGCGCATTTTGTTAGGCATCTCTCTGTGGTCTTACTTACAGAGATGTATTATAATGTTGTCCTCCAGGGGGCGTTAAATCTTCAGCAAAGCTCCAATTCTGGAAGGCGTTCAAACCCAGTTAGCAAAAGCAGACAGTCTGGCTTCTTTCTCACTGGATGCAGAAGTACTAGAGCCCATATTCTGAATTTCACATCTCAGACTTGTGGACTGGTAAGACTTTTCTTTTAGTAAGGCTAGGATGGGTGTGACAATCCCATTGCCCCGGGATCTGGGCCAGTGTAGCTTTGCCACATTGGTCTGAAGGGATCGAAGTGGCTGACCCTCATGATCCAGGGCAGAAACCTCTTAAGAGACTATTGATATGGATAGGAACTGTAGTGCTTTCCAAGGGCAGAAATGTGATTCCTGGAGGCCCAAAGTTAACCTAACAGTTGGAGAAGGCTCTGTGTGTCAAAACTGCAAAGGATCCAACCTTCCTAATTAAGCCCCACAAAAAGCTATTGTTACTCATTACTTTGTGAATGAGACCATCACTTAGGAATCGGTAAGCCTCTTGGTCTGGGGAACCAGCGACTTCAGTAGTAAAGTGAATAATTGTAAAGCAAGGCAGTACAGTGGTTAAGAGGTTCATCCGTTCTAAAATTGACTGACTGTATTTCGGTATTTGCCGTACTTCTTAGAAGTCCTAGGATTCTGAATTAATTACTTACACTCACGTGTCTCTGATACCTCATTCACAAAAGACTATCTCATAGGGTAATTGGAAGGATTAATGAATACAACCCAAAGAAAGTACTCGGTATGTCGTAAGTGCTCCATAAATTCTATTAGTCATTCTTATCCCCGAGCCTAGAATTGAGATCCCCATGATAGGCCTCCAGCTCTGTCTCTCGCTTCTCCCCTACACAGATTCCTTCATCCCAAATATCACCCTACATTTTTACCTCTTTGCTCCCGCCGCTTAATCTACTTTCCTTGCCTATATCAACATCCAATGAGACCCCACCCAAGTTCCAAGGGTTATCTGTACTGGCTCCTAAAAACCAAAATGAAAACCAAACCCACAATTCCCTACTCCAAGAACTGAATGAGATTTCTCCTACCTCAGAACAGTTTCAGGGACACAGTATCTTGATATACAGGTACATATATCTGTCAAAACTTATGGAACTGTACACTTAACGTGGCCAATTTTTTAGCATGTAAACCATACCTCTCCAAACCAACCCAGTAGGAACATAATGAGAATGTCTCAGCCTTTGGAGAGAGGAACGCTTGGTTCAAATTCAAGTTCTAATACTTTCTACCTGGTACTTCATTGGACTTCTTTCACCTGTAGTTTCCTCTTGTGTAAATGGGCAGCTGTCACGTTCTCCTTTTGCAGTGAAGGTTTAGAGACCTAACAATATAAAAATGCCTCACATACAGTTGATGTTACATTACAGTTAGGACCAGGTCCTATTCCTTTCTCATTTCTATGTTTGGCACATACACCTGCCCACCAAAGGCGATATTAAGGACAGAATATGTGCCATCCTTTTCTTGTCCATGTATCTAGCAAAGAGTAAAAGTAGAGTGTTTAGCTATATATAATATAATATAATATAATTCATATAATATAATAGCTAAACACACCAACTTTAAGATAGCAAACACCTAGCATCACCCCAGCTGAAGACTCTGAAGGATGCCACACTGCGTACTACCACTGGGGTTTGCTAAGGCTCAGTATTTTAAAGTCTGACAGACACTGTCCTTGGTCGATCATTCAGCTATGGCTCTGCTGTGTACGGTCAGGCTTAATAACACATCTATCATAATGAAAGAATTATAAAGAATAAATTATGATAAAGAATGAATTATGATAGTTCTTAGGTTCATAAGGGTTGTCGATTTCTCTAGTAAGTAATGGGTGGCTGTGCTGTTTTCTGGACCAATAAGTCACTCTGTTTTCCATGGTTCAAAGTTAAGCTTTTATTTGGTTTTAAATTAAAAAAATAAATTTCATTATTAAATAGTGAGATGGATCTAACTTATGTTCAGATAGTAGCTTACTCAGGAATATACCACTGGGGGTACAATTAAGGGGTGGGACACCTAAACTAAAATTATTTGTTATGTTGTCATGTTTGTTAAAAGTTCAACAGTGGCATAATTCAAAAGAAAGGGAGATACAAAGTTTCAGATGTTTACAATGGACGGGAGAAGTAAACCACTTATTCTATTGCAACTGCAAACGAATTTCTTTCTTAGTGGCAGTCCGTCGGGATGCTACACCACAGTGCTAATGTCATCGGGCTCATCTGCTTTCTTCTGCCTGCTGGGCAAGGACTTCAAGTATTCGAGGTGTCTCCGGGCATCCTCCTGATTCTGCCTCACGTAATACACCACATACGAGATCACCATGGTGAACCAGCCAAACATGGTGACCAGCATGGCATAATCGGTAGTCTTTTTGGGGAGGTTACAAAGGTCAGCATCATTGGCAGCATTGAGGAATGGCCTCCCGGCGTGCTCATCCAACACAGAAGTCTTACAGATCACGTTGTGGGCTGTCTCGTGGTTGGATGCCATGCTCCTCAGAACTTGCTGGAGAGTACAGTCGCAGTGCCAGGGGTTGTTGGCGATTCTGGCCCTGGCCTTCAGGTTATTGAAGGCATTTTTGTGCACGCTTTGAATCCGGTTGTCAGACAAGTCCAGAGTCTGCAGAGTTTCAGCTACTCCTTTGAAGGCATGCTCATCGATAAACTCAATGCCGTTTTTGGACAAGTTGAGAACTCTTAGTTGATGGAGGTCCTTAAAAATCTCATTGGGGATAGATGTGATCTGATTTGAGTCCAGATACAGTAAGACTGTTTCGGGAGGAAGATCTCTAGGTATTTCCTTGAGATTTGCATTGCTACAGGTGACATTTAAACCCCCAGAGGAAGAACAGAGACAGCCCTTGGGACACATACTGGCAGAATGAAAGCACAGTATCATAAGAACAAAACTCTGTAGGAGGAGACACATGGAGAGGGAACGGGTTAACCACAGGTCTACCAGATTCATGCTGGAGTGTCAGCATAATCACAAGCCCATTCCTCATTCACTCCAACAAGCAAGCGTGGCAACCGGTCCAGCCTCGTCCACACTGCTGATCTCCTTCTCGCTTGCTTCAAAAGGTTGCAGCTAACAAGCGCGTCTCTTCATTATTCCTGTCCTTGCTTGGGTACCTAAAGGAAAGGGAAGCAGAGGCAATTAGCTTTTTTTTTTTCAGAGAGAGGTACACTGCAATTAAAAGTGCTCCCGGGCGTCTGGCATTCTATGTGGGCAGGAGAGGTAATTTCCATCGGCACCACTGGGAGTTGTCTGCATGATGGGAGTCTCCTGCTCAAATCCCAGGTGCTTGGGGAAAGGACTGTTGATAAATGACAACATTTCCGAATTACGTTGCCTCGTTTTTAGTTGTGCAGAATTAACAGCAAACAGTCCAGAATTCTGTCATCTCTACTAGTCCTCTCAACACCCTGAGCCCTTTCTAAATTATACACCAATAAAATTTAATTATGCCTTTCCCCCCTTCTACAGTAGCAGATGCATTAATGCAATTTAGACCTGCTCTTGAGCAGCAATGAGAAATAACACTGATATTTCATGGTTAACGACCATAGATAGCAATAATTGTCATGGCTCCTGAATGGATGTTCAATTGGAATATTTTCTCTAAAGAAACATCTTGCTTGAATTAAGAAATGAATAAATGCATTCCAACCTTTACAACAAAATGTTGCTAGGGACTGATAGAACAGAATCCCCAAAAGGGTTGTCTCCCTGATTCTCTCTTCTAAACAACCTATCCCATCCCCAATAGATCTTCAAATATGCCACACACCTCCAAGACTTTGTAAAATATAAAGTTTAAAAAATATTAGCCTCTACGGCTTCCCCAATAGCTTATTGTTTTCTTCCCAGTCATATATATGTATATATTATTGTTGAAATATATATACATAATAAATTATATATATATATGTACAATAAATATACAGTAAAACCTTAGATTGCAAGTAACTTGGTCTGCGAGTGTTCTGCAAGATGAACAAACATTTCTAATAAATTTTAACTTAATAAATGAGCGATGTCTTGCAATACCAGTGGTACATGATGCCAAATGTCACATGGTCACAACTGAGCCAATGGTTCTTGAAATTCGCTCTGATATGCAAGTGCTTTGGATTCCATGTATGTTTCCAGAATCGATTATGCTTAAAAACCAAGGTTTTACTGTGTGTATGTATGTGTATATATAACAATATATTAAATATTGTTGGAAGGGGCTTCTGAAATGGCAAAAATGAAGTAATATAAGTAAGGATTACAAGCTTCCTCAGGAACATAAATGAGAATGTAAGTGAACCCTCAAAACTACTTTCTCGTATAGAGAGGACAGGCTTCTTTGGGACCAGTTCACAGAAGAAGTGAGTGGATTTTGGAGAGATTATATGATTTTCCCAAGGCTACAGCATGTAGGTGGTAGAGAAAGGACACACGCCAAAGGCTTTATTCTGATTTGTTAATCTCCTAACACGCTCTACTACCCCTACAACTCTCTCCCAACATTATCTACTCTACAAGGACAGTTGGGATCGAGGCAGCATTGCTTGTAATTTCTGATGCTGTTATATTGAAGCTCAATCCCAAATTCAACACCCAATGGAGCTCGATGGAGCTCCATGTCTGATTTCAGAGGGTCCTCTCTCAGAATGTGAGAAACAAGCCGAATATTCCTTCCTCTTACCACAGTGAGTAATAAATGACTTTCTGCATGAGCAACAAATGACTCCCTACAAACTTATCTTTTCTAAAGATCCCAGATGGATAAATACAGGGGGAAATGACTCCAAATGTTACCAAACTCACAGAAGAGAAGATTAATGTGAGCTAAAAACATAATGAACGGAGTTGTTAATCATGGAAAAAATGAGATTAGCACTAGCAGAATGGAGTGGATGTGCTTTTGGAACCCCGAGTCCTTTAAATGCCAGAGAATGCTGAAGAAGGACCTCTAGGCTTACAGAGCCATCCGTCAATAGCTCATTTCATTTGCAGTGAGTTTCCTTCCCTTCCATATTTTCCTTCAAAACTGCATTGCATGACATTTGGGCCCTCTAGTGATTGTCTAGAAGGGAGAGAGCAAAAATTAGCAGGGATGGAGGGGAGGGCACTCAGAGAAAAAGGAGGGTGGTGGAAAGAGAAGGCAAAGGATGTTAGGAGGAGGCATGAGAGGGACACAGGTGATGGGGACAGGAGTGTGACTAGAGAACATAAAAAGAGTCTATGCAATCACCTAACTCCCATCAAGTGATGATGTACGACCAGCCTAAATCTTGCTGAAAGGTGGGAAGGCTTCCCTGGTGGGCCCTCCACATCTCTCCAGAGACTGATTAAGAGTCTACCTGAAGAAGAGCATTCACCAAGTTAGACCCTAAGTTCCGTGAGGGCAGGGGCTTGTTTCCGCCTCATGTAGAAACAACAACAAACAATTAAAAGGGGAAAAGTACAATTAAAAAGTACACTGGTGTGTATCCCAGCTGTAGTCCTTATTAGCAATGTGCTCCTGGGCAAGTTATTTAACTTCTCTAAGCCTTATTTTCTTTATCTTTGAATAGAAATGATAAAAGAACACAATTACAAAGTTGATTTGAGAATTATACAAGATAAAGCATTTAGCCCGATGTCTAATAGGTAGTAAGAGTTGAATACTTGTTAGCTACGGTTACTATGATTATCCCAGATACATTCTCAAATGCTAGCACAGTGCCTGACATGTAGTAAGGGCTAAATAAACATGAATGATCCAATAAAATATTGAAGCTGTGCTTTTTCTTCCCTATGGTAATTATTTTTATTTTTAATATAAACATTGACTCTTTCAATGTCTGTTGGTTTTACATGTCAACATGGTGGTCTTTGGAAAATTCATGAGCGCAGGCTCCTAGTTGATGAAAGGAAGAATGGAGCTTTTTTCAGTAGGCTCCTTGAGACTTAACCTTGGTTGCTCCGAATGATTAGTCCAATGGTCATGGTAACAGACCAGAAATGATGAGGACATGTCTTGAGTTCTCAATAGCACAGCACAATACCTCTTGAGATGGAATTCAAAGAAATGGTTTCACCTTGAAACCTTGAAATGGTCCATCTATACACTGAATAGAATGCCTATTAGGAATACACATACAGAGCACCTCTTGCATTCAGGGAGGCTGGGCTCAAACTAAGTATTTCATTTTCTTCCTATGGTGTTTGATAAAAGGGAAACAAAAGCCCTGAGATTGGCTAGATCACTGGGCTGCTATGACTCAGCCTCTAGAGCATCCATGCTCTGCCAGGACGAAGTGAGAAGAGATGCAAGAAGTAGAGAACTGAGTCCTTGGATGTCTAGGAAGCAGACTGCAGGGGCCAGAGTTATTGAGTCAAGGTCATCTTCAGCAGGGAAGATGGAAGAACGGCCTCTGCACTCTATTAGACTGAATTACTCTTTTCCAAATCCAGCTTGACATTGTCTTAAATTGCTGGACAGGTCAAGGAAGACATGGGAGGCGTGCCTCACAGTAAAAAACGTAGATATTGTTCTGACATCAGCTACCACGCAGCATAGTACAAAGCTAAAAAGCAGCTCAAAAACTTAAAACTCCCTCCTTCTCTATTTCCAGTTAGGTCTACCCAAATATGTGAAATAGCAAACAAAATATCCTGCTAGAAAAAATAGAGTGCCTCCTTTCTAACTTCAGGATGAGTATGTAGAACACAGAAAAGGGCAGGGCTCATGCTGGTGATGGAAAGAATGGAAGCAGCATCACTGCCTGTCCTCCTAAGGAACAAAATCCAATAAAGGGACAGAGCACATGAAACAGTTGTCTTTTCTACCCCTTGACTCCTCTCTGCATTTCTCAACTCCTTACACTGCCCTATCCTCATTCCCTTCAAATATGTCTGGGGTAGCCAGGAAGCTACATTATTTTTGGATGTGGTATTTAGGGAAGAGCTGTGCTCCCACAGGGGGCCACTTTCTCCCTAGATCCATGCCTTGCTCACATTTCCCTGTCACACAGGTTTCCGAGGTAGAGCAATTGATGCCTGGATTGGGTGGCAGCGATCAAATGCTGTTTCCAGAAGGAAAAAAAAGGTGCATTTAGCAGACTGCCTGAGAAGACAGGTCTTTCAGGGGTTGACTAACAACTCTATCTTGCTTCCTGTTCCTTCCCTCTCATCATTACGGGATACTCAGGGACGCTCAGGGTTTCTAACCCAAAGCTTTCATTAACTCTTCTGAGATAAGCGAACGCACTGATTCAAGAAGAAATACCAGACACACTGATTCCTCCCAATTACATTCCACGCATGTCTTGTAAGACATTCTTACCAAGGGATAAGAAACTGATCCAAAAGAAAAATAGAACAGAAAAGCAATAGAGACAAATGACCAAAAAACTCATATGAAAAGATCCTTGATCTCACTGACACAAAAATAAAATCAAGTGAAAGCACCTAACGTCTTGGTTAAAATTAGGAAAAATATCTAGTGTCCGTGAAAGTGTAAAGAACAAAGCACTCTCAAACACTTGATGAAGGGATACGACACTATTTTTTTGTAAAAGCAATTTAAGAATATCTATTCAGATTTTAAAACATGAGAACATGTTAGACTGAGTTGTACTGTGTAAAGATCTCCAAAGATGACCTCAGAAAGCAGCTAGGAAAAAAGGGTTCTTACAGTATCATCCTGTTTGTGTAAAGTTTTAAAAAGAGGGTGTGAATATGCAGCTATAGGTGTATAACTTATATGTTTACATATGCATAGTTCATTTCAGAACGGATCTGTATGGAAGGAAATACATAGGAAACTATTAATAGTGGTTAACAGAGGAGCAGAACTCAGGGCTGACAGGGGGAGAAAAGGGGCTGTCTTTTTATCCCATACCCTTCGGGTGGATTTAACTTTTTATGGCATCGAGGTGTTTTTGTTTACATAAAATTAAAAAAAAAAAGTAATGCAAAAGGACCAGGGATTAACTGAAAAGGCAATCTGAACATAGTATCTCGAAAGACAACTTTTGAGCGTCATGAAATGGTTGGACAATGGTGGCCGAGAGGGTTGGGTAAATAACAAGACAATAAAGTTCAAAAAGCTGAATATGTTTCAACAATGAGAGAGGGAATAGCAAAGGGATAATGGCGAGACCATATATAAAAGCAGAACTTCAACTCACGAGCTGCTTAAACCAGCCCAGGGAGCCAAACTGCAGCCTCTACAGCAACTCAGCCCAAATCGATAACCGCCAGCTCCCCTAATTTTCCCTCCTACTTCCAACTTAGGGTTAACCAGGGAACGCCAAATCTCTCCCCTAAGCAATCACACAGGAGGCTTTGGTTCTAGTTGGCCTGCTTCCAGCTTCCCCGTGCCAAGAGCCACCAATCAGGGCACATCTGAAGCCTTTCACTTTTCCCACTATACAGCTTTTACACTCCCCTGCCTCCCTGTGAGTCTCTGCCAAATGCGAGGGCTGGTGGCTGGCTCCCTTGCTATAGAACGCTTGGGAAAAATGGCCTCTGCTTGTTCTCATTTGGGTAGTTTTCATTTACTTCCACAAAGACTCCAGTTTGTGTATGTGATATTTTCAATGTAATATTTCCAAAATTAACTCTGTAACCTATTAGAGAAGTTATAGAGGGATTTCTTTACATGCTCGGGTTTTCTATAAACTAAGTATTAGTTGCATAAAACATTAATGTGTATAATTCCTGACCAAAAAGTTAGGGACAGTTGGGATCTGAATAATTCAGGTGAATGAACTATATAGATAATTTTGAGATCATGTTCATAGATATAACACCTTAATTCGCAACTTTAGCATTGAGCTCTGCCATGAACTTTAGTTCTGCATTTCCATTCACAACCACCTAACAGCAAAATATTCTGCCCAAGGTTCAAATTGGGCATCTTTAAAAGCAAAATCACAGAGAGGGAGGGAGACAAAACATAAGGGACTCTTAAATACTAAGAACAGACTGACGGTTAAGGGGTAATAGGAGGGGGGAGAGTGGGTGACGGGCACTGAGCAGGGCACGGGTTGGGATGAGCACTGGGTGTTGTATGGAAACCAATTTGACAATAAAAAGTTAAAAAAAAAAAGTAAAATCATTTTTCACCCTTTATCCTCACCCAACTACCTTCTACCATAAACCACCTATTCTTCCCTCCTGATTTCTTGGGAACAGTTTCCACTTTCATTCTCCCTGCCCTCTCTCTTGTGCTTTGTGTCCTCATTGCTTCTTTCCTGTTCAAACCTCTATCCTCTTGCTCCAAAAGGAAGCCAAACCCTCCTTCCTGGACTGCCTGTGTGCAGCTTCTGTTCTCCTTCTAATGTCAGGTTCAAGTAACACTCTGACCATGAATTTCCACTGGTCAAAAAGCTTTAACGATCCCCTGTTGTTCATAACAATCCTCCTTTTCCAATCCTATGTCCCATCACACTTATTCACACAGACACAGAAAACTGAGCTCGGTAAACAGAGGCCCACAATTACAATAGGAGTCCTGGAGCTGGGGTGGAGGTGCAGAATGTCCTAGAAAAAGGTTGACCCATTGTTTGGTGGTAGAGTTGGGTAACGTTTTGATGTTGGAGTGAGCCTGCACTCCCAGAGTTGTCAGACAAGGGATAGAAAACTACTTCCTATGAGTCAGATATGGCCACTTGAGGGAAGGAAATCCCCAGCAAAAAGTATCTTGGGTCCTTACTCACAATCCCATAGGATTCCTTGGTAGGGCAGAGGGACCCGAGCAACAAGAAACTGAAGGGTAGATGCTTAGACTTGGGGGAAGTAGCCATCTGGAATATATCCACCACAGGCGCCAGGGGAGCCATATTTTTGGGCAGCATATGGGTGGGTAGGGGGCAAGAAAGGACCCCTGAAAGAAGCACCAAGCCCATTTCATTCTACCTTCCAATGAGCCTCTGAGCAGAGCGGCTAAACCCAATTATGCTCATGGCCTGGGGTGAAAGGGGTGAAAGGGCAGAGAGGAGAAATTGAGCTACCCGCCATACCTTCTTTCCCTTTCCTTTATGCCTGAAACAAAGAAGAGGGGAGAATAGTTGAATATTAGATGAAATTCAGAGTACTGGCTAATCTCTTGAACTAGACACTTACATAATCAGATCCAATTTTTACTTTGGCTTAAGTTAATTGAGTTTGTGACTTAAGGTAATGGTAGGATAATCTATTATCTGAGATTGGCACAGAATCATGAGGCTGACTGATGAGTTTCACTCAGGGGCTAGAGGAAGATGATCACTTGCACAGAATAAAGATTAAAGGAATGGAGGAAACAGAAAGTAAGTCGCCTTTTCTTCTGGGTACACATACGTCACCTTGCAAAATCCTCAGGACAATCCTGAAAGGTAGCGATTATGACCTTCGCACAGATGAGCAAACTGAAGCATAAAGTGGTGATGTAACTTGTCCACTTGGCATTGATGCTGAGTAAAAGAGCCACAACTTGAACTTAAGTCCTTTGGCTTCCTGAGCTTGTGTGGTCAGACGTGGCAGCACATAGATCTTTGCAGAGAAGCTACTGTAATTTCTTTCCTCCTTCTCAAGTGATGCCGCTAAGATGAGGAACAAGGACCATGATGGATTTCACACTGGGGGAAGTATTTCTGAAAAGGAAGACTCGCAGGATGGGAAGAGGGAGGGAGAAAAACTGACATACGCTTCTGAAGGGGTTCGGAACGAGTCTCCCCAGAGAGCACTTGATGTCATGATGATCACTTTGAGCTGAAGATAATCAAGTCCCAATAGACTCAGAAAGAGCTTTCCACCTCCCCATTAACTGCCTCTAAAAATTCAGACGGAGGGCCTAGTTCAGGAAGAGAGCCACCACTGGAGGTAACTACACAGGGGATGGGCTAGGTGGTGACACGGTGGAGGTCTGCGGGCCTGTTGTTCAGATTCCTTTCTGTGTCCCACTGTCTGCATGGCGCCACCGACATCTGTTTACCAACCATTGGTCTTCCCATCTTTCTGTGAATTGTCTTCCTTCCCTTTGAAGCCTCAGACCCCTACCCCCATCACCTTAGCTCAGAATGGCATGCATATCTCAACTGCCTGTCAGGGAGGTACTTGTTGTCTTTGTGGGGCTCCCTGTACGTAATTAAATTTGTTTTCTCCCCCCGTTAATCTGTGTTATGTCAATTTAATTAACAGACCAGCCAAACGAATTTAGGGATGTGGAGAAAAAAACTTTCCTCCCTACACCTCTAAACAAAAAGCTCTAAAATGACACATTTGCCTTAGGTTTGTGAACTACATTACATTAGATGCCTGTGGGGCAAGTCCATGGATACGCTCTCATTTAATTATCTCTAAACAGCCTTTTTAGGTGAACATGATAAACATTATTGCTCCTATTTTAGCACAGGAGAGGAACTCACTGAATGGCGGCTGCTTAAAGTCACACACTGGTTAGCAGAAGGACAGAACTTGGATCCTAGTTCCCACAGAGTAGCTTCCATTCAACACTCGTTAGTTTATAGATTTCTTCTATTGGCTACCTTTTGATATGGAGAGTCTGCGAATACAAGTACTGAGTTTCAAATACGGACTTTGGGAAAGTCAGTAACAGAAGAGAAACTCCCTTTCCTGCAAGAATCTTTTAAGGGCTACTCATATGAAACTTTTACAAAACGACCTGATGTACATCTGTCCTAGATCTCAGTCAGTTTAGGCCCTGCTTTTCCTCTTGAAGCTCATTTCACAAAATAATTCTTTTAGCAACCCCTCAATTTATTGGGGAGAAAACAACTCTTATATAAATACATTGCCTCCTTTCTATATGCTCTAATGCCCACAGATCTCCAGAGTGGATTTATAAATTCTTCCCGCCCATAAACTCTCTGAAAAACAAAGAAATACATAAACGAAATCCACTCTTTTTTTTTTTTTGACCTAGTATCTAGCTCTCTGTGGGACTAAACACAGAATAGAGATAAGACTATGTCTTTGCTTACATCTGTATTTATTATTCAACATGCTGCAGTTTATAGGGAGATTGAGTGGGAACCCATCCATCTCAGATTCTTTCTAGTTCTCTGTTATTATTTCTCAGCAAGTGCCTATGACATTTAACAGTGAGAGCTTTGCAAGCTCTTAACACATAATCTACATAAATGTAGGCTCCCTAAAACTCACCAGGGTCCTGAGGCAACCCGAAAGCTGCTTTTAGAAAACACTAACTTATGCTGAAATCAGTTGCATTTCTGCGTAGGATGAGTGACCGATACCATTTTTTTTTTAAACAACCTTGTTTTGCTTAACCTTATTCATTGATTTGGTGGGAAAAGTACAGGATTGAGATCCAAACCAAGGTCTAGAAACTGGATTCAAGCCCTAGCTTCTAAGGAATGAATTCCAGGAATTCAGCAAATCACTCACACTTCTAAGCCTTATTTAGCATAAAACGATAATGAATAATATTCACCTCACTGGTCTCATAGTTATGAGGATAAAGTGAAATAAATATATGTGAAATGTGCTTCAGAAACCACCAATGGCCACTTAAAGGTTATGTTCTCTTGTGGGTTTCAGTGTTTGGCTGTTTTCCTCAAATATCAGATCGTTCTTTTCCCAGAGCCTTACAGGTCTTTTTCTCAAGTCCAGCCAACCAGGATGTGATTCTCACATAACCTACAATAGTGTTCATCCCAAACTATATTCAACCTGAATCTAATCGTGAGGAAAGGATCTGACCAATCCAGAACCTGAGGCACTTTGCAACGTGACTGATCAGGACTCTTCAAAGGGTGACTTAAGGGAAACAAAATAAAACAAAATGAACACACAAAAAAACAAAAGCAGTCTGCAGAACTCTTCCCGGTTAAAGGAAAAAGACATAAGATGATTAATGGCAACGCAAAAGACTGACTCTGGCTGTAAGAAATAAAATGCTAGAAAACAGCATTATTGGAACAATGAGAGAAAACTTTGATTACAAACAGTATTAGGTATTATTGTATCAAGTACAAATTTCTTGGACTTTTCATGATTTGAGGAGAAAGGAGAGATTCCTTGTTCCTAAGAAGTACCGACTGTAGTATTTTGGGGTAAAGTGTCATGACAATTGCAAAGGGTATTCAAAATACCCAGAAAAACAAAACTATATTTTTATTTGGAAAGAGAAAAACAAAGTGGCAAGAGATTAAGAATTGATAATGGAAAGTGATCATTTAAATGTATTCATTGTACCAACTTTTCAACTTGTCTGGAAGTTTCATGTTTCTCAAAGGAAAATGTGGAAGGCAGGTTCTAAGCTTAAAAAATAAAGAACAGGAACCGAAAGAACTTCAAGAGAAAATGGAATCCCTTTCTGATGAAGCAAGAGAGTTTTAGGAATACTCATTCAAGCGTGAGTATTCACTATGAGTAATCTCCTCATAGTGACACGGAACAGAATCCTAAGGTGAAATTTTAAACTATATTTTTGGGGGCACCTGCGGTGGCTCAGTCAATTAAGCATCTGACTCTTGGTTTCAACTCAGGTCATGATCTTGCAGTTTGTGGGTTCAAGCCTCATGTCGGGTTCCACACTGAGTGTGGAGCCTGCTTGGGATTCTCTCTCTTTCCCTCTCTGTCTCTCTGTCTCTCTGTCTCTCTCTCAAAATAAATACATAAACTTAAAAAAATTGTATTTCTTATATACCAGGACTACCAGAGGGCCGGCACACTGACAGACGTCACATGTGCAGTGTGGACATGGTTTTAATTGGGCAGCATGGAGATTATGGCTTAGCCACTTACTAATTATGTATCTTCTTTACTCCACAATCTTCTCAGTTAAACATGGAGATATGAATAAGTTCTATCCAAAAGGGATTTCATGAGGATTCACTGAGGTCACATATATAAAACATGTAGAAAAGCTTCCACTACATGGGAAACTGTCCAGGAGACTTTACTATTACTGTCACTTCTACCACTATGATTATTGTCACTGTCGTTACCATCATTGTCTGACACTTTGTCTTCTCTCTGCTAAGACAATGTAGGGCTAGAGTGATCGTACCCTTAATGTAATACAGGGAGTAACTCCGATGGTGGCTTACATTTCTTGACACGCACTATGTGCAAAAACTTTACTTTGAAGATGAAGAGGAATTCTGCCCCAGGATGGATCATGCCCAGAGTCTCCTCATATCCACTCTGGATAAATTGGATGATAAGATCTGGGACTTTTGAGCTGATGATACTCAGATGAAATTTTGGATTTTCTGAATCGAAGCCATCATGGGCTGAGACCTTGGGGAATGTTGGGATATGATGGATATATTTTGTATGGGGGATGAATGGGAATCTTTGGGGCCAGAAGGTAGACTGTAGTAGGCTGAAAAATGCCTCCCCTCTCCCGCACCCAATATCTAGGTCCTAATCTCTGGAACCCATGGATGTTACCTTTTATGGAAAAAGAGACTTTGTAGGTATGATTAAATTAGGGATCTTGAGATGGAGGGACCATCCTGGATTGTCTGAGTGAACCCTAAATGTAATTACAAATGTCCTTCTAAGAGGGAGGCAGAGGGGGCACCCGGGTGGCTCAGTCGGTTGAGCGTCAGACTTGGGCTCAGACCACGATCTCACCTTCCGTGAGGTGGAGCCCCGAGTCAGGCTCTATGCTGACAGCTCATGCCTGCTTCGGATTCTGTGTCTCCCTCTCTTTCTTCCCCTTCCCCACTCGCGTTCTGTTTCTCCCTCTCAAAAATAAAATAAAAACATTTTAAAAAAGGGAGGCAGAGGTGTAACTGACATGGTAAAGAAGAAGGCACTATGACTATCGAAGTAGAGATTGGAGTGATGTGGTTACAGGCAACACTGGCAGCCCCCAGAAGCCGGAAGCAAGAAACAGATGCTCCCTTAGAGCCGCTGGGGGACGTGGGCCCAGCTGGCAAACTGATTTTGACTTCAAACTTCTGGCTTCCAGAACTATGGAATACCCCTGTGTTGTTTTAAGTCACAAAGTTTGTGGTAATTTGTGAGAGCAGCCATAGGAAATTAACACCACAGTAGGTGGAGAATAGAACTCACAGTCCGTTCTATTTGACTCTCCATCACACTGCGTTAAGGACTTTTGCTACAACTAAATCCCTGGCTTAGCTCTGAGCTTCCTGCCAAAGGAAGAAGACAAAAATGTCAAATTACAAAATGATTACTATCTAATATAGTGAAAAAGGAGAGGCAGAGAGAAACTTTTTCAAATTTCATAATTAGAAAAAATTTTAGTATTTGTTTATTTTTGAGAGAGAAAGTGTGTATGTGTGTGTGTGAGCAGAGGAAGGGCAGAGAGAGATGGAGACACAGAATCCGAAGCAGGTTCTAGGCTCTGAGCTGTCAGCACAGAACCTGATGCGGGGCTCATACTCATGAACCGCAAGATCATGACCTGAGCCGAAGTCGGACGCTTCACCAACTGAGCCACCCAGGAGCCCCTCAAATTCCATAATTTTAAGAAGTTCCTGTGAAAGGACAACCACACGACATGATGGGTGAGATCTTTACAATGGCACTGATGATGTACAGATTCTGCTCTGGCTCGAGGCGGAATGTGAGGTCATTGCTCTGTGAAAGACTCTCTAAATCACAGAAAGCTAAATTATCATGCCGGATGTTTACGAGAGATGCGGGATTAAAACAGGGATGGGACAGAAAATATGGCAGGCAGGAAGGTTAGCATGCCCCTTACAGTGCAGGGGTCCACAGACTTAATCACACAAACCAAGTCACCTCTGACCGTGAAAAGCAATGCTGGTGACAATCGTACTGGGACAACAGGCTCAAGCAACAACTGTCCCAGACGAAGTGAGACACATGGTTATCTTGCTTCTAGGCAACCTCCTTAAAGTGAGGAGACAGCCTAGCCAAATTTATAGTATGCCCTTTCAAAAGAATATGTCAACCTTTGAGACAAAAAACAGACTTTTGTTCAAAACTCACATTGTTCATGGGGTGCCTGGGTGGCTCAGTCAGGTAAGCACGACTCTCGATTTTGGCTCAGGTCATGATCTCACACTTTGTGAGTTCGAGCCTGGTGTCAGGCTCTTTGTTGACAGAGTGGAGCCTACTTAGGATTCTCTCTCTCTCCCCTCTCTCTGCCCCTCCCCTGCTTTTGTGTGCTCTCTCTCTCTCTCTCTCTCTCAAAAATAAACAAATAAACACTAAAAAAATCTCACATTCTTCTTACACATCCATATAAATTATCTTCTGTGAACTACTAACTTATTACATTTACAAATAATATTATAAAACAGATAAAATGTTTTCTAAATGAAATACACTATCTAGAATTCAAATATCTAACAAATTAAGTATCTTCTTCTTCCACACAATTTTATAATTGTTAGCAGAGGTGACAATTTTATTTCTTTTTTAAGATCTTAAATGGTCACATTCTTCGTCATTTCAATACCAGCACAATGTCCCAGTGAATGGAGTTATCTATTAGATCTACTCAAACATTATTCTTTTGCTAGATATTTTGATTTTCTCCCATTTTTGCTAATAATTTGTCATAAATAATGTGCCATTGATATTCATGTTTCAGGGTGATACATTTTCCTTTTGGATCATTACCTTAAGATAAATTCCTAGAGGTGAAAATTACTCAGGTCAAGCTCCTCATCTGAATTCTGTTCATTGTTTACATCACCGAAAGGGCCAAGTGCATAAAATGATGGGCAAGTCTTTAAATGACAAACAGTTGGTTACATCTGTCCACTCTGTATTGACTATGTGTCCTTAGCGTCAAACGCAAAATAAGTAGAGTTGTTCCACGGGGCAGGTAACAGCTTCAGGAGTCTGAGTCACCCTCTCCTGGTTTTTGTCACTGTGGATCTTAGAGTAGCATCTGACAGGACCGCCGGCTCAGTCCATTTGCTCTCTGGTCAGAACAGAGCTGACCAAACAAATCAAATACTTTACTTGGTCCAACATTTGTATTTAAAGAAATGTTTATTTACAGCTCATTAACACTTTCTTGGCAATAGTCCACTATTTTTCCTAAGAGAGGTCACCGGGGAAAATGATGCCCTGCATGGTTTTTGCTTTCTGTTTTCCATTAAACATGTAACTGTGCAAAAATACATGTATAAGATTGTTTTTTCACTGAGACACTGTTTGCTATAGCAGAAATTTTTTTTTTTTTTTTTTTTGAAAAAATGAAGGAATTAGGGGCGCCTGAGTGGCTCAGTTGGTTAAGCATCTGACTTTGGCTCAGGTCATGATCTCACGGTTCATGACTTGGAGCCCACATCAGGCCCTGCAGCTCAGAGCCTGGAGCCTGCTTCGGATTCTGTGTCTCCCTCTCTCTCTGTCCCTCCCCTGCTCATACTCTGTCTCTATCAAAACTAAAGTGTTGGGAGCCATTTTGGGCTCACAGGTTGAGACCTCTCCCTGTGTGGAAAAGGTGGTTGAAGCAAAGCTCCCACCAGCCAAAATGGCACCTAGTCTTACCTCCTTCTAAATAATTTTTCAGGCTTGGATTTCTTGAGCTACTCTCCTTGGCCCCAAGGAATGTAATACTCTTTTGTTTTATGGCATTTAGATAAAAGGGAGGGACCTGGAGCATGATGCTCTGATGGATTACATCTGAATGAGAGTAGCCTGGCCAGAAGTAACCTTAAAGTTGCATCTTGGGGATGGGTTGCACCTCTCCCATTGTAGTTGGAAGAATAGGCAGAATGACTCCTGGACTGTTTATAGATAATTAACATTAAGGCCTTAAGGAAACACCCTGTTCTCTTCCCCCACCCTAAATTTATATGTTAACTATCCTGAAACCAACACACAGGATTGAGGAAGTTGCCACCTTGCTGGTAAAAATGCATTATTTTTAAAGAGATCAAACTGTGGAATGTCACTCATTGATGTAATGTCACTCACTACCTTTAAAAATAAAGACACTGAGACCAGCAGGGCGGAGATGCCAGAATTGCCAGGGCTGCCTGCTTGGTCATCAGACTACATCTCTCTCGTGGCTCTCTCATTTCCTTTCGCCTGACCGTCCATCCTTTGGGGGACCCCTAGATTCACTGGAACTGGACCTCGGCACTAAAGAAATATTGAAAAAGTTTTTAAAAAATAAATAAAAAAGAAGGAATTAAAAACATAACTATAAATACCTTAAAAATCCATCACAAAAATTGATTAAATATGGTTCATAAATACAAAAGAGAGAAGCAATCTCTAAATCCTGATTTAAAAAAAAAAGATGGCAAACATAGATACATAGATTATCTAAAGTGAAAAAGTACATGTATGATCTCATCTGTGTAAAACAAAATAGAAAGATTTATACACACACATGCACACATAATTAAAAAGTTACAGGAGAACAATTAAAAATGATAGTCTTACCCTCTAGGGAATGGTTCTGGAGCTAAAAAAATTGGAGAAGAATTTTCACTTTTTATCTTATACCCTTTTCTACTCTTGCAATTTTTTGCCATGAGCACGCTCATACCAATACTAGGTAATAAAGGGATTGGCCAGGAGGCACTGACTGACCATCTCTTTTCCGTCAGGAGCTACAGGGATTACAAAAATGGGAAACGTAGTGTCTCTTCTGAGAGGCTGAGTCACGACGGGCAGCCATTTAAACTTTCTGAATCCCAGGAGAGTGTATAGGAAACATTATAGGCCCGATGTTAGATGAAATCAGGTTTAACTCCCAGTTATGGCCCCAGCTGGGGGTCATGGACAAGCCAACTCACTGCTGGGTTTCTCCCATTATAAATAAAAAAGCCACCTATTTCATGGGTGTCTGATAATGCCTGGTTCTGACAGTGCCTGTCTCAAAGCAAATGCTTGACAAATACTAGTGACCTTCAAAGGGATGAGAAAGAATCCAGTTCAGGCCTCTCAAGGGTTCTGTGGAACACTAGGGATCTGAGATTTCCATGAAATGAACATTCTGGAGTCACGGAAGTCTGAGAAATACCCTCTTTGGCCATCACAGTGGGCACCGGCCTGTTAAACGTTCGGAGAACTTAGAGCAAAATAACCTGTTACCTCTTAATTTCCCAAATACTTGGTTCCCCTGTCAAAGGCCTTCTCATACCGCATTATTTTTATAGCATAAACACCCACAGATTGTATTAGCTAAATTCAGATTAATTAAAGAACATTTAATCCCCCCTCAATTACTATCACTAGTAATATATGGTGACAAGTTTTGCAAATGCGAATTCTATTTGTACTTGATCCCTCTCAGGCCGTATAATATAAAGAGCCAATGCCAACTAACGTCGATTACAGGCAGAGATGAAAAAACTAATAATCCATAGCTATCACTAGGGTGGTTTTACTTAATTAAAGAAATGCCTCTTGATTAAAACCGGTCATGCCGATAAGTAAATGAAAAATGGGTTATTATTATCTTTGAATTTTACCCTCTCCTCTTTCCTTATCCTCAGGCACCACTTTCATTTTCAATGAGATCCTTTAATAACATGATCCCAAAGACCTTGACAACCTTATAGAGTGGGGTTTCAAAGGGCTTTGGAGTTAGACAGGCCTAAGGTTGCCCAACTTTGTCATTCAACCACTTACTAGTTACTAATTAGTGCTAGTAACTTACTAGTTGTCAGTTTGTTTTTAGGGCATGCTACTTAATACTGGGCCTCGATTTTTTTCATCTATCAAATGAGAGTGATAATACTTAATTGCATGGGCTCTGGTAGATTATTTTCAAAACCAGTTCCCATTATTCCCCACCCTGTATTATCCACGTCCTTTTGCGAGGTAACCTTGAGTTCCTCCCATGAAGACATGGACTGCATTTCCCCATCCCTTGAGTCTAGCTTGGCCTTGGAACTCCTTTTGACTACAGAGGAGGCAGAAGTGACATTGTGCCAGATTCAGGCCTACAGCTCTCCAAGAGGCCATGCATGCTCTTGTGTTTGCTGTCGGAACCCTCCCCCGCCTCAAGCCACCACGATCCCTGCCTAGCCCGGTGGATGATAAGCAGTCATATGAAGGAGGGGCCAGTTGGCCCAGCTGGGTCACTCTAGCCTAGAGCTGGCCACACTTCCAACATGTAAGAAAGCCTAACCTAGATCATCAGATACAACTTTCTGACCTGTAGCTGACCACAGATTCGTACGTGAGCCCAGCGGAGACCAGAAAATCCATCCAGCTACCCACGAATTTGTGAATAACAAAAGTGATACTGAATTTGGGGTGTGCTTGGGATGCAGCAAAATCCAGCCGATACAATGACTATTTTAACAATTTAAAGAGTTGGGGCACCTGGGTGGCTCAGTTGGTTAAGCATCCAACTTTGGCTCAGGTCATGACTTCCCCAGCTCTGTGCTGACAACTCGGAACCTGGAGCCTGCTTTGGATTCTGTGTCTCCTGCTCTCTCTATTCCTCCCCTGCTCGTGCTCTGTCTCTCTCTGCCTCTCAAAAATAAATAAATGTTTTAAAAAATGTTTTTAATTTAAAAAATAAATATATTTATGTTTCTTATGACACCTGATTGATATTTGTTTCATGCATATATACTAACAATAAAAGAATATGCTTCCTAATACAAGAATCATAGAGACCTCATTCAAGGATGTAATAATTGCTCAGTGCTAAAGAATATCAGCAGTTACATGGTCGGTGGAAACCAAACTATATATTTGCTGACTATGAGAGTCAATCATATTCAGAATTGTTATGGTAACCTCCAAGTAGCTCAGAAAAACTGATACATAGATGGAAGATACCCATCCAATCCCTAGGTCGAATCCGAATAATACATTTTAATATTGTTTGTTCGCATATTCCTAGTGCCAAGCACAGTGCCAGCATGGAGTCAGAGCTCTGCCAGAGCAGCCCAGTGGTTAGGGGCAAGGGCTCAGTCTTTGAGTCCCAGTTCCTTCAATAATTTTGCCTTGCCTCAGTTTCTCACCTGTAAATGAGGATTACAGAAGTATTCACTGCTTCTATTTGTAGTAAGGATTAAGTGATATTATTTAGATATAGTACCTACATGGCACACAGTACACAATAAATGTTAGTCCTTCTCTTTGCTGAGTGATTTTTGTTTTAAACATACTCCTGGAAACAGAACCTGTGCGGTCATTCCGGGCATATGTGAGCTGCCATCCCTGAGCCTGCTGGATCTCTCAGGCTTTCAGAAGCTACCCTGCAAACACAGAGGCAAACATCAAAGAGACAACTACAAAGAAAGCAAAGTTTCTAGAGATTCAGTGCAGAGTTGAAATGTCATGTCTTAGCAATGGCGATGAAACAGAACTGAAATAAATAACATTTTACTAATTCAGGAGCTAGAACGAGCATGTAGACACTCTGAGCTTCTTCCCTGTTGTTTTGTCTGCAAAAGGTTTCCACCAGATGGAACAACTCTCCATCACACAGACCTGAGGGTAGGACCCTGAGGGTCCATTTCCTTCAATTTCATTTTGTCCATTTCCCCACTTACAGGCCTGCCCTGACAAGGGACCTCATAGACATTCTCACCAAATAATCTAGGCTGATGACCTGATGCTAATACCTGAACCCTGATTTCAATTACAGGTGAAGAGAGAATTTACTTGCACTCAGATTACCCTTCCTTCTAGAACTTCACAGTTTCTCCTTTCCAGAATTGCTGTTTTATCAAAGCACGTAGAATTGCTCCCCTTCCAATCTGTTAGCAGAAACTAAGTGGTAGATAAATCATTCCAATCTTCATGTAATTTGTCCTTGATTTCAGATTTAGATTCTGCATTCTCTTAAGCTCTCTAATGTACACTTTCAAATTTCGTCTCCTCAGTGACCACCTGGAAACATGTAAGATAGAAATTTCTTCATTTATTTTATCCTGTGATGTGTATTTTTCAAAACAAAAAACCTTAAGTCCTCCCTAAAGAAGAAGACAGAACAGAAAAACACATCAATATTTGTAGAACAATTAAGTAGTAGCAAGAACTTGCCCGTACCATGGATGGCGATTCAATTCTAACAAGAGAATCACTGGACAGGCTGCCTCTTATTTACTTAATTATGCAAATGCATGAAAAAGGTAGCCCTTTTTAGATCAATGGGTTGTATCTAGTCTAGAAACGGTCTTACCTCTTCCTGTTCTCTACCTGAGCCCTTTACCTTTTCAGTTAAACATAGGCTTCTATGGAAACCAATTTGACAATAAATTATTAAAAAAGCAAACAACAAACAAAACAAACAAAAACAACTACACACACAAAAAAAAAAAAAGAAAGAAAAAAAAAAAAGAAAATCAGAACAGTGATCTATGGTTTTTTTTTCCATGCTGTGTAGTTCACTGAAGTTCCATAGGGAGCCGTGTAGCCCTGAGTTGGCTTGATTGTCCTTTGGGAGTCACCCGGAAAAATTAACAGCTACCCAGGGATTTAACTCTTGTCAACAACAAACCAAATCAAACTTTCCAAAGTCATTTAATTGTCTGCAGGATGCAGTAAGGCTTCCCCTATCTCCTTGCTCAGACACGATATGCCAGTTTAAATAAAACTGCATTGATATTCTCCATGCTAGCATTTACTCTTATCTCAGCGAACCAACAAGCCAGGTTAAGATAAGTAAAAAAGGTAAGAATTAGTCCAGGTGAAGCTAAGATAAAGTCAAGCAGAAGAGAGACAGCCATTTTTAGAAAGAGATCACCTAAAATCCCATCTTGTCTCCTCTAAATGCTTGCACAATTAAAAAAAAAAAAAAGGCCATCCCAATATTAACATGCAATCACAAATCTCATTGCCTATAGGATGGCTTCAGGAATTATGACCAAATTGCTATTGTATTAACCAATCCTTATCCACGTTTGCCTCAAAAAATGTTTGGTCAGGTGAGAAAGTATTATTTATACCCAACCTGTTGCTTTTTGTTTTGCACGGAGTCTCAGGATAGGATAACTGGAAGGGTGGTGAGACTGGTCTTGTCTCCTTGTTCCGCTGATGCAGGAACACTTGGTCTAAAGATGAGCACACAGCCCATTCACCCCCCGCCCCTGGCACTCTTTTCCTTTTCTCTCTTTCCCCTTCTGCAATTCCTAAAGTCACAGATGGAAGAGCCAAACTCCCATATGTGGTGGGCCTCTGGGCCATCCGAATGTCTCAGCTGCGGGCATCCCCAGAACTCCATTAGGGACAATGACACACGGGGACGTGTTTGCTCAATGAAGGGCTGGATGGCTGAAAACGCATGGAAGCTTCTCAGGAACCTAACCCTGACAGGGTAGGGGCTGGGGTCCCGGGGATGAGCCACCCTCCCCTCCCCAGGGCTGACTTTTTCACTTCCCATCCCTGCAGCATATCATGTGGAAATGGAGGGGGAGGGAAGGAGCCACCAATTATGGGCTGCTTCTTATGCAACCGGGCTCAGAATAAAAGCAGAGCTGCTCACACTGGGGACATGGAGAAAGCGGCATCCGATTCACGAAATCTGACATCGAGCCAGATAAAGGAGGATGACCCCTCTGCTCCCTACGAGTCACCCAGAGACGCCCATGGCCATAGGAGGTCAGGCGCTGGGAGGGCTCGCCATCGTCTACCATGTGGGCATGGATCCTGGTGTCCCAGGCACGCTGTCATTGGGCCTGTGACACCGGCCTGGTCCATGATTTTCAGAAACACATATTCAAAACATGAAGGTAAAATATTTCTGGAGTGGGAGCGGCAGAAAGAGACTGATTGTTCTAACTGGATTTTCCGCTTAGATGTGCAGCATTTGCCTCTTTGCCTCTACTTCGTCTCGGCTCTGGAAGGTAAGCCATCACGATCTTAGGGAGATGGAACATCGGAGAGTCTACAAGTCCTGCTTGTGTGCAGCTGCTGAGAACTCTCTGGAGTCCAGGAAAACGTGCCAGAGCTGGGGCCACAAGTTCTGTGCGGCTGCAGAAATAGACGGCACTCCTCCAAGGATGGAGAAACTGAGGCCTTGGTCACATGACACGTTGATTCTTCTACTCTCCAGGTTTTGGAGCCTTGTCATCTTGGGGATCCAGGTGGATGGGATCAAGCCAGCTAACGATTATACAGGCATACCTTGTTTCATTGTACTTCACTGATACTGCGTTGTTGTTTTTTTTTAATACAAATTGAAGGTTGATGGCCACCTAGAATCAAGGAAATTTATTGATGCCATTCTTCCAACAGCATTTGGTCACCGCATGCCTCTGAGTCACATTTTGGTGTTTCTCACAAGATTTCAAATGTTTTCATGATTCTTACATTTGTTTTGGTGAACTGTGACCAGTGATTACAACTCACTGAAAGTTGAGATAATGGTTAGCATTTTTCAGCAATAAAGTATTTTTTTAAACTTTTTAAATGTTTATTTGTTTTTGAGACAGAGACAAAGCTTGAGCAGAAGAGGGGCAGAGGCAGAGGCAGACACAGCATCTGAAGCAGGCTCCAGGCTCCAAGCTGTCAGCGCAGAGCCTGATGTGGGGCTCGAACCCACAATCTGTGAGATCATGACCTGAGCCGAGTCAGAGGCTTAACTGAGCCACCCAGGCGTCCTAGCCATAAAGTATTTTTGAATTAAGGCATGCACATTGTTTTTTAGACAAAATGCTATTGTACACCTAACAGACTACAATGTAGTATAGACATAACCTTTGCACGCAGCAGGAAACCAAAAAATTTATTCGACCTGCCTCATTGCAGTGGTCTGGAATTGAACCCACAATATCTCAAAGGCATGCCTGTATATGACAGAGGCCATTCTTGCCCCGCTAAAGCCAGAACTAAGAGGGAGTGGTTGAAAAGTATACCCCAGGCAGTAATTACGGGGGTGGATGCACACTTCACTGGTGCTGACAGATCCTCCCTGACTAAGCCGGTCTTCTCCCCGCGGGCACAAGGAAGCGGCAAGTACCATTTTTCCTCCCTGTTCTCCTCCACAGGCTAGCATTACTCTGATCTGCTGACCAGAGAAGGACAGACACCCGGGTGTCTGGAAAGGGCTGTGGACAGATTTTTGAAGGCTCATCCCTTTTCTATTAACCTATGATCGTACGACTTCCATGTTATGTCTTCTCGAGTGCACCTGTGGTACCTGAGCCTCTTCCTGAGATGACCAAGGTGAAAGCTTCGACGAGCTGTCTTTGTAGTGTCAACAAAAAGAAGAATGGGACAGAAATCTTCCCAGAGGCCACTTATGGAGAGGCTCCTCCACAGTTCAGTGGGCTGTGCTCGGCGGCCACATGAGACAGAGCTGGGAGAGGGCAAGGAACCGAGGCTAACTCTTGAGCATTCCAGGTATGGATTCTCTCAACCCCTGGATTCTCCCCCCACTTCCCTGTGCCTCCTGGGTCCCCGGTCATTTTCACTGCTCCTCATCACGCGCACCAGAGGGAAGGCAGAGGAAATGAAGGGAGATGAAATTCAAATGAATCCATTCGGCCACTTGTTAGCAGCTCAGCTCCAAGTATACGAAGGGGGAGGAGGCTGCGGTGCCTCTGTGGGTTTCACTGCTCCCTGCTATTCTTGTCCCTCGTGCTGCCAGGCAATATCGAGTGGGCTGTATGGAAATGATCTGTGGGATGAAAGAAGAAAGGAGGGGGTAGGCAGGCTCCATCAGCCGCTTCTTCGAATAAAAGAGAAAGGAATTCTATGCTCGGTGGCAGCGCGCCACACAGAGTAGCCCAAATTTTATTAAACAAACTCGTGTTTGGAAGCATCTTATCCCTCAGAACTGGAGGAAAAGGGATGCTGAGACCGTATTTAGAGCAATTATAATGCAGAGGATGCACGGATTGTCATAGCAGCAAAAAGAAAATGAGAAAGTATTCTTGAAAGCTGATGCCAAGGACGGCAAAGGCAGAAACAAGCAAGGGCCGTATCCAAACCTTACGGCATAACGAGAGGGAAGAAAAACACAGTAAGACCTTTAAGACCACTACCCCTAACACCAGCAGGACGAGAGGGAGTGGCTGGAACTGTGTCGCAGAAGGAAGTGCCCTCCTCCCTAAACTTACAGAGGAGGAAGGAGGGGGACTGTGGTTACCAATGCCCTGTCCTGCTCTGTGGTGGACACTGTGATACGCCATCCAAATGCCCCTCCAATGAAGGGCTGGTTCCAGCTGCTGGGAGTGCTGGTGGCAGAGAACTTTCTACTGTCAGCCCCTTTGGGGCTTGTCTCTGTGTGGCAGAGGGTTACTCTGCTCTCGGGGGACAGCCTACACCCAATGACTGACCAAGGAAGGAGGATTAAGGCCTGGCCTGCTCAGCCCAACCTGGGGCAGCTCCGAAGGGCCACCGGAGACTCAGAGCAGGCCTGAGGCTGTCATTGGATATGCGTTATAGCTCAACTTCTCTCTCCAGTCCATCCCATCCCCCCACAAATGTTGATCCCAAGGGTACTTTTTTTTTTTTTTTTTCCAGAGAGAGAGAGAACCCACATGAGCAGGGGAGATGGGCAGAGAGAGGGAGAGAGAGAATCTTAAGCAGTCTTAGTGCGGAGCATGATGCAAGACTCAATCCCATGACCCTGGGATCATGGCCTGAGCCAAAGTCAAGAGTCAGACGCTCAACTGATTGAGCCCCCCAGTTTCTCCTCCACCAAGGGTACTTTTTAATGAACCTCTCACATATAGAATCCCATTTCCAGAGTCTTCTACCCTGGAAGCTCAAAAAGCAATGGTCACTACTTTTTCCTTATCCTGCCTGGGATGTATAGTTTATCATTTTCCCTGAGTGAAAGATTTACTTTTATGTATGACACTGACATATACAGGAAGAGAAGCTATGAAACACATCACAGAAGAGACACCGGTTGGAGAGACAGGGGATGTAGGAGAGAACAAGACTAGGAATGAACCAAATGGGAATAGAATAAAGAGACAAAGGATAGAATATTAAGCACTAAGAAGTCACAACTACATCATTCAAGATGGCACCCGTATCGGTCCAAGCACCGGGGAGAACAGGCAAGGGGACAGCATGAGTTTACCTGAGCAAGGTAAGAGGCAAGGTCTGCATGAATCCTAGACCACAACCAAGTCCATTAATGGGAAGTAACCTGTTTTTTGTGGTGTTTTTGGCTAAGCCTAGGAACAAGATACCTTTTATTTGGGGGAATTACTGGCAATACAGTCACAGAGAATGCTTGCCACCAGATATGATCGTAACAGAGAGTTTGCACTAAATTATTTTTTATTTTTTTATTTAAAATTTTTTTTTAAGTTTAGGGGCTCCTGGACGGCTCAGTCGGTTGAGCGTCCGACTTCGGCTCAGGTCATGATCTCACAGATCGTGAGTTCAAATGCCATGTCAGGCTCTGTGCTGACAGCTCAGAGACTGGAGCCTGCTTTGAGTTCTGTGTCTCCCTCTCTCTCTGCTCCTTCCCCACTCACCCTCTGTCTGTCTCTCTCTCAATAGTGAACATTAAAATTTTTTTTAAATATTTATTTATTTTTGAGAGAGAGGGAGAAAGAGATCCCAAGCAGGCTCTGCACCGTCAGTGTAGAGTCTGACGCGGGGCTTGAACCCACAAACCTCTAGATCATGACCTGAGCCAAAATCAAGAGTCAGACACTTAATCAATTGAACCACCCAGGTATCTCTTTGGACTAAATTACTGATAGATCTGAACACACTTCCCCATTGAATGGTATTAGACACAGCCTTTGGACCCTGCCTCGAAGAAGAATAAAGCAGGAAACAGCTCGACGGATGGAGACTCATGAAACCAGGGTTTTCCTGAATTGTTTTATAGGAATTTTTCGTCACTTGAACTGCCTGAGCAAATTAAGATACAGCCAAAAAATAAAATAATACGTAACTATTTTTAAAAACAAGGTGGATACACACATACCTACACATGCACACACCCACACACATAAAGTCTACGTTATTTAAAAAAAAAAAAAGGTCAGTTGAATACCAGTGTGTGGTGGTGGTACAATTCCATTTGAATGAGCAAGTACTTATCAGGTACACCTGATAATTTCACAATTACTCTAGCTCACTTAACATGCATAACCACCTCCTGAGGAATTTAAGATTACTGTCCCTATTTTCCAGGTGAAGAAGTTGAAGAACAGAGAAGTTAACTACTTTGCCCAAGGTCACGGAGTTAGTAAGTCATTAAGCCGGGATTTGAACCAACGCGGAATCTAGGTTAACAACTATGTCGGGCTTTCTTTTATCTTACCTGCACAAATAAAGAACATATAGGGGTTAGTTTAAAATCTCTTTCTTACTACCAAATTGAAGCTGGACCTTGCCAATCGGAAGCATAGTGACACTATCCGAGTGTGTGTTTATCATGTGCTTTACAGAGGTGGGGCCGCCATTTCAGGGCTTCACAAAATTTTCAAGGCTCCTTCTTCTGGAAAGTGGTAGGACTGCACTTCTCCTCTCTCTTTGAGGCTAGCTGTGACCATGTGATCACTTTGGCTAGTGAATTCTGGGCAGAACTTAGGTGAGTTTTAAGGCTCCCCGCCTCTGCCTCCACCTTCCTGGGTCAGTGAGCAACTAGGAAAAGCAGATCCCCTCCTTGTTAGATCATCCCCAGATCATCCCCAGATGATCGCAGTTGGCTTTTATTGTCCTTCCACAGACAAAGGAATTGAGGTTCAGGGAAGTTTCACGCCTTGTCCATGGTCACGTACTCGTAAGATGGGAAGCACTCTGACTGGCAGAGAGTGAGGGACGGTATCCTTTCAGGAAGGAAGACCAACTTTAGCAAAGTTGAGAAGGTAAAAAAGTATATTTGAGCATCCTCAAGTATTCCTTCCAGTGTGTGGGAAGGGAGAGCTTCTGACCAGAGTAAAACTCAGGGTTCCGAACGCCAAGTGAAGAGCAGGTTCATTCTGAACTTATTAGATATGTTTACAGGAAGTCGGCACGAGAGCTGGAGCAAAGGACTGGAAATTGTCAGCGGAGAGACCTAAGGGTGTAAGCACGGATGCAGCTTATCCTATCATCAAGGCCAGGACATTATCAAGGTTTTCCTACAACCTGTCCAGTTCCTGACGCTGCATGGTCCTTCCAATACCACGGAGATCGAGACTCTGACTTAATTGCATGAGAAGCAGCTGGACTGACCAGCTCCATGCAATTGGCTTTCACCTTTGGTTCCATTGCCGCCATCAGAAAATGCAAAGCCAGGGGTATCTGGGTGGCTCGGTTAAGTGGGTGACTCTTGATTTTGGTCCAGGCCATGATCTCATGGTTTGTGAGTTTGAGCCCCGCATTGGGCTCTGGGCTGACAACACGGGGCCTTCTTGGCATTCTGTCTCCCTCTCTCTTGTCCATCCACTGTTCTCTCAGTTTCTCTCTCTCTCTCAAAATAAATAAACTTAAAAAAAAGAAAAAAGAAAGAAAAAGAGAAAATGCAAAGCCTTTACAGAGGGGGTTGGAACTTTCCTGACTTTGTTTTTTCTTTTTTTTTTAAAGGGGGGAAACTTCCAAGGGAATTGTTCATGCTCATGCAGCCATGATCCTGAGTGATGAGGAACAAGCCATCTAACTGGCTGATTCACCAGTAGACATGAGACAAGGCCACAGTAGACAATTCAGCCAGAAGGATCGTGAAGAAATATTGAGAGGAACAAGCCCTGTAGACTAAGGGTCAGCCTTTGTCAGACATCACCAAGCCTTACACTCAGGAAAGAGCCCGAAGGGCCGGCGCCACGGTTTGCCTGGCAGAGTGCTATAAATTAAGAAGAGGTTTATTCACAAGAAATCCTGCTAGAGGAATCTTGGGAGAAGTCAGCATCCTGGCTCTGCACAAATAAGCTGGGGGAGCCTGCTCTCTTGAGCCAGAAGAACGGATAACTTCTGGGCTTAACAGACTAGTGGAAGTTGTCCTGCTTTGAGGAGGCAGTATTTCAGGGATGGAATCTGGGATTAGTTTCACTGCTTCAATAGGGTAGAGTCTCAGCCACTTGCGGGTCTACATAGCCACTGCCCTTCCATGTTGGATCTGGCCTTTGAAAATTCCTGATTTGCAGCATATAACACCTGGTGGGGCCCTACCATGAACCTCTCTGTTCCTTGGGGATCCAGCTCCCTGCGTATTCTTGCCAAGCCCCTCTTCATGTCTCTAGACCTTGCTAGATTTTCAGCTTGGTCTTAGGTCTTCTGGGATCTCGGGAACTGTAATACTGAAAGCACTCAACTCTGGCTTTGCCACCAGTTTGGAGATTCCACCTGGGTGTTGATGCATCTATATGGAGCCAGTTTTTACCATGCCTCTAGCGGGGTGCTCTGAACTGCCATCCCCTTCCTGGATGGGGTGAGGGAAGCCCCATCAGCTTCCCTTTTCTGGATCCCGACCTTTCCTAATCTCCTCCCATTTTCAAAAGGTGCTTCTGAAGTTCCCGAATGCCCGGGGACTAAACGTGACTAGAATATAAAAGACCTCAGAATTGAGTTGCTCGGGCTTAACTGGTATAAAAAAAAAAATGCAGACCAAATTGTTTTTGTGTGTCATTCTTAATACATGCTGCAGAATGGCTGTGCAATTTACAGGGTGTAAATTAGGAAATCTCAGATGCTGCATTGTTTTGGGTAAACACCATGGAAAAGTGAAATAGGAAATACAGAGCTAATTGATGTAGAGGAAGGAAAACCAGCAGTCTTTTGACGCTAATGTTCTGTGGGTGAATGCCACATACAATGCGCAAGCGGAAAGGGACGTGCCATCCCACTGGGGTAATAACGGCCCCGGTGTGAGAGCCTTGATGCGGGGGACCGCATAGACGTCTAATGATGCTTTAAAGTGAACAACGTCACCACCAAAAGGAGTGTTTGATTTTTCTCTAGACTGGGGATGGTTTTCCCCAGGAAACATACTTTCCCATCTCAATGTGATAGGACTTCCTGGGGGGTAAATAAATAGCTCTGCCCACCAGGAACAAAAACAAAAGGGAACGTGGTTATGCAGTAAACCAGGTGACAAGAGAGCAACCAGGAAGTTCTCTTCTTCAGGTGATGAAGTGCATGGGCACGGCAGGTACGGCACGAAGGAGAAAGAGAGAGTGGACTTGAGCGTCTGTGAGGGGGAGGTGGCCATAATGGGACACACGGTATGTGGAGAGGGGTCTCAGTCCTGGGCAACGTGTAAGCAGAACAAAATGAGTGTGAGACAAATGGGCTGGACAGAGAGGGGAGGCCGGCTACACCACCTTTGCCGAGTCCTGAGTAAGAAGGGCTGGGGGCTCACCGTGTGACTTGGCCGTACCGTAAAACGGATCTGGTTAATGGTTAAATCTGGTAAACACATTGTGCATCCTGATTTTTTAAATGGACTATTTTGTTTATAAGTTTTCAGCTCAAGAGGCTTTGCCCATTTCAGAAACACTCTTACTCATAACAAGTTCATCCAACCATCCGGTGGTCATCTAGTGCCAGACAGTGACTGCCGTTAATGATCGCAGGGCGATAAGAATGATGATTATAATTGCAGTGGCTGATGTTTATTTAGCCTTTACTTTGGACTCTGTGCTTTATACACATCGTATCATTCTATTCCGCACGCTGAGCTACCCGACAGTGTGTGAGCCGCTGTGGCTGCTTTTACAGATGAGGAAATCAAGGCTCAGAGAAGCTTGCCTGAGTCAGGTACGCAGCCTGGATTTTGACGCAGATCTGAAAGTTCAAGAGCCTGAGCTCGTAAACATTATGGAATATCATCTCGTGCGAGGTGGAACTGATGGGGTTTATATCTACTCCTCCCTAGTGGACTGCGAGAAAGAGTTTCGTGTGGTACAAATATATTCTCCTAAATATTTTTCATTCAGCTTTAGTTTTCAAATATGTTCCCTGTTACAACATTTTTTAAACCAGAAAATCAACACCTATAATTGTGTTAGCACATTTTAGTGGGATCCCAAAGGATTGATGTTAGATTACCTCCACCTACACAAACTTCCGTGGACACAAAAGAACAGCAACAAACGGACAAGTAAATGCCAATGAGAACAGAAATCATATATTAATTATTTCACTTCCCAACCTTTCCTTCCCGCTTTCTTGCTTCCTCAAAAGCTATTGTTTCGAAAGCCTGACCCAGACCACAGTATTTAAATTGTCTTGGGTAGTACATAAGTGACAAAAAAATACATTTAGGAGAACAAAAGAATAATTTTTCTTTTCTCTGTCCAATGGTGCCTTTGTGTTTTAGCTTCCAGAAGAAAATCTGATGATTAACAAAGAAATAGGAATGATAAAGCCATCTTTCTGGATGAGGATACTCTCTGAAATATTTGGAGATCGCTGTTTTAAGATACACCAGGGTAAGTCCCCTCCCTGAGCCGGACTATATTTTGATTCTTTTAACCACAGTGAAACAAAAGATGCCGAGCCCAAGAGGGGAAACCAGCTACGGTTCCCTCTACGAATCCCAATGCCCAAACAATTTCTGCATATTACCCACAGGCTCTCTGCATTCTGTTTAAAGTTCTGAGAAGTCAGTTGTTTTGAGCAGTCCTGGGCTCTAGGGTGGGAACTTCCTGCTTGTGAGCTGGGGTGACAGAGAAGCTTCAGGGAACAGCAGAGGTGCCTTATGTGTGACATTTCTGGAATAATCCTCCCACAAAGGGATAAGATAAAATCCTATTTCGTAGGCATCGGGAAACCTGCAGTCTCTGGCGGCACTAGGCCTCACCCTGAGAAATCCTATCAGAATCTTCTTTTATTTCACTTGTGAAAGAAGGGATGGTCAATTCCTAAGTAGATTAACAAGGCATGTATTTCAAAGTACAATTTAGCACGATTCTTAAACACAGAAACTTCAAGAGAATTTATGCATGTGATTTTTTCCTCCCTCGGTGAATATTTGGGAAAGTTCTTGAAACTTTGGGCCAATAATTACAATCGATTGATGTGTTTGGATTAATATAAAAAGGAAAATGTTTGATATGGCAACAGCAGGGGATTCAGATTTTTATGGAAATTTTCCCAAGGATCTCCCATCAATCTCAGTGAATACTAAAGCTCTATGCATTTGTTTCTCAATAAAAAAAGAAAAAACATAGGCTTAAGTATAAAGCACACTTTACATTTCTTCCATAAAAACAAAGTCGTCATCCTACCCTTGAATCCGCTAGTCGTCAACTTTAATTTTCGGCAAGTTACTTTATCCTCTCCATACCTCAGTTTCCACATCTATAAAATGGGGGCATTTATTATTCCTACCTTGGGATTGACTTATCTGCTTCCACAGTCTCATTCCACTAATTCTCAATTTGACTCTCAGGTAGAGTAGTAAAGGCAGGTGATCCCAGCCTGCAGGTGAAACGGAAGAGAATCTCATACTGGCCAAGTAACTTTTGATACTTTTGCAAAGGTCACGCTCCGAACACCCCCCTCTCAGAATAAAAAAAAAATAACTTGCAATGAAATGGATCTTTGTAGCCTGCCCAACGTAACAGGGTCGTTACCTGTACTAATCTAGTAATGCCGCTTTAAAGTTACACAAGTATGGACTTTCATGCTGGATTGTGATGGGGCGGTAGCACACTGGTGTCTGGTTTTTAAATTCCAGTTTCTAAATTATTCATAAAGTACGCCTCTGGGCTGGACCTTGCTTCTCTTCCATGCATCTGGTTTGGGAGAGGTAGTGGTCAAGAAAGGGCTGGAGATTTCAAATAAGGGGTCGGAATGAGGATGCCGGGCATGACTTTGTGCCTCTTGAGTTGGGGGTCAAGAAGAGAATAAACCTTTAGAGGGGACAAGGAGGCCGTAAAACCCTCCTGGAGGGAAAGAATGTGACAAGGGAAACATCCACTCTCTTGCTAGCACAGAAGTTTGGACTATTCTCCACAAAATGGAATGTTCGCTTTAGCAGACGGTAATGACATTCATTCATTCAACAGCCACTTGCTGAGGGCTCGCTATGTGCCAGGCACTGACTCAGGAGCCATGGATGCAGAAATAAAGACAACAGAGTGAGCCTCTGCCTTCCCAACAAGGACCACAGACACCACATAAGTGAGATGGGCACCGCTTCGTCATCTGACCATGAGTTCCTGTGTCTAAATCTGAGCGACAACAGGTGCCACGGGGAAGAAGAAAGAATTTGAGTCCAGACTCGGCAGTGTGATTCTGGGAGGATGACTACTTTCTAAATTTCTGTGAATCTATTTTCTTTTTTTTTTTTTAAACGTTTATTTTTGAGAGACATAGAGACAGAGCGTGAGCAGGGGAAGGGCAAAGAGAGTGGGAGACACAGAATCTGAAGCAGAATCCAGGCTCTGAGCCATCAGCACAGAGCCCGACGTGGGGCTCGAACTCACAGACCGCAAGATCATGACCTGAGCTGAGGTCAGCTGCTCAACCGACTGAGCCACCCAGGCGCCCCTGTGAATCTATTTTCAAATGAAAGCAAAACCATATGGTCTCTAGTGTATCTTCTTTAATCTTTACCTGTTCATTATACATGAAATGCAGAGAGAAGCTACTCTCTCGTTCTGGCAGGAAAATCCTCAGCAGGACTATCAATATAGAAAGTTTAACACTATAGCTATAGGATCCTTCACACTATCTAGCACACAGTCATCATTTCCTAGAGCGGATTACCCCCCAGCACAGTTCGTTGGCCACCCCAGGACTCTGAGCTGTTCAAGAAATTACCCAGTCATGCTGGCACTACACCAAATGCCTAACCAGACTGTCGCAGTGGGTATCATTTCCACTATCGGTAGAAACAGAGTGAAAAGGATAAATAACTCTTTATAAATTGATATCAAAATGCATTAAAGATCCACCCAAATAAAAAGCTCTTCTGCTATTTCGACTCTTCAGTCAGGATGAGACACATGGAAATTGAAATTACTTGACTTAAAAAAATGTTTATGTATTTATTTTTGACAGAGAGAGATAGAGCAGGGTAGAGGCAGAGAGGAAAGACCCCCATGGGGGGCTCAAACCCATGAACTGCAAGATCATGACCTGAGCCGAAAGCAGGAGTCAGAAGCTTAACTGACTGAGTCACCCAGGTGTCCCCGAAATTACATAACTTTGAATGGAGGAGGAAGTCCTTGGACAAGCAAAAGAGTCCCCCCGCCCCCGGCCCACTGCCGCTTGAAACTCAAAACAATACCTGGGAAAACACGGTTTATTTTTATAAATAAATAAAGTCAAGAAAATGTAAATCCCAGAATTCCAGGTAGTCTGTGTTTTGTCATTTTATAGTTTCCTTGATGTTTACTAACTTTCTTAAAAATCAAAAATCGCACGGACTTAGATCCTCAGGAAGTCTCATTCAGAGGGAATTTACCATAAGGACCCTGAGGGAGAAGCAGACGATTCACAACTTCCTCAGGTTCTCCCTTTTGCCTTTTACTGCTCAAGACCCCACCCCGCCTGAGACCCAAAGGTAGGGAAAGGGGTGGGTGGGGCCAGGAGGGCTGAGAAGGTCCCTGGGGTGGCAGGCAACTTTGTTACCCTTGTCAGCCCCTGGCCATGGTGCGGCAGTATGGCGGCACCTTCCAGATTCTTAGAAATGCAGAATCTCAGGCCCCACCCCAGACCTCCTACACAATGATCTGCACTTTCACAAGGTCCGGGTGATTTTCTTGCAGTTGATTCGCTCTGCCTCAGCCTCCTCTGCAGGCTGAAGGAGGAAAGCACATGAGCATGGCAGAGGGTGGGGTAGCGACCTACAGAGGAAACAAAGTTCAGGGACTCCCTTTCTCTCCTGAATGTGGCGTTCCTTTGCTTTTTCCCCACAGTCCAACCTTGCATCACTCACTTTCATTCGTTCATCTGCTCATTCGACAAATATTTTCTTAGGAGCCTCTTACGTGCCAGGCACTGTCCCCCACTGCGTTGAGGGTACAGTGCACACAGCAGACCAGATCTTTGCCTTTATACAGCTTCACATGAGGGTGGAGGAGAGTGACGTGCACAGGAGGCAAACACAAACAAACCATCTAACATCAGGGAGTAACTATGGGTCATAATAAAGTAGGACAAGAAAAGCCTGTTTGGTAGGATGGTTGGGGGAAGTCTCTCCAAGGAGGTAACTGTTGAGCAGAGAACTGAGTGAGGAAACCATCTCTGAAGATAGTCGGGGAACAGTGTTCCAGGCAGAAGGAAGAGCATGTGCCAAGACCCTGAGACATCTTCAACTTCTTTGCTGAAGAGTGAAAAGTCTAGCTTGGCCGAAGGGAGGTGAACAGGGGCACAGGGGTAGAAATAGGTTTGGAGAGGTCAGCAGGGGCTAGAGGTCAGCAGGTCTTCAAAGACCATAGTGAGGGGGTTGGATTTTAAGCATGATGAGAAACCACTGGAGGATTGCGAGTGGAGAGCAAGACTGTCTGAATTATACATTGAAAAGATTACTCTGGGGTGCCTGGATGGCTCAGTCAGCTAGCTAAGGTGTCTGACTCTTGATTTTGGCTCAGGTCATGATCTCATGGTTTGTGAGACTGAGCCCCACATGTGGCTCTGCGTTGACAGTGCTGAGCCTGCTTGAGATTCTCTCCCTCTTTCTCTGCCCCTCCCCTGCTTGGGCTCTCTCTCTCAAAATAATACATAAACTGGGAAGGGAAGGAAGGGAAGGGAAGGGAAGGGAAGGGAAGGGAAGGGAAGGGAAGGGAAGATTACTCTGGCTGTTGTATGCCATACTGTCCATCCCTAAGGGTTTGTACCCCTGGTTTAAATACTTGATGACTGAGTCAAAAACTAATGAATGATCGAATGAACGGTTCTGATTACCCTATTTTGGCTACCCGAAGCAAATAATCCTATGCTATGTTGTATTCATAAAGATCTTTTCTCACCATATCTATTTGGATTTGCTATAGTATAACAGACACATTGTCAGCAGAAAGTCCACCCAAACATTCCTTCAAAATCTGAGGTTTTTAGAGAATTCCAGATTTCACTTTGTTTCTAATGGGAGACCATGAAAAACACACATTTCTCTCATAGGCAGAACTTAAGAAGGAAATTCATAACCCTTCCTCTTAGGAAGCTCGTCTTCCCTCCTTACTCTCAAAGACTTTCATAATAACCTTTAACAGAATGTGAATTGGGTATTGGACAACCTTCAAAATTACTTTTATCTGTGGTTCTATGAATCTACGATTTTGGTGAATCTTGATTGTGGTGCTTTTCCAACCTTTCTTCCAGAACAAATGTCAAGAACCTGCATCATGATTAGCATGTGGTTTTGTGAGTTAGGTGCAAAATCTGGTTCCTCAGACACCGACACTGACCAACAATCTCTATTTCTGCCAGCACAAGTTTCACCAAGAAGCCCTCTCTTGCGCTTTTGTATGTATCTAAAACAACTTTTTATAATCCCAATCTGGCCATATTGGGAGCTGAATTTTGGATGACAATGAGAATGCGTTACATGTGTACCTGTATTTCTTTGGAATTATAGCATTATTGCCCTTACATGCTCTAAATAACCTTCACATTTTTATAGCATTGGCATAGAGGTGCTTCCAGTGTCCCTCAGCCAACTGGCCAGCTAGTCAACCTGCTCTAACTCACGCAGATCATCCCTTCTTCACACACAAGCCCCTGGCCCCTCCAGAGTGGGCCAGAACCATGGTGGATGAGCCTGTCTCCTACAGCAGTGCTAGCTCCATGACAGGTCCATTACTCAGCCCCAACCAGCACCCACCATTGTGACCATAGCCCATCACTATCCAAACCTCCCTCATATTTGTCCTCATGTGGAAGCCTATGGGAAGTGCAATCTCAGCAGGACACAGCACTGGTGGTTAGATATTCTCAAAATCAACCTATACACATCCCTACCACCACCGAGGAAAATATGGCTTCCTTATATAATTAATGACTTATTTTTGTACAGTATCGTAGAATTTCAAAGTACTTCATGCACACTCTTCCCTTTAATTGTTCAACATCCCTGTGGGGAAGACAGACACAGTTTTTATCTTCACTTTGCAGGTGAGGTTAATGACTCATCTTCATGACTAGTCAGTGATGGAGCAAGACTGTGAAGCCTGCTCTCTGACCCCCAGACTAGTGCCCTTTTATTCCACCGTGACACCTCACCCAAGTCTTACTTTATGCTGCAACTCTGAAGCACGAACATCTCCATTCTACATGCCCATCAGGTCAGAGACTGCAGCAAAGCCTAGACTCCTATCTTCCAAAACCATGCTTCCACACCAGTGTTCATGGATGTGCAAAATTTAAAGATGAAATAAACCAAGGCCTGATATAGTACGGTCACATTTTATTGTGCCAGCTACCACCATTATTTCATAAAAGAAGCAACATGGTCACCACCAAAATAGAAAGTAAAACATTTTAGAATAAGAGCTAGTCTTTCCCAAGAAACAATCATTAAATCATTTTATACACTCTATTTTTAAAAGTATAATTATATTTTCAAATGTAAAATCAGAGAAATGAAAACAATTTTCCTTTAACTATGCTTTGTATATAATTAATAATTGACACAGTTTATCCATCTGAGTATATCATATGTATATTCAACACTGCAAGGAAAAACAGTTAATTCAATTAACTTCATTTCTATCAATATTACCAAACCCCCCAGTTTCACATACTGTTTGATAAAGATGGAAATAACACTCACTAAGGGGTTCTTAGAATATTCCAGGCAAATGGAAAGAAGCAGAGAATTATTTCTATGCCACTAGCTTCTTTTCTGCCTCTGTCTCCTTAGAACTCTAGGAAGACAGTGGGTAGTTGGCAGGGTGTGCATCTGGCTGAAGGTAGTAAGTGCTGTTGGAAGGGGACTGCGGCACCTAGAGCCTCTGCTCAGACCCAGAGCTGATGGCATGGGCCTGACTCCCAACCCTGCCAATTGTGAATCATCTGATTGGGGTATTACAGGCCTTTGCATTGCAGATCTGATTTTAAGAATCACTGGCTTTGTTTGCATGCTACACTTGAATGTCCCCATTTTACTTTAAGAAAATAACAGAAGTTCCTACCGGTATGGTATCTATCTACCTACACAGGTATCTTCTTATATGCAATAGAAATTAGGAGGGAAGGACTCCAGAGGGAAATATACTACTAAAGTACATAGAAAACACACATCAAAGACTAGAAAACAGGGGTGTCTGGGTGGCTCAGTCGGTTAAGTGTCCGACTTTGGCTCAGGTCATGATTTCACGGTTCCTGAGTTTGTGCAGACAGCTCTAAGCCTTGAGCCTGCTTTGGATTCTGTGTCTCTCTCTCTCTCTTTCTGCTTCTCCCCCACCCACGCTCTCTCTCTCTCTCTCTCTCTCTCTCTCAGAGTAAATAAATAAATAAACATTAAAAAACAAACAAACAAACAAAAAAACACTAGAAGACATTAAGAGAAAGATTTCTTGGCTATTCTGCTTGCAGTACCCCAGGGTATTTCCAATTATTTCGAAGTCAAGTCATGGAATGTCAACACAATAGCCCAATATAAAATGATGCTAAATCTATTTTAGATTATATTTATAAGCTCGTGCTATTTGAGAGACGATCATGATGAACAGGACTTGAAACATGTTGACATTCAGGTCAAACTCTTTTCTCTTCACTGGGAAAGAAAATGAAAGGAGTAGGTTTTGGGCTGAAGCAGATAAGGAATGTTCAGGTTTGAGCTCCTTTCTAGAAATTCTCAGTTTGATGTACTCGTTGCGGGACTTTTAGGTTGTGAGATCTTGTAGGGATTTTATAATCCATTTAATCATCTAGAAGTATTTATTATATACAGGTGACCCTTGAACAACACAGGGGCCAGGGGTACCAACCCCCCCCCCCACAGTTGAAAAATCTGCGTATAACTTGGACTCTTCAAAAACTTATGAATCACCTACTGTTGACCGGAACCCTCACTTTAAATATAAACAGTTGATTAACACATATTTTGTATGTTTTCTGTATTATATACTTTATTTTTATGGTAAAGTAACCTAGAGGAAAAAATGATAAGAAAATAATAAGTACATTTACAGTACGGTATGGTATTTATTGGAAAAAAATTCATGTGTAAGTGGACACGTGCAGTTCAAACCCATCTTGTTCAAGGGTCAATGATATATTTAATGATGGCAAACTCAGCATTAGGTTTTAGGGATTAAATAAAGAACATGGGCCCCACTTCCACAGAGAACCTAAATTTTAATAGCAATGATTTCTGGGATAACTGATAAAATGCTTTTATTCTTTGAGAAAACTTGTTTTTAAGTATATAATTCATTTGAAAATTTTAAAGAGCACCCTTCTTTTTCTTTTTTAGGTAATCACCACACCCAATGTGGGGCTCAAACTCACAATCTCAAGATCGAGTTGCACACTCTACTGACTGAGCTAGCCAGGAACCTCATCTTCTTTTTTTAAATAAGAAAAACAGGAATAGAAGTTGAGTGCTGTCACATTTGCATAACTCCATCATTTTACTTTTGTTATTTGGATCTGGCTAAATTAGTCAAGAGCCTACATTTTATTTCAGTCCATTTAATTTCACCTTAGTATTTTTCACATTCATGAGTAAATATGTTTGCTTTTGTCCTATGACAGTATGACAAAATATATTTACCAAATATTCGTAATTAACCTGTTGAATTGTATAGCGCAACCTCCCACAGACTTCAGAAGGATCTCCATTAATTAACTTTGGGACATGATGAAAGTTGCAGTCACATTTCTGATAGTGCTGCATCACGAATCCACACACTAACCCAAGATAAACCTCTCTTGTCAAATGCAGAGTATGTTTGCTTCAAAAATTCAAGAGGTTTAAATGTTTCAATGACTACTGTTAAATCAGAATTGACTTAGTCCAAAATCTCATCATCAGCAAACCTATTTAATTCTTTGCTATTTATTTATTATTATTTGTTATTTACAATCTCCACGAGGCCAGAAGTTGGGTCTCCTTGTACCTTGTCAGCTTTCCAATGTGGTGCACAAGCCAGGGGCCATCTTCCAGAACATGCTATACCTGAACGTCTCTATTTTATTTTAAGAAAATGACCTAAGTTCCCACCTATATGGTATCTAACTACCTACGCAGGTATCTCCTTACATGACATAGACATAATAGAGGGCAAAGTAGCCAGAGGGACCCAAGTCAGGAAGCATGATTGAGGGCACAGCTTTTACCCCATCCTGTGCCAGGGAAGAGCTCCACTGGAAGCCTGTCCTGTTTGCAGGCTGGGAATAGGTGTGGAACAGGCAAGTACTCACTAGTAAGTGTCTGTATCCAACCCGCAGGCATCATTGCACTGTCCCATTTACTAAGACTGTCCCTAAAATTCTCCCTAAACAGCTGAGAAAACCTTATAGAAGACATTTTCATAGCACTTTGGCTCAACTGTGGTGCCATTTTTTTTCTCCGGTATCTGCATAGTTTGCAATAACCCCTTCAATATCATTGGGTTTTCATCTCACACAAAGCGTATCTAAAGACGCAGCACTACAGTTACTGCTTGAAATGAAAACCTTAGCGTAAGAGAAATAAAAGACTGCATAAGCTCAGTTTTAGAGACTTCATGTTCCTATTTTTTTAGGGACTATGATTTTTATCAAGAAGAAAAGAAAGCAATCTATGAACACTTTCATTTCTCTTGATTTGCCATTTGTGCAAAAAAATACTGCTCACCACTGCAATGGACCTTCTTTGGGGCTATCCGAGGGCGATCTCTAAGATTCACTCTACGAGGCAACATTTACATTCACCGAGCCTAGAACTAGAATCCCAAATGCCATGAAGTTGAATGTGGAGTGACACTTAAACCAGTGAGTAAACCTAGCCTGCCAACCAGCATTCTAATCTCATGTGCAGCCTTGTTGTTCATGGTCATCTGGTATAGTCACTTTGGTGAAAAATGATTAAAAAAATATCATTGACCTAAAAAGTGCCCCCTAAAAAAAGTATGCTAGAAAGTTCTTTTCTTTCTTTTTCTCTTTCTTTCTTTCTTTCTTTCTTTCTTTCTTTCTTTCTTTCTTTCTTTCTTCCTTCCTTCCTTCCTTCCTTCCTTCCTTCTTTCCTTCCTTCCTTCCTTCCTTCCTTCCTTTCTTTTTTTTCTTTCTTTTTCTTTCTAAATTTATTGTCAAATTAAGTTTCCCCTAAAGTGGCCCCTAAAAAGGTACGCTATGAAGTTTTTTTTTAATATAATTTATTGTCAAATTCGTTTCCATACAACACCCAGTGCTCATCCCAACAAGTGCCCTTCTCAATGCTCATCACCTACTTTCCCCTCTCCCTTACCCCCATCAACCCTTAGTTTCTTCTCAGCATTCAAGAGTCTCTTATGGTTTGCCTCCCTCCCTCTCTGTGACTTTTTTTTTCCCCCTACTCTCCCCCATGGTCTTCTGTTAAGTTTCTCAAGACCCACCTATGCGTGGAAACATATGGAATCTCTCTTTCTCTGACTGACTTATTTCACTTAGCTAAGTCGAAAGCACTGCTATAAACATTATAACATTATAAACATATAAATGCCCCTATGCTATAACATTATAAACATATAAATGCCCCTATGCATTAGCACTCCAGTATCCCTTGGGTAAATTCCCAGCAGTGCTATTGCTGGGTCATAGAGTAGTTATATTTTTAATTTTTTGAGGAACCTCCACACTGTTTTCCAGAGTGGCTGCACCAGTTTGCATTCCCACCAACAGTGTAGGAGGGTGCCCGTTTCTCCACATCCTCACCAGCATCTATAGTCTCCTGATTTGTTCATTTTAGCCACTCTTACTGGCGTGAGGTGGTATCTCAGTGTGGTTTTGATTTGTATTTCCCTGATGATGACATTGAGCATCGTATGAAATTGTTTCTGAATTAAGATGTTCACAAAAGACCCGGATGCATTCTATTCAAAATGGATTGATTTCGAAGACATGACAAGAAGGAACTATCAAGTACGCTGAATGCAAAAATCTTAAGTAGCTATTAGTGTAGTTACTATAATTTGAGTTACAGATTTGAAGCTGAGGTTTCAGTCTCTGATGGAAACTGGATAATCAATTTGAGATTTTATGTTTAACAATAAAAATGTTAATACCAATAGACTGACCAGGTTGGAGGTTGGGAGCAGGGACTCAGTATGAATTGCCAGTCCAGGAAATGCATGCTAAATCTAACATTCTTTTTCAAAAGGGAGGTGGTCTTCTCAGGGTAACCACCCAAGTGAAGGGTCTTTTTTTTTTTTTAATGTTTATTTAGTTTTGAGAGAGAGAGAGAGAGAGAGAGAGAGACAGACAGAGCATGAGCAGAGGAGGGGCATAGACAGAGAGGCGACACAGAATCTGAAACAGGCTCCAGGTTCTGAGCTGTCAGCACAGAGCCCGATGTGGGGCTCAAACTCAGGAATGGTGATATCATGACCTGAGCCGAAGTCGGACGCTCAACCAACTGAGCCATCCAGGCACCCCTTTTGTTTTTAATTCTTTACAATTAACTGGACATTATGGGAAGATGTTTCCAAATGCCTGTAATCACAACTAACTTTTATCAAACATTTAAGAATTGACCTAGCAACTGAACAATGAAAATAATAAGAAATCAGGCTGACAAATGCATGGCATGTTGCAACCAACTTATCACCACCTCTCTCCCTCAAAATTGCCGACTGTGATTGCTAGGATATCATATAATTAAAAGCTGTGTTCCCTCCTTCTTGCTATGTCTTTGCCTTTGCCCTTTGAAAAACCAAGATTACTCTCTTCAAAATGCATTTTGTCTTCCAAAAAACTGATTCAATTTTAAATTGAAGGGTTCCATTTAAAAAGACTGGCACTGCCATATCGATGTGTATGTATATATTAGATATTTTTATATTCAATATTTTTCCTATAAATCTGAAAATATATACAGAGTGACACAGTTGTTTAACCAAAAGGCAGGGTTTTTTCAGGGGATGAACATCTCAATTATGAGACAGCAATTTATTTCAAGTGGTTGAAGCCTAGAGCTGGGGGGAACGGGGGGGGGGCTGCACAGAACACCATGTGTTTGAAGAGTCTATAAAATGAGTTTAACCATGAACCATTGTTACTGTAGGGCCTTTTCAGTTTTCTAGCAACAAAATAGATCTTGTGTTTCAAATCCACAATGTTTATAGCTTGTGCTTTCTGGGAGAGTTTTCTGTTAGGGAAGGATGTCAGGCTCAAGTCTGCAAATACAGAAGAAAGAATTCTAGGACAGAATTTGAAGACCTAGAATGTGGTCTTGGTTAAAATAACCTGCTTCACATCCCTGAACCTCAATTTCCTTTATCGGTAAAATGGGGCTAGTTTTGATTCTTTAAATATAGACATTCTTTTTGTCAGGTACACGAGAAAAGGACTGTGTTCACCTCTCCCAGTGCAGAGTTCACTGTGATGCACTTGCCACAGGATGCAATGAACGCATCCTGAAAGAACTGAAATATCAGAATTCTCCTTGCTAGATCTTTATATGTGCCGATAAAGACATTAATGGTTACCGAACTTTTATTATGCTTGGAGTATAACACTGAACTCTTTATGTGAATTATTGCTTTCCATTTGCTTAATCTAATGAGATAGTAGCTATGATCATCTCTATTTTACGCTTGGGGAAACTGAGTCACAAAGAGGTCAAGTAACTTGCTCGAGGTGACACATTAGTAGGCCAGTCTTTGAAGAATAAAGAAACCAATAAGAAACTAAGGACTTTGCCTTCAGCTTTGTTAATAAAACCTTGAATTCCTGATATTTTTATAGCACTTGTGGTATTTCCTGGGATTCCCAGACAACCCCGGAATATTATGAGCTTTATTTGACAGTTTAAAAGGCCCACAGCTCAGGAAGAAGAAATAATTTGCCCAAGTATCTAAGTGGCACAGTGAACAAGAATTCAAGCCTTCAGAATACTAATATTACTAATATGATGATAACATTCCCCTGTAGTGTCCACCATGACCTTCTATCAAAAAATGGGGTAAAAGGAAGGGACCAGGACTGCTAACTAAATCCCTTCAGTTATCTTGGGAAACATAGTACTAACGTGTCTCTCCATATTCTAGAAAACTGCTTCACATCTCTCACTTGTGAAAGTCAAAGTGATGAAGTGATTTTTCTTTAGAACTGAGCATCCGCCGGGAAATGTACCGCCTTTCCTAAACCACTCTTACTTCTCCAGTGATGAAAGAAATAGACTAATTAACAGCAACCATAGGATAAAAACAAACAGGACAAAGGAGGTAAATGATGAGAATGAGGTGCCAAGCTGATGGGAAAACTCCATCAGGTATAGAAAGGACAGGAATAGAAATTCAAATCACCTAAAAAGAGAAGGCTAAGCAGGGTGGAGAGGGAGAAAGAGCATTTTATTAAGCTCCGGGAAATGTGATTACATTTGGAATGTGCTGGAGTGGATGAGAAGGACTTGATCCTTCTCCTCGGATCCAGTGCACACCCCCAAGTAACAGAACCGAACCCAAACAAACGAAACTAAACTAAACTAATGGGCTTGGAAGGGGTATCTGTGAGTGCATCCTACTCATGGAAAATCCGAGAAATCACCTTTTGTCAGTGACCGTATGGCTTTGAGTAAGATTCAACTTTGGGGAAGGAGAAGTAATGAAGTGTGAAATAGTTTTTTCTTCAGACTGGCAAATAGGAAATCTTCATTTTCCAAATTACTGGGTTGTTCTCTTCAAATAGGGCAGATTTCACTAAGAGAGTAAATCTTAAGGAATAAGAATCGAGCAATTAGTGAAAGTTGGGGTTCATGACTCTTGGGGTCATCAGGGGTAAAACAGAAAAAGCCATCTCCTTATTTTACAAACGTTGGGTTACTAACGATGTTCAGTGTACCATCAATGGTTGAGTTTTTAGACTCAACATTGTTTTGGACCTCTCAATGTTTGCATAAACAGTGTTTTGGACCTATAACTTTCAAATAACTAGATGATGGAGACAGATCTGGGTTGCAGTTAAATCCTAAAGAAAATGGATTTGCTGTCTTCATCATCTACCTTGGGAATGCGTAGGATAGCGAAGCTCTCTTTTTCCCTCCGTAAGTGAATTGGAGAGCCTTTGTTCCAGAGGATGTGTTCTGGGAATTGACTTGATTCTTTGAAGAACTAGTAAGCAATCAGGTTTGCTAATGTAACTATGGAAGAAGGACCTTCCAAACTATATGAGCAATTTGCTTCTTCTCATTGAAAAGAGCAAAGTAAGAAGAGCGAAGGCAAAGGAGGCGTTCTGGAAGCGTGTGATTGGCATGGACTGAAATATGAGATGGTGGAAACGGTGACAGCTCCATAAGTCATTCATCCCTCATCCTGAGCACAAGTATCCCTTGGAACATCAGTACATCCGTGGGCCTACGATAAGATATTTGAACTTACTTAATATTCATTGACTGAAAAAATAACTAATGACAGCAAGCTACTCTAAATTCAGTAGTGCTTTTGAATGAATTTGCATTTATTAATCTCAATGAATAGCATCTTTGTATGTTTACCCAATGGTTGAACGTGTGTGTGTGTGACATATTAATTTGTTCAATCTACAGATAATGTTGGATAAGCGTGTAGATTTGAGGACCCTTATAAGTAATTCATGGCTCCCCAGGATTCTTCAGCTGCCAGATGGGAACTACTAAGCCCTTTCTCTTCTACTAACGACTCCATGAACTAAAAATAGACTTTTAGAAGGCATTCCAGCATGTTATCCTGCAAAAATTTGCAGTCTATCTGCATTGAAAAAGAGCCAGAGTATCATACACTAAAATGGTAACAGTATTCATTGCTGGCTAGAATAGTTTAGGGAGGTTTATTTGCTTTTCTGTATTTTCCAAATTTTCAACAGTAGTTATTTATCCCCTTTGTAGTAAAAACAAACAACGAAAAAGCCAAACAAAAACTTAACAAAAGGTCCCCATGCCATGATATCAGGAAGGCCCTAGCAGTTCACTGTAAACTTAAAAACCCAGACTCTTGGAAAATGTCCCTGTTAGCTGCTTCTACTCTCTCTTGAGGACCCATTCCTGCAAAGCAAAGTGGGAAACTAGGAGAATGTAAATGTGCATTCTACAACCATGACGTATCCCATGAAAACTAGGTTTCTGGCAAGAACGACTACGTCTCCATCACAAAAGAAACCCTGTTCTGCTTCTCTTTGACCTGGAGGAAAATGTCACATTCTTCAAAGCTTTCTGATACTGCCTCTCCCAACCTTCTAGCTTCATGCTTCACCACGCTGTTGAGTAACCAACTCTGACTCTGTCGTGGCATTTCAAAGCCATCTTGCTTACTAGTTCTTCAAAGAATCAAGTCATTTCCCAGAACACATCCTCTGGAACAAAGGCTCTCCAATTCACTTACGGAGGGAAAAAGAGAGCTTCGCTATCCTACGCATTCCCAAGGTAGATGATGAAGACAGCAAATCCATTTTCTTTAGGATTTAACTGCAACCCAGATCTGTCTCCATCATCTAGTTATTTGAAAGTTATAGGTCCAAAACACTGTTTATGCAAACATTGAGAGGTCCAAAACAATGTTGAGTCTAAAAACTGAACCACTGATGGTGCACTGAAAATTGTTAATAATCCAGTGATCTGTGTCTACATCTACAGGAGGGATTGGACAACATTGCCAAGTGTGGTGGAGACCACTATTTATCGCCCAACTTCCAGTGTCACCTTCTTCTTGGTAAGAGATACTCAATTTTTTTCTAGGTATATAACCACCTGCAGTAAAAATCATTGACTCAGCCTCCCTTGTAGTTAGTAGTGTTCATGTGACTAAGTTTTGTTCAAGAAGATATGAAGGGGAAGCGTTGTGCTGTACTTCCAGAAATCCTCTTATAAGGCAGAAGCCACACCTTTTCCTTGCTCCATCCTACTACATGCAACGTGGATGCGATGAACAGAGTTTTACCAGCCTTTCCGGACCAGAAGAATCAGGCCACACTCTAGGGACAACAGAACAGTGAGCTGAAGGGGGGCTATATCCCTGAGTGATTAATTTCTATAGCTCTGATTTCAGTTCTGGATTGCCTACTCTGAATTGTTTCTAGGCGAGAAGATAATAAATGTTTACCTTCTTTAAGTCACTATATTTACTGGGCCTTTTTTTTTCCTCTTCCAAATCTCCGTACTTGCAGCCAAACCTTATCTTGAAGACTATATGAAGTTTTGTATGACAACCAGGCATTTTAACAGAATGCAGAATTAGAATACTTAATAAACTTAAGGTAGGTACTATGTTCAGTAGTGAATATCAAATGTTAGCGATCTTTAAGAATTCACTCAGAAGGCTAGCATCCTCATCAAATCTCCCAGGGGCTGAAAGGCCATGGGATTGGATACTCTGGTCTAACCTAAGGCTTGTTTCTTTTTCTCAAAAGGGGGCCTTTAGTAACAGTGAAAAAAAAAATCACCGAGGCAACATCTCTAGCATTCAAGAGCCCAGGCATTGGTACAAAACAGTTCATTCTTAGTTTTCAATGTCGTTGCTGCAAAAGTTATTACCAATACCTCTCCTTTCAGCCAAAATCTCTTTGATGAAGACGTTATAGTTGATAAATGTATATTAAAAATAGCAATTTCAATTCTACAAATACCTAACCAGTACTCTTCAAAACTGCCAAGATCACGAAAAACAAGGATTGAGAGACTGTCATGGACCAGAGGAGATGGTAAGGGTTGTGCAGATCCTGGATCGGATCCCAGAAAAGAAAAGCACTGTGGTGACATCCAACTAAAGTCCGGACTTTAGATGATGGCGATGTGCCAATATTAGAGTTTTCGTTGTGACAAAGCAGACTAACATAGGACGTAAACAATAGGGGAGAGTGAGGGAGGGCATACAAGGAACTCTCTGCTCTAGCTTTACTTTTTTATACATCTAAAATCATTCTAAAATTTAAAATTTTATTTAAAAAATGGCAAAGTCTGTTGGTGGATTTGTTGCTATAATAGGTATAAAACCATGGACTCGTAGAAGACATCTAGTAAGTGATAATATCCTTCCTTCCAAGTAAACCCTAAAATCCTATCAACGCCTTCATTATCAGACAAATTCTTTGATGTGCACTTCTGTTATGGCATAACTGAACAATTTATTCTCTTATTATAAACTTACATACATTTGAAGATGTTACGGTTTTTTGTCCTTTTCTTCACCATCAATGATCTATTTGTCATCAGCTTTTCCTCCTACACTTCTGTCTTCCATGAAAGCATTTTTCTTTGTGATCTTTCTAAGTTTTACACATAGGACTAAATGTCAGATTCAAATCATACTAAGTGCTTTCACCAAGGCATCCTGACAGTAAGCTTCCTAAGGTCAAAGGTCCTCCTTCTCTGTGGTTCTCCCTCTTCCCTTTACATAGAGAAGGTTCGCGTTATATTTCTGTTAAAGTGATTTAAATTAATGAACAAGGAGTATAGTGAAAGAACCGTTTCATGATTCTTGAGTGATTGATCACCTTAGCAAAGATTCATGCATGATGTCAGATTTAATTACAACACTAAACTTTTAGCTCTCTCATATTTGTTTCAAAGCACCAGGTTAGACAGATTTTCCACTACATCACGAGCTACTCTTGTGAACATCAGATGCCTCTGGGAGCTCCAGGAACTTTTTCTAACAGCCCAGGACAAAAACAGTAAAGGAAACCCTCTTTTAGTAAAATAAAATCATACCTAAGGTTTGACCAAAATTCTGACAATTGCCAAGATTCCTTATTTCCAAAGAGCATCTAGAAAACCCACAAACTAAGTTCTAATATTTTTTTGTTTGTTTAATTCTAGATCCTTTCTTGCTGATTTAGCCTATTTTAGTGTCTGGCTATTTATTTCTTATACTACACTTTATCTTACACTGTATTTTTAGTTCGTTGCCTCAACTCTTTTCTATATTACTACACTCAACTATTTTCTGGGTAGATAATGACATTTTGAAGTTTGTTTCAGTACATTAAAATAAAAGAGAACATACAAAGAGGTCAGCTGGGAAGAAAAACATATCAGTGAGACAACATCCAATGATGCTTCCAGAAGTACTTTTGGCAGAACTTAATGAGGACAAGAAGAGAACCAACGATAATAAGAAGAAACAGTTTTGTTAAAGTGTGATCATCAATTACAGCAAAAGTGAATTTTTTTAAATAATTTTTGTCAAATTGGTTTCTATACAACAGCCAGTGCTCATCCCAACAAGTGCCCTCCTCTGTGCCTGTCACCCACTCTCCCCCATCCCACACCCCCCTCCCACCTCAGTTTGTTCTTAGTCTTTGCGAGTCTCTTATGTTTTGTCTCCTCCCTCTCTGTGTCTTTTTTCCTTTCCCTCTTCCCCTCCCCCATGGTTTTCTGCTAAGTCTCTCAAAATCCACCTATGCATGGAAACATATGGTATCTGTCTTTCTCTGACTGACTTATTTCACTTAGCATAATACCCTCCAGTTCCATCCATGTTGCCACGCATGGCCAGATTTCATTCTTCCTTATATTCTGTGTAGTATTCCATTGTATAGAAATTTGATTTAGAAGTTAAATACTCACATAAGTCATCCTTCAAATTGGGATCTGGCCTTGGAGTAGAAATGGGGCCAGCAGCACTCTGCCCGGGACAGCTCACATCGTGTTGGGCATTAGTCAGGGCTCAGTCCCTGAAAGAAGGTGCTGCTGAAGCCTTCTATCCTTATTCCCCTGGATCCTTTGATGATTCTGGGGTGTTTTCACTCCTAGCAGCCCGTGCCCATGCCCTTATTGTAGGATGACCCTCATGCTGCTATAACTTGCTTCTCAAGATATGATCTGCAAATCAGGAGCATCGGCATCTCCTGGGAACTTGTTGAAACTGCAAATTCTTGAGCCCAATTGCAGACCCACTGAGTCAGCAACTCTGGGGGTAGGGCTCAACAGTCTGTATCTTAATAAGCCCTTTAGGTGATTCTGACTGACATATGCGCAATTTTGAGCTCCACTGACCTATATGCATAGAAAGCCAAGTGACTGGGAGTTTACATTTTTGGGGAGAGGCAGTACCTGGCCAGTGTTGATAGATGTGAGTGCATCAAAACCTCAGGTGCCCCACCTCTGGTGGGGACAAATTGCAGGTGGGGCCCAAACTCTCTCCAGAACTCCCCTGTAGAACTGAGCCAAAATTGCCTTCTGTGGGACTCTCCTGATAGCAACCCGTCCTTGGCCTCTTAGCCTTTATATCCCTGCCTCGCCACCCTACTCCTTTACTACCTTTTCCTAGGACCAGTACCTAATAAATCATTTTCACATGAGCTTTCAGCTCAGAGTCTGCTCCTAGGGAACTATACAAAAACTATGTCCTTTGGTGAAAAAAAAATTCACCTTCATTGGTTATAGCTTGGCGACCCCGCATTATATTGTCAATCGTTGCTAGACTCCAGGCACTGTACTAGAGGATGGAGACAACATGAAGAATAGGAGTCTTTCTGCCTTAGAGAACCTAGGGCTAGTGGCAGTAGTGGTGGGGAGCAGACACATGAATGGATATTGTCAGTATAACAATATCGAAACTCTCAACAGTGCGAGGAAAACATTTCCCCCCGAATTCCTGAAAGAGGCAACAAGCCAAGCTAGCTGCCCAAGTGTGGATGAGGATTAGCGAGTCAGGATATGGAAGGTGAATGACAGATTCAAGCCCAAACCATGGTCCAAAACATGAAAGTGAGCAACAGAGAAAAAAGTCACAATTTGGTGTTTACGTGGTGTCAAGTTCAAAGTGGCAAGGGGCAGGTGGTGAAGCTGAAAAAAATGGGAAAGTATTGAAGCAGAGGAAGACATGCCCATGCCCTGTGAAGTCACATGGCCTTTTTCTGTAGAGGGTGGGTATCTGCTGATGGCTCTTAAGCATGAGAGTAACTCTGTCAGAGGTGCATAGAAAGATCCTTCTGGTTGAAATGAGAGGGGGTGATTGTATCATCAGAGGGACCAAGTCAAAGACTACAGGGATAGTTCAAGCAAGACATACCAGGGGCCTGATCTAGAGGGAGATATATCACACACTAAATATTTAGGGGGTGAAATTGGCAAGATTTTGACTGCACGAATGTACTGAATGACAGGGAAGAACGAGGCAAGGACAAATCCAGGTTTCTGGCTTAAGTGAGGCAATTAACTTAGAGTCATAATCATTTCCATTTTGTCAGTTCAGAATGAGGACTAAAACAGTCATGCTGAGAACTGCTCCCCCACCTTAGGAAAGCAAGACACAACTAATATTCTAAATCAACACGGTTGACGGAAAACTTCATCAGTGCCTGACAGACACAAGGTGGCTCTGATTAGCACAGATACAGAATTGCCTAATCAACAAAAACACCAGGCACAATTAATACACAGGCCCTTTCAGTTAAATGCAATTTAGGCATGATTACTTAAATGGAAAGTTTATGAAATTATCCAGTCTTTCTTAAGTAATTAATAAAATTCTAAGTCTTGAGAGAGTTAGACGTAGAGCCATGTACAAGTTTACTCGAGAACAAACAAACAGTAAACTGAAGATGTCTGTGTGTGCGGTGGGGTACAGGGAGCAAATACATAGTCACTGTGAGCTGTCAGCAAGGTAACCTGCAAAATGAATCCCTCAAATGACTATTTGGACAGGAACAAGCACAACACCTAACTCAGGTACATAAATATTACCATTAAAGATGCACCTTTTCTCAAAGCCAGAGCTTGCTGCCTGCAAAAAGGGAGGAGTTTGTAGAAATGACTTGGAAGAGGTTTTACTGGTGCCTCCAGTATAACCAGTCCAGCTCTATCCTCTTGCACAGGATGCACTGGGAGCAAAAGTGACCGAAAGGCAAAGCCAGCGCAAGAACTGGGCTCTCCTTCCGCCGCCGAGTGTTCGAGCTCTGAGAAAGGCCCCCTGGGTAATACACATGCGCATATTCGCATCTCTCCTTCTTTTCTGTTCTCTTTGACTTCAACTCCTTGGAAGAGAAATAGCAATAGGAAAGACCAGTGTCAGGCTTTCCTAAAAATAATGGGGATGTCAATTAGCCTCATCATCCCCCCATCAATCTGAGAATAGACTTCCTTTAAAGAAGCATCTGGGTCGGTGAGGGGGAGAGGCAACGGTGGGAATCACGTGATATTCGTAAAACCAAAATAGCTGCATTCTTTCCAACAAATTTATAGGCAAAGACCCCAATCCCAATTGGAATAGAGCAGAGATATCTGTCTGTCTGTCTTAAGGCAAGCAGAAAACAGTCAGCATGGACAATGCTGCAGCTACAGCAGAGCTGAGAAGCCACGTGGCACCAAGATTTCAGAGGGGCTGGGTCACATAAGTCACCCTTCAAATTGGGATCTGGCCTTGGGGTAGAAATGGGGCCAGCAGCATTCTGCCCGGGACAGTTCCTATAGTGGTAGGAGAAAGTTAGGGGTAAAGGGGGGGGCCTTTTAAGGGGATGTAGTGGTAGAAATATTTATTACTCAGTACTAATTCATTTCATTATTTCGATGACTGGTGTGCTGGTACCACACAGTGCAGATGAGTATCAGTCCTAGCAAACGAGAATATTGTTCTTTTATTAAACTCTCTAAATCCCCAAATGTGAAGCACAGGTAGGGTATGGCAGAGAATTTAAGGAAAGTAATGAATTGAATTAACTATAATGATCAAGGGGGAAAAAAGATAAGGCTAGGTAGCTTTAATAGGTAGAAGAAATGACTTAAATTATCTAACTCAAGGGAAGGATAAAGAAGAGCTTTCATGAAAAGATCTGAAATGCATATTCCTTTAAAGGTGAAGTTAATGTGACTGGTTTTCTGGGAGAGATAGGGGAATGCTGGGGTGATAGGTTAAGGACAGCGGCATTTCTCAAAGGAGCCTCAGGATCCTCAGATAATTACTAGAAGGTTCTCAGGGGTCACAGAGACCAGAACCTATAACTGTGAGAACACGGTTATCTGAGCAAGATGAGTAACCTCTGTCCATTCCAGACCTTTCTGTGCCTTCCTGACCTTCCAGCCTTTAAAAGACATGGCAATGTCAGAGGCTGACTTGGGCTTCGATCTTGAGCTGGGAGACTCTAAGAACATCAGGAAATACAACATGAGAAATTGATGGCAGCGGAATGAACCAACTTCCAACTCTAAAGACCTGACATATTTGGCATATGCAGGACACATGTGACCACTGTCACAAATGCTACAGCATCAATATGCCAGCAAAGAACTGGGAAAGTATTAAGTGTTTTAGTCTATAAACTTGGCCTGACAATTGACACTACATCCATTCAATACAATGGTACACAGCCATTAAAATGATCTTTGTAATGACATTGTAATATTTTTAACGTACATAATGAAAAGAAAGGATGTAAAATTACCTGTACAGTATGATTGCAACTAACACCAACAAACACCTAAAATAATAAAAAAAAACCCAAAATATTAACAATATTTGGGTGTGGGGATTGACATTTTGAGTGGTATTTCTTCACCCTCCGAGCTGTCAGCAGAGCCCGATGAGGGGCTTGAACCCACGAACCGTGAGATCATGACCTGAGCTAAAGTCGGACGCCCAACCGACTGAGCCACCCAGGGGCTCCCATAACACTTTCTTTGTATTCTCTTCTCAGGAGACTTTACCCTAAACAAAGGCGCGCGCGCGCACGCGCGTGTATGTGTGTGTGTGTGTGTGAGAGAGAGAGAGATAGAGATAGAGAGTCTGTGTATGTGTATGTGTGTAGTGGGGGGGGTTTCTCTTAAAAAGGCACACGTTTCTGGGATGATATTTCTATGGGCTGCTTTGAAAGGCATTCAAAATTCGTTCAGGGTGTTTCTGAAATTGTTCAAATGTCTGACACAAATTATTGCAGCTATTGGGGTCCCACGTGGATTAATAGTAAGTCAAAGGTAAAATTATCTCAAAATTAACTTTTGTCTTAACAAGTTTTATTATTTCTTAAAGAAATATATGATATTCCACACAACACATTGGTACAGTCGCCACCGCAACCGCTGTGGTGGAAACTATTATCACTCCACATAAGGCTGAGGCTTAGACAAGATGAGTAACTCGCTCAGGGCCACGCGGCTAGGAAGGAAAAGAGCAGGATCTGAACTGAGTGCTCTCTGACCTCAAGGCCTGTATCTTTGACTAGATCCTATATCATCTGTATTTTTTGATCCCAGAAACACCTGGGAAGTCAGTAGTCCTCACGGACCATCTTTCTCTAGCAGTGTTTTCTCTAGAACAATACCAGAGAAAGTCAGCCATCTTCGGGAACACACATACACACATTAACTACTGGAGTTTCTCACTGGCCACTTCAGAAGTTTAAACGAACCCTATCTTAGAAGCTACAGTTAAAGGAAGATGATGATGTCATTGTCCGATGGCTCACCTTTGATTAAATCAGCCTCAAAAATGTTACCGCTTGGACACATAAAATTCACTCCATCTTTGTTCTGTTTCGAATTTGCTAATTTATTTAAGACAGCTAATTGTATCTAACTCTAACATTTACTCTGAAAGACTTATCATGACCTGCTGCCAAAAAGGAAACGCTTCTGATCTGGTGAAATTGAATGAAATAGAGTAACGTTCTGGTTTAAAATTCACTTGCTTGACTTCCATGGCTTTCTGACCAAAAAAAAAAAAAAAAAAAAGGAAGAAAAGAAAAAGTTAATCTTTAATGATAATTTGTGTAATTTAATCATCAGGAGGCACCTCCATTACACTCAGCCAGGAACCAGAGACACAGAAATCCTAGCCCTACCAAACAAGCAACCCCCCTGTAATCTTTCCTTCTGCCAATTCTTGGGCAGAGGAGGGATGTAGTAATACAATTATGAGGGGAGCCCTATATTATCTCTCGCTAAAATTCAGAGGGACAGAAATGTGTGCAGCTACAACGTGAAAACTCTAAGTGACGGCTTTTGCAGGATGAGAAATATGTTGGCGTGAGACAAGGCAACAAGAAAAATCACGGGCCGAATCTGAGTGCAAAAATTTATGGTGAAATGGATTTCATCACAAAACACCTTTCCAAATGAAGAGCTAAATGCTAGAGGCCTCAGAGAATCATTTCAATCCAGATGGGCTAACACTTCAGAGAAGAACCTGTAGGGAATATTTCACAAAATAGGAATGAATGAAATCAGCTGATGGGGCTTCTACTGGTTTTTAGCCTCTGCAGAATATTCTATTTTCAGAAAACCTAAAGAAAGCAAATCCAAAAAGACTTTTTTTTGTTGTTTTCTGTTTAAGTGTCCAGGCAAAACTAGTTCTTCCTGAGGAAGCAGCAAAACTATAAAAATAGAGCCTCAGGAAACAGAAGTTGGGTCTTTACACGATGCTATTTAAAATATACCAGTGATAACTGGATGGGTCCATCTAATCTTTGAATCTGTCTCTACGGCAGTATATAATGTAGATAATTTCAGTGCTTTATCTTATCTCAACTTCCCAAGAATCCCGGGAGGTTGCAGGACATCATTGGGCCCATTTCCCAGATGAAGGAACTGACATCGAGAGACTAGAGGACTTCTCAAAGGATGGATGCAAATGGCAGGATCTGAACTTGAACCCCCACGTCCTTGGCATATGTGAGCCCAGGACAAGCATGACGACAGAGTATGCTCGGCAGCCAGCCTGCGCAGATTCAAAATCTGAGCTCTGTTGAATTGAAGGATGTACTTAATCTCTCTGCGACTCGATTTCTTTATCTATAAAGAGACAAGCACAGGACTGTTGCGAGGATAAAATGAGTTAGTATGTGGAAAGCGTCTGGACCCAGGAAGCACCATACTCGTGGCTGTTATCATGAACTATGTACAGATATTTGGTCCCACCTCCCCTTTTAAACATAAAAGTATACTTATGAAGTTATGTCTCCAATATTAATACATGGGAACCTCCAAACTCCCAACGTACTATGCAAAATCATCTGCAAGTTAGCATCTGATCCCAAGCCAGACGCCTCATTTTCTATGATCCTGATGTGTACACTCCTGCTCTTAGAGTTCCTCGTCCCTTCTGTTGGGCAATTGGTTGCAGTCCTGCTCAGAGCACCGCTCAGATGGAATGGGATCTGTTTCTTCCCGTTCACTGTCAGGATAGATACAATCTTAGAACTGGAGCTGCCTGAATTCCACGAACTCATTCGGACCCGAAAGAGGCACTTTGTAAAACACCGTAGATTAAGAAAACATAAAAGATCCCACTTGCCTCCTGATAGCAATTTTTTTATCTACTTCACAATTGCAGTCTGGTTATTACTTCTTATCACAGAGACCACATCATCTGAAAATATTTTGTATAAAGGATGAGGCCTGGCAGCACCTCTTAATCGCCCTGAATTTCAGCTCCCAGAAATTGAGGGTTGGAAAAAAAAATTCCTTGGAGAGCTAATTGTCACTTGCTATTTCTGATGAATGGCCATGATTCCCTTTAAATTTTAATACATCCAGAGGAAATAACCATATTGTAGGAGCTAATGAAATGTGCTACATGAGCAACATACTTGGAAAGGGCTGAGGTTTGGAGTTTGCTTTTGGAATTATCATAACTTAATTTGACAGAGGTTTAAGATACAGATAATAATAGCTGGATGCATGAAATATTAATGAGATGCTATGTGATGCTCCTGGCTTACAGCTGGTCAGTGAAAATGCTCAAGGAATGTTCATTCCTTCCCCTTCACTGTCCCCTCCAAAAAAAAAAAAAAAAAAAAGACTTGGTAAGACTGGTCTCAGCCCTCATCAACTCCCCAGGCTCCTGGAAATATGGCAGCTGGACCAGCAGCCTCCTGGGGAGCTTGTTAGAAATGCCAAACCCCAGGTCCCATTTCACCTCCACTGCACCAGAATCTGCAGTTTAACGTGATCCCAGGTGAGGGGCTCGGTTGGTTAAGTGTCCGACTCTCGGTTTCGTCTCAGGTCATGATCTCATGGTTCACGAGCTCAGCTCAAGCCCCGTGTTGGGCTCTGTGCTGATAATATGGAGCCTGCTTGGGATTCTGTCTCCCCTCTCTCTCTGCCCCTCCCCTGTGCACGCTCTCTTACTCTCTCAAAATAAATAAATAAACTTAAAAAAAAAAAAAAAAAGATGATCCCAGTGATTCCCATGCACGTGAAAGTTTGAGAAGCACGGGGCTACCTCCCTGCGGCCTTTGTTGGCAACTGTCTCTCTTACTGGAGGGCCCATTCCAGGAACGACACTCTGCTCGCCGTTCAGTGGCCAGGGAAAGTCAAGATGAGCCTAAATTTGATAGTCAGTACTATGATCTACTTGAGCGACCATTCTAAAACTAAAGGCAGTCAATCTCTCCCTGATTTTCTCTGATGTCTCTTGTTATTTACTTAGGAAAGCTAGCAAAAGCAGACTCGGCCTCACCTGCAATAACCCAGAACAACAAAAGCGTGAGTCATTCCGCTTTCACAACTCATAGCTGGGTGAGCCCAGGAATGAATGAAAGGCCAGGCCTCTGCTAGACTCAGCTCAGAAAGCAACCTCTAACGTAATGAACTTGTTGGCTGGAATGAAGAAGTTTCAAGAGATTCCAACAAGAAAAAAGAAAAAAAAAGAGGAAAACGAAAATAACTTAATGAATCACTCTAATTCTGGCAATACTCAATGTAGAAAAGAAAGTCTGAGTCTGTTTAAGTGACTAATACTATTAATTCAGCAAAATGATTTAGCAAATAAAGTTGGAACGTGTTTCACTTAGGATAAACCATCCTCCAAGAGAGAAATGGGAGCTGCCTGAGCCCCCTTCCCCCCCCCCCCCCGTTAAATCCAGGGCAGTCAGTCACTAACTGTTATTGTACCAGCCCCCTAGCCATTCTGTCTTGGGCCAGAAGGTGTATGTTAAAACTGAATGTAATTCGGGGGTGCCTGGATGGCTCAATTGGTTAAGTGTCTGACTCTGGGTTTCAGCTCAGGTCATGATCTCATGGTTTCGTGAGTTCGAGCCCTGCGTTGTGCTCTGTGCTGACAGTGTGGAGCCTGCTTGGGATTCTCTCTTTCTCTCCCTCCCTCTCTCCCCCTCCCTTGCTCACACTGTCTCTGTTTCTCTCTAAATAAATAAATAAATAAATAAATAACTTAAAAAAAATTTACAACTGAATGTAATTCAGTAAGCAACAGTTGGGCAGCAACTGCATACCTGGAATGCACGTACACCTGGTGGGAATTCCAAACATGGAGGTGATGCCGGGCATTCCCTTGGGAGCCTACAGTTACTCACGGTGGGTGTTGAGGCTGAACGTCTATTTCAATCCTTAGGAAAAAAATATTTTCATGCACAAATGCTCTACTTCAGCCAGGGGAAAGGGCAAAGCACGGGGTTCGGCACAATCCAGGTAATAGGCCCTTAAGCAGAAGTCCCTGATGATTTCAAAAGACAAAACATTAAATGCTTTAATTATCTCCGTGACATTTAATGGTTTCTCAAACACTTCCACATAGGCTACTGATGTTTACATGTTCTGGAAGCCTACAAAGAAGGTAAGGAGGTGCTTTTCCTCCTAACTTAACAGAAAAGGCCTTGCAGCTCACAGCTCACTCAAATGAGTGAGTCATGCTTACATAGCCAGGAAGCGGCAGAAAAACAGAATGTGAATTTGGATTCCACATCTCAGTCTAGGTCTTCGTCTACTATCCCATGCTCAGTGCTAAGTTGCATACGAAGCATATGCACATACTTTATTTCACTTTAGTTCTGATCTTAAATTACCCTGTGGACTGGAAAGCAGCAAGGGCGACTGATTCTGATTTTCGAATGAGAAACTTGTCAAGTGGCTCTTGGAATGGGTCATCGGGAAATCTTCGGGTTCCTAGACTGGGGAAGCTCTCCTCTGCTCCCCTGATGCAAGTATTCTCGACAATTCATTTCCTCCTCTTCTTGGAAACCTGACTTGACTATATTTCACAGCCTTCCCTGCCGTTAAGGGTATCCGTTTGATTGTGTAATGGGTATGCAAGGAACACACCTCTCTTGTAAGGCCTGGTCTAGGAAAGCATCCCATGTACACTCCTCTAAACCTCTTTTCTCCTGGCTGACTGGAATGGCAAACAATGACAAACATGGAAGCCATGCGTTAGTGGTAACAGAGCCACAGACAGCTGAGGTTCCTGAATGACTACATGGAGCAAAGTCACCTTTCTCTCCCACCTTACCATCAACTTAAACTGCCCTGGACAACCATTTGATTAATAAATAAAATTGGGGGACACCTGGGTGGTTCAGTCAGTAAAGTGTCCGACTTTGGCTCAGGTCATGATCTCATGGTCCGTGGGTTCGAGCCCTGCGTCAGGCTCTATGCTGACAGCCTGGAGCCTGTTTCAGATTCTGTCTCCTTCTCTCTCTCTGCCCCTCTGCCCTCCCCCCTCTCAAAAATAAATAAACATTAACAAAATTTAAGAAACAGAAATAAAACTTCTGCTGTGTTGAGTCATGACATGATTGGGTCAGTTTGTTTAAGCAGTTAGATGATCTTGGCTATGATACACGGCCAGCCTCCCTGCCTGCCAGCTCACTTGGGGGAACAGCAGCAGCAACGTGAGTCTTGCTCTGTTTCACAGAGACTATCAAATCCATCCCTGTGGTGACTGTTCAGGGTGCTCATAAATCATGGAGCCAAAATAACTGTGGAGAGATGAGCAACCGGGTACAGCCACTGGAGGCAGAGCAGAGAAGCAGATGAGATTAACTCTGTGAACAAATCTCAGTCTGGAGTCTAGCTCTGTTATTTCTTAGCTATGCAAACTCTGGCTGGTCCCTTAGTTTCAGAGTCTTGGTTTCCTCATCTATAAAACGGTGACGATAAACAACAATCATGGTATGGTGAATTTTAAGCCATGTCACAATTTAAGTGATATGCTTGGCACAGACCCTGGGGCATAAAGGACACCTAGGAACTAGCAGGCATTATTAATATTTAGCATGTGCACGGTGGGCTTTTCTGTCACCACAACACAACTAAAATGGCAGCCGAAGGTAATATGGGTAGTTAGTAATACAAAATCAGAGACGCGAGCTCTTCTTCAATTTGGTATTCCAAAGAGGAGACAACCACAAAGGACAGTGACTTGACAATTAAAAAGGTGCAAGTAGGTGCTGTTGATGCAAACAGGGCAGATGAATTAGCGAAATGAACAAAAGCAGGTTTGTCTCCAGCACTACTGGGTTTTACTCATAATCCTAGTTCAACCTGTCAAGTAAGATCTATCTACCAGCAGAATGCCTTAGTCATGCAGTGGTAGCAGGCCCTAGATTGGATTTTACTAAGAGTCTACATAAACAAAGCAGCGTGTAACTCAAGATAAGGACATTATTATGCCTCTCAGAGGCCTTAAGAGAACTCCAGAGAGTTAGTAAGAATTACATTTCCTTCTCCATTGGTCACTGGCTTTAAAGATAGGGTCATAATGTTTGCTCTATGACTGCAGGCTTATTTCTCTCATTACTTTCTTCACCTCGCAGTTTCGAAACTAGTTTGGAAAGGTTCCATTTACCATAGCGCTTCGAGAATATAAAACACTGACAGACAGACATATATAGGGACACCACCGTGTTACCTCTGCTTCAAATCTAATCATCCCCTCACCAAAATAAAATGTGCCCCTGTACAACTATAGCCATGCAGTACACTATTTTCAGATTTCATGGCACTCCAAATTCTCATGATTCTCTTATTCGCTGTTGCATTTTAAAAATGACAATCACTAAATCCAACTGTATTTAGTTAGGTTCTGTGTTACCAGTTACGTTCATTCATATTGAGAGCAAGTACAGTCTTCCTGGGATTACCAAACCATCAGGAGCTGCCTTTTCTGCAGGTGGAAAAAAAGGGGATGATTAGATCTGAAGGAACTCTCAAAGATTCGCTGTTGTGATCTTTACCATGTTTCTCAGCCACATCCCTTGTAGGTATTTTAGCATTCAAGTTGACACATGGCAGGCCAACTGAAGCTGCATTCTCTGGGGCAATGCTGACAAAATGCCCCTTGCCCCCATGCGGACCCAAAAAGGGCCACTGGCCAAAGACCCGTGCATCTGCCTCTGAGCTGTCTCATTTCCATTCCGTCTTCTCCACACTCATGGCCTCCACCCTGCTTGGTGCTGTTCTGCCTTTAACACCCCTTGCAAATCTTCCCTTTTCACAAAGAGGCCCTCGAAGTCAGAATCATTGGTGAGTGAGAGTATCTATCAAGAGATGCCTTTGTTTTCGTTCTGTAGTATTGGTTCCTAAGGTTAAGCTTCCATTTATGAAAAGTGCTACTAGTTTTCCATTAAGGGAGTTATGCCAGTATCCATAGAGATACACGTACATGCATACTCTTTGTAGATATATTTAAGTAGAGTAAGTCCATTTAAAGAAAAGTATTAGAAAATTATACGCAAAAATCACGATGATGTAAGCTAATGACTAAAGTGGGGAAACGTAATTGAAAAGCAACATGAGACTCCAAATGTGATGTAGGGTTAGAGTTTCTGTTTTCCAGTAGGCATTTTGTATACACCAGGGCTTTGTTCATTAAAAATAATAATAAAACATCTGCAAAGAGGAGCCGGAGAGGCTCCAGTTTCTGTTTCACATGTACAATTAGCAGTTTTAGGAAGCAGCCTTCCGGAGAGAAGCGTGTCCTGAAGGGTGCCCTTCCATTTCTTTTTCAGCTGAAACACGGTGGCGGGAAAGCAAGCTGCATCCGCGCCGGCTCACGCGCCATAGTGCGCCGCCTGTCATGGCACCCGGGCGGCAGCCCATCTTCAAAGGCATTCTGGAAGAAATGGCAGCTGCTTTTACCAAGGATAATGTGATTTCTTCCCTAAGTTTTATTGAATGTGGAGCAATTTTTTTAAGGGGTTTTCTTTTCTCTCTAAAATGGCGCTCTGTTTGGCAAGGGTAGTGCGCATACCACTCGCTCACCCAAGTTTCTAATGAAAACTTAACGGCTACCTCTGCGTTCTCCCTCAAGCTGCAGCCTCCGCCCCCAGCCTAGGACCTCGCTCTCATCAGGAAGGGTTTGGGTCCACGGACAAATACACAGGAGACAAGGTGCCCGGCAGGACTCCGAGAAAGGAAAGAAAGTTTTCTTCTTTTTCCACAGTAGAGGGGATGTTAAGATAGAACAAAATGGTCCCATTTTTTCAACAAAAATTAATTCTGCCAGCCACAGGAAGACTTGTAACTCAGATGCCATTTGTCAATGGTTTAAGAATCATGTTAGAGAATCACCTCGATTTTGTCACCCGTAAAGCAGGGTCCTTTTATCTAACCCCAACATCAAAGGGATATTATAAGAAACATTTATGTATCTTTAAAGTGCTTGTGGTTCTCAGGGCACCTGAGTGGTGCTTGGTCCACTGAGTGTCCAACTCTTGATTTCGGCTCAGGTCATGATCTCAGGGTCATGGGATTGAGCCCCGCCTTGGGCTCTGCGCTGAGCATGGAGCCCGTTTGAGATTCTCTCTCTTTCCCCTCTGCCCCTCTCATCTGCTTGCCTGGGCTCTCTTTCTCTCTAAAAATAAAATAAAATTTTTAAAAAAGTGCTTGTGCTTCTCAGGGGGGAAATTTTTTAGTGTTTGGGGTGAGACTATAAAATAAAGCATCAAAAATGAATGAAAACAAATAAACAAACAAACACCTTTTCTCTCTAATTGTTACCTTTGCCTCGGAAACTACATATAAGATTTCATCAGCCTGGTAGCCAACCCCCCTTAATAGCATATCCTGATACTCCATGATATTCTCTCCTGCTATTCTTTTATACCTCCAAGCTATAGAAAACAAAAACAAAAACACACAAACACAAACAAATAAACCAAAAAGCAACCAACTTCGCACTGTTCCACTACATGCTTTCTTATCTCTGTTTGCTTATGCTGTTCCCACTAACTGGAACACCCTCCTTACTGCCTGCCACGGAAGCCTTTGCTATTTCTCTTTTCTCTAAAGTTACGTGTAGAGTATATCCACATTTCTCGTGAGCATTTCTTACACTAATCTACTGCATAGTTGTGTATCAGAACCACCTGACAGATACGTTAAACTACTGATCATTCACCCCAGCCGTAGAAATTCTGATTTAATGTGTACAGAACATAGCCTGGAACATGGAGGATTCTAGAAGCCCCCAGGAGATTCTGGCATGTAATGAAGTTTGAGAACCACTGCGATAGATACTTACAATCTTCTCTAGGCCTCTGCTATCAGACAGTGAACTTCTTACATTTGTTCACCTTGGTATAGATGGATGGCAGTGGGAAAAGACTCAAGCATGTAGTTCGGCATTTTGAATGCATCTAGGCCTTGGCTTGCTAAAAGCTAAGGCTACCCTGGTCTCATTCCAGGACACCTACATTTCTGATAGATTTTCAGGCTGATTCTATAACATTATTGTACAGGTTATTAGAAAGAGACCACGAGGAGCAGGATGGCATCACAATTCAGCCAGGTTGTGGATAGCTTCTGCATCTAGGAAATGTATCATGCAGGCTATTTTAGGTTCTTAATTAGACATGGAAAAAATAGCCATCTGGTGCCACCAAGTATGGACATTATAAACTTCTTCTCCAATATCCACATGAACATAATTTGCCTCTTAATAAACCAAATGTCGCCCATGAGATGAACTGTTGTTTTCAAGATGGCGCCTTTCAGTATGGCCATGCATAACTATTACTTGACATACACATGGGCACAGTCTGTTCTCAAAAACAAACAGTTCAGAGTGACTTTAAATGGGTAACATTAAAATTCATAGTAAAATCTAACACCTGGCCCTGAGCAATAATCAGATTGATTTAAAGGCCTAATACATCCCGCATGATCAAGAGTTCTCAAAATCTCTCCTAGACTCAGGTTATCTTACTGTTGTTTAAAGGACACTGTCAGCTTTCCTCTCTGTGAATTCTTCTTTCTGACAGTTTACATGTTTTGTTTTATACTCCATCTCTCTCATCCTCCCAGAGGCTTAAATCAGTGAGAAATGGCATGTCAGTTTCTCCTAAAACATTATTAATGACAGACCAATTTCGGCAACATCTGAACTCACATGTATATCCAAGCCCATCTTTGAGAATATTTCAAATCAGTCTTTCCACCGTATTTGTTACTCTGCCTGAAGGAAAATGACAGACATTCTAGATTTCAGGGAGAAACTACCCAGACGTAGGCTGTGGCTAACACAAATTGGCTGAACTGAATGTCAAGGAGATGCAAGTCATTTTCTTTTCATTAATTCCCCCTGATAACTTCTTCTTACCTCATTTTCCCTTTCCTACCTATGTTTGTTCTTTTTTTTTTTTTAAATCCACTCCTTTAGGCATTTTTGTTCTCTCTTCTTTATGAGAGAGAATGACAGCTCATTCTTTTTTTTATCTCACAAGCTTAGCCTCTGGTTTTGGGGTGACCTCTCCCTATGTGTAAATCTACGGGGGATGCTCTCATCCCTTCACGTCCTCCTTGACCCTGGCCATGCCCTGCACTGGTGGCAGTGGAAACCACAACTCCCTCCAGAAACAGATTCCAGCACATTCCAGATACAGGCGTCTGCCAAAATAAAAATATACATGCAGATGGACAAGAACTAGAAAGGGAGGCGCCCAGACAAAAATTGAAAATATTTTCTAGCATGGTGAAATTTCAGGAGATGCTTTGTTTATTTCCTGCAGTGTTGTTTTAACTTGGTGATGACAGTGTTTTATAGCAGAAATTTAAACTTTTAAATAAAAAATTACACTTTTTAAAAAGCTGCCTTCGAGTCTCTAAAACATCGATGAATGTTTTGGGGAAAAAAGTGGGGTCCGGGGGTGGGTAATTCAAAGAATGAGACAGGATGAATATCTCTGTGGAGGCATTATTAGGGCACGGACATAGGAGACGGACGCCTTCCTTGTGTGTAACTGAGTCTATGAACTACTGGATTTCTATACATTCTTTCTCCCAAGGACCATCGCTTTTATTCTTGCAGGATTCGAGCTGACTCGGTTCTCCTAACCTTCTGAAGCCCTGCATTTAGTTCCCTGGCTCTTCTGTGCTATTCCCTCTGCTTTTGGCTTCCACCCCCCTTCACAGCTGTGCAGTGACATCTAACACTTCCCGGGAGCATATGCTGGGAGACAGGTGCCAAAGCAGTGGAGACTGAGAAACGGAGGAGACCCCATGAAGGGCTGGGCTCTGCCTCACAGGGCCCTGCTCTCCTTCCTCCTTGGTCCCAGGGACAGGGCAGGCCCAGCTGACCACACAGATACTGTTTTCATTTATAAAACTGCATTTTTTTTATTCATTGAAATAATCCATATTAAATGGCCCAACATGGTAAATTTTCCATATATGTTAATGTTTATTACACATCCACCTCCCAAGTTAGGCCTACAGGGCTGAACCAATGGGTAGAAAAGTTGAGGGCAATTTTCCATCGACTTCCAGTTTAGGCAAAAAAGCATCTCCGTGACCCATTGGAAGGTCTGCTCATTCTCCCTACTCAGATGAGCTCCAGAGAGAAGAACATAAAGGAAAGGTCTCTGTGGGATGTATTATGACCATTCATTCATTCGTTCACCAATATTTACTGAGCACTGATTAGACGTCAGGCTATCATACAGTGTCTAGGATACAACACTGATAAAGCAAATTTCCTGGCCCCAAGGAACTTGAGAGTAGCAGAGGAGACAAATACTGAACAAGTAATTAGATACACACACACACACACACACACACGTATAATATGTCAGCGCTCTGGAGAAAAACAAACTGGAGTGGGAATAACAGAGAGTGGAGTAGGGGAGTGATTGCAGATGGCAGGTGGTTGATCAGTGGAAGCTTCTTCAATAAGGCGACATTGAGCAGAGCCTTCCATGGGGACCTCCTAGGAGCCTGTTCTTCAGTAAAACCAACGCCATCTGATACATAAGAATTCTTAGTATATATGGCTTTAGGACTATGTCATTTTTATCATACTCCTCCTCTATGTGAATAAAAAGGATTTGCCGTGATGATTATAAAATGGAAGAAATATATTTGTTCACGTACAAACTAAAATATGCATTCATCAAACAAAATCCTGTACTTTGAAGTATCTGAATGTTAAAAACAAACAAAAACCACAAGTGGTCACAGAGGATGAAGGAATGAATGGGACTCAAGATCTATTCATTTTTACAATCATTGTCCTCCATGCTAATTCCAAATCTACTAAGTAAATGCAAGAATACCTGATCCCACAGGGGCTGGGGGCACAAGCTGTGCCTGTAGCAAGGGAAGGATACTGGATCCATTAAGTACTTTTTGGTAAGTGGACACCTGAGGCTATGTGTGCCAGCTGGCACACTGGGACTTCTCCAAATTATCCATGAATAATTCAGCATTTATTAGATGATAATAAAAATGTGCTAATTTGGAGTTTACATATATTATTACTTTAATGTTTATTTTGTTATTTTTGAGAAACACAGAGAGAGGACAAGCAGGGGAGGGGCAGAGAGAAAGGGGGACTGAGGATCCGAAGCAGGCTCTTCACTGACAGCAGTGAGACTGATGTGGGGCTCGAACTCATGAACAGTGAGATCATGCCCTGAGCCGAAGTCGGATGCTCAACCAAATGAGCCACCCAGGTGCCCCTGGAGTTTACATACAGTATTAAAATTTAACAGTAACCACAGTAACACATATTTTGGGGCGGAAAGAGTATTTTATAACTGACATCATTCAGATGTGCTGGTGTTGGGGATACTAAAAAGCAGAACCACTCAGCAGGTTTACGACAGTTTTAAATCCTCTATGCACCTGCTGATCCTCTGCCTACAGGGTATGCTACTCCCCGTCCCATCCTAGACATACCACTGATGGGATGAGCTGAGTGACTGTGAGCCCGTCTACTGTTCTTCATGGGCCTTACAGGTCCTGAACACAACAGCTCACAGCTTGGAAGTAAAGTGATATGACACAGTCGCTGAGGCTCCCCAAAACAGCTTGTTTGATGCTCATAGAAATGGAGCCACCCAACCTCCACATTTATTAGAAAGAGCATTACCTCATTCTTGAGAGCAAAGAATAGATACTGACCGGATAGCTACAATGTGTAAGATGGTAAGCCAGGGGTTCACAAAGTTATGAGACACGGTCTCGGAACTTAAGACATCGCTTGGGCACAGCTCCTAAAAGGCAAACAAAACAAAACAAAACAAAACAAAAACCCATAGTGCAAATAAAGTCAAGAGAGAGAAGCTTATTAAAAAGAAGAGATTACTTTAATCAGGGGTGGGCAAGGCAAACAACTGCATTAGTGTTTGAGCCAGGTCTCAAAAGGATACAATGGCCTTGGATGAGTGAAAGGAAGAGGAGAGAGAAAATCTTCAGTGGAGACTACATCAGGGGTGTAGAAAATGCAGAGTGTGTTAAACAGTCAAGCAACAGTTTGGATGATGTCCACCAGGAGCATTGAGATGCATCATGAAACACATTAGGGGAAGTGGAATGGGGCTATAGGTGGCCTTGAAAGCCTCCGTTACAGAGTTTGACTTTACTGACAGCTCAGTGTTACCAAATGATTTAAGCAATGGGGTAACTAAATCAAAGTGCTATCTTAGGAAAATGAATTGGGAGGTAATCTGAAGTAATGTAAAGGACTGACGTAAAGGAAGGGGGTAAAAAAGAGCAAATGTGGACACAAGCATACAGTGATCAAAGAATTTGAAGAATTCTCTTCAAATAGAATGGAATGGGTGACCTTTGACAAAGGATCAAACATCACAAAATTAAAATTCAGAGTTTGTATTTTTAATTTGGGGAATGTGAAGATATAAGACAGGGGAAGATAGTCACACAATTGGCATCTCGTAAAATGCTCTTATGTTTGCTGACATAGAATTGTGAGCTAAAGATTCTGAGGTAGATTCCCAAAGAAACAATACAGCAAAGTCAGAGGGGCAAAGACTTCTCTTCGAATGCTGGAGTTCAATTGCTGGTTTCTCCACAAAAACCAGTAGAAGCCTTGCATCCTCAAAACCAAGTAAACAAACAAAAGGATTACTTACATGAAGCTCCGATAAAATTCTGTCTGGTGTTTGGTCCCACCTGGGACAGCTGACCTTAAGTCAGACAATAGAATGTGAAACCCTCAGAACCCTTTAGAAATTAAGATCTACCTTCTATTTCTAGTTCTTTTCTTGGAAACATAAGCGGCTTCAATTATAAACACTAAACAAACAAACAAAGAATAAAAACGAATCCTCTGAACAAGCTCTATTTTAGGGCTGCACTTAATTTGCAATTTCTCTTGTGCTACTTAATTCACCCCTCCTCCTTATTTTTTTAAAGGTTTATTTATTTATTTTAAGAGAGAGCATGAGCGAGGGAAGGGAAGAGAAAGAGGGAGAGAGAGAATCCCAAGCACGCTCCATGTTCAGCGAGGAGCCTGATGTGGGCCACAATCTCATGACCAAGAGACCAAAACCTGAGCCAATATCAGAAGCAGGATGCTTAACCAACTGAGTCACCCAGGAGCCACACCTCTCCTCTTTAAATAACGCTTCCTACAAGAAAACTTCAGCAATCCAAGAGAGAAAAAGGCTTCACTCTCATTTGTGACTTGTCTTAATGGAGAGATGCAAGTTTAAGAAAGTCTAGACAGCCAGTATACTGGTCTTTATTATCAATAATTTTCTGATTTTAAGGTCTCATCCATATTATAAATTTTGTGTTGCAACCATGCGTTCTTCAAGTCACTCAAATTAAAAACAATATAATTGAAATATTTTGCATCAAATATCAAAGTCCTTGTGCTATATACAGTTTTTTTTTTTTCAGTAGATATGAGCCTTTGTGTGAGGGCTTCTCTTGGAAGAAAAAGACTTCATGTCCTAGGAGGTGAGGGCAGGATTCAGATCTTCTGGGGAGGAGAGAGGAGAAAACAGACTGGATATTCAGTCTCCTTTTCTGACTCAGTTTATCAAAATCTTTGCACTTTGAGAAACAGGGTGAGCTTCCATTTTGAGAGCTACAGGTGAAATGATTTTTCTCAACATTTTTCAAGATTTGGTTTCAGTTTTTTAACCTGAAGATGTCAATTTCCACCTAAATTTAAAGAAGCCCTTTGAATTGCCTGGGGAAACGGAGGGAGAGTTGGGAGGGGAAAAGGCAAGCATCCCTGTGCACCGTGTCTACAAGGTGGCAGCGAGTGAGGGCTTCTCACCGTGAAATCAACATCATTCGCTCCTTGATTCAGTCTCTATCAGGAGGATTTTCACACTTCCAAAAACACATCTTTCTAAACATCATGAATAATGGATTGAGATTTCTCAAACCCCTTCCTTTCCCTCCATAATTTAAATCAAGCTCTTTCAAAGCCAACATACTACATCTTGATTGAAGCCTGAAAAGGTTATAAATAGTAAAGGTTGAAAATTTTCCACAAAGGTAGGTAGATGAAAAAAAAAAATAAGTCTTATACCATACACGGGCAAGATGTACTCAGCAGCTCATTATCGACACTGTCCTCAGTCACTGTGCTGATGTCTTGAAAGAACATGAGGAACAAAGAAGGGCTCTTGCACCATTGTGCTTGCCTCCAAGCTGAAACCTCTGCATTTATTTCCTGCCTCCCCGAACCATGCATAGGACGCCATATTCTTTACGCGAAACTTGGCACAGGGAATCTGTGTGTCACTTGAATTCGTAATACAGTCTCCCTCTGATGCTAGCCACTGTTTGAATGCTGCATGCCCTGTACCCTCTAGAGGACTGAAGCTTACACCTATAAACTGTTTGCTGAGTACCAGTTTCCAAGCTGGAAGAACTGTTTCTCCTTCGCTTCAAATTCCTCTAGATTTCATGTGAAACTCCCACCAGTGAAGTATATCAGGAGTGAAATCATGTGTCACAACCACCCGATCTTTACAGAAAATGCTGTAAGAATATGAAAAGGATACTTCAGGCTGGGCCAATGAGAAGGGGTGATTCATGGATGAGGTTGGGAAGTCTTAATAAGAATAAGCGTTATCTGCATCATGTTATTTCATTTCCAAAGGACTCTCAGAAACATGTACCATCTGACCTTCAGAATAGCCCAGTGAGGCCGTTCCATCTCTCGGGGAGCTCCAGGTAACTTCCATACAGTAAACATGTGCTGAGTAACCGGTGTGTGCCAGCTATTGGGACACCCATTATCATCAAGGCCTCTGCTCCCATGGAGCTCAGGGCTGAGAAGGAGAGACAGATAATAAATGGCAAACACAAATGAATCATCAAGATAACTAAAGACAGTGAGAGAAGTCATGAAGAAAATCCATCAAGGCAGTATGTTAGAGATGGGACGCTGTTCTCGAGGGTGACACTCAGGCTGAGAATGGCAAGGAGTAAGCAGCAAGCAAAGGGGTGACCTGAGGGAGGGACATGTCAAACAGAAGGAAGTGCGTGTTCAGCAACTTTGTTTTTGAGAGGCACGGGGAAGGGCAGAGAGGGGGGCAGAGGATCGGAGGGGCTCGAGCTCACGAACCTTGAGACCACAACCTGTGAGGAAGTTGACTCAGGCGCCTCACGTTCAGCAACTGTGAAGCAGGGACCTGCTCGGCATGTCCTACGAACAGCAAGAAGGCCAGCATGACTGATGGGGGCTCTGGAGAGAATGGGAAAAGCAATGGGTTGGAAAGGTGGAAAGGCCCTCCCTGCTTAGAAGTACATGACCATGCATAAAGAAATAAGATGGAGGAGGAGGAGGAAATGGGACTGATATTTGTCGAGTGTTTACTGTGGGCCAGACTTTGAGCCAAGTTCACAGCCATAAGTGGTGGGGCTGGGACTCCAACCAGATTCTCTGATTCCAAATCCTGTATGTCTCATACTATGCCGTGCTGCCCGGCCCACACCCTGCCATCTGGGTGGCCAGCTTTGGCTCACCCAGGTGCAAATGGGAAAAAGGAAAAATGATATCTGAAACCCGCATGAGATCCTTTTTACCTGCTGGCCTATGACCTGAAGATTTGCTTATGAGCGTGGTAATTTTAGCCTGAATTTTAAAAGTTGCAATTTTTCTAGATGTGAAGCAATATCGTCTTCAATTCCTATCTTCGGTGGCCTCTGGTCTAAAGACTCGGCTGACTGTCTCTACACTCTGAGACAAATTCAAGCACTGAAGATAGAATATAGTTATCAGATGAAACTAAAAAGGTGACAGGAAAAGAAAGAAAGCAAGCATATTTAATGCCTCCTGGAAATGAATCCAAATGGATATGGATGGGTGTTGCAAGGAGAATGCAGTATAAGTTCTTTCTCTAAGCAAGTTTGAATACTCTCTCTGACACTGCTTTTACGTGAGCTCAAATTGCTTTAGAAACCTGTCATATCGAATTAGCAAAAGAAGTTAGTAATTCAGAGGGGTGCCAATGTGGCATTATTAAAAATTGCTGGCTGGAAGGCTTCCCGCAGCATTATTTGGGGACAATAACTCACTTTCATCACCATGTATCAGTATGAGCAAATGATGGGCTTTCTGTGGCTCTTGGATAAAACTTTTTAAAAAGTCCACCCTACAGAGGAAAATGCCCAGACATTTGCATTTTAGCAACAAGAGAATTTGGACACAAGAGCACATGCAAGTGTTGGCTCCATTCTGGTCAACTGGCATGAACCAAAATCAGTGACACAGACCCGTGGCAGCCCAATAGAACAGTCCGGTTTCAGAAGACCCTTGACCTTGGCCTCAAACTCAAAGGCTGGGAGAATTGGGAATAAATAGTATAGATGTGTAAAATAAAATACGATGCTAGTACTCACGATGGGCCATCTCTTCAGAGAAACCGACCACAACCATCCTATCTCACCCTGCCTCATCACTCTCTGTCATGTTACCCTCATAATTTTCTTTTTCTTTACAAGACAGAACAATTTCTGGAATCACCCAATTAATTTTCATTACTTGCCTGGCTACTTCTATCCCTCCCATCCCAGATCATCGTCTCCACGAGAAGGAGAATTTTAAGCATCCTCCACCAGCCCCTACGAACAATGCCTGGAGCACAGTAGGTACTCAATAAATCTTGACTGAAAGACTTCTGACTTCACAAAAATCTCATTCGACAATAGCAGAGGCTATTCTGTGTGCAGGAGTAGTATTTCATCAGCTGTTAACAGTGAAGCCTATGCAAGCTAGAATCCAAGTGGTCATCTTGAACCGTCTGATGACCAGAGATCGGCTCGATGTCTAGCTACTTACCAGAAAGGATCTCAGGTGAGCAGTAGTGGTGGGGCGATTTGGGGTCTCCACACCAAAGTAAGCATGCCCCTTCGTAAGCTCAAAGAAAATATTACCCAACTCTTCAACACCTGCTTCCTGATCTACACGATGAAAATCTTATCTTATCTCTGAGACTTCTCTACCTCAAAGAGTCTAATATTTTTCTGCACCTTTTTATTTTGCCAAATTTTGAGGTCTCAGCCTTCAGAAAGGGTGCAAGGATTGCACAGTGGACACTGTAGACTGAGCGACTGTTAAATATTCTGCTGCATTTGTTTTCCCTCTTCTTGTACATAGAGGTAAGCATGTGTGAACGTGGACACGTGCATCTATGTGTACGTGCATGCATGTGTGCGGTATGTATGTGTACACATCTATGTATATGTACATATGGGCATTAGGTGAACATGTGAGTATATACGTATATTTGGCTTGAATTATTTGAGAGTTCGTTGCAGACATTAATGTCCTTCATCCCTAAATACTTCATCGTGAATCTCCTTAGACCAAGAATAGTTGCCTATACTACAATTATCACACTCAGGAAATGTAAAATTTATAACTCTACAGTTTCCTAATAAGCAGTTGGTTTTCATATCCCTTAAATGTCCCCAAATGTCCTTTATAACTTCTTATTCTTGATCCAGGGTCCAATCAACTATCACGCATTATATTTAGTTGTCATCTTTCTTGAGTCTCCTTTAATCTAGAATGGTTCCCAGCCATGTTTGTTAATTTTTGGCCCTTTATGACCCTGGCATTTTTGTAGAGTCCTGGGCCAGCTGTTTTACGGAATTTCCTTCCATTTTAATTCACCTGATTGTTTCCTCTAATTATATCTAGGTTAGAGTCTATCATTCTAAGTACCTAACATGACCAATGTAAAGTAGATATGAAATAACTCTGGTTCCCAAAAGAGATTTTTAGGCTGAAATAGCAAATTAACGGAGGATAAGAACACTTCTGACACAGGTATCAGGTCTCACCTGATAAATGAGTCTCCTCAACTTGTTCAAAGCCTCCTCAATGCAATCAGGTTAGTGCTTCCCATGTATTAGTCACTCACGTATGACCTTCAAGAATTTGTTACACCCAAGTTCTACTTGTATTAGCATTTATGCATTTATTTTAATTCAATTAATTTATTTAAACTGTTATCCTAAGAAATAATATCCATAACAACGGTTCTGCTATGCTTGCTACATTTTCCTCACACTTATCTAGGTATACGAAAATACCAAAAACAAATTTGTGCACATCTAAAACTTTCTCCCATACCACGGTGGGGTTCTTGGGGAAATACCGAGTACAGTATGGTCACATTGCTGTGTGTGTACGCATGTGTTGTGTAGACAGAGTTGGCATAAAAGGCCTTCTCAAGAACTAAGGAAACAGGAAGGTGCCCAGGTTGTCAGGCCAAGCCAGGGACAACACCTAAACAAATGACAAGACCTGCAATTCCTGAGAGGCACAGCTGCTATCTCCAGCCTCCTGATGCCAGATTGATAGCTTCTCCATTCATTTCCCAGGCCCTCAACAGGCAAGATTGAAAACAGGCTCAGGAAAATGCTACTCAGCCAAACTCTGACACTGATGGAAGGAATCACTGTGTTCTCCAGAAGATCACTTTGTGGCCTATAAAATATGCATATAGATCACAGAATTCCTGATGTTTCATACCCTCTACATTTTCCAGAAAGAGAGGCCCAGGGACACTAGGTGGGTTGTCCAGAGTCACACTGTGAGTTGAGGGCAAACCAGGAACTTTTCTACAACCTCAGATCCCTGAGGCCAGTTCATTCCACACCCCGTGCTGAGGCCTGAGCCTATACAGTTTTTTATGTATAAAACCATATATATACCATTACACACATAAAGCCTTATTTATACACACACATATAAACACACATACATATGCAAAACCACATTCTGGCTTCCTGGATCCCTCCTAAATGCTCTTTCAACCTCAAATGTGTCCAGCCCCAAAGCCAAGGGCATTCTCTGAACCTCACCGCTGTCATCTTTGCTGCTCACCAAACAGCCATCTTTCCCTGTGTCCCTGGCTCTGTGAACCATGCAGCCCCGGCCAGCCCATACTGAAATGCTTCTAGTAACCCTACCCATCCTAATTCCTGCCAATGTGTAATCATACTAAAAAACTCAGCATGGGACCTCCAGAAAATTATTCTAGGGCTAGACCTCCCACTTCCTTTATACCTCAGGTCAAAGCCTTGTGGCGCCGAAGGCCCGGGTGGCTCAGAGACGGGTTGGAGAACACCCGACACCTGTGCAAGCCGCTGGTAGATGCCCCGCTACCCATTGGTCCAGGACGCATTCAGGGGCTCTCCCCTCTCTTTCATCCCAACATCCAAATGGTTACTAAGTTGGCATCCATCTCCCTAGAGCCAGTCTCCTCCCTTCTCTCTTCTCCTTCCCTGATACACCTCAGTTCGGGCCCTCATGTGCCTCCCCTACACTGTTATAAGGTCTCCCCCCTTGGTATTCCTGCCTACTGCCTGCCTACCAACTCACCCTCTATATCAATGGCTCTCAAAGTTTGGTCCAGGGACTCCCAGGGTCCCTGAGACCCTTACATGAGAATGAGACTATTTCCATGATACTGTACAACACGATTTGATTCTAGACATGATATAGACTATTTCCATAAACATACAGATATAATATTAAAGATGCGATTTGCCTTTTCTACTCTTATTCTACCATGAGTGTACTGTGGAGTTTTCCAAAGGTTTTCCAACATGGGATATCATAACACAGTGAATCCAGAAGCAGATCTGAGACTCAGAGTCTTGTCCTAAGTCAGGTGTTAGCGATGTGCAGAAATGTAAAAGGATGTCACTCTCCTCACTGAATTTTTGTTCTGGAAAATAAATTATTTTTCATAAAAACGTGTTCTTTATGTTAATATGTAATGGGTTTTTTATTGTTATTTTAATGAATTAGCGATCATTTTTTTTTGTAATTTCTCAGCTTCATTTTCTAATACGGTAATTAAGGATAGTATAGTCCACCTAAACAAAAACTGCTTGGGATGCTCCATACAGTAAGTCCTTCATCCACGATAGCTCTGTTGCCCTGTTTGCTTCCTAATTCATACTAAGTCTCCAGGTATCCTTCCCCTCCTCTCTCTGTCAGGTGCAATACCAATTTTATCTTTCCCTCAACCTATCCAGGGTCTCTAAAGCCCCTTTTAAGCCATTCTCATCAACTCGCAGCCCAGGTAAATATGACTCTTTTCTCCGTGACCTCCCTGCACCCAGCACTCCACCTGTGATGCTTCGTGAACTCAGTTTTCCATAGATCTATCTCTCCCTCCCATGTCCGCAAGCTCTCGGAGGTCAGAGACAGAATCTCACAATCCGTATCTTTGTATCCTCAATCCCTGGGACAAATCCGGATTTGTTAAATGACTTGAACACAGCGGGAGTGGAATAAATGGGACAGGGGGTTTCTGAACATCAGACATGGGGAAAGAGAATGAACAAGAAAGGGTGGGATCAAAGAATTCCTTATGTCCAACCTGGGAGGCGTCTGCACAAAGCAGTGCTTTTTAAAGTTGCTAGGCACAAGAATTATTTAAGGAGCTTGTTAAAAATGCAGATTCCTAGCTCCACAGTTGCAGCTACTCTGACTTTGCTGGTTTGAGGCAGGGCCCAGCACTCTTCAGTTCAATAAGACATAGGGTATTCTGATGAAGGGGGTCCTCAGAACACATTTTATGGACCACTAGCAAAAAGAATACAGTGGGTCAAGGGGTAGCAGTTAGTAGATTAGGCTGTGCTGAATCACGTGGGTGGGGGAGGTAGGGAGAGTAAAGAAGACTTGATGAAAATGCAATTTCTGGAGCCCCACCCCAGCTCTTCAGAATCAGAATCAGAGGTGCATCCAGTGGGGCTGACAGTCAGGAAACTTGGCTCCTGTGGTTTAAGTGCTTAGTCATAAGAACCTGGAGCAGTGGTATTAATTCTTGTCTTCACCTAATCATCTCTACTTATCCCTGAACCTTCCATCTACGAAGCAGAGACCATATGGTGCCCCTGGATGTAAATGGTAAATACTCATAAAGAAAGGCCCTTCTGTCCGGGGAGTGGGGGGGAGTCATATAAATGGATTCCAAGGAGAAAATGGGGAGCTTTTGGAAAAATACTGGATTAACAAAAAGAACTGTTTCATAGAAAGGCCAAAAATCTGGAAGGACAAGAATCTCGCAAGTTCTCTAGAGTTTAAATGACCACACTGCCTCTGGATCCCACTCCCATTGTTCCCCCGTGTAATCGAGACCCGTACCTCCCAATGCGGTAACCACTAGTCACAGTGACTACTGAGCCCTTGGCTTATGCCACTGAGGAGCTAAATGTTTAATTTTATTTCTGATTACATTTAAAACCTAATGCTTCAAGCGTATTTCAAACAACGTGGATGTGTGGACTTGCTTTTTCAACAGTCGATTTTTTGAAATCGGAACATAGGTCAAGTGTTTCTGATGAAAATTCAGCATCCAAAGGGCAATGTGCTGTAAGTATAAAATACACACTAGAGTCCATGGACTTGGTGTGGAAAAAATTAATAAATTTTAACTTGATTATGTGTTAAAATTATAATTTTGGATATACTGAGTTAAATTAAAAAAGTATTAAACTTAATTTCACCTTTTTTCTTTTTAGATGTTTAATGTGGCTACTGGAAAATTTTAAATTTCTTATTTCTACTGGAGAGCACAGTCTCATTCAAGACTATATAGGATGTGACTACTGAATGTTGTCACTAAATATTTTGAAACCATCTTGGAACATTAATTTATAGAGGGAAATGACTGTTCCTCTATAAATGGTCACCCCAGAGGACTGCAGGCTGATTCCAAGGATATTACCACTTTGGAAACTCAATCTTCTCCAGATCTCATCCTTACTTTGCCTCCACCACAATGGAGCAGATTCCAAGAGAGCTGATGAGTCCCTTCTGTAAAGAAGACTTAGAATTTTCAAGTCCCAATCTGGTGTTCAGCAGCCTCACTTCTAATGACTTTGGCTTACTTCAAAAAACCAGACCCACCCCCAAACAGTTTAAGAATTAACAGGTAAGACTATTCACAACAGTATATCACTGGCTCTCAACGAAGACCCAACATGCTCTACTGAAACAAAGGCGAAGGCATCTTTCTCCAAAGAGACTAGTTACGAAACCAACCACTCTTTAGGTCGAATTCTGGCATGTTTGTTAAATACATTACGAGACAGTGACATTCTTTTCTAATGCTTTCTGTGGGTTTTGTCTGTCTGAAAACTGCTTTCATTGTTATTTCCCACGTTATCAGGCATTGACTCACACCTTGAGACAGAGGTTTTTACCTTGGGCCCCATGGTCCCCCACCAAGGCCATGCTACAATGCAGGGGATCCACAACTCTGGGAAGTCTTTTCTGATTTTTTTTTCCACTGATCAACAGCTGGAATTTGGCATTTTCTTCAATTTTAAAGACAAGCAACAGACTACTCTACTGTTAATCAGTACCTGTGACATCACCAAAAAAAAAAAATCATAGCTTTTTTTTTTTTAATATGGCAGCACAGTTGTTCAGAAATCCTGAAATAGGAGCAGCTGGGTGGCTCAGCTGGTTGAGCATCTGAGTCTTGATTTAGGCTCAGGGTTGTGGGAAATAGCCCCTCATTGGGCTCTGTGCTGAGCGTGGAGCCTACTTAAGAGTCTCTTTCCATCTGCCCCTCTCCCCAAACTCATGCTTTCTGTCTCTCTAAAATATATATAAAAAAAGAAATCCTGAAATATAATTTACGGATATCACAACTTTAAAATTATGATAGTTCATTCCTCCTGACCACAGCCCCTTCTAATATAGGGAGGGAATTATTGGTCAACTTCTCACCTGGTAGTCATTCAGTCACAAAAGGGAAAGGGTGCATCTTCTCACCCAGTGACCCAGACATCTAGGCCCCTTAATGGATGCCCCCAACTACATTTGTTTATTCTTCATGGATAAACAGAAAGAAGTCAACCATTTGAATTATTTGTTATAGTGTTGCAAAACTGGGCAGTTTAAATGAGAATGTTTAATTCTTCATAAGTTGGCGCTCTCTTTTGAAATATGACAGGTATGTGGGCTACAAGTCTAGACCAGGCAAGTTCAAACACATCGGATGGGAATGCCAACTATGGAAGTGTGTTATTTAAAGTGATTTTTTTAAAACACTGATGACAGATTAGGGAGTGATATAGGTCATGCATAATATTGTTAAGTTCAGTGTGACAGAGATTCCCGGAATCCCTGAGGATCCGTGCGTTTTGTGGGTGGTGGTGGTGTTGCTGCTGTTCTTTGTGATCTTATGTACTTTAATTTTACATTTAAAATATTTTTAGACTTAATTTCAACAAATTTAAAATGTTAATTTTACATTAAAAAATTAAGAAAGAGTCGATAGGTTTTACTAGTCTGCCAAAAAAGATACATAGCATGAAAAATGGTTAGACCCGCCTGAACTAGGTGTTGCATTACTAATCCAGGATGCTGAACATCCTCGGGTGCTTACTAGAGACACCTGCTATAGGTAGATTCCACAAATGTCACCTGGCACTGGTCACAGTCATGTTCACACCCCCTAATCCACCCACAACTGAGTAGAAAGAAGGTTTCTCTGTATTTCTCTCTATTGTTCTCAGCACCAAAAAAAAAGTGAAGTATAGAAAAGAACATGACTTTTTAAAAGAAGAAATGGTGCACATTTTCACCTGCTAAAGCCCCAGGAGTTGATGACGGCTTGGAGGTTTTGGAGCTTGGGAAGCAAACAGTAACTTCCTAGCGACTCAATAAGTTACCGTCACTTTTTCTAGAAACCATTTGGTTCTTCAACCTGCAATATGAGAAGTGGATTAAAATCTTGCCTGTTATTACTGAACCTATCTCCCTCAGTTAAGTACCATATGAGTGTATATTTAGAAACACTGCAACACCTTCCAGTTCAAAGGAAAGCTACGCGGGGCTGAGAAGGGTGAACCCAGGCAGGGCAGAAAGAAAGCAACGCACATCGAAGACCAATATTTCTAGGCACTTGTTGTCCCAACATTTAGAAACACTCCTGGCATCAAAACAATGCTGTCGCTTTTGAAAATTCTGTTCTTTTTTTTCTTTTTAACACCAAAAGCCAAATTCAGCCCACAATTTAATATTGTCAATACATTTTCTTCATTACAGAACTGGCACCCCAACTGTTACCTAAGCACTTCACTCTTCAAATCCCACACCCACACGTTCTGAACTCATCTGCACTCAGATATGAATAAAGATGAATAGCATCTTGAGGAAATAGCTTCTCCATTCTCAAATGGCAAAAGCCATGAAGCAAACACCTCGCGGTGTCTGAGGGATTTCTCAGAGGAACAAGAAAGAACCCTAAAGCCACCATTTTGTTAGGGAAAAAAAAAAAACACACATCCTTCCCTGGCAACGTGCCCACTAGGGATTTAAAGTCCAAAGGAACTTCCGAAGTTCCTTTTCGATACTGAGAGGTTCTGTGACTCTTTATGAAGAAATGCCTTTTCTTTTTCCTTTTACTAAATTTCAGATAATTACGTTTTGGTAGGTCAGCAGTCCAACTCAGCATCTCTTTATGGAGAATGGTTCTAGGAGACCTTGATGAAATTGCAAATGCTTGGAAATAGTCACTTGCTTGCATGCTGGGTAAATAGGAAAGCATGCTGACTGTATTTATTTTACTATCATTATGTCTCCGTGGGGTGGGCTAGTAAAAAAGTGCAGGCTGTTAACAGCTTGGTATATACATACGCATACACACACACCCCACACACAGTATATACTAAAAGAATTAACTTTTCCTTCATCTCAAACCATGCCTGCAGAAAATCCCCAATACTCAATGGTTTTCCAAATATTTGTTTATAAATTGGATGGCTGTCCCTCCATTCATTAGTGTTCATTCATGCAACAAGTTGTTAATGAATGCCTACTGTGTGCCAGGCTGGTGGTGAACGTGGCACACACTGGGACCAGCACAGGCCCATCTTTGCTCAAAGGAATGTTTCACAAGGTGGCTTGGTGTGCAGACTAACCTATGGTCACCTCCTGTATTAGTCACCTCGGGCTGCCATAACCAAGTACCACAGTCAAGGTGCCGGCAAGGTCAATGTCTTGTGAGGGATCTCTCCTGGGGTCGCAGATGGCCATGTCCTTCCTGTATCCTCATATGACTGTTCCCCTGTGGGTGTGGTTGGAAAGAGAGGAGGCAAACTCTCTAATATCTCTTCTTATCAGGACGATAATCCCATAATGAGGGGCCCACCTCACCACCTCATCTAAACCTAATTACCTCCCAAAGGCCCCATTGCCGAATAACATCCCATTAGGGGTTAGGGCTTCAATACCTCTTTAATATCAAATGTGCTATTTCATCTGTCACTTTAATTCAGTAGACCTAAGTCTTTCAAATATCCATCTCAGAAGAGTGGGACTTTAGTTCCTCTGCCATATTGGCTTCTGGGGTGGTTAGGGCTGAGGGCCTTAGATGCCAAAGAGGACGAGAGGCAGAGCAGCACCAGACACCTCAGTCCTGAGGCCCCGGGTGGTTTAGGGTTTGGAGGAAAGTAGAACAGGCTCTGAGGCTCTCAGGTCAGCATCTAAAGCAGAACTCATAAGATCTCTGCAGTGAGGTCAAAATTCAGAAATGATATGCTTTTAAAAGCCAGGTCTCCCTACTCCAAGGCCTGCCTGCCTCTTTGAAGCTTCTCGTGATCAAGTTCAATCAGGCAATACAGCAAAACAAATAAAAATAACACAAAATCAGAATAACAGCAAGATTTAATGTATTATCATGAGGTTTTCACAAAACCGCAAACACAGAGCACTTTCCGCCAGGCCTGAGGAAGTAAGGGAGGTGCGGATTCAACCCTCCACTACGTGAAAGGCAACATCCACCAAGCTCGGCCCCCCCACTAGACCGAATTTGACTCTTCCGAGGTTTGATCGTTTCCTTAAAAGCCTGGATGATCAAAGCCAGCTTGGCATGGAAAGGGATCAAAGAGGAGAAAATACAGAAATCCAGATGCAGGTTTTGACTCTAAAACTTAGTGCGGCTGACTTCCTTTCAGGCCATCCTCTGGCACCTCCAAGACATAATCAGCACACACGCCAGAGGCTCAGCGGGCCTTTCCCCATGGTCCCAAATCCATGCGGAAACAATCAAGAACTTTTAGCTGGATCTCTGACAAACAGACTTCCAAAATGGAAGCTCAAGCTCCTTCATGTTTCTATCGGAACTAAGGGGAAAAAACACTCCCAAACTCTTCCCTCATCTAGTGTTAAAACTGAAAACGCAGGTAAGGGCATCCAGGTACCGTTGGGTGACTTAAATCGGGCTGTACTGGATGGATGGCTCTGCCACAGCACACGGGGTCTAGGAATAATTCCAAGGCATGTCTGGTTCTTTGCAAGGGCTTTTATCTCCGTAGTCGAAAAGGCTCCTCACAGCAACTTATGTAGGACAAGAAATATGATAGCCATGTAGGAGGAACAAGGGCTCAGAGAGTTAAAGGGACTCTCACCTCTGGTCACACAGCTAATGGCAGAATCCGACTCAAAATCAGGAGCTCCAAGTGCAGATTTTATCATCTTTACATGGGCTTGGGAACCTAGAACTCTATTCTTCTGCACAGGCTGGATAGAGCCTGCGGATGTGTTTTGTGTTTTGTTTTGTTCTGTTTTTAATTGAGTTGGTCCAACCATTAAACATCAGGAGGTTTCACATAAAACCTGGATTTCTGCCTTTTTTGGGAAAACCAAAGCTCAGATCTGTCCTCACACGGGGAAACTGAAGAGCAGAGCTTAGAGGAGACAGTAGCTCACTTTCCCGTGGATAACCCATAATGATCAAAGACTCTCTCTTTCTGCTCAGCTACACAAAACCCTAACAGCTCGGGCTGTTCCCGCTTCCATGCCTGTGCTCACATGACTTCCCTCTTCCTGGGACGCCTCTGCCTGTCTTGCCAGTTCGGTACGTGTAGGTGATCAGTCTTTCAGGATCAAGTTCAAATGCCCCTGGTTCCAAGAAGTCAGTTCTTGGTATCCGTGGAAGAACAAACCAGCCTTTGTTCTTGAATATTTTTGTGTTTATTTATTTAAAAACATTTTTAAAAATGTTTATTTATTTTTGAGAGACAGAGACAGAGTGCGAGCTGGGGAGGGGCAGAGAAAGAGGGAGACACAGGATCTGAAGCGAGCTCCAGGCACTGAGCTGTCAGCACAGAGCCCGACATGGGGCTCTAACCCACGAGTGGTGAGATCATGACCTGAGCCAAAGTCGGATGCTTAACTGACTGAGCCACCCAGGCGCCCCTTTTGTGTTCATTTTATTAAACCTCTTTTCATGTGTGCATATTCAGTGTTGGGCACATAGTAAGCAATCAGCAATGTTTTGATCCAGACTAAAAACAAAGAATTAAGTAGTACTTATCACGTGCCAGACACCGTTCAAAGCACCTTATACATATTAACTCACGTAAGCCTCCCAAATCTCTATCCTTATATTCATTTCACCTAGAGAAAATTGATGTTGTAGGCTATTTCGGCATATTAAAGGTTAGGAAATATTCTCGGAGTCACTCACTCTGCTATTCAGTTGTAGAAGGGGAATTAGAACCAAGTCTGGCTACCTCTGGATAGACGGGTGAATGAAAAGACAGAAGGAAGAGAGAGAAAGAAGAAAGGAAAAAGAGAGGAAAGAGTCAGGTGAATGGTTAGGAACAGGGAAAGGCATGTTCCGTGGCAGCAACCACAAGGTCCTTGGTGGGGCCGGGGCAGTGGTGTATGCCGGTAAATTTTAACAACAGATTCTCTGAGGGAAAAGAGCCCTGCTTTGGAGCATCTGGGAGTTTCTGTGGTGCCAATAATCCTACCACAGAGGATTTCGAGCTATCAACATGGTATCACTGAACGCAGAGTTGGAAAGAGGAAATGTGACCAGTGGGCAGCACTACCCAGGACTAACACGTCAACTCAGATACACGGGAGGGCAGGATGTATCTAAGAAGGTGACAGGAGGAGACAGGCGGGACCAGGCGAGGAAGGAACAATGAAACCATCCTAAGGATGTAATTATCCTCAATACAACAACAAGGAGAAATCTGAAAGTTTCCAGTAGGAAGTGACACGTTACATGATTATGAAGATAGGCACACAGTCAAAACTTCAGGGACCCCTCCTTCATCTTTCCCGTAACTTTCATGAGTGACAGATACTGCTGCAAGGAAACTTACCAATGGTTCTACCCTTCGCCTACTGTATCCCTTTACCGGTCAGCTGCACTTCCTTCTACCACTCCCTCTGCCAGCCACCACCATCCTCTTATTCTGGGCTCCTGGAAGGGCTCTGGGGGTCAACAGACCCTCAGGACTGTGGAGTGTCTGCCTCTCATTACTGGTTCTATGGCAGGTCAGGGCTGGAGGGCCTAAGCAAAGAAGTGAGCTTGAACTAGGCTGAACAGGAGAGCCATCATACAGAGGATAAATAAAATAATGCCGGACACACCCTTGACATTAGAGACCACAGAGCTGGAAGGGGCTCTAGAAAGCCTCCAGTTTACTGAGGAGGCAGAGCAGAAGGCAGTCAACTTAACCAGCCCAAAGGCATCACGCCGATTAAGGCCAAAGTTAGAAACAGAATGAGGTTGCCTGGTTCCCAAATACTCTGCCTGCATATAAGCAGGGTATTTTCTGAGATGTTGCCTCCCCCTGCAAAGTCAAAGGCTTTCTTAGGAGAACTTTTTCTATTAAGCAGGTTCTACTTCACCAAACAGAACAGACAGAAACATGGTGATCTCCACGATCAGGGACACCCTGTCATCCTCCCGTAACACAGGACACTATGAGCCATCTGTTTAGAAGACACTCTATGACCACAGTCCCCCTGCTTTCACTCACGGCCTCGTTCACCAGTTTAAGAATTCAGTCCTCCGGATCTGGACCTTCCCCACGGGTCTCCATCCACCTGCCGGCACTGAGGCCATTTCCTGACAAGCAGGAAGTAGGCAGGGAAAGGAAGTGAACCTTTAAAAGCCATTGTGACAGCTCTGCTTTGGGGGAAAAAAATGTTGGAGGGGAACTTAAAACCTTCGGCTGAAAGGCAATGTAGTCTGATAATTCAACTTCACGTCAGGTGGAACTGGCCAAGGCGACAGGGCACGGAGCCAAGGCAGCCACTGGGAACTGAGATACAGGCCAATATTCACCTAGCCAGGAGCCAGAGGCTGCTGCCGCTTCAAGGAAGCCTATTTTCTAGTTCTTACGGAGGCATACGCAGCCTGCCTGTGCCCCTGACGTGTGAGTCTCTTTCAGCGAACAGTGTTTTTGATTTGCCAGCACCCCTCATTATCTACAACCATGATCCCTAGGAAAAGGGCAGGCAATGCCAGCTCCTTGGGCCAGAAAAGTGAAAACTGGTCCAGAGAGAGAGATCCCAGAGAGATAAAAAGCAGCTAGGAGGACGCCATTACAATCTGCCCAGGTCCGTTCCCATGCACTCCTAACAGTGTCGGTTGTAGATACTAAACACGGGTCAAGGTTTTTGGGGTCGCAGACCTCTAGGGCATATCTTATCAATAGAACTCAAGTGATCCACAAACTTGAACGGGAAACAACTTTGTTTACTAACATTGAACTACAGCTTAGTATTTCATTCCATCATAAATGCAGGCTGCGATACTGACAGGTAGTAGCAGCACCAGGGACTTTGCCACGGATATAAAGTAGATATTTTCCTATCAGAACACAGCTGCTGCAGGTGTCTCGAAGCGGCGCTGTTGCTCATCCCTACTCAGAGGAGAGGTGGTGGCCATCTGCCCCGCCAGATCTTGCTGTTACACATACATTAGGAGCTTACAATGGCGCGTGTGTGAGTGTGTGCGCGTGTGCGTGTCTACCGTTACAATTTTCTGCATCGCATTTTAAGCATTTAAACACATCATTCGGGGTCCTTAAGCTTGGCAGACTGCCAAAGGGCCACAAGGCATCAATAAAATGAAGAGCCATTGGCCTGGTGGTGGAGAAGCCACGTGAACAAGGGACGGGGGAACGTGAACATGAGACGAGGCCCTCTGGCTGAGCAGCTAGCCTAGCCTGCCTTTCCATCGGCCTACACTTCGAAGAATTATTTGGGCACATTATTTTTCCTTGTACACTTCTGCGGCCCTTTATCACTCCCATTAGCTTCTTTATCTTCTTATTTTTATGCCTTTAAAATCTTACCCCTCCGGTTTGGCGTACTACCAATTCTCATTTAGTCTTTCTGTGCATATGGCTGGGTTTTCTTCCTTCGGGTGGTCTGTTTTCCCTCCTGGCCTACCTCTCTCACCCCCTTTCTCTCCAATGCTTACCCTTGCTTCATTTCGGTTACCTCTCTCTCTGCCTTTCTGACACAGCTGGCTCTCGGTCCTCCCTCGTTCTCGGGTTTTGCAGTAGATGCTTTGGGCACCAAGTGCCTGCACGCTATCTTGCATTAGGGAAGGGAATTAATTTTGTCTAGAGGACACGTTTCTAAGGAGCCACCAAAAAACAGACTGACCACCTGAATAAATGACAATGAAACATTCCATGATAGAAGGGTACCTACCTTTGCTATCCAAGCTTATGGATAATTTGTAGGAGGATGGAAAACACTCCAGCTTGATAATCCCTGCTGCCCAGATGTCTGGGGAAGGTCAGCAGACTGGCCCGGGATTCTTCTCAGTGCATAAATTCCCAGAGTAGCAAAAGGAAAGTGGACTGCTTAGTCACTGCTAACAGGGGGAGCCCTCTGTAAGCAGGCCTACACCGGCGCTGCTTTTCTGAATCAGAAGTGAAGAGGTTAGATAGACTAGAGGGAAAGCCAGTGTGCCTTCCTGACCTGTGTGCTTTCGCTTTGGACAAACATAAAAGTGCACTGTACCTCCTCCCTGCCCTCACCGGGGGAAACACTTGTCCTGAAATAGCCAGCTCTCCAAGCGAGGTACCGACTGCTCACATGTAAACTGAAAATTGTATCAGTGGCCTAAAAATGAAAGGAAGAAAGAACAAAAGGGAAGAAATAAACAAACAAAAAGGAAAAGAGGAAACAGCGCTGCCTTTGAAGACACGCTTCATTTTGTCAAGTGTCATTCTGTGTTTGAGAATGGCTCACAATATTTTATTTTTTTATAGGCTTCTATTTTAAAAAATGTTTCTAAAAAAAATGTTTGTTTATTTTGAGAGAGAGCACATACAGAGGAGAGGCAGAAAGAGAGGGAGAGAGAGAATCCCAAGCAGGCTCTGTGGGGCTCAATCCGACGAACGTAAGATCATGAGCTGAATTGAAATCAAGAGTCAGACGCTTAACGGACTGAACCACTCGGGTACCCCTGTTTCTAATTTAATTCTAACAAAAGGTTCAATTCTTTTTGAAAAACTATCTGAGAGCGTAGTGACACACTGGAGAGTTGTTAACATACGAAGCAGCTCAGAGACCTTGGGATACACTGAAAGCACCAATTTTATAAACTTCACTGATCTGTTCATTGATCCTCTTTAAGAAAAAAATCTATTTTTATCAGGGTGGTTCTTTTTCAATATTTGTTCATTTATTTATTTTAAATGAATTAGACCGCCCTTGCCAATAACTCATTCCCCATGAGGAAATAACATGTTCTGAGCCTCTTAGCTCTTGGGAAGACTACAGACTTCATTCTCACATAAAATGGCCATTTCATATGGCATGCTGCAATGTACTAATTCACTGGGTTTTTATAAGGGATATATAATTATATACTAGTATGTTAGATATAAAAACTTCCATCATGGTTCCCAACCACTTGTAGAACCAAGCTCACCAAAGTCACAACCTGAAGAGAAAATATTAGATTTATTGATATTATGGAATATTCAAGCTTAAATGTAAATTAAGCCATTAGATATTTATTTAAAATAAAATATATAAGAGTATAGCTTCTCAGGCTCTACTTAGTGAAACTTCCCCCCGCCCCACCAACGTCTTCTTCAAACTCCACAGAAACTTATTATGTGGCTTCTCTTGTTACTAAAAGTAGGTCAAGTTCAGTGGCTCTGGTCCTTGATTATGTTCTTATTTTCAAATATCTAACCCAAACTGAGAACTTTAATTCATGCTATGTATTGCGTACATGTGTTTATTCATTGTGTTCCAAATAAAAAGGCTTCGTTTCTTTTTTTCTCATAATCTTTTACCCAGAATATGTTGTTTAACAGCAATTGCTATTCTGCCAACAAACTGATATCAGTTTATATGATTTAAGGTAGATACACACGAAAAGATTTGTCCCAGCAAAAGTGCCGCATGGTCCCTTTAACATTACACCACACAGGAGCCACAGAAAAATAGGTAGAGAGGATGCCAACCACATAAACAGGATGAGACTCCAGCTAAGTCTCCTATCATCCCTGAAAAGCTACGAGTTGGGAACCAGGATGTCTGCCCAGATCAAAAGAGATTCTTCTTCCTGTGGTTCCTAAAAGAAAGACCATTTCTTTTGGATTTTGTCATACCTGATTTCAATGGTACATCTTTTTTTCCTCTAACACTGCTGTAATCTCACTAAACCAGCATCCCCCCCTTCAGAAGGTTACTCTTCTTGGGATCAGTTGAATTTTCATGGTTCGCCCTGACAACTGAGGCAGCTATGCATATTTTTTTTCTAAGGTACTTAAAACAATATTCATTTCTAATAAATTCTCTAAAAAGTGAATGTTCCCCTTGAGAGTGAATTTCTAATAAATTCTCTAAATTTTATTTATTAAGTAAATTCTCTAAAAAGTGAATGCTCCCCTTGGGGACTCTGGGATTCAGATCAGTCAACCCAACACAGATGGCAAACTGAGGCGGTGGGTAGGCCGGGAAGGGGGAAGAACGGCATCTCCGAGTGCAGGCTCTCCGTGGCCATTCCCGTCACCCCAAACCCTTTATCAGCCAAGCCTCCATCTCCCCCCACCCCAGGTTCTTGACAGTACTGATCCTTTCCTCACCTTTTCCTCCTCCACCCCCAGCTACTGCCTGAGGACTCCTGTCCCCCCCCTCCCAAGGCTTGTCACAGCATCAGGGATGGAAATCCTATTCCAGGCGACATAAAAGGCACCAAGTTTCCACCATCTGTCTGCCTGTAACTCTCACCCCTCATGTGACTCTAAGAAACAGGCTTTTCCCAATCCCCCTCTCTGTTTACTCCAGCTGACTTTTACTTGATTTGTCTCCAGGGGCAGGACATCCTGAGACCCGTAGCTACCGAGAAAAGACATGGGATGCTCTTAGAAACCAAAATTCTGTCCTACAAGAATGGCTAGAGCTATATGGAATCCCTAGGCTGCTGGGGAAGGCCCCTTTGTTATAAGGTCTCTGTGCGTGAGAAAGTGGCAAAGAACCATTTTTCCCCTTTCTGAGCCTGAGGTATATCCAATAGAAAGACATTGTTTGGGCTCAGATTTGCATCAGCCTAGAGTGTGACTCAAGGGTAAGTAAGAAATCATACCAAATCACTTCACTGTATTCAAAAGAATTTTCCCCTCTGATCTACCAGGACTGCTCTTATTTCCCCAAATACTTGGGAGGGAGGCCAGACAGGGCTACTCTTCCTGACCAAAAGACTGCTAAAATGATTGAGAATGCATTCAGTCTTATTTAATGTCCATCTAAAGGTTTGCGTGGTTCATTGAATTTTGTTGATTTGAAGGCTTCTAAGTATTTGGTTGCAATTTTTTTTTTTTTTTTTTTTGCAAATGAGGCACATTTGTGATGGTGTATCCGTTATATGATGGTTATTTTTTCTGGTTAATAAGTAAGTTTTTTTCTGGTTAATAAGTAATTAATTTTAAGATGCTGCGAAACTACAGCAGTGGACATAATCTAGTCATGCATCAACAATAGTTTGTTTTGACCAAGAGTCAGAAGACAGTGGTTCTAGTCCTGGTTACGTTAGGAACACACAGAGTAGCCTTGAACACGTCACTGAACCTCCTCCCTGCCTCTGGATTGGGGGCAGGGATATCTGAGATCCCTTCAGCTCTAATATTCTGTGATCCAATCACTCAAAGGGGCTCATTTGCAAAATACAGTTTCTATGGTTTGTGACTATAGATCTCTGCTCACGTTTGGATTCGCCCCTTTCCATTTCTCCTCATATTTTCAAAGAGAATGTCCTCCAAAAGGTTCAGAAAAGAAGTCCATTGTTAGCAGCCAGTTTCCTAAATTTGCCTTCAGCACCGGGACCCAATTCTACCAAGATGTACCCCAGCAGACTCTGAGAGGGACAAGATGCCCCATCGGCCTCCCAAGTGCTACAGGCAAGGACTGGCACTGACACAGTATGCCTCCCGAGTTTGGGGTAAAGGGCTGGGAGCCCTCACCCCTGCTTCCCTGTGGACAAAAGGTCTTTAGTACCAAATAGGGCTGGGAGCTTGGGACGCACCCAGTGTTCTCTCTCCATCTGATTAACCAGCTCCGCCACTTACTGGCTGGATGACAATGAACAAATAACTTAAGTTCTCCGTGGTTCAGTTTCCTCACCCATAAACTGGGGAAAAAATAACTTTGTCGTCCAGGGTTGTTGTGAGGAGTAAAACTAAAACAGTTCAGGCGAAACATCCAGAATAGTGCCTGGCACAGAGTGAGAGCTCAGTAAACAGTGGTGCTGGTTATTATTACTACCTGTCACGCCAGGACATCTCAGCATTGGGGGAGGAGACGGAGGGGAGGACGGACGGGGACACTTTGGTGTGGAATTGAAGTCTTCCTTCAAGAGTTCCCCAGGGAGGTGTTCCAACCTGTTTCTCCATGCAAAGGGAAGTGGCCTGAGCACAAACCCAGGCCATAAGCATCCGGAAAGAAACTGGCCCTGGGGTAATTCTCGCGGGGTGAGGGACTTAATTCTGGGATCCTACCTCAGGTATCCAGGTAATTCGGCCGAAACCAAGGCTCTATCCCCTGCGATGCCTGGCCTCTGAGGGTGTGGCCTTTGTGCTCGGGAGCCGCACCGGGAGTCTGCGCGCAGGGAATCCCCGTTCCCCCTCCTCGGGGCTCTGAAGCTTGCCGCGGGGAGGCTGGAGCTCGCTGCTCCAGGGGTGCCCCAGGCTGCGACCGACCGACCTCAGGATTCCTCCCCCGGAGCCCTGGCAAGTCGACGTCTCTTCCGGAAGGGTCTGGCCAAGGCTTGGGGCCCAGAAAGGGAGCCGGCGCTGAGCTCTGCCCTCTCCCAGCTGGTTACCGGAGAGCAGCCGACTTACACCGGGCCACCGCAGAGACGCCTGTGCCCCTAAAAGCCTGCACGTGGGAGGCCTGAGCAAGGAGGGCCAGAGGACCCACGCAACCTCCAAGGAGCAAGGAGGGCCACTGGAAACCCGGAACTGGACTCTCAGCCAAAGGTGCTGCTTGGAGAGGGGCGTGCACCTCCTCAGAGAGAGAAGGGTTAAAAGAGGTGCTTCCTGGCCTTTGGTAGCCCACCTGGATAAATGGAGCCCGGGGGCCACCCCTCTTTTGCAACAGCAGTCTAGGCCCCCTCCCGCAAATGGTCTTCCATTCCAGATTGCTGGGGTGCAAAGGAGGAAACAGCCTCGCCTTCCCGCATCCGCTAAAGCGTCTGGAACAACCACAAGGACCTACCTAGGGACCAAACAGGGGAAGACCCGCCTCTCCCCGGGGGCCCGGCCTGGAAGCCACGTCTCCCCTCATCGGATGCCCACACCCCCTTGCCCTGCGTTTCCCCGCACGCCCTCCAGCTCTGGGCTCGGGAGCCTGCGGGCGCAGCGTGGGGCTCCCCCACTCCCTCGCTCCGCCCAGGTGCGATTTGCGGAGGGGCGCGGGGGCGGGGGGAAGGTGGCTCCCACTGCAGCCTCCGCCCCTGCGCTCTCCTCCAACCGGTTCGAACCCCTGTCTACAAGCCTGGCGCTGGGGACTCCCCCCTACCCCGCACACACGCCTCTCCTGGGGGCCAGGAATCCCTTTCCCACCCTGCGGCTGTGCAGACCTCCTTGACTTCGGAGCGCCGGGCAGGGAAGGTGGGCGTGGGTCTACGGACGCGGCTGCGGAGGTGGAAGGGTGTATAAGCGGGTGCTGGAGAAAGGAGAGGACTCTGGTCCTCTTAGAGCCAGGGGAAGCATCCCTGGTCCATGATCTGACTGACCACTCAGTCGCCGCCTGAGACGCCAACGCATTCCGAATCTCGCCTGGAGGTTTGTTTCTCCTGGAGAGGAAGATCGCCCCATCCCAAGCACCCAGAAGCCTGCCTTCCCAAGTCCCCCTCCAACCCCCGCCCGGGCTCTGGCATTCCAGGGCTCCATTCTGCCTCTCTGCGCCTCCCCAGGTGCCCAGCCCCCCCCCCCCCCACATCTCTATTTACACACCCGGGCCAGAGCTCTCCGGACTCGAATCCTTTTTCCTCCACGTCAGGTGACGGCTCGGACTGGCCCCTCGCCCAATTTAAAATCAGAGCCCTTTGGCATCCTGTCAACCAGATCTACCCACGACCCCCGCTTTCCTCCCCTCCTACCCCTCCAGCAATATTTCCCTCCCCAAACGACTTACTTCACCCACCCGGATCTGCACTTGCAGTTCCCGCGGCACACAGCCGCAAGCCACTCCAAGGGTTTCATTACCGAGTTCGAGGTGGCATACGCAAGGATGGACCGACTCCTGCCGTGCTAGACAGAGCCCTAAGGGTGGCCGCAGCCCTCCCCTCCTATTTCATGATCCCCGCTCCTATCCAACCCTCCCAAGCAGGATGAGCATGCTGAGTCCCAAACCCTCGCCTCTCTAGCGGGAGCTGCAGGAAGTGAAAAAGTCGACTAGCAAGAACACCGAAAGAGAAATGGGCAGATGCAAACGTCAGGGGTGGTAGTGGGGGAGGGCTGGGGGAAGGGCGCACGCGAGAACTAGACCTGCAACTTGCACGGCATGGGGTGAGCACCGCGCAGGGAGGGGGGCACAAAAGTTTGCAGACTATTGCACAGCAGCCGGCTGCAAGCGAGCAGAGGGTCGACTTCCCCTCGCCAGGAGGGGTCTCTCCCAGTCTGCGCCAAGGGGCCCGGGGCTTTGAACGTGGCTCTGACCTGGGGTGAGAGTTCCCCTCTACTTGTTACGGAAGGGATGCCCTAGGCACCCGGGTAGAGGGACGACACCGCGCTTTGCGAAAAGCAACAGGCGGCTGCACCTTACCTTGCGCCAGTCCCGGGCCGGGGTGGCTGTTCCATCCTCGTGGCGCAGGGAGGAGGCGTTGGATGCGTATGTCTGTCTGGAGGTGTGAGCTGCCAGAGCTGCAGCGCCCGCTCTTCCCGCCCCGCTGCTAGCCGGGCGCCCACCCCGGAGCGGCCCGGCCGGGAGGGCTCGTCCCCGGCCGCGGCGGCGGCGTTGGTGCGCGGCGGCAGGAGCGCGGGACGCTGGCTGTGCGTGGCTCACCGGCGTCCTCCGGCGCCTCCGCCGAGCGAGGGTGAGGCCCCGGGCGGCCGTGCGGAGCACCGCTTGGCTCCCGCTTCTGCGGCGGCTGCTGCAGACCCTGCGCCCGGCGCCGGAGCCTTGCAGGAGGAGGAGACAAAGACGCGAGGGAGGCGAAGCGCCGCTCGCCCAGATGCGATCGGCTCAGTCACTAGAGGGGAATCGCCTCCAAACCCCGGCTGAGGATGAGGGAGGAGGGGCGAGGAGGCTGGGCACTGGAGAAGCAGCAGGGAATGAACGTGACAGTCAGAGCCCTGCCACCGCCTCTCCCGCGCTGCCCTCTCGCCACCCGGGTGGAGGGTCCGGAATGGAGAGAGAGGGCGGGGGCTGAGCGTTTGCTGCGGGGGGAGAGGAGCTGAGGTGGGAGTATGGGCTCCCTCCGCCTCCCTCGCCTGCCTTCCTCGCACCCCGCCGGTGCAGAGCTCCTCTCTCTGGAAGCTAGGGCCCCATTCTTTCTCCTATTTTTCTAACTACTGAGATCAGAGCTGAATAAAACTGGCAGAAGCAGCATAATGTGGCGATGGGTTGATTGTCCTCTAATGGGGAAAAGGCGGATGCCTAAAATCTATTCTACAAATGATTGCCTACTGGGTGCTGAGTACTGTATGTAGTAGGCTGTTCGGGGGGGGGGGTGGGGGGTAAGAGGGATAAAGTGAGCTATTCCCCAAAGGCTCTATGTTCAAATATCAGAATGATCTCCTGCAGTTCCTGAAGCACAAAGTTTCCGCTGTGAGTCCTGGGCCCTGATCCCCACCCCCAACTAGTCCAGTTTCCCAAACCAGAAGAAGGTGTTAGAATACAATTTGCCTTCCCATTGCAGGGATGACTTTCAACGTACAGCCGAAACGGAGTGCAGAGTATACAGAGACCTTAAGAAAGTGTATGTATGTTCATGTGTGTTTGCTAAGATTAAAGCGAATTACTAGTTTTAGTGGTTCTTAGATCATGATTTAAATTATTTAGCAGATCTGCACCTAAATAAATAAATGAGTAAAGAAATAAGCAATTGGGGCCAGAGGAACCAGCCTTCCCAGCGTCTATAAATACCACCTTCTTTTACAGCCCTGTTTCCACCCCAGCCCTCACCCCTCACTCCAGGCAGAATTACTTAACCCCCTTCTCTGCTGTCACAGTCAAATTTGCCAATCACTTGCAGAAAAGTACCTATACTTTAAATTTTTTTTCTATTGCGTCACTCATTTGTATTACCTTTTTTTTTTTTCTTTTTTAGGATTCCACTGCAACATCCAGCCTTGTTTTGTATCTAATGGGTACTCAAGGAAAGCTTAGCCCATTGAAGGTCGTTTTCTCCTTTAAACGCTGCTAAATCCCAGTGTGTCTAGAATTAAAGGAACTTGCATGATGAAATTTTTGAGAGTTTGGGGCAGGGGAGGGCGCGTATAGTTCTACTCCCAGCTCCTTTGACCTACCAGTGTAAAAGTATCTCATTCATTTTTGTTTCTAGACACTTTTCCGTGGACCAGCCCACCTCTGCCTGCTGAATTCCCAGAGGCAAGGGAACCAAGCTGTTGGGCAACCGCATAGAGCAAGCGATAGGTACTCAGTTGCCCACACCTAAAGCAAACCTATTCCAGGTGGAGAAGGACCAAAAAAATGTTTATCATTTCACGACCTGTGTCAAGTATGTTGAAAGCCTGCCAAGGTTTCCTCATTTCCAATGGGACTTTCTTATTATTGTGGATGCATTTTAGAATAGTTTGAAAAGTATTTCCTCGCTGAGAGGTAAAAAAGAAAAAAATGTGCTGTGTAGTTTGCGGATATTTAAAATTGTTCTTTATTTTCTGTCCCCATTTCCTATGCATTGTAGGATGGATAACACCCTAGATCGGGGATGTTCTGTGAAAAAGGTACATAATGTGTAGGAGACTAGAAAACATGACTGCTAAGATAGCTTCTGTTTCTAAGATGAAACTGTGATTGGAAAGGTTGTGTTTTTTGTTGTTTAAGTTTTGTTTATTTATTTTGTTTTGGTCCTGTTTTTTATATGAAGTCTTAGGACCCAGAAACAGGTACTTATGGATGGCAGGTAGGTAATTTGATATAACTTATCTGAAGGGAAATGTGACGTTACTCTTGAAAGTATAAACGTTTTGCAGGTCATTGTCCCTAAGACTGTACTTCTAGAAATTCATCATTAGGAATAAATAACGGATGTGCGGTAAGATTTATCTACAAGGATATTCACTGGAGTGTTGTTTATACTAGTGGAAAATTGAAAATAAAACCAAATTGAAATGCCTAATAAGACTGGAATCGTGAAATATTTTTTAAATCTATAAATGGATACTGGTCAGACATTAAACTGAGGTTGTAAATGAGTTAAGTATTGTCATAAATGATAGTTATAATTTTAGATGCAAAAAAAATCAGATGCACAAGATGAGAGACACAATAATAAAAATTAATATCTGGAGTCAACAGATGTAGGTTCGGAGCTATACATTTCTACTTGATAGCTATGTGATCTTAGACTTGAACTTCCAGTTCCTCAAAGGTGTAATTGGTTGATGTTATTTACTTCATTGTGTTGTGTTTTAAGTGAAATTTGCAAAACACTTATTACACAAATAAGTGTCTACTACATGGTAAAAATCTCAGCATGTTTTTCTCTTGGCAATCATTAAATATATAAATGTGAAAATATACATAGGTTTAGGCTCGTGTCTAGAGTAATGTACACTCCAGTATTAATAGTGGTTATCCCTGTTAATACAGGGTTTACAAGTATCTTTTAAAATATATAGAGTAATCAAAAGCAGAGGAATTTGTTTTTAAATTCGTTTTCTTTTAATTACAACAAATGATTTCTAAGTCTTGACAGAGGAAAGCTCTAGACTTGGATGCTTTCTCCTCCGGTTGATTCACACGATCATCAACAAGACTTGCTGACCATTGGTGTCGCCCATGCTATAAAAAGGATAAATGACAGGGCATGGAGTTTGTCACCTCTGATATAAACTTAGATTTGTTTTGTAGCAACCAGGAGTCAAATCCAGCTCAGCAAAATATGCTGTTTAATACGAGGAGCTGATTGGTTGCTGCCCCTGACTTGTCTTGACAACCTATAAAAAGAGAAGGGAGGAGGTATCAGAAGCTATATTTGTAACTTGATTAGTGAATTAAGAAGGAAGCCTAGCATTGAAGGGCCATTGCATTCAATGACCTTCACATCACAGAAGCACCCCCTCTGGCTTATTGTGTCTATTACAAATGTTACATTACTTAGTGGTGTTTTCAGTTTAACTATCTTTAGAAATAGGGGTAAGTGTTGTTTTAAAATCAATATATTCCAGTAATTTTGCATCTAAAGGAAATCTCTTGAAATTTTAATTGTATTCTCCATTTGAAACTCTCTAGATAAATGGAAATGCATTTTTCTCAACACTTGAGTTGATTTTCTGAAATGTAAATAGTTGGGGTGACTTAAATGAATGGGATCAAGGCAAGAAGATGTTAATATCAGGAATCCTTTGTGGAATATGTTCCAGTTAAGTACTCTTCATAACAAACCACCCCAGAACTTCTTGGCTTAAAATAACGACAATCTTTTATTAGCCTGAATCTGGAATTTGGACAGGGCTCAGGGAGGAAGGCTCACTTCTGGCCCACTCAGTGTCAGCTTCGGGCCACTGGAGTCAGAACCAGAGGATTCACTTCCCAAGTGGCTCACTCACGTGCCTGGCAGCGTGTGCTGGCTGTTGGTGTTCAACAGGAGCTGAGGCTCAAGGACCTCAGTTTCTCTCTATACAGACGTCTCCCTATCTCTCCCAGCTCTCCATAGTTTCTCCTAGATTGCCTCACTTTATAGGATTTGGATTCACAAAGAGAACTCTGATAAGAATCAGACACTGCCTGGATTAATCAAAATCTGAATAGTTAAGCAATGCCCATTATACAAACAACATAGTCTTCATACGTTATTGCAAGTTTTAACCCAGAACTCCCTGGGCAATGTAAACTAGTGAATCTAACTCATCATTTGGATGACTTGGGTTAAAGGATCAATTTTTCTTCCATTTACTGAGATCATTTGGACTGTGAATTAGTGCACCCACCATGGGAAACAATATGGAGATTCCTCAAAAAATTAAAAATAGAACTCTCATGATCCAGCAATTCCACTTCTGGGTGTTTTTCCAAAAAAACCAAAATCACTATCTCAAAAATATGTCTATACCCTCATCTTCATTGCAGCCAATACATGGAAACAACCTAAGTGTCTATTGATGGATGGATGAATGGATAGTGAAAAATACACACACACACACACACACACACACACACACACACACAAATGACACTATGGAATATTATTCAGCCATAAAAAAGAAGGAAATCCTGCCCTTGGTAATAACATGGATGGACCTTGAGGGCATTATGCTAAGTGAAAGAAACCAGACAGAGTAAGACAAATACTTATGTGATTTCACTTCTATGCGGAATCTAAAAACAAACAAACAAACAAACAAACAAACAAAACCCCAGAAAAACAAAAAACAAAAAACTCTTATATACAATGAACATATTGGTGGTTGCCTAAGGTGGAGGTTGGGGGAGATGGAAGATGGGTTTACTGTTCAATAAAAATAAAGGAATTGGAGGACTGGCCATGTATAAATTCACAATAATTTCTGTGTGTGTGTGTGTGTGTGTGTGTGTGTGTGTGTGTGTGATGTATTTAATGATTTTTCCACAGAGTGAAGACCAAATTCTCTACCATGGTTTTTTTCATGGGCCTCTGCCATTTAACTTTCTTTCCAGCTCTATCAGCTTCTTCTAGCTTCTCATGTTTATCCATTTATCTCGGCCTTATGTAGACTCCTATTCAGGCTAATGATTGACAAGTTCACCTCTCCTAGTAGACCTATCATAGGGAACTAAAGTTCCTTGAGAGCAGAGACTTTATTCCAATCACTTTATGCCCCCACAACTGTCAGCCGAGCCATGCAAGGAGTGGGTGCTTATATATGCTTATTGAAAAGATGAATAATTCAACACCCCTTGCCTTTCCAATTCAATCATTCTATCTCCAAAATGGCAATATTGCTCGTGAGCTGCTCCACAGGGGAGCTAATTAATTCTCTGAAACTGGAAAATGTTTTGAAGTTCCACAGTACTTTGGAAGCACTCAAGAACATTAATATGTGCAATAAAGACATTATTATTACTTCCCTGACACATAAATGGTGAATAATCCATTTTAATGTGTTTGTTTTGAATATACTCAACAAATTTGCAGGAAGTAATGTATTGTTGGCTCATTCTTACTAATGGACACCATGTGTGGACTGAATAAGATGTGGCCTCTTCTGCTCTATTGTTTGCTCATTTCTCCAGCTTTCAGAACCGCCATTATACATGCTTCCTGCCAGAAAGGTGCCCAGGATATGAGAATTAGCCTTCTTGGGGTTCTGTGTCTTGTGCCCATATGGGCACCTATGGGATTACACTCTTAGTTCCCTAGCCATAGAATTAGTGTGGAAAATGTCTTGTAACTGCAAAGCTCAGTGATCCAGTAGAGAATTCCTATCCCAAGGTGGAACTATCAGAGTCTCTTCCTGAGCATTTTGGACCAGAAAACTGGGAAGACAGGGTTCATTTCTCTGATGGCTAACGTTGCAAGATGTAACTCATAGGAGCCATGAGCAGGCATTGGTATCTGCCACGTGAAGAAAGCCACACACGATAAAACTACCACACAGGGACAGATGTGAGAGGCAGGGTGATTCCCTGTAGGATCTGAGTCCCTGGTTCTAGCTATTCGGAAGTCCAGCCATGTCTCTGCTCTCCCCTGCTTTTATTCAACCTCTCTTTTCAAGAAATCGCCTTTTTGCTTAAACTAGTTCCAATTTAGTTTCTGTCTCTTGGGACCAAAAAAAGTCCAACTAATGCAACATCAAAGAAAAATTTGAGAAATGTTTCTCAGGATATGTTTGATTAAAGAGAGAGAGCACTTGGGGACACTTTGATATGAGGCTTATATTTTGAGGAGTTAAAAGCCCAGTAACTAATATAAATTAAACCATATTTTTTCCAGATAATAAAAATAGGATCTGACATGTAAAAGCAGGATCCCAGTGTTTGTGATTTACTAGAATGTAGGCTTCATGAGATAGAAATTTGGATTCTTTACCACCGTACACTGATGACTATAATAGAATTCTGCACATAGTAGGAGTTTAATAAATATTTGTTGAATGAGTTAATGCATTTATTTGTTGCATCTCTTCCTTAGTCCTGCTAGAAATATGAAAAATGACTCCTTATGGAATTCATACTACAAATCAGCCACCGTGCTCCATGTCATCAGACGTGTCATTTAGTTTATTACCTGACCTTGGAGTGGAGGTTGGGGGTGGGGAGCGACTATGGATTAAGAGAACTTGTTCTGAGATGAGGCAGTTTGTTCAAACAGTTTGCACATATGTTGGGGGTCAGGATTTGAATCCAGGAGCATCAGTGTCCCCAATGTGTGCTCTCTCTAACATACTGCATTCACATATTAACATACAGGGCAGAGATCTCTTCTGGAGCAATAAAATAAAAGGGGATAGGGATGGACTGGAATATTGCTTCATATTAACACCAGCTCTAGTTATCAAGGATTTAGTGAACACAGAATTAGTCCTCACTCTACAGACAAGCAAGTGCAGGTCTACAGGGCTGCATCCAGTACCCACCAGTCAATATCTGCTTAGAAAGTCTCATTTTCAGGATGGAAACTCTCCTCTTGTTCCCCTTATCTTTCCCTGGAAGTGTTAGGGGACTTACTCCTTACCCCCAAGACTGATGAGAATTGATGGATAAATACCCTACACCCTACTCCTCTTTTGGTTTGACTACAAGGCATGTTCTCCACTGTCTCCAAAAGATCCTCGATGTGATTGTGCCCCAAATACCCACAACGCCAATTTGCTCAAAAGTATACCCTTTATTGGTTTCTTTCCCTTTCATGTCTCACTTCCCTAGACCTCTCCCAGAACTTTCCAAATAAACTACTCAAACTTTCACCTTTATCTCAAGGGTCTGCTTCTGGGCTCACCCAAGCTAAGAGGGTATGTCATCTCTCTGGTCCCTTTATCTTCATCCCTAAGGGAGACAGTCAGATTACCTGATCAATGAGTTTGAAAGAAGACACTGAACATTATCGATTACTTCAACTCTTTTGAAGAGGGCAAGTTCATAGGACATGCATGTTGGGACTACCCTCTGCCATGGGCTTAAAGGCTTGCCTTCATGGGAAGGTCTTCAGTTAGCAACTGAATGGATAAGTCAGTTTATTTCAGGAGTGACGTATTAGGACACTCACCAGGTCCTTACAGATCTAAAATCATGCTCTCTGAACAGCTTTATCAGCAATATTCACATGGTTTATAAAAGCCAAATGTGGAATCAACCCAAATAAACATCAACTGATTAATGAATAGACAAAATACGTTATACTCCCACAATGGAATATTATTTGGCCATTAAAAGGCATGAAATATTGAGACCTTCTATAGCATAGCTGGATCTTGAAAACATGATGGTAAGTAAAACAATACGGCCACAAAATATCACATATAATATTATTCTGTGTATATGCAATGCCTAAGAGAGCTGCAGAGACATAAAATAGATTTGTGGTCGCTTAGGGCTTGGGCATGTGGAGGGAAATGGGGAAGGGAGGAGACAGCTGAAGGGTGTGGGGTTTCTTTTTGAGGTGATAAAAATATTCTAAAAATATTTAGACTGGAGTGACAGTTGTCCATATCGCTTAATACACTAAAAACTATTGAAAGGTAACTTTAAATAGGTCAACTATATAGTATGTGAACTATATCTCAATGAAGCTCTTGAAGTTACGTCTGCATCATGATGCAAAATATTAACATTAGGAGAGGGTGGATAAAAGGTGTATGGAATGGTCTGTACTACCGTTGCAACTCTTTTGTAAATGCAGACCTATTTTAAAATAAACGGTTTATAAATTGGGTCTAAACTTGGGAAGGTCTGAACTTGGAAAGGGGCAAAAGTTCTCTGACTCAGTTTTCCTACCTTAAGGGAGAATGATACTACAATACTCATCTCATAAAGTGATTGTAAGAATTACACACTATCAATTGAGATAGTGTATATAACACTACTATAACTGGCAAATAACCTCCTCTCTTTCTAAATAACTAAAATGGGGACCCAGGTGCATAAGACAGAATCATCAGTGTGTTTCAGGCATCCCGTTTGTCCCCACTATCTCCATTACCTTCCTGTCTCCCGTTACTTTTCAGATGTGAGATTTGGTTTAATAAGGTTTGGTCAGAGGTTAACGTTTATAATACTGTTAATAGGTACAATGAGCCAACTCAGTTTGCCATGCCAGAGATTTGGTGGTGGGGTTTGGCAGGAGGGTGGAGGGGAAAAGCTGGGTGATATTATGGCAGGAGGGTGGAGGGGAAAAGCTGGGTGACATTACAATTGATGCCAGAGTGGCCCTCCTTAGCAATTAGTTGTTCTTGTTTCTTTTTGCCTCCCATCATAGCTATTTTTGCTATTATTTGTGCTTTGTGAAATGGTGTCGTTCCATCAGACCCACGTGGAAGCCTCGAGTTGCTGATGCAGGCTTTCCTTTCCTCCTTCTGTAGCACTTATGGAAGCCGGCACAATATTTCTGCTAGCTGGTCTGGAGTCAGTTCTGTATCTAATTATGGGGTTGATTTTCTTCTTTTGTATTAAAGTTTTCTCCGCCCACTGGGGGTGTTAGGGATTTGACAAGGAAGCTTTCCTTATGGTCCCTGTTTCATTGTAAGAAGCCAAGGGCGTGGGGGAAATGCCCTTGTTGGAGTAGAAGCTGGGGTTTCAATACTTTCTTTAAATTTAAGGGACAAAGGAAGCCTCAGGCGAGCCATTTCATTCCCCAGGCTTGAGAACTGGCCTAAATCATCTCTTCTGTAACTCTTAGTGCCTCTTAGGACTAACATTTTCCAAAACCCAAGCATCTTCTTGAAGTTTACTGACAAGTAGTTGCCAAACACCAGAGGAGTGCTGATATGTTGTTAGCTAATATTATCTCTCATCTGTTTGTAGCATCTTGATGGGAAATCATCCCTAGGGAACAGCCCACTTCTGGAGTCTGCTCTGAGAACAGATTTAGAGATGGCAGGAAGAGGGGATTATGGAGAAAATGGATCCCTCCAGCATGGACAGGGATGGTGTCATTCTGTTACGATTCTGAAACAGATACAGAGAAGCCAACGGAAGGCTGGTCTCAGTGCCTGGAAAAGGAGTATTACATAAGTGCAATTTTACTTTCTGCGTTAATCTTTGCTGAGGTAATTGCTTTCATTCTATTTTCAGTGTGTTGTTGGCAATGCCGCATGGCCTACTGACAGTTGTTCAATAAAAACAGAGATCATACCCGAGAGGAAAAGTGCAATATTCACACATGGTCAAAGTTCTTTGAGCCACAGTACTCAATTCCTCAAGAGTTAAATGGCGAGAGGCACTGCTAGTGAGTTTTACGGAATTATGATTGAGTTACATCTATAGGTTGTTGGGTGTATCTGGAACACAGCTTTGGAATAAGGGGTCATGCAACAATTTCAGTGATCTATTTTATATCTCTGCAGAGTGGTGCGGACCATTTGCAAGATATTTAGGGGGTAAACTTAGTTCTATTTGGTGATCACCCTCTGAACTCTTCAGTGGTTCATAATAAAACCAGAACTTTATCACACAGCCCTACAAGTCTCATTATAATCTGTCTGCCTACTTCACTAGCCTTGCCCTCTGTGATTTCCTCTTCTTCTTGGGTCCAGCCAAGTTTAGCTGTTCATGGTTTCCCCGAATTCACTGCACTCTTGTGCTGCTTACTGGGGAACTTCCCAATAAGGATACTCCCAGGTTCTCCTTACCTTTTAGGTGTTTCTCACCAACACCCTCCCAAAATCACTTTTCCTAACTCACTAAGGACTATTTCCTTCCCATTTCCAATGCTCCCTACATACTTTCAATATAGCTATAATCAAATTAGCATGGTCATGGTGAACTCAAGTGTGATCATCTAAAGGCTGAGACCACGCGTTGGATCTTCAACCTAGTACCATACCAGATAAAAGGTGTTCAATGAAGGTCTTAGGATGAGAAAGGAAAGAGCATTTTCTAAGCACCTAAGATCCGACAGGCTCCGTGTTTGATTTTGGGTTGGTGCAGGACAGGAAGGCACAGTAGGCAGCCTGTGACTTACATCTGGGAGAATGGTAAAAATAATGAGAGGATGGGCAGAGATATTAATAATAATAAATCATGCATACTGAAAAGTCGATAAGCCAGAAAGTCCTCAAGTCTTGGGTAAAATTTAATAAATCACAGAAGGGAAAGCAAACTAAGGGTAATATTAAGGAAATAAGAACTTTGACTCCAAACGACTCCCCCTCCCTCAGTGAGTGGAAGACCCCTGGAATTCTCACTATTAAAGCCTCCTGGCATATTTGAGGATGGTCACAATAATCAAGCATCTAGCATAGGGAGTGGATCGGAAAATGCCGATGTTCCAAAACAGGGGATTCCTAGTAATCATTTCTCATGATCTGTGGAGATACTGAAAGGAACTCTTAAGCAGAAGACTTTATACCTAAAGAATTTAATCATAGGTCCCAGCAAAATTATTCTTGTATTCTCCATAGCATCAAAGTCTGGCTTTTAGTGGGGAGTGCTGGGAGGTGAAACAGGACAAACAAGTTGCAGACAGGAAATTATAATGAAACTCGAAGACTATATTACGGAGTTAATATTTTATCAGGAGCCACTAAAGAGTTTTGAACAAAGTATATTACAGTCACATTTGCAGGCTAGGAGTCTGCCGTTGTATGCAGGATGGATGGGTGGTATAAGTAGAGGGGTGGGGATAGCGATAGCATTTGGGACTCTAGGACAATATTCAAGGTGAGAAATGTCAGTGTTTAGAGTCAAGACAACAGAAGGGTGGAGGGGAGACATGTGCCTATAGAAGGAGACAATTCTAAGGTAAATTAAGGCATCTATTGCTATCTAAGTGACACATTATATGAACTCCAATTTCGCCTTCCATGTGCCAACTCAGTGGGATCTCCCTAGCCCATCAAGATTTCAATGGCCAATAGGACCCCAGCCCCACGGTGACAAATGCAGTTGGCTGCCCAACCAAATGATCATTTTCCTCCCTGCCATTCTTACAACAGAGCCCATAACTCACTGTAGAAGCTGAAAACCTGCTTTCCCAGCAGACTTTGCAGTGAAGGATGGGCATCACACATGACTGCAGTCATTGGAAACTAAGGGGAAGCTTGCTGCCAGGAATTTTTTAGTAAAGGCCTTTTCCCCCTATAAAAAGAGTAACAAGAGGAGCGATATCCCTCTTCTTCTACCGATCATTGCTTTGTCATGCCTACGTGTGATGCCTAGAACTGTGGCAGCCCTCTTGAGACCGTGAGAGGAAAGCATGAAGACAGAAGCCATTATGTTGAGGATCGGAAAAGAATGGAAAGAACCTGGTTCCTTATTGATGTCGTTTGAGCTTTTTAAACCCACCCTGAAACCACATACGTCCACATTTCTGTTATATGAAATAATACAAAGCCTCGTTTTAAAAGTTCTTGCTACTCAAAGAGTGGTCAGTGGACCAAGTCTATCCATGTAAACTGGAACCCGTTATAACCACAGAATCTTGAGCACTATCCCAGAAAAAACAAATTAGAATCTGCATTTTAACAAGATCCCAGTATCAGTTTAAGCTACTTTTAATCGAGTATTGTGTTACTCTCCTTGAAGCATCCTAATTATCACTACATACAGCTCCCCTTATAACTAGAAGTGATTGTACTTTCTCCTGTTATTCCACAATATTCGACCACCTCTCTATCACAGTAGGCATTTAATTTTGTCATATATACGTAGTAGTTAGAACTATCTGTGGCAGCCTGACTGATACAACTTGATAAATTCCTAGAGAAGAAGGCCCTATGCCCTACTGGCCTTTCTCTTCCCCTTTCTGCCCAGCATTAAACTTTGTGAAAGCAAATATTCAAGTATTTATTGGATGAAAGAATAAAAGGAGTAATCACATTTTTGGGTAATTCTTCTGGCCAATGAGAATTTTAGAACCTCCAATAGGTAGACAAAATGACTCAGAGGTATGCTCATGATCTGCCTTGGGCTATAAATGCATCTTGTTTTCTTATTCAACCATTTTTCCACGTAGAGCCTTGCTCAATAGAGCTCTTCGGAGGCAAAATGCTCAATAAATCTTGTTTTCTCCTCATGGTGGGCCACAGCCTTGCCATCTTCTAAAGCTTAACTGCTTTATTGTCTGTCATTGGAATAATGAAAGTCACCCCAGCGTTGGCCCTGTCAAAGTCACCGGATCCAGCCCTCTTGGGACCACTCTTTCCATACACCAATTAATTTAAAGTAATCAATGCCATAAATTAATCCACCATTTAGCATCAAGCATTGACCACTGAATATGGCCAGGAATTTTCTTCCTGGCCATCTAGAAATCAGGAAAAGCCAAAAAGAGGCAGGCACATTCAGCTGACTCTGCTTTCCTTAAAAGGCTCTGGCAGTGGCCAAGCTTAGAGAAGCTAGAAGGCAGGGATAAATTTAGAAAATTGATTTATCTTTTTCATTTAATAAAAAGCATCCATAGACTCCATAAAGTAGAAACTCTGCATATAGGTCACCCAAATAGAGGATGCACACGGGGAATAGATTTTAGCCTTCTCACAACACACACAAATACAGACCCATGTGGTTTGACTTTCTGTTTTATTCATAATTTTGTAAACACACCTTCACAGCCCACCACAGATCGGCATGCTGGCCTGATCCCTCAATATCTGGCAAAATAGCAGTCAAACCCAAGACCAAAGGTGCAGAGGCTTAGGATCTGGTCCCAACTCCACACTGGTTAAAGGTAAGAGGTGAGCCTGTCCCAGCCTGCTTGTTCAAATGAGTGCCATCCTTTTGATGATGGACACTCCTCGATCCCAAATTTTAGGATGGATAAGAAAAACCACATACGTATTTAGGGGAACGAGTTTCACAAAATTCATGGAGGTTATATGAGATGATTTAGAAGAGGTCATACTAAATTTTTCCATCTGTTTCAACAATTTCATTTCTTTACTGACAGCCCTAATTGGGCAAAGGAGAAGACGTGATGTAGCAAAATAATCCCTCGCAGCGCCTGCCATAATTCAACATTGTCAACTGAAAGCTAAACTTTAGTTTCAGACCAAATTGCCCGATAAGGCCCACAGAAAACCACACATGGACAGCTGTGGTTTTAAGTCCTCAATTGACTTTGCAAATAGGAAAATTGCAGAAGCTATTTCAGACTCTGGGAATGCTTATTAGCAAATTTTGCCCGTTCAAATTATGGCCTAGATGAAGAAAATCAGTCTTATAATTGTTGGGGGCATTTTTTCACTCCCAGAAGAAAAACTAATTTTATGTTTATATTAATAAGATTTTTTGAGACACTATTCATTTGAAATTGAGTGGAAGTTAATTCCCCAGAAAGGAGTTGGTTAACCAATTTATAGACTCTCCAATTTGGGTTAACAGACATCTTACTCACACTTCTGATAAACGCACAGCAAGAAACAGAGCCCTGAGCAGTTAGTGGCTTGCCCAAGGTCACTCAATTAGAGCCAGAGCTAGGACCACAGCCTCATTACCCCTTTTAGATCAGTGGTATTCAACTGGTGGTAATTTTCCCCCCTCCAAGAGACACTGAATAAGGTTTGGATACATTTTTGGTTTCACACTAGAAGAAAGTGCTACTTATGTCTAGTGAATCGAGGCCAGGAATCCTGGCACATATCCTACAAGGCACAAAATGGCTCCCGGCATAGTAGTGATGCGGCTAAGAAACTCAGGGTGGAAGTATCATTTAAATAATAAAGCTTGCATACACACGCGTGCACACACACACACAGGCACAGGTACACACACGTGCAAACACAAAAATGACTAGATGATAAGATCGCTACATTACATCTAGTACCTGCTTATAAGCAAAATGGGAACAGTAATGACAACACAAAACCTTTGAGCTTTCCGTAACACTTCTTCCCTTTCACCCATCTTACTTCCAACACCAGCACATCCTGCCAACTCCTCTTTCAAATAATATTCCCAAAAGGAACTGCTTTGGGCCACCTCCACTGATACCTCCCAGACCTGCCACCATTTTCTTTCTCAAGCAACAGCCTTCTCAATGGTTTATCTTCAGCCTTCCACCTGTTCAAACTCTTTCCGCTCAGCAATCACAGGGGCCTTAACAAAGCAAACCTGATGGTGTCACTTCCTGTTGTAAAGCTTAGTCTCCACTGGGATTAATTCCATACGCAGCTCTGTGTGCTACTGGAAATAAGTAGGCTGTGTGTTGGGCTGTCCTAACAAATGGGGAGCTACTAGTCTTTCATACCTGGCGGCAGAGGAAAAGTACTGCCCTGTAACTGGAGGGCTGTGAAGAACTGACTTACCCAAACCGTTAGCGCCTCTGGTAAGATGCTGCGGCCTCACTGCCTCGGCCGCACCGCCGCTCGCTCGGTGCTCCAGCCATGCACTGCTGAGAATGTTCCATTCTCAGGGATCTGCCACTAACTGCCCCCTGCCTGAGAAACACTGCCCGACATATCCATATGCCTTGTTCCCTCGCTTCATGCAGGTCTCCACTAAACTGTCATCTGATCAGAGAAACATCACATCACAATCTTATCTAAATGAGCATCCTCTTCCTTCAGGTGAGGTGTTATTCTAATCGATGTTTCTTCCTTTCATTTACCAACATTGGACACCTTTGTATAATGTCTACTTTTCAGTCTAGTCTGTTTCCTGTCTGTCTCCCCTTTAGCAAGTGAGGTCCAAGACAGCAGGGGTTTTGGTCTGTTTTGCTCCTATTTGCTTCTTCAGTGCCTAGAACAGCACCTGGCACACAGAGGGTCTTAGACGATAACTGAGAAATGAATAAATGAATGTTGTCTTTACTTAGCCAAAAACCATCCCTCTAGAAATGGGTGATCACAATAGAGAGAAAAATTACACATTTTCCTTTAATTTGATGGCCGTATATTTTTTTAGAAACCTAACATTACTGGAAAACAAAAACCAAAACAAACAAACGAAAAAAACCTCTGGGTTACCAAGGACTGCTTGGAAAATTATACTTAGGAAGCAGTCTTAATTGTTATTTTAATTATTTGGTCACCATAATCTGTCTTTGTGGGCCGAGTAGTATAAATAGGTTGAGCTTTTCTCAAAAACTTCAGGAATCATGGAAGAAAAAAGACTTATTCACATAAGATACAATTGATAGCCTTATTAGGGGATGCAAAGTATTACAGGCTATTTTGTGCTGATAATCTTAAACGTATGAATTCAACAGGAATGGTGAAGTAGGAATTCCTCCCAATTAACTCTGATGGGAGCTGGGTGTCAGGCAAAACCGCAAGTGCCCTGAAGCCTAGTTTCTGGCCAAGAAACAAACTGCTACACTCAGGGAAAAGTGGGAGTTTGGAGAGTCAGTCCTTTGATAGGTAGGCAGAACTCTCCTCTCTGATCACAGTTTCTGAGCTCTGACTAGCCCCCTGTGTCTCTGTCAGCGCCCAGGCTAAAGAACATCAGAGATGTAGCAAAGCAAGGCGGATGTTGCAGTGGAGAAGGAAGTAGCTATAATACTCATCACCCTTTGAATTCGTTGACCCTGTGTGTTTTGGGTCATGTTCCATTGACCCAGAGCCCCAGTGGGTATTTCTGTGTAAGTGATTTACTGGGTGCTTCTCTCAGGAGAAGGGCAATATAAGAAGCCAGACAAATTAGGGGAAGAAATCCAAGCAAGGATGTCATTTTTGGCTGGAATTTAGCTTCAGTCTGATCCCATGGGCAGATGTGGAATGCGAAGTATACCAAGGAATTGGGTCCTCTGAGGCAAGGGGACCCGATTTTCATAGCCCTTTGTTAGTCAGTCTTGGGCCTTTGAGTGCTCAACAGGGTGGGGCATGAGCCCCCCTGCGGGGAGCTGTGCACCCTGACCAGCGATCAGCCATAATCACAGAGGCTGCGAGTGGGGTGCCTCTACCCCATGACGGAGATTTAGATGAGACACCAACAGCATTTGCTTTATGTCTGCCAGAGTCCAAAAGAGACATGAATCAGAGTTTAAAAAAAAAAATACCCAAAAGCACTTTCTCTAAGTATCACTGCTTGGCACAGCATAATTCACAGTGGCCTTGAGAATCACGTCTGGCATCCTGAATTTCTTCTGAGGGAACTCTGCTAATGCAGGGCAACGTGGACACGGTATTTGCAGTGCCGAATAACAAACATCTCCTTTTCTCCTTGAGGTCTTCCAAGCATCTTACAAACAGTCATATTATTAATAAGTCTCAGACAACAGTGGAAGAGGTTAAGAATAGATGTTAAAAAAAACGTCGAACGTAAAGATTTAAAAAAGGAATTCATTTTTTCAGCAACGTTGAGTAATAACCAACTGAAACTACTGCAGCAAGTCCTTTAGAAATGTTCTTTGCATATATTTTCTTTTCACATTTTTTCCTTAAGCCAACAAAAATGTCTCTGAAGCAGCATGATCTAGTCCAGGGCTCTCGATCTTAGCACTATTTACACGTGGGGACAGATCATTTGGGGCTGGGCTGTGCATTTGGGGATGTTTACCAGCATTCTGGCCTCTACCTACTAGAAGTCAATGACACCGCCGATCCACCTCTACCCTTCATATGGCCAAATGTCCCCTAGGGGCAAAATTGCCCCCTGGCCCCCAGCGAGAACCAATGGTAAAGCCAAGGAGACTCAGGATAATAATCTTTGGAATCATGCCAGGGCCATAGACTATGTGTCTTGAGCTAGCTTTTTAAAAAAGTTATTGTAAATCTTGGCTTAATCATATGTGAAGGGAGAAAAATACCTAGCTTACGGGGCTGCTATAATGATTTCAACGATGAACAGCAGGGTGGCATAGAACCTGCCACACTGATGTGTGTTTAGTTCTCTTCCTCTCCTTCTGGACTAAAAGACTTTCAAAAGTACTTCGCATTGTCATGTAAAAAGTGACAGAAGGAATCCTTTATACAATTTAGGACACAGAGTATGGTCGTGCTCTGAAGATCTGAGGTTGACAGAGGAAAACTTAATTGGAAAAGATGTCATTCCCACTTGCTCCTTTCAGTTTTTACTGAATATTCTTTGGGGAAAGTATATTGGAGATGTAAATAGGCACTTACAATAATGAACCTTTTCTGGGGGCGCCTGGGTGGCTCATTGGGTTAAACGTCTGACTTCGGCTCAAGTCATGACCTTGCGGTTTGTGAGTTTGAGCCCTGCATCGGGCTCTGTGCTGACAGCTCAGAGGCTGGAGCCTGCTTTGGATTCTGTGTCCCCCTCTCTCTCTGAACCTCCCCGACTCATGCTCTGTCTCTCCTTCAAAATATATAAACATTGAAAAGTTAAAAAAGAAAACAAAAAGCAATAACTAACCTTTTCTGGTTGCTTGAATAGACACCAGATATTATTCTAAGAACTTTATATGGATTATCTTCTGAATAGATAACTAGCATATCCGCTCAATTTATAGATGAGAAGTAGAAGAGAAAGATGAAGCAATTTCCCCAAAATAACAGAAAATAGTGGCACTGGAATTTACACTGAAGAGGTCTGCTGGAAAGTAGAAGAGGCAGGTCAGCATCTACAAGGACAGTTGGGGGTTTGAGAAGAGGATACAGCAAGAAGTGCAGCCACAATACGGTGCCAAACCTTTGCTGACCTGTCTCTGAAGTTCAGTCCCAAAGGCACACTCTTCCTTAAATTAAGAACTTTGAGGCCCTAAGCATGGAAGGGTTGCTGCCATACACCATATGCAATTCAAATTAAAAGAATAAAAAATATGAAATTAGGAAACCCCAATAAAGTACTAATTTTTCCCATGATGAATATCTTGATGCTTTTTTTTTGAAACATCTAATATATTTTTTGAAAAATATTTTCCCCATGTTTAGCTTATCTATTGTGGATCTAGCACTGATCCTCTTGGAAATGTTTCAGTATTGAATCAGTGATCTTGACCTTGACCTTGGATTGGAACACTTTGCTTTAGTCTCCTAACTTTGGTTAGATCCCCTCATTGGTACCTTCCATGTTCCACTGATCTAGGGCAGACACCAGTAGAATTCTTTTTAAAGGGCCAGACAGTAAATGTATTAGGCTGTGTGGACCATGGGGTGGGTCTCAGTCACAGATAGTTCTGCTGCCACCATAGTTCCAAAGTAGCATTGGGGCTCCTGGGTCAGTTGGTTAAGTGTCTGACGTTAGCTCAGGTCATGATCTCACAGTTCGTGGGTTTGAGTCCTGCATCAGGCTCTGTGCTGACGGCTCACAGCCTTAAGTCTGCTTCAGGTTGTGTCTCCCTCTTTCTCTGCCCCTCCCCACACACACTCCATCTCTCTGTCACTCTGTCTCTCAAAAATAAATAAACGTTAAAAAAAATTTAAAAAAAAGCAGCCATAGACAGTATATAAACAGTATTGGCTCTGTTCCAATAATGTTATATTTACAAAAAAAAAAAGCAGATTTGGCCCACGAGCCATTGTTTGCCAATCTCTGATCGAGGATCCTGTTTTCAACACTATGCAAAATTCTAGAATAAAAATAACAAGGCTTATGGGAAAATGGAATTAGGAAAACGAGAGTCAAAAACTTCATCTGTGACACATAGAAAATGATGCAAACCTAATTAATGCAGTGTCACAATTTATACGTGTTAAATGGTCAGCAATACATAAATGCTACAATAAATATTGAAAAATGCCTGAAGTCTGCCTGTAGAAAGATGCTTTGGAACCATTATACTTTGTGAGTGATTGCGAAGTGGTGGAAGAGGGTCATGGATCATTCAGAAAGTCGTAACATGAGATGTGGTTAGGTGTGACTCAGGATACATGTGGTTTAACACAAGGTAGCTGGGAGATGTGTGAGGCACGTGTGTGTGTGTGTGTGTGTGTGTGCTGGGAAGGGGGGTTGGGATCCTTGTGTGGCTTGGTTCAGCTGGGTACAGTTTTCTGCATTCACCGAGTGCTTCTCGTGGATGAAATCACACATGAGCAAACACAAAATTCTTGTTATGCTCAAATTGTTCCTTAATATATTTCTATCACTGGAACAAAGTCAAGGTTTCAAAACGGGTGTTACAGCAGATGCCTCACAGGCACCTCAGTGCTAACACGTCATCCCCTAACACGTCCAACTGTTTATCTTCACCAAGTCTGGCTTTCTCCATAAAGTCGGCTGACGCCATCAACAACTATCCAACTGCCTTCAACAAGAACTTTGACCTGATCTTCAGCCTCTTCTGTCTCACTCACTACATTCAATTAGTCATCAACTGCTGTCAATGTTACCTGATAAATATGTCTCAAATTCATCGTCTCTTCTCCGTTGTGTCCTTGTTCACACTTCCCATCTTTTCATCTCTTGCCAGAACTCTCGTAAGAGTCTTTTTTTTTTTTTATCTTCCATTCCTATCTCCCTACACCTGATCTTCTGTGTTTTCTGTGTAACCATCATAGTGATCTTCCTTGAAGCAAGGTTTTCTAAGAGTTAAGGGCCTTGAGTTTAAGTCCTTACTTTGCCCCACTATCCGTATGACCTTGAGTAACTTACTTAACCTTTCTACCCCTCAGCTTCCGCATCTAGAAAATGGGAATGATAATAAATCTTGTGTCATAGGATTGATGTGAGGATGAAATACTTAGCAGGGTGTCTGGTATACCATTATTATTATTTTATGTGCTCAGTGAATGGCAGTTATGAGCAATACCATTATTCTAGTCATTAATGTCACTGGTATCATCATCGTCATTGCCACCATCAGGATGGCATCATTCTGGAGCATCTCCCTAAGCTGTAAAACTGGGCTTTTACCCTTTAGGTCATTCATTTGAATTCAGTGCAAAGGAAGTGACATTATTTAGTGCCTACTGCATGCATCCAAAGCAGCATCAGGGTGGATACTCAGTTGAATGTACCACCTAGGCTGAAAGAATGTTGTATTAATAGCTCTAATTTAAAGCAGATTGTCATGATGGCTATGAATAAAATACAAACGGAATATAGGCAAAGAGAAATTCTAATGGAAGATTTGGGAGACCTTTGGGGGAGAAGATAGGATTTGACTGGTCCTGAAGGATGGGAAGGGTCTTGAGAGGCAGTTATGAGGGATACATTCTACTTTAGGACCATCCAGGGTTGGGTGTGACTGTAAGAGGGAGGGCTTTGAAAGGGCAGGTCATCTTCTGTGGCTGCCCTGTGTAGGAGGAGGGAGGAATTGGGATAGAACATGGATCGCCGATGGACTGGGTTGCAGTGAGGGGTCGGCAGGGACTGCCCGGGCTACTTCAAAACCAAGTCCAAATCCACCCATTCATTTTTGTTTCCACCATGAGGAGATAGACTGAGGTGCAACATACTCTGGGGGTAAGGCACTCCCGGTGCAGGAAGGCACAGGCCGAAGCTCCGTGGTGGGGATGTGCCGTGACACTTGGTGAGTTGCCTCTAAGCTGGAGTGGCTTGAGCGCAAGGTCCAGGGGTAGAAAAAGAGTACCTAGGAATAGGAAATATTATTATTATTGTAATTTATTAGACTTTTTGGAAGGAAGAGTAAATGCTGAGAAGATGATGTCACGCCTAGCTCTCTCTGAGCCAGTTGAGCCAAGATCGTCCTACCACAACGAGTTTCCAGAGGATAACGGTGTTGGGCTGACCTTGTGAGCTGTCCCTGCCCACCCCAGTGAGTGTGCCCCAGCCTAAGAGCAGCCCCTATATCTCGCTTCCACCAGTTTTATGCTGAGCTCACCAGAAATGTCAGCCCCAGTTTTCACTCACTGAAGTCACTCTCAGTGAGATGAGTCACTCCAAGCATTCCTGAAAATGTTTGACATCAGCAACTGGACTTCTAGTCTCTGAGGTGTCCTGGCCCCATGGAGAGCTTACAACAGCACATAGGAGAGACCCACAGAGGACAGGTTGTTCATCCAGAGAGCCTGGGGGACACTAGGTCTGGGTCACACAGGTGTCAGTGTAGGGTCAGAGAAGGTCCAGCAAACAAGTCTCTGGTAGTACGGCCCAAGAGCATTGTCCTTTTCCAGAATTTGTTCAAATTACTTTCTGAAACAAGTGGAGATGTGTGGCTAAATACTGAATAAATTCATCATCCTCGGGGTGCCCTGGTGGCTCAGCAGACTAAGTGTCTGTCTCTTGATTTTGGCTCAGGTCATGATCTCACGGTCCTGGGATCCACCCCCTAGCTGGGCCTCAAGCTGACCACGAAGCCTGCTTGAGATTCTCTTTCTCCCTCTCTCTCTGCCCCTGCCCCGCTTGTGCGCCTGCGAACACTCTCGCTCTCTCAAAATAAATAAATAAACTTTAAAAAAAAATTCCTTATCCTCCGATTCCTAACTTGGGTAAACCAGAGCTAGAATAACCCGTAACCAGGCACTGAAACAGGACAGCAAAGAGACATACTGGCAACATCGCTTCCTCACACTGGAGAGAGAGGCAGACACTGTGCCTTGGGGCTTGGTAGATAACCACCAGCCAGCATCTGAGCCCCCGTGCAGAGATGATTCTGAGGTGCCCTGCACTGTCTCCGGAGTTCTTGGAAGGGCATGTGTTTCACAGCCGGGTCCTGATTGACAAAGCGCCCTCTACTGGCTGCCTCACTTCCCCACTTGGCCCCTTTGCTTTCTGGCAAATAAACCGCTTGCCCTCAAGCTCTTCTCCCGTCTTCCAAGGGAATCACCTGGTACCTGGTATCACATAGAACCTCGGCATGGAAACTTGTTAAGGAAGGGTAGAGAGACGCTTTTGTTGAAAACTTATTAGGAGCCTGGTTGTCTGCCTGACACTTCCCTTGTCTTCACCTTCTGTACCCCCTCGGCACTCATAGAGGTTGCTCACCACAAATTCCTTCCACCCTCTGCCCAACGCTGGACTTTTCAAGCCATAGGGTGCTCTCTGCTACAAACTGGACTCAACTCAGGGCTGAGGTGGAATTAATGTTCCCGAAGCAACTCTCGGCCCTTGAAAGATGGCGGCCAGTCCCGCACGCTGAGAGTAACATAGCTTTCAAGTATGTCTCACCCTCTTTCCCCAAGGTCCCCACAGGCTTGAGTCTCCAATGCCCGTGGCAGTGACCCAACCACTAACATGCACTTTGAAAGCAGCCTTCCCTTCCTTCTCCCACTTCCTGGGTCCCTACAGTACCTCCCAAGACCACCGTCTCTGACAAACCCTTGAAGAGGATCTGCTTCTGGGGGAGACCGGCACACCACAGCACACATTGGATGCTGATGGACAATCGAGTTTGATAACATACTACTAGTAACGATTATTCATTTTTCCGAGTGCTTTCCACATATTAACTCGTATCATTCTCACTTCACCATATGATCTGGGTGCTAATATCAGCCCTATTTATAGATGATGAAAGCAAGGCATAAAAGATTGATTATCATGAGGGAAACAAAGGCAAGATAAATGTAGTTTAAATTAAATCCCCTTAGAGCCTGCAGCCCACTGATAGATGCCAGAGAACTGCCGTGTGGAACACTCGTCGAGAAGTTTATGTCGCCTTCATGCCTTAATGTTTACATTTCCTTAAAAACTAAAAGCAACCTTATCTTGACAATAGCTAAATCTTCAGGGTCCTGTGAGACCCGGCTTTTGGCATCCAGAAATTCCTTGGATACCTGCGTTATCTATACCTTCCCTCCCTGCACAAACTTAAAAGTACATAATCCATCTCTCCTCACAACCCCAGTGCAGCTCTTCCTGCTCCTGGGTCCTGCCCCTGTGCTTTAATAAAATCACCTTTTTGCACCAAAGATGTCTCAATAATTCTTAGCCGTTTGCTCATGAACACTTCAACTTTCATCAATTATCTTGCCCAAGGTCACAGGACTGGTTAGTAGAGGACCAGGTCAGGCGGTCTGGCACAAGGAGCGATGCCATATTTTCATAAAAGGAATCTAGGCTCAGAGAGGTTGGTCAACTTGCCAAAGGTCACACAGATGGCAAATGGCAAGACTGAGATCAGAACCCATGTCTGTCTGGGGCCAACTGCCCTTTACAGGCCAATTAACAAAATCCTTCTGGAGGTCCCTGCATGCATTTGCCCTCCCGCTTGGCTCTCTGGAGGAACAGGGCTGGGCTTGTCACCTGGAGCCCCACCCAGGAGTGAGTGCCTCACTCCACTCCACAATCCTGTGCTGAGGAAGACGCGAACCTAATGAGGTACGGGAGGAGGGAACCCCCACACCATGTAGCCTGAAGCTGCCCCAGCTTTCACCCTGCATGTTTTCCAAAATGTGAAATTGCTTAACAAGAATTTGCTTCTTACATGTTTCTGAGCCTTGATCCTAGCAGAACGGCTGGCGTGTGATGAGTGTATTGTTCTTCCAAAGCAAGGGGGGGAAAGAATAAGGTTTGGGCTTTAAGAGAACATCAAAGCCTTCGTTTTCAGAATTTCTCTAAGTCACCCTAAGTCAGTAGCCACATCAGTAAGAGGACAGCACTAAAGAACCAAAGCACAGTGTAGTGGGATGCCTGGTTCACGTTGGGGCGAGGGCACTTCTCAGCTGCGTGAATTTATGGAAATCGCTTCGCCGCTCTGAGCCCAACCTTTCACAAAATGAGGATGATAGTACTGGCTCTGTCAGCCTAGCGTGGGGATCACACTGGGGCAAGGCACAGGAAAGATGCTGCAAATAGTAAAATGCTATAACCTACGAGAGATACTGCACTATTGCAAAGCAGGGTGTGTGTCTCTCCTTTTAATTTTGCCAATATTAACTAATGTAATAAATATTTATGGAGTACATATGAGGTGCCAGACTGTATTGTAGGCTCTGAGGACACAGGGTAAATAAAACAAACAGAATTTACTGCCGCACATCCTAGTGTAAACAAAATAAGTAATTACTTAGTTTGTTAGAGAGTGGTAAGTCCTAAGGGGAGAAAGAAAGCAAGGAAGGGTAGAGGAAGTATTGGGTGAATTGTTGCATTTTTAGATATCGTGGCTGGGAAAGATCCCTTTGAGAAGGTTACATGCGGGTCGAGTCTTGTAGAAATGAGAGTATAGACCATGAAGGAATAACTCAGGACAATAGGACATGCTGGGGTTCCAAGGAGCACCCTTTGGTAAGCACTGCCCTGGTGGCCAGACCAACTCACTCTTGCACTCCATGACTGGCCCTTTGGAGCAGAGTGTGCCTCTGTCCAGCAAAAAGAAAACAGACCTTAGTTGGCCTCGATTCTGAACATGCTTTTGTATGTTGTGGGGTTCAGGACATGCTACCCCCAAATATGGCACCTCGGCATATTAAGTATCTTAAGCCAAAGGATTTTCTTTTTTAAAAAATGGCATGGGCAAAAAGGTCACTGTGACCCCCAACCCTTCGCCCTTCATCTCTGGAAGCATGAGATAAATCCCCCTATGTGAAGGGTACCCTACCTGAACCTGGAGGGGGGAGATGGTGAATCGAGGGCTGGGAAATCTGCACAAACCTTGTTAAACTCACTCGTCTCTTTCTGGTTACTTCTTCACCATTTACTACCCCTCGCCCAAATGCCTCGGTCTTGCCAATCCGTCATAAATTTATTTTCTACTCGTCTAAAAAATTTATTTTCTGCTCTGGTTGCTTTGGGTCTTCATTCTCTTGTGAAGTTTCTCATGTGTGTGTAAAATTCAAGAAAACAAATATGCTTTTTTGCTAATCGATCTTTGCCAGTTTAATTTTTAGCCCCAAACCCTAAGAGAACCAAGGAAATCATTTTCTCGTCTACATAAGCTACTTGCCATCCATAGTTTCTCTTATTTGGAATCCCAGTTCAGAAAACCTGAGGAAACAGCCCAGAGAGTTTCCATGAATCTGGGGAGGCTGGACAGAATCATTGTGCAAAGCCTGCTCATTTTGCAGACTCTCAAGCTCCCTTAGGGCTGAGATCATCAGGGAACATTCGCCCTGTAGAGGGGGAGCGCCTGGCTGGCACGTCCTGCCCAGGCCGGGCTTCTCCTGCCATCCGAAAGTAGAACGGACCTATGAGCCCTTTCATGAGCCAAATGGCACAAAGTGAAACGATTACCATTAATTTATGTGGAACGGTTTGTGAGCATTCCCAGGTCCCTCCCAAAATAACCTCTCTTAGGCTTTTCTGATACCTGAGGACACATCTTGCTAATGGATGCACAAGAGAAATCGAGGAAAAGCACAGATGCTCAGAGACACAGTTCAAAGCTATGGTGGCCTGATGCTGAGGTGCTGAGTGTCATTCCCCGGGGAGGGAATTGGTGGGGCCACTGCGGCTGCTTGGGGGGCACGCCACGTCCATCACGGCTCACTGCCAAACAAGCACCCGATGCTGTTTGCACTGTCTGCCTTTTTCTCATCAAAGCAAAAATCCTTTCCAGATTTCTTTTGGTTGGCAAAAACAGGTACTAATGTTGGTCTTTTCTAAAAGCGAAGTGGCATAATGCGAACTTTCCAGAAAAATGGGGGCTACTGCACCCTCTGCATAGAGCGGCCATGCTTTCCAGCCAACTGCTTCTGACAGGAGGCAGTCAGCAGCGTCCCCAGTGCTGGAGAACCAGGACAGGTTCAGCAGCCTCCTCTGCATCGCAGAATGACAGAGTAGGTCCCCAGTGTTCCCAGTGTCGCAGAGGCATCGGGAGGTCAATAGCGAGCCCGGAATGATGGAGCTGGCCTCGAGTTGGCCAAAGACTGCACCTGAGGGTCAGTTAGACTTTGGGTGTTTGTCGCGGCTAGAGCTCCGCACACACTGCCTTGCATGTGGAGAGCAAGAAACAGAGCACTGGGCAGAACTCCCAGGCGACACGTTCGGCCTGAATTTTACTTAAGGAGTATGGAGTTTAAACTGCTATGCTCAGCTCCATAGTCTCACTCCTCCCAGTATAGCAACAGTAAGGGACTGGAGGTGTCTCAGCTGTCCTGGTATGTGTTCTTGCCACTCAGAGATGAGGTAAGAGGCTCCAAAGTAGAGAGCAAGGCACGCTTCTGATCCCAAGCATGTCTGGCCAGGGACCTGCAGCAAGGGGTGAATGCTCTGAGTTTCGGGATTTCTACCTGTAAAATGGGAAACCATTTCTTCGTCTCTAATAGGAATTTCCCTGCGCATATGCCATCTTGTTGTAAATAATGATTATGTTACTTAAAATAGGGTTTTTGATGATCGGTCGGGGGCAGACATAAAATTAACCCCAGAGAGGTGTATGAAGGTGAAAGAGATCTGTTAAACTCACGAGTCATAGAAGAGAGAAGCTGGCAGGCCGTGCAGGGACCACACGGAAGCGGGGTCCGGGGAACAGGCTCCACCAAGCAGCTGGGGAGCCAAGAGAAGGTGAGGACCTCTGGGCAAGCGCCTTTACTGTGCACCAGCAAGAGGTATGAGGAATTTCACTGGTGTGTTCACTGGTCACAATCAGCAGAGGGAAAAGGGGGAGCTTGTGACAGGGACTAGCCTTATCACACTGGTGCACCTGGTCACCTGGGCAAAATGCTCCCTGCCTGCTTGTTTGTGGATCTGTCGAGGGTGCAGGAAATAGGAAGTTTTGACAATGTATAAGACAACATCTTCAGAGGAGAGAAGATGCTGCTCGAGCCTACCTATGCGGGACATCCCGCCCAGGTACAAACCATCAAGCAAAACATTTCCGGGTCCTTCTGGCAAGCCAAAAATCTCTCTGTGGGGATTTCTATTAATATGCAAATTTGCAACAACAGGGGTGGAGCTAGAGAGTAAGATGTTTAGTGGAATAAGTCAGGCAGAGAAAGACAAATCCACATGGTCTCACTCATATGTGGGCTTTAAGAAACAAAACAAACGAGTAAAGAAAAAAGAGAGAGAGAGAAGGCGACAAGCCAAGAAACAGACTCTTAACTATAGAGAACACACTGATGGTCACCAGACGGGAGGTGGGTGGGGGGTGGGTGAAATAGGTGATGGGAATTACAAGTACCCTCCATGGTGAGCACTAGTAGTGTAAAGAATTGTGGAATTAGTACATTGTACACCTGAAACTGATATAACCTCTTATATTCCAGTTTATAACACTATTTAATTCCAGTAACTGTGCTGGAATTAAAATAAAACTTAAGGGGCGCCTGGGTGGCTCAGTCGGTTGAGCGTCTGACTTTGGCTCAGGTCATGATCTCACGGTCTGTGAGTTTGAGCCCCGTGTCAGGCTCTGTGCTGACAGCTCAGAGCCTGGAGCCTGCTTCGGATTCTGTATCTCCCTCTCTCTCTGCCCCTCCCCCACTCATGCTCTGTCTCTCTCTGTCTCAAAAATAAATAAACATTAAAAATATTTAAAAAAAATCAAATAAAATAAAACTTAATAAAAATATGCAAATGAGACAGGCCGTGGGCCCCTTCTGGACCACCAGACGGCCAGCATTTTGACCCCCCTCTCACCCGTCTTATCTGTACGGCTCATTGGATTCTCACTGGCAAATATATTTTCTCCCACCACTTTCATTAGAAACTAGTTGTACACCAAATGTAGATAAAAGGTATGTTTTTTTGAAAAAACTTAGGGGCGCCTGGGTGGCTCAGTTGGTTGAGTGGCCGACTTCGGCTCAGGTCATGATCTCGCAGGTCTGTGAGTTCGAGCCCCGCATCGGGCTCTGTGCTGATGGCTCGGAGTCTGGAGCCTGCTTCACATTCCGTGTCTCCCTCGCTCTCTGCCTCTCCCCCACTCATGCTCTGTCTCTCTCTGTCTCAAAAATAAATAAACATTAAAAAATTTAAAAAAACCTTAGATTTATATTAGATGTTTCTTTTAATTAAGTAAGATCATTTTTGCCATTTAATCCTATCTCTGTGATGTAGGAATCACGAAATGAAGTTGACATTTTTAGATGAGAAACTGGGGGCTCAGAAGGGTAAGGAACCCACAGAGGTCACACAACTAGAAAGTGGCCAAGCCAGCCGTGGGCGGTTTGATTTCAATTCCCTGATCTAACTGTACAGCTATACTAATTACTTTTCTGCCCAACGAATTACCCTAAACCTTAGGTGTTTAAAACAACAAACACCGATGATCTCACTCAGCTTCCAAGTGTCAGGAAGCAGGAGCATCCCAGATGGTTCTGGGTGCGGTCTGTCCCGACGCAGCAGTCAAGAGGTTACCCGGGGCCACTTGGTGGATTAGAAGATCCAGACTTGCTCCCGTGCATGCCCTCAAGAAGCACCAGCTCCTCCCCATGTAGGCCTGCACACAGGGCTGCTTACAATATGACAGCGGCCATCCCCAAGGGTGAATGACCGGGAGAGAATGAGACCCAGATACGTATCCTAGGAGGCATCTAACTTAATCTCAGAGGTGACATGTCATTACTTTTCTCATAAAATGCAACTGGTCCCAAAGACCAACCCTAGGAGAACGTCAAGGGCACGGTACCAGTGTGTATCTTCCAAGGAGACAGGGACTAAGATGGGCCACCTTGGAGGTTGGACATAATTTCCTAGCAGAGTTTGATGCTATCCCTCCAAAAGGACTCCCCAGCCCCCTTGGTTCGTAGTCTCCCTACCAGCTACACTTCAGCATGGAGGATGGAGAGGAAGGTCTTTCTAGGCATCTTCTCCTCAATATAGAGACTAGGAAAAAGGGAAAGAGAAGGACTACATAAAAAATTCATTATTTTTTCATCTTTCATCAGCGCCTTGAAAACATTGGACATGATATGTTGAGGGTAGTTAATCCTCCTCAGGACAGGCACACACTTATTGTTTTTTTTTTTTTAATTTCTTTTTAATGTTTATTTATTTTTGAGATAGAGACAGAGCATGAGCCGGGGAGGGGCTGAGAGAGAGGGAGACACAGAATCTGAAGCAGGCTCCAGGCTCTGAGCTGTCAGCACAGAGCCCGACATGGGGCTCGATCCCACGAACCGGGAGATCATGACCTGAGCCGAAGTCAGACACTTAACCGACTGAGCCGCCCAGGTGCCCCACGCTCATTGTTTCTTAATAAGAAACAGAAAGAAAGAGGGGGGAGGGGAAGGGGCTTACTTTTCCAGTCTTCCCGGACACAGAGTCCCCATCAGATTTAGCGCTGTTCTTCTCGACCTAGCTCAGAAACTAAGAAAATCTGACGGGGAGAGAAAGGGAGAAATGAGCCATAAGCGTTGGCTACGTTCCACAGCACCAACAGATGATAAACTCCGGCCACTCCTTGCATAGATCTGTAACCACAACTGCACTCGCCCCTTTTAAAAACAGCGGTTGGAGAGGAGAGTGTTTCTAAGATAGTAGAGTGTCACCTTCATTTTTAAACATGAATAATCTACACAGATGAAGCCCGTGATGGCTAAAGCATCAGGCAAGAGAGACTGAGAGCAGAGGTAGGGGAGGGTTTTGTCAGAGGTTTCTAGAAAAGAGTTGGTCATTCATTCACTCTTTCAACTAGCATGTAGGTAGCCTTTGTTATGAGATGGCTACTAAGCATTTGGGGGAATGTTAAAATATATGGAGTCCGGGCCTTGCTTTCCAGAAGTAGAATATTATCGACTGATTCCCACAGATTTAGTAGGTAGACATATCCTCAATCACTTACTCATTCACTGACCAAATATTGCTGTGTCGGACATTGAGCCAGACACCGGGATGGCAAAGATAAGTAAAATAAGTTGTCTCTTTTCTAGAACCCACAGTCTCCCAGAGGGTCAAGATTAAGGTGGACCCAGAACAACGAAGAAAGAAAGGAGATACCTCGTTCAGTTTGGAAGAGAGGATGGAGAAGTTTCTAAGGGGAAGTGTTACCGCAGCCGAGTCTTACAGAATTTAAACCATTCTTAGGTGCATATAACGTAGTATGCATATAATGCATAACTGACTTGTATAACTGACTTTCCGTCTGTCTGTCCATTAAGCAGGTATGGCTTAGAGGCGACAATATTGGGCTTTGGTTTGGATCCCACTCCTGCCACTTACTAGTTGTGGAACCTTAGGTAAGTGACTCTCTTGATGCCTCGGTTTCCTCATCCATAAGACGGGGGTACTATTAGAGATTGTTCTATATGATGAGTATGAGGATTAAACAGATGAGTTAATGCAAAGTGTTCAAGAGAGTACCAAGCACAAATAAGTACGAAGTTCTATGCAGGCATTACTTATTCTATGTACAGAGAGAGGTAGTAGTAACATTTTCCACTAAAATGCTTCCTGGTGATATTCCCGGGTCCTGGGAATCAAAACCAAGGCCCAGGAAACGGAAAGGCCAGGATGCTGGTTTTGAGAGCATTCCTGCAGACAAGGTGAGGAGTCTTTATAGCTATCCCCTGGAAAAAGCCAGAGTCGCAATCTTTTTGGCAGGAAGCAGAGGCAAGAGCCAGGCATCTAAGATCTTCACTGGATCAGAGGCTTTGAGGTGGAATCTGTTGTCTGATCTGCCCTTGAATGTTCTGGCTTAACTGATTGCAAGGTGGAGGAGCCCAGCCTCCTGCGGGGTGGAGATGGCAAATAAAATCCTGGGCTGCTTTCAATCTCCGTGTTCTCCTTGTCTCTCCCCTTCCCCACTCTCTGCCCTTGGGTGGCCCAGAGACTGAACCCACTGGGGAAACGAAGGCTGCAATCAATGTACGGCTTGCATCCTGGTACCTGCTCTACAGAGTATGGAGTGGGAACCCTTATTTGTAGCACGAGAAATAAATCTATTGTTACGGTATTGTGTCTACATTGCAGTACCGTGTCATGTGTATCATTCCGTGTTTCGTTTCAAACCAGCCTCCTGAGGAAGCTGGTGTTCTCATTCCCATTTTAAAATGAATAAAGACATATGCAGAGCAATCGATAACTTTCCCAGTGTTATTATTAGTAATTGGAAGAACTGAGTTGTGAGCCTAGATCTGTATGACTCTAAAGCAAGTGCTTGTAACTTCTGTGATACGTGGTATCAGAACTAAGGAATTCTAGAATTTCAGAGAAGAGTGGAGGGGGACATAGTGAGGATTTCCCCAGAGACTGAGTATTGGTTTGAGTATCAAAAATGGGAGGGTTTCACATGTGAAAAAGATAGAGTAGGTCAATCTAAGCCAAGAAATGCGAAGGTTATGATGGCACGAGGGTTAGGAACTTCCCAGGGACATGGGGAGGAGTCTGGTGTGGCTAACACACGGGCATGTGGTGGCACACAAAGCTGCCTAAGGTCAAGTTCAAAGAAGGTCATTTGTTCCCTCCACCTAATAAAAATGCGAGCTCTTCTTTAGAGTGAGGTTGTGGGCAGGGGAAGTGGAGGGAGAGGTTACGTGTCCTACTAAACACCACGTGCAGGCAACATTCTGTCCCTGCAGCCTCTTGCCCGTGGTGGATGCTCAGTTTCTGCATCACTGTCTGAAGACAGCGGCACGACCTCTGGACGCTGCAAGGGACCAGCCGTCTGGACTGGACTTGATGATGTGAATTGAGAAGCAGAAGAGAAACCTGTAAGGAGCTGAACCTTAGACCCTAGCCCGATGGCTCATGAAGCAGAGGGCCATGCCAAGAAATAATGGCCCCTATAGGCAATACTGACGATTCCCACAGCGATGCCACAAAGAGCCTACATTTTTCCAAATTGTGGTTCATGGAGATAACGAGCCTAGGATTTGTTTTTAATGATCCTGTTCTCTTCCCAAATGATCCTTGACTAGAAATCATCCCAGGCAGCTCGTGTGTCATTTTCAGAGGTACCGTGAATCCAAAACGACAAAATTCTGACCTACTCACTACGAGAGTAGATATGGTATCATTAAAACAACAATAAAGTTGTGACCAATAGTTCAGATTCATACCCCAGCTCTTAGCACTAAGCTGTTCTGTGACCTTGGACAAAGTGGTCAACTTGCCCACGCCTCAGTTTCCTTAACTGTGAAACAGGGCTAAGGACACATACCTCGCAGGGTAGATGTGAGCAGAAGTGAAATAATGTGCATGAAAACCTCCTGCTCTTGTAAAGTCTTCAGCTTTTGGACTGGAGGGGAGATAACAGAGTCATTTAAGAACCTGAGGGGAATGTAATGTGTTTCTAACATCAGGACCCCTAAGGGGTCCCCTTGGACACCACTTTGTGCTGTGCTCTGTTAGGTCTCCCGCAAATACAGAAGAGGTTTCCTCCCAGGGACCAGGCAGAAGAAAGAAGAGTTTGGGGCACTGTCTCTCATCACCTTCATGTCCCTCTGTGTCCAAATGTTAGACATGGTGACAGCCAGGTGCATTTACGTTTAGATGCGTGTCGAATGAGCACACAGATCCCAAATGTATCTCTCTCCACTGCCCTCTGTCATGGCTAGTTCCTGTCTGTTTGTGGTTCTGTGGTCTTGAGAAAGTTATTTAATCTCTTAATGCTTAGCTTTCTCATCTGTAAAATGGTGACTTTAATAGTACTTCCTTTGTCACATGATTAGGGTGAACGATACTTACGATACCATATAGAAGTGTAATGTCTAGCCCATCGAAAGCGCTTGGGGAATATCGGCTACTGCGAACATTGTCATTATTGCACTCCATCGCGATCACCTCATCCCTTTACATGGGGGCTCTCAGGCCTCCTGGACTGCATGTCACCTGGGAGTGGGGCAGAGGTAGAGGGTGTGCCCTACAACGGATGAGGAACAAAGGAATCCAGAAAGGCCAGCCATCCCAGTGGACAGGAGTGGCCAGAGAACAGGACAGGAGAACTACTTGGAAGAGCAGAAAACTGAGCTGAGACTCAAAAACAGTGGAGGTCATTGCCAGGTAAGGGAAGGTGGCCGGTGCACTCATTCCAGCAGGGCCCAGTGACTGGCAGGAGGGCAGGACTCCATGCATCCCACAGGATGACAGCGAGGCCAGGGCACGCTGGCACTCAAGGCAACTGGACAGTGAGATGGGAAGAGATAGTGGGCAGGGCTTATGTCCCATGGGGTTCGTGCTTTCCAAACTTCAGCCAGTGTCACCTGCGCAGTTTTTGCCAGACCTAAGTAATGCAGTATCTCTTACTAAGCTCCTTAATATTTTTAAGTTACCCTTTTTTTTTTAACTTAACTAAACCTCCCATCTAAGAAAACGCTATTACTACGGTAAAGAATAACCCATGTCTTTTGCTGTAAACATAATGGTGAAACAAGTAAAGTAAAAACAAATCACTGTCATAAACCTTTGCTAGATACTTTTGCCTGCAAGGCTCTGAGCCTACCGTCTCTTGGCTAAAAAGGGAAATCAGTAGGTTTTCGAGGAGTGTGAAAACCATCAAGCACATATGGCAAACTTTTCACTTAGAAAGATGGAGAGGAAGCTGGGAAGGGAGCACGCTCGGTGCTGCGGAATTCGGTATCAGGTAATGCCGTCACCATGAGTTTCTAAAAGCATCCTGGGAGCTGCCAGTGGCAAAGGTCCCACCATCAGGGGAGCCATCTTGGGGTGATGGGAACATCTCTTAATGGTTTTAGGGAAGAAGAGTTACCCTTTCGGAGCATCGTTCTGGCTATATTGAGTGGTGTGGATTTATGGGGACTGAGACTGGCGGCCGGGAGAAGGAAATGACCACAGCCCAGGTGAGAGGTCGGGAAGGTTAGAGAGAACTGTTGTGGGGCCAGTGAGGAGAGAAGCCCCTGATAAAATATACAAGGAGCCTGGAGCGTGCTTGCTAGTGGACTAGGCAAAGAAAGAGTCTAAGATGCCCTCCAACGGGCCAGCTGGGGCAGCAGGGAATTCGATGGCACCGCAGTGAAAGAGAATTCTGCAGACGGTGTTCCTGCTTCTCTTTTCTGAACTTGTCCGTCATCTCCTTCCCGGCTCTCAGATTCTTGCAGCTGACTTCTAGGTACTCAGAACTTCAGGAAGCCCCCAGTCAGAAGAGTTTATTCTCCAAACCCATTATACTACCCAGGACTATCCCAAGGTAGGGGTCGGGCTGACCACAAATGGCTCTCTACACGTTCCTCTCCCCATTCCACTACTATTACACAGTTGAGAATTAGTTAAAAGGAAAATCAAGTATGGGGGCAAAAAGACCTTCAAAAGTCACCCAGAGAATCCCCCAAATCCAGGTGTGGTTTGCAGAATGTCACAAATTCTCTTTTTCCACTTGGTGACTAGGTGGGTAGAGAAAGGTGGAGGCGGATGCCTGGGCGGCTCAGTCAGTTAAGTGTCCCGCTCTTGGTTTCTGCTCAGGTCATGATCTCAGGATTGTGGGACTGAGCCCCATGTCAGACTCTGTGCTGACAGCATGGAGTTTGCTTGGGATTATCTCTCTCCTCTCTCTGCCCTTCTCCCCCTCCCCCTCCACTCTCTTTTTCAAAGTAAATAAAATTTAAAAAGAAGAAGAAGAAAGTTAGAAGCTAAGTGCATGCATTTGCTTCTCAGATCATTTCTTAGAGCTGTTGCAGGAACAATTCCCTTGACCCCAGGCATCCCTACTTCACTGCTCAGATAGACATCTTTAATTCCAACAGAGGAATTCCTGCCTTTTCCTCCAGGGACCAGTGGTCTTCACATCAATTTGCTATATCCTGGAAATGAGACTATCTGTCTTATTCTCCCTGATCCAAATGAAAATATCGGCTGGCAGTCACAGCAGAAAGTGGCTAATGAACCAGCTCACACTATGGTGTAAATGACTGAGACTAAGTTAGCTGTCTAACCTTTAGCAACAAATTAATCCAAAGGAATAAACATCTTCTGTGGAGTTTCAGATCCATAGGGCTTTATTTTGAAGTAGCGAATATATCTTTTTCCTCCTATGAGGCTACCTTAAATCAACAGACACCAAGGCACTCAAGTTCCATTGATTGGGTAAGAGTGGTCTATAAAAGACAGTCTCAAGAGTGTCACTGGCTGTCTACTTTCAAGTGCGGCCATACAGTCAATTAAGTTCTGAAACAAACACCATCTCCTGTTTCTAAGAACGATCACATCTGTTTCAAAACAAAAACTTCTCCTTTGGTGACGCTTTAAATGGAAAACACACTAAAGGTAGTGGCAGACAGCATAAAGGCTGTCTGTGGAGAATCAAAATATTTCCACGTTACTTTGTGTTAGTGAGTGGACGAGTGATGTGATCTGAGAACTATAGCATCTGAATAGGAAAATGGAAAGGAACACAGGAGGAAGTGACAAACATGCCAGGAATTATATAGGCAAACTATGGAGTTCGTTATTTTGAGAAAGTAGTGATTTCTCCTCTCATTATAAATATGTCAATTTCCTTTAAGTGGACATCCTTTCAATTTGTCCTTGTTGACAAATTTCCTATTTGAAGCTACTTGAGGAGATGGAAGAAGTGGTTCTTAATTTGATTTAAAATACTTCTTGGCTCTGAGATGGGAGGCAATAGGTTTTGCAAATTGTGGCCATTCGGAATCCATAAGGTCAATGTCAGCCAGCAGGTCTATTTCCTTTAACTTTTAGAAGGAGAGTAGCTTAAATATATAGCTGTATTATGGTCTGCTATGTCAGAGAATCAAAATTAATGATATAGGCTATAGAACGTATTCTTTCTCCACCAAGTCATGTTTTCCTAACCCAGAAGTACCTTCTTTGACATAGTACTTGATTATTTAGCCAAATCATAGATTCCTAAGACAGAAAGGAACTGAAATATACATATACCCCATATTGTTAAATTAAAATAATGGTTTCCAACCATGGATATTCATCAGAATTCCCTGGGGAGATTTTTTTTTTTTTAATGTACATGGCTGAATCCCAGTCCTCAGCTACAAATCATTATCTGTGGTAGTTTGGGCCCAGGCATCAGTATTTTTGAAAGTAACTCTATGACTGTGCTGAATAGCCAGGGTTGGGAATGACTGATTTGGAAATCAAACTCACCCCTAGTGTTGAGATTTTGCTTCTAAGTGGTCAAATTCAAGGAACGCTCCATTCCCTAGAGAAAACAGCAAGTTGCCCTCTCTTCTTCAAGGTTCTACTAGCAACATCTGATGAAGACAACTGGGGTGTGAGCAAAGACTGGGGAACTAACCCACCAGGTCTTGTGTCAACCCAGACTAGCCTGGACTTTGTGTGCTATGGTTGCCATATCCTTGGCTTGGGCAATGCCTAGGGAGTGAGCTACAAGGATCCCTCTTAGCCTATGTGCCCTGAGGCATATGTTATTCCCAAAAATGATGATCTAGCCTTTAATTGATTGATTGAGTGATTTTGAGATAGAGAGAGAACACAAATGGTGGGGTTTGAGGGACAGAGTGGGGGGGAGAGAGAGAGAAAAAGAGAGAGAGAGAGAGAGAGAGAGACTATCTTAAGCAGGCTCCAAACCCAGTGCAGAGCCTGATACGGAGCTGGATCTCACAACAGTGAGATCATAAGCTGAAGCAAAACCAAGAGTTGGATGTCTAACTCACTGAGCCACCCAGGCACACCGATGTATTAATCTAGTAAGTCAATAAATACTTGTTGAACTTGTACTGTGCTTTACATTGTACCAGGCACTGTCGTGAACAGACAGTAGGAGCTAAACCCTGCCTTCAGAGAACATCTATTTTGTGCACTGGTAAACTAGTGGAAAACAAACTGTGAGTTGAAAGATCAGTGACCTCACAGACTTTAGACACTGACCAAAATAGAAAGTACGCATAGTGGAATAACAAAGAATAGATTTGGACCCAAATGAGAAGATACGAGAAAGCATCAGGGGAATCCAACAGAGGAAATTACACGTGGTAAAGAGAGTCATGGGGGGATTCGAACCTGAGGAATACCCCAATGGCACTGTGAGCCGTGGTGCTAGCCGAGAAAGGGGATGAGCCAGTAGGATGGGGCGGGCTGCTGGAACATTCAAGCAGGTGTTGTTACATGGCTTTGTGGCCATGGGATTCCATTTTAAATGGAAAAATGATAAGGATTAGTCTTTGGGGATGGAGAACAGTGATGAAAAATGAGTCAAAGATGCAAGATTTCTAAGGTAAACGTGGGTATGGATATAAACAGTGATGCTGGAAAGGAACCAAAAAGTTTGCTTGTGAAGACACTGGGTTTGAAGCCATCCTGGGACATCTAAATAAAAATTCTCAGTTGGCAGTTGAGGATAAGAGGTTAGAGTCTGAATAAGAGAGATCGGAATGATGGATTCTTTAAGATTGGGGACTTAAGGAAAAAGGAGCACAGAGCTGCAGTCTGCGGAACGGCCTTGAGAGGAGAAGAGATACACCAGTAAGGTCTGCGCAAGAGAAATATGCTTTCGTGGTTATTTATATGTGTAAATGCCTCCTACGTGGTTTTATTGACATTGAAATCTCAGACTTTTGCCCAAAACAACTCCGTCTTATGCCATCGGTTCAAAACCTTCCACACAGCGTGAAGTTCATTTTGTATATTTGCCTATGTTGACCAATTAGCTCAAACAGAACATTCTGTCAGACAGAAAAAATATGTACAAAAAAAGGGGAGAGACAGTTGCCTTTTAAAACTGACCTTTCGTTTTTCATATTTTATTCATCCCTTTTTGCGGATAAGGTTAAACTCATTGTTATTTAAACCGTGTTACTAATTCGGTGAATTCACGGGAAAACACTGAAACTTGATAGTACAGAGGATTTTAAGCATCTTATTTTTAATGAACCAATTATTACTTTTTCTCCAATTATTCATCAATCATAGCTCTTTTTGTTCCAGACTGAAATATGAAGCAGTCTGGGAGTATTTAGCAGAGAATCTGTATGCACTGGGATTCAACAGGAAATCGTACAAAATAATCATTATTTCTCTTTGGGACTCTGAGTAATATAACTAACCCTTCTGGGCCAATTTCCCTTCATCTATAAAATGGACCAAACTAGATCTGATTTGTTCATTGAGTAGGTTTTCTATGAAGGTGAACACTAAAAAAAAATGGAATAGCATATGAAAGAACTTTCTAATCCACAAAGCCTTCAGGGCAGGAAAGTTATCGCCGTTGTATATTGTTATGATTACCATGAAGAGAGTTCTCTATTAGCATAACGCTAAGGCAGACAAAGGAGCATTTGGCTGGGCTCTGAGCGACATAGAATGTGGGGGCATCTGAGATTGTCCTGGTTTGGGTAGTTCACTGAAGGTGGCACTAAAGCAAGGGTTTTTATCCATGGGATTCATCTGGAAAGTGCCATGAGGGAGTGGGGAAGGAACACAGGGAGGAAGGAGGGCAATAAAGGATGCACGTGTGGGCGGGAGGCTGTGGGCAACATGGGCTCCGTCCCATTGGGGATCCTCGGAAGGACTGTGTGCAGCACTCCTCAGAATGATCCGCTGGGGTGACCAAGCACAGTACTTAGTCACTAACTCCCATCCCACCCTGGAGGGCTGATCCTAGGGCCTTGACTCCTGCCATTTCCGGGCTGTGACACGTACGAGCTGAAGGAGACCAGAATATGTCACCCCGGAATATACTTCTTTGACAAAAGTTATTTTGAGCTGAAAGCAATTAATAAGCAGCAAAATCAGAAAGAAAGCTTCCTCCTTTTCTGCCTAAAGGCAGGATATAAATTCTGTTTTACAGGAGATGGCACCAGAGGAATCTACAAACAAACACAGTTTTACTTCCCCACAGTTTTGCCATCCTTGGAAGCCAAACAAAAACCGCTTTCTTTTGTCCTGTAATTTTCCTACAAATTTATTGTTCTTTGTTGAAGATGCTGTATCATCCAGAGTTCTAAGCCACCTCCGTGTTATTCATGTCTAGGTACCCCCGCCTGTGACATGTGTGATACACATGTTGATAAACTTGTTTTTCTCTTGTTAATCTGTCTTTTGTTACAGGAATCCAACTTAAGACTCTGAGATGAATAGAGGGAAAATGTTTGCTCCCCTCCAGAGCCAAGCACACTCCCACTGGCCAGAGAGCACCTTCAAGATGGTTACCGGAAGCCATGGGCATGTACAGAACGGATGTTGGTGACTTCCAGGGGAGAACGAGGCCATACAGGAGGGGCGCCAAGCCTCTGCTTTGCAGCCACGCAGACTGGGCTTTGAATCCTGGGTCTGCTCCCCATAAACCGTCCTGCTTCAGCGCATCGCTCAACTCTCTAGCTTCAATTTCTCCAGCTGTGAACTGGGGACAATACAACCTTGCAGCGTATTAAGTATGTTACTATGTATCCTTTTGATGGCATATACAATAACCAAGGTTGTTCAAAAATATGAACTGCCCTGGAACAAAGCTCATGCTACAGAATTACATGAATACAGGAAGTCATATTTATTTGCACGATTAGTCCACTTCTGTAAAGTACATCCATTGTATGCGTAAGGATAAATAATACGGGCAAAACATACTAAAAGATTAAGAGTGCTTATTCTGGGTGGTAGGAAAATAGAGAATTTCTTATGTATACTTTTCTTCATTTTTTTAAGTTTTCTACAAAGAGTATATATTGCTGTATAATCAGGAAAAAGCAAATTTCACAGAAACTATTCTTCGGGGCTCTTTGGGGAATAAAAGATAATTGTACAAAAAAAATTTTTACTACAGTACATGACACAGAATATGCGCTCAATATATGAGCATTACAAAGGCAAGAAAATGCTACTAATAAACATGACTGAGGGCTTACTGCGCATCGGACGCTGTGCACAACATTTTACATTTATTTCCTCTTTTCATTCTCAAATTAGTCTTACGCAGTAGGCACCGGCCTCCCCGCAACTGAACAGATGTAGGATCTGGAGAATTATGAAGAATACTGAACCTCATTAAAGAAACATCTTTCTATGTATCAAAACCCCTCAGAATGGCTTTGACATTTTAAAATAAACCATTCAGGGGCACCTGGGTGGCTCAGTTGGTTGAGCCTCTGACTCTCGGTTTTCGGCTCAAGTCATGACCTCACAGTTTCGTGGGTTCGAGCCCCTCATTGGGCTCCACACTGGCAGTGAGGAGTCTGCTTGGGATTCTCTGTCTCCCTCTCTCTCTACCCCACCCCCACTCGCTCTCTCTCAAACAAATAAACTTAAAAATATTTTAAATAAATAAAATCAATCATTCAGGAAAAAAAAAAAAACTTCTTTACTTTTTTTTTTTTTAACTTCAGAGATTAAATGTAGTTTAATAACTGCTACTTGACCAGAACGGGGGTTAAGGGTAAAAGTCATAGAGTAGCTCCTAGGTGACTGCGTTCCGTAGCAGACTGTGTGGCAGGAATCAGATGCACCAGGGAAACTTTCAGCTTGTCCTGCAGGGTAAGAGTTCTATGCATCTCTGACACACAGTTCTCTTTTCTACCAACAAAGGAAAACCAGAGACAGTATTTCAGCCTGCAAAGACCTCATACGCCAGAGATTAGAAGAGGCTGCTTCTTGGACAGTTTTGTTGCAAGCCACGGCACCAAAAAATACCCTGGATGCCCATTATGAGCACAGCCGGAGAAAGAAAGAAAGGAAGATTTGTATTAGGCAGAATGGTGTTACCACCTTCTATCTGTTTTGCTGAGAGTAAAGCCAAGGCCCTTTTCTTGTTTCTCTGTTACCGTTGCGGGTGTGCTGTGTTCTGTAGCAGCATTTAGGACTTAATTAAAGTAGTTTCAATGGCCCTAGTCTGTCAAGCTTCCAATTCCCCTTGAAAACCTCTCTGTTCTCCTTCTTAGTGAATTTCATTATAAGAAAATCAAAGAGAAAAACTCTGGAAATTGTCAAAAATAAATGGGGCAGGGGTGGTGGGGAGGGAAGGAGCTGCGAGTGCCTGCCTGAGTTTGAGTAACAGGAAAGCCATTCGTAATTTTCAGCTTAATTCTTTTCAAATGGCATAGAGGTTCAGCTACTGTTTGTCAGAGGTGGAGGCCTTTGAAAACACACAGGAGAGCCCTATGTCTATTTTCCCTGCACCTCTCTGCCTCTGTTTCTTGATGGCAGGAGGAACTGGGGAAGGCGAGAAAAACAGCTTTGCCTACTGCTGTTTTGATCCGAGGTGGCACAAAAGTTTGCAAGCCCTTTGAATGTGTGCTCCTATCAATTTGATGGAGGCTCTGGTGTAGATGAGGAAAAGACTTGGGTCCCAGATAGAGTGACAAGCATGGGTGTCTAGGGGCTACAAATATTGGGGCTCCCACTAGTGACCTTAGGTTTATAGACTTCATACCCTGTGGTATTAAGAACTCTTAGAATTAAAATGGCCTGTTATATTGATTTTAATATCATCCCTAACTTCATTTTGTGATGCTTTCCCAGATTTTTCCCAGACTTTCATCACCTTTTAAAAAAATGTATATTCTCATGTGTTATTTGATGCATTATTGTGAGCTAACTTAAGTTGTTTTTAGAAGAGAGTAAAGTATAAAGAACATTAAAAGAATTGTTTGCGCGAGGCACCCGAGTGGCTCAGTCTGTTAAGCGTCTCACTCTAGATTTTGGCTCAGGTCCATGATCCCAGGGTCATGGGATCAAGACCCAAGTTGGGCGCTGCACTGAGCATGGAGTCTACATAAGATTTTCTCTCTCTCCCTCTGCCCCTCTCTGCCCCCCTCTAAAATAAAATTAAAATTTTTTAAAATAAAAGTTAAAAAAGAACTGTTTGTGGACAATAGTGAGGGGTCCACTCAGTACTTGGAAAGAGGTTGTCCTCTAGGAGAGAAAACAAAGGGGACACTGTCCCAGGGAGCACGGCTGTAGATGGCTTGTTCCATCCGGAGAAGGAATATTTTAGCAAAAGGAGTAACATGGATAGAAAACCGGGCTCACATTTGCTAACATGACAGTCCACCGTTGTTTCAGAGAGAGTTCCTAAACCTGGGAGTGACAGGGATTCTGGCCGTCAGCCAGGAGGGCCTCTAGGGTGGGGCAGACGGGGTTATTGGGACTCACCATGGCCTGGATAGATAGTTCTGTGAATATCCATTTCCTTTTGCCCTATATCAGGGCCAACTTGAGACATTTCTGATTATTTTATTGAGCTTCAGACACCCCAATGAGGGTACAATTGACAGAAAGGGAAAGCATACTGATTCCTGGAACAAACTCTGACTTACTATAAAGTTCCTCAGTGAACTTCTGGCATTGAACCATTAGTCACGTGTACTTAGTTGAGAGAAGCTGAACACTAAAACACTGATCACACTAGTGAACTGAGAAAGTCTAGTTTCTACATCTGTATGGTCGAGTCCCCAACTGAGTTTATCAATTCACCTAGGAAATCGAACCCTATTATGCTCTGAAGTGGTCAGCCCTCCGTGTTCCCTTGGTTATAGCCTCGTGCTAGGATCTGTCTGTCTTTGGTTGGGTTCCCACAAAATCCTGAGATAACGATTTGTATTTGTAAGATGGTCCTTCGGAGTCCTGGAAAAGCGAAGGAGGAATGAAGCAGAGATGGGAAGAAACCACCACGGTCCACTGAGACTCTGTCCTCCTGGGAGGCTTTGGAAGATGATGTTGACTATTTCAACTTCATTGGAGAGGTGCTTATCCTTGATCACATTCCTCATTGCAGAGGATTGCTCCAGGGGAATTAACTCCTGGGGACAGTGCTTAGGGTGAGTAAACTTCCTTAGCCAGAGAAAGCCTCCACCATAGACATAGAGTTGCTGGCAGTAGTGGTAGGAAGTCCTTGGGGTATATGGAAGGGTGGGCTCTGCCAAGATTAGGGTGGGCTTTGCCAGCGTCTACTATAGTACCCTTCAATAATGACAGCAAATGAGACCGCACTCTTGCATTTCCTGCACCTGCCTGCTGCTGCCTCCTGATTTATTTGCTGTGTTCATTGATTTTGATTCTGAATTCTATAGTAAACTTCATAAGAATGGTCCATGTTGGATCATTAAAGAACACTAATTGAGGGCTTAGGGCACTAACAAGGCTTTTATAAAGAAAAATTTTTTTAAGAAAAAAAAATATTGCAACTACGATCAAGGGAAATAACATGATTTTATTGACTTCTTTTCATTGATATTATGGTTAGAATTGTTTTCATTTTGAATCCTATGTGGTGATTGGAGAGCCATGGTAACCAGGGCGCAGGGCTTCTGATGTTGTTAATACAGCCCTGAGGCTAAAGATGAATCCAATCAGGGCATAATTAATTTCCTCGCCCTAAGTGTGCCGGAGCTGTCTCTCCAACAGCCAAGGAGAGACTGAAAACGGCCTTTTCTAAGAACGGCTTCAGCATGTAGGGAAGTTGAAGTACCAGTGCATTTACTAGATGCTGCTGCCCTTTTGGTCATTGCGATTGAACATCTGAGGCAAGTTGTATCAACCAGAGTTGCTCTCTCAGGAATCTGAAGTTCAGAATGAAGAGATACCAAGTAAGAGTGCTTGGACCTAAGTAACCTTAAGATGGTGGAACTTTGGAAGGAAAGTCCATGTGCTCTTCTGGAAGGAGATCCTGATTTTTTTCTTTCCATTTTAAAGCCAAGGTTATTAACTAAGACTCCAAGATAGAAGATGGTGGACATTCATTCGTTGCCTGGTTAATGTCTCTCCCCCAATTCCCACTTTCTAATGGGGAACTGGTTGACACTCAGGTGTCTGTCTTGTGGATAAGGTGATCCAATCAGATATGAACACTAGTAAGACTAACCCAATCAGTTAACCCCGTTTCCTTTATCACAGTGACTAGTTTGGGTAACCCAGATCAGGTCATTCCCCAGGCCACAGGGATTACTTAATTGTTGGGCACATCACCCAGTTTAGACTTTTATCCTTCAAATAAAACTGTATTGGTTTCTTGTATTGGCCATGTATTGAAGGGCAGAATATCATGGTGATAATGAGCCATGGTTTTTTTTTTTGTTTGTTTTTTGTTTTTTGTTTTTTTTTTTTTACAAAGTTCAAGGAATACTTTTATGTTAATGCTACAATAGCTGGGGAAATACTCTGAGGAATCCAAAGAACGATGTGGTCATCTGTCTGCAGGGTAGCCTCCAAGGATTCTCCCCTTATGCTATTTTGTGCCTTTTTATAGTCTGTAAAACACCAAATAGAGCTGCCCTAGGCAGCAAATAAGACATCTCAGAAATGATGGAATGCCACTTATAAGACTACGTTGTAAAAATCACTGTAGCTTCTATCTTGTTCTCTTGTTCACTTACTCTTGGAGAAGCCAGATGCCACGTCATAAGGATCTCATGAAGCTGAATGGAGGGGCCAACATGGTGAGGACCTGAGGCCTCCTTCTAATAACAAGAATTACTGACATCTATGTGAGTGAGCTATTTTGGAAGTGGATCTTTTACTCTGCCTTGAAAGATGGCAGCTCTGGCTGATCTGTTGTGTATATATTTGATAAGCATTCCCAAGCCACACCTGATGAAAGGTAAAATGGTGCGACAACCTTGGACAAGGTTACAACCTTACGCCATTATTGAATTCCTGACCCACAGAAACTGTGTGAGATAATGTTGTTTTAAACTGCTACAAGTTTGAGGGCACATTTTTATGCAGCAATAGATAACTAACATATATGGTAAGCCAGCTGTATATACACACACACTAATATAAAATAAAATAATATAATTACTATAATTATGATAATATAATATAATATAAATGTATATACACATACATATCTCCCAAATAGAAATATACTTTTCTGAAGAAACAGTAATTTTTCTTATTTCTTTTGCTCATCCATCCATCCATTCATTTATTCACTCATTTGTGGAGTGTTCACCATGAACCAGGGAATGAGCTGGACACCAGAGACACACTGTCCCAGCACTCCAGGTGCTCCATCTATGGCTACAAATTTCCCATAAATCCTTGGCTTTGCCTCAGGTTTATCAGCTCCTGGTCTCAATATTCATAGAAAACACAAAGCTGACTGGAAAAACAATTTGGACAGTGAGCTAAAAGCCTGAGAAAAAATAGGAAAATGTTAAAGGGAAGACAGTCTCTCTAACCAAATGCACAAAAATACAACATTTTGTCAAAAGCTAGTGAAACTGTCTCAAAACTGATGTCCTACACTAACCTAATGGCGCCAGGAAAAAGAAAAGTCACTGCCACAGTGGCTGAGTGCTGTTTTTTGTTTGTTTGTTTGTTATAAGACCACTCAATTTTGAGCATGTTCGCAGAAACAGGAAATTCACAGAGGGTGGAGCTAAGCTTGTGGAGCACTCGACATGCTCTGGTCGGTGTCTCTTCCACACACACAGGCACGTAATGCCTTTTATTTGGATGAGAATGATGATCACAGTCATCAGACCCAAGTGCAATACTCCAAAAATACTCAACAGCACAGTCAGATCAGAGGATTTGGAGGCTCTGAGGTGAATTTTCCCAGACAAGTTTTTCCTCTCTGAATACAGAGTTAATGGTGAAGCCATAAAGAAAATAGTCTGTCTAGAAAACTAATTTCCCCCCGCCCCACGCAATTTATATACTTCGTTCATTCTCTACTTCAGGGAATGTAATACTAGAATTGAGCTCAAGTATCCTGCCTTTGTCGGTGTAACTACTGATTTGTTTTGGATGATACAAATGGCAAGGAGCCACTTCTGTAACGTGCGTGGTTTTAGGTGGTATGTATAATTTGATAAACATCAACAGTACCACCTAATCAGACATTTTAACAGTTTGCTAATATGCTAATATTTTATGCATCATTTTTACAGCTTTCTATAGGCATATTTGACACATACTGCCCGAAAATATTTAAAGTATACAATTTGATATTTTGACATACATACACGCTTGGGAAAACATCACCCCAAGGAATATAATGAACATGTCTTTCTCACTCAAAGTCTTCTTTTGTAATTATTCTTCCTGCCCCTCCCCACCAACCCATCCCCTATTCATGGGTAGCCACGGAGTTACTTTTAGCATTATGGATTAGTTTACATTTTCCAGAATATTACATAAATAGGATCATATAATATATATGCTCATGGTCTGGTTTATTTCACTTAACATAGTTATTTTGAGATTCATCTTTTTTTTCTTTTATTTTTTCACAAAGGAAATAGCTTTTTGGTTTTTATTTTGTTTTGCTTTGTTTTTGTTTTTATTTCTTGCACAGTAGGGTTCCATTTTATGGATACAACACAATTTTCTTTTCCTTTCAGCTGTTCTGGGGTTGTCTTCAATTTCCTACTATTACAAATAAGATTGCTATGAACATTTGTGAATGAGGCTTTGTGTAAATGTGCCATCAGTCTTCCTGGGCAAAATTCTAGAATAATGGCTAGCTCGCATGATGGGTGCACATTTAACACGTTAAGAAATTACCAAACTGTTGTCCAAGGCTGTTGCACCATTTTCCCTTTTCATAGGAATCTATGGAAGTTCCAGTTGCTCCATATTTTTAGCAAGACTTAATATGGTCCAGTCTTTTTAAATTTTAGACATGCTTACAGGTATTAGTGGTATCACATTGCTGTTTTAATTTGCATTTCTCTAACAACTAATGATGGTGAACCCCATTCGGGAACTTATTTGCCATCTACTGACTTTAAATTTGTGCTCATTTTTAGATTGGATGTTTTGTTTTCTTCCTGCTGTGTTTTGAGGGTTCTTTATATATTCTGGTTAAAAGTCCTTTAATAGATATGTGATTTGCAGATATGTACCTTTTAATTCCCTAAGAATGTCTTTCAGATAGAGATTTACTAAATTTGAAAAAGTCTACTTTATAAATCATTTATCTTATGGATTGTGATTTAGATGCCTACAAGAAATTTTTGTCTAACTGAAAGTCACAGAGACATTTCCAGTGTTTTTTTTTTTTTTAATAAGTTCTATAGTTTGAGGTTTTACATTTAGTCTTTCATTTATTTGAATTATTTTGGGGGCATGGTTTAAAGTATGATTCAAGGCTTTTTGCGTTTTTGGATATTAATTTTTTGTTTTTTTTTAATATTAAATTGTTCAGGCACCATTTGCTGAACAACATATTTTCTCCTTGTCTGAATTGCCTTTGCACATTTGTCAAAAATCAACAGACCATATATATGTGTAAGTCTACTTCGGGGCTCTATATTTTGTTCTATTGATTTGTTTATCAAAATTGATGCCAGTATTATAATGTCTTGATTGCTGTAGCCATGGAATACATTTTGAAATCATGCAGGGCAGCCTCTCTTTGTTTTGTTTTCTTTTCTTTTTTTTAAAGTTGTTTTAGCTAATCTATGTCCTTTGTATTTTCAACTGAATACTGAATGAGGCAGCTTGTCAATTCCTATGAGAAACTCTACTGGAGTCGTGTTTGGTATTGCAGTGAATCTTTCCATGAACTTGAGGAGAAATGACATCTTAGTCTACCAAGTCTTCCAACCCATGAACAAGATCTCTCTCTCCATTTATTGCAACCCTTCTCTATCTTCTTCCAGTAATGTCGTATGGTGTTCAACACTGCATCAAATGTATCCCCAAGTATTTTATCAAATGTATCCCCAAGTATTTTACATGGCGCTGCTATTGCAAATGGTATTCTAAAATTTCAACTCCAGCTTGCTCATTGCCAGTACACATTAATTTTAGTATATTTTTCTTGATCTCGTAAACCGCTTAAACTCACATATTGATTCTCATAACTTCTTTTTTGCAAATCGTTTAAGATTTTCTTCAAAATCAGTCATATAAATCTGTGACTAAAGATAGCCTTTTTATCTTCCTTTTCAAGCTGGAAAAGCTCTACATTTTTTCTAAAATACTTTTAGATTTACAGAAGAGTTGCAAAGATTATATTAAGTATTACTCTTTATTCTTCACCTATTTTCCTTTAATGCTAACAACTTACCTCCATGATACATTTATCAAAAGAAATTAATCTTGGCACAATACTATTCCCTAATCTAGACATTGGTATAAAATGTACCTCTTAGTCTCTGATAATATTCCTTATCTAGGAGCCTACTTTCCGTGATACTAACATAGCCATTCTAGCTTTCTTATACTTTGTGTTTAGAAGATATATACTTTCTACTCTCAATTTTTACTTGTGTGAATATATTTAAAATGTATTTTATATAGATACTATATAGTTTGGTTTTGTTTTCTAACACAATATGATAACCTCTGCTTTTATTTGGACAGTTTAGATAATTTGCATTGATATCTATATAAATATGAAGACAAAGAGTACACAATTAGGATTTATATCTACTATCTTACTATTTTTTTCTATTTGTCCACCCCCCCCATCTTTTTCTGAGAGTGATTTCTACCCACACCCCCACTCCCACCCCTGCCACTTAGGAAATAAGTTACTTAGAGAGCAGTCTGATTCTTTGATGCTTGTTTTTCAAGATTTCTTAGGGAAACTTCTCTTTAGGGCTATTTTGCCTCTATTATTAACATAGGATAATACTGGTGTCTCTACTAAATGCCCTGAGCCTTCACTGAGATCTCATCTCTCTGGCTGGCCAGCCCTGAAAATTGTTCAGTTTGCAGTTGCCTGGTAACTGTTCTTTGCTTGAAATTTGTTCTTTTTCTAGTAGTTGTTCTGGCGCATGAAATCTTCCCCTCCATGTTCACCATTTTGTCTTCAGCCAGAGACTTGAGGGGACCCTACCACAGATTTGAGGAGTTCTTTCTCTACACAGATCCCTTCCCTCTGGTACTGTGCTGAGGCAACGTCTATCCATCTCAAATCCCCTGAACCTTGATCACTATCTCCTGAACTCAGACCACTGGGCTCTGCTTATGTTTCCCCTTCCTCCACTGCATTATCTATTTCTGCCTCTGGGCAGGAAGCCAGGGCGACAAACTGGGCTCAGCTCTTCTATCCCCCCTTTCTCAAGAATCACTTTCTTTTGCTTCCTGCTGTCCAATGCAATCATTTCATTTATTTGTCTCGTTTTACACTTGCTCGTAGTCACTGAGCAGAGTTTTCGTTTGTTCAGCCCACTATAACAAAAGAACAGCGACCGGGGGACTTAGCAACGGAAATGTATTTTCTCTCAGGTCTGGTGGCTAGAAGTCTAAGATCAAGGTTTAGAAGGGTTGGTTTCTTCTGAGGCCTCTCTCCTTGTTTGCAGATGACTGCTTTCTCCCTGCGTCTTCACGTAGTTCTCCCTCTGTGCCTATGTCCTAATCTCTTACAAAAACATCAGTTTTATTGGGCTACCTCTCACTCTAATAACATCTTTTTAATTTAATTACCTCTTTACAGAGCCCAAATCCAAAGGCATTCACATTCTGAGGTTCTGGAGGTTAGGGCTTCAGTACGTGAATTCGGGGGGTTGGGAGAAGAGTAGAACACAATTCACCTATAACAGGTGGTCTACAAATGGCTACTCTTTTATGCCAGCAAGCTGAATTTTTGAATTTCACTATTTGCTAGATATTTTTTAAGAATGTTGCAGCCCCCTGGGGGGCTCAGTTGGTTAAGCATCTGACTTTGGCTCCAGTCATGATTTCACAGTTGGTAGGTTCAAGCCCCACGTCAGGCTCTGTGCTGACAGCTCAGAACCTGGAGCCTGCTTCAGATTCTGTGTTTTCCTCTCCTTCTGCCCCTACTCACACACACACACACACACACACACACACACACTCTCTCTCTCTCTCTCTCTCTCTCTCTCTCTCTCTCTCTCAAAAATAAAAAAAATGTAAAAAGAAAAAAAGAATGTTTCAGACTTTAATCCACTTAATTCTCCCAATATCCCTGTCAGAGAGGCATTAGAAATCCTATTTTGGATCTAAAAATATTGAGGCTCAGACACTTAAGTAATTTGCCTAAGATTCTATAGCTAATAAGTGGAAGAGCCTGGAGTCGAATCCATGCATTACTCCAAAACTCTGCCTCTTAACCCATGCTTTTCTTTCTTTTAGGACGCATGTGAAAGGCAGGACTAATGTCTCAGGATCACACTCTCAGAAACGTGGGCAGATATTCCTCAAATACCTAGCCTTGATGCTTGACTGGATACAGAGTTTTACTTCTTAGCAAGCGGGTCACAAATTTTCCCATGTCAGAAAACAGAGAAATTCTAGAGTATACCCCAGGACTCACATGACATAAGCACTTTTCACTTTGTTCAACTTTCCCACTTGAACTCTTATTTCGTGTATGTTCATGTAATTCTCCTTAGGAAATTTTTTACATAAGCCAAATCTTGGAATTTCATGTAAACTAAAAGTCATACACCATAATGAACTAATTATGCTGGGTGAAGTTTACTTTATATCTACATTATTAGTTAGGTATGGATAACTGACAAAGATAACTCTCATCCTGCTGGGAGATAACAATTTTTTCACCAGTCGAGTAAAAGGGTTTATTTAGGCACCAAGAGAAGCAGACATTGTTTAATGTCCTTCTACGGGCCCATTTCTGTCAAGGATAATTAATGATCATCATAAATGTCTTATGACAGCAATGTTTTCTATCCTGAATAATAGATTAGACTAACACTTGGCATCTACATTTTAGTTTTTGAGCTCTATCTGATAACAACAAGAATGTTCTGAGAAAAATAGATTGTCCGTACATGAAGAAGAAACAGACATAGTAGTATGTAGCAAGGATTCTAATATCAGTATGCCATTTTGGGGCACTGCAGGGTGAATTCTAAGCAGATAAGGCTGTCATGTGTATCTATGCAATCCATTGTCAAATGATAATGAGCCCAAGGTCCCAATTTGGTTGAAGTTCCTCTTATAGAACTGATCCTGATTTTAAATATAAGTATTTCCTCATTCTCCTTGCTTACGTAATGCTATTTTTAACCTGTGACTAGAATGTCACAATTTTACTTATGAAGGATTGGGAAATTAAAGGAAAAAATATCAACAATTTTTTAGGCATCAAGGCTTTGACCGAATATTCCACTTCACTACCAAAACTCTTTGCTCGACTTGCTTTATAGACCAATCTATAAGCTAGATGTTGGACATGTTCACGGAAAGTGCAAATGCTGATGTGGTAATGATGAGAACTAGAACTTGAGACAAGGTCTAAGATGGAGTTAACTCTATTTGGGAGGTAATTCCTAGAAGCAAGAATGAGGAACAGGGAAGAGGGAAAAGAGAACTTATCAGAGGCAGTCAGAAGGCATAACTTATCTGTTCACCACTATGTAATGGGATTCATGCCCAGGTTACCTCTGAGGCATTGCCTAGGACATGCCTCTCTGAAGGACTAGAGTGTAGGAAGCGTGTGCTCCTATTTCATTAATTGAAGGTTGCCCACAGGGCATTAAATCCTGCTCAATTCTAGCCTGTGCGCCTGGTCACGGCTGAGAGGGCTTCCTAGCATCTAGAGAAAACCCAGAGATAGAAAAAAAATTGAGCTAGAAGGGGGGATGGTATATCAGTGGCCAAGGCACGGCACCTTCCACCATGCCTACTCTGGGGTCATGGTGGGCTATGACATGGGGCCATGTAAAATGTCTGCCACAGATTGGCTGTTTTGCTTTATTTTTAAAATGTAGATTCCTTTTTAAGAGTGAACTTGCTGATGAGCATGTTTCTTTCTAGTAAGGAAAGGAGCACCTCCGAGTAGAGGCATTTGTCCAGTTTTCTAAAGACAGATGAAGATAAAATTTAATCTCCCTCCAGACACAGTGGCATCTGGACCTGGGATTAATGACCACAAAGATGAGACCTTTAGAGCGTTAATCCTGAAGCAATGGCAAATGCACAAACATAAACACGTGTACAAATTCAGAGCTAAAGAGTCTTTAATGACGTTGCATTTATAAGAAATCTGGAGAGAATATATTAACCATGACCTTGTGACCAGATAAAACAGGCGGCCATGTATAACCTACATTTTGAGAGCTGCCATGCCTGGGGGAGAGAGGCTGCATTGGCAACTTCCCCATCCTTAACAGGGGAATTTTCATCATAATAATATTTGTAATGGCTTTAATTGACACACAAGAAACTGCGTATGTTCAGAATGTACAATTTGATCAATTTTTGCATATGGATGCACCTGTGAAAGCCACCGTTACAATCAAGATCGTGAACAGATCCTTCACCCCCAAGTGTCCTCAAACCCTTCTGTAATCCCTCTCCCAACCCTCCACTCCGAGGTTGCCACTGCTCTGCTTTCTACTGCTGTAGCTTCTTTGCATTTTAGATAATTGTACATAAATATAGATAATTGCATATAAATAGACTTATATAGTATGTACTCTTGTTTGGTCTGGCTTTTTAGACTCAGTATAATTATTTTAAGGTTAACTCATGCTGTTGCATGTGTCAATAATTTATCCTTTTTTAGGGTTGCATATTTTCCAGTGCATTAATAAAACACAAATTGTTTCTCTGTTCATCTATTGATGGAAATCTCAATTTCTGGCAATTGCAAATAAAGGCGTTCTGAACGTTGATATACAAGTCTTTGTATGGATGTATAATTTCATTTATCTTGCATCAAAGAGGAATGACTGAGACATATGGTATGTGTATATTTAACTTCTTAAGAAACTGCCAAATTGTTTTCCAAAGCAGTTGTATCATTTTTCATTCTCAGCAGCAACATATGAGAGTTCCAGATGTTCCATATCATTACCGATACTCGGTGTGGTCAGTGGTTTTACTGTAAGGGGGTTATGTAGCAGTCTCTCTATGTGGGTTTAATTTGCATATTCTTAAGGGCTAAGACATTAAGTATATTTTCATGTGCTTATTTGCCGTCTATGCATCTTCTTTGGTAAAGTGTCTATTCACATCTTTTGCCTGTTGTTTAATGCTTGTTTTCTTGTTACTGCGTTGTGAGTTCCTTACATATTCTGAATACAAGTCCTTCGTAAGTACCTGAGTGGCACATATTTCTACCCCGATGTGGTTTGTCTTCTCATTCTTTTCATAGTGACTTATGAAAAGCAGAAGTTCTTCAATTTTGTAATGCTGTTTCTTCTATATTTTTATCTATTATAGTTTGGGGTTTTATATTTAGGTTTGTAACAAATTTTGAATTTTTATATGGCGTGAGTTGTAGATTGAAGTTCATTTTTTTTTTCAATTGTTCAGTCACAATGTAATCAATAGTGAGGGCATCTGGGTGGCTCATTCAGTTGAGTGTCTTCCTCTTGGTTTCAGCTCAGGTCAGGATCTCACGGTTCATGAGTTTGAGGCCCGTGTTGGGCTCTGAGCTAACATCATGGAGCCTGCTTGCAATTCTCTCTCCCTCTCTCTCTGCCGCTCCCCTGTGCTCTCTCTCTCTCTCTCTCAAAATAAATAGATAAACATTAAAAAAAAAACCCAACATAATCAATAGCGGTCAGAGAAGAGGCAATTGCAGTGATAGGCCAATTAACATTGGTTTCTTTGAGAATGAAAGGCCGTAGCCTTTGTCCTCTATAGTTACACACTCTGCCAGATACTTGGAGGTATCATCTCGAATCTTAATCAAACCTGGAAAAACAGGTGTAGCTGATTGGTCCCCAGGGGCATATCTCCTTGACTTACCTCCTATTTAAGTTACTGCTGCAATGGGCATTGTGGGCCCACTTCAGATTCATTTCCATTGCCATCTCCTACCTCAGCACATTCTGCATTCCACCTCAGGGTCTTCTCTGAGGCCAAGGAGGCTGCTCTCACCCAGCCTTGCAAGAGAGGCCTCAAAGGGCAGGGAAGTTAATGCTGCAGGGCAACCAAGGTCAAAACAGACCAAGAACCAATAGATCCACGCTCCTGTCCTATGTCCTTCGGCAGTTTTCTCAGGAGGTCATGGAAGAACCAAGCTCTCGCTGACCGCAGTACAAACATAACAACACACGGTGCTGCCTTTCCCTCCTTCCTTGTTTTATTCACCTCACTCCCCCATTGCTGCTTCCTGGATTATCTTCCAAATAAAACACCTACACTCAAGTCCTTCTCTGGGCTCTGCTTTCAAGGGAACTCAAATGAAGAGAGTAGTTATTTTTATTTCGATATTAGAGACAATTAAATACCACCGAGATAAAATGATTGTTCTATGCCACCATGCTCACGAAGCAGGGAAACTGGAATTGAACACAGATCTGTTCACAGAACTTATATTCATTCCTCATTAGGATCAACCTGTCCATTTGTCAGCACCTTGGAAAAGGCAATAATGTGTAGTAGTTAGGAGTAGGGATCCTGGCTCTGTCACCACTGGCTGTGAGGCCCCGAGCAGGTCATGTAACATGTTTGTGCCTCACTTTTGTCAGATTAAAATGGACATACTTTTCCACTTTTACCTCACAAGATTAAATGAATTATTATTATATACTTCTTAGAACACTGCTTGCATATAAAAAGCATTGCAAGTGTTATGATTGCTATTATTATCATGTTGTTGCTGTTGGTATAACTAAGCCATACCATATTTGAGATATCTTCCCCAACATAGAACCTGCATGTAGTAATCTTCCCAATGGGTATATTCCCAGTACAGTAACTATAGTCCAGAGAAGTGAAGAGGAAGAAAAGTATAGGAGTCTCTACTGGCACCCTATATAAGCAGAGGATGAAGACTTTAAATATTACTGTACCTTAACAATACAATTGCTACGAAGTGAATCCTGCCCCCACTTCCGAATTCATGTGTTGAAGCCCTAACCCCCAATGGTATGGTAATTGGAGACGGTATATTTGAGAGGCAATCAGCTTTAGATGAAGTCATGAGGATGGGACTCTCATGATGACATTAATGCCCTTATAGGGAGAGAGGCCAGAAAGCTTGTACTTACACTCCTCCTCTTCTCTCTCTCTCTCTCTCTTCCCCCCTCTCTCTCAGTCTCCTCACCATGTGAGAGCACAATAAGAAGATGACTGTCTGTAAACCAGGAAGAGAGCCCACACCAGACCCAACCATGCAGGCACACTGATCTTGGGCTTCTAGGTTCCAGAACTGTGAGAAACAAATTTCTGTTGTTTAAGGCACCCAGTATATTGTATTTTGTTATGGCAGCCCAGGCTGTCCAAAAGAGAAATCATGCAACTTGAGTTAGATAAAGTCAAACGGTTTTGCAAAGTGTTTACATCCATTTACAATCCCATGAGGAGTCTGTGATAGTTAAGATGGTCTGGGAAAACACATGTATGATAATAGAAGCCATATCCATTGAGAAGCCAATACTGACCACTTAGTGCAAAGACTCCCCCCGCCTACAAAGTCATTCTGTTATTGTGAAGGCAGATAACAGCCCACAGTTGTATTAGCAGTACCTGTAACTTTGTCACAATTGAAAACACATATTTCCAAGTCAGAGTTTTTATAAACATCATGAGATGTTGTTTATGTTCATTGTCACTTAGAAACTACAGGCATTATCAGACCCAGTGCTAGATCTTATTAGCTAATTCATTAATAAAGAAGAAAACATATAATTCCATCACAATTTTTAAATGTGGTGATGACTATCTTTCAATGTAATTAATTTCCTTGGTTCTATGTGCTTTATTTTATGAATTTAAAAACATTGAAAGAAGAGATTCACTGATTTGACCCAATGATGAGAGGTCTAAATCTCATAAGAGGTTAAAAGCCCATGTCTTAGCTCCTAAAATAGGCTGCTTCTGTTAGACTGCCTAGTACAAAATTTTGTCAGTTGATGTGGAAATATATTTTTACTCCCCCAAGAGGTTCTACTTAGATAATGTAAAATCGAATAAACCTCTCAAACCCCAAATCAGAAGCGGATTCCTGCAATCTGCCATTCATTTGGTGGGTTCAGTCCTGGTGAGTGTTTCTTATGTGCAGTTGAGTACTTCTGCAACAAATTAGGGATTAAATGGATATTCTATATGCATTCCGAAGTTGGTCCAGAAACCAACGGTCTTCAGGAAGTGCATCTATGAGGTTTAATCTAATTAAATAGTGGATATATAGGCAAATTAGCCTGTCATCAGTATTGTGGTGCTGGATGAATCCACACTTTACAAGGATTTCTGGGCCTCTTTGTGAATTATGTCTCCAAAATAAGTTTAAAATTGATTTCTTTATCTACTTCTTTGTTTTTAAGGGGTGGTAAAGCAGAGAGCAATCTTTTGGAATAACCTCAGCTCTTTAAAACTGAAGGCAGATGAATACAAAGTTTGAATACAGTCCCTGGACAGCAGTTGTATTTGTCCATCAAACACGAGCTTGTCACATGATTGGGTAGACAGATCACAAAACTTCGTGGCTAACCTGGTTGTTTCTTGGTTACACATTGTTTAAATGTATGTCAGAGAAATATGTCAAACTGCGTTATTGTAGAACTTTCCAATAAAAAAAAATATTTTATATGTAGTGAAGAAAGCATTTGGGTTATACTCCATGTGAAGAGAAAATTGTCAGTTCTTCAACCAAAAAGCGGATGATGACTCAGGATTGTCAGTATCGCCAACTGTGTAGGATAATGTTGTTGAACGGTATTTGTAACCTACTCGCAACTTTATATTCCCAAGCTGCCTATAAACACATCTCCCTTGTCACAACTTTGTGCGTTCATGCTGTAAGGGAGGGTTGAATAGACAATAGTATTCTTTCGGTGATCCCAACCAGCAGCTGAGGCAAAGGTAGATCTCAGAGTGTGTTAGTTCAGATGTTTGGGGTTGCAACTAACAACAACAACAACAACAACAACAAAACCCACATAATAAAAACAGTATCTAAACTGATAGAAGATGGTTACCGTGTCTATTTTGCTTTACTGTTTCTCATAACTGGAGATGGTTAAAAGGGCTCTAAGCCTGGCCTCATCCAGCACTTAAGCAATGGAACAAGCACCCAGACACTCTTTTCCTTAAAGGCTTCTTCATCGATGATGACTTTCCTCCTGTGGTCATGAAGTGGCTGTGGGCATTCAGGAGGCTACAGGTTTCTTTGATTTGATGCTACGAAAAAGAGAAAGAGTTGTCCCCAAATGGCCTGGCATCATGTGCTCATCCCTGAACCAACACCTGCAGGAGGTGACGGAATAGGATAATTAGGTAAAATCAATTATGGTCCATACCCGGAAAAGAGGGTGAAGTCATTCCCTCCCAAACCAGTGGGCTTGAGAAATTCAAAGCCTACTGTAAAGGGGAAAGAAAGATACTGGTAAGCTTCTGAGAAGCATCGCTTATGCAAGGGAAGGGTGCTCTGGGGCACGTAAGTCATAGGACTTATGGGTTTTCCAGTTTGATGGAGCCTCCTTTGGCTTCCTGCATTGAAACTGGACTGGAAGTAAAGAGGTGAGGGATAGAAGCTTGGGCATGGGGGAACAGAGGATGGGCTTGGGTTGGGGGATAGAGAATGGGCTTGTGGGGGTGGATAGTGGGGAGCTGTTATTGACAAAATTGCTCTTCGTGTCCTTTAGGAAGAACAGGTTGAGAAAGTTTTCTTGATGATGAGACAGATGCTATGCCTCTGATTCCATTCCCCTGGATTCGAAAAGGATTAGTTCAAAGTCAGCCCTGTTATGATGGAATCCATCCTCAAGTCCAAGTCAGGCGCGTGAAGAATGAACCAAACACTAATCAAGGGGTAAGTGCACAGCACTTCATGCATGCAGGCCTATGTTAGAGCTGGGGGAGTCTAGTCCATGGAGAAGACTGCTGACCATGCTCTTTGGCCTCATCCTGCATTTCCTCTGCTCATTTGGGAATTCTCAGATTGTGGTGGGTATTTCCTTTCCTATGGGGATGTAGCAGCTGCCTCTATTACTGCCTGCTATCAACATGAGTTAGTCCGGAGCTATTGATAAAGGCATTCTGGCCAGTCTCCCACTCAATCTACACATTCATGTCACATCATTCAAAAAGTCACAATTACTTATATTTTCTTGCTCAAAATCATAACAGTAATGTTAAGTCAACCTTTATTTTGAACTTATTATGTGTCAGGTACTATTATATATAACAACTTATTATTTATTCAATCATTGAAAAAATAGGATCTTTCAATGTCTCTTCACAGTCTGAAAAATAAAAAATATCCCACTTACCAGAGCATCCAAAACTCCCTGTGATCTGAAACATGTTCATTTTCCTGGTCTGTCTCCATGTATCCGATATTTCAGACACATGGAAGTTCTCTTTTTCCAATGTTTTGCATTTTCTAGCAATTTACTCACTCTGCCAATTCCACTTGAAAACTCTGCCCACCACCCTCCTCTCACCACCAAAACCACCGTCAAATGTCAAAATTTCCATTGAGCCTTTGCCAATAACCCCAAGTGAAAACATATCTGTCTCCTCTGGGAACCTACCATTTGCTGGACCCTCTGATTGCCATACAATTGGAAGGGCACTGATATATCCTACTATACACAGACTCATTTAATTTAGCCCTTAGCTACCTAGGCGGTGTTCATTGCCGGGAGTCCAAAGATGAACAAGGCACAGACCCGACCTCAAAAAGTGTATGATCTAACATGAGGAAAAATATAGGTCACAATGTGAAAGAGTTGTGCCCACTGGGATGACATACAGTTGCAGAAGAATAAAACTAGGAGTGACTGATTGAAATACTATCAGGGCACACTTGACATTGGAGGGAGGACTGTGACAAAGAAGAGAAGGTTACCAGCACATAGACATAAGAGGGAGGGTGTTTAAGGGAAGGCCCACTGAGGAAAGGCAAGGGCATGTCAAATTTCATATGATGCTTGGAAAATCTTGAGCAATGAGTGAAGGTTTTGAGAAGAAGGCACACTTATGCTTAAGAGCATGGCTGGTGGAGTAAGGAAAACCTAGATTCAAATTCCAGCTTTGGAAGCTGTTTGACATTGAACAAGTTAATTTCTTTGAGCTTAGCTTCCCTCATTTAGGACATGAGTAACGTCCATGCTTAAGTAGAGATCCAGTAGGATAAAATACGTCAGTACTTAGAACGGTACTCCAAACGTGGAGGGCTTAAGAAATTGAAGTTCTGAAATTTTGTGTCTTTTGTACCTTTTACCTAACGTTTTAAGGAGGACTGTGTCAGTGTTCGGAGGATCTCCAGATCCTCTCAGAGAAGTATTTGACATGGCTGTGTGCCCTCTCTGGCTTCCACGGACTTTCCATGGCCAGAACTTGTGGTTCTTCCTCACAGAACTCGCTTCGGGCTGCCGGACCTATCTGTCCAGCAGGTGCAGAGAGAAGGAAGCGCCCCACCTGGGTGGCAGCGAATCAATGACTGGCTGGTGCAACAGTGCTGCCAGTGGGCACTACTGATGCCCCAGCTTCCCCTCGGGGCCCAGGCTGGAGCTCTCCCCGATGTATGTTGCCCGAGACCACCCCTCTGCTTGGTTTACTCTCTTCCCTGCCCTGCCTCCTCCTTCCTTTAGTGGTCTCTCTCTGGCGCACTTCCTTAATGAACTCCTTCCACATAAAGCCTTATCGCCAGGAGCCCAACATCAGATGTGTGACCCTCGCTTTACTTCCTGGTTTCACTTCCAGCTTCCAGGAACTTCAATCAGGCTGTGGAGTGGCAGCAAAACTAGATCCAAGAGAGGTGGAATGACCATACATGGTGCCAGGCATTGTGAAGGAGCACTGAGGAAGTGAGACTGGGGGCCAAGGCCGAGTTTAGGAGATTCCACTGCTGAGATGTTCTTTCTGCCTAATGGAAAGTAATTGATGCTTTAGGGCAAATCCATTCCCCAATCTTAGCACCATTAAGACATCATTTCCTGAAAGCACTGAGCTATATAAACTTGATGTTCTCCCTGAAGGGCCAGTTTACTTGGTTCAGAGCAGACAGTGGGCTGGCTGTTCTGAGGTGAGCATTGGACAAATGCCCACCACAGCCAGAACTACATAGCTCTAACGCATGGGTGCTTGGGACAATACGCCAGCCTGGCTGCTCACAGCACCTGTTCTGTCTTTCCTCCACGGGGCTCCAGTGCCCACCAGTTTAACTTAATTCTGCTGTTAGCTCCTCATGCCATAAACAGCCTCATCCCTAGGAACTTCACCAATCAACTGGAGATCCAAAGCAGTGTTGCTTTCTGAGAAAATCCCTGTGAATGCAGGATAAATACCAGGACAGGTTAAATTTGTAACTTTGACCATTCTCACCACCATGACTACAACAAAGAGGGCAGCTGCCATATTCCAGTTATCTGTGCCTGAACGTGTTGCTGGCTGATATGAAAATCCCAAATCCAGCCAACTCTTCCCATCCCTGGTTCGTGAATTCCTCTTAACAAATGGGGATGTTATGCTAAGCAAAGTAAGTCAGGCAGAGAAAGACAAATAGCATATGATTTCATTCGTATGTGGAATTTAAGAAACAAAACAGATGAACATAGGGGAAGGGAAGGAAAAATAAGTTAAAACCGAGAGGGAGTCAAACCATAAGAGCCTTCTAAATAAGAGAACAAACTGAGGGTTGCTGGAGGAGATATGGGTATGGGGTGGGCTAAATAGGTGATGGGCATTAAGGAGGGCACGTGCTGGGTTGAGCACCGGGTATTACATGTAAGTGATGAATCTTTGGGTTCTACTCCCGAAATCAATACTACACTGTATGTTAACTAACTTGAACTTAAACAAATAAATGTTTTAAAATGGGAATTTCTTTAAAGGTTAGCAAGCAGGAAGGGCTTCTTAAATTTAACTAATTAGATTAATTTTCAAGTTTCCCCACACCATCTCAGACACAAATATCATCGATGAATCAGCATGAGGGCCTATGCTCTATATTTGACAGTACGCTATCTCAAAATAAAACAGAAGCTCTCTGTTTTTTTAAACAAACTATCACTTGATTTTTAGAGAATCAGAAAAGTACCTTCTGGGTGGAAAAAAAAACATGTTTTCTTTGGCTAAACTTGGGTCATTTTTAATTAAATACGCATATTTGTAAATTCTGTAAACGAAACCATAAAATATATTGACCAGCTAGCCAGATTCTCTCTGTGCTTAAAGAGCGGACATCTGACCGGTACCAGTTAGCCTTAGGCCCATCAATTTCACGGCTTAATATATCACCACTACTGTCTGGGTAGTGAGGCTCCCATCATATCTCTGCTGTGTTATAGCAAAAGGAACAAGAAAGGCCATCAGAAGTACCGCATTCAGAGGAAGCATGGATTATTTAACAGTGACTATTTTTAAGGCTGTTTCAGTTTATTCATTCTGTCAAGGCCAACACCCTGTTCTTGAACCACTGGGTGTTAAGACACATGGGAAAGCAGAACCATTTCTAGGAAATAATCACAGCTCATAGATGGGAGCGCAGGGAACCTGGTTTATAATCTTGGTTTAACCAGGGTTTCCTGAGGGAATTTAGAGACTTCCTGTGTCCTTTTTGGTTGTACAGACATCAATTAACTATGTGATAGACTCTAATTTCTGAGCTTGGGTGAGAGAAGGGTAGGGTCTGCAAATACAGCCACATACACAGCTGAGTTCACCTGCTGCATTCATCAAATGGAGAAATAAGTTCTACTGAAATACAGTGTGTTACCAGCCCCATGCCCAACGGGGAAGGAATGTCTACATTAACGTTGTGCTCGTCTTGAGGAAACCAGAGAGCTGCTGTTCTCCTGCCACGGTGCTGAAGATGTGGGGATATTTGAAGACTGAAAAGAGCTCTGATATCATATGAAGAGGTGTGTTGCCTTTATGTTTCAAAGCTTATAGTTAGGATCAGCACTATCGATCTCCTTCTCCCTCTTGGATCAGTATTGTAAGCGCACAATCATACTCTCAAGAGGAGTTGGCAAACTCTAGCCCATGAACTGACTCCGTTCCACCACCTCTTTTGGCAAATAAATATTTTTTGAACCTCACCCATGCTCATTCATTTATGTATTGTCTGTAGTCACTTTCATGCACAACAGGAGAGTTTAATAATCATTCCAACTGAGACCAAATGACCCACGCAGCCTAAAATATCTGGTGCATTACAGAAAAAGTTTGCCAACCTCTGCTCTAACGTGTCATTAAAGGAAAAGAAAAAAATCCTTAATCTTTTATAGCACTGTCAAGAGAAAATGTATCAATACATTGAGAAATAGTAATACAAATGTATTATTCAGAATTTTAAGGCGACAACAAGAAGACACAACCAAAAGAGTTAAAAGCAGCTGCCTCTTGGATAGGATCAGGGCACTACTGGGTTTTTAAAAAGTTAAGTATAGTAATGCTACTAAAATTTTCAAAATAAGAATATAACTACTTTGATAAACAAGCAAACACATCATACCAGGAACGACCACAATATTCTTTCTTTACCCCACCTTTCTCTGTAGTCATCACCCCCTTTCTCTCCTTTCACACCACAATTTCTTGAATTAAGTAACATCTGTCTTCTGTCCCCTCAGTCTAAGGAAACCTTTCTTGTCAATACTATCAACATCCTCCATGTTGCCAAATCAATGAACGTCCTCTCCATCTTCTTATCTGATTCTCAGTAGCACCCACCATAGTCCATTCTTCCTTCCGTCTTGAAATACTCTACATTTAGCCTCCTAATTTTCCTCTCCCTCGGAAGCTGTCCCTTCCAACTGTTCTATGCCAGCTCTTGTGTGCCACGTCAATCTTTTTGAATCAACTTGTCTCAGAATTCAGTGTAGCATATCAATACTCTTCCCATGAGATCTTATCCAATCCCAAGAATCCAATCCAAATCTTTCCTTTTACCACTTACTTGACATTCTACCAGGTTCTGTAATACTTGTTTGAAATTTATTATGACTAAAACCAGAGCCCTTGATAATTTCCTAAGGCCTCACCCCAAGCCTCCTTCCATTCCGGGTTGTTTCATTTATTAAATTGCACTCCCTGGTAGCTCAAACTGCAAATTCAGGAGTTATTCTTGATTCCTTATTTTTTTTCCCACTATATCCTTGAATCAATCACTAAATTCTAACCATTTTACCTTCAAAAGGTATCTCTAATCTGTTCACATCTCTCCAAGTCCACAGCCGGCACCTTAGTTCAACCAACCATCGTGTCTTACCTGGTCCATCGCAATGGTTCCTAAGTGCTCTTTCAGCCTCCATGCCTGCCCCACCACTGCTCACTCACCACACAGTGGCCAGAAAGATCTGTTTAAAATAAACCAGATCATCTTTAACACACATTCCAATCAGTGACTTCCGACTGCTCACACAATACACACCAAACCCTTTATGACAGTCTTCAAAGCCCTGCGGGATCCACCTCCTGCTTCCTACTCCCACCTCATCTCAACCTTCTTCTCACTCACTGTGCTCCAGTCTCCAGTTCTGTGAACACTTCAAACCTTGTTCTGCCTCCGAGATTTGGACTCGCCCTTCCTGGAATGCTTTTTCCCCAACACTCTACAAGGTGGCTCCTCCTTCTGGCCCCAAGCAAGAGTGTACTCTGGCTGAGATGAATGGGGCAGAGTGGGAACTTCGTAGCAAATCAATCCAAAGCTTAGGGGCTTTAAACAGCAATTTATTGTTTTTCATAATTTTGTGGGTCAGGATGGCAGGCAGGTCCCAGTTGGGTGGTTTTTCTGCTCCATGTGATGTTAACCGGAGCCCCCGCTTCAGCCTCATTCAGCTGGCTGCACTGAGAGATACAAGAGGCCTTCACTCCCACGTCAATGCCAGGTCCTCCCTGAAGTGAGTGGGGTCTGGGGCGAGGCGTGTTTGCTCAGAAGAGTTTTAGGCCAGGGAAGTTACTAAAACCACATGACTAGAAAAAAGTCAATTTAAGTGGATTAAAATAATATCTTTTTTCAAATAAATATGTATGCTCATACATGTACATATTAATAAATACATTTCTGAATAAATAAGTGTCAGATTTAGAGACAGGCAAACTGCCTGTCCTCGCACCATTATTAAGCAGCTTCAGTTGCTCTTTCTCTACAGCACCTCTGGCTCTCCTTGGAAAGAGAGTTGATTAAAAATGGTTATGCAAGGTAGAGGTGCCAGGCACCTTAGAGACTCTATCAGTGGGCACATCTCCAACTTCTGCCAAATGTTCCCATCAAATGCTCATGGCCTTTCTACCTGGAAATTGGCCTAGGTCCCAACTGTCCACTTCGTGATGTTCAACACTTACTTCTAGACATGTGTTCTGATTTCATGTTTCCCTAGCACGAAGCACTGCCATCGTAACTATTCCATACTTTAGAAGTTATTCCATACTTTGTTCACTGAGGATCAGATTCAGTCTTTTCTTTTCATCAACTGTACAGACCATGACGCTGAGTGAATGGCTGGAATTCTGACTTTTCTTTTGGGACATTCAAACACTGCATGTTGGACTCCCTATCACTGCCGGACCCGTCATCTGCCCTGGGCTCCTATCTCCTTGGTTGCTCTGTTCTGTCATTCGATTGCGCTGCCTCTCATATTCTGACACTGGTCCTTCTCCCCAATGCTTTCCCCATGCCAGGGGATGAATCTAGACCCAAGCCTTTTCTTAGTGTGTCTGCCATGATGCAATGAACCTAATCAAAACCGGCCAAATTCTGACAAACAGTAGGTTTGCAGCATATTCTCCAGTATTTTTTCCAATATGGTGGTATTGACTACCTGGGTACTTTGAATTTGTTAGATTGCCTGTGACCTCCAGTCTCATTTTTCGAACTTGGCCATCTATTGTCTAAAATTCACAATAATCGGGGCGGGGGAGGTGATGTAAGAAGAAGGATGGGAATTGAAGACGCCAAAATAAGGTTTTAGAAAAGAGCCGAGTATACTACTCATAACTATGGGAGAAACCCAGGAATGGTCAAAGCAAAAAATGGTACAGAAGGTCAACTAAGTTATCCAAATAAGAAGACAAATAAGATAGTCAAATCCAGAAGAGGCAGAGATGAATTTGAGTCTTGCAGAAATACATGGCAGGTCCATCATCAAAGGACTTGGCCTATTTATAGTACAATGATTTTGATCTATTCAGTCTGGAGATATATTTGGCAGTATCATTACTAATACTAATGAATTTCCTCTGACTTTATGCAAAGAGATAATATGGTATTAGAAAAGGAATATGAGCTCTATGAGCAGACAAACTTGTATAAATTACTTATTTTTGCTTACAGGTTAAGATTCTCTCTCATGTGAGGTGGTAATTACCACTTTGTAAGGACTCCATAAATGGCAGTGATCATTATGCAATAAATTCTAACCTTCTTGAGGCAGAGATGAGTCTCCCTTGGCTTATATCCCCAGTGTGTGTCAAAATACTTAGCCCATGGTAGGTGTTCAATATACGTTGAATGAAAGAGATACTTGAAAGAACTTAGCCAGGGAAAGGTGAACTGTGCTTTTATTTCAATTCACATCTCTTTCGTACAATTTTTCATGATGGACATTCAGTCCTCTTTACAATTTCCCTCTCTCTTGATATTTAATTTGAGCTTGCTCTGTTCGAGTCTTGGGAAGTAGACACATCTAGTTTGTTCTTGGTTCTTAGAACCTCACTGTGATGTTCATAACCCAAGATTATGTTTATTTTGGGATAACATGTTTTTCTTGTAAACCCTATCATTTATTCCATTCACTGTATTTTCAGTTGCCTTAACTATGCTTAATGAAGGACAATGACTCATCAAGATCTGGCCCCATCTACAATCTATCTTGCTTCCCTTTACCATAGTTGGTCTCCAAAATCAGTGTTCTAGTCAGTACTTCTCAAACTTGTATCCGAATCCCTCAGACATGTGGGGAAAAACTTAGAATGAGGGTCCCACTTCCAGAGATTTTCGTCCAGGCAGTCTGGATTAAGACCTGATAATTAGCATTTCTATTAAGCTCCCAGATATGGATGCTGATGTTGCTGGTCATGGACTACACTTCGACTAGAACTATTCTTGCTCTATGGTATTATCCAACTTTCTCCCAACACGCAAGCCTATTTACAGTGCCAAATCTGTGATTTTTCTATTCTGTCTGCTTAGAATATCCTTCCGTGGTCTTTTCTTTCAGGAAATTTCTACTCATCTTTTGGAACCAAATTTAGTATTATCTCCTTGGCAATACTTTCTGTTTCATCTTTTATCCCAAAAGAATCAGTCCCTCTTCTTTAGCTTTATCCTCAGTCCCTTTCATCTAGACACAATGGAATGTCTTTCCTCATTGTGTTATAGTTTGCTTTTGTGCATCTGCTTTTCCCACTAGATTGTGAGTTCACTGAGGTCAGAGACTATATTTTGCTAGAGCCACATGTCCTTTTCACCGGCAGAGTTTTGTATACAAACACATTTATTACGTATTTGTTCTTGATTGAATTATCACTCCTATTTCTTCCTTCCTTAGGTTAAACTGTAATTACATTGCAGCTTCATACCAGAGGTTTTTTTTATTTTTTTCCTTTTAAAAATATTATACACCAGATGGCACCGGGAAGCTTTAGTTTAAATCTCTAGGGGCCTTGGAGGTATTAGGTAACTGCTGTGCACAACAAGGATCACAAGATCGCAAGGAGCATTGGCACAGTCTACAGGCCCCTTTAAAAAGCCACTGTTGTCCTCAGAGACTCCAGGCAGGCCAGTCATTAGTGACAAAACATCATCAACACACTTTTGAAATAGAAGGATGTAGCCTGCATGTAAGGAAGGAAATTGGACCAGCGAGACTCTTCACCTGACCTACCTGAGCTCCAGTTAAAGCTGGAACCAATCAAAGCTTGTAAATTAGCTTGAGATTCATGGGGAGTTAAAAAAAATATGCCTCAGCGGTGGTAAAAGCATCTGATTTACAACTTCTGATTCCTTGAGCTATTACATTAAGGAGATCTCAGCACACCACCATAAAGAAAAAGGATGTTTCCCTCAAAGAGTTTCATTTGCTTGGTTTCAATTTCTCATTTAAGCATTAGTATTTCTAGACAGAAGCAAGGAAGGGTTATAGGGAGCTGGGAGAAAATCATGCATATTAGTTTTACATAATCACATACCCTTGCTTTCAAAGGATGAGCCATAATATCCCGTAAGCCTGTGCTTCTGTGAGAGCACTTGCCCAAGACTGACGGCGACATACACCAGCGAGGACCCACTGGACTAGATCCTGTCACGTAATTATCCCCCACATCCAGGAAGTTTAGTACTGTTGGCTTAGCCAGCTTCTAGAGCAATTGGCTAACAGATCAGCAGAGTCTATGTTCAAAAGGTATCAGTCTCTGGAGGACCAATATCTACTTAATAGAGATTGTAAAGATAGGAGTTCAACATGAGGGCAAATTGTCTATCAAAGTCAGCCCTACAATGACCATACTTGATTTTGCAAGTGTAATGAAAGCATGGATATTTATTTTATACATACATTATGATCAAATACAGCTTTATGTATTGGCTCAAATCATTCCAGGTTTGGCAACTGAAACGTCTTTCCGTTGGCTCCTGTGACCCTTTGACAAACCTCTATAGGTGGAGGTTTTTATTGTTGTTTTAGCACTTCCTTGCTTGCCGGCACTACAAGATTCTCTAGGCCATGTTGTATATTACCTGTCTCAGTCCTAGAATCAGCCATTTTCCAAGGAGCTCTGGTTCCCTTTATTGTTCAATGGCATTGGTCTCATTGCTTCGGATCTTTTCAGCTGAGAAAGCAAGAAAATATATGGGTATATACCAACCTGCATATACATGAATTTGTAAATATCTCTATATGAAAATGTCTACATCTGTATTAAACTAAACATGCATTCATGCTGATGAAACTCTAATTAATTACTACTTGAATCATTTTGACATTATTCCCTTGCTTATCTGTAAACTGCCACTCCAATAGTGAGAAACCTGGATCCTACTATCTGATATTAATTTAGTCAGTTTCAGTATACATGTATAGCAGTTTCATAATTTTTAGCCTGTACACCCATGGGAAACAACTTCATCAACTAGAGGACAGTGTTTATATACAGTACACTCTGCCTTTAACAGCCTCTACTCATTTCAAGAGTCACTTAGTTCAGCACTTTCTCCCTTACCCTTTTTATATAGATTCTTTTGTAAATTTTCTGCATTCCATAATTGGTTCCCTCAGTTGGGACCTCCTAAATTATCACCTTTAATTTCATATATCAGTGTTCACTCTTTGTGCCATAAAGTTCTATGGATATTGGCAAAAGCATAGTGGCATGTGTCTACCATTGAATATGATAAACATAGTTTTACTTGCCTAAAAAAAAATTACCTCGTGCTTCACATATTCAATGCTTTTCCCACCCAGAACCCTGGCAATTACTGACAAATGTTTACTTTGTCTTGGTTTTCCTTTTTCTAAAGTGTCATATTATTATAACAATATAGTATTTCGCTTTTTTTCCAGACTGGTTTCTTTGACTTAGTAACACATTTAACACTATCCATGCATTGTGTGGCTTTGATAGTTCATTGCTTTTTATTGTTGAAGAGTTTTCCATTATAAAGATATACCAGCGCTTCTTTGTAGATTCACATATTGAAGAACACATTGGTTGCTTCCAGTTTCTAGTAATTATAAATAAAGTTACTATAAACTTTGCATCCACATTGTATATGTATATGAGTTTTCAAATTATCAAATACTCAGAAGGGTGACTGCTGGGTCATATGATAAGATTATGTTTAGCATTATAAGGAACTGCTAAACTATCTTCCAAAATGGCTGTCCCATCAAAAATGAATGAGAGCTACTATTCCTCCACATCCTTTCCAGCAATTAGAATTGTCAGTTTTTAATTTTAAAAAAATTAGCCAAAAACAGTTAAGTGCAGAGTGGTAAACTTGATATATTTTTAAAAGTAGATACATGCCTTATGGTTAGATTTTTTTTTTTTAAATAATGTTCAAAGGTACATTGAAGTTTCTTTAAATACCACCTCTCCTAAGTGTATACATCTTTGCTTATATAAAGAAATCATTAGTTTCTTGATGGGAAAAGGAGCATTGAAGCTATTTAGTAGAGCTTTGGTTCATGTGCCAACATCACTGTCATCACCTAGAAGCTTGTTAGGAATGCAATATCTTGGGTCTTCAACCAGCCCTACTAGTTCAGGATCTGCATAACAGGACCTCCAAGTACATCATGTCCAAGAAAGTTTAAGAATCGTTGCTCAACAATCTAACAGCACAGATTCCTAAAGGTGGAAGGGATTTGCCATGTGGCAGGTAAGGAAACTCTCCTAGAGCTTTGTGTTCTGTGCTTGCTTCTATGTATGCAATACTGTGTTGCCAATCCTCCCGAGTACATATTTTCTCAAGGAAGGTGACAGCTTGCTCAATTACTCAAAAAGAGAAAAAAATAAGCTCAGGCTCATTATTCAGTAATGCAAAACAATATAAACTTAATCTGAAGTCATGGTGAAAGTCACTGGGAAAATGATCCTTACATTACACAAATTCAGTGCAAAGATAACTTATAAAGCCCGTCAGCTGCATAAGTGAGGCAAGCCAGTAGTCCTTCCTCGCTGAGTATTCACTGAGCAGAACTGTGCTGTCACTCACATTAAGGTAAAGCACCTGGTCTCCATCTGGCCTCCAGGAAAAGCTAAAAATAATAATAAGGAATCTTTTATTTACCAATACCAGCCTTGCAGCTGTGAACTCTTACTCTTACAATAGCACTTAATCACCAGCTCACTGGAACATAAATAACCCCCGGGGCCAGGGATTGATGTAAACATTCTAATGTGAGCTCCAAGCAGCACAGTAGTTCAGACGTGTAGCTGCCCCAAGAGAGTGGGGTGAGTTAAATCTCCCCTTCCTCAGCTGGGAACAAGTACCTGCAGAGAGTGCTGTCTTCTCGGCCCCAACTCCATGTCTTGATGAGGTCTGAGGTGCAACATCCGAGGACCCACCCAGTCAGCTAAGGCAGGGATATCTTTGGGGACACCCGGAATCCATTCGACACTGTAAGTTTGAATCTGGGAAGCAAAGCTGAGATCCCTGCTACACACAACATGACCCCTATCCCAGCCACTTGGGAGCTTATTTGAAATGCAGACTCTCAGGCCGCACCCCAGATTTGCTGAATCAGGATCTGCATTTCGGCGAAATACTCATGTGATTTATATACACATGAAGTTTGCAGAGCATTGGTATGGAAGGAAACACAGGAAGGGACAAGTATCCAGGTGAGGGGAAGGAAAAATTCTTCCTCTACCCTTCAAGGTCTTCCAGTTGGACTAAGAATTAAATTAAACAGGAGGGGAAAAAAATTATGATGTGTGCAAGGAGGCCCAACAATGGAACTGAAACTGAAAAAATGATCAAGGCAGGCAGTTTTTATACTTTTCAGATAAAGAGACAATAAATTTGTGAACAACTGACAGGACAAAGAAACCTTACTGTTTGGGGGTTTTAATTAGTAAGTAATTCTAAACAGAATTTGGGCTGTGGTAGTACGTTAGCAAAAAGTTACAGGGTTGTTTATATAGCCTCCTTAGTTCTAAATTTCCTATCTCTGGTGATAGGGATGTTTCTTTACTTCTAGTACAGGGAGAGTGGCTTTCACATGGGAGATGTATTCCTTGAACTTAGGGGACGGAGGAGGGTCTGAGGTCCTTCTTACATAGGCTCTTAAGTAACTTTTATTAAAAATAGCCAATATACCAAAGTGGGACATTCTGGGACAGCCTGACCTTGGCCCCTACACAGGTTATGCTTTGATGGGGAGTAACTAACATTTCTACATGACGTTTAGATAAGCCTTATATTGGAGAGCCGTTAATGTAGACAGGTAGAGCAACATCTAAAGAACAACTTCCAAGACTAAAGAAGATACGCGTTATTACCAGGAATATAACTTAAGTGCTAATACAAAGATGGTTATTGGAATTGGAACAACTTCCAAGACTACAGAAGATACGCGTTATTACCAGGAATATAACTTAAGTGCTAATACAAAGATGGTTATTGGAATTGCTCGTTAGGGATAGGTCACCAAGGACCACAGCGAGAAATTCAAGCCGACTGCTCTCGGCTTGTTCATTTTTCAATGTGAGGAGCCCACCAAAGTGATTCCAGGGGGCAGATACCTAGGAACGAAGAAAACTGTAAAGTTCCTGGGACATTGCAGAGGTAAACAAATGCCTTTTAGGTCATGTTTAATGATTACGTGGGTTTTGCTGAGTTCCTGTGACTGCTTCCAACTGTAAGAATAACTGACCAAAAGGTCGCTAGTGGCCAGTGTAAGGCGGCCCTGAGGTTTGTGTTAGTTCTCAAGGCATTGAGAATGGTCTTCCTGTCTCCTTACTTGCCACAAGTAATACAAAGCCATTTGCTTAAAGCAAAACAGTTGGTCTGATGCATCTCATGTGGCAAGCCTTTCACGTTCACTGACAACATCAGATTTGGCTCCATCACTAAACCTCAGCTTCCCAGGCAGAGAAGTAACTTCATCGAATGGTTTACAAAGAAATACGTGACATGGCAAGGGACTTAGCATCGTCCCTCACATGGAAGTACTGAATAAATATTATTTATCAAAATTATCGTGGGAGGTGTCTCTTCTCTAAAAATAGAACAATGATCTCTGCTTTCAAAATCTTTGTATATCTTATGAAATTTTATTTCTATAAATAAAAAAATGTACGATGGTGTAAGAAACTCCCACTTTGTTTTTCTTTTTTTGATTGTTGCCGAAGTGGAATTTTGGGATTTGAGAATATGTTGAATTCTTTTCAAGGTTAATGAATTGGGGGGGAGGGTTTAAAGCAAAGATAAATTGTGGCAAGGCTCAAAGGAAGATGGAAACATCCAGAATTCACTAGAAGAAGCTGTCCATACATCTCCCGTGCCCTCTCCTGGGTTTTATCTGGCGGCAAGGGTTGCTTTGCCCTAGTGGGTTCCACTTGAGGCTTATTTACTCCCCAACTGCGTTCCTAAGCCTTCTGTCCCAGTCCCGGCTGCAGGGACACTTTAAAATTGCTACAAGAACCGCACAGGGCGGGAGAGGGGGGATTATTATGGGTTCTCCCTCCTATCCTCCCCTCCAAGCCTTCACTCTTGTCACCCAATTCTCCATTTGTGCTCCGCTCTTTCAACACTTGTTTGGAGGGTCTACTGAATATCCATTTTTTGTTTTGTCGTTATATTCTCATCATGATGCAGTTCAATGTTTTGGGATTAGACATAACTGGATTTAAATCACAGCTCCTCTACTTTTATGGAGAATAAGTGTCTTAGACTCAGTAAACCTCAGTGTCTTTGTCTGTTGAATGGGGATGGCACCATTCTCTGAAGCTGTATAGATGAACTAAAATTATGTATGCAAAGTGCATGGCAGAAGGGCTCCTAGAAACTGTTCGATAAAAGGGAAGTTCATTAGGAGGACTTGTTTCCTCCCTGAGGAAGCTGCCTTCTGGGCCAGCCTCTAAAACCTCATTACATGACAATGCTGAGATTGGCCACTAGGACACTGCACCTGGCCCTGACCTCAGGGTCTCAGGGACACACTTCTAGGGACAGTTGGTTTGAAGTGTGTGCACTGGCCTTGGGGACAAAAATAGGAAGTCCTATTTGTCCCCTTTTGGGGACAAAAATAGGAAGTAAAGACTAGATAGCTGAAAATATTCAAGATTTTAGAATAGCACTTTTAGCACGAAGCATTAAGAGACACTCTCCATATTTATGAACAAATGTTAAGTTGAGGAAAGCTTTAGTTATCAGCCTATTCCCAAAGGAAAAGTAAGGCAGTTGAGCAAGTAGGCACACCCTTCCTTTAATGGAGCGATCTGAGGAGTAATTAATCCAAACGGAAGTAAACTTCAGCTTTGGATGGAGCAGCTTTAGAGTTGATGGGACTATTGAGAGGATTGTTGATTAGAAATATATATTTGTTCTCTGCACCGCACCTTTCTTGGCACACAGCTCCTAAAACCCTTGGGATTTTCAAAAGGATAAGTGTCTTTTTGTATACAAATGAGATGATTGATGGCTCAGGGCTCCTGGTCAACCTCAGGTAATCCTGGGGGCTAGATTACCAAGGGAACCAACCAAGTAATTAGAGGGTTGGAACTTTCAGTCCTTCCCCCTCCATACACCATCGCTTTACCCCCAAATCTGTGCTCGAGACCTCCAGGCTCAGGAAGAAAGGCTGGAGACTGGGCTCAATCACCAACACCGAGTGATTTCATCAATCGTGTCTATGTAACGAATCATTCAAAAAATCCTACTCAAAGGGGTTTGGTTCTTCCTGGTTGGTGAAGATGAGGAGGGATGGAATTGGAGAAAGCATGGTGCCCACACCCTTTCCTACATATCTTTCTGTTGGCATTTCTTCCATCGGAATGTTCCTAAGTTTTATCTTTTTATAATAGCCAGTAATCTAGTCAGTAAACTGTTTTCCCCAGTTCTGGGAGCCACTCTGGCAAATTAATGAAACTGAGGAAGAGACTGTGGAAACTCCTAATTTGTAGTCAAGTCAGACAGAAATTGTGAGTAACCTGTGGACCCACTATTTGAGATCAGTGTTTATGTGTAGGGGCAGGGCAGTCTTGTAGGACTGAGACCTCAACCTCAACCTGTGAGATCTGACACTAACTCCAGGTGGCTAGTATCAGAACTGAATAGTAGGACCCAGCTGGTGTCTGTAGAGAATTAGAGAATTGCTTGGTATGGGGAAAAAAATTCCACGTGTTGGAAGTACAAAAGCATTCTTTCTGTGGGTAGAGTTGAGAGACTAAAGGAAGAAACAGGGAGCTTTCTTTTAGTTGACACCAGTGTGCAGAGGAAGGAGAGAATGGAACTTTACAACCAAAGGGTCGATCTCTATTTTCGATGATGGGAGCCAAGGAAAAAGTACTGTAAGACTGGTCCCTATCACACGCTGAGCTGTAGTGTCGGCCGCGCTTTCCTGTTTATTGGATGATGTCCTGCAAAACCAACATGATCTTCCCTTATACGAGCTCGTTTGGTAGAAACATAGCAGCAGTCCAGGCCTGCTGTGAGAGGGTCCTTGACCCTCCACCCATCTTAAGTCATATCCGTTCATACAGGGCATCTGCACATCCTTGGTGGTAGGGGACTATGAGCCACAAAAAGCAATAGTAACCCCTTCGCCCATACATACCTGATTTAATCAAACTTCTGTTTTAGAAGCATAACTGTTTAATTGGGAGTGACTTGGGAGGAAAGGAAGTACAATTTTCTAAAGTTGAAAGGACTGGGCTTTTCTGTTCTGTACACATGGTGTCCTAACCTAATTCCAAAGGAAGTGGCCATAGTGCATCCTGGGATGGCCCGCTGGCTAATACCGACATGTATGACACGGTAGCCAGCAATACCAGCATGCAGAGTGACTTCTCAATTCTTTTGTGGTGCTCACTCAAAATCTCTTTGGATATTGTATCTCCTCGGCCTTTATCATCTGGCTGCTGTTTAAATCTCCCGACCATCAAGCTAAGGACCCCACTCTGTTATTTGCTTTTTCAGTGCAAAAAATTGGTCTGTTGGAAATAAAGTAATATAAAGCATTCGAGTAATGGTTGCTTGATGACAAAACTAATATTCTGTGAACTAATATTATTCTGTATCTCAGTACATTTTAAGCTTATTTTCTTTCCAGCACATAGAATAATTATAATATAGTATAAAACCTTGAGAAACCCTTCCTGTTCTGAATATAGATGAATAAAACACTACTGTCCTTTCCTGGGAGCCTTCCCTGGAATGGAAATGGAAACCTTCCCTGGAATGACATTGGCAATGATGGAGTTTTCCCATGCTGCTGTGCTGTTCAGAATCCAGGAGTCAGGGGTCATGACCTACTATTCCAAATCCTATAAGTTGTCACCTTGTAAACACTGTATCACTGCCCACTGTTGACGGGCAATGCTGTCACTTTCCCTTCCAACACTATCAACCAGTAAAATATCGCAGATCTAAGTATCTAAATCCCTCCCCGGCTGGGCTATCCAGGATGGACTGTTCTCTTCTCTTTGACTACAAAGTATTTGTACCATTATCTATCACTTAAACTTGGACTTTCACAGCTGAGTCTTCATTCCAGTTCTGCTTTATACTGACTATGTGACATTAAACAAGTGACCTAACTTCTTTCGGCATCAATTTCCCCTGTGTAAAATAAGGTACAGCGATTGCCTGTAGAGATAACTGCCAATAATTCCACCCATCCCTGTACACACACACACACACACACACACACACACACACACACACCACCACCACCACCACCATTCTTTGCTCCAACGAATGGAGTCTCTAGAATCTGGGGTTCGAGTAGCCTTTTCCAAAAGGACTCAACAGAATGATGCAGTGTCACTAAGCACTTGTGAAAGAGCTATAGAAAAACATGGTCAACATTCAGCATTGAAAGAGCTTTGGCTTCAGATAAGTGGATAATTCTGACTCATCCGTTTATTCATTGCATGAAGCTCAGTGATGCCCTGACTCTCGAGTCAATTTTCTCATTGTAAAATGGAGTCACTGTAACGGACCTCCCTGGGGCCTTGTGATTTGAGCAGCAGAGTTTCTGCCACTTAGCACATAGGCAAAAACTAATAGCTACAATTTTAATTTTTAAAGCATGCACCTCATCTCCTTGTTTTCTTCTCCTTCCCTGCCCTCAGTACTGTGCAGGGTGCCAGGATTTCATATAAAAATTCTTGACATCTTAAAGTAGTATAATATGAAGTATTAGTTATAGTAATACTAATTCTCTTCAATTTAAACCACTTATAAGTTTAAAAGGGCTTCTAATATTTACTATTTGGTTTGATTTTTAAAAGGCCTTAGTAATCTGGGAAAATACCATTATCTTCATGTGTCAGCTTCTGCTGATAACACATCATTCCAAATTCAGCTGCCCAAGACACCGCCATTTTATAGTTTATGATTCTGTGGTTTGAGAATATGGGCTCAGAGCTTAGAGGAGAAGGTTCATCTCGGTTAACCTCAGGATACTCGAGACACAGGTAAATGATGATGACTGGGCATCACTGAGGTTGGTAGAGCCAAGATGGCCTCACTCACGTGCCTTGGCTTTGGTCTTAGCTGTCAGCTAAGTGCCCTGATTCTCCTCCACATGGTCATTCTCCCTCCATCAGGATAGCCTAGGATCCAGAAGTACAAAAGTAGAGCTGTCAGGCTTCTTCAGGCTCAGGCTGGGGCTCACTGCTTTCCTGTGTTGTTGGTTTCTGAAGCTAGGAGGAAGGAAGCAAGAAACAATGCCCCAAGCACTGCTCTCTCCAACACCTGTTTACTGCCTTGTTCGTGCTGTTTCAGGACAGGCCCTCACTTGCCCCTTTCGGATACCGTGAAGGGACCAGGGGCTGAGGAGGTCCAGACCCAGGTTCTGGGGAGCACAGACGGTGTAGCTTTTTGATTGTGTATGCAAGGTGCTTTATTCTCCACAAAGCGATCCATGCTAAACCTCCGCCATGGCTTCAGAAAGACAGACATTCAAGAATAAAAGCAGTATAGTGAGTTAGTAGACAGAAGGAGAATAAACTTCAAGTTTTCTGACTATCCCCGCGAAGAAAATCCATGCTGCTTCTCATTTACTTATGTCATACCCGGCCTGCGCTTAACCTCGGACTACGATGGGAACCTCCCAGAATACTGAAAGTGGAATAGGGGACCGGCCATGGTGCACTGCAGATGTGGGGACGCTGATCACAAGCGGATGCAGCGGGTCCCATTCTGCTGGCCGAGGGACTCGTGAAAATCAGATGCTCTGGATACTGTGTCTGTCTGAACAGAGCCTGTTTGGACAGCCTCCGAACAGAATTTGAAACAGAAAGACAAAGTGAAAAAAATAAAAAAAAAAACCAAACAGCTGTTATCTGGTCCATATGATCAATAACTACTCGGAAGTTTTTGGAGATCCCGAATCTCTCTTTCCCTGAATAGTATGGTTGCTGTGTGAATTAGCTGGATACGTTATCTTCTGGTTTTTTGTTTGTTTGTTTTGCCTTCGTGACAAGTCAAATGCTTGTTATATTTTACAAATATTATTAGTATCCATATCCTTAGAAACATTAGAATTTGAAAATAATTTATGAAAAATCTTTACCGATACTTATAATCAAGGGATTCACCCATTAGTAAAAGTGAAAGAGGATACCGTTCTCATGACTTAGTCTCCTTGGATTGGAATTTCATTACCTCGTAAGATTTGCACCTTTAGCCTTACCCTGTATATTTAATTCTTCCTTAGTAAAAGCCAGGGATCCATTTTTTAAAATCTCCCGCAGAGAAGTGTTCAGATTTCTTTTTAAAATCCTTTGTGTTCAATTTCAGTTATGGGGAAACATTCAGACACAAAACCAAAACAAGACATTTTCATGCACCGTGCATTTTAGAAAATCCATTTTGAACTCCGAGTCTCTAGTGCCAGCATTTCCTGAGGTAAATTTATTCTGTATGCTCCTTGGTCTGAAATAGCTTATCCCCTCCAAACATCTGCCATTATTCAAATTCATGCTGGGAGAGAATATTTTGGAAGCAGGTATACAAGAGGGGAACTTTTCCTCTCTTGCCTTTTGGAGGGTCTAAGAATTAAATTGGCACGAAGCAGATGGACAGGAGGAAAATAAATTTAATTTTGGGTTACAGGAGCTCATAGAAATATGAGACTCAAAGAAATGACCCAAGAAGGCAGCTTTTATAACTTTTAGATAAAGAAACAACAAATTTGTGAAAGAAGTTTGGGCTTAAGGTAATAAAGCAGTGAAGAGGCGAAGTTTGTTTGTACAGCCTTCTCATCTCAAATTTCCCTATCTCTGGTGATCGGGATCTTTCTCCTGGTACAGGGAAGCTAACTTTCACATGGAAAATGTATTTCCCGTTTTCAAGGGGACAAAGGAAAGTCAGTGTATCCTTGCACCTGCTGTTTCTTAAGTAACTTGAATCCAAAATAATCAATATGCCAAAATGCCATATTTGGGGATGACCTGCCCTAAACCCCATAACAGGTAACTTAACTGATACTCATCTACTCTGCGAGGGTCTTACTTAAAATTCCTTTCACTTTTTTCTCTGGCATCACGAAAACCCACAGACAGATTCGGGATCCAGGTTCAGAGAGAATCTGGGAAGGTGCCAACTGCAACAGGATAACGTTGGTAAAATGGAGATTAGCCAGCATGTTGCATAGATACGAGAGAGAACTGACAGCCACCCTCAGTAAACCGGCTGCTAATTAGTGCTCAATGAAGCCACCTCAAAATAAGCCCTTTCAGATAATTGCTTTCGGGAGTTTTCTAAGTGCATCCCTTAATAGCTGATTTCCATCTGCATAATACTGGGTATTGTTGGGGGAGAGACCATAAAGCTAAGAACAAAACACAAACCACAAAAAGTAGACAAGAAATACTTTGTAAAACTTCAAGTTCCAGTTGAATTTATCGCTAATTCCTTTTAAACCAATGTGCCAGGTCTCACTGTGTGGTTTCTTGTCTGAGTTTTCACAGGTGTTAAAATGAGAAGGACTATTTCCTCTTTCAATTACTTTGTAATATGGTTTGAGATAGCCAGTCAGTGCTCTTAGATGGAGAAACCAAGGTACCAAAGGATTACATAGCAGACAGGCTTGGAGGGCACAAGCCTCAGGAAAGAGAAAAAGGAAAGGAAAGGAAATGAGATTAAGCTAATCCTACTTTATCTCCAATTTCACTAACGATTAGAGCTGAGTTGCAAAACAGGAGGACACAGATGTATTTTCTCTGACCTACATAGTGCTTGAAAAAAATGCTGTACATTGAAAAACTGGAAGATGTCGCATCAAAATCTGGATTTTTTTTCCTGGCTTCTCTAAAAGAATCCAGAAGATTGGGAACAGTGGGCCAAGCGCCCCGTTGGCGTCAGGAAACCAGAGCTATGTGAAGTCAGCTCCTTAAGAGAGAGCACGTGTTCCCCGGTTTGTCAGAGGCCACACCTGACCCACTCTCTGCACCTACGTTACCTGTCTGTGCTTTGTAGCTGCTACGGTAGAGACTCTTCTTAGTTTTTTTTTTTTGTTTTGCTTTTGTTTTTCATTTTTTATAAAATACAAGGTTATCAAGATAAGATTATGATAATTCTGGGAGTCCTAGAATATACCAGAGTCATGGTGCCACCCCAGAAGACTCCCCTAATTCTTTCTTTTTCACCCAGGTTTCCCGTGCCACTTTAGGACAGTTATTATTGTAGTGTTGCTGCCGGCAAGGCTGGGACTCAGACGAGCTACTTTTATTTAGAACCTTTGCCCTGAATGCTGACCAAGCTGCTGTCACCACACTTCCCATCACTGCCGGCAGTGGCAGCAGCATGACGGGGAGAAGGAGGAGGCCATGGGTCACTGCTTGCCCTGGAGGACTCTGAAAGGCCAGGGAGCCCATCCCTCTACCACAGGGCTATCTCTCTATGGCTTTCCCTGAACAAGGATGGAAAAACAAGTCTCTCTGCTCCCCTGGGTGATACTAGTTTCTGTCTGGGAAATGCTGGCCTGCTGTAGGTCAGCGCCCACCCCAAAGCCTTCCGGCCATGGAGCATGCTCTCTCTCAGGCCAGCCTCCCCCAGTCACTTCTGCCACTCCTCAAAGGCTGGGCTGAGGGACTTCTGTTGCAGCCACCCATACAGGCCTTTCTCCTCCAGACTCTTGGGGAGAGGAAGCCCTCATGCACGTGCATGCACACACACACATGCACACACACCCCTCCAAGCCCATTCTCATTTCTGGGCACAGAGCGACTAATCTGCCCCTCGTGAGTAAAGCTCCATGTGCTGGTTATTACCTTATTGTCTCTTTGCCTTCAAACCTACTCTTCTGAACACTGCTCTGGGAAGCCAGGATTGGGAGTCTGCAAACCACATGCGTCAGTCAGGATTTAACCAGAGGAGAACTGGTAGGACACACACACACACACACACACATACACAACACACACACACATACATGATTATCATATATACGATCTAATTGGCTTTATTAAATGATTCACGAATCAGACGGCATGCTCTCTAGCAAGTAGAGGGGAGCCCCCACATATATGTATATTTTTAATATTTACTTATTACAAGGAATTGGTGTATGCCACTGTGGGGGCCGGTTAAGGAAGCCTACAAGTCCAAACTGTACTCTGTGAGGCAGGCATTCAGGAAGACAGGCCCATAGCCAGACTGGAACCCAAAGGCAGGAGCCAAATATCCACAGGTGTCTCTCTCTTTGTGTCTCTGTCTCTCATTCTCTTTCTCCTGGAAAGCCTCTCCGTAACTTTGAAGGGCTACCAAGATTATCCAGGATCAACTCCCTTACTTACAGTCAACTGATTAGGGTCTCTAGTTACATATGCAAAATCTCTTCAGAGTGACGCCTAAATAATATTCAGTTGAATTGTTGGAAACTATCACCTGTGCAGGCACACATGGAAAAAGCTATCACGGTTTACCCCTTAGCAACTTGGCACCTATACACATGTTCTTAAACCATGCTTAAATCCCCAAGTAGAGACAATAAACCCATTTCTGCCAGATGTAATACAAGTGTTCTGCAAATAACCAAAATCCTGCACACCATTCTCCCAAAAGAAAATGCAAAGTTGTTGGGTGACATCCAGTCTCATTCTCTTTTGGTATTCTGCAATTTAAATACTGAGGGACATAGAAAGTTGACTATGATCAGTCTATGTTGCTGAGCCTAAATACAGCATACATTTCTGCCACCATGGCCACTTGCTCATGAGCCTGTTGGACAATGGCCAACGTTGCTGAGAAAGGGCTGACTGGGGTCCATAGAATGGGTATCTTCTCCACTTGATTATTAATATTCTCCTCTGCTGAGGTGACCCTTCCAGAAGCATTCAAATTGTACACAAGTATCTTCATGTCCTATGTCTACCTACACAGTCTATCCATATATCTCATCCTCAGACCTCCTTGTGACCATCCTTCTAATTGTGTGCCTTCTAAGTCCCTGGCCAACTAGCCAAACCATTAGCCACAGCCTATGAATTGATATAGACTCATACATCTGGCCATTTCTCCTCCCAAGCAAGATGAATAATAAGTGGACACACTGCTCCAAATTCTGTATACAATAGAATTTTCTTTCAACACTACCCTTTTGAGCTGTCCCATCTATTTCTTTTCTAGGAACATCATGATCAGCTGGCCAACAACTTGGGGATCTGCGACTCAGAATATTCTGAGTACTACTTTGGCTCCACTGTCCATTATGATAACCACACCCACCTTGTCTTTAGCGATTAGTGCCTTTACTTTACCCTTGACCTCCCAGGATCCCATCATTCCCACTGCATTTAGGGATGCTGGTTAAATAGTAGTGGTTCCTACTGTAATTTATGACCTACAGAGAAGAGTCACCATACAACTTTTCAAAGAAACCTCACAAATTTATTCGTCACAGTCATGTGAGAACGTCATATCAAGTAGGGCCTCCAAAAATGGGTGATTGGATCCTGCATCACACATATACCCAAACATTCCAATTACCTGGTCTTTGGGTACTTTTGTCTACAGCACACCAAAGAGGTTCTGGCATTCTAACTTTATTTAGCACACACCACCATTGGCTCCATATTTTAGTGAATCACTCCCCCCAAGTGTTAGAGCCATCCCTAGCCTTTTGAGCCCAAATAATGAATCCGGAATCTTTGCTTAGTGGGCCCATATTCATAAATTTAGCCTGATTCAATTTTCTAGCTCTTCTACTATAATCCCATTCCTACAAATATTCTCCAGGTTTATGTCTATATCGATTTTTAAAACCCCGTAGTTCTTAGGTGTGTACTGACTTCGTCACAGGTAACTTTTTGTACCTCATCCTTTATCCCTCATTCTTGCTGGGACATAAATCTATTCTGTATGTCTGAAAGCAAAGAGGGTCATGAGAGCAGCTCTTGAGAAGGAGCAGGAGTGCCTTACAAGGAGAGGCCATTATCGATTCTTCAGACAAAGGAGGGTTGAGCTCCTCTGACAAGATGGAAGGGCTACTTCTGCTGCCAAAAAAGACTCAGCAGAATTTAGGGGCTGAAGATCCCAAGCTTCATAAAGATCTTCCTATAGGCTCCCATCCTAATTTTCAGGATCCCATTTCTTCCCCGTCAGTACCCTCACCTTTCTTGTCTCCTCCAACTTCATTGAGGTATAGTGACATGCCACACCGTGTGAGTTTAAGGTGTACTATGTGATTATTTGCTACCTGTATATGTTGTGGAATAATTGCCACCATAAAGTTAGTTAACGCATCCTTCACCTCACATATTTACCATTTTGTTGTTACGGTGAGAACAGTTAAGATCTGCTCTCTCACCAATTTTCCAGTAGACAATACGGTATTAACTCTGTTTGCCATAATGTAGCCTAGGTCCCCAGAGCTTATTCCTCTTATAACTGGAAGTTTGTACCCTTAAACCAACATCTTCTCATTCCCCCCCACCCCCAGCCCCAGTCCCTGGCAACTACTGATCTATTCTCCATTTCTATGAGTTTGGCTTTTTTAGATTTTACATATGAGTGAAATCATTCAGCATGATGACTTTCCCTGACTTATCTCACTTATCAAAATGTCCTCGTGGTTTATCCTTGTTGTTGCAAATGGCAGGATCTCTTTCTTTTTTTACAGCCAAATAATGCTCCATTGTACAATGCACTACATCTTATCTATAGACTGTTTCCATGTCTTGTGGGAATCATCCCTATTCATTGATGAATTTGTAATAGTAATAAATGTTTGGACTTTGTTTATGTAACTGAATTTGTGTCAACTGGGCTCCATTTTTGACAGGGATTTGATTTAGCGCTATATTGTCTTTTTAAGTTAATGCATTGCCTTAATTAGGAAGAGGAAATAGATTTTACAAGTCAATGCTGCGTGCTCCAGGTCAACTCGAGTCAATTGGCAGTGGCTGGTTGAGGAGCTGAATTAAGAACTCGGAGGCTATGTCTGTGCTCAGTAAGAGACAACAATGAGCTGGTTAGCAATGTCCGTGATGAGTTCAGAGATGCGGAAATCAATGCACCACTGATCTGTCATTTCTGGCCTAATGTTTAGTGCTTAGCAATGTTGTGACTTCATTGTTATTGTCTGTTAGTGTGCATTTATCAAAGAGAAAAGAGTAGGTTTCTGGCGGTCATCAACAAATACTGATATAAGTGCCTGTATATACATATAGACACATATATAATTGCATTTATACAGTTACGATAGTAAAGGAACTTTGCCTTCTCCCCTCCTCCAATACAGACAAAGGTCACAGAGTTAAAACATCATCTGAAATTAGGGGGCACTTTCAAGCACGTAGAAGAGAAATAGTCAATCAGTACTTAACAGAAGAGTTAGGTCAAGTTTAGGGGAAACTCCTGGCCTTTGGTCTAGGGAAACTGGCAATCTTTCCACATAGAAATCATTTGCAATGTTATCCGGGGGACAAGAACTTTATCTTTTGTACTGGGGAGGGGAAATAACGCCTGACTGACGACATCAGGCTCGTCCATTCACACTCTGGACACGTGCGACCGACCACATCATATGCATTCATCAGTACGACTGGTAGCTTCCCCCTCCACGACTCAAGACAATTTGCCCGGACAAATGATGAACGTGCAGATCAACTGTTAGGCAAACACTTCTGTGTGTTTAGCCGGAGCTCCTTATTCGGAGGCGCAGGACACCAAGGACGAAATAAAAACCCCAAACATTTAGGATATCCGCATGGTTCTGAGGGGGCCTCCTTGCTCTCTGACAATTGCTTCATCAAGAATTGTGTGTTCACGCCAATTACTTTCAGGAATGATGAGAAAACTCAGAAAGAAAGATGCCCTTTTTTTTCTCGGCTAAGAGGAGAGAGGGTGAGAAGGTAAGAAGAAAAGAGAAAAGAAAGCTACCGAGACAAAGAGCTGGAGGGAGAAATACCGCTTCTGAGCCCCTTCCCAGTTTACAGATTTTGAAGGCAATATTTTGCATCAAGGAGAAAAGCGTCTTGCCTTTGCACCCGCAGTAACTTTTCTTTGTGATACCGTTGCCATGGGGATGATCTGCCGGGTTGTGCCACTTTATCATCTCTCTCTCTCTCACACGTTCTATTACAAAGTAAGTACTTGGGATGCTAGACCATAAATATGTATCCACAAAATGTTAATCTGTAAACTAACCTGCCAACCAACTTCAGAGCAGTAATCGCTTCCCTGGCTGGCAGAACTGCTTCCCCCCCACCTTTGAGAGCAACACAGGCGGCCAAGTGATGGGCACAGGCATCTGCAATTAGAGAGACTATTTCCTTTCTGGGTGTTGTGGCCTTTTGGGCCAAAGGCAGAAAATGAAAATGGATGAAAATCGCTCTTGCAAGGAATGGAATTTACTAATGATATCCCATGTTTCCAGGTTACCTGAAGCATTTCTATCTAATCCTTTGAAAATGTTTTCTGAAGCCAGTCAGATTCTTTTTCAAACCTGTAGGTGAGAAATATTGTATGCAGATAAATCCCCAAATAGTGGCTCACTTCACGTATTTAAAAACGGAGCACAGTATGCCTCAGCAAAGTTCGGGTAATTGCGTGTGACGTGCCTCAGAAGTCCTCACTCCTTCCGAAGCCACTGGCTGACATGCGGAATACTTCTTCAGGGCTTCCGTGTGCTTCATTCACAGCTAAGCTGGAATTCCTAGAAACCAGAACTGCACAGAGGCAACTGGAAAATAAAACCAACTTGTTTACACTCTAGTTGCAGACCCGTCCCTTCAAACCAGTTCAGCTGCAGGAAGCGGCTGTCAGTGCCAGCCATATGACTGAATTGAACGTAAAACATATTTCCTATTTTCTAGGCACTTCAACAAAAAGACCGAAGAACTCCTTCAGAAGAATTTAGCAACTTGGTGCTCTGTACCAGAGACCTAGCTCGACAGACTCGTTCTGCTGCGGTTATGCGTTCCTTTTTCAAGGAAGGAACCACACTTAGTAATTCTCCTTAAAGAGCATCTGGAATAATACTATATGAAAACTATGTGCTAATAACCCGTATAAAAGATAATACCTCTGCAATCTTGTGACTCTTCAGAAAAAAAGATAAAATCGATAATAGTTCCAGCTGAAGTGTGAAGAGCCACTGAGTTTCTGCCGTATTCTCTTTCCCCTCTTCCAGAAAACCCACCATGTCTAAAGAGTATCTGTTTCTTCAGTCTGGGTTCCAGAATGGCGACAACATAGGGCAGAGCTTTAACGCACCCAAGACAGACGGGATGCAAGATTCAGGGTTGTTACAACAACATAACTTAGCCCACACTGTTCCACCTTATTTACAAAATGTATTCATTCTCTCGACATCCATTTATTAAATTCTTATGGTGGGCCAGACACAGTACTAGGTAATGGGAATTTGAAGATGAGAAAGACCCAATTATTATCCTTGAAGTTTCGCTGTATAGCTTGCTTGAAATATGGCAATGAAACAATTTCTGTAAAATAAGTTCTACTTTCTGTTTTCAAAATACTAAGATCTTTCAGAAGACCGAATTTAACCTTTGGTGTACTGGATTAAAGATGGCAGTACGTTCTTTCTCACTTCCCTCATCAGAATATGAAGTTAATTTTTCTCACCGCTTGAACTGGAATAGAATATAGGGAGATTGCTGCTGGATCACTTTGGGTCCTATTCTGTAAGGAGCAGTTTTGTCTCCTTCCACTCGGTGGCCCTCACCCTTGCTGGAGAGGTCCCAGCTTGCCAAGCCGTCCTCGCTGGGGGTCGAGTTACGTGTATGAGGGAACAATATTCGATGTTCCAACCCCAGCATACGTCACGTGGAAAAGCATAAACAGTTCCTGGTGTGCTCTGTCCCAATTTCTGCCCACAGAATCATGAGCATGCAAAATCGTTGTTGCTTAAGGCACTTCAGTTTGGGGGATTGTGTTATGCGGTGATAGATAACCAAGTGATGTAACCCAGAAAACCCAGAACCACTTTCTGGGTTTGCTTTGACAGTCTTTCCTACTGATTCACTTCTAATATCAGGAACTTCCTTTGTTTTTATAATTCCCTGATGCCTGGTAGTTTCTGTAGTTTCCAATAACATTTTTTTTTCAAACTATCCTTTGTTTGGAATTTATAAAACATATCTATCAGCCTAAAATAGCATACTTTTCCAGGGCACCATTGTTAAGTTCTAGTATAATATATTCTGTTCTAAAATAGAATACATCCCATGACCTGAGCCATAATCAAGAGTTGGAGGCGCAACCGACTGAGCCACCCAGGCGCCCCTAAAATGAAAATTTTTAAATGGCAAATATAATGAGAAACTTCCACTAAGAAACACACAAGAAATTGTTGTTTGGGATTTAGGTAGTTTGATGATTGGCATTACTCCAACCCAGAGGTTTTCAATTTTAGTTTATAAATTTAAATTGCCTGGAGGGCTTATAAAAAGACTGCTGGGACCCACCCCCCACAGTTGTTGGTTCAGTGTGCGTGGGTAGGACTTGATAATTTATATTTTTAGAAAATCTCCAGGTGCTCTTGCTGCTCCAGAGATCACGCTTTGAGACTCTCTGGGCGAATCTGTCTCTGCACACGTGTTTCCACTTGTCATCTGTACCCGTGACAGACATTACTAATTCATCATTGGACTTTTTCTTGCTGAGCCTTGGCACCAGTACAGCATTCAGCTAATTTTAATCGAAAATCAAGAGAAAACCTTTTCGCTATGTAAGGTAACTCTAGAGTGCAAGTAGCTTCTCTACTGGACGATTAATGTTTGTCCTCTTCTTGTCTCATATTTATCTCCCCCTTTTTTATAACCAATGTGACAAAATGTCCAATTTCCATTAATATTTTTGGTCAATAAGTTAGGGCATAGATAAGGGCATAAAATCTATGTCTGTCCTTCCCTATAGCATTGCTTAAGAAGTAAGCAGGTGTTATATAAAAAGAAAATAGCACTTTATGCCTGATGTAGTGATTGGCTGAGTTGAAGCAATAACAACAGACAGATATGAGTTGTTTGTTTGTTTTTGCCCCAAATCATATTGAATAAGAACCAGTAAATACTACAGATGATTACAGAAAAAAATAAAAGGGGAGGGGATGGTGGGCCTGGGTGGCTCTATCAGTTAAGCATCTGACTCTTGATTTTGGCTCAAGTCATGATCTCAGAGTTCATGAGTTTGAATCCCATTGTCAGGCTCTGTGCAGACAGTGTAGAGCCTGCTTGGGATTGTCTATCTCTTTCTCTCAAAAATAAATACATAAACATTTAAAAAAATTTTAAAGGTTGAAAAATAAAACTAGCTTTTTTAAAAAAATTAGTTTTACATCATCCATGTATAATTGCAGTTGTGGGTTTATATTTGGGTTGTCTGTAAGATAGTTCCTTCGTGTAATAGCTTCTTCCATTGCAGCAGTAATTCCGAAATTTAATTTTGCTATGACCATGCTTTTAAAAGCATAAATTTCGGGGTGCCCGGGTGGCTCAGTCGGTTAAGCGGCCGACTTCGGCTCAGGTCATGATCTCACAGTCTGTGAGTTCGAGCCCCGTGTCGGGCTCTGTGCCGATGGCTCAGAGCCTGGAGCCTGCTTCGGATTCTGTGTCTCTGTCTCTCTCTGTCCTTCCCTTGCTCATGTTCTGTCTCTATGTCTCTCAAAAATAAAATTAAAAAAAAATGTTAAAAGCATAAATTTAAATGCAGTGATTCTGTAGCTAATGTTCAGTAATAAATAATTCTGTACATTCTTATGGTGAAGTAGAAAAACTGGTCCAGCTAAATTGCTGTGATATATTTTCTTCAGAATCTGTTTCCTCATCTGAAGAGCAAGTTTCTGCCTTTGAAATGTTTGAAGATTTTGGAGTGTAATTTCATTCTTCTAGCCCCAAAAGTTTTGAAGTATTCCCAATTTCTCTTGGATAATAAACAGTGAATTAGGACTTCTAATTTTAAGGAAAACCTCTTGAGTAGAAATGAGACATTCGAAAATGTTTCCTGTTTCATTTTGAAATTCTTTAGAAAGAAATCCTATGACACGTAGTATGTGTTCAAGAAAAGTTATAAAGAGATAAAGTTTATTTTAGTAAATACCAACATGAATATTTACAATAACATTTGTAACATCAAATTTTATGTTTTGGTCAGCTTCAGATCTCTTTAATTTCAGGTAATAGTGATCAATGAGGTGGACCAATGTTTTTTTTTGACAAACTCCTCCATGCCTTTGGATAAGACTGAGCCCCTCCCACTCCAACTTCCTCCTGCTGTGACTCCATTCACCTCTGCTCAGAGCTGCCCTTTCCCCACCACTCACCCCTCCCCACTTCATCAGAACTGTGGGGTATCACCCCAACTCATGTCATCGTTTCTGGCAACTCCATGTCCCTTCAGCCCACTACCCCTATGTGCTTTCTCCCAATCCAAATTATAGTCTAGACTCGATTATTTTAATCCCGCTCTTGTCAGTTCGCCAATCTCCTCCTTCTCTTCATATCCACCAACCCTCGCTGGGCACAGCCGTTTTCCCCCTGTGAAAAACCACATGGTCCATCAGCTTGTTCTACATGAGATTGCACACAGTCTTGGGGGTCACTGTTACAACTTTGGAATTTACTCTGTGTGAGATTTTGAGCAAATGAGTAATGTGATTTTATCATGGTTTAATAGAATCACCAGCTGCTCTGCAAACAGAATTTAGAGCAACATGAAGTGGGGACATTGGTTAGGAGGTATTTGCAAATTCAGACCAGGGAGGAAGTGGACTTCAACCAGAGTGGTAGCAATGGAGAAAGTGAGAAGAAGCTGATCTTCCTTCGGCATGGGAAGGTTCTATTTTATCATAGTGCTAGAAGTGACCCGGGAGCAAAGCTCTGGCTTCTGGACTCCCAAATTTCCCTGGCTCTACACAGGTAGATCTCTCTTTTACATGGAGAACCTATGTTATGGCTTTGAGCTGAAGTAAAAATACTCTGAGGGTTTGGATCTGTTGAGAGTCTCTTTCTTATTTTTTAGTGCTACTAATGACTGATTTATATTTTTATATATTTTTTATTATTTCATAGAGACCTTGGGGAGGATGAGTGCTAGAAGACATGTATTTTGTTATTTTGTTCTATTAGCTTCTTCATGTTTTCCAGTTCTCAGTTTGATGGCAACACCAACATGGGCCTGCAGGTACTGCAAAGCAGCGGGCATCTAGCTAAAGAGAATATAATGCCAGTGTCCTTTCCTTGGACACTCCCAATGCCAAATATTTATTTTCTTGGAATTCCAGACTTTATGGTGACCTAAACTGCCGATCAATTCTTTCTGCACATGGGAGCTGGAGGGCCTTCAAGCATGAAGCCAAACTCAATAGCAAACCAAAAGAAGGGTCAGAGACATGACCACACACTAGAGAAACTGCCAGAGAAGTGGTTGGAGACCTAGAGGCTCAGTAACTAGGGAGTAGAGGTTTTAAAAAGGAGATGAACAATGTTGACATCACCCTGTCATAACATTAGGATGATATGGCAGGGTACCCAATTTGATGCAACAAAACAAAACTTATCTCCGTATTCCGAAAACAAGAGTATAAGCCCACATCACTGTAAAAAGTAGAACATTGATTGCTCACCTAGCCTTTCATACATGCCAAGAGTAGTCAGGATAGTTAACTAACTTACTAAAGTCCATGGGAGGATACTTCTCATTTTTTATCTGTTATGTTTTTCTCTTGTTCAAATTATCCAAGGACTGTTACATCTGCTTTACTTACTATGATATCAACAAAAGTTTGTCAAATCCAACAGATCATGGAAAATGAGGAATAAGAAGAAACAACAAGACTTGACTAGAAGAAGATTTGACTAGAACGTGATTCTGGTGTCCTTCCAATGGGTAGTTTCTGCAGTAATGGTAGTGGGTGGGTCAAGTGGGAAAGCAACACGCAAACAGGGTATATATGTTCAGAGTTTCCATTTCAAGACAAGGAATGTGTGTTTCTTATGTGGGGGAGAACTTTAGATGATTGAAGGTAAATGGGCAGGGATCACACAGAGACAAGGTGCTGGAGAAGAATGGGTTGAGTCAAAGCCTGATCCTTGGGTGGGAGGTGGGATGGGGTGCAATTCAGATCACCAGAGGGATTAGTTTTACAAAAGTGACAGAGCTAAACTTCCTGTCCTCATGTCTGGGTGAGCTAAGAGAAGGGATCAGAGATAGTTGAATCTAGGATGGGATAAAGAAATGGAAAGATGGAGCAAATTATGCTGGCTGGTTTTTGTCTTCTATGTGAAATAGGGTCACTAACTAAGTTTTCTCAGAAACTCAGAATCTCAAAAATAACATTAAAAGCCTTATATTAGAACATCCAAAAGGGATAGGGAGAGGGAAGAGGATCTAGTGGCTTGGGCATCAGGTCAGTCCAGAGCAGCTTTGGTGGGAGGGGGCCGAGGAGAGAGTGGGAAGTAAAGATGGTACAAAATAGTGGCCAGGGTCATTTGGACAATATTGTTATGCAGTAGGACTGTCTGCTCAGTAATGGAATTGCAAGAAGCTTCAATTTGGGTTTGTTCCATGGTCCTTCTGTGGGTTGGAAACAGGAACAAGAAAATCTGATAGAGAAGGTGAGCCATGAACTGACTCATTGATGGAAGTCCAAGTGATTGAAAAGAAGGCTCCCTTTGAGATCAGGAAATAGAAGAAAACCTTGGAAGCAGGCGATAACATAAAATAACTGTTAATTACGCAATTAATGAGTGAATAAGCCCTTGAATATTATAACTGAAGAAAACGTGAAGGGACAAAGTGAAAAAGAATTCTCCCACCTAACTCCGGTTCCCACAACACTGACCATTTACTCATCATGTCAAATCAAAAGCAGGCTAAGATCTTTCCCCACATTGAATCACCTCCCCTGTTGCATTGATTCAATGCCCAATGTGTGGCTCTTTTACCCTGGGGTGGCGAGGGGGAAGTGCGTGTTTAGGTGAACATTTATTATGATTGACTGAAGCCTAGACAAATGAGTATTTATCAATTCTCAAAAGAGTCTTGGAACAGAGAGCCAAACCTTATCTTTGCTCACATTTTAATCATGACAAGGACTGATACTGGGATGACTAAGGGCTCACAGGCTGGAGATGTACCCAGGTAGCACTCTGGGAGCTGTGGGTTAGTCTGTGAGGGTAAGGATAGTCGTTTGAGCTGGTAGTCACGGTGGGTGGCCACAGTGAATGCCTCAGTTTCTTGGGTCCATTCTTCAACATATATTCTTAAGGGACATAACTCAACTCATAACAGCACGTATGAACATAACTTTTCCATCAGATTTTATGATAAAAATGACTAATATGCATTTTTTATCAAGATTTTCTATCAATAATCTCCTTAAACTCTTGAGTTTTCAATGAAGAGAAAATCTGTTTGCATAAATAAATGTTAGGAAAATTAAAATATTTTCAACCATTCAAAGTTGACAACAGTTGTCAGTATATCGAAATAATCAAACAGCCCATTTTCTTTCATTAAAAAATGTAATGTCATTTTGTTGTGAAAATGCAAATGGTTTTAGACTCTGATCAAAACTTTTTATCAAGTATATGAAAACGACGAAGTTCTAAATGCAGGCGCTATTAAAGCAGCCACTCGGCAGCTAGCTTGGACTCCACTAAGAGCATTCATCGAAACAACAGAAGAATCAACGGCAGAGATCCAGGGCTACTTCTTGGAGCGGAGCCCATCAGCAGCCCTCGTCCAGGCTGTCCTGCTCAGCCCCACCACTTGCTCCCTACTCCCTGGCTTTGGAATGCCTACTGCTGTCTTTGAACACCTGAAAGGAGAACTCATTCAACCACACCACAGACCTCTGGTCCGTGGAGAGCAGCATGCCTTGCTATTGGCAGTTCATCTCCTCGAGGGATTCTGTACACGATGGCAAAGAGGCAGGTGCTAGAAGTCACTGACGCTCAGTGCTGCAGCACTGTCGGGTCTGCCATTAGACACCACTCAGCCCCACAACTCGGGATGGGAGGCGATCGGCCTGAAAGGCCACACCTGGCCATCCCAATGGCCTTCAAGAAGTAGCCTTCTTGACACACCCGACACCCCATCTCAGCCAGCCTGCAAGTTCTGCTGTCGAACATGCAACTGAATAATAAACCACCTCAAGTTTTTCCAAGTTCCATCTTTACCTTGATGTGCTAATCAGTGTAAAGGTTGTCTGTTTGAAATTTAGATAGTATGATATGACAACTTAGCTGCGGGATTCAAAGACTCAATGAACTGCAGATGCATCAATTATTAATATTATTATTACTCTCAGCCTACCATTTCTAAGTGTACTTTTCACCTCCTAGAACGCCACTGGGAAATGAATTGCTATAGTAATCCCTGGTTCAAGCATGGATGTAAAAGCCTCTGTAGACCTTGAAACATGCAGCACGGGACTTCGGGAGAGTAGTTCTCCAGGGTTTAATTGACATAGAAAAAGATGGACATGCTTCAGTTTGTAATTACGTCACTCCAAGAGACCTCAAACTGTGCGTTCAGAACACACAAAGAATTTGTGAGTCATGGCTGTGCTCAAGTTGCTGTTTGTACTTCATCTAAAAATCACTATTTGCTAAGGATTAGGTTCATCGTATCCCCATCTAGTACATACAGTGGCTTCTCCTTCCAAATAATAAGAATTTTTGTCTTTCTTTTCTTTTTTTTACCATCTTTGAAAACAAATGATAAATTTAATAGTTCTTGATTTAACCATTTCAATGCTCTCTTGAGTTTAAGTTGCTATGAAAGGCTCATCATTTTATCAATTACTGGCGGAGATGTAAGAATCTTCTAGTCTGGAAGATATAAATTCTTGAAAAATCAAGGTAAAATCTCACAAATCAAACTTTTCTTTCATTTCAGTGAATGGCATTATCATTAGCTTGAGGTTTCAGCCAGAAACATGAAAGCCATTTTCAAGTGTCCTGCTTGTCATACTTCTCCCTCCATGTCACTCTACATGTGATACTTGTATATTAACTTTGAAAATATACGTCAAATTAACCTATGCCTTGGCATTTCTGTTGCTACCTTCCTAACTCAAGTCACCACCATTTTTTACATGTACTATGTTTTTTTTAATTTTTTTTTAATGTTTATATATTTTTGAGAGAGAGAAACAGAGTGCCATCGGGGGAGGGACACAGAGAGAAGGAGACGCAGAATCCGAAGTAGGCTCCAGGATCTGAGCTGTCAGCCCAGAGCCTGATGCGGGGCTCGAACCCACAAACCATGAGATTGTGACCTGAGTCGAAGTCGGACGCTTAACCGGCTGAGCCACCCAGGTGTCCCTGTACTATGGTTTTTGAAGTTGTTATTTTGAGAAAGAGAGAGAGAGAGGGGAGAGAGGCACAAGAGAGGGAGACAGAGAATCCCAAGCAGACTCCCCACTGTCAGCAGAGAGCCCCACACGGGGCATGAACTCATGAACCATGAGATCACGACCTGAGCCGAGATCAAGACTTAGATGCTCAACAGACTAAGCCACACAGGCGCCCCTTTACCTGTGCTATTATAGAAGCTACCTACCTGTTTTCCCAATTTCCATTCTTGTTCCCTCTCCCACTCTTTCTTCTACCTGTGACCAGAGCGATCATGTACAACTCAGGTGTGCCATATATATGGTCAGTTGAGAAATGAAAAAGGTGACAGTGAAGTGCAGTGCGTGGCATTGCGTGAATTAGAAATCACAGGCAAAAAGTAAACTGGACCCCTACTTCACATCATTTTAAAAATCTACATGTATTGAAGATCTTAATGTGAAAAGTGAGACAATAAACTTAAAATAAAACACAGAAGAATATCTTTATGAAACTGGGGTGAGGAAAGGTCTCTCAAGACACAAAAAGTATTAACTAGAAGGCAATTGATAAATTTGGCTATATTAAAATTATGAACTTCCATTTATCAAAAAGCACCATTATGAATGTACAAGAAGAAGACACAGAATGAGGTAAGATACCTGCAATACATATATCCAAGAGAAGACTTGTTTCTGGAATATATGTGAAAAGCCCCAACAAATCAGTAAGGAAAACTTAGACACTTAAAAAAAAAATCAAAAGACTTCAATAGCCATATGACAAAAGATTTCTTAATGTCCAGTAAACATATGTAATGGTGAACAATTTTATTAATCATTAACGAAGTGCAAATTAAAATCACAGTATAGTATTAGGCCTCCTGGGTGGCTCAGTCAGTTAAGCAACTGCCTTTGGCTCAGGTCATGATCTCATGGTTGGTGAGTTTGAGCCCCATGTCGGGCTCTGTGCTGACAGCTCAGAGCCTGGAGCCTGCTTTAGATTCTGCGTCTCCCTCTCTCTGCCCTTCCCCTACTCACACTGTCTCTCTCTCTCTGTCTCTCAAAAATAAATAAACATTAAAAAAATAAAATAAAATAATAAAATCACAGTACAATATAACATACCCAACAGGGTGGGTAAATTAAAAGACAGGTAAACAGCAGATGCTGGTGAAGAGGCAGAACTGAAACTTTCACACATGGTTGGAAGAAGTGTGTGTAACGGGTACAACTTCTTTACTAAGTGTTTGGAAGTAGTTACTCAAGCCAAATTTATATATCTCTTAAGATCTAATAGTTAGACTTCTACGTATATGCTTCCCCACATACATATGTATGTTCACCAAAAGACATACACAAAATGTTCATGGCAGCACAACCCTAATAATGCCAAAGTCTATCAATAATAGAATGGATAAGTAAGTCGTGGTATAGTCATATAAGAGAATACTATACGGCAATGAAAATGAACGAACTCTGTCCACAAGTAGAAACATGAAAGTGAAAGCACTTCTGATTCTGGGGGAGGGCATGAAAGAGAGCTCTAAAAGGACCTCTGAACTGTTGAGGGGGTTATTTTTGTGGGTGGGGGTATTTGGGTGGCTCAGTTGGTTAAGTGCGAACTTCGGCTCATGTTGAAACCATCGTCTCATGGTTTGTGAGTTCCAGCCCCACGTCAGGCTCTGTATCAACAGTGCAGAACCTCCTTGAGATTCTCTCTCCCTCTCTCTGTCTCCCCCTACCCAAATAAATAAATAAACTTAAAAAAATGCTAAATGTGTTTTTTCCTACTACCAAAATTCCCTTGGAGTACTAGGAAATTCTATTTTATGATTCAAATGAGGTTTTTAATTGTTGAGAAATCAACAACTTCATTTATCTTTTTTTAAATGTTTAATTCTTATCTCTCTTTTCTAGGTACATCATGTCCAAATTGCCTCCTGCTCTTTTAGAGCCTCGCTCTCCCTTTGTTGAAAAACCGAGAGAGAGAACTGATGGTGAAGTCATCCAGTCCATTCAAGGACGCTTTACGGGAGGAAATTCGAGGAACACCACAGTCTCAACGACAGCCAGGCAGTAAAAGAAGGTGATTGCAAAATGTCACAGGACAGTGGCCAAGTAGAATCCTCTTGGAATCCAATGTGTCTTAAAATACCTATGCTCATTAACTCGGTAATTTTGAGAAATATATTAAAAAGGGAGAAATTTGAAACTCAGAAAAAAGGTTTATGCACATAGATGCTTATTGCCATACTACTTATAATGTTAAAAAAAACAGGAGGAAGATAAAGCGTGGTATAAATAGTCTAATATGTAAAAACTAAAAGCATGTTTAAATGAATGTATATACTACGACATGAGTCAATGAAAGTAATGTTTTCAAGGCATTTTAAATAGATGGAGAAATAGATGTGTTAGAGGGCAAGGTGACAATATCTTGTTATATAGCCGTATATTAATATAAACTCAACTATGTAAAAAAATGAGAACAAAAGCTAAAACCAGAAAATGTAGGAGAGGAAACATGTTCACATAATGACAGCCGCTACACCTGGCGCTGAGATGACCTCCCTATAATCTGCACGACCCGTGTTTTCTGCATAATCTACAATGAGCACGCACTGCTTTTCCATCAGAGAGAGTAAACAAGTTATAAAAATTGCATGTATAGGTTGCATCCAAATGTTATTAATAAGAACATGAAAAGATGAGGAAGAAACGCTATGACCCATATGAGAATGGACGGTTTTTCAAAATCACACAGGTGCAGCTACCCTTTAAAAGGAACAAAAAACCCACGGAGGGCATGATGCCAATCGCTCGCTCCTTCATTTTGGTTCCGTGGGGAGGGACCAGGAAGGAATGTATATTTGCAACCCAGAGATTTCCCCAAAATCGCTATGCAAAGAGTTATTGTTCAATTACGGCATTTTTTTATGCTGGTTAGGCTAAGTCAACAATTATGATTCAAACCGAAAATTACTCAATCCTTGATGACATTAACAATTTTAGAACTTCTTCCCAAAATTTACCTTGCGGTTTGATGGAACACCACAACCACCTGGTAAACTCTAAAAACTGTACGTACAGGCCACTTTGTAAAGAGTTGCAGGTCCTTTAGTGGCACCGATGCTGGGGTTCTGCAACACTGGAGTGTGATTATTGATAATACTCAGGGACCAGCAGGGCCAGCACTTAAGTTAATGATAAAGTCTAACTTTTCAATGCTTTCATATCTTCTATAAGCATGAAAACCAAAGCATTTGGATGGCTCACAAGCTCAGGAGAGCAATGATTTAACATTCAGTTATTCACACAAAATTTATATTCGAGCCCAAGTCTTGTGTGCCAAGGGGACATAATCTTATTTTGATTTGGAGCTCGCTTCCAAAAATGAGAAATAATTCTTAGGAAAAAATGTAAAAGAAGAGATACTAAACCAATGGCATGATAAAGAAAGTGCCGAAATGGGGGTTTGGACCATGAAACTGAAGTGAAAAACAAAACTCTATTTTGGGATCTTTTCCTAAAATGAACATGTATCTTTTGTGTGTGTTTATTTATTTCTGAGAGAGAGCGACAGAGCGTGAGGGGGGAGGGCCAGAGAGAGAAGGAGACACAGAATCCGAGGCAGGCTCCAGGCTCTGAGCTGTCAGCACAGAGCCCAAAGCGGGGCTCAGACTTAGGAACAGAGAGATCAGGACCTAGGCTGAAGTTGCACGCTTAACGACTGAGCCACCCAGGTGCCCCAACGTGTATCTTTTTAATAATGAAAAATTATTAGAAAATGGCCCATATATGCTGCTAGGGTTGTCTCTGTTTCACTCCTGCCATGAAACCACCCATTTAAGTACTGGCTGTCACGCTGCGAAAAAGGAAGAATAATTTTCCTCGTGGTTAAATCCTTGTCCCTTTCAGTAAGCTTTGAGAGTGGAAGACTTCAGGTACCTTTCGGTGCTTGAAAACTTCTGTTGGCAGAATTTCTACAAGTAGCAGTTGGAAAATACAGAAAAGGAATAATATTTACTGAGGACTCGCGAAGTCTGGCATAACGTTTACATTTTATGGGTTTTCATCTTAACAACTGCATCTACTGGGTAGATCCTGGGCAACTTTACACAGGAGGAAATGGAAGTTCAGGAAGCCAAAGTAGTTTAGTCAGGATGACACAGCCCCTGAGTGGCAGAGGTAGTTTTGGGCACAGATGCATTCTGCCTCAGGGTTCACGCACTTTGCTTTTCACCACAGGAGATCCCTTCCACATTGTATGAGAAAAATGCCAGAGGCATAGAGGCCTTCCTAATGTTCTCCATCATGGTCAGTAGCTTTCCTGTTTCCCACCAATTCAATAGTGTTCTGAGAATTTACACAGCAAAAGAAATTACCTTATTTTGTGTCAGGAACACAAAGAATGATTCTTCAATTTAACATGGAGTTCCCACAAATTCCTGAATTGGGGTGTGTGTGTGTGTGTGTGTGTGTGTGTGTGTGTGTGTGTGTATTTCCTGTTAACCTCACCACATTTTTTTTTAATTTTCTCTTTATTGTTTGAATTGGGAAAGAGAAACAGAAAGAAAACCTGATATGGTCACATCAATTTGTGAGCAAAATCACATGAACATAAAGTTACGGACTTGCAACCAAGACTGACAATTAGCTGTTACTCATAGGTTTCCACCATCTTTCACCTAATATAATTTTTTTCAAGAGTTAACTAGGTATTTTTCTCTTACTCAGGTACTAGGGAAGGTTAACTCTGCCAAGTGATACCCCAGAAATGTAAGAAAATGATGTGATCGCATGAGGTGGAAACTCGTATAATTTGACAGCATTTTTTAAAGCTGATGATTTTCAAGTGCTACTTTTTTTGAAAGATAACAGTCAAGCAAGATCAAAATATAAACTGTCTATCATACGCACTGTCATTATTTTACAAAAGGTGTCAGCGTGATGCTTAAAACCCATCCTATTTTTGAAAAGCATGCAAGATTAATTTCTGATAGAATTTCTCAGTTCGCAGTGCATAGTGAAGTTTGATACCATGTGGCAGATGGATACACAATTGGGGTTCTCTTTGTCTTGTTTTGTCTGCAACTCTCCCATTTGACATGTACACTCAGGCTTGTGTTGGCATGCATATGGTATGGCACCCCAGCCGCTTCCCAAGGTAACTTGGACGGTAAGTGTATGAAATGCAAAAGTAAAAGCTTTGAAATTGCTTCCTGTCAAACATCACAGCGTTTGTAGACGCCATTGTGTGGCACATACGCCATTTATCAAATAGCTTCAATTTAGCAAGCAACGAAATGGAAAACTCACTTTCATGCCAAAGTGCTGTCATGATGTGGATTACTTGGAAAGGGGGGAAGCCTCGGGGCTTCAGAAGGAGGTTTCTGCACATAATACTCCACGTGAACAATTCTGCTTGCCCCGGGGATTCAGGAAAATCGCTGAAGTCTATCAGTGAGCATTGTCATTTAAAGAAAGTGGAAGAACTCAGACTTAAAATGCCTTTCATGCTCTCCACATAATGACACTCAGGAACTCAAAGTCCCCTAGCTCTTTCTGATTTATGCTTCCTCAGTGTCCTGTCATACATAAATATCTCTTGCCATCAATTCTGAACCAAGCCAAGAGCCCAAAGCTGTGCTGAATGAAGACACATATCTACGGCACCATCACCCTCATGCTCTTTTCCTCAAATATCCTTGTCACTCAGTCTATCTTTCTTTTCCCAACAACTGCTCCAAGTAAGAAAACCAGTTAGGAGCATTCAAAAAAACAAATTGATGCATCACCGAATAGCTGAACTAGAAGAAACCTTAGGTATTACATTCCTCTCCCTTTCTTTCCAGGATGGGACACTGAGACCTGAAATGGGTTTTTACTGTAAAAAAAAAAAAAATCCCTTTGGGAATCCATCCTATAGGAAGTGAGGGAAGCGCTGGCTATCACCAATGAGTTCCTTACCTCGGGTCATGACCTCCTTCCCCCTAAAGCACTGTGATCACTTTTGCCTGGAACTCAGTCAATGTATGCTCTTCTTGATCTCCGTTTGCCAGAAGGGACTTTAGAAAAGGTTCTGCAGAATGTCTTTACTGTGTTTAATCAAATAAGACATATAGCGATGATCGTATGCATTTATTTTACCTCAAAGAGAAACCTGACTTAGTTTCAGAGAGACAAATACCCGGATGAAAACAACAGTAGCTTGCTCACCAATCACCCTGCCATCTTAAAAGGTGAAGTGGGCTTGGGTCTAAAGTAGAAGTCCTTTTACTATGACAGTCTCTATTAACAAATTCATCAAAAGAATAATAATTTTAAAAATTAAATATGATAGTTTAGTAAGGTAAATTGGATGATACTATTTTTCAAACTTGCCTATATAACAAATTGGTAAGATCCTTCAAAAATCTATAGGCTTAGGAAATAATACCTAATTCATGGGTTCGAGCCCTGTATTAGGCTCTGTGCTGACAGCTCCGAGCCTGGAGTCTGCTTCAGATTATTTGTCTCTCTCTCTCTCTGCCCTTCCCCTCATCTCTCTCTCTCTCTCTCTCTCTCTCTCTCTCTCTCTCTGTGTCTCAAAAATAAATAAACATAAAGAAAGAGATATTACTTAATATGACCAGTACTCCTTACAAGATTAAAATTGTACTTAGTTTTTCAATATAATCATATTGAAACAATCAGTGAGTGATTGTTTTTACCTGAGAGTTGGTTGTGGCCCAACTTGCCCCAAATCCAGGGTTGATGATACACAGTTATCCACTGTGGGTGATTGTGGAAGAAAATATTTACCATTCGTAGCTAAAATAAATGAAAATTCTAAAATAAAGCCACTAAGGATTGCTCTTGGAAATAAAACCTTCATGTGGAAGAAAATGTTCCATGAGGGAAAACAAAAACACTAAGATAGCCATGGATCAGTGTGCTAGTAAGAGGAAATAAAACAGAGACATGTTTGACTTTCATAACTTGTCAAGTTCACTCTCAAGTTAATACTTAATGGGGAACTGTGAATGTATTGAAGTGTAAGATCTTTTCTCCTTTATCTGTTTTTCAAAATCATGTGAATTACCTCCTTGTATACACACTGTAGGGAGAGTTTTAGAAAAACCAGCTAACAAAATTAAATGACAAATTCATTAATTTAAATGAGCGTGAAACAACTTGTTATTTATTTGTGTTCATATGGTTAAACTCTCATTTTTCTCTTATAAAGTGACGGCTATTGGCTTTCTAACATTCAGAATAAAAGAATTCAATATTTTCCCAACAATGTGGTTAATAAGTGGTTAATTTAAGAGTGAGCGATAATGTTGCTAGATGTTTCTTAAGAAGGAAAACCCAACTTGTCTGTGTATTTCCACGATGTCTTTAACTCTTTACAGCACTTCTTTTCTCATCACTGTAATTGGTCTTCTAATACATATCATAGCTCCTAAACCTGTAATGCACCTCAAGAAATCATCTCATCAAGCTCTCTGCCCTTCGGCAGAGACCTCAATTCAACAAATTGTTATTGAAAGTCTGCCGCATCATCTGCCAGGTCCTGGGGCAGATTCAAGAGATGCAGCTCCCGGTCTTAAGAAATTCACATTCTTCTCAAGAACCAAGGTCCTTGCCCAAGGTCCCTCAGTACAGGGATCTTTAGAAAACACATTATCTTCAATGTATTCCCTTGCAGAGTTGGCAAATTATTGACAACGTGATGAAACAGACTATGTGATGATAGGAGGGTAATTTGTTCCTTGCTTTATATTATATTATACAGACACACATACACTAATGTCACTTGAATTCAAAGGTAAGAAAAAGAGAAAGCTGAAACATACAAATTAGGAGCTGAGATATAACCATAGATGGAGAAGACTAATCTATTCAAGGACAACACCGAACTCTCCTTGAGAGGAATAACTTTCCGAGAAAATATGAATGACAAAGGTAGAAAACTGGAATATATCCGACAAATTGGAGGAAATAAGATAATTGGTCAAGAGCTGCATGCGTTCTCCTCCACTCCCCCAAAAATGTGGTCAGGCTAATTCTTTCAACTTTCAAGGAACAGATTCCACTATAATGTCTTCTCAAAAAGCCATCATATTTTTATTACTTACGCATGTGTCTCCAATATCCAGCACAGTACCTGGCATATAAAAATCTGTAATACAGGTATTATTGGGAGAAAATAGAAATGGCATTTGCCACTGAAAAGGTTTCACAGAATAAAGAAAAGATGTATGCTACCATACTTATTTTACCAAGCTAGCATAACTCCGCTAGAAAAACCTAAGAGGATTACCAAGCAAAAAAAACCAAAAAGAAACTATATAGACCTATAATCTTACTTATAAATACAAAGTCTGAAATATTCAACCAAACACTAGCAAATCAATCCCGGGGTATATAGAAAGAAAAATGCTCCATGACGAAGTAGAGTTTATGCTTTGAATGTACAGGCAATTCAGACTTATTAATACAAATCACATTACCACTTTCTTAAAGACTCACATGACCATCTCAAGACCTTTATATATTTTGATAAAAGTTATAGCCTATGCCTGACCAAAAGGTTTTTTTAGAAAATCAGAAGAAATAAGATACATTCTTAATATGATTTTTCAGAAAAACATCATAAGTCTAATGCCAGCATCAAGATTAATAGCGAAATAAATTAAGTGAAATTAAAAAGGCAGAGATTTCCTTTTTCACTGATTTTCTAACACTGTAGAGGTGTTCCATTGTTCCATTAGAACAAAATAAAAACTATAAATATTGAAACTAAGAAAATCATTATAATTTGCATTATAACTTTATTATCTGACTGAAAAAAACCAAGAGAATCAACTGGAAAATGTATGTGAATTAAAAATAACTATGAGGGAGAGTGCTAACAACAGAAATATTAATATCGATAGTTCTAATATATTAATAATAATATTTTAATAATTAGTGTATATCATAATGAATAAAGTAATATGATCAACAAAATAATTCAAGTCAAATTAGCAGCAATCATGCAAAATACATCAGGACTGAATATAATAAGAATTGTGAAGAGTAAGTGAAAAAAAAAACACATTTTACTGAAGAATATAAAGACTTGACTAATGAAAATACCAATTTGCTAAAAATAAACAGGAAAGTATTTAAAATAAATATGGCAGACATGTTAAAAGATTTTCTACATACAAAAATTTTTACATGGCAAAAGTAATATTGACTAATGAGACAAACAAGTAACTTATAAAGTGACAACTGCAAGTGGTGAACAGGATTAGGGAACTATTTTGGGTGCCTGGGCATCTCAGTCACTTAACCCTCCGACTCTCGGTTTCGGCTCAGGTCGTGATCTCACAGTTGGTGGGTTTGAGCCCCACATCACGCACCATGCTGACAGCATGGAACCTACTTGGGATTCTCTCTGTCTCTCTCTATGTCCTGCTCACTCTCTCTGTCTCTCTCTCTCATATTGTATGAGATTATCAAAATATGTAAATGTCAAGAGATGGTCATATGAGTCTTTAAGAAAATGGAAGGGTGTATCTCGGCACAGCCTTTGGGGAAGCATTTTGTTAATCTACATCAAAATTGAATATATGCATCCCTTTTAACTTAGAAATTAAACTCTGGGAATTTATCCTAAGAAAAATAATTCAACATGTGCACAAGGTACATACATCAAGATGCTTACTACATCATTGTTTTTAAAAGAAAACAAAGCATTAATTTAATATAAACACCTACCAGTAGGGGAATGGTTAAATCAATTAGGGCATTTAAGTACAATAAAACCCCTTGCTGCCATTAAACACGATGCATATTTATAATTATTGATGTGCGAAGATGTCTATGAATACAGTTAAATATAATCCAAAAGAGGCAAACAAAAACCCAAAACCCAAGTTGCAAAAACTTTGTAAAGAAATGGTTTTCATATAGCTAGACTCTCCCATGTGTAAGGTTCTGGAAGCATATAGTGCATTTATCCTCATACGTGCATTATCCTCATACGTGCATTTTCCTGTGGTTTCTGAATTTTCTGCAGTGAGTCCATATGGGTTTTTTTAAGAGTTTATTTTTGTTAGAACGGCTTTAGGTTCACACTAAATTGAGGCGGAGGTACAGGGATGTCCCATATATGTCTCACCCCAACACATGTATAGCCTCCCCCGTTTTCCACATACACTTTTCAATCTGAAAAAAAAATAAAGGTTTAAAAAGAATTCTATGGGGTTAAGGGAGCTCTGAGAAGTAAGCTGGCCTTATATACTAAATTGCTTCCTGTATGATGTATATATACATAATTGAATTTGAAAATGAGTCAGACAAGTGAGGAACTTTCCTCTCTAGAGCACTTATGCCCTGCCTAAGTAACTACAGACAAACCGCCCCATGGAAGCTGGCGTTGAGAAAGGCCAGACTTGAAATACAACATATGTTCTCTCGTTTAAAAAGCCAGAATTTTGGATGAGAATATAAATTGGTACAATCATTTTTAAAAATCTGGCCATGGCTATTAAAGCTAAATAAACCTAAATCCTTTGACTCAGCAATTTCCCTCCTGGGTTTATACCCAAGAGAAACAAACACTTTTGTTCATTGAAAGACCTATACGAGAATGGTCATGGGAGTTTCATTAATAAGAGTTAACCAGGAATGAACCAATGTCCATCAAAAGAAAATTACGGTATAGTTCCACGATGGAATAGCACACAGCAAGGAAAAAAGACAGACTGGTACCAAATGCAATAATGTAGATGAATCGTAAAGACATAATTTTGAGGGAAGGAACCCAGTCACGAAAACATCATTACTATTTGCTTCCATTTACCTCAGTTCAGAAAAAGGAAAAAGGCATCAACAGTAATAGAAATCAGAACAATAGTTGGCTTAGGGTGGAGTTATTTCCTTAGAACAGGACAAGAGACCTCCTGGAGCCCCAGAAATATCTCAATCTGGGTGGAGTTCAGGTGGGTGTACACATATGTAAACATTTACTGAGCTATGCATTTCAATTTGTGAATTCAGTTTATATATGAGTTATACTTCAACTAAATTTTATTTTAACTAAAAATAAAACCCGATCTTTCCAGAAAGAAAAAAAAAAAACAAAACAGGTCAGCACACTGAGCAGAGGCTGTTTCAGAGTAAGTATTACATAGTCAGCACATTTTCAAGAGTAGGAAAGATTATTATATCATCTGAACACACCTAATTATTATAACTGGTCAGCAGTCATTTATAGAAATTGTTCATAAATATTTAAACATACTGCCTGGAAACATTTCTAAAGAGCTTTTAATACTTTTCAGTTAAGGTACATTGGTGTGATTTTCCAAGATCATGCTCTTGACATTGAAGTAATTGAAAAATCCAGTGCATTCTAACTAATCCCAGTAACAAAGAAATCTATTGTTTTCTTGCCTATTGTTTTATTTTATACTCATTTGTTTTAGGCCCATCATACTCATTCTGCTTAACTGAGTCTCAAATACGGAATTCCTACCTGACCCTTCCCAAGCTGCCCACCATTCTACCGTTGCCCAACTCCCTCCACCGGAGGGCTCTGAGTCAGACTTCTGTTGGCAAAGCTGCTTGATGGTCTATCTGTAAGAGAGGGAGGATGGCGGAGAATTTGCCAAGGGCATACTATAAAAATGTCATGAGCAGTTCTCACAATTTTCAGACCCCTTTTTAAAATTATTTCATTCTACCCTTTCTATACTGAAAAATTTTGATTTCCGGAGAGCATTCTGAGCAGCAAAAATGCAAGCACTGTACTACAAAGCTGCAGAAGTGCATAGCATAGTTACAAATGTATGCATCTTGCTTTCAGGCACACAGTTTACTTATTCTCTACCACTGACCTAAGCTTCCTTCTAAGCCCTATTCCCCGGAAGAATGGGAACAACTCAGACCTGCCAATTAACGAAGTTACAGATTTTTATGATTCAACAGTTTCCTTGCAGTATAAACATTCTGTCCTTCAAAGCTGGACACTTAATCAGGTCTCTGAACATCCTCAAGGGTCTTTTTGGAAAGACTGTCTTTTCAGATCAGATGGCCATATACTTTTGTCTTTCCTCACCATTCCACTGCCCTTTTCCAAGATGGTCCTTGTGTATCGGAGGAGTGAGATGGAGGAGGCGTCTCCAGCGAGACTTTACATTCGGAGAGTGGAGCAGGTATTGCATTGTGGTGTGTCTTTTTCTTCCTCAGGTATCTTTCTGAGGAGATGCCCTTTGTCTGGTAGCTTATGTGACGTAGGATCTATTGCCATTCGCACCTAAGTAGGTGGGTTAATCTCTCTCAACTGGGTCTATGTTCAAGGGTGTTCCCTAATGGTCTCAACTTCTCTCCTGTTCTAACTGGTGTCACAAAGGCCTCTGAACACCTGTGCATTCTCCATCTAGCCCTTGGCCTACATGGTCTACACTACAGGCCCTAAGGCAGAGGCATTTGACTTCAGCTTTCGTGTCTGCCTTGTGGGGCCTGTGGAAAATTCTGACCCTCAAATCAGGCCATAGGATGGTGGTCCTCAAGAAATTTCTGAAGAACTTGTGGCAACACATGCTTCTGGGCCCCACCCTCAGTGCCTGACTCAGCAGGTCTAGAGAGAGGTCCAAGAATTTGCATCTCTAACACGTTCCCAGGTGCTGCTGCTGCTGCTGTCATCCTTTGAGAACCACTAGCCATAGGAGAGCTAAGCCAAGCTCAGGAAAGCTGCAACTTCACTGCTTTGAACTTTACCTTGTCGTGGCTTGATAACCATTTATGAGACTGCTATCTTCTAGAATCCCTAAAGTGAATTTAAAAAAAAGCCCCTGTTTCTGGTATTTGCTTCATCTAACGCCCTGATATCTCTTTGGGCTGCTTACATTTCCCACCCCCTATCTTACTTCCCTACAGCCTTTCATTCTTTGACAAACCTTTCAAACCAGAATGACTAGATTTGGCTTTCTGATTTCCTATTTGCCATAGTCTCTTACCATAGGGAACAAGCCAAGAGCACAGCTGCCATACACGGCTGGGGACTTTCTTTACACTTTATGGAAAATCTGGTTTTAGAAAACGTCAAGATATTTAGAAAATTCTGGTTTTCTGTCCTATTCCTCTACAGCAGCAGGCAGTTGGATGTCTCAGGCTAGCTAGAGGGAAGGCTATAGCCATGGAATTCCAAAGTACAGAGTTCATTAATATTTTGCTAAATTATCCTTGTTACAGATAATGTTCACTGAGGGCCCTGTTCTAGTTCTTTCTTTGAGGGACTAGTGGCCAAAGGGCTCAAATTACAGAGCGTGTTACCTATTATAACGTAGAAAGCAAACCTACCCTTAGTGCTAAAACAGTATTTAAATTACTCAATTAGACATTATGGAACCAAAAATCTCTATATACTGTAATCATTTTCAAATATTCATTTTCCTGCCAATAGCCACATTTTGCCAGGTTGTGGAGACAAAGCAAGTTGGCAAGATGACGAGAAACCTGTAATTTGCAGTACAGAAAATCTTTCTGCTGCCAATTTCATGGGCAGGTGCCTGGGACTTGATAAGATGTGAGAGAAAAATTTGTTGCTATGATTCTGAACTTTATAGAAAGCTACTTCCTACTATTTTAATGTTCATGACCTCAAATCTATGCTGCTGAAATTTTTTAAGTAGTTAAACTATCTTGGTGGGCCTACTCCCATAATATACTCTCTAAATTTGGGGAAAAACATGATATTTAAACAGGTATAAGGTCTAGAAAACAAACCAGACTCCATAGTAGCAAACAGCCCAAACTCTTTTGAGTATTCCTTGTTTATAGAACTCACTAGCAAATGATTTACTTGATGTGTTGGCATTGAATTTTGTTGAATTTCTTGAACTATCTTTTTTTTCCAAAGTTTATTTATTTTGAGAGAAAGTGCAAGCAGAGAAGGGACAGAGCCAAGAGGGAGACACAGAATCTGAAGCAGGCTCCAGGTTTTGAGCTATCAGCACACAGCCTGACTCAGGGCTCAAACTCATGGACGGCAAGATCATGACTTGAGCTGAAGTCGGATGCTTAACCAACTGAGCCACTCAGGTGGCCCTCTTGAATCATTTTTAAAGACAATCAATGTTTAAACCATACCAAACGTATGATGGTTGAGGTATTTGCCAAGTATATCAGCCAGAAATGGAGTGCAATCATGGACCCCTTACTGATAGAAGAAAATTTTTGCTAAGCCCTTGTTTGGTCATACAACATTTAATTTCTATTAGTATGGGCACAAAGGAAAATTTTACATTAAGAAAGAGCAAAGGCAGCATTGCTGTGCATTACGTACTGGCCCCCCATTTAGGGTCTGACACTGAACACCATCTCTGTTCAGTGAAATGCACCTCCTTCATAGACCTCATGAGAGAATGGGCATCTGATTTTCCTAAAGTAGATCCTGTGTACTCCCATTTTATCTAGTCCATTTTTATTGCAAGTTTTTATAGTCCTTTCTCATAAGGGAGGGTCTTTAATGTGAGGAGAATTATTGAGAAGTGAAGAAAGTTATTTTCAGGGAATCTACTTTAAGTAATATTTGTTTTTTAATCAGCCTAATATAATGGAAATATATACAGGACAAAAAATGAGAAAAACTGAGCTCAGTTTCCATTTCAGGCACCAATATTGTGCATCCTAGAATAGGTGACCTTTCCTGTCTGGATCGCTTTTTAAAATAGAAAGCTGGACCAGAAGGTGTCTATTATTCCTTCTCCTACTGTTTTAACAATATGAAGATTTGTGTTAGGATGCTGTAGGGATTCTTGGCTTCATTACATTCCCTCTAAGCTGCCCCTACCATCCCAATTGGCTTCAGCCCAGCAAAGAACCTAGCAAGATGCTCACAGCTCGTGTTCATGTTCATGTTATGTGTGTGTGTGTGTGTGTGTGTGTGTGTGTGTGTGTAAGGGGTGGATTTACCGGAGCTACTTCTTCTTTTTTTTTTTAATGCTGATTTATTCTTGAGAGAGAGAGAGGACAAGTGGGGAAGGAAAGAGAGAGGGAGGGAGACACAGAATCCAAAGCAGGCTCCAGGCTCTGAGCTGTCAGCACAGAGCCCGATGTGGAACTTGAACCCACGAACTGTGAGATCATGATCTGAGCCAAAGTCGGATGCCCAACCAACTGAGCCACCCAGGCATCCCTACTGAAGTTACTTCTAAGAGTTATGCAGGGTCTGCCTCTTAGGGTGCTCTCTATAAACCCAGCATATATGCCCCCAAAGAATCACCACACCTTTTGGAGTACTCCATGAAAAAGACTAGCTAAGGAAATGGAAGTATTTGGCCCTAGGGGTCTGATGGTAGAATGCCTAGATTCCGTCTCTTCTTGTAGCCATGATTTTTATTGTCAATGTGTTATCTAGAGATCAGGTCAACTTACATTACTATTTAAAAGTTCTTGTATGTCTGTTTCCTACATTTTTGTCTTGATAAGGGATGGTTTCAGCCCCTTCAAGAAGCTCCTTTCCGACAGCCTCTTTAATAAATGGTTCTGGGAGAACTGGACAACAACATGCAAAAGAATGAAACTAGACCACTTCCTTATACCACTCACAAAAATAAACTCTAAATGGATAAAGGATCTGAATGTGAGACAGGAAACCATCAAAATCCTAGAGGAGAAAGCAGGAAAAAGCCTCTTTGAAAGGAGTTCTGATGCATAGGGGCACGTGCACCCGATGTTCATAGCAGCACTTTCAACAAATAGCCAAATCATGGAAAGAGACTAAGCGTCCATCAACTGATGAATGGATAAAGAAGATGTGGTATATATATATACGATGGAATACTACGCAGCAATGATAAAGAATGAAATCTGGCCATGTATGGCAACATGGATGGAACTGGAGGGTATTATGCTGAGTGAGATAAGTCAGGCAGAGACAGATAGATGCCATATGTTTCCACGCATAGGTAGGCTTTGTGAGACCTAACAGAAAACAGGGGGGAGGGGAAGAGGGGAAGGAAAAAAGCCACAGAGATGGAGGAAGACATAACATAAGAGACCCTCAAAGACTAAGAACAAATTGAGGCGAGAGGGGGGTATAGGATAGGGGAGAGTGGGTGATGGGCACATAGGAGGGCACTTGTTGGAATGAGTACTGGGTGTTGTATGGAAAACAATTTGACAATAAATTATTAGAAAATAAAAAAAAAAAAAAAAAGAAGAAGAAGAAGCTCCTTTCCCCTACCACTAACGTCATCATACACTGCAGTTTTCAGAATTTGTGTTGGTTCATGAACCAGTGCATCTCCAAGATGCACATCAAAGCCTGCAGGAAGTCTGAAAGCCAATCAAGACAATGGCCTTGTTTGCCAAGGTCATGGGTGTGCTTGGAGTCCTTAGCACTCCAAGTCCTGAGAAACACAGAGATTTCATTCTACAAATTTGCAGGGGTCCATCAGTGATCACCCAGCCATGATATATTCACTTGTCACCTATCACTGAGTAAAGTCCCTGAAATAGGACTCTCATGAAGCTTTAGTTATGTTTATAATTACCCTATCCTCATTGAATCTAACTTGAATACCTCCACATAAAATGCCAGGAAAGGAATTATATGTACAAAGCAGCTTTTAATTAAGAGGAAAAGCACCTAGGTGTACTTGGCTGCTTAGTGTTCTTTTAGTTTCCTTAATGTAGAACATGACATTATCAGCATTTAAATGGTTTCTGATTAATAAGTACTTGTTTCAAGGCTACAGAGACTGAAATAAGATAAACACATATTAACAGAGTGGGAACAATAATAAAAGGAAATAAGTGTCACTGCTTTAAAATGCATATTGTAAGTGATTCCAAAAGCGTGGAAATGCAGTTATTAGACCAGCATGGAGGACCATGGGCCTATTTTATAGAAGTAATTAAATACTCTCTTCAAGTTTATGGCTCCTTGGATCATTTTAGGCAAATGAAAATTGGAGGGGATATGTTAACCGGTGCCTAATGGATGGCAGCCAACTTGACTTCTTGATATCAATGGACACAGTAGCTGAGTTTCTCCAAGCCCATTTGCTACAGAAAACGCATGGCCTGTTGAATTTGGGGTTGAAGTTGGAAGAGAGTTCAAATAAATGGCATTGCAGTCAGTGTTTTCTTTCAGTTGCCACATAATTACCATATTGACAATAACAACAACACTAATAAGATTGGAGCCTTATGAGCACTCAGTACATGATAGGCACTATTCTAGGCAGTCAGTAGGTGTTAACTCATTTGAACTTGACCATAACAACATGCGTAAGAAGCATTCTGTCATCATACTGACCATTACATCATTCCCTTATGAGCTTCCAAATCAGAGGTCCTTTCTCATCCCCTGACACTCCGTGAACATGGATTTTCTCTCTTCTTACAGTGCCTTGTAGTAGGCATCTTCATGTCTGTTTACTCGTCTCTGGCCCTTTCACTACTAGAATACAAGCTGAGTTCAGAGACTATATCTTACTAACCACTGAATCTCATACTGTCTACATCACTGATTTCTCCATCACATATTTGTAGAATTGAGGATTTTCATAAATTAAGAAACACTGCTCTGCAGCCAGGTCCTCAGACACAGTGGCTTTGCTGCGCACTGGCCATGGCGCACTACCTGATTAGCGGGGCACACCTGACATCCCAGACGGTGGGCTCACGGAACAGCAGCTGTTCAACTGTGGGGATGGCCTCACCTACAAGGACTTTCTCATTTTTGCTGGGTACACTGACTTCGCTGCAGACCATGTAGACAGGACTTCTGCTCTGATCAAAAACATCACTCTGGGAGCACCTAGCTGGATGGCTCTGTCAGTAGAGCATACAACTCTTGACCTTGGGGTTGTGAGTTTAAGCCCCACATTGGGTTAAAGTTTACTTAAAAATAAAATAAAAGTTTTAAAACCTTTAAAATAAAAAAAAAAATCATTCTGAAGATCCCACTGTTTTCGTTACCCATGGGCACAGTCACAGAGGCTGACAGGGCCTATTGTTATAATAGGCCTTATAGGTGGTACTGGCTTCATCCACCACAACTGTACACCTGAGTCCCAAGCCAATGAAGTTCAGAAAGTGAAGAAATACGAGTAAGGATTCATCACAGACCCTGTGTCCTCGGCCCTGAGGATAGAGTGTGGGATGTGTTTGAAGCCAAAGCCTGGCACCGCTTCTCTGGTATCCCAACCACCAACATGGGCTGGATGAGGAGTCGCTTGGTGGGCATTGATTTTCTCAAGGAGGAAGAGCATGACTGGCTTTTGGAAGAGATCATGATGAAGAAGGAAGACTTGGTGGTAGCCCCTGCAGGCATCACATCGAAGGAAGCAAATAAAATTCTACAGCGCAGCAAGAAAAGAAAGTTACCTATTATAAATGAAGATGATGAACTAGTAGCCATCACTGCCCAGAGACCTGAAGAGAACTGGGATTACCTACTGGCCTCCAAAGATGCCAAAAAGCAGCTGCTGTGTGGAGCAGCCATTGGCACTCATAAAGATGACAAGTATCAGCTGAGCTTGCGAACTCAGGATGGTGTGAATTTAGTGGTTTTGGACTCTTCCCAGGAAAACTCCATCTTCCAGATCAACACAATCAAGTACATGAAAGAGGAATACCCCAGTCTCCAAGTTATTGGAGGCAACGTGGTCATGGCTATGTAGGCCAACAACCTCACTGAGGCCAGCATGGATGCTCTGTGGGTGGGCATGGGCAGTGGCTCCATCTGCATCACCCAGGAAGTGCTGGACTGTGGTGGTCCAAGCAAAGGCAATGTACAAGGTGTCAGAATATGCATGGTGTGTTGGTGTTCCTGTCATTGCTGATAGCAGAATCTAAAATGGGGGTTGCGTTGCCAAAGCCTTGGCCCTGGGGCTTCCACAGTCATGATGGGGTCTCTCTGGCTGCCACCACTGAGGCCCCTGCTGACTACTTCTGCTCAGCTGGAATCCAGCGAAAGACATATTGTGGAATGGGTTCTCTTGATGCCATAGTTGAGCATCTCGGCAGCCAGAGTGATATTTAAATGAAGCTGACAAAATCAAGGTGCCCAAGGGGTGTCCATTCACAAAATTTCACCCTACCTTATCACTGGCATCCAGCACGCCTGACAGGACACTGGTGCCAAGAGTCTGACCCAAGTCTGAGCCATGATGTATTCTGGAGAACTCAAGTTTGAGAATAGAACATTCTCAGCTTAGAGAGAAGGTGATGTCCATAGCCTCCACTTGTATAAGAGACTCTTCTGAAAAGGGACACAGCATATCCGCTTGGTTTTTCAATAAAAGTTTGAAAAAAAAAAAAAGAAGAAATACTATGTAGCTTTCTTTTTCTCTCAAAGAATATTTCAAGGTATGTTTAATATTCATAGCTTTGATTGAAAAGTTAGAAACTATGGTTAGAACGCAGTATACAAATGTGTTCCCAGTTTCCAAAACTGTTGTTATATACATAAAGACATATAGATTAGAATCTCTGGACACGAAGACGATGGATGATCTTTTTTTTTTAATTTTTTTAACATTTTATTTATTATTGAGAGAGAGAGAGAGACAGGGCATGAGCATGGGAGGAGCAGAAAGAGGGGGAGACACAGAATCTGAAGGAGGCTCCAGGCTCTGAACTGTCAGCACAGAGCCCAACATGGGGCTCGAACTCACAAACTGTGAGATCATGACCTGATTTGAAGCCGGACGCTTAACCGACTGAGCCATCCAGGTGCCCTGATGGATAATCTTTACTGCCTTTCTGTTTTCTAAAAGTAAGTTATAAGACTACAGTAAATGTTGGCTTAAAATATCAACTTATTTTAATATAATTATGATTTTGTCAAATAACTTTTCTGAATTTTAATGGAAAAAAATAAACAGGAATAAAGAGGAAAAAAAAAACAAAAACAAACAAATAAAAAAAATAAAATAAAAACACCTGACATCCAGTAAGTGTTTCAAGGAAATTTCTAAGGGAGAATTTTATCTGTCCATTGGAAAAAAAATCCTAGTTTTATTGATTAAAAGCTGAGTAAGGTATTATCAGGCCTTCCTATTTCTGTCTTCCACACTGGCTTAATTTATTATTTGTTTCCAAGACTAAGATGTGGAAACACTAGAACTCTCTGGCAATCTGCATATGGAATCTTGCTTCAATATATCAGGTGACGGGCAAGACAAGAAAAGAAGCTTTTTTGGACAACTATACTTTCCTGAGGCCCTCTAAAATTCTGGCAGCATGAATTGGGATTACTCTGACTAACCTTGCTTCGACCAACGTGGAGTAGTCAGGATCCTTTAAAACCATACTTGCCAAGGTTCTTATTGATCAAAGCCTTTCTTCCCCTTCAAAGCTACGTGGCTGCTATGAAGAAAATATTTCTAACAGTCTACAGCTAAGTCTACATGGAAGTATTTAAGGGTCAGCTAATACCAACCTAGAAAATTCTGCAGCAGGTTTTAAATCGATGACAATTAGAAGAGGTTTCTATCTTGTTGCTATGGTTAAGTAAAAGTTTTGTTCTCTCTGCTTTTTGGCTACGGTAGTAATTCTGTGCCTAGTTACTTCATATAAGGTTTCAACTGGTCACATAACAATAGATAAGATGACGAGTAAGGAAGAAATCTAATCTGACAGGGGGCACAATTTTCCCATAAAACACTTTTCTATTTGATGAAACTAGCCAGATAGACATTAAATCACCTTCCAGAAGCACTTGGAAAATCTGACTTTCTCAGACTGGCTCCTTTGTAATTCCAAATTTACTGATTAAGTTTGATTTAATGTTCATATTACTCAACAAAATTCCTGTGATTTTACTTTTATATTCTGCTGGGTCATAAACTATCACACTCTTTTTCAATGGTGGTGAGGATCAGAAAGCAACTCAGTATTTCTTCAACATAAATATATATGTAAATAGTAGTACCCAGCACTTCTTCAAATAGTTTGCCAATGCTAAAAGAATGAAAGAAAATACACATAGTATTCCTAAAATTCATTTTTACGGGATGCCTGGGTGGCTCAGTCGGTTAAGCGTTCGACTTCGGCTCAGTTCATGATCTCATGGTTCGTGAGTTCGAGCCCTGCATTGGGCTCTGTCCTGACAGCTCAGAGCCTGAAGCCTGCTTCAGATCCCATGTCTCTCTCTGCCCCTCCCCACGTTCACACTCTGTCTCTCAAAATTAAATAAACATTTAAAAAAAATCATTTTTACTTCTGTTATACAAACAATGGATACTCGTTCTAGAAAAAATTGAGCATGCAGAAGAAAAACTGAATATAGATATAAGTCATATTTTGACTCTGCTATCTTGAAATAGCCACTGCTAACATTTGGTGTATACCCTTTTAGATTTTTCCCCATTTTGTAGGTAGATACAAAAATAGATGTATTTATGGAAAAGCATCATCAGATTTTATAGCATCATAATTTGTTTTCTATTTCTTTGAAACAGCAAAAACATCTGCCTATGCTATAAATGTAATCCCACATTTAAATCTTTAAAGTCTTTTAAATAATAATATTCTTTATTTAAAAAAATCTTTAAAATAACAATATTCTATTATTTGATAGTATCACAACTAAATCCTCATTTTTGGAGACTGAAGAGATTTTTAACTATTTGTTATTATAAACATTATTATAAAGAATATCTTTTTCCCTATTTGGTCCTTTCCTTAGCAACTTCAAAAAACAAAAAACAAGAAAACTTTAGTAAACTATTTTGACTCTGTATCTCCGGGTCTATTATCAATAAGATAAGACAGTTACCCCAGAATGCTTTTGTCTCATATTTCTTCAAAGAACACCCACAGTTTTGATGACTCTAGTTAACTGTGGGTAGTTATATTAACAATCGCAAATCCAGCTCCCAGTGTAAAATCTAGATGGATTTCCACAGGACTTTGATTTGTAGGCACCTAAGGACAATGGCTTAGAATCATGTCTACTTTCTGTTAGACACAGAAGTTCTTGAATATAGGCATGAACAAAGTTGAATTTACACATGACAACTTCTAACAGATTTGGATTCTTGATGAATTTAGTGATTAATGTCATCTGGCCAGAATAGTTGCACATTCACTGTGTGGTCCAGCCACTTATGCGTGCTATAGTATTTCTGTAACAAGGAAGAGTTTTCTCTCCTAGGACAGCATGTTGTACACACAACACCTGGGATCTCTAGTGCTTTTAAGTATGGTGTTCATGGGGTGCCTGGGTGCCTTAGTCAGTTAAACGTCCAACCTTGATTTCGGCTCAGGTCATGATCTCACAGTTCATGAAATCCAGCCCCATTGTCAGTGTGGAGCCTGCTTGGGATTCTCTTTCTTCTCTCTGCCCCTCCCCGCCCCCGTCTCTCTCTCTCTCTCTCTCTCTCTCTCTCTCAAAATAAATAAACAAACCTTTTTTTTTTTCAAAATGGTGTTCACAAAAATATATCTTTGGCACCTCCTCTGTCATGACCATCAGCAAAAAGAAAAATAAGGCCAATGGTTCACATGTTTGGAGAATTCCAATTTAACTTGCCTATGTGTTATTTTTTGTGGGGGCAAAAAGGGCATAGAACCTTTGGAGAATCCATTGAAAGCCATGGAGTCTCACTATTAAAATGTACACATACGCATAGAGAAAATGTTTTGGACATAACATGTGGCAGTACACACTTCCATCTGATGCCCACCTGTGGGTCTGTAAAGGGGTCAGAACTTTCTGCTCCACAATGATATGATTGCTAATACCTACTTGAGGATGTGAGAAACAGTAAGAAAGGACCGCATCCCCTAGGAGACCCCCTGTCTGATTCTGAATGTTAGGCTGTTATATGAACTACATCACTCATGACTTTGCCAGCAGAATGCCCTCCTGTGTCAAAAAACTTCTGAAGACCAGAATGGACAGCTGGGCCAATTATGTTGCTCCAGGAGAGTTGACCAAGTGCTTTGTGAATGCACCAGGGTGTAATAAGCAGCCTACTCTATCTAAGATTATTTATCATTTTCAGCACCCAGACGGAAGCCAGTCTTCCTCCTGATGAAAGCAGTAAGTGTCTGCTCACACAGAACACATTATTCCTCATGAAGCATTGACCTGGTCAGTGAGAAAACTGATGTGTCCTCTTTCTGGATCACAAAGAGCCCTCACGCCCCTGCCCACCTGCTCACTTTCACTCTTGCTCTAGTTCGTAGCACTCAACTACAACATACAGTATACACCCTGATGATGGCCAAAACTATAAAAGGGGCCTTAATTCATGTTGTAGTTGCTGACTATTTCATTGAGATCCAGGAAAGGTGATAAAACGCTAAGAAACACTTATCCCTGAGAATTGTAAAAAGCATCATAGTAATCAGGTTGTAGGATGAGGTGGTGTCCCAGATGATGTGAAACTTTCCAGTTGAAACTAAAACTGATCAGAAAAAAGATGTAAACCACACACACACACACACACACACACACACACACACACACACACAGAAGTTTTCTAGCAATCTTTAGCATTCCTTGGTGTAGTGAAGCATCCTTACCTTTGTCTTCACATGGTATTCTGTCCATGTGCTTGTCTCTATGTCCAAGTTTCCTCTTTTTATAAGGACCCCAGTTATACTGGATTAGGGTTGACCCTAATGACCTCATCCTAATTTAATTAATTACATCTGCAAAGACCCTTTTACAAATAAAGTCACATTCTGAGGTATTGGGGGTTAGGACAGCAACATAGGAATTTTGAAGGGAGTACAATTCAACTACATACTCTTATGAATATAATATATAATATATTATTTGTATACACTCACAATCTGTCTTCATTAAGGTGTAGCTTATGATGAAAGAGAACCCAACACCACATACTTGCTGGTCGTTATCTAGTTCACACTGTCTGTCCTCGAGTTCTTTGGAAATGCCTCGAAGCTATGGGATGACTCTGAGAAGCAACTTCCTTAGACACCAGAGGGTTTAAGACAAAACGTATGTGCCCTGAGACTCTTTCTCCTCTGGTCCCATGATTCCAGTGTGCCTGGGGAGTGTCACCTGGGCTTGGCCCCCTGTTGCATTCTCCAAACCCAAGCGTCTACCTGAATGAATCATCAGTTAAGATCTTTTGCCCAAGAGCAGCTCAGTTCTAAACGGACCCCAAACCTCCATGAACGGAGGAACCCCTGGTTTGCTCGCCTGTACACATGCCTGAATGTGTGAAAGCAGCCGAAGGAGATCAAAGGAGGCAGAGAGGTCTTGCAGTAAGAAGGGGATATAAGAGAGTGTGAGTCAGACAGATGTATGTTCAAACCCTGACCTCGGTACTTACTAGTTGTGTGACCTTGGACAAGGTACTTAACCTTTCTGAAATACAATTTGTGTGCTTGGAAATACCCCTTCATCAGGCCGTTTCAGCATTAAAAGAGGTTATAGATGTGAAAGTATACAGTGATTGGTCATTAAACACATGCTTAGTTCAGGTAGGTTTCTCTTCCTGTTCCACTGAGTTTGTTATAACACATCCTGAGTCAGAGGAGTCTTCAATAACCTAGTGATCTTTGGGGCCCTGTGCCTTGAGGATGTTGTACCAAAAACATTATGCTTTGAAGAGATGTAGCTCGAACCTATAAACAGTTCAGATGATTTCCATCCAGAAAGCTCCAAAAAAAAAGTTCATTTTCTCACCTTTGCTCCCCTCTCTTCAAATCTGTCTTTTCAGTTTGTTTTTCTGAATTAGTACAATAATCTCTCATTATCTTTTCTCACATATCACTGAGTAAGAAATAAGAAAATACTCTACCTGAAATATTGATTGGGAGATTGTACTTTTATTTTAATTTTTAAATAAGTAGTCACTTACGGGTGAGATCTGAAGGACACAAACTCTTCCCTATCCTGTCCCCCAAAAGTTCCCTTAATCAACAGATAGGGTGATTAAAATTCCCCACATTTAGGGGCACCTGAGTGGCTCAGTTGGTTAAGTGTCTGACTCTTGATTTTGGTTCAGGTTAATTTCTCATGGTTTGTGAGTTTGAGCCCCAAGTTGGGCTCCACACTGATCGTGCAAAGTCTGCTTGGGATTCTCTCTCCCTCTCTCTTTGTCCCTCCCCAATACTCCCTCCACTGCTCAAGCTTTTGGTCTCTCTTTCAAAATAAATAAATAAACATTTTTTAAAAATGTTTCATGTCCGTTAACTAATTCAGTAAAGTCGTATGATACTTCATTCTTTTAACCAAGTATCTCCAATACCATTCCCACACCGATGGATGGTCATGAAAGACAATATAACATAGTGAGTAACACAGAAGTCTAGCTGGTAGGAGAATAAGAAAGTATCATATTTGGGTCTCGGTCTCTACATCTCTAAAATAAGGCTTTTAAATCAATGCTTTGTTTGTTAAGACTAGAGTCAACATATAATCCTGTATGCTTACACATTAAATGTTTCATTTAGTTAACATTCTGGAAGATGGCAATCTTGATTTAATCTTATTAATGTAGTAAAATATTAGTCAATGTAACTTAGAGGCAATACAAGGTTTTTAAGTATGTTGAGAATTTTTAAAAAATGAACCTATATTAATTTCATTGTGCGTGTTGATCACATTTTATTGTGTTGATGAAAACCTGTCATCTGTATATGATGTCACTTATGTGATACTCAGATTTTCAGTTGATAAAAAGGGTTTTTCATTTCAGAATAGCACAAAATACAGTTTATATAAACAGTATGAAATTCTTCTATGTAGCCACCCTTTGACTTTGTTTAGACCCCTCTGAAAGTCCAATTTCTAGATGCATCTATCACCTATTTCATTGCTATTTTCATTCTTCTGACCTTCGACTGCCTTGCGGTGTAAGGGCTGTTTAGAAACAGATGTAGTTTCATTTCACAGAAGACGTCGAAGTGCAAATAATGCATCTAATTCGTTTTCCTCAGAATCAATCAATTTCATCTTTTTTTCATATCTTGACACTTTCCTTCCCAACCTGAATTACTAGTTTCCTTAAAAAAACAAAACAAAACAAAACAAAACAAAACAAAAACCCCCAAGAGGGATAGAGCACACACTGCCTCTCCAAACCTTTACAATCTCACAACGGTAAATATTCAGGCAGCAGCAAAAGAAAAGTAGAGGTGCTCACCTCCTGATGCTCCTACTTTCTATGCTCTCGGCAGAGACAGGAAAATACTCTTTCTCTGATGACCCCCAGACACGTGTCTCTCATGCTTTTCCTGACAATACTAAGTCTACTAGCACCTATGTTCTCTCCTGAGAAAACTCCCATCTTAATGGACAGAAGTATGGAGAAACGGCATTACCTGACAGGTCACTGTTTTAGAGCATGTGTGTGAATACACTGCTTTTTGGAGAGAAAATCACTGAAAACATTTTAACTAATGTGCTAATTTGGCTTCCAAACTTACCCCTAAATATTGAGATCAAAAGAAGCTCTGTGTGTTATTCTCTGCCTAGACTGGGATTGTAAAAAATAATAATAAAATAAAAATAGCGACTATGTTAAGAACTGCATGACGTAAGAATATATCCATTCAAGTTTTGCAAAACACAATTTGCATTGGAATAGAAATGATTTAACACCACTACGACCAGTGGTGAAGAGAAGTGTTTTTATGACAGTTCTTTATTGTATTTCTAACCACCTTTTCAATAGAAAATAGTTTCCCAAACAATGATCTACTAGGTGAAAATATTTTAGTTGTTCTTGTCATAACTTTCCATTGCTATTTTATTCTATTTTTAATAAAGAAAAAAATCTTAATTAATTACCCTTCCTACTCTTTTATACAGACATTTATAGAATGCCTTTTCAGTATTTATTCAAAGATAATTCTCTGTAACGTTTCTAATGAGCTTTGGAACCTTTTCACAAAGTTCAGTAAACCTGGGGAATTTTACTTCTGTTTATTTCCCACATTTCAAGCTGTAATCATAACTAAGTTTTATCTAAATTTCAATAAACTGGAACAATGATTTATCCCATGAATAAGCCTCAAGTCATAAATAGTGATGAGAATATGACCTTTTTAATTTTAAAATCATTTTTATTATTTTTAAATTATGAAAATAAGATAGCCATATTAGATTAGTTAAGAAAAGACTTGAAAACTTCTAGTTAAAGCTGATGGAAGTTTGATCAATGATAGTTTTATTCTATGTCTCTAAAAACTGAAAGGATAGAAAAAAGTAGAAAATGATAAAAAGTAACTGTCATAAACTCAAACCATATTTATAGAGTACAACCCAATTAGAGTGAAGTTTGAATCACAATGAACTACAATGCCAAAAAGCTTTCATGTACCTCAGGAAAAACAAACTTCTTTGTGAAAGTAAATGTCATAGTTCTGAAGTCTATCTAACAAAACTTTGATTTCAAGAATAGAAAGGAGGGGCACCTGGGTGGCTCAGTCGGTTCAGGGTCCAACTTCGGCTCAGGTCATGATCTAGTGGTCCATGAGTTTGAACCCCAGGCTGGGCTCTGTGCTGACAGCTCAGAGCCTGGAGCCTGGAGCCTGCTTCTGAATCTGTGTCTCCCTCTCTCTCTGTGCCTCCCCCACTTGTGCTCATTCTCATTCTCTCTCTCTCTCTCTCTCTCTCAAAAATAAATAGACATAAAAAAAAAAAAAAGAATAGAAAGGAATAGGTTAGGGGCAACCCAAAGAAGTAGAGGTATAACTATACAGACCCAGATTTAAACCACAAGAAGAAATGAGTGGAGGAGGTGAAGAAGAGAGATGATCCTGTCCTCATTCTTCAATGACCTGGCCTCCTAGGTAAATAAAATGGCCATTGGTTAAGTGACATAGGTGGTGGCTAAGGCGAGATCACTATGTGAAGCCTGTGACTTAAAAGGATTCACTGAGAACCACACAGAACTTTGAAATGTCTAACACTAAGAGAAGACATGACTTCCAGAAAGACAATATTTTTTAGAGGGGGAATGAAGTCCAAACAAAGCGAAATGTTTCCTTCATCCTGTCTGCAGTATGTGTCAGCAAAACGCTTGCAGGACTAGACTTTCCCTCATCAGATATTAGTGATAACCAGAAAATAATGTGTATCTTAGTCTTATAGACTGATAACATTACTACCTAATCCCACGCCAAGGAAACTGAAGCATGATGGAAAGAGAGAGAGGGAAAAAATAAAAGGCAAGGAAGTTGGTAATGTAGTAGAAGTGGAAATACTCACCTCCCGAGAAACAATTAAGATAGTCTCCAGGGTCTGAAAAAAATTATGGTAACTTATTATCTAGGAAATAATAGATCATAAAGAAATGGTAAATAAATTGAAGAAGATGAAAGAAAAACAAGAAAATTCAAATCATTCTATAGATGAAATACCAATTAGAAACTGCAACATGAAGGAAAAGAAAAAAGTCAGAAAAGACAATGAAGATCTAATTTAGATTTCAAAACTGAGAAAAATCACACAAAAGGAAGGTATCAAGGAGATTTCGAATGATTAAAAGGAAGACAAAAGATAGAAGAATAACAAAATAAGTTGTTCCTAAAAAAAAAAAAAAACAAGGAGCATGGCAAATAGAAATGAAAATATATGTTACAGAAAGAAATAACTCTTAAAACTAAGTAAATGCAATCATCTGATGAAAGCATTCACCGTGTAACAGAAGAAAAACTTAACACAATAATCAACCGCAACACATATTTTGTGAAATTGTTAAAAGTGATGCTTAAAATAATCATGTAGTAGGGGGCACCTGGGTGGCTCAGTCAGTTAAATGTCTGAGTGTGGAGCCTGCTTGGGATTCTCTCTCCCTCTCTCTCTCTCTCTCTCTCCTCTACTCCTCTCCCCCACTCTCTCTCTCTCTCTCAAAAAAAAAAAAAAAAAAAAAAGAAAGAAAGAAAAGAAAGACAAGCGCTGAGCATCTACTGTACAGCAAGATGACTATACCTAATAGCACTATATTCTATATTTGATCTTCTGGGAGAGTAAATCTTACGTATTCTCACCACACACCTACACAAACGATAACTATGTGAGGTGATGGGTGTGTTGGTTAATTGAAGGTGGTAAACATTTCACAGTATAAGTAATTCATGTATAAGTAATTCATTTATAAATCACATTTTGATTATGATCCCACCCCCAGAAAAAGAAGCAAAAAAGAAAACTGTGTGCAAGACTAATCTAAGTCATTAGTCAAGGCCATAAAACTATGTAGTCGTATTTAGAAAGGTCACAGGAAAAGAAAATGCAACACAAAACCCTTATACTCGCCTAACTTGGTCTTTCACTAGAAAGGAAAGTCACACTATCTCCAACATGCAGCAGTTCAGAGAATATAGCCTTCGTGACTTTTTTTGAAAAGCTCCTTGAAGACAAAAACTCAGTTCAATAAGAATAAATGATCAAAGACGAAGAAACTATGAGAAAAGAAAAAGAATTCTGATAAAAATGAGTTCACTTAAACACAAAATTAAGACGAGACAACCGGAAATTATGGTTACAAAATAAAATGTGCTATGAACCTGCAGGATATAAAATAATATGACAAGTAACAGAATATTAAGTAAAGAATATTAAGATCCCATAAACTATGCAAACATTTTCAACTCGTTAATAGTCTAATTAATGCAATATTAAACGACATACCAGCTTTGTCTCTCAAAATTATTTACAGATACACGCATACACACACTCACACACATACAACACACCATATACACTTTATGGTCCGAAAGATAATACGAAACTCTTTTACGTTTTCCTGGTAGCTATACAGATATTAACAGAGTCTTTCAGAAAGCAAGTTAGTAAGTTAATATTTACTAAATATTTATTAAATGATTTCACATGCCCTATTGTTTGATCCACTAATTATATTTGTTAAAATATATCCCAAGAAAATAACATAATTAGAGAAAAACTCTAGGTGCATCTAGAATGTTTCTTCAGCTACAACAACAACAAAAAGCATAAAGTTTCAAGTTAATTGAAATAGCCAATTTTACCTACTATTTAGTGACTATGATCATTTATATACTTTAGTAATTATTTAGCAATTACAGACAAATTTATATCTTGTGTTTTATTTATAAATGTGGTCATGCATTCACATGCAATTTAACGTTTTCAGTCTCACAAGTTCACAATACAAAATGTGGTCATGTTTCATGTGCTATCCGAGTTAAAAGACTGGAGTCTCATTAGTATGGAAATGTTTATCTTTCATCTTTTGTTGCAACAAACGTACTAGGACAGAGCTTAATTGACTCTGATTGGCTTTGCTGGGTCATGTCTCCATCTGCCTAGCAGAATGACCAAAACACAGTGATAGATACTCCATAAATGTTTCACCAAACTGAGTTTCTTGAGGTGGGTGACTTTCACATTTGAAATTAACTGATTTTCAATCACCATTACATTTGTTTGCCTCTACATAATTACCATTTCTCTCTTATTTGACACATGTCTACTTACAAAAGCTTTTTTACATTATGCCGATCATCCTAAATTAGGTCCTAAACTTCCAGAAGTTCGTGGTTATCAGTTCATTGGTTGGTATAATGACGTTTATTCTCTATGCACCTTTACCTCTAAATCTACCTTATCCCAATAAATAGTTTCAATGCTTAACTCTGCAAAGGCATTCCATGTTTCTTTTTATTCGGTGGTCTCAGGATACCTTTTATCTACTTTGGTCTTATGTCTTTTTATAGATCCTAGTTTTTAATCAAGTGATACATCTTATTATCTTCCCCATCCCTTCTCTCTCCCTTGGGGAAAAAAGAGACATTTAATTCCTAAATCTGTGGTCTAACTTATGTGTTGGATTCATTATTCTTAAAGGAAATGCCCCTATTTTCCTGTTTCACTTTTTATCATTTTCACCATATACTTTTAATGTCATACTTTGAGTGTTTTAATTTGACTTTGAAATAATTTTACTGAAGGAATAACATTTCCTAGAGTCAAGTGTTAAAAATAAACTGTAGGAAACACAATAAAATTCCAATTTATGATGAGCTAAAGTTTCAGAAATAAGTAACCCTCTACTTAGCAACTGTCAATACTGCCATACTTGAAATAATGTAATTTATCATATATCTTGATAAGAGGGTTCTAAGTGTACTTGAGGGGGAAAAAAAGTGAAAATCTGGAGATCTTAACATAGAAGAAATGCTATTTCTGCATTACTTTCTGAGCAAATAAAAGATGTTTTTCTAAATACAATTCGATTATTTTAATTTTCAAAAAAAGGAATATTTTTTCAAAATATCGAATTATTTATCTCAAGTCAAAACGAAAAAAGTTTGTGTCTTATAACAAATCAAATGCAAACTGCAGAATCGATTTTAAATTCTGAAACCACAGCACATCTCCAGAAGGTAAGAAAATTGAAAATCTGTCCCTTACTTGCAGCCCATGTAATGGAACTCTTCGTCAACCCAAAGAAAAGGGCTATTTGCTGAGTGGACAGTTGTGTGTCACGCGGGCCTCCAGGCAGGGACTGAGGCACTGATTCCCCAGTTGCTGTGAGTTTGGGCTGCTGATGGTACAATGGAGTTCCTCTCCACAAATTGCCAAATTGGTCAAAGAGAGTCGCTTCACCCAACTTTTCCCCTGCCTCACTGAAACTTAATTCCTTTCAGAGAGGCAGCTCACACCAAATGACTAGTTAATTCAGGGGGTACTAAGGCCCAGCCCCCATCTTTGAATCAAGACAGCCCTTAAAGGTCATCCCTGCTACAGTGGTCCCATGGAATTAGGAGAGCCTTTGTTGCTATTGCATAACATACAGTGTTGAACCTGCACTCTCCCATAGGTACTGGTCGAAGGGCACATATCAATTAACTTTATTATTCATGCTGATCTCTCCATCTTATATGGTCTATTTTCCAGGGGACCTGACCTAAGACTCATTGTTACTTATCTTTTCATTCGATCACTCAAGACATATTTGTACCAAGCACTCCACTTGGTGTGGAGACAAATCAGTGAGCAAAACCAACACTGTTCCTGCTTTAATAGAATCTACTGAGTAGTGGAGTGGATAGACATTGATCAAGAGTGTTCTAACAGATAAACTTGACTCTCAGAAGGAAGGGTTTAGAGTGAGACACCTGTGCTACTATCTGAAGGCTCGATGGGAGTTAAATTGAGGGAGAGGAAGGGGGAGAGGAAGAGGATTGCTGTGGGGGACAGAACATTTGCCCCAAAATATGTCTATGTCTTAATCCTTGGAAACTGTCAATATGTCACCATACAGGGCAATGGGACTTTGTAGATGTGATTATGTCAAAGATCTTGAGGTGGGAGTGTATTCTGGATCATCCAGGTGGACCCAATATCATCACAAGCCTCTTTATAAGAGGGAGGTAGAATGGGCAGAGTTTATGAAAGAGAGGTGATGAGGAAAGCAAGAACTGGCAAAGAATAGGCTAAAGCCAAGGAAGGCAAATGGTCTCGAGACGATTTCAGAAAAGGCCAGGAAATAAATTCTCCCCCAGAGCCTCCAGAAAGAATGCGGCCCTGCCAACACTGATTTTAGGACTAATGAAGCCCAGACAGTAAGATAATAAATTTGTGTTCTTTTAGGCTATTAAGTTTGACATATTTTTTATGGCAACAATAGGAAATTAATTCAACTCAAGTAGAGGAAAATAGCATGCACTAAAAATTGAAAGGCTTTGCGGTGGTTTGTGAAAGATTCACAAGGGTCAGGGTTGGGGACCTGGAGAGAGGGTGGGAGATGTAAACAATACAAAGGAGGTGACATCAACAGGGTAGAGTGGATAGGGTAAGGGTCTGGGCAGAAAGAGGAGGCAAGTCTGACTTTTAGCTTTCTGGCTTGCAATCGCAAATGAATGGTGACACCTTCACTCATAGAAGAAACAAAGAACTAGAACAGGTATGGAGGAGAGGAGTTTCATTTCAAGCATATTGTATTTGAGGTGTCTTTAAGATATCCAAGTGGTTTAACCAGTAGATCACAATAAAGTGCTCTGAAAATCTTGGCTGGAGCTCTACATTTTGTTGTTTGAAATCATGAACTTGGACAAGTTAATCTAGGAACAATGCTATAAAGTGAAATGAAAAGAGAGTCTAGGCAGTCTTATGAAATGCCAACATTTGGACCGATGGAAATCACAGCCAGAATGAAGCACACTGAGAAGTCAGATTTGACTTCGAGAAGTTTGATAGTGAGCAGAAGGGAAAGATGTGTGAGAGCTGGGTGGAGATTTGAAGGAGAAATTTTTAGAATATGGTTAAAACATGAGTATTGTTACATACCAATGGGGAAGATTCAGTTCAGGTGGGGAGCCTGGATATACAAGAGATGGAACAATTAAAAATGGATAATACCTTGTTGGATGAGACGGGACAGAAGCAGGGAAACTGCTTCTAGATTTGTGTCATCAGCTACAGCTGGTCTAAATGAAGAGGCATCCACAACAAGTTCCTTGTATACAGCAGCTCAACTTTTAACTAAATAGTTCTGATGATTAAATGTTCTTAATTTAGATTGTAATAGCATATGAGTTATCTCACTTCTGTCTCAAAAGGAAATAATTCATATCTTATTTTGTGGGTTTTTTATATTCTGTGGGTTTTTTTTTTACCTCCTTTACGGTATTCTGAAACAGCATGAACAATTCTATTCAAAGAGATATGGATGTTGTCTACATACTTCAACAGACCGCATGGAGCCTTTTGGCAATGAACACAGTAGGACATTTGGTTGATCTAAAGTATTAAGATCAATATAGATTATCCACATTTAGGACCCTAAGGACACCAAAAAACATAAATTAAGCATGTTTCCCTTAAAACACTGACAACTGACTGTGGGGATAAGTATCTCATTAAAATATAGCTGACATTAGGCAATACCAAGTACTGGCTAGAATGTGGAGAGATGAACACTCTCACACTGTACTGCTGGAAGGAGTAAAAAATGGGTACAACTACTTTAAAGGGCAACTTGGCAGGATCCAGTAAGATGGAAAACGCCATATCCTACATCCCAGTAATTCCATTTTTAGGTATATACTCTAAAGAAATGTTCACACATCAGAATAAGAGAACATGTGCAAGAATGTTCCATGCAACCAAATTTTCAAAACTATCTCAATGAGTATCACTAGAGAATTAGATAAATGGAGTATTTTACATTCATATGATAGGATACTATCAGTTAAGAGAAGTCAACGGTGTAGTTGTATCTCAAGAAGATAATGCTAAGTTAAAAGAAAGCAAATTACAGAAAATACACACTATGAGGATATTTACATAAACTTAAAAAGCACACACTGCCATGTATTATTTATGAATAAATATATATGAAGTTAAAATATAAAAGCATGAGCTAGAAAAATATATATCAAATGCAAGGTAATAAATGATTCTGAGAATGGGCAGAATGGAGCAGGACCAGAGTTTGGGCACAGAGGGTTTTCACCTTTATTGTGGCTGATCCTTTGTTATTTTTTTAAATGTACATAGAAGGTAAATAATTAAAGGTGCACCTGGGTGGCTCAGTCTGTTAAGTGTCTGACATTATCTCTGTTCATGATCTCGCGGTTCGTGAGTTCAAGCCCCACATCGGGTTCTGTGCTGACAGCTCGGAGCCTGGAGCCTGCTTTGGATTCTGTGTCTCCCTCTCTCTGTGCCCCTCCCCCACTTGTGCTCTGTCTCTCAAAAATAAATAAATGTAAAAAAAGTTTTTTAAATAAAAATAAAATAAGAAAGAAAGTAAATAATTGTCAACTCTGAGTGTTCGGTACACTGGTATGTTTCATACTATTCGCTAAACTTATCTGAATGTTTTAGTTTTTCTTCCCCTAACGAACACAAATTAAAAAAAAATAAAGCAGGCAAAATGCGTAGGGTATAAAATTCAATTAATAAGATGGACAGATCCAAATCTACATGAATGTAGGAGGCAAAAATCAACATAGACTAGATGAGACCAAAAAGGCCTCTGGGAGGAGGTGACATTTAAGATGGTCTGTATGATTCCAACAGATGAATGGAAATTAAGAAAGGGATCCTGGGCAAACATACTGCTTCGAGGAGCACTGGACTTGGAGTCAGAATTCCTCGACTTCAGAGTCAGCTTTGCTACGCCAGCTCTGTGACCTTAGGACTTGTACATGTATCTGAGCCTTGGTTTTCCCCGTAACAGTGTATGGGCTAGATTAAAAGATAAATGCATATTAAATCACCTAACACATTCTTTGGCACATGGCAGGTGCTTATCATGGGAAGAGGTGAAGAAAAAAGAAGCAATCTCTTCTTCCCAATTTTTAAAAAATGCTTATTTAGTTATTTTGAGAGAGAGAGAGAGAGAGAGAGAGAGAGCGCATGAGCAGGGGAGGGGCAGAGAGAGAATATCCGAGCAGACTCTGTGCTGTCAGTACAGAGCTCTATGTGGGGCTTGATTCCAGGAACCATGAGATCATGACCTGAGCAAAAATTATGAGTTGGGTACTTAACCAAGTGAGGTACCCAGGCACCCCTCTTCTTCCCAGTCTTGATTCCCAAACAACCATCATGAAATTGATCGCCTTTGGAAATCAAGATGGCAGGTATTTCCTGGGCCTCATACTTGTGTTCCCAGCATGCTCTTGCAACAAGCCAGAGAGGCCTCCAAATAAGGCTGTGGTAACCTGATCCAGGGAGACAAAAGTTGGCTACTGACAAACTAGACCGGGCCAAATGATTATGATTGTGTGTGTGTGTGTGTGTGTGTGTGTGTGTGTGTGTGTGTGTGTGTGTGAGAGAGAGAGAGAGAGAGAGAGAGATACAGACAAGTATAGCTCATATATATTTTCTTTCACCCCGCATATTCAACTGCTTAAGGACAACCTTGCTGGTGGTCTTGCAATTCTGAACATTTCCCCTGATACAACAGAAGCATCCGCCTGAATGGTGATTAATCAGCCATGTCCTTCCTTCTCCTCCACCCTTGATGTTAGAGTGTGCTATTTGTTCAACTGTAATTAATTTTTATTTGCTCTTTTAATTGTCCCCAGTAAAGATGACTCTCAAGTGTCTTAAGAATGTTTATATCCAAAACGAACCTCTGCTTCTGCGAAGTCAGAAGCCTGAATAACTCCTGCATGTGAGATGGCCTCAGCCCTGTGCCTTCCGTAAGTGCTCAGTAAGCATCCACTGACTTCAATCTCGAGCAAAGGTACAATCTAAGCCAGTTGGTTCTTTCCCAACACTGAAGTTGGCCAGTTATGGATAACTCTCTGCCATTGAGGAACCCACATGTTGAACTTAACAAGGAGGCTTCCTCTCGGTAAGTCTGGTCATCAATTTCCTGTAGCATACCAAGTATTTTTACAGTCCTCAATTATCTGAGAGCAGAGTCTTGCCCTTCTAAAAATTGCCATGGAACCCTTATGTAAAAAACAAAAAACAGAAAACAAACAAACAAAACCCCAAAAACCATCACTAACAGGAGCACTACAGGATATTTGAAAAAGTAAGTGGGTTTCTATTATATCCTCTAGCTGCCAGAATTATTTCCTCTACCTTTCTTCGTCTCCTTTTCTCCATTTTAGAAAGATGATGGAAAAAGCAAAAACCCAATGGGAAAAAAAATATTCCAACGTGGCATTTTGATTGCCTGGGGCATTTTAAGAGCTCTATATATTTGGCACCTGGAAAAAAACAGAAGTTGATAATGCCAAACAGTACATCATCACGAGTTGTTTTGGAGGATTAATTGCAGATTTATGCTTCAGAGCGGTATGCTATTCTGGCAAACAAACACGCAAAAAAATGTTACCTTGGCTACCAGAAACTGCAAGAGTCAAGGCCCAGCAATCTGAATTTCTCATTTACATAACAACTGAAAACAAGGCAAGCCACAGTTTTCTTTGGGGCCATTTCAGTTCGGGATGAGTTAGTTGCTCCAGTGACATGTGCAAATGTGTGTAGCTCCCAGTGGATTACTCTACTTCATACTCTTTTTTGGGGGAGGCAGGGCAGAGGGAGAGTGAGACTCTTAAGCAAGCTCTTCACTGGGCATAGACACGGGGCTCCATCTCACGACCATGAGATCAAGACCTGAGCCGAAATCAAGTGTCAGACGCTTAACTGACTGAGCCACCCAGGTGCCCCTCTACTTCATACTCTCTCAGTCCCCTAACCTTGCCCACGTGCCAACCTCTTTCTGCAGCCCTGTCTCCCCTTCTGGCACACCTCAGCCTCTTTGTAAGCAGTGTTTTTCTGGATAGAAAGTGAGTTAGCAAGAAAGGTTTCTGTTCTTACCCATTCTAGGTCATAATCTAATCTCTAAAGTCTCAGGTTACGCTTTGCCATGGCATTAGGGAAAATTTCCTGTCTCCTTTATTCCTTAGTATAACATCTGAATTATTAAAGACAATTTTTGCCTAGTAATAAAAAAAAATCACAAAAATGGACAAAGACACCCTGGGGAGTTTCCTTAAGTCGTAGTTCATCTAGGAGACTCGATTTGCTTTCCCATTGTTCCAACTAAGATTGGAGGAGTTGGAGACTCTGGGTTTCGGGGGCAAAATCTTAGATACTCCTTCAAGAAAAACCAGAGGCCACCTTGTGACTCTCTCCACCAGTCGACTATAGCAAAAGTGATGCTATGTGACTTCTTAGGCTGGGTCCTAGAAGGCAATGCAGCTTGTGCTTTGTTTGCAGGGACATGAACCTTGGAACTCTGAGTATCTGTCTTTAAGTCCAAGTACCCTGAAGTTGCCAGGCTATGGAGATGCTCATGTCACATGAGAAAACCACGTGCATGTGTTCTGGTTAGCAGTCTCCACTGAGTCAAGCGTTCCCAAGTCATCAGAGCACAAGTGCCAGAGTGGTGAGTCAAGATGCCGATAGAAGATCCTAGGCCCAGCTGTCAAGTCACCCCAAAATGTTCGTTTCCCCATCTGAAGCCCCAGATATCATGGAGCAAAGACAAGTCATCTCTACTGGGCCTTGTCCAAATTCCTGACCTAAAGAATCCATGAGCATCATAAAGGGTTCCTTTATGTTATTAAGTTTTTGGATGATTTATTGTGCAGCAAAGTAATTGGATCACCTTCCCTTCCCTTATCTTCCCTTTTATGACTTTGATGAGGCCTTTCTGCATCAAGAAGTCCCCAGAGTATAATGAACAGCTGCTGCCAATGATAAAGTCCAAAGCCAGTTGAAAGAGTATCAGAAGAACATGATATTAGACTAGCATATGCAGCAGGATCACCCTTAGTAAGTCGGACAGACACACTGTGTTAACCGATGGGAGATAATAATGTCCTTTTTAAAGAGATCAGAAAAGCAAATGAAAAAATGCACACACAGACACACAAATTCACACAGACTTACTTCAGTACATGGGAAGTAGAAAGTAATAGGAAGCTATACATTATAACATAAACAGTCATTTCCCCTGGATAGTGAAGTTATCAGTTATAGTTAATGCTTTTACACTCATTTGCATTTAAAAAAATTTTCTACCAAGGTGCATGCATTACCATTACGTGTTTTTGAAGAACCACCTCTTTAACTCATTTAAAGTAATATGGACGTACTCTTATCCTTCACCACCACCCCCTGTATAGTTGTTTTTCTTGTTGCCAGTCAGCACTCGCCAACCCTCATCTAACTACCCTTAGCTGCAGAGCACCATTCTAGAATCTGGGGTCCTGATTATATCATACCCTTGTGGTAGATCCATCTGAGTGAGCTAGACTCAGTTCTAGCTCACACCTGTGAACCTCTTATTTTCTGACTTGCTTTATGTCCATCTCCTCTTGTCTGAATAGAACTTCAGGATGCTAAGACATAGCCTACCTACTTAGAACTTACAATCCACCTGGTAACTGGAAATGGTGCAGTGTACTTGGAAGATGCCTTATTGATGGGATCCTCTGGCGTTAAGACTCAGTGCTGTCCTCTAGTAAGGTACAGATAAACCTAGCTTTGTTGTGAAGGAGTTTTTACCAGTCACACCTATTGTTATAGCCTAGATTTGAGGCTCTGGTGCATTGCAGTCAACTCCATTTGGTTCCTTATATCTTCCTATCCATTACCCCAGTCCTGGAATAGAAAGTCACTATGGTCATGTGATTTAAAGAGACCCAGAAATGTTCATTTCCTCACTGTTTCCACCACTGGCTAATGAACAGTTGCTAAAAATACATTCTTAATTATTCACAACTTAGTATTCAGTTTTGTGCTATGTTCATTTGTTTTATTTTATAAGAGATGTTAATCTTTATTATTTTGTTTAGACATTCCTAAGAAAATTAATTTGTTCTTCAACTAACATTGTGTTTTTATTAAGATTTCCAGATCGGTTTCGCACTGGCGAAGAAAGGATATGGGCAGCACACAAGCTCGGTGCAGCTGGTGATAGCACTGGCAGGGAAAGCTAGTGAGAGAGAGGAAACAGATACAGAAAGAGGAGGCAAAGAACACAGGGGGCCAACTTGGCCTGCACATCGGGTTTGCCTCCCTGGCTCCAATTCATCTACCAGGCTCCTATCTGTTAAAGCCCTGCAGACTGCCTTTGGGGCAGAGGTCTATCTTCTAACATAAAAACGCAGAGATTGACTTGAATAAACTAGCATTTTCACAGTTCCGAATTAAGCAACACACCAAAGTGCTTGGGCATTGTTTTTGATTGTTTGTTTGTCTGTTTTGCTTTTTTTTTAGTTGGAAAAAAAATGAACTGTTGCTTTAAAGTGGGAAACTCTTGGCTGCCAATGCAAATTGACAGACCAAGCAAAGAACAGAATGTTTTCATCAGAACATTCTAAGTTAATGTGGCTCCCTAAGCCTGTTCACAGAAAACTGTCTAGACTATTGGTCTCTAAGCAGATGTCACCACAGAACATAAAAATATGAAATAGTCATTGTCCTCAAGGAGCTAAAAACCGTCAATATGCACATTCAAAGAGTCAATGCACTGAAACGTAAGTACTTTAAAAATGACAAAGTTTTCGTAATAGTGAGATACGATCATAAAAACTTCCCCTAGTCTCTAATTTCCAAAAGACTGTCCAGTTTGAACAGAGCAGAAAGACAGAATCCCACAGAGGCAGACAGCCGATCGGGGCTCCACACGATGGCAGGCCAGGGGTGGCTGGATCTATTCCCTTACATACGCAGTACAAAAATGCATAAGGAAAATGTATCCCATAATTTCTAGTTATTCAGGAAACTGTATGTTCCTCGTGTTTGATTCCAATTCTATTCATTGTACTCTTGTGATGGTCGACATTACTTTGTCAGCCTGAGTTTTGAAGACTCGTTGCTAGAAGTTACTTGGTATCAGTGTAACCGTAAGTCATGCAACATTTTCTGGAACTGAAGCCTCAAAGATTCAGTAATTTAGTGAGAAAATACCTTTCCTATAAACTCTAGTGTAAAAATGTGAAGAACTCTTCCTTAAATGTAAATATTAATGGCTATCTTATGCTTGAAGGGACGATACACTATTTAGGTAGTGATTTAGAGCAGGGGCTGAGAAATTTCTTCTGTAGAGTCAGATTGTAGATATTTTAGTCTTTGCAGGCCATATGGTCTCTATTGCAACTGCTTACCTCTGCTATTATAGCTCAAAAACAGCCACTGACACTTCATAAATGAATGGGAGTAGCTGTGTTCCAATAAAACTGCATTTGCAAAAAATAGGTAGAGGGCTACATTTGGTCCATGAAGCCACAGTTTGCCAAATTCTGATTTAAAGACATAAAGCATTTATTTAGAAACCTCATAATTATGAAATATGGTTCTTTCTCCATATTTCGGTCCTTAAGTTTAAGTCTTTCCACAGTAACTACTATTTTAAGAAAAGGATGCTGGTGGAAAGCCAGCTGAATGAGGAATTGGAGCCGACGATTTTAATAAAGCACTGGCCCATATCCACCATATGACCACGGGAACTCACATAACCTATATAAGCTTCAGATTTCTTATCTGTCACATGGCAACTGCCTTTCCTGTCTAAGACTGCGTAAGATGCCAAGGAGATAAAGTATGTGAAGGTGCACTGTAAACCATAAAGGATTAAGTGAGCCCAAGCCGGTATCAATGCGTAACAGAATTCCTTAACATAGTTCGTGCCAATAACAACCCATTAGATAGCATTATTTTATTTTTTATTTTTTAAATATGTATTTTGAGAGAGAGCAGGCACATGTATACATGAGCAAGGTGAGGGGCAGAGAGAGAGGAGAGAGAGAATCCCAAGCTGAAAGCGAGGAGTCCTACTACATGGGGCTTGATCTCTCGATGGTGAGACCATGACCTGAGCCAAAATCAAGAGTCGGACACTTAAACTGACTGAGCCACCCGGGCACCCCAACATTACTTTAAAGAAGAGATGTTCCTTATGATAGCTTAATGCTAATCCCTCATAAAACCTTGGGAAAGTTCTTCCGTACTGTGTGCCTTGTATCAATGCCCTTTCATGGTCCAGAGCAGGAAGGAGACAGATGTTATGGCAACAAGTGCTCCAGAGTTGGCTAGCATCAATTCCCTCTGTCTATTCTTCACCAGGAAAGATTTTGTTTTCCCCACTTGGCCAGTTCACTAAATTTCAACTTTTTTTTTTTCCGAAGTTAATCTTTTACAATTCTAATTTGCACAGAATGTGTAGATTTACCCCACCCATTTCCTCTAGCAGTTCTGATTCATAGGTAGTCATAAGGCACTTTTCTAGAACACATCTTTTGAAACAAAGTTATATAAATCATATGTTGTGCTTGATAGACTGACCTCTCTAGCCTCATTATTATCTCTGCACTGGCTTCTCTAAAGAAGACTATAATGCCTCACGTCTCATTTTTACATCCCCATTCCATAATTAGAGTTTTTACAGTAGTATTAATGGCTCTCAATTTCAGATCCTAAAATGGCCAACGTGGGTTTTTCCTTCGAGAGACAGAGCCATGTGCCCTTCCTATTTTTAATGGATGCTCTGTTACTATAGTCCAGAGTCCACGTCCCTACTACAAACACAGCAGATTCATCCAATTGTTGTCTTATAAATAAAACTAGGGCTGACAACATGACTTCTGAGTTAAGCACAAGAGTTGCTGTTTTAGTACTAAAACAACTGATAAAGTTTTAAACCAGATTTTACGGAGCTCTGAACACAAAGGGGCTATTTATAAGCGTAATCGGCTAACCCTTTATTCCTCTCCCCAGATGTTCACCCAACAGCCCATTTGCAGATTAGAAACCCACCCACCGGCGTGGAAGGGCCACGCTGAGAAAAATACAAGAACAAGGTAGCGACATTTACATTTTACTGGAGTCAAGGAGAAGAAAACTGAAAGTAAAGGAGTCGTAACTGAAATAGAAGAGAATAAGAAACCGCAGGGATAGACGAGAGCAGAGCTTCTGCACGCCACTCACCTCGCCCAGCGCAGAAATGCTGTACAAAGGAGAGGAGAGGCAGAATATATGTGTTTACAAAGAAAAGAAACAAAGAAAAAAGTGCATTTACCTTCATGCATCTTATTCAGTATTCAGACAAATTGAGCCAAAATTACAGGGAGGGGAAGAGTTTTACACTTTTCAAAGCATCTTCCAAGAATGAAAACAATGTGGCTTAAATAGAAATAATAGAGGCACATCTAAGAGGGTGATCTAAACTCTGTAAGAATGCCGCCTGCGATTTTGTAACGCCAATTAGACTCAGGCGAATGGGGATGGGGATTCACTACAGGCAAAGGAAGCAATTTGAAACAGATCTAAAGATAGACCATCTTTTGGAAAAAGGAAGAGGAAACTGTGTATTGAAAGGGTCACCACTTTGAATCTGACCAAGTTGCACTGGGGACAACCAATAGAAGCCTTGTTCCATTTAATGGATGATGAGCTTGTGGAGTCCACAGATGCAACAGTTAATGATGATCGAATATTAAAATATATTCCAAAAAATGCTAAGGCCTTCAAAAAGTAGACCTAGATTAGGTTATGAAGAGAATGAGGATACTTTAAGCTTCAACAACTTAGGCACTGACAAATACAATAGTGGACAAGCCTGATACTTCGGTGTATGTTTCTTGGTTCAATTTCAGATGCTGAATGTGACAGTGTGGTAATAACAAGAGAGTGTGGTATTTATTAGAGGTTGACGTTCTCATTGTTTCAAAAGAGAACACAGTACCCTTCGACAGGACGTGGGCAATATGGGCTGGAGTAGAGACAATAGCAGGAATGGAATGTACCTATTGAGTATGAGGACATTATTTATAGACATGATGGGCTTCATACTAAATTCAGAGTACTTGGCTGGAATGCAAGTGGCCAGCTCTCCTGAGCACAAAGACACACCCTTCAACTTGCCAGCTGGACTGGAGCTCCACAGCTGTGAAGCTGGGTCTGACCACTTAACAAAGATGGAAGAAGCCTCTTTTGTTTGCATTCATTTTTGCTTTTGAGGTAAAGTCTTTTCGGGAGTCTATTCTACAGTCATCATTACCAGAATCTGGCTACAGCACAGCAGAAATCTCGCAACTAGAAAATGCACTGACGGTGGCAAAGATTCTCTCATTAACCAAACCCTTAGGCAATCTTCTCTGAGCCCTCTTCTCAATTAGGCCTCAACTTTGGCCTATAAAGACTTGAACAAAACACCAACCTAGTTTTCTAACAGTTCAAGACGACATCCCTGAGATGACCCTATCCCCCTTACCTGAGAAAATCTCAAGTTCACCAAAACAGATGCATGATTTGTTTCAGCCAATACCTGAGGATGGGGCCTCTGTCTCCCAGCTCTGTGGGAGGATGGTAGCCAGTTGTGGATCATAGATGCATCACCTGAAGACAGCTGACCTAGTCACATTTACACTGATTAGCCTTCTGTACTACCTCACTTCCCCGACTCCGCTGTGCCCCCCACTTTCTCATTCTTCCTGTAAAATGCCCAGTCACAGCTGAACAAATGGAGGCTGAGTTCCATTCATGGTGGATTTCCTCCCTACTGCACAGTTCTTAATAATCAAAATCTGTCCTTCCCCAATTAACTAGTGTATGGTTTTGCTTGTCTTTGATATGGGTGTTGAGAAAGTCACATCATCTCCGAGGACCTCCATTTTCTTACTTCTTAAAAAGTTTGGGGGTGCCTGTGTGGCTCAGTTGGTTAAGCCTCCAGCTTCAGCTCAGGTCTTTATCTCACAGTTCTTGGGTTTGAGCCCCATATCAGGCTCTGTGCTGACAGCTCAGAGCCTGAAGCCTGTTTCAGATTCTGTATTTCCCTCTCTCTCTCCTGTCCCCCACTTGCTCTTTCTCTGTCTCAAAAATAAATAAGCATTAAAATATTTTTAAAAAAAGTTTGTTAGACTAAGGCAAAGTAGCTGCCCCTTCCAACTCTTATACTCTAATTTCAGAAGAGATTTGTTTTCAGATTTCACTCCGAGGGACTGGTCACTAACTATATAAGTATTTTGAGGTTCACATCAGAGTTGTATGTGTGTGTGTGTGTGTTTGTACATGTGTGTGTCTGTTACAAATTAACAAAGAAGCACCTTAAATCTCTACTGGTTTTCATGTTCCCTTTTCTTTCTCTTCTCAGTTGATAGAAAGAGATAGACATAAATGTAGAGAGACATGCACACATCTAAATATACACATACACACACTAGAATGCTAGGTACTGGGCGCACAAACATGGCTTCTATGCATAATAATAATCAAGAGTTACTGGGCATATCCTCACGTCAAGTATTGTTCTAAGCTCTTTATACCAGCACCTAGCACAGGGCCTAACACATAGGCATTCAATAAACAGGCTGACTAAACCTTGAATATCCATCAAAATATCTTTCTCCGTTTGAATCTCCCCTATGAATTATCAGTGAAGGTTTTTAATCACTGGGAGGAGTGGTTAAGAGCACAAATACCTATTTGTGGTTAGTTCTCTTTAATGTAGCATTAAATGATATAATGGTACATTTCAAAACTTAATTTTCCTTTGGTCTTTGGTGTCAAATTAGAACTCTTATCTCATTTAAAAATCTAGAAATTTTACATAAGAGTAATTACACTTCCACTTATGTTTTATTAATGATCAATTTAGTTCTTAATTTTTAAAGAATTAAGAGCTTAAGAAGCCCTGTTTAGGAGCAATTCACCCCATTTACTCACGCAGCTGAACAGATTTCCTTATATCTTTCAAACTATGTTTATAGCTTACTATAACCTATTTTCTCCAACACTCCAGATATCTGAAAGAAGTGCAACATAAGCACTTAAGAAATTTGAATAAATCTAATATATCAAATTTATAAATGTAGTATAGTAAGCTATTATCCTAAGTGTAAAAGAAACTCCTGTATAGATAAAGCATACTCAAAGCAGGACAATAATTACGAAACGTTTAAGCAACATACTGTGTAAATACACTTTAAAAAGTATTGATACTTTATTCATCTCTTAATCATTGCCTTTAAGTTCAAGGCTTCCTAGGGTAAAGTATTTACTGAACAAGCAAAGGCAGCATCATTACCACCCTTGAGCACTATCAAATGAGGTTATAACTTCAAGGTTATTGGCCAGTGATTTTTAGACAAAGACCCAAAAATCCAGCTGTTCTTTCCCGAAGACTATCATATGAACCACAGTTCATGGCTTGGAACTAATTATTGGAGAAATAGGACTCTTTTGGTCATGGCCTTTTTAAAACATAGTTTATTTTATGTTTCCACATCTTTTTTAGAGTAATAAATTTTGGGAGCGCCTGAGTGGCTCAGTTGATTAAGTGTCCAACTCTTGATTTCAGCTCAGGTCATGATCTCACAGTTCGTGAGTTTCAGCCTCACACGGGGCTCTGCACTGAAAGTGCAGGATCTTCTGTCCTCCCCTCTCTCTTTCCCTCTTCTGCATGCTCTCTATCTCTCTCTCTCAAAATAAATAAATAAACCTAAAAAAATAAAGTAATAAATTTTAAAAGACTATGATGCCTTTTTTCAGAAATTTTTGTTAATTAATTCAAGTTGATAATTTGCACGCGCGCGTGCACACACACGCATGCACGCACACACACCACACCATCCAAGTTCCTGGTATCTTGAAAGAAGATTCATTTGTTACACCTTGTGAAACACTTCGTACTTTGTGCCTCTGGCCTCATCACAGCACTAACTGTATTAATGGCCAAAAGTTTAGAGACAAGAATGAGTTCTTAAGGAATCATTGCATTTTCTCACAGAGTTGTGTCTAGAGAGATGATAGAGATAGAGAGAGATAGAGATAGAGAGAGATAGAGATAGACAGAGATGGGAATGAGGAAGCAGAGAAGGAGGAGGAGGAGGAAGAAAAAGTTGAGAAACATCTTCCAGTGAGCAATGACTTTGAAGTAGTTTTGCTAATTCAAAACCAGAGGTGTATATGCCCATGTTTCTACCTTGGGAGAACCATTATAACCAGGTGATGACCTAAAACAAGACTGAGTATCTGGACGATCCTTAAAATCATTCCAACATTTTCTTTGGTAATTGCTTCACTGTATGAAAGGGAAGAAAGAAGACTTTAAGTAGAAATCATTTATCCAGTCACCCTCCTCTCACTCCTAAATTCTTATTGGAACCTTGTTAAGAGAAAACCATTACCAAGACCATTCAGCTCGTATTAGAAGACTTTTCCTATCTTGACTCCAACTCCTTGATGCATCTTGTTCTTTTTTCAAACAAAGGCAGTGAGAAAGGAAGAGCAGGCATTCTGATCCTTTTTCTAAAATGAGTAAAATGAAGCTAATGGTGTCCTGAAATGTAAGTACATATTACTAAAAGTAGATCCTATGTTTAGCAAGCGATGGAACAGCACTTAGGAAGAAAACTTCTAAAAAAACTTTATTCCTCAGGGAAGCAAAACTAATACAAAAACAGAGAGGGGAACAAAACGTAAGGACTCTTAAACATGGAGAACAAACAGGGGGTTGCTGGAGGGATTGTGGGAGGGGGGTGGGCTAAATGGGTAAGGGGCATTAAGGAATCTACTGCTGAAAGCCTTGTTGCACTATATGCTAACTAACTTCGATGTAAATTAGAAATAAATAAATAAATAAATAAATAAATAAATAAATAAATAAATAAGAAGAGCTTTATTCCTCTATTTCCCACTAGAAAATAAAACATGAAATGGTTTCTTATTTTCCAATTCTAAGTATACCTTATTTTACCTCATGATAAGGTATAGCTGAAAAGCTGTGGATTAATCAACCTTTAAGACCTAAATCATGAGTCATCAGAAACTTGCTCTGTGATTTCCAATATTCTTTATCTTCATTTTGAAATATTAATGATTTTAGCTTCAAGTTTCTGTCTTGTTCCACTTCTTAGTCAAATAACTAATGATCTATAAATAAAAATTGAAATGCAATACACTAAACCCTCTATTTATAGGAATATTTTTGTACTCAGAATCATCTTTCAAAATGAACAATCAAAACCCAAATTCTCTGCTTCATAAAATTTCATGGTTACATAATGGGTTTTCTTACAAGAATGTACACCTGTATAATTAAATAGAAATTGAAGTTACTTTGATGGACTATAACTCTATGATTTATATGGAACCTGGTACGAGGTTGGTGCTTAATAAATAACATCTTCTCTGTTCTATGATTCTGTTTATTTAATGTATACTTACGCTTTGTTTCCCATCTTTTCTAGACCTGGAGCCCCTGCTGGGCCTTACAGACTACAACTAAAGGCATATGGCTAGTCAAAAACACCTGCTACCTCAGAAAATCCTAGCGTTGGCACACTTTCCTCATATTGGTCATTGCCTTCATCTCACTAAGTATCCCTGTTAAATGAAGCCCTTAACAACTATGCCTCCATGGTTCCCCTGTCCTCCTCTTCCTCCTCCCCCTCCTTCCCCACCTCTTCTCCCCTCCTCCTTTACCACCTATTAAATGTAATAAAGGCTTGAAAGGTCATTGCAGGAGGAAAGTATTTACAGCCTTTGTGCAAGACAGGAAACAGGAAATTGACATTCATGATTCTGGCGACACAGAATTCTGTCCACTGCTTATTGTGGAAGCCACTCCACACCAGGCTTACTTTTCCTCAGTGACTCTCAGTACTGTTATCTTTACACCCTTTATTTGAGCTGAACTGAGAAAGATTTGAAGGCATATGGCATATACCATAATTTATTTAAAGAGAGATTTGGGGAGTGAGTTACATATTGAGAAAAAGTAGTGTTGGGGAGGAAAAGTTTTTCTCTACTTTTCAAGATTCTTTCATCTGGTTGAAGAATTACATTGGCATGAGGACGATCAATTAGAAGAAAAATAAAACAAAGTTTAATTATGTGTGCATGAAGGCCCAATGATGAAATTGAGACCTAAAGAAATGGCCAAGGCAGGATTTTTTTTTTTTTTTTTAGAGAGAAATAATAAACTTGTTGAAGAATCGACAGGGCAAAGAAAACTTATGTTCAGAAACTTCAATTAGGAAGAAATTCTAAAGAGAACTTGGGCTGGGATAGTAAATTCATAAAGGTAACAAGGGTTGTTTATACAGCCTTCTTGGCTCTCAATTTCCTATCTCTAGTGATAAGAATGTTTCTTTACCTTCTGGTACAGGGAGGGTACCGTTCACATGGGAGATTTATTTCCTGCTTTCTGGAGACAAAGGGGGGGGGTCAGAGTATTCTTTTCGCACTGATTGTTTTTAAGTGACTTTTATTCAAAATAATAAATGTGCCGACCAAAGTGGCACTTTATGGGGTGGCCCATCCTTGGCCCCTAAAGAAGCTTTAAAGAACATGAAAAAATGTGTATATATATGAAAAAATATATACACAGTGGAAAATGGCCAGGAGCGGGGGGAAAGCCAAATAATTTTTCTTGCTGTACATTCACTTTCTCCAGATTTCAAAGTGTGATTCTTTTGGATGATTCCAGCCATCTGTGTAGTATAAATAGATTCGTAGAAGATATGGATTTGGACTGTGATCTGTTGGAAGCAGAAAAACCCCTAATTTTTAAATCTGGCTGGGATTGGTAGCAGTTCAGGGGGCATCTGGACCACGGCCACAAGTTTATGGTCATCACGATACAGGACATGGAAAGATATCATAAAAGAAGAAATACATCATAAAAGTAAGGCAGGAAGGAAGTCTTCATGTCATCAAGATCATCTTCCTGTCTTTAAGTCATTCCAGGTAGATGACTATTGACCCTGTCTCATGCCCATTTAATTCTCAATCCAGCTGGAAGAATCTTCAAGGGTGGGATGAAATTCCAGGAAAATAAAAGAAAAAGAAATATTTTATTTTGGTGAAAATAAAACATACAATTTTAAGAAAAATCAGGAAGCATGGCTGGGTTTCCCAAATTTCTTTACACAGGAAAGAACAAAAGGCGGTGGAAGACAGAGTATTTGTTTTATCACGATCCAGTCCATAACCAAAAAATATGTTCCCTAAGGCACTGTTCACAAATTATGGTCCCAGGATCAGCAGTATCAACAACAGCTGGGACTGCATGGGACACACAAACTCCTGGACTCTCCCTAGACCTACTGAATCAGAAGTTCTGGAGCTGGGGTCCAGCAATCTGTGTTCTAACAAGCCCTCCAGGTGATTCTGATGCATGGCAAAGTGTGAGAACCATTGCTCTGAGCATTCAGTAAATGAGCACTGAAATACAGAACTGTCACTTGAGACGAGTCCCTGCTTGCCTACAGACCTAACTCACAGGAGATATATATCAGGGCTGGAAAGATCGGGAGTCTCAAATGCCTACAGCAGCTAAGGAGCTGCAGAGACCTGTGCAAGTTGCACTCAGAGGCCCTGCAAGACATGTAGCATCAATGAGGGTAGCCGGCTGAGCAAGGAAGGTGAGAAACTGGAAAGAGCATAGGCTCTATCCATAGGACCTGGTCATTATTCAGCTCTGACTTCTCGTCGCCATGAGGAAACACAAGCCCAGCATTGCTAGGTTTCCCCAATTTTTTAATACATTGGAAATAATAATTTTTATATATAACGAACGTATTTAGAATCTTGGCATCTAGTTCAATTTAAAATGTATATATAATTGTTTGAGCAAAATAAAACTGATCACTGGTCCAGATTTAACTGCAGAGGTTGGGCAACGGTGTTAAGGGGAAAACGACATGAGAAAAAGGGGCCAAAGTTGCTGAACTTGGTTCTTCCGTTCCACTGTATGTTTCTAAAATTACATTTAAACAGACAGCAATTATCTTTATACTGTCATTTTTCAATACTCTCAAGCTAGTAGTTCTCAACAAATCTCTCCACATCCATCTACCACAATGTCTGGAATTTTATTATTAGAGATAATCTCTAATTTCAGTTCATTTAACTGTTCATACCTCATATATTTTTTTATCCTGAAAATACCTTAGAATGGTGGTCATGTCAACATGGCCTTCCAAGTCACATGATTTTGTTCCACATCCTAATGTTCTCATTTACTAACTTAATTTTGAACATGTTATAAAGGCTCTCTAAGCTCTAGTTTCTTCAGCTGAAGCTTACCAATAAAACTCTGATAATCAGTGATACCTTATGGACCATTGTTCAGATTCAGCAAATGATATTTACTGTTCTTCTTGTTTCACTCATAAGCAACTTCCTGTGGAGAGTTTATTAAACTGCTTTCCTCCAAGGATTTGAGAGAAAGTTTAATGGTGAATGAAATATAGTTAACTTGAGAACAGAACAACAGCTAGAGTGAAATGATTATACTTCCAGATGTCATAGAAATTGACTTGGCACCAGCAATTACAGGAGAATGTCTTGGTCTATATGTCGAATTTGTGAGGTGGCCTTGCCCCTAAAGTCTTCAGAGGTACAGAACAGGTAGAGACATGTTACAGATTTCCTGTCTGCAGACCATGATCAAGTAATCCTTGTTGAAGGGCTTATTAGTCTTTAAGACTCCTTGATAGCAAATGACCAAAATATGTCCTACATCTTTTTTTTAATGTTTATTTATTTTTGAGTGATAGAGTGAAAGTGAGAGTGGGAGAAGGGCAGAGAGAGAGGGAGACAGAGGATCTGAAGCAGGCTCTGTGCTGATAGCAGAGACTGCCCAATGAGGGGCTCGAACTCACAAACTGTGAGATCATGATGGAGCTGCAGTCGGACACTTAACGACTGAGCCACCTAGGTTCCCCTGTCCTACATCTTTTTACATTAGCCTTAAAAAATGTCTTGAAAATATATCCGTGCCTCTAGTCATGGTTTATATCTCCTCCCTGACTCTGCTACTTTGCTATTAATAACTGATAAGAGTAAAATTCACTATGATATATTTTCAATTGTGTTTCACACTTTTCTTTTCATGGATTAATAATGAAGAAAAAAAATTATATGACCAGTGAAATGCATTACATAGTAAGTCTCTGTCCAAATTTTTGGTTTGAAAATTGCAAGTTAGAACCCTTTGGCTAATTCCAAATGGAATATAGATGGAAAGATGGCAATGTCTAAATTTTCTGGAGTCATTTCACCTTTTTATTGTTGTTGCCGACATGTCCAAACGAGTTGACTATTTTTTAAATGAAACTAGTAAGTTTTAATATATAGGAGTGGCATTATGAAAAGATAAGCTAAAGTCAGCAAAACAAAGAATTGGAAATAAGCATACTAGAAATTACTTATATTTAACACTGAGAAGTCTGAACGCACAATCTACTGTTCTAGAAGTGGCCAGGGAGCCTGGGTGGCTTAGTTGGTTAAGTGTCAGACTCTTGATTTCAGCTGAGGACATGATCTCATGTTTGTGAGATCAAGCCCTGTGTCTAGCTCCATGCTGATAGTGTGAAGCCTGCTTGGGATTCTCTCTTTCCCTCTCTTTCTCTCTCTGCCTCTACCCCACTCATGCTCGCGCTCTCTCTCTCTCAAAATAAATAAATAAACTTAAAAAAATAAGAAGTACTGGTGGTCAATACAATGCCTGAGAGCGTTGTACAAGGCACAGTTTAGTATCAAAAACTTTCTATACCATAGCATTTTGTGAAAGTGTTAATGACATCCAACACTAAGCATTTAAGATACCATTTTTTTTCTGCTACCACATTAGGAACTGTCAACGGACAGTCCATTTCAACTTTCTCCAACTCTTGGTAAATTCTTACTTTAATAACTCTTTTATCACAATGGAAGTTTGTAAGTAATATTGTACTTTCGCATGAGAAATCTAAGTAACTAAGGTGAGAATATTCAACTCTAGCTGACATTAAGTACACAACAAATTCACAGATATAATCCAGTCAGTATTCCCTCGGGTCTAAATTAAGAGTTAGCAATCATTCAGAGATGTGATGTCAGGTTTTTACCAATTTTCTAATATGAGTTTGGTGTCTTGATAACCCCACTCTGGGTGGACTTAGTTGAGTAAAACTGTTGCTTTGTCAGGGACATAAATGACACAGTAAATTCCATAGAGGGGCCTAGAAAGGGAGAAGGGAAAATCTAAAAGAAGTGTTCAGAGGAGGAGAGAGAGAGAGAGTATTTTATTCTCACATGTTTTTCCTATCACGACTCTCTGCATGGGCTCCAATAAGCAAATACATATGTGTTCTTGACCAAAGTTAAGTTTGGCCTTCAAGCTGTTTAATCCTGTCCTGCTTGCTTATGAATGGTTATAAAGGATATCAATAAAATTGTTAATTCTCATGGTTGTGATTCTGTATATGTTTCAGTAAAGAGAAACTGGGAAAAAAGGACAACCAAAGGAAACTACCAGCACAGAGCCTCCAAGATTCAGCGGTGGATGAATATTTATCTTCTGATGGAGAGAAGCATGTTTCCATGTGAAGGGTGAAGCCATCTATGGTCTCAAAACAATGAGGGATACACAAAGTCTCGAATTAGTCTACTAAATAGCTGTTGAATACTATGTGTGCCTAGCATAGGGCTACAGTGATAAAAATGAAAACAGAATTCTCTTTCTGCCCCTGAGAAGAGTTGACAATCTAACAAAGAAGTTATCTACTATAAGAAAATCTAGACGCATAGTTTATATATTATTATTGCTAACTTTTTATTAAATGCCAACGCAGAGTTGCATAGTGGCTTAGCCAGTCTGGTGTATCTGGGACAGTTTTCTGGAGGAGAAAATCTCTGATATAATTCGTGGGCATCTGCAGGTCTGGATGGGTGGGGGTGAGAGCAGGGGGAAGGGTGTTGTGTATATTAAACTCACCCACAGCATTTCATCTCAATTTCAGTAGCCTAGTGTGTGTCGCTGGCATCTTTGGCCTGGAAAACTAAAACAGCCCCCCGCTGGTCTCCCCACACACCCTCTTGCCCCATCTGATCCATCCTACAGGTGGAAGTGGGGGTCATCTCATCAAAGCACACATTTTACTACGTTGCCCCCCTGCTTCAAACTCTTCAAAGGCCCTCCCACTGTAGTCAGAAGAACATCAGAGCCCTTCCACGTGGCCTGTAACACCTCGTGTGCCCCAGCCCTGCTTCCTTTTCCAGTGCGGTCTCCTCATGGTCGTCGGCTTCCCATCCCTGTCTTTGCCTCAGAATCCTCTCCTCGAGAGGCCCCCTCTGGCTCCACTTTGGCAGCTGACTTCCCATCACCTTTGCCTCCATCGTCATCACTATAATTTTCACCTCTCAGCCTTCCCCTTCGATTTTTTCCCAAGCACTTAATGCAGCTTGTAAAATTTTTAAATATTGTTCCACTAAATTCTAAATTATGAATTAGTTAATGTTTAAGTCGGCCTCTCCCACCAGGACGATAGGCTGGAGTCACGTCTCTTTTATCTCCACTGTTTCCCAGCACCTCGCAGTTAGTAGACAGTCAATAAGTGTTTGCTGAATGAGTAGAAGAGATAGCACGTATGACGGCATGTGCATTAGTTATGTATTTCTGCAAAACAAATGATTCCAAAATTTAATGGCTTAAAACAACAAACATACATTATCTCACAGTTACTGGAGGGTCAGGAATCTGTGTACGTTCTAAATGGCTCCTCTGGCTTAGAACTCCTACAAATGCCTAATCAACGTGTCAGCAGAGACCACAGTCAGTCAAGGTTCCGCTCAGGGAGGAGCAACTTCCAAGTATGTTCATGTCGCAATCAGCAGGACTTAAGCCTCTCCTGAGAGCTACTCATAACACAGCACTTTGCTTTCCCCAGAATGAAGGCTCACAGAAAGAAAGAAAACAAGAGACTGTGAGCAAGACTGAGGTCACAGTCTTTTATAACCTAAGCTCTGCAGTGACATCCCTTTGCTCGGGATGCCTTCTATTCACTGGGAGGGAGTCACCAGATCCCTGGGCCAGCAGCACATCCTCTGGACAGACTCTCAGACCCTGCCCTACATCTACTGAATACGATCTGCAGCGGAACAGCGTTCCCAGGACATGTCTCTGCACACCCAAGTTGGAAAGACTGTCTTAAACAGACAATCAAGCACAGAACTGACTCTGGAGTTTGCCCTTTTACTGTTTTATAGCTTGTGTCTCCTAGCGTTGCAGTATACAGGGTAACGAAAGATTGCTTGAATTTGTAGAATCTATAAATTAGAGCTCTGTTATTCCTCAGTTATCCTTACTCAGTATCAGTTATTCCTCTGATAATCATAATCCCTCACACTGGCATTCTGAAATAACTTTTGTTGGGGGAAAAGGTTGTAGGTACAATCAGCATCCTGGAATTGTGTAGAGAGTGAGTATAGACATCATCCCTCAGGTGAGCCACCATGGAGAAGCACTAGAATGTTTCCCTGGAATATATAACTGTATATCTGACCTCAAGTGGCCTCCACATTACATTGGGTTAACACTAATAGGCTTATCAATATGCATCACTTCCATTATATGCCAATAAAACTGACCTCAGTTAGAAGAAGTCACAGGAGTGGGATTCTGAGGTCCTGCCAGTATTTCTTTTCTGCTGTCTCCCTGGAGCAGTGAAAACCAGCAGCAATAAGTACAACCACAACAAAAATTCTGGCCATATTAAAAAATAACAATAATTTGCAGTAGTCCATTTCCTCTGAAACCCCGGGGCATAACACCTCAGTACCATCTGAAGTCCAGATCAGAGCAGACTGCGAGGCAATGACTCATTGTTATACTAAGGCGTCCCTGGAAATCCTGAACACCTGCTATGCCAAGAACACCTGTCTGAAAAAAGCTGTCAGGACGACTGCTTTCTGTGTAGATTTTCATGTTAATCCGGATTTCACGGTGGCAACTTTAGCCACCTTTGTCATAGCTGAGTGGAGTCAGAACCGGATTTCTGTCTAAGAGAGAGGCAGTTGCCTATGAGTTGGCTGGTGACCTAGCATGGGTACTCTGCCCCACAAGAATGGCCCACACTTGGTAGTGCCAAATGTAACTGTAACAGTGTGCCAGTCACAATTGTGGACCCAATAAAAAAATGCCTCTCAGTCTTCACTCTTGCACAATACCCTCCCTTTGAATCTAGGCTGGGCTTGTTGACATGCTTTGATCAACAGAAGGCAGTAAATGAAGCTCTGGAACTCTGGGTCCAGGGCTTAAGAGTGCTGGGCAGTTACAAGTATAAACTTCTGAGCGCTAAATGGGTCCATCCAAACCCCTGCACTCTAAGACACGCCCAAATGATAACATGTCTTCTTGCGGCAAAAAGTCACATCTTTAGGATGACCCGGTGCCACCACCCCCTCCCTTTAAAATGCCAACCTGAGGGGTGCCTGGGTGGCTCAGTAGGTTAAGCAGCTGACTCTTGATTTCAGCTCAGGTCATGACCTCACTCTTCATGGGTTTGAGCCCTGCATCGGGCTCCGTGCTGATAGCACAGAGGCTGTCTGGGATCCTCTCTCTCGCTCTCTATCTGCCCCTCCCCTGCTTTCTCTCTCAAAATAAATAAGTAAACTTAAAAAATAATTAAAAATATAAAATTCCAACCTGAGAAAGTTCAACACTGTCAGGAGAGTTTACTGTTGGTTTGAGCCAAAATCTGGTGACAGGCAGACAGGCAGGCCTGGGAAGCTTGTCTTAGCATAAATCCTTTTTCTGCCTTCTGAGATGTACATCTACTGGCCAGAATACTTCCTCAAGAACCTGAGAGCCAACATTCCGGGAGATTACTGTTGTTCTTGCTCCTGGTTTCTGGGGAATGATCGGGGCCTAATTTCAGTGGATCCCTTGCTTCAACTTACAGCACCGCCTCCTGCTGCAAGGATATGAACACTTTGCTTCTCCTCTGGGTAAGTGCCAATTAGAACACACCTGAACTCAGTCACACAGACGAACCCGCGTTCACCCTTCAACACCCTTCCCCTAGCACACCCCAGCCTTCAAAGTCTCCTGCCTTTGTTCCGGCGAGGTTGAGTTCAGTTCATGCTGGATTCTCTTCCATTCTGCAGCAGTGATTACTGAATAAATGTGTCCTCACCGCTTTAATGTCCAGCTTTGTTTATCTCTGACAGGGGCTTCTCCCTTTGCTCTCTTTGTGCCACTGAGCCACCATAGAAGTCCAGATGCCCTACTGGACGAGGAGAGAGAACCCACAAGAAGGGAGAGATCCTGAGGCTGCTTGGGGAGAAATGAGGAATTCGGCCAACAGGGGAGAAATGGGTCCCCACAGACAGGACTAGGACCTCAGTCAGGCTGTCCCCCGCCAGTCCCAACCTGGGAAAATGTCCTATCTCAGACATCGCTTGTATTGAAGAAGCCCCCTGAGATACTCCCATAGCCATGGACATCAGGGAGAACACAAGAGCCATCTCTGCAGACCCTGTGTGAAGTCCTGATCCACAAAACCACAAGCAAATAGCATAGTTCTGGTGTTAAAGATAGTTTGATACACAGTAATAGATAACCAAGTAGTAACCAATCAACTCTTTTCTCCTGGAGAAGGTAGGCAGAAAAATTCCACAAGTCAATAACTGAAAGAGAAGAGAAAGGACTTCAAGTAGCAGCAGAGTAAATAGATTTAAAAAAACAAACAAAAAAACCCAAAAAAACAGAGGCACCTGGGTGGTTCCGTCAGGTAAGTATCTGACTCCTGATTCTGGGTCAGGTCATGATTGCAGGGTTCGTGAGTTCGAGCCCCGCATCCAGCTCCACACTGGCAGTGCAGAGCCTGCTTTGGATTCTTTCTCTGCCCATCCCCGGCTTGCACACACACACACACACACACTCTCTCTCTCTCTCTCTCTCTCTCTCTCTCTTTCTCTCTCTCTCTGTCTCTCTCTCAAAATCAATCAATAAACTTTAAAAACAAAACAAAACAGTGGGAAGTTAAATCACGCTAAGCAGGGAGCACCAGAGTGCTCTGAGCCATGAGACCGCTCCTCGGCACCCAGGAACATTCCACCTCTCCACTGACCAGCTGCTGAAACATGCGGTGAGCTTACCTGAGTTCTCCGTTTCTTGCATTCTGATATCAACCACTGAAATGGAATGAGCTCCTTCCAACCTCAGAAGCGCCTGGGACAGGTGCCATCCAACCCCCAGGAAGGTAAAGGCTATGGTGAGGGTGCACTGTCACTATTTCTATTTCCATTCTCAAATCCTTCAGGAAACTGCTCTGACCAGTGTTTTCTCTTTCCTCAGAACTCCAAGCACAAATTCATGGCATTACTTATTTACCACTAACTATATGCTCTCTGGAATTCTCTCTTCATTGGCCTGCTGGTTTTTTTCTCTTTAACTATGACTTCCATTTTTATGTATGCCTCTGAGGGTGCAAACGGATTCCAATCTGTCTGTAATTGCCTTGAGCAGAGAGACCAAGGGTTGGATCATTTTCTAGGATCTACAGAACATAGCAGCCTCAAAGCAAGCTTGGCTGAACAGAAGCAGATATCAAGCTGCAAGCTTCCAACCTGGAGGGGCCTACAGTGAAGAGTAGAAGCCCAGTGTAACCAGTGCGTGAACGACCACGTACAAGAGCATCCCAATCTGGCACCTTCAGCCTGAGAAAAATAGGACAACTGTCAAAGGGACTGGAAGAAAATTCTCAAGCTAGTAGTTCACTTTAAAAAAAATGTTTTTTAAAATATTTATTTGTTTTTGAGAGAGAGAGAGAAACAGGTCAGGGACAGAGAGAAGGAGACACAGGATCCGAAGTAGGCTCCAGGCTCTTAGCTGTCAGCACAGAGCCCAACGCGGTGCTTGAACCCACGAACCGCAAGATCACGACCTGAGCTGAAGACAGATGCTTAACCGACTGAGCCACCCAGGCGCCCCACTAGTAGTAGTTCACTTTTAATTGAATTCATGATAAAATGGGAAATAGTTTGCCTATTTTAATTCGTTGATTTATTAATGGAATTCATCTATTTTTAAGTGTTTATTTGTTTTTGAGGTAGAGAGCAACAGCAGGGGAAGGGCAGAGACAGAGAGGGACAGAGGATCCAAAATGGGCTTTGTGCTGATAGCAATGAGCCCAGTGAGGGGCTCAAACTCATGAACCAGATCATGACCTGAGCCAAAGTCAGATGCTCTCAACCGACTAAGCCACCCAGGAGCCCCTGATTGATTTTATTTTTTAAATTTATATTGTTTATATATTTCAGCCAAAGATTTGAAGCAGAAAGGTACCCAGGGCACCAAGATCCTTCCTCCAGAACATGATGAATGAAACTATCAAAGCAACCAGGGTTTCCTTTCAAAACTATTCATGAACCTGGGCCCCACTGAGCATTATCGCTGATGTTATTCATGCATCATTCATCTCTTACAATGAACTACAGTTTCTGAGTGAAACTGTCAATACATGTTAGTTCCTTGGAGGAGAAACAACTTAGAAATGCAGCCTGAGGCAGAACACACTGTTCCCACACAGGCTTCCTCTCCCCTTTCTCCCAAGCTCCTACCAAATATATACTTTTCACACCCTTTTCCCCCCTCCAAAGCAGATGATTAGATGACAGATTAAAATGATAGCTTCCCATCCCATTCCACGTGATGCATGGCACAGAGTGAGACAGAACTTTGGTCATTGTTACATCAGGCGTTTTCATCAGCAAAGCCTTAAAGAGAGGAGGAAAGACACAGAGGAAGCTTTGAGTGGTTCGGTTTAATAGATTCAGCTGATTGTTGAAAGTGGGATAGGGTTGGCGTTTCATGCTCTCCACAAAGATGTTTCTCTTAATTGGGCAGTTTAATTGCCAGCCACTTAGGAATGCATGTTAGGCCCTGTCAGTGATCAAATAGCCTTTGCCCCAACCGGCTTCCCCTCTGAAATAGCTACCTCGACCCGTTAAAGTTCCCAGTGTGCTCAAGGGAATCAACGTTTCCCTCTTCCACTTTCCAAGATACTTATTGAGCAATAAGCAAGTTGTCCATACAGAGGAAATCCATCTGCCAATAATGCCATGAAAGGCTTAAATAAGCTTCACCGTTCTAATGTGCGGATTTAATATCTAAGGCAATTATTCCTATCCACCTTGGATTCCTATATTTAGCCAGCACCAGTCTGGGGAGACAACAGACATCCCTGGGAGCCCAGCTTATCTGATAGAACAACATAACCTTTAGGTCCGATAACCGTGCCAAATATTGAATACTTAAAAGCAAATGTTATTCTAATTAACTGCATTCACAAATGACAGCAGCTTCTCTTTCTAAAGCCGGTTTGAAGACTTTCCCTCAAGACTCAAATCAGAAGCAAAGCAAAAAAGTAACATGTGAGCACAAAGCCAGTTTGCACTGGGTAATAGGAAGCAATCCATGACCTTCAAAGGTCAGTAGGTATTGTAGTCCAGTGCATTTTACAGAGCGCGGCACGAGCGTGATCAACATGGAACGCTCTATTCGCGAAGCCAACGGCCCCGAGGGGTGGGCAACTGTTGGTGGGGTAATTTCACAGGACACAATTATGAGTAAACAGGAACAGAAAAACAGCTGATCCACTTCGTCCACTATCAATAAACTTCTGTTCTTCCTGAAATGGGTTTTCTAAGAGGACTCCATGCTGTGGTGAGTTCCCCGTAGTTATTCTAGTTATCTTCTCTTCATTATTATATTGATCATACAAGCAATATGCATTTGTTGCAGACAAATTAGGAAATAGTGATGAACAAAGAGAAGCACAATTCATACACATACCCACAAATCCTACCACTCTCAATAACCAATGTTAGTATCTTCATGTAAATATTTCCTGATTTTTTCTTATGATAAGACATATATTTGAATAATAACTGAGTTTTATATGAAACACTTGTAATATTCTTTTAAAAATTAATATATCATGTTTCTGTATAATTGAATATATGTCTATGGCATCATTGAAGTAATGTTCTATTATAAAGATGACCTATAGTTTGCTTAATTATTCTGCTGTTATCAGATGCTTGGGTTATGTCTAATGGGTGTGTATAGAAATGTACCAGATGCTCTGTACAAACCTCCCAGAGTTAACATTTTCCCAGATTCCTGTACATTTCAGTGTCGGCACGATAAGAAGCTATCCATTTATACCAGCAATGTTCTCGGTGAGCAACTTCCGGCATTGTCTTTTAGACTTCCCTCGAGCATCTGCAGGGCGTGACTATGAATGCTCACACTTTTCCACTATTAGGCACACTGGCCATCAGAGACAAGAGAAAGCACAGTGCTCCAAAATATGGTAGGGGGGAAAAGTATCCACACAAACCTTGATGTTTCTCTAAAGTTTTGCTTTACTTTAAACATGTAAGGGAGTTTTTAATTCTTTGTTTTCGTATTTATTATTTTTACCCAATATCCTTATATTCAACCAGTGCTCTGTGTTTGTACCAATGCATCATCAATCAAAAAATCATGTACCGGTACTATAATTCCTGGGGCTACATGCCAACAAAGTTTGGATTTCAGTCATGACGGGACTTCTGAAAACAATCTCAAGCCAAAATGAGCCAACTCCTCTGAGTGAGAAGGATAATGAATTTAGGTTCAATATATTCAATGTCTCTCAAGTTGGTGTTCTAGCCATATATTTTACTGTTTCTTATCTCATCTGCCCACATACCAGCCTTGTGAAACATCTAGGCAAAGAATTATCCCATCACCTGGGTTTTATTTGGAATGCTGGAAAACCACTTATTTTCTTGAGGTCTAATTTGAAAAAGGGTTTCCCAAACTTCTAGCTCCCACTTCTGATTCCACGTCATTTGTTGTGTACGAAATGTCTTCATTGAATCTCTGGCCATAATGCACTCTACTTGTCCAGACCTTACCTACCAACAGCCTACAGATCCTTCCCACATGCTCAATAAGCACACGGGAATTTTCCTCTTTATGCCAAGTCCCCACCTGTTCTCCTCCTTCACCTCCTTTACCACAAACGGTCACCTACAGTCTCTACACCCAGACCTTGCTAACCTCCTACAATTGTTCTTCCTGCACGTTCTTAAATTTCACAGTCCCCACGCGTCCCCATAATCTCCCAACCTTCTTCCTCAACTATTACTGCATTTCCACCAGACATACTATCGGTATCCAGAATTCCACCATTTTCTCTCGGTCTCTTAGCCCTTCTGCTTTGACTCCTTCCCTTCTCTACCTCAATTTGACAACACGTATCCCTTCAGCTGTGCTCTGGATAGCATCCTCAGCTCCGTAGTGCTTTGGCCTGCTGCCTTAGTTGGGCTACAAATTCACAACTAGAATTTCCCCTGGGAATCTCAACTAAATATATTCAAATGAAATTCCTTTCAGACTTGTTAATTTTCTCCTTCTTCAGTTTCTGTACTTGAGTGAGGGGCCCCACAGCCTACGCAGTAACCGAAACCAGAAATCTGGAAGTCATGCTCCATCTCCAAGTAGGCCTCGCATCTCTCATAGTACACCTTCGAACTCTCTCTTGAATCTTGTTCTGGCTTTTTACATTGCAGAGCTACCACTCTGGTATTGACCTTAATAATCTCTAGTACGAATGACAAAGAAAACCCCCTAACTTGTTTCCCAGGTTTGAGCCTCAATCAAGCCTCCTTATTATGCTAATGATGAAAATATCCTGCCTCCCTCCTTTCCACTCTCCCTTCCAAAAACACCAAACCGTGCAGAATGCTATAAAAATACGCTGTTCTTTCTTTTGCAATTTGTTCAAAAGGAGTGGAGATGATTTACAGAGAAATATACAAGAGGATTTAAAAATAGATGAAGAAAGAAAGAGAAGATGCGGTCAGAGAGAACAAGAGATTAAATCAGAGGTAAAGATATATGTCATAAAATCAGGTACAGCTGTTTGTCGGGGCCCCAGTCTGCATGTGTGCTTCTCGTCAGCCAAAGCAAAGAAGAAACCTAGTCAGTTGTATGCTTCGTCATATCAGTGGCATAAAAACAATTAATTGCTGGTTGTGAGACCTTAAAGAAGTGTCTCCCATGGTAGCACAGCCTTGTTTGCAGGCTTCCGTGCCCCAAATCCTTCCTGTTCAATACTCAGGCCTAATCTTTATTTGGTGTGGATTCTTCCCTGATCCCACCTCCCCACCCGCCCACCTGAGTTCATAATTCATTCTTTCTCTCCACTTCAGCACCCTGGACTTGCCTCTCTGTTTGCACAAATTACGCACACTAAGAATGCCCGCCTCCACCCTTTGCAAGGGTCTTATTGAGGGAATGGACTCTGCCAAGCTCATCTTTGCATCCGCGTTAGTATTTGGATTAGTGAAAACACATCTGAATGCTTTAAAGTCACACTTAAAGGATAAAAGACTTGTGCCTTTTAGTATTCCTTGGTAATCCAAATAGGACTAGGGCTGACTTTTGTGAACTAATTCTAACAGTTTACAACATAACTCTGGCATTTCCCAGCTGATCTGTGAAGTTCAACTGACTTCAACTTTATTAATATCAAACATGGACATTAAAAAGAAGTTTATTCAGGGGGTTTGTGGGCAGAGGGGAGAAGAGAGAAATAGGGCTGACCAGCCTTTCCTCCAATACCCTGCCCCCACCCCCAGTGTGGATGACCTGGAGGTTTCCAAATGCCTCCTGATAGGCTGGGCATGGTTTAGAGCAAGCTTGATGGGAACAGATCCTTTCTATTCATGCCACAGACTATCAGAAAAATAGGGGTGGGTCTCAGAATGACCTTCTAATGAAATGGCTGTAACACAGACTGAAACAGCTTTACCTGTAAACTGGGCTCATACCTGCTAGTGCTCTTTCCCCACTTTTGTTTATAAGAGCTAAACATGCTTTCTTTTTTTTTTTCCTTTAATTTATTTGAGAGAGAGAGGGAGAGAGCAAGTGGGGGAGAGGGGCAGAGGGGGAGAGAGAAAGAGAGAGAGAGACAGAGAGAGACAGAGAAAGAGATTCTTAAGCAAGTTCCACACTTAGCGCCAAGCCCCATGCGGGGCTCGATCCCATGACCCTGGGATCATGACCTGAGCCGAAATCAAGGGTCGGACGCTCAACCAACTGAGCCATCAAGGCTCCCCAAGAGCTAAAGAAGCTTTCTTTTTTTTTATAATAGTTTATTTTTAAATTGGTTTACAAATAACACCCAGTGTTCATCCCAACACGTGCCCTCTTTAATGCCCGTCACCCCCTCTTCCCCCTCCCTCAACCCCCTCACCCTCAGTTTGTTCTTAGTCTTTAAGAGTCTCTTATGTTTTATCTCCCTCCCTCTCTGTGTCTTTTTTTCCTTTCCCCTCTTCCCCTCCCCCTGGTTTTTGCTTAGTCTCACAAACTCCACCTATTCGTGGAAACATATGGTATCTATCTTTTTCTGACTGACTTATTTCACTTAACATAATACCCTCCAGTTCCATCCATGTTGCTACACATGGCCAGATTTCATTTTTTCTCATTGCCACGTAGTAGTCCATTGTATATATGTACCACATCTTCTTTATCCATTCGTCAGTTGACGGGCACTTGGTCTCTTTCCATGATTTGGCTATTGTCGAAAGTGCTGCTATGAACATTGGGGTACACGTGCCCCTGTGCATCAGCATTCCTGTGTCTCTTGGGTAGATTCCTAGCAATGCTATTGCTGAGTCATAGTGTAGCTCCAAGAGCTAAAGAAGCTTTCTATTGGTTCTTCCACCGGAGATTAAAATAGCAGAAAGGGATTTATATCCCTCTGGCTTATTTCTACCAAAGCTCTCAGCAAAAGTAAGGGAGCAGCAGCAGATATTACCTCGCTGATAGTTCCAGTTCTCCTCCCCTCCCTGGATATATTACATTTCCACTCTCCTCTTTGCAGTAAGTAGGTCTGGGTAACTAGTTCTATCGATCTTGGTGGTAAGCTGATTTTTCACCTATTCTTCCCCTGCTACAGTAAACATGTGAGCGTATGTTCAGATGGAGGTAACATCAAATCAAAGTATCCTGGAATGCTGAAACACTCCATGCAAGGTGGCTTGTCTGGGATTCCCCATGACTTACACAAGATTCTTCAGGAGCAAAAAATAAACATTTATTTTATGAGGCCATTGAGATTACACAGGGCTTGTTACTGCAGCACTGCCTAAACTATCCTGACTTATTCCCAGGCCTTTCAACCACCACCATGGAACTCAATCACTTAACCTCAAATTAGAGAGAGAAACTTAATTAATCAGAAGATCCTCTGGCTGAGTCCTTTTGAGAGATACAAAATTATTTCATTCAACATCTACTTTGAGCCAAAACCAGATTCACTAAACACTGTGTTTTTTGTTGTTGTTGTTTGTTTCTCTTTTTCTCTGTTTTCAAGGGAAGGAAACACATCAACATGAAAAGATTGTCGGTTTAAATCTGAAAACGCTTTTACCATTTTGATTCCAGTCTTCCCAATAAGAAATACCCTTCATATGCCATTACAGATGGTACTTATATAATGATTCAGAGATCGAGAGATCATAAGGAAGACGCTAAAATCAGGTGTTCGGGGTCTTGCTGGGAGGTGTGCATTTCCACATGTCATTCATTTGGAAAGGTATGCGATTCGGGGGTAAAAGTGGCAAATTATTATTTTTTTTTCAGGGGGAAAATCAGTATTTTTTTTTACACTAGGACTAATAAGGAAACAAACCCTGAAAGCAGGTCAGAGGGCCCTAAGAGCGGTATTGACATAATGAGACAGTGTGGATGACATGTCCTCAGTCTCATGCAGTCACGAATGGCGTGTTCAAGGAGGCAGAGCTGAGGAGGATCACTTTTGTCAAACAGAGCAGTCAGATGGTAACCTGTACCCCAGGTATAGACACGTTCTGCATGGCAGAGCTGCTGGCCTTTTAATACATTTAATAAACTCTCGGCATGTGGCAGATTCCACACAAAGTATGAAAAGTGTTGAAAGGAGCCGGATGGCAGAAATTTGTGTTTAATTGCCTCTCTCACTTCTTAAGGCCTGCTTCAAACAGAGGTATGCACGCCTTTCACACTGCCTGCCCAGCATGGCTGCTTGCCAGCAAGATTGTGCTCAGTATAGTAAAAACTAAAATCAAACAAACAAACAAACAAACAAAAACAAAAGGAAGAAAGCAAGAAAATCCTCTTCGAAGAAGGTTCTGAAAAGACAATCTCTTCGACAATTAAAATGATGAGCCTTTCGAAGAAAGGAGCTCTTAGTGCTGAACGCAGGTCTCAAGACTCTATGGTTTGGCTAACTTACAGCCCTCACAGTAACGTCTGGGCTCTCCCAATCAGACGTCTAGGCAGAGCGAGTAACAATTTATGTAATGGAGGTAGAAAGGGAGGTATTCTTTGCAATGCCGGCACATGATTACTTTGAAATTCGTCTGAAATAATGGTTTCCAGGGGCTAGCGAATCTCTACATTTAAGGCCCTTAAACTTACTATATTTTCCCGAGTTAAGGTAAATATATCTAACCTCAAAAATCTGGACTCAAGATGCTTACCTACCAATCATAACTGCTGAAATATACTGAACACTTACTTTATGTTAAGCATAACTCTAAGTACTTTCCATGTATCAACTCTTCTAATCCTTCACAAAACCGTATGAGGAACTCATTTTATAGATAAGAAAACTGAGGCATCCGTGGAATACATGTCCCCAGGGCACACTGTTAGCAAATGGTAGGAGTGGGATTCAGTTCTCATCAGCCTGGTTCCAGAGCCTGCACTTCTAGCTTCTGTGCAATAATGTCTCCTAGGCCAAATATGCTTTGCAGCAATTAAGTTTGTGTGAGGCTTTACACGTAATACACCCCATTTATAGATAATAACTGAGGGCTCAAGAAAAAGATTCAGAATTCGTTGAAATCTACTGAAAGGCAGAGAGGGAACCTACACCGGGGTCATCAAATTCTAAAGCCCAAAGAATCCCATGAATTAATTTACATCACTCCACTTGATAGTGATGTGTTTTAAGACAGAGTACAAGGTGGATTTTTTAAAGTCAAATGCTTTTTAGGAACTGAAATAGATGAAAATGATGTAGAATGGAAGAGAAGCAGAAAGATATACATTAAAAAAAAAAAAGGTTTAGTAAGACACAGGGCTGAGTCTAGTCCTTGCATCACAGTATTAGCCCAGGGACATGACACCCTCCACATCCTACTGGGAAGAAACGCACCCCTGCTCCTTGCCATTTTCCTTCCCACCCGGGGAGCCACTTGGTTAGGTGTCCACTCAGTGACTAGAAGAATACCAATGGCGGAGAAGTGCTCACAAAGAATCACCTATTTTGTGAGTTTTGTCTCCTTCTCAGGGTTACTGGATGTGCAATGACATACTGGATGCGAAAGTACTTTACAAAATACAGAGCACAAGGTAATGTAAAGTGCCAGACTCCCGTCTCCTGTCTTTTTCTTAAATTTTTTTTTAACATTTATTTATTTTTGAGAGACAGAGACACAGAGCATGAGCAGGGGAAGGGCAGACAGAGAGGCAGACACAGAATCCAGAACAGGCTCCAGGCTCTGAGCCATCAGCACAGAGCCCGATGCGGAGCTCGAACTCACAGACTGTAAGATCATGACCTGAGCTGAAGTTGGCCGCTTAACCGACTGAGACACCTAGGCGCGCCCCCCCCCCCACCCCGTCTCCTGTCTTGACGATGACAACTACGGGAAGTCGGCTGTGTAAGATGTACATTATTGCAGACCTTCAGCTTCCCTCGAGAGAAATCAGAAGTCCACGAACATTTGGGGAGTCCCAATGTGTGACTGCCAAATTATTCTGTCAACTGTAATCCACAAAGTCATTTTCTTAAGTCCATAGATTTATATACTTTGGAGACTCAATTCACGCGAGAAAGAGGAGCTTCGGTGACTGAACACAGAGTCCCCAAAGAGACAAAAGAAAACCCATACTCAGGTTCCTGCAGTGGGAAATTAGATCCTCAAGGAAACTTGCTCAGCGGCCAGGTGGGTTGGAAATGTCACTTTCTTATCACAAATGCAGGCATTGTGCCTTCTAAAGTAGAGGAGCATAATTAGATGGGCTCTAGTGAATGATGGACAGATGAATACAGAAGCATATGCTTTCTGTTATAGAAAAGATATCATCAAAGAGGCAAATATACAAGATATGTTCCCAAAATGTAAAACAATGGCAAGGTGTTAAAAGAGTGTAAGATCTGAGACATCCTTAAAAAGAAATTTGTCTATGGTTAGTGCTACCCACAAAACAAGAACTAAAACAAATGTTGAACTCTGGGCTAGGAACCATAAAATGGCCTAGAATACAAATATTGGCATTACATGAATCTTCATAATAACATTATTATTCATTTATTGATCAGAGGGAGTTATGAAACTTGCTAAAGCCACAAATCAAGAAGCTGGTGGAGACCAAGTTTAAAATCAGACAATCTGGATCAAGCCTCTAGTATTGGTATACTATCACTCCATCTTTTCCCCCTACAAGTTTAACCCCACCAGTAAACTTATTTATGAAGGTACTGTAATAGTTCCTACTTCACAAGTGAAGAAACTGAGGATGAGAGTGGTTTCAATAGTTCACCTAGGACTGCACAGCTAATACAGATCTTAATCCACATACATGTCAATGTCTCCATACATACTTGTATGTGTGTGTGTGCGTGTGTGCATGTCCCTGTACGTTGGATAAAAAGGGAATAATTAATGAGAGAACACAGTCACCACAAGACAGATAACTCTGGGTTATTTCCCTATAGCAGGCATCTTCTTTCCAACACATTCTGCAGAAAGTTTGCAGCCTGCTCTGCTTATGACCCTAGAAAGGACTCTCTCCAACCTGAATGATGCCAGCATAATTTTCATTTCTGCCAGCTAAATGTGCCACCTCCGCGTGCTACAGGCTTGGTTCCATCAGTATGCTCTGTTAGAGAGCTGGAAGGGAAAAATAAATTCCCTTCAGTAAAAGGAGTCATTTGTGGATTGAGGTCCTAGAATGGAACCCCCCCTCCACATTGCCACTTCTTTGTACCACTGCTGAATATCTCACTTTCATTACCTCTAAATGTATTCCTGTTACCTTTTAAAAGGTCAGCCATTTGCCTACTGTAAACAGTGTATAGTCGGTTGAGTTACTCATGCTTCTTTTATCCTTCCCCTATAAAAGGACTGTGGCAGCATGCCCTTGTCATTCCTCATGGGGAGAGTCCATCTCCCTACCCTACTGGTATTGCACTTGACCCTGTGTCTTGCTTTGGCCAGTGTGACAAATAGGCCAATAAGAAGCTTTCGATTTGATAGTGCATTCATGCTTCTCTGCTCTCTGTCATGAAAAGGACATATGCTAGAGAAGGGCCCTTGAGACTGAGTTCTAGAATGTGGAGCAGATCTAAACTCATAGCTGGGAGAAGAGCCACAGCAAATAATCTAAAGCCACCAACATGTAAAGTGAGGGACAAAAAATACTTGTAAGCTATTAGGATTTTGAGGCTATCTGTTACATGGCATCACATGGCAGACAATTAACATGGCTCCAATGACTTCCCACATCTTATAAACTTTTTAACAATTCACCAGCTTTTCCATCAGCTGATCTCTATCTCCAGGTGCTATCACTCTGCCTGGCCCCTTACGTGCTGCCATTTTCAAGATGTATGTTGCCTTGCCTTGTCTGTTCCTTTGCTTCTGATGTCTCTTCTTAACTTGGAACATTGCCCATACATATTTTCATCTGATTAACTCAGTCCATACCTCCCTAGGTACCTTCCACCAGCCCCTTACAAGGCAGCTTAGATATTCTGCCTTTACACTTGCATAATATCTGTACTGCCTTGACTATTCGACCAGCATTTATCGCACTAAGCACTGAGTCTCTAACGGGAAAAAGACAATATCATTTTTTCCTAGTGAAGTATATGGTCTATCAATAACCATCAAGCTGACTTCTCCATAAGTAATCAGCTGTAAATACATGTCTACCTCTTATGCTAAACTATAGGCTTCTGAGGAACAAGGACTTCGCAGGATACTCCAGAGTGGCTTAATTGCTTCCATATACTGTGCCCTCAGTTCTACTTGTTGAATGAATGAGGTAATGAATGACCAAACAAGCATACAAATAAACATATGGGTAAATAAATACACAAACAAACAGCTTCTGCCATAAATTAGTCTTGTAGGTTTGGGTAATGTCATTAGATATCACCAAGTCTCCCTCTCTTTATGTGAAAAACATGGATGCTAATTTATATAAATGCTGTGTTTTTTCAAGTACAAACATTCAAAGAAAAAGTATTGCCCAGTAAGCTACTTTATCTACAAAATTACTTTAGCAAGAAAAAACAAAGCAAGGAGAAACTTTTACCTTGCTCGCTTGATCAGGTGGACAGGCTTGCCCATATAGATAATTCTAGTTATTATTATTTCACAATGCTGTGATATCTTACCGCTAAAGCCTTCACCAAAACCCCAAAATGACGATCTTCCATTTTCAATGATGCGTTAATGTTTATAGCTGAATCTATTTATTCCACTGTATTTACCAGTATTTTGTGGTTTATTTATCACTGTCTCAGAAAATACATAGCTCCATTTGATTTTTCCCAGCTTGTCTACTGAAACTAAAGGAGTAATTATTCCAGAACCCTCTGAGCTATAATAGACATTAAAAGATTCAAGCACTAACTCAAATGTTTATGTTATTTTGGCCGCTGGGTTTTTGTTTTTGTCACTGGTTGATTGATAAGTTGATGACTTTAGAGTTGTCTTGGAAACTATTCTGAAAACCTATTATGAAAAAAAAATTAAGTTTATCTCAAAAGCAATCTGCCATAGTGTGACAGTTTATAATCGGCATTATACGACCACCTTCTTCTAATGCCTATAGTTGGTAATCCATAGTTAAGGTATCTTCTGGAATTAAAGGAATAGAGAAAACGATTATCTTCTTTGCCTCAGCCATTTCCACTATTCTATAAGTTGGACACTTCTAAATTTATTCAATCTAATGATGACAAAATTTAAATGTAACTGAATGCGCATGCACGCACATACACACACATAGACATGCACACCCATATATGCACACGCACTCCTTAATTTCCCAATAATAGGGACAAAAAGGCAGAGAAGGTTAGAACACTACCTCCGTCTCTTGTCAAATAGAGACTATCATACTAAACTTGACCTGTTGCCCAAGGAGTAAAAATATACTTTACAAAGAGAATGTCATGGGCTCTGGAACAGGGTCCAATTTTTCCAGAAATGTTATTAAACATTTAGAGCTCCAGCGTCCTGAGATTTTAATGAATTTAAATCTAAATAGAATTAAGTTAATTAAGGAAATTTTTGTTGATGTCAGTTGTAACAAAAACTATTTTGTATAATGAGAGAACACTTTCCATAACAAAATTCTTTTTTTAAGCCCATGCTGGAAATGGACAATTAACAAAAAAATATATCTTTTCATCTTCTAAAAACATGAGTAAAATGAAAGCAGAGGAACTTAAAAAGGTGCCATTGTACAAGCAACAAAGAAGAACCAATGGTAGCTAAAAGAGCTCAAAAGCTTGGATGTGGACAGACATTGGAAGAGCGCTTACAGTGTAGCAACATGAAGACAGCCTTGACCTAACTGCCTGTGCTGAAAAATACACATAAGAACATAGCAAGTTTGTCCTACAGAAACCCTGGGAGGATCAGCCTTTAAGGCTTTAGGAGACATGGAAAGTAGAGATGACATAGCCTCTGAGACATGAAGATTGGCTGAAATTCTATATTCCTAGTATCTAAACTCCAAAGATGCCACTCTGATACTATTAACCCAGGCAAAAGTGGGTCTCACACATATATGCTGTAAACATCTTTGTAAATTGTTTCTTTATGAAACTCTTCAAATTATCTTCTTTGACTGTAAAATCTGGTGTGGTCTTGGGACCTTGACTAGATACTGTAATTGGTACTGAGTGGGGTCAAGGACCAAACCTTCAAGATAAGATTCTGGGATTGAGCTGCTTATACATTCAAGGAATGCTGACGGCTCTTTGCTGGAAGAAACAGAAAAGAGATCATCTGGGGGCATGTGGTGGAATCACAAATATTCAACTTCTCACCAGCGGCAGCCTGGGATGAAGTCCAGATGGAAGACGAGGCATTGGGAGATCAAGTGGCTGTGACTCTAGTCACTCGGTTCACAAAACCTAGTGTTCCTGGTCACCAGGAACAACAAAATTTGTAAAGATGGGGAGTCATCTGGTTCATTATCACCCTAAGGAGCAAACATAAAGAGGGCAAAAAATTAAAAGCTATGAACCTGTGGAGAAGCTTCCTTGGCAGGTCTGAAGGAGTCCCTTATTTCTACTGATAACAGGGCAGATATGGCTAATTGATCACAAAAATCTATAGAGATGAAAGAGACTAGTAATCTATTAAGTGCTGCTTGACATTTATTGGCAGAAACATTCTTGGTTGCCTAGGAAAAAAATTAACTCAAGTTATCATGGTGGAGATCCTGGCCTCTTACCAGTTTTCAGACATAAACCAATTCACAGACTCCTAGCCCCTGAATAGAAAGGAAGGTCCATCTGCTTGGGGAAGGATCCTATAACCTGACCAAAAACGTATTCTTTCTCCAAGATTTTCCAAATGAGACTGATTTGTAGCCACTTTCCAGGGTGACGGTGCTCTGTTTTTCCAGAGAAAGAACCTAACCTTTGGGGGAGTTATTAGATATTGCCTGTGGACTTATGCTAATCCCTGAAGACCCTAAATCCCACTGAGAAGGGATTTATGCAAATCTGGTGGTAGACGGAAACTTGGCTCAATCCCACCCAACAGTGGTAAGCATGGACACCTCCTAAGATTCTTTCTTATTCCCCAGAAAGGAGGTATACTTAGTAAGTGGGAAGAGTCCACACTGAATCCCAGACTCACGAAACAAGGGCTATTATGTTAGTAATGGCCAAATGTAAGTCAATGAAACTCTGCCTTCTTGGGAATTTGCAGATTAATGTCACCTCAAAGACCTGAGAAATGTGGGTGTAATTGTTCATATACATTCTCACTCAATTCATCGGTGAAAAACCCAAGGAAAAGACTCTCTATATTTTCTCTCCTTTATCTCACCATATTCCCAATACTTCATATTGTTTATTTGTTACCTATAAAAGATGGGCACCTCACTGTGTCTTTTATTATTCTTGATGCTTAAAAAGCAGTCCATGTTTAAAATTTCTCCATAACTCTTAAAATAATAAAACAACGATGTTTAGAAATAAATTAGGGAATTTGAACCTTAGCAAATTTGGAATTCTAAGGAAAACAAATAAAAAGGTATAAAAATAAAATCAAGCCATAGTACACTACTCAGCTAAGCTATACTTAGTTAAGATTACATAGTAACTACTATCGTTTTCAAGTCAACATATGTTTAAATATACCAGAGATATTCTGGGGAAGAGACAAAAGCATAGCAGGAAAATAGTTGTGCTACAGACGAGGAAACGGAACCACAGAGAGATTAAGTGCTCAAGGTTAAGCAGCTTAACAAGTTGGGAGTCAGGCTTCCAACCCAGGCAACTTACTCTTGCCTGACACAGAACAGACGCAGATGAAATTATGTGCAAGTGCATGAAAGTATTTGTTCTTTAACACATCCCTACAGGAAATCTGGAAAGGAGATCGATTTAAGATTTTATACAGATGACTAACACCTTGAAAGCTGAATTGCTAACAATATTTATTCCTAGAACATTACTTTCAGCTCTTGGTAGATTATTTCAAGGTGAGGAGGCAAAGTTATTATTACAAATTATACCATAAAGTGGTAGCTATTACAGGAGTTCTCTTTGATTTGTTTTGTCTTGGTTCTTATTTTGGTTCCTTATGTTAGTTTTCATTTTGACTTCCTTTTTCCAGGGGACGAGTTCTCTTCAGCAATGCTAGCTGATATTCCTTGGAACACTAGAGACATATTAACCGAAAGTTGGATAGGCTTGTATTTTACAGGAAGCATATACATGCAAAGACAAGAACTGAAGTGAGGGAAATCACTTGCTTTACAATGGTCACAGTTAAGACCGTGGTTAGTGTCCCCCAGTTATAATTACATTTTCTGGATTGACTAATTATCAAAACTGAAGGGCTTGGGGCAATGCAGCCTCATTACAAAAGGTGAGAATAGAAATAAAGCAACTATTCCATTAGCAGGAACACAGAATGCTGAGAAGTTCCTTGGTCACTGAAATTTGTCATCACTAGCATGGAAATGGGGCAATGTTATCTTCTTTCTAGTGAATAGTTTTATATGCTTTAGATTCACTGATGGGCTATATTATAACCCTGATGGTCTTCGTCTCTGCAAGCTTCCCCCTCATCACTTTTTCCTCTCTCTCTTGCCTTCCTCCACCTCAGTAATTCCAAGGAAACCCAGAGGTAAGAAATAACAAAATACAATAGCATAAATAATGTAGTGCCAGATAGAGGTCAGCTTTCTATCCAAAGCAATGACAGGGTGAAGGAAAGATATAAAATGATTCAAAACTGAAGCGATTCGGTTAAAAAAAAATTCTTTATATACTCCTTTTTTTCTGCTCACCTTGCATCCTCAGCTGTTTCTAATCCAATCACTCTAGATAATCTGATTACTCTTAATGTAGTTGACATATTATGTGGTCCACGTGGACAGTGGACACAACATCCTTTTGGTTTTTTCTTTTAGAGTTCAGAATCAGCGCAAAGTACTATGGCAGGGATCACAAACCCATGTCTCTACAGGGGAAAAGCAGCTAATGGAAACGAGCAAAGTAGATTTGGCATTAGAAAAACAATAGTGTAGACGCGATGGCAAATAGCACTGGGCCCGCCCCTTCAGTGTTCGGGGAACATGACGACGGTGGGGTGGGGACACGCCTGGAGTGTACATGTCATCTCTGAAGGAGATGCCTCACCCATCTCCTGCCAAGCGTTCCCAGATCTCCTGATTCTTAAGAAAAGCCAGAAAATCTGATCGTTATATAAAATCTGGTGTTTACAGGCTACGTTGTCAATCTTCTTAAAATAACACATGAGCCATAAAGGAAAACATGTGGGAGCACCTAATGGCACTTACAGGGCACAGGTTTGTGAACTCTACATGAAAGCGAATTTCCACATTGAACAACAAACTACGTATCTAATTCAAAAGTCAAATAAAATGTTAGAGCTCCTGGAGAATGAGAAACCATCGCTTCCTGTTTCATCATTTTACCTTTGAGGAAACTGAGGACCCACATGAACTGGCCCACAAACGAGACATCAAATTAAACATATTTACTTTTAGCATTTCCTTTACGAATAGCCCTCCTCTCCTTGGTCATTTTTAATATCCAGAGGAACTTAAAGTTTATTCCTATAGGAAAAAATGGAATCTCAACACTAGAATAAAAACAGGCTGTGTAATAGCAGGTTTGTGAAAATATCCTGCTCCCTCGGGCACCATAATCTTTATTGGGTGGTCTGATGGAGCCCATCCAACACAGACATCTATCATAATACCATCACAAGGGTCCTTTAACATAAAGCTTTTTAAAGACGGCAGAGTGCAAGGGCCAGGGCCAATGAGGAGAATCTTCAATGGTCCAGCTCTGGCCGCTACCACACTTCTGAAGGAAGGGAGTGCCAAGGACACTCCAGGTGAATACACATCATTTATTCCTAGCTACTGCTTCAAAACAAGTTTATCTCTGATCTCATTAACCTGCCGCACCTCCAAGGATGTCTTTCCCCTTGAAAAGAAAGTATTCTAGCTGCCACCGTGGCCTTTTCCTCAAGAGCCTACTATAATTCCGGACAGGCTTTCTAGCCAACGTGGGGTCATCTCTTGACACAACAGGATTCTAACTGATCCAAAAGGAAGGATTCCCTAAGCAATAAATGTATCTTAAAAGAGAAGGGCATTTATGCCAAAGAAAAGCCACTTTGTTATTCCCACAGAAAGCACAAACTCCAACACCAGAGTTTAATTCCGAGTGCTTACCTGAATCAGAACCTCTCTTCTTCAAAGTTAGGTGGAAGGGTTCAGGTAAAAGAGTTACATGGCTCTCCTCCAGCAGAGTTTTCCTCTAACGTATTTTTTTAAGACTAAAAATGTAAAAAATCTACAGACCATACTAAAAAGCTAATTGAAATATAAAGCACGAAGAGAAACACATAGAGGTTTCCATGTATCCAGAAATGGAAATGTTGTTGGTGGAAATATTAACTCCTATTTTTGAAGGCAGTTTGTCAATATCTGGTAAAATTAAAAATACATAGTTCCCCTGACCAGGATTTTCCATGTCTGGGACTCTATCTCATAGATATATAAGCACAGGCTGGTAAACACATATACACTGAACAAAACACGGAAAGAGGTGAGTGGCCATCAATAAGCTATGGATATGACTACCTGAATAATCATGTCATGTCCATGCCAGTTATTACTATACAGTCATTCACAAAATCAAATAGAACTGTATTAGATGGCTTGAGGAATTATAATGTACAAGTTTCATGAGAAAAGCAAGACACAGGGAAGTGTGTGCATAATCTGATCTCATGTGACCCCACTGTTTTAACATTAACAATTACCAAGAGGTTCTTGGTCTACAAGTCTGAGGGTATGTATTCATGTATGTGTGTGTGTGTGTGTGTGTGTGCGCGTGTGTGCGTGTATAGAATTATGTGAGTGAAGAGAAAAATATGGACAAGTACAAGATAGGTTATTAATACGAGTCTCTGGGGAAATGGGGAGGTTGATGGAGATGAGAGAAAGAGGAGAGGAAGTCAAATGCTCCCACCAAGAAAGAAGAAACAAAAGAAAAAAAATATTGTCTTTATAAGTACACAATCATGCACTTAGGTAAAAGTATGTATATATATAGAGAGAGGTGGATATCACTATAATTTTTAAAATTTTTTTTCTTTTAATGTTTATTTATTTTTGAGAAACAGAGAGAGACAGAGTGTGAATGGGGGAGGGGCAGAGAGAGAAGCAGGCCTCAGGTTCTGAGCTGTCAGCACAGAGCCCGACATAGGGCTTGAACTCACAAACAGCAAGATCATGACCTGAGCCGAAGCCAGACGCTTAACCAATTTAGGGGTGCCACCCAGGCACCCCTAAAATTTTTTTTTAATTTAAAACCACACACAATAAAATAGATTCATGCATTCAAATAACAAACATAATACAAGATCTGGGAAATGACAAACTGCTTTCCAACTCTATAATAGGGCTCTGCGATCTTTGTTCTGATTTTTTCTTTGTTCTCAATCTGCAACTGTTCAAAACCTGCACTTTAATTACTAATTCTCTCTGAAGTAGATTTCTCTGCCTTTCACACTCGCCTTTATTCTTGGCATGCATGTGCTTGAGAAGTTTCTCCTTGATTGGAACATATCCTATTTGCATGCCTGTTTTATCTGGAGCCTCCTTCAACTTGCAGGACAATCCAGGAGTCTGCTCCTCTCTTGTTGCCCTCTCCCCCTGAGCACTTCCTGTTCCTCCCCTGGGAGTCTCTAGCATATTATGACGGTGCAAGAGCAATTTTTATGGTGCTTGCGTATATCTGCCAGAATAGTAGCTTCACGACTGGGTCCAAGCTGAAAAATACTCACAAAATGTGCTGGAGACTCCAGTTTCTATGCCATTTCATTAACCTCTCACTCCCTAAGCCTATAATAATCTATGAACATTGAAAGTTTCGTGTTACATATGTGGTAGGTTTCATAGGAACCAACCCTATTTCTAGCCTTTCTGGTGAGGATTACATTTGCCAGTGGACACATAATGAGGCCCACCACATTTTCATAGGAAGTTGCAGTAACTATGAAACTACTTTTCTATGCCATGCAGACTATTGTTAAAAATAAAGAAGTTTTTTTTCTCTTTAAGATTATAGAGAAAAGGAAGAAGAAACTGCGATGATTCACTGTAAAGAATAATTTATCTCTAGGACCCTCTAAATTCAAGCTGACACTATTCCTCTTCTCAAGTGCATGTGACATGCATTTACTCACCTCTACTTTGGGAAAAAGAAAATTTCACTATAGATATATAGATAAACTTTCTCCTTACAAAATAGAGCCATGTTTAATTTTATAATGCATCTGTTACAATGTATTATAGGACAATACATACCTAATTATTCATTCAAATAAGCAAGAATATAATTTTCATCCTTCATATAGACAAAATTAATTTTTTAATTATTTTATTTTATTTTGTTTTTGAGAGAGAGAGAGATTTTTAAGCCAGGCAGAGAGAGAGAGGGAGAGAGAAAGATAGAGAGAATCATAAGCAGGCTCCATGCTCAGCACAGAGCCTGACATGGAGCTTGATCTCATGACTATGAAACCGTGACCTGAGACAAAATCAAGAGTCAGACACTGAACCAACTGAACCACCCAGGTGTCTCTAGATAAAATTAGTTTTTAAAAATGCTCATTTTTGAGTGACAGGGGTGTTCCCATAAAACAATAATGAGATTGTTTATCATTATAACCTTCTAGAGGGTAATTTTGTAATATATCTCGAAAGTCGTAAACTCTCACACTCTTTGACCAATCATTATACATTTAGATACTTATATTAAGGACTGATTCAAGGTGATCACAACGATTCATGATCAAAGTTGTTTATGAGGAATTGAACCAAATATCCAATCATGAAGGAATGGTTAAATGAAATATAGTATAACCATATGATACAAGTGCATGGTTAAAATTATTATTTTATATCAGAAAATCATGCACAAGTAAGACAATATTAATAAATAACACCGATCGGAAACCACGATGTGTAAAACGGAACTAATACTGTTTGAGAAACCTATCTATCTAATTTACCAAATAATTATATATACACAACTAAATATATTTTTTTAGAAAAGAATAGGAGATGAACCAAACTAAGAATTATTATTTCTGAATGGTATCACCGATTATAGGAGATTCTTTATTTTACTTTTTATTCTGAAAATTCTACAATACATATGTACGACTTTAACAACTTACTTTTTAAAAGGCCATCAAACATAAATAGAAGATGTTATGGATAGAGGAAAAGGCCCATTACCCCACACTTTCTTCCTCTCCTTTCCACATTTAGGAGAGTTGATGTCCTCCACTGTTTATGAATTCCCTGATAGATGGACAATTTGGTTCCTCTCACTTTTCTGCTACTAACAAGAGTGCTTCAATAGGTATGATTGTGCAAGTCTCCATTTTCTACCATGTAATATTTTTTGTAGCCTATGCTTAAAGCAGATACAGCAAAATGTTAATATTTTAAGAGAGGATTCATGGATTCCTGTCATATTATTTTCTGACTCTTCGCTATGCTTGAAATATCCCATGAGTAAAAGATACATTAAATGTAAAGCAGAGGTATGAAATAGTATTTTATGTTTTTTGTTACATTTAAAATAAAATTACTATTATTTGGTTAAAAGTAGAAATACATTTTAAAAGCAATGTGCCCATCCTGGTAACGAAAACATCAATTAAATCAAACGTTCTGTTAGGAAACCAGAAGCTTTAGCGCTTGATACCACGTGTCTGTATTTATTACAACAGGACGTACGCAAAGGCCATCTCTGCACTTTAATTAAAGTCAATTACTTGGTAATTGCCCTGGAAAATTTTTAAAGAACTTTAAATCACATAAACCATATAGCAACTATTAGCGACTATTGAACCTGTGAGAAATGATTGCTCTCTTCGCTTTGGCCAAACATAAGTGATACTTCTCTTTATAATATATTTCTAGAACTAATTCTATAAGCCAGGAAATGGAGAATAAAAACAAGAGCATTTAAACCAGGAATCAGCTACATGAGACTCTTTCTGTAAATCTGCATCAGACTTAGAGTTTTGTTATCGGTGGTTGTGATAAGCTAGCCAAACTTTCCCCCATGGGCCACAAAAGACCCTAGTGTTGATAATCTAGCACTTATTTGCCCCCTTTCTCTAGGGAAAAAGGAAGAACTAATAAACTGTAATTACTAAGCTGTCATACCAGGTTTTATGTGTCACCTATAAGAAATTAGTTATATATAATGCTGAAGAGACCCGCAAGTGTAGTGTTTAAAATACTAGCCAAAAAACAAAGTTCTATCAGAAATGCAGCTTACTGTCTGTTCAGTGTTTTACAGAGAGAATTAAAGAGAACTGTCTCCTGGTGCTTCCAATGGGGCAAAAGAGTTATAATTGAATATCACCTCTCATCTCTGCCAAAATAGAGATCATAAAGATCAGAACACCCCCTCTCTTTACAATCATCTAATCATCATCTCTCCACACACTTTGTGACATAATTGTCCTGAGTAGGAAAAAGAGGAACAGTCAAGGTTATTTGACTAGCCTCTGTCTCTTGGTTTCCTTACAATTTCACACTTCTGCATTTTAAGAAGTATCAAAGTAAGGTTTACTTCAAAGAAGGGAGGTGCTGTTACCTCTGACAAGTTTCTAAGAGAATGATGTAGTATTATGTACCCAGAAAGAGAATCATCTTAGTGAGAGAAACTTCTTGTACTTAGAATAACTGAGTTGTACAATTTTATAGCTCAATAAATGGATGCTGAATTGAATTTTTGAGTGAAGAAAACACAGAATTTGGAATTCTGGCTCTAGGGAAGTAGCTTGCAACAGTCTGACCTTCTCACTGAGAGCAATGAGAAAAGTTAAGCAAAATTCAAAATCAGAAAAAAAAGTTTGAGAGTGAGTGTGGCAACCAGCTCTTGAGACATCAGTAGCCCAAAGAGAAAAAAACTGCAGAGTTCTGAGCCATAATTCGATGATACGGTTCTTTTTCCTCAGCATTTGCTGATTCTAGGTAGGATGCTGCATTATGTAGAGTAAAAATCATGGGAAATATAGCAAAGAGCACAGGAGACCTATTATAAAGGTCCAAAGGTGCAAAGGTCCAGCATAGATGTAATCGGAGACCTCAGAGAGGAGGAGAGAGATAATGGGATGGTAACAATATTGAAGAGATATTGTCTCAACACTTCACAAAACTGGTGAAAGACATTACGTTACATATTTTAAAAAGTGTTAAAAGCTCTAAGCAAAATAAATACAAACAAAACTATACCCAAGAATATCCTTATAAGACTACCAAAAATCAAAGACAGAGAAGTTCTTGAAAGCAGTCATAGATAAAAGAAATATTAGCTTCAGTGGAACACGAATAGGAGTAGTATTCACCTTTTAATGAAATTATGACAATTAAAAAAACAATGGGATGGCATCATTTTTTGTTTTAATTTTTATTTAAATTCCAGTTAGTAAACATACAGTGTAATATTAGTTTCAGGTGCACAATATAGTGATTCAACACTGTGGGATGGCATCTTTAAAAGATTGGTAGACAGTAACTACCAATCTAGAATTCTGTAAGAAGTGAAATTGTTCTTTAAGGTAAAAGTAAAATATTGGCATGCCTGCGTGGCTCAGTTGGTTAAGCGTCTGACTCTTGATTTCAGCTCAGGTCATGATCTTATGGTTCGTGAGTTCAAGCCCTGTATTAGACTCTGCAGTGACAGCATTGAGTCTGCTTAGGATTCTCTGTCTCCCTCTCTCTCTACCCCACCTCTCAAAAATAAATAAATAAGCATAAAGAAAAAGATAAAAGTAAAATATAGAAATATCCAGATAAGCAACATCTGGGACAATGTATGGTCAGCAGACATCCACTACAGCCAAATAAACTGATCTCATGTGGCAACATGGAAATTCAATAAAGAATAAACATAATGAAAAAAGTAAATGTATGAGTATATAAAAAAAGATTTATAAACAATAACCATATGGATCCAAACATCGTTATCACTAAGAGAGGTAAGTACTTAACTGTAATGAGTATCTATAAAAATCCTATAGCAAACATCCTACTTAATAAAATGTTGGAAGTGTTTGCCTCCAAATTAAAAAGAAGGGACCACAGATTCACAAAAATGTCACAGAGTCACCTTATTATATAATGGCTCATAACAAAGGTTTTAGTTAACACCATTCTACACATGCTTTCACACCTAACACACGTGTTAAATGAGGTCAATGGTGGATAAATAACTTCTCTAAAATCAAATATCCTTGTGATGGCAGAGGGGGGATTATAGTCTAAAACTCTTGGCTGTGAGTAAAAACCACTTTTCACAAACACACTTGTCTGACCTCAGTGAACCTTCTAAAGATTTCCTATTATCATCTTAAATGATCCCTACAATTTTGCAAAACATTTTCACTTACCACCTTAAAAAGAAAAAGTGACAGGGAGAGTATTACTATTTTTATTGAACAGAAGGTCCTAGCCAGTATTGCTAGGCTAGGAAAAAAAGGAAAAACAAGAAAGAACACATTAAAACTATTATTTATATAGAAAAACCCCAAAGTAACTATAAAATATTTGAATTAGCAAATGAATGTAGCAATGTGGCTAGACAGAATATCACTATACAAAATCAATTGTATTTATATTCCTGAAAAATAAATAGAAAACAAAAAAGCTAAAAGCTATTATTTAAAATAGCTTAAAATGCCAACATTTAAAATAAGCCAAAATAATCAAATATCTAGAAATAAACATAACAAAAGATATATACAAAATCTACACCAAGTATTACAAATAGTATTGAGAAACTTTTAAGAAATCTTAAATTAATGGAAAAATATGATTCATATATGAATTGGGAAACAGTATTTAATTTTTTTTTTAAAGAGAGAGCACAAGAGAGACAGAGCACGAGTGGAGGAAGGGCAGAGAGGGAGACACAGAATCCAAAGCAGGCTCCAGGCTCTGAGGTGACAGCACAGAGTCCAATGTGGGGCTCAAACTCATGAACCATAAGATCATGACCTGAGCTGAAGTAGGACACTTAACTGACTCAGCCACCCAGGTGGCCTGAAAAACAGTATTTTAAAGACATATCTCTCCAGATTGATCGATAAACTTAGGACAATTCCAACCAAAATCCTAGCATTTCTTTTTTGAGTCCTTGAAATTGGATTCAAAATTGATAAATGGATGGAAATGCAAAAAAAAAAAAAATACTCAAGACAAAGGGGAACAAAGCTAAAGGACTCACATAATTTGTTATCAAGGCTTATTTTAAATTACTTGTACCCTATACTACAATTTCTCAGGTAAAGAACCATAAATAGAACTATGGAACAATTGTTGGGTCAATTGGGTATCCATCCATAAAAAGTAAAATTTGAAGCCTGTTTCACAATCTATGCAAAAATCAATTCCAAACAGATTGGAGATCTAGATGTTAAAAGCAAAACGATAAAGCTTTTAGAGGCAAAAAGCAAAAACAAAAACATTTATCTTGATGAGGGAAATGAGTTTTTAGGCATGATATGAAAATCTATAGCCATAAGGAAAAAATTATAAATGAAATATTAAAACAAAGAACTTATCTTCATTAAAGATATCATTAAGAGGATAAAAAATTTAAAAAAGAGAGAATAAAAAATCAGCTCTCAACTGGGAGAAGATATTCACAATGTAAATTTCTAGTAAGAGATTTATATCTGGAATATACTAAGAAATTCTAGTGATTAGTAAGAAAAAGTCAGAAAACTAAATAGAAAAACAGGTAAAAGACTTAAACAGTCATTTTATGAGGAGTACATATAGTCTGTAAGCACATGGAGAAGTGTATGGAATAACTAGAATTCTCTTTTACTCACTTGCATATTGGTATAACCACTTTAGGAAACTGTACTGTAGAATCTACTAAAGATGAACATGTTCATAATTCATGACATGATATTTGCACTGCTACATATATGGCCACAGACGTGTTCCCTAAAAATATGCACCAAAATATTCCTTGCAGCACTATTTGCAATAGCTAAAAGAAATTTGAAAAAGGAAAAAAAAAACTAGAAATAATTCAAATGCTTATCAAGAACAGAATGGCTAATCAAACAGTGCTTTAGTCAAGTATGAAATACTGTATGGCAATGGGAACTGGTAAACTGGGGTTTGGGGTAATCAAATGAATAATCTCACAAATGAAATTTGGAACAAAATGAACCAAACAAAAGAGAACTTACCATATCATTTTATTTATGGGTGGGTGGGAGACGGGAGAAAGAGGGTGAGGATTAAAGAGTACATGTATCATGATGAAAAATAAGTAAGATGATAAAAAAGAAAGAAAGAAACTTATACTATGAAAGAGAAATTTGATAATCTGTAGAAATATTTATCACTATGTGATTTTGTTGACCAAAATAATGTGTTAAACCAAGATTTTCAAAATAATGAAACATACTGAATTACATTGTTTTCAAGAAAATGAACAGTTATCTTTCTTTACTGAGATAAATTAGGATTTTTTTACTATTAATAAATAAATTTTTCTTTAAAAAGTTCAGAAGCAAAACTGATCTATGGAATTAGGAGTCAGGATGGTGGTTACCTTTTGGAAGTTGTGCCCAAAGAGTCACAAAGATGTCTTTGGGCTGTTCCTGGTTTTCTGTTTTCTGATCTGTGCGATGGTTCTTATCTGTGTTCGTTTTGTGAAAATTCACTAGGTTAGACACTTATGAAGCATGCAATTTTCTATATGGAGGTTACACTTTGATGAAATTTTAATTTAAAAAATAAGCTTGGAAGACAGAAGCCCCTTTGTTATTCATAATCATAGAACATCAAGAGGAATATTCGGGTAAATGTGTCCCATAGGGCCATGAAAGGTAGCAAACGAATGGAAAAGCAGAGGGTATATGAATATGGTGCGGCAGAAAGTGTCAATACTGAAAATTGACTCAAACCCTCCCCTTTTCTCAAATTACTTAACAGTTCTCCACTGTCTTTCTTTTTTTTTTTTTAATATAATTTATTGTCAAGTTGGCTAACATACAGTGTATATGGTGTGTTCTTGGTTTTGGGGATAGATTCCCATGATTCATCACTTACATACAACACCCAGTGCTTATCCCAACGAGTGCCCTCCTTAATGCCCATCACCCATTTAACCCATCCTCCCACCCAACACCCCTCCAGCAACCCTCAGTCTGTTCTCTGTATTTAAGGGTCTCTTACAGTTTGCCTATCTCTCTGTTTGAAACTTTTTTCCCCTTTCCCTTCCCCCATGGTCTACTGTTAAGTTTCTCAAGTTCCACATATGAGTGGAAACATATGATATCTGTCTTCTCTGACTGACTCATCTCACTTAGCATAATACCCTCCAGTTCCATCCACATTGTTGCAAATGGCAGGATTTCATTCTTTCTCATTGCCAAGTAGTATTCCATTGTGTATACAAACCACGTCTTCTTTATCCATTCATCAGTTGATAGACATTTGGGATCTTTCCATAATTTGGCCATTGTTGAAAGTGCTGCTATAAACATTGGGGTACATGAGCCTCTATGAATCAGCACTCCTGTAACCTTTGGATAAATTCCTAGTAGTGCTGTTTTTAATTTTTTGAGGAACCTCCACACTGCTTTCCAGACTGCCTGCATCAGTTTGCATTCCCACAACAGTACAAGAGGGTTCTCCTTTCTCCACATCCTTGCCAACATCTGTTGTTTCCTGATTTGTTCATTTCAGCCACTCTGACTGGTGTGAGGTGGTATCTCAGTGTGGTTTTGATTTGCATTTCCCTGACGATGAGTAACATTGAGCATCTTTTCATGTGTCTGTCGGTCATCCAAATGTCTTCTTTGGAAAAGTATCTACTGATATCATCTGCCCATTTCTTCACTGGATTATTTATTTTTCGAGTGTGGATTTTGGTAAGTTCTTTATAGATTTTGGATACAAATCCTGTATCTGATATGTCATTTGCAAATATCTTCTCTCATTGAGTTTTGTTGACGGTTTCCTTTGCAGTACAGAAGCTTTTTATCTTGATGAGGTCCCAATAGTTCATTTTTGCTTTTATTTCTCTTGCCTTCAGCAGATCTCCACTTTCAGTCTAACACAAACTATGGGAGAGAGTGTCTACACAGTTATAAATATCATCTATACACAATCCAACAACTCTCTGGATAACTTTCCGCCCAACAGTCTGTGAAATTTCATTATTGAGCTCAAGGAAAAGGGAGAAGATCTCTGGAAATTCCCAAGCAGAAGAGGAACTATATTTGAACTACGTAATTCCCAGTAGCAGATGCTAAAAACAGCCAGGATGAATGACTGTTTGCAAAATATTGAGACATATATTTGTGTTTCGAGGAAATGTATTCGAGGAATTTCTATCATGACTTCTATTTCAGTCAACCGAGTGATCATCACGCAATATTTCAATCACCAATAATTTAGGTCACTATACCAGGTTGATGTTAAGATACACTATAAATACAATTACATTTATCAAAATTTTTGCAAGAGGAAGCTACAGGGAAAAATTTTAAATATATATATTTCTTCTTTCCACAAATTAGGCATTTGCTTCTCAAAAACAATCTGATGTTTATAGAGATTTTGACAGACTAATGATAGATACATTTTTATGACAGGACAAGTACTAGTTTCAAGATAAAAGAGCAACACGAGGTAATAAAACATTCAAGTAAGACAAACATCTCACAGAGGTTCCGATTTTGCCGTCTGACCATCTAGAAAAAATGGAGAAAGCACACCAGCTACGGTTAAATCGGCACCCTGCTAACCAAATGGCCGTAAGCACTCCACTGCAGAATAAATTATTTAAGCTTTCTGAATTTTGTTGTCTATTACAGTAGTTACTCAACACAGATTACACCTTGAATTTTGACATCAAAGTAGTCATTTCAATTCTGTATCTTAGGGAAATTTCATAACAGAAAAACCTGAAGGATTGGGCAAAGAAGACTGACCTTTTTGTCTTTTGCTACCTGGAGAATTGTTTAGTCTTCTTTCTGTAATATTTATGTCTTCAGTAAGGAGGGTTCACTCTTAAAAAACCAGGATACCAGTTTCCTAACAGTGCACAAGAAAAGGAAGGCAGAGCTCTTGTCTCCTGAATGATAAATCAATGAAACAGATCTCACAATTATTGAGTACTAGGCACTTAATTCTCATAACAACCCTCTGAGGGCATCATTATTATCCTATTTGACAAACGTAGGAAAAGATGCTTAAAGAAGCAAACACTGTGTGCAAGTTACACCGCCACTAAGTTCCACATCCTGAAGGGACATGGCCTCATTCACTATACTCAGGCCATCTTCCTGTCTCTGTATTTACTAGACCAGAAAAATAAAGGTAGCTCAGTATATTCAAATTTATGCTTACAAATTTGCTACTCAACTCAACTGATCTGGAACATTCTCTGAAGGTAGATCTATTACAATGTGGTAGAGAAAGTCCTGAACTTTGAGTTAATTCACCTGTGACCTAGACCTGTGTCTCTCTGTGTAGGCCTGAGGAAATCACCAGTCTCTCTGAATACCAGTTTTGCCCATTTGTAAAATGAAATGACTGGTCTCAATGCATGGGTTTCGAACTGCTAGATGTTGTTTTAGGAGTTATGCAGAGTTGGTTCAGAGATCACTGTGGGTTAGGATTACATGGCTGCCTGGATTTATAGTCCAGATTCTTCATTCTCCTGGAACAGAATTAAATATACACCCTTCGGCAGTGGTCTCATGGGGAGTAGGGTGTTCCCTGAACCTTGAGTCCGTGTGAATTGTTCCATGTGAATTGTTCTGAACCATGAGATATTAGCAGACGTGATGTGATTGGAGGCTTGAAATGTGCCTGGGGCTAGAGCTTGTCCTCTTACATTTCATAATTTTCGTAAAAAGAGCTTCTCTCTCGTACTGCCAGACCCTTTAACCCAGGACCCACATGAGATACACGAAGACCGCACCTGAGCCCAACCAACAACCTAGAGCACAGACCAGAAGGCAATCTGAAGGACAGCCATCCAGAGAAGCCCAGCCTACACCATCAGAATTTCATGAGAACAAATGCTTGTTGGTGTAAGCTACTGAGATTGTCGTGGTGTTTGCAGCATAAACTCCCTAAGAAAGAGCATTATGGGAAGACATTGCTAGAGAGGATCCAGAACCCCCTAACTGTTGCTTCAGCTCTGTTTATATATTTGGCAGGCTCATAACATTTCCCTTGAAAAACAGGTCCCCAGCCAAAAGTTTGAAAAACACTGACATAGATGATAACTTACATCCCTTTGGGGAAATAAGATTTCATGATTCAAGATTCCATGATTCAAAGTCCATTGTTTAATAAAAATAATAAAGTATCTATTGGAAAATGCAGTATATAAGACTGACTAACTCCACAAATGAGCCCATCAGGAGATAAACATGGACCAAAATATTTCCACATAATAAGGATTGCAATGTGGTGGGACGACATTCTGGCATCTATCAATATGTGGGATCTTATCCATATTTTAGTGAACAAAATTATGGCACAGAAGACAATAAATAAACTGGAAACTGTTGGTAATTTAAATAATGCAGCTGCTTTTTGGCTAGCATTATCCTCTTAATTATTTCATCATCTCTCGGGTGAGGGTTATTGGATCGTTATTAATGTGTTTTTTTTTTCCACTTTGTGTATCAGAAATTGACACTCACTGGTTTAGAGGTATTCAGAATCAGGGCCCTAGCCTTCCTGCATCTCTAAAGGTCCAATAGTCTTTTCAATGCAGATGCTTTGCATTGTAAGCTGTAAAGAACCAGGACTTAGACTCAGGGGTCCAAGTTTCCACACCGACTTCTGCCACACAGCTAGTTGTTGACCCCAATCAACTCATTGGATCTCCCTTCACCTGTGTGCTTACCTGGGAGGAAGGCACCTGGCCCAGAGTACCTCTAATGTGCCTATCAGCTTCCAGCTCCCTTCAGGATTTGTGATAATGACATCAGAAATGGTGTCAGAGACAGTAACATCAGACTGGCTTAAGACTGATATGGACAGTTTGGAAAAGCAAGAATTCTGAAACAGCGGTGTTGGCTAGGTGGAGTAAGGGTCACAGAGGAAAATACTGTCTGACCCACCCTGAAAATCATGCATAGTCACAAATAGTATCTCTACGTTCTCTGAGCCAGGACATTTCCAGTGGACAGCTTTAGTAAACCGAGGCTACACTCTCAAAGGTAATAACTACCTGCCTTAATCCCAGGTAGAACATGCTTCTTGGCCAAATCTTGTCATCAGTCCGTCACAATATCCCATGCATTATATGACAGAGGTCAAGAACTAGTGGCCCACACTCCGCTTATATTTGGCAGGCATGGTGTTTAAAAATATAACTTTATTGCTAATATTTAAAAACCAGGAATCCCCCCCAAAAAAATTCAGATTTCTGGGTTGTTTTTTTTATAAAGAACTAGAAGATTTGGCAACTGCTGAGTCTGTATTCCAACGTAGCAACAACTGGCCAGACTTAAGAAGGAGCTGCCTCCTTCGGATGGGGCCTGTGGTTCCTGGTGATCAACAACTTTGCTCCTTCTCTTCTATTCATTCTGACCACCTGCTTGGGCCCCATCCATGAACTCTGAGAGACCCAAGGAAAATACAAGGGGTCTGGCCTGCAGGTTTCCAACAATCATACTATAAAGCAAAACCAGTGAAGTATGAATTGTGCTGGGCATAAGCATTTCAGATCACCAGAGAAGCCTACGAGTATTACATAAGAAATATATATATTAGGTGCCTGGGTGGCTCAATCGGTTAAGCATCTGACTTGGGCTCAGGGCATGATCTCACAGTTCATGGGTTTGAGCCCTCCATTAGTCTCTGGGCTGACAGCTCAAAGCCTGGAGCATGCTTCAGATTCTGCATCTCCCTCTCTCTCTCTACTTCTTCCCCGCTTGCATTCTCTTTCTCTCTTTTTCAAAAATAAACAAACATTAAAATATTTAATAAAAGAAATATTCATATATGTTGAGTAGCCTCATTTGAAAACATAAAATAAAGGCGCATTTTTCAAGTCCGAAAAGATTTTGCAAAACTGATTCATTTTACTTTTTGCCCACAATTGTATTATTATTAGTATGGAGAGTCCAACTTCCCTCAAAGTCCACGTTAATGTAGTACTAATAATGGGAGTTTTCAGAATCGTCTAAGCAGTGGTCAGGAATACCTTTAGGTGTCCCACTCAACTCTACTCTTGGATTTTTCACTAGAAATTACAGAAAATATGACTTCTGGCAAGGAAAAGTTGGTTCTAGCTGTTAAACTTTTATTTTCCCCCGTAACACGGATAGTGGTTCTCAAATTTTTAGCTGTGTCAGAATCACCTGGGGGGTTTGTTCAAGCACAGATCGCTGGGCACCATCCCTAGAGCTTCTGATTCAGCAGGTCTGGGCGGGGATTGGGAACTTGCGTTCCTAACAAGTTCCTGGCGATGCCAATGCTGCTGGCCCTAGCAGCGCGCTTGGAGCAACACTGAAATAGCACAACCACCTATCCGGCTTCAGCTTTTCCATTTGTAAAGCAAGGGTGAGGTCTAATTCCCTCTGAAGTTATTTATTTATTTTTCTTTATCAACAACAGTGTAGAAAACCAGTTTTCTTTCCTTGCAACGAAACCTCATGCAATTATGTTTTCTTCCTTTCTGGACATGCAATGAGTTTAACACTGAGTAACGGCAAAAAGGCTCTTTATTGGGCAAACTACATTGTTGTTTCTCAGCATTTCTAGCGTGTTCCTCCTGAGAAAAGGCAGTCTTATTTTCTTTCCCTTTGTGCTTCTTTAGAAAGTAGGAAAGGATGGGAAAGTTCTAAATCCACACACATTTAAGAAGTTTGAGAATAATTATTGCTGAGAATAATAATTTTATCTTTAGCTTTAATTTATGAGTCAAAAGATAAATCATATGATTTAAAAAAAATAGGGAGGCATCCACTACCTTTTAATTAATGAACCTCATTGTGTTTTTTTAGCACAAGGATTCCACATTTTAAGATGGTTCCGAATGAGCTTCAGTGATTGATTATTTACTGTAATCTTTCCTGCGCTAATGAGGCACAGAGACCGTTTGTAAGATGTCAATACAATTTGATCCTGTCAAAATAAATTTCATTTGACTCATATTCTCCCTTCAGGGTCACCAGTCAGAGACTGATCAGTAATTTAGTAGGGGTTGGCCTTCCTCAGAAATAATTTCCTAATAACCATAAATATAAGCTAGCCTCTAGGCATCTAAATCCAAATGCCATTTCTTGTTGGTGAAAACACCACTAACACTACAAGTCAGCTCATTTTTTGCAGCTATTTGCTCACGGAAGAGACCTTTTCATTCCCCTTCATATTTTTCTTTGTGGGAAAAAGAAAACATATAATTATATGTCTATATGTGTATGCATGTATGTGTATATATATATATTTATTTACATATATATACATAACCCAAATTACTGAATAACTGTATGAGTATATATAAATACATATGCAGACTTTTGTTGGGATACAGCATATATCAGCGCACTCATATTAAGATATAGCTTGATGATTTTTACACGTGAAAACACTCAATGCCTGCCACCAGGGAAAGCTACAGAGCACTTCCATAACCTCAGGCCCAAGTCATTATCCAAGTCACTGTCTGCAACTCTCCACCGCCCCCCTCCCCAGGTAATCATCAGTCTAACTTCTGTCATTACCAATTAGTTTCCCCCATTCTTTAAGTTTATGTAAATAGTACCAGTCAGTAAATATATCCTCTTTTGTGTCTGATTTCTTTCACACAGTCTGATGGCTATTACACGGATCCATACTGTTGCATATATCAGGCGTTCATTCCTTTTCATTGCCATGCTGTATGAATATACCATGACCTCTCCGCCCATTCTTACGTTGATGGACATTAGGCTTGTTCCCAGTATAGTTAGATTGCACTGCTACAAAGGTTTCCATACTTGTCATTCAAGCACCTTGAAGGTTCTCTGTTACCTATCTGAGAGGACATTGGTAAAATGGCTTGTTCAATGGTCCTGTCTTTTTTAGATTTTATCAATTTGCATGTGGCTTTGACATGATGCTTGTTTGTGCCTATATATAACCAAGGCGTGGGGGGAGGGGTGGATATGAAAGGAAAGTGGAGCCAACTGTAAGAATACTACCAATATGTCCCCATTTATCTCCTCAAAATAAATTGAGACTGAGTCTATCTGGAGAAGTTTTATGATACGATAATCTGAGAGCCACAACAGACATCAAGAGGCCAAGTCATGCCAAGCACCCTCAGGCAGATATGATGTTACATGTACAATTAAGACCAGAGAGGTTTAGAGACTTTTTCAAAGTCACACAGCTGGTAAGTGACCTTTGCAGTGATCCTAGAACCCAGTAGCATTGGGATAACAAGTCAAGTCTTTGTGTTGTTCAAACTGCCCTATACTAGGGTGCCTGGCCAAAGGGGTGGGAGGGAGGGTGAGAGTCAACCAATTATTGCAAGTAAAACACTAATTGGGGAACCCAAGCAACTCGCTTTTGCAAAGACTGCTAGATCACTCTGGGGAATGTCATTGGTTACTCCTGGGCGCCATCTTGGCAGGAGAGCCTTGGCCCCGTTCTAATCACTGATGGTGGAAGCAGAGCCATTTCAAGGATAAAGTACCTGAGGAATTGCCCTAGATATTGAAAGGAGCTGTCAATTCCCTTCAAGATCAGACTTGTCCTTTCTTTTCCACCCTGCACTGTCAAAAAGAAAGCAGTTTTTTGGAGGAGAGAGGGCAGCTAAACTAGCTGGTGTTTAAAAGAGCCCATGACTCATGTGTTTACATAATCGGCCCATTCTACCACTACCACTCCCAATTAAAGACAATCTCTTCTTCCAGGCCCCCTCCCAGGCTGCCTGTTATGCTGATGTGAGTGATTTTCTCTTCCAGTCTGTCCTTGATGCTCATTTTCACCAGCATAAACAAACCCACGATGGGTGAGGAAACAGGGACAGAATATGATTTACTTCTTCCACCTGTCATGATGTACTTGTGGGGGCTGAGTAGGAATTAGCAAGGGCTGTTGTTGGGTCTTACTGGGAACAGTAATTCAGTATTTATTGAGTTAATCCCTCTTGTCTTCCTGTTGATAGATTCTCATGCCAGGTTCCACAATAGAGACTAGAAATAAACCAAATCAGACAGAAAATAGAAGGACTAGCAGAAATGAACTCAGCTCATTGCAATTCTGTAATTAAGTCACAAATCCCTTCTCTCAATTTTAATGGAATAAATTCAGCGAATGTTTACTGGACACCTATTAGGTTCCATGGATACAAAAATAAGCCACAGTCTCTGTCATCAAGAAAGTTTCTATTTAGAAGGGTAATTGGGACAAATGCAGCTTCAGTTTCTTTGCTCATTCATTTAATAATAGATGTTGAGTTTCTGCACTCTTCTAAACACTGTGCTAGGTTCTCAGCATGCATATATGAATAATGTTAGCTTCACGGTCCAGAATGGCAATAACATAAGGCAGAATAACAGAATCACAGCAGTAGCAAAGGCATATTCTACAAATATTAGCCCTACTCTGTGTTGGACACTCAGGATAGGATGATAAAAAATACACACAAGAATGAATCTTCTCATGGTTTTCTGGGGGAAAAAACAAATAAAAAAGAATATTGTAGATTTTGGTATATGCTATAAAAGAGAGCATTAATAAATATTATTAACGATGAATACATAAATAATAATCAAAAACAACCATCAGTAAATTGTTATATGCCCAACTGTGTGCCTTTAACATCTAGTTTTTTAAAGTGAGTCTTCAAAATAAACCCTATGAGCTATTTATTATACCAGATTTGCAGAGGACAAAAATGAGGTTCAGAGAGGTGAAGAATTTTCCCAAGGTCACATAGCACTGCTGCGGCAGAGCCAGAGATTTGAACACAGATCCCTCTGCCTCCGGAGTCAGAGCTCTTAACCTCGACACTGGAAAGTGCTTTGGCAGCTCAGCGGAGGGAAAGGGGATGGTGATGAGGGGGAGGAAATACCACACCTGGTCAGAGGTAGGATTTGAAATGTCTCCTAGAGGAGTTATTTCATTTTATTTTTTTAATGGTTATTTACTTTTGAGAAAGAGAGAGAGACAGAGTGTGAGCAGGGGAGGGGCAGAGAGAGAGGGAGACACAGAATCCAACTGGGCTGCTAGTGCTTTGGAAGGAACAAAAATGCTTGCCCTCATGTCCCTCTACTCAACGTGTTAATGATAGCAATGAGGGGGGTATCTGTCCTTGTTTAGAATACCTGCCTGCTGCTGGGCCTCACAGAAGCCACACATAACCTGGTGAGGTCATCCCTCATAAGGAAATCAGACGCTGTCTTCCTTTGGGAAGTAACCCTCTCCCCATGGTATGTAACACCGTTCTGATCTTTCCCTCACCTTTCCATCCATTTCTTCCTTTATCTCCAGATTATTAGATTCTTGAGGAAGAGAAGCATGTTTCACTTGGTTCTGGATTCTCCAGCACCCAGTACATTGCCTGGAAGGTAGCAGGCACTTCGTTTCTGGGTGAACGAAAGAGTGCATCAGGGAATAAATTTCTGCCATATGTAGTCTCTACCCCAAAAGAATCTAACCATCAAATTTTATTAAGTTCACGCATAGAAAAATAAGTCCAGGTAAGCGATGCAGGATGAAGTGGGCCCAGGGATACAGGCAGAAAGGAAGGTGGTGGAAATTCACGGGGAGAGAGGCGGTGCCCTCAGGAAAAGGACACAAAACGGGCCAGTCTTGAGGCGGCCAGGACAGAGAGGACCTCTCCGGCGGTGTGGGCAAAGTGATGGTTCTGTAGACAGTGTGGCGTGGGTGCAAGACTGCAAGCGATCTGGTTTGGCTGAAATTTCCTGGAGATTCAGGAAAAAGATTGGAGAGAAATGTGAAGAGGTCACATTCTGGAGGCCCTGGCATGGCATGTTAAGGAATTCAAACTTATCCTTTGAAGCGGAGAGAAAGGCAATCACGTTTGTATTTTCAACAGCAAAGCTTGAGAGGAGCCAAACCTGGAGGGAGGGGAGGGCAATGAATTAAGGACCAGTTTGGGGGTTGGGTACAAATTTGCATATTCCCTCAGGTATCACTCTGCTTCCTGCACCTGAGAAGCTCATCTCAGCTTCTCCTTCTGCCTATTTGAACTTTCCATTAAAACATCATTTTATAAAACTTTAATTATATGAGTAATATAAATACATATATACATATCCCATTTAAACATACGCCCAATCCTAGGTGTCTACCTAAAAGGACCTACTGCTCACAATCTGGTGTCTTCTTCTTCTTTTTTTTTAAATGTATTTTCATGTATACGGATATTATTTTATGTGTTTTTTTTAAACTGCTATCATATTGCATATGACTTTGTTTATACAGTATTTTGTTGTGGATGTTTTCCCCTGTTTCCAGAGTGATCTGATTATTTTTCATACCTGCATAAGATTCTGTAGGGGGTCTAGGTCCCTGCTTATTCCCTTAGTTTGTTCTTGTCCGCACTGTTCGATCCACTGCTGCAACTAATATCCTCACACTTGCCTCTTCGTGTGCGTGTGTTTTCCAGCGTAGTGTCTAAGAAGAGCTATTGCTGGGTGGAAAACTGTGCCCAAATATAATTTAATAGATTTTGCCAAATTACTCTCCTAAATGGCTGTAGCAATTTACGCCTCCACCCACAATGTGAGAAGCCGTTCCAAATTCTATTAATTACTGGCCCTCCTCTGTGAATTAGTCCTCTCCCCCCACATTGGTCCACAGAAAGCCACCCATCACTTCGAACTATTACAACACCTTTTCTTTTCTCTACTACTCATCCGACAACTAAAGAATCCTGTCTTGTATTCTACTTATTTTACATGTTTTTGTCTTCTCCCCCCAAACAGACTGCAAATGTATCCGGAACATGAGCCTTATTCTATTCATGTTTACATCTTTGAGTGCCCGTGTTCCCAGAAACAGAACCAACCCAGTAGTTATGGGTAACGTTGTGAAGACAGAAATTAGTCTGGCTTCCCGAACGGTAGGAAACTTTATAGAACTCAGAATCCCGCTGGCATCACGAGAGTTGACAAAGCATTATTGCCATCACACTTCAAGGAAACGGATTTGTAACACTTCCAAGTGGAAGGAACCCTTCTCCACTTTGCTACCAGGATTTTAGTTTATTACTCTTGCCAGTCACACCTCCTTCCTTCCCTGATTCTGCCAATGGGGTGATAAACACTAGACCGACACCAGTTTCTTAAGGACTGAGGAAATACACAATAAACAGGCCCTCTGTCCATGGCCTGTGGGTGTTCCGTAGATTGCATTGCGGGAGTGTTAAATTTAGGCTTGTGGAGCTAAATGCCACTTTCCTCTGTCCTACCCAGTTTAGCCCACTGGGTAAAATGTGGCCCAATGAATGCACCAAGTTTACCAATCACTTTAGCAGCTCCACCTACTGTGAAAAGTAGTTAATAATGCAGTAGAGACTCTCTGTCTCCCCAGGGTGGTAAAAGGTGATAACATCTTAAGAATTGTAGCATTCACCATCTTCCCAGTTCACCGACTTCCTATCATCAGTGTTGAAATGCTAGTGTATAGTATTAAGAGACAAATGTTACCCCTGTGAAACCAAGGGGCTCATTAGGAGAAAGATCAATGTAACACTCATCTCAAAGGAATACATTTGCACCCAGTTTAGACAGATCACAGAAGCCTCTTTTTCCGCTGGGATAGCCACCTGTGGGCTGGCAGAAGCTGCGGGCAGGGTGAGGAAGGAGGGAGTATCTGATGTCTGTCTTTTCCAAAATCATATATCTTGTATGACACACAAAATATAAAGCACCTTCAGTAATTTCTGGCCATCTTATACTTATTAGAACCAAGGTCAGTAATTCTTTTTAATGATTCTCATAGGCCTCACTTTTATATACCAAGGGACTCCTATATGTTCTGAATAGGCACTCGAAATGGCTATATGCAAAAAAAAAAAAAAAAAAGGAAAAAAGAAAGCATATTAGGAATTAATAAGCATAATCTTTAAATTAATCTAGGTGGATACACAGGAATAAAGGAAATAAAGGAACAAAGTCTTATTTCTGAAGCCTGGATATGGAGTCTGTTTCAAGGAAGCATCAAATGCTTGGTAGTTAATTAGAGAAGAAAGTCCCTCTTTCCTATTCGCCTACCTACTTCATTCAAGTCTGTTGTTTATTATTTAAAGTTTATTTATTTTGAGAGAGAGAGATAGCACGTGCATGCATGCATATGAGCTGGGAGGGACAGAGAGAGGGAGAGAGGGAGAGATAAAGAAAATATCCCAAGCTTATAGCATGGAGCCTGACACGGGGCTTGTTCTTATGAACCATGAGATTGTGACCTGAGCCAAAATCAAGAGTCAGATGCTTAACTAACTGAGGCACCCAGGTGCCCCTCAATTCTGTTTTTATATTAAGTTTCTATAACTTGAATGTTTATTAATAGTCTTCATTGAATACTGGGAATGATGGTGAGCATCAGGGTTTACACTTGGGGTGTTCAAATATAGTGACCCCAATCTTCCTCTCCTGCATCCTGGAAACACCACTCATGCAGTTGCAGGAAGCCCATCCTGAGAGCCTCTGTCTGCACTTGCAGCGCCCCTGTGGCTCGATGGCACACATGGCACTTGATAGTACATCCCCTCCCAGAGAGCACATCCATGCATCAACATTACATATGTCTTTCCCAGCAAATAGGAAGACAATTGACCATTTCTGCTCTATTTAAAATGATCAAAACCAGAAAAGAAAACTATAAAGGAAGTGGAGAATGCCATTGGAAACATCAGAGGGTCCTCCAAATTATGAACCAGAATAAAAGTTCGATCTCATGGGAGAGAAGTGAAAAGAATGCAGAACAAATGGCTAAGCTGACAGAGACCATCTCACTTCGTTGTTCCTTTTGTTAGGCTGCTTATCCCGACACTATTTATGAATTCCTCTTGTGAGCCTCTAACAGCAAGTGTATAGTAGCTGTCTAATATCTGTTGGTTAATTATTGGAATTCCTATAATATTCACTATTCAAATACTTTGCCATGCAAGAACTCTGCACATTTCTTCGCAGAGTGACCATAATCAGGTCTAACTGCCGTAAGCCACCCTTGGAGGGGATATTCTGTCTACTGTGCTCACTGCTGCTAGTTATTAGATTAGCAGTTATCATCCACTATTACCATTTGTTGTCACTTCATATAATGCCAATCCGTTGAGAGCCATAATTTTATACAGATTGGCATTTCTTCGCACCTTTCCAACCACTAAAGTGTGGACCTAAGGGGTAAAATGAAAAACTGCATTTCTTATCTTGGGAAAGGCTTCTGGAAATTCACATTCAAATGGAGAACAAGAAACTTCATGTAAATATTTTCCAAGATTGTATCTGTGGTAGTTTGCAAAATAATGACAACAATCCCATTGTTCTGGGAATTCAAGTTAGGACTTTGCTAGAGAATCGCTTTTGATTATTTACATCTTGGTTGATAGAAGGTGCTTGGTGAGCTCATTAGACATTCTGGTCATCACTCGAAATCAATGCAAGCAATTGTTCTTTAGCATCTATCGCATTCCAAATGGAATTCAAGACCCTGAGGTTATAAGGAGGGAGACATAATTCCTGCCTTCAAAATGGTTACAGTTTAGTAAAAGTGTAAATGATTTCACTGGATCATTGGAAGATACTATTATATAGATGAAAGCTGTACAATTCATGCTTAGGATTTTAGTGTGGAATAGAAGGATACCTTGAGGCCTTTTTGACTGGAAAAGTGTTTCATTTTCCAGATGTGGTATTGATTGCTCTGAGTCTCTAACCCAAAGTGTTGACCATGACTGTCAAAGACAGTTGAGAAACGTTATAGATGGTAGGGATATATATAGCAAAATACTAAGGTAAAATTCATCTGTTCCCCTGGGAAAAGCTTTCCCACGAAAGAATGGGAATTTTCGTTAGAACTCTAGCTCCAAACTGGACATAAATTCTTAACATAGTCCTATTTCCAAGATATTGTAAAACTAAAAACTCTTCCAATCAAATTAATTTCCTGCTGGTGTTATGATATCTTAAATAATTAAGAACCTGTCTTAAATAATTAAGAACCTAGATGCTAGAATATATTAATTATAATAATCTAAAGCTAACTTGGTATTAATGGAGCCTTATACACAATGGGCATGCAAACAACCGTTTTAAATGTTTAAAACCAGCTTGAAATAAAATATTACTTTAAGAATCCCAGTCGTGCTATTTGTTCCTTTAGAAAATCAAATCCTTTCCTCAGAGATAATGCAAAAGTAAATTTTAGTCCAGTCCAGGTTGTAATTATGAAAAGATTAATGAGACCCAAATCAATGACACTTTGGTAATCTTTTAAATGATTAAATGGCTTCATCAAAAGGTTTCAAGTAAACTTTGAGATACCATGCAATTAAAACAAACAAACAAAAAAATCACTTCCCCTCCCCCAAATCCTCAATTATGTCTATAATATCCAAATACTTGGTTTTTCATTCACGTTTTTTTTCTTATTTGGTCAAACTCTATCTTTCCACTATTTAACTTTTATATGAAAATTTAAGCCAAGCCAGCCTAAATATCCTCTATATACATGCTATGGACTTTCCCTACCACTAGATTAAAAATTCCAGATACTATTTGACTCATGTCTCTATCCCCAGGATCTAGCACAGTAGTTATTACATGGGAAATAGTCTGAGAACTGACCTAGGATCTTATATCCCCCTTATGTGATATTTTTTCCATCCAAAATTCCATTTCTTTCATTCCTTCCCCAAAGACCATTGAATAAAATACTAAAGACACCTGCTTCTGGAGGCTTCTACGATTTCCACATTTTGTGCATCTTACACACACTTGGAGTACAATACACCTGAGTCCACCCTACAATTAATTATAGGCATGTCCTAACCTCCCCTATTAAAATATTGGTGCTATGAGTTCAGAGATGGCTTCATTCCTCTTTACATTCCCAGCAAAGCTCCTGCACACAATTGATGGGTGAATCTTTTTATTTGCTGGAGAGTCTTCTATTTCTGAATTCAGTATTTTCTCAGATGTGAAAAACAGATTCGTTGGCCAAAATTTGGTCCTTTTAGATTGAAGCCCCAACCCTTGCAATTGCTTTGAATATTATATTTGAGCACAGCAGTAGTAGCCCGAGTAATTATGTCCTTTTATTTCTGTCCTCGGAGTTAGAACTTTGGAACATAGCATCCTAGTTTATATCAGTTCTCATGGAACATTTGCAAAGATCTGCCTTGTCATACTAGGTAGGGAAAAGCTGAGTGTTCTAGTTATCTGTCTGCTATCTGATAAATTAGCCTACTCAACGAGCTCTGAACAGTGGGAAGAAAATAGAGTTAGAGCGAGCCCTTTGAAGACTTTGCAGGGTAAGGCCAAAATTATGGCGCAGATCCACAATGCACCTACCAGTTTTTCTGCTCTAGGCTGTTGTGAGAATTTAAGCACCTTGAGTCCAGGATCGCCATGTTGTTGACAATGCCTAGTCTCAAAACACAAAGGTAAATTTCTGAAGTTTTACCCAGGAGCTTCTGAGAATGATCATTGAACATCTGCTCCTTGATCCTTAACAGGATTTCAGGCCAGAAGAAACAAAACATGATGCTTTTACTGCAGAAAGAAAGGCTCCATTAATGCAACTTCTATACTTCTATCACAACAGTGATGGCTGAGAAACAAGTTATAAAAGAAGAGAAAGAGTTCTTGGAGATCTGACCAAAGGTATACATCTTTCAAAGAAGCTATGGTCAGAGAACTTGATTCAGAAAGTACATACATTGATAAATTTGACACTTGCAGTTCTGCCCAATGCAGACATCACTAATCAATCAAGGCATTAGATTATCACTGTACCGTACTCCAGGCAGTCATTGATACAGATATTATTCACCCTCCTGCAGTTAGAGAACTGCAAACGTGCAACCAACAGGACCCTGGTTTTCACTGCACACTCAGTTCCACTCAACCAACTGAGCTTCTTCCTGTTCACTGGGGAGTTTAGGGCTGAATAAAACACAGTCACTGTCTTCAGTGGCATCACAGTCTAGAGAGAAGACAGACACTGAAATAAATCGTTTCAACATCATGGAGGAAATCCTTGACTTTAGTACCAGAAGCAGTAAAGTAGGGTGCTTAGTTAAGTCTTTGGTAGGATAGTTACACAGTGTGTATCATACACATGGGCTGGGAAGACGTGAGCACAGAAGAGTTAGAAAAATACTCAAGAGGGAGGAGATAGCATGAGTAAAGCTCCGATGGTGCAGCAGCACGGTGTGTGTGTGTGCATGTACGTGTTGCATATGTGGGAGGCATAATATAAAAAGTACAATATTTCTGGAGGGGAAAGTCTGAGATAGGGATTGCTATAAATGAGGCTGGATAGATAATGCAGGATCAGTTTAGGAAAAGCTGCTAAGAAATTTAACTTCATTCGCCACATCCCCTCCAAAAACTATAAAGCTGCATGGAAGGATTTTAAGGATTAACGGATGGATGGATGGATGGATGGATGGATGGATAGATAGATACAGAGATACAAATATATATTTGAAAGTTATATATTTAAGATAAATCAGAACATCTTGGGTTACAAATTGGAACTGAGGAGTATAGAAGGTCATAGAAAAGCAGGTAAACTCAACTGTAGTTATACCTCACTAGGAGCCTATGTAAGGGAGTTCCCAATAGCCGTCCATGATACAAACTGTCTACACTACCATTTATGCTCTTTCCTCTAGCCTAAAACCATTTCCATTAGGATCAGCACTTCGGATAAAACAGATCTTTGTTAAAATGAGCATATTACATCTGGAGGGACAGTGAGCTAGCTTTGCAGAGAGGGAAGCAAGGAATTGCAATTCTGTCCCATTTCATGCATTTGTCTTGCCTCTCAGATTAATTACCAAAACAGGCTGTGATGGGATGGTACCTGAAAAAAGAAAGGGTTTGGCTAAAGGGAGTATCAAGTGGGAGGGGAATAGTGATATACAAGAAAATGCCGCCAAATAGTGTCCTTTGCCAGAATAAGTGCATAGTTGAACAGCTGTACCAACACTCAGGGCTGCCAGTAAAATATTGTATTCAATAGATTTCTCAGCAAGCATTTATCAACACTCATTATGTGCCTTTGCATTGTATTAGGCTCTGTGGTATCATAAGGTATGAGCCCCGTACTTATGGAAATTTGGCTGTAAGCCGGAGATATGCAAACATAAAACCAAGAGTAAAATTCAAAACCATGGGGCACCTGGGTGGCTTAGTCGGTTAAAGTGCCCAACTTTGGCTCAGGTCATGATCTCACAGTTCCTGGGTTCAAGTCCTGTATCGGGCTCTGTGCTAACAGCTCAGAGCCTGGAGTCTGCCTAGGATTCTGTGTCTCCCTCTCTCTCTGCCCCTCCCCAACTTGTGCTCTGTCTCTCTCTGTCTCTCAAAAATAAAAAACCATTAAAAAAAAACAAAACCAAGCTATGTACTATGTTATATTGCTGTATGGTTCACAGGGAGCTAATAGAAAAAGATCTTCCTGTGGATATTTGAGAAAGCAAAACAGCTACAAAGGATGGTAAGATTAAAATAGGAAGAAGGATCCTGGGGACAAGAGAGTTTAAAATAACTTTTAAACTCCTCTCCATAACATAGGAGGAAATCAAGAAGGAAAGACAGGCAGGGAGAAGACAGCCAATGCTCACCGCACATTAGCTGTATAAGGCCTGGACCTTCTATATATTTTTATTCGATTTCAACAACAATCATCAGTCCTATTTTATAACTGTGGAAACTGAGGTTCACAGAACTTAAATGTCTTATGCAAGGTCATGCAGCTGGTAAACAAACAGGCCTGGGGACAGAGGCCCAAGGATGTCTGCCTTTAAAATGGGGTTTCTCAACCTCCACACAGCACAATTGAAATTTAGGAGAGTATGATTCTTTGTCGTGGTGGGCTGTCTTGCTCCCCCAATAGATGCCAGCAGCACACCCTGTACTGTGACAACCCAAAATATCTCTAGACATTGCCAAGTATCCCCCAGGAGACAAAACTGGCCCCGGTTGAGAGACATCAATTCAAAAATTCTTCGCGTAATAGAAAGCTAAGAATGAGTTTACTTTGAACATGAATTCAGAGGACGGTAAGGAAATCAACTTTGATGGACCATAAGGTCCATATTAAAAGATGTAGAAAATTATGTTAAATAAATGCCTGAACACAGTAGCCTGAGTCAGGAAACAGGCAGGAATAGAGTAAGTTAGGCAGCCAGGCTCATTGGCTGAAACACACTACAGAACCGGTCCAGTGGGCATGTCAATGATGACAGTCACATACCGGGTACCCCAGCTGATGCAGCGAGCCCCTCTGCTGGACCAGGCCCCGGCACGCTGCAGCCGGCAGTGCACCTGGAAAAGCATACTCGTGGACCGACAGAAAGGATTCTCTCCCACCATCCTCCCTAGAAGCCCTCTCTGGACTCAAAGACTGCTGCAAGTTCATCTGATTGTCAAATGTACTTCATGTGGCTGAGCCCTTCCTCAGATTGTTACTATGGTCTCCAATTTTATGTTTCTATAGAAGAAGAAGAGAAAAGGACGAATATCCACTACAGGTGTTTTATTAGGGACGGCAGACAATACGAACCCTTTGAAGAATGGAAGGAGAAAATAAATAATTTTTGCAAGAAGCAACATTAAAGGACTTGTAATTCCTAGTCAGGTAAACATGGAAGCAAGCTGAGAAGAGCTAAGAGGGAGGCTGTGTCATAGCACTGTAATACTAGGTGTTTTGCTCCCCACACCAGCCTGCTAGAAATGGTGCGGTGTCACCACTTAAATGGAGAGTGGATTTGCTCTTTGTGTGAGAGGCTGGAGGGAGACTGATGGCCGGCAAGACTCTTGCAGGACGCTTTCAGATGCTCCGTTGTCCCCCTGAAGCCCTCATTCCCGCCAGTCTAACCATATTGTCACCTCCCTCCACCTCCTCCTTTCATCGTCGGGCAATTTCAATTGTCCAAGCACTGTTAAAACAGAGTGGCTACATTTCAGGGATGCATGATGAATATCCAAACAGTCTTCAAAAGAATGTAGATTTTTCTCTCATCTACATGTTCCAGGAAGAACTTTACAGCCCAATTTCCTATCCTTTTCAGAGGACAGAATCAAGACCTGGAGAACTGAAACCGCCATCCACTGTGATCTACGAGATGAAGGCTTATCCAGAAGGAATACATCAAAGGATGCATTTCCTATTTCTGCATACGTTCTGAAACAACGAGTCAGCTTTACAATCAGCGCTTTCAAGTAAGTTACACCTTGAGTGACGCGAAAGACCCGACCTTGCAAAAGTCCTTCACTTTCAGCCTTTGCTCTCCTTCCCTCCCTCTCTCTGGTTTCTGCTATACAGATTGTCCCTATCTGTGGCTAGTGATTCAAAGACAAACCTAACTGTTAAATTGGTCATAGAGAAGAGCTAATGCTTCCTTTCTTTTGCTTATTGATGCAGAGAGCTCTTTCTCTGGATAGAAATTTTCCTTCCTGTTGTAACCAAAAAGTCCCTTTGACTTATTCCATTGAGTATGTTCCCTAGAGTGTTGAAGCTGGCTCTACAGTCCAGCTGCCCAAAAAAAGCAGTCATCTCCCATTAAAAGAAAAAAAGGAAGGGAGGAATAATGGAAATAATGAGTTAATCTAGAAATAGCAAAGGACTGATCCTACCGGTAAGCTGTAGGAGATGGAGGCTTATTTCTCCTTTCCTCTAGCAAAGAAATCAATATATATTGGGTTGAGCCAACAAAGCTACATGCTATTTTTTCCAAATGATTTTTCCCTGCCTTTAAATCAATTCTCTGAATGGATTAAGAGGAGAAAAGAAAGAGAGATGCCTCGTGCTGGGGAGGAAAACTTTTCCTTTCTTCCCTACTAGCTTCTTCAGCAGCCGTAATAATTAAATTGACATAAGACAGATAAACAGGAGGAAAAACAAAAACAAAACTAGCTTCGATTTGTACATACGAGAGCTCATAGAAATATAAGACTCAAAGAAGTGACAAAAACAGGCGACTTTTATGCCTTTTAGACAAATTTGTGAATAGTTGATAAGACACAGAGGTTCAGGTTTGAGGTAGCAAATTATTGAAGGAACAATGTTTGATTATTTAGCCTATATGGCCCTGAATTCCCTCTCTCTGGAAATAAGGATGCCTTCCGCCCTCCAGGTGTGAGGAGGATACCCTTCACCTGGAGAATTTATCTCATGCCTTCAGGGGAATGGACAAAGTTCAGAGTGCCCTTCCTGCACTGGCTATTACTTGAGTGACCTCAATTCGAAAAAATTAAGCTGGCATATTTTGAGGCAGCCTACCCTGGATCCCATCACTTTGATACAGATTTGGTTTTACATCTCAAAAACAAGAGCCATCTTTTGAAAATTTCTTTCTTCCTGGTGGGTTTAAGGTGCAAGTGTATAGACTGTTTAGGGTACTTTCAGCAGCAAGTAACAACTCCACACCAAGCTGATTTAACTGCTAAAAATATTGTTCTCTAACAGAAAAAGAAATCCCAGGGTAGTGTAGGCCTCAGAGTTATCTGATTAAGAAAGTCAAGGGCCCAGGGTTTTGTTATTCCTCCAGTCCACCAGGACTAGAGATAGTCTCATTTTCAGGATGGTAGCATAGTAGCAGTTCAAGGTGATCAATGTAGATGTGACATAATCCAGAGGCAAAGGGCATGTCTTCTTGTGTCCTTCCTAATGATGTGAAGAAATTTTTCTTAGGTATGATTTAATTTTATTTTATTTATGTAATTTTATTTCCTAATAGCCAGAATTGAATCACATGCCTTCTCCGAACCCTTAGACTCACGGTTCACAAATCAGACAATAATACTGTGGTGTATTTTTGGTTGTCACAGTGACTGGGCAATGTTTAATATTTAGCAGAAAATATTTAGACTGCTAAATCTCTAGCAAATACATAAACAGCACTGAACAACAACAAGAAGAATGGTACCACCGAAAATGTCAAGGGACTCAAATGGTACCACTCAAAACGTCAAGGGACTCTTTTTGAGAAACATTACCCTTACCCTCATCAAGTATTCTTTGGACCAGGGAATGCTTTCAGTTTTCCCTTAGGCATTTGCCAGCAGAGACGAAGGATGGATACCTGAACAAAATAAAAAAGGATTTTCCTATTAAGAGGAAAGAGGTTGTCAATAGAGGCCGGGTAGGCATCCAATAATGTTTGCCATATTATATTATCACCATCTGATTCTGAGACAAATGTCATTTATTCACTTATTATTGCATTGAAATGTTTCAAATTAAAAAAAAAAAGTCTGCTTAGGACTCCTAGAGACTTAGAAGACCAATTTTGAAGCTGAGGCAATAACCTGGCTTGGAAATTACATGACTATGAACTGAGGCAGTAGCATAGGAGATGGAGAGAAGTGAATGGATTCTAGACCTATGTTGGGCAGAACTCAAAGGATCTTGGAAAGTAACTAGGTTGAAAGTGTTCAGGATTATTTTTTTGTTTATGGAAGTCTAGGGTCATCCACTAAATCCCAATCACTGTCTCACACCCATTGAAAACTGCATCCAGCTCTCCATTCCGTTCATCACCTGTACGCACGCCCTCCTCCCTGGTGACATCAATAACCCCGCAGAGAACATATTCGATGCTTTGGCTCTCCATTTGTCACTTTCTCACCTCCAATTTTCTTGTTTTTCTTGCCTCTTCTTCCATTCTTTCACATACCTGTAACCTACATCTCATTACTGATAGCTGGACCACTTTCAAAATCAAAGTTTCAAACTTTTCTGTATTTACAGTTCACTCTCCTTCTGAAATCTTGGTTCTAATAATTATTGGATTCTGCCAAAGTCCAATCTAGTTATTTCACCCCTTTTCACTGTCCAATACTGTTCATTCAACATCATAATTGTTTCTTAACCTAAGTAAAATTCAGTGGTCTATTATTAAAATTAAACATTAGCATACAATTTTAGCTCATTTGTGTCTGTCCACAGGCATGGCTAAATTCAAATCTCCACATGCTTTTGAACTAAACAAACTGAAAAGTTAGTGCCACCTTGCTTCTGTATTTACTCTCAGTCTAATTACTACGAGGTCTTAATCCCATTAATAATATTAGACCTCAATGGCTTCTGAATTGGATGAGTGGCACAAACCTCTGAAATAATGCACACAGAGGAAAGATGAAACAGGAGGATGAGGAATTAAAATCTCAACATGTTGAGTTTCATGTGTCTTTGGGACATCCACATGAAACTCTCCCTTAGAGGCTTGTATATTAAAGCTAGGTCCAAGAGAGAGAGATAGAAGCTGGGGAAAAAAAGTAGCTTTGGGAGTCACTATGTGGAGCTTATATGAAAGCCATGTGAGTACATGAGATCATCCAAATTGCCGACCACCCTAGAGGAAGCTTCCTGGATTGATAGCAGCCTCTTTTTAGCTCTGGAAATTGTTAATTCCACAGTAAATATTTATTAAGCACCCTCTACCTTCTAGTCACTCTTCTAGGACTTGGAATATATTGGCTAAATAACCTGAATTTCATTAAGCCTACATTCAAGTTAGGAGGAAAGGAAAAAAATAAATATAATAAATCAGCAAATTATACCGAATAGCAGGTGATATGTGCTAAGGCAAAAAAAAAAAATAGTAGAATGGAAAAAGGGAATAAGCAGCATGGTAGCAAAGGGTAGGGACAGGCTGCACTATGAAATAAGATGGTCAAGATAGTTAGCACTGGGAGAATGAGATTTAAGCAAAGACTTGAAGAAAGAACGTGAGGGAGTGACCTAAGCAGATATGTGATGGAAGAATAGCCCAAGCAGAAGGAGCAGGCACACAAAGGCATCAAGGTCGGAGCATCCCCTAGAGTGTTTGCTGAACAGAAAGAGGCTGGTGTGGCTGGGAAGGAGAGAGCAACGAGGTCAAGTTGCCAAGTGGAGGGAAGGCAGATCATGTAGAGCCTCGTGGCACTGAAAGAGCTTTAGCTTTTGCTAGGGAGAACTATTCCAGAATTTTGGGTAGAGGTGTCAGAAGATCTAATTTACATCTTTGAAATGAATCATTTTGGCTACTGTGTTGAGAATAAGTGTTAGGGAAGCAAGAGTGGAAAATAAAGCAGTTTGGCAAGTGAGGGCAGAAACCCTGGAGGGGGATGATGATGAGGGCCAGGGTGGCATCCATGTGGATGGTGAGAAGTATTGAGATTTTGAATATACTTTGGAGATAGAGCCAACAAGTCTTTTTAAAAAATTGGACATAGAGTACAAGAGAAAGAGAGGAGTATGGATAACACTCAGGGTGTTTGGCCTTGCATGTTACTGCCTGAGCAAATGGAAAGATGGTGTTGTTATCAACTGAAATGGGGAAGGCTAGAGGAGTTTTAGTGCAAAGATCAGAAGCTCAATTTCGGCCATTCTGATTTTGATACAGGTCTTAGACATCCAAAGAGAGATATTGAATAGACAGTTGAATATTTAATTATAGGCAGAATCTATAACATAGGGGTTGTTGGTGTATAGATGAAGTTTAAAGCTACTTTAATTAACTACCTCACCTTATAGTTGCAGAAAATAACCAGCCTATGAAATGCCAGACCTTGAGTGTACTGTATAGCTTGTGATCTTTTCATGAGTAGGAAAGAAAGGATACAGATTTGGGAAGGTTGCCAAGAGTAGCAAAATTGATTTCAATCTCACATAATGCCAAATTCCTACTTTAAAGGAGACAAAGCAGATGGCACAACTTGAGCCCCAAATCTAGAACAAATTCAATACAAATAATATATATTCAAGCCCCTTCAAAGACAGTATGGAATAATAGAGATGATGAAAATAATAATAATAATAATAATAAATAATTAATAATAATAATAAAAGAGTAATTGTCATAGAAGTTGTATCAAGCTGTCATTGAGAATGTGCTCACTGTCAAATGTTGTAATAAGCACTTTATTTCGATTAAGTCACTGAACCCTTACAACACACTTTAAATAAAGAATGTATTACTCTTCTCCTCAATTTACCAGTGGAGAAACTGAGGCCTCAGAGAAGGGAAAAAATTTGCCTGCTGTAACAAACAATGGACTTGGTAGGAGATTAATTTTCAAACTCAACTCTACCATTAACAGGGTGCCCTTCAGTAAATTATGTTTGTCTTTGGGTCTCAGATCCCTAAATGAGGGAGGTTGACCAGGTAACCTTTAAAGACCTATTTTTATGGTACCTATATAAGGTTTTAGTTTCTTAAGCCGTAATCTTAGATGCCCTGATGTCATCTGTAACCCATTTTAATAGTACACTGGCATAATATTAACATTAATAACAACTGAATAAAGGCTAAGTATGAGTTAATTTCTGCATAAAATGCTCAAATTTTATTTCATCTAATCTTTACACTCAATCAATAGACGACAGTGAAAACGGTGCTATGCCAATTCTAGGTCTAGCCCTTAACTGGCCTAAAAGCTCCCAATTAGGTTTGCAGAATGCTTACTCTTGAACTGTTCTGTCTTATTACTCAAATGCCATGCCACGTGGAGGTGAACCAAACCCCCCAGTCAACAACACAGCCCTGTATTCCCAGTCTAGCTTCCAGATGACTCTACCCTTCCTAGTGCCTAAGCTGATACCGCATGAAGCAAAAGAACCACCTCGATACCTCACACTACACATAATACATTATTGCTTTAAGCTACATAGTTTTGTGGTTGTCTGTGTGTTTAACAGCGGTCAATAACTGACATAGTTACTACGTACATACCCATTTCACAGATATAGAAACCGAAGCTAAAGACAGTTTCATTAATTGCAGATCACACATCAAGGAAATGATACAATAAACATCTGAAGAGAGTTCTATTAAATTCCAGACTCCACACTTGAAAACACTATGCCAAACTGCTTGTCATTTTAATACCAAGTTATCAGCCATATCTTTCTGTAACATTTGAATGTGGACACTACTTTCTCTTATGAAGACAGCTGCTATGCCTACACGGACATTACCAAAATCTGCTCTCTTTGATTAATTCTACAATTCCTTGAAGTATTTGACAAATGATGGGCACTAAATATACTCTGGGATACTTCCTATAGATTACAGGTGAAAAGCCAGAAACCTGGAAGAACTTCTCTCGCTGGAGTTCTTTAATTTTCTAAAGCCTAAGGCAGCGACATGCAGCCTTTAAATTCCCATGTCCGTTCTTGCCAGTGGTGCTGTAGACACCTGTGTATTAAATTACTGCTTTCTGTGCACGCTTAGCATTTCCAAGTTTTTATCATCTAGACAAAGGCATCAATACATCAAGACTAAGTTCCAAGCAGATGGTGCCAAATTTATTTACCTGATACTTCTCTTTTTAATAAAGCTAGAGTAAATTTTGTGAGCAAATGCAGCCATCAGGAAAAAATGGAAGGGAGGGGGGGAAAGGCACATGAGCTGACTCAGCAAAAAGAAACTCCCAAATCTTCTACATTGAAACAAGCGTAGGCAATAATTTAAAGGGGCCAACGTAGACTTTCCCTTTATGTTACACCTCCACATCCGCCCAACACAAAGCCAAAATATGGTATAAATGAAAATATATTGGTGTTTTCTGGGGATGATTTTTGAAGGTTGGAGTGAATGGAAAATGTACTGGAGTGTGGAGTAAGAATAGAGAAATATATATGTTCAAACGTAAACAATTCTCAATTTTTATAAGAAATAAAAGTCATGACAGGAACAGAGTATGCCTGTTTTAGCATGTTATACTATGATATCTCCTTGCCTTCTAATTCATAGGTAGAAATTCTGATTGAGGTTTCCTTATTCATTAAATAACAATAATAGCCATAAAGCTTATGTTCCTGTATTATTTTATGATTTACAAGGCACGGTCATATACGACACTTGATTTGATCCTATAACAACCCCAGACTAGGTATTAGAATATGCAAGATATAAAGTTAAATAATATTTTATTATTAGTTTATTATAGTTTATAGTTAAATATAGTTTATTATTTAAACCAGGAGTTAACTCAATTCTAAAATAGTGTCTCTAGAAAAAGTGTCTCTAGAAAAAGAATGGTGAATGATTTTCTTAAATGTTTAATTGGTCTTTATGACATATATCTGTTCTAATCTGATATTCCTGCTTATGTAAAGTACACAATAAGTTTTCTATATTAAAAATGCCTTTGGGTTTCCTGGGTGGCTCAGTCGGTTGGGTGTCTGACTTTGGCTCAGGTCATGATCTCGTGGTACGTGAGTTCTAACCCCATGTCAGGCTCTGTGCTGACAGCTCAGAGCCTGGAGCCTGCTTTGGATTCTGTGTCTCCCTCTCTCTCTGCCCCTCCCCGGCTCACACTATGCCTCTCTCTCAAAAATAAATAAAATAAAAATGCTAAAAATTTGAAAAAAAGAATAAAAATGACTTACAATGTCATCCACATAGCCACTGACAAATTATGCAAAGAGTTATGTTCTCCAGTATCTGTCCACTAAGAAAACTACCCAGCACTCTTTTCAGTGGGGTCCAATGTCACCAACAAAAGTAGACATGGTCTTGGAGACAATGCAAATCATGGCAACTGCCACTCCTTGACATCTCTACCTGCTTCCATTTCTCCATTCCTTTATTAGAGCTTCCCTTTTTTTATTCAATTAATTTATTTTCATTGAGGCAAAATTTACATGCAGTATTAATTCACAGATGCTCAACGCACAACTCTATAATTCCAGAAAGTTCCTGTGTGCCGGTTTCTAGGCAGTTCTCCCCCTTAAGGCAATCACTTTTCAGTTATTTTTCACCAAATGCTTGTTCTGCTTATTCTAGAACTTTATACAAATGTACTTTTTTTGTACCTAGATCAGCACAATGAGTTGAGACTCCTCGATGCTACTGTGGGCATAATTAGTTTGTTCTTTCATATCACCGCATGGCATTTTATGCATGAATCCACCACTATTTCTTTATCTATCCCCCTGTTGATGAACACTTGAGTTGTTTATGTTTTTGTACAGCTTCATTTTAGGCACTACATTTGAGCTCTTAAAATGGATCCATAAATTAAGAAATCTGTCAGCAAATGCACATTTTGGTGTGTGTGTGTGTGTGTGTGTGTGTGTGTGTGTGTGTGAATGTATAAGCTAAAGTAGAATTTGCTTTATGAATCAGTGTAAGTACATTAAACACTTTGCACTTGAACATAAATAAATTGGTCTGGCTCCCAGACTTCGTGGCTGTGAGGCAGACAGTATGAGGAAGATGGTATGCTAAAAGACCCCTAAACCCCAAGAGCTCTGTCGTCTGGGCTAAATGGTAGGTGGTAACCTCACAAGAAAGAGATGTACACTCAGCTCTGTCGTCACAGGGTGCCAACTCTGTGCACAGTTCTTTGGCTGTTAAAATGTTCCTGTAACATTCACCAGTGAGATTCTGGCATCCTGTGTATAAACAGATCAGCAGCTCTGATCATTTAAAATCCCAGTTTCAACTGCCTCTCTCCCTTTCTCTAAAGCACTTGGGTTCATCACGATTTGCTAATTAAAGCACAGGACTTAAGCCTTTCAGCCTTGTGTGTGCAGCTAATTTGACCTTGAGGGATGCAGCAAATGAGTCAATTAACATTCAGCAGCATGCATTTATCTAGCACCTGCTGTGTGCCAAACACCGCACAGCGTTGGCTGAGATTCCTAACAGGTTGCAGAGAGGAAGTGGGATGCCGTGAGTTAAAGAACACCAGGGCTGGTGTCAGAAACCCTGAGTCTGTCCTGCTTTCCTACTTTCTTTCTGAGATGTAAAACAAGTTGCTTCAACTTGAAGCCTCAGGTATTTAGTGCAGGAGGTTCTAATTTGTGGGGATCACAAACTAAGCTGTGAAATAAATGTAGGCACCTTAATTTTTCTACCACCCAGTTACCTTGGGCCCCTATTCCTCAGGCTGGTAGGAACTTAACCCCAGTGTTACCTGAATCCCACTCAAAGAGATACTCTGTCAATATTAGATCCTTCATATTTCTCCACAGAGCTGTCTCCAAGTCCCTAGGGGTTATAGAATACTCAAAGGGGAACAATGTTATCCACTGGCCATCCACTAGTTCTCATATCCTCTTGACTCTTGGTTCTTTACTTCTCTAGAAAAGTCCCTTCTTCTATTTTATGGCCTCTCCAGGTTTTCTGGCTTCAGTATCACCTCAGTACTGCTCTGAATATTGAGGGGAGAAATTAGAGACCTCCCAGCACCATAACATGAGACCCAGTAAGAAAGCTTCAGGCCCATGATTATAAACACCCCACTCGATAAATACATTTTCTCCTCATCTGTACCTCGCTTGGATAGAGAGGCTTCTGAGACCTTGTGATTTTCTCAGACTCCATCCAGAAAGCAATGATCAGCAGCCTCCCTGCTGGTGTACAAGGAACTTTGTGAATTTGAAAAAAGAAAATGTCCCATCTTTGCGGACAAATTGCCAAGGTGCATCTCTTCTGGGCAAACTAGCTAGAAGAAAACTTGTCCCGTGGGAGTTTATGGAGCAGTGTATAAGCTGGATTGCAGACCCACACTCAGCCCGTTGGCCAAGGGCCTGAGGGCAGGGTACTCTGAGCAGGCACGTGCAGAGTGCGGGCCCTAGACCAGGCTCTCGCATGGCTTCTCTGTCTGCGTTATCCCGTTCTGTCCTCTTCTCTCCCAGGATTCAGCTCAGGGATGTTAGCCTCCTCCACTTCTTCCTCTACTCTTAATCTCCTCCCTTTCCATTTTGAAGGTGGTGACAACTGTCTCTAGTCACATAATTGTCCTCTTCTGTCTTTCATTGACTAGAACTCAGGCTTTTGAAAAATGCAATGACTTTTTTCTCAAGCAACTGTCAGAGCCATGCATGTCAAAAGTCTATTTTGGAACTCAAAAGCCAAAACTTGACTCTTTCTCTCTCTATTTCTCTGTGACATCTCTACTTAAGGGGTGCTTCAAGGTCTAGTTGCCTCAAGGGAGGTGGGATCACAGGCTAAAGGCCAGGCTTGGGGATCATGGCGGCCATGGATCATACTGCTCAGGTCTCCTTCAAGAAAGACCTGACCATTCAGTGCGAGCAGTGAGGTTAGCTGAGAGCCTCCAGCTGTGGTGCCTACGGGATCTCGAGCCAAGGCCGTGTTCTTCTTGTAGATCTTCCAACCAATGACTGATCATAGTGGCTGCTTAGGGCTTGGCTCTTTCCTCAAAACAGGACTCCTCTTAAGGCTGACCTCTGCTCTGGAGCGCCCCGCTGGGCTAACACTTGGTCAAATCTCCATCAAATCTGAGATCTGAGACTCTCCCTGCACCATCGTTTCCCCCTTTCCATGATCTTACACAAATATCTGGCACAACCCTTTCCCCCTAAATAAACCTCTTGTGCTAACTCAGTGTCAACTTCTCAGAGAAGTTGAAAGGTCTGAAAATACTTCTGTTAATCAATTAAATCACACTTTAACAAACAGCAAAGTATTAAAATAACCAGTCAATGTAATCCTCATTGCCCCTAATATATTCTCTCTTCTCCCTCCCACGCCTCTTTCCAAAAATTGTGAGTGAAAGAGCAATTATGTACCCAGGCAAATCATTCCAATTTGCAAAAGTCCGAAAGCAGGGTTTTAATCATTCCTGTCCCTCTTCCTGCCTTCCCACCAGTTAGTCTCATTAATGACAATAAAATAACAAAGACAAAACAGCCTAAGAATTACCATACAAAGCTATAGCTAACCCCACAGCTATAGTTCTACCTAAATAGAACCCTGTTTTATTTGAATTATCTTTCAAAATGAGTGGAAGTGGATAAATCAAAGTGAATTGGAAGGCATCAGAACTGCTAGTTTGGTAAATAATTATTTGGCAAAGACATGAAAAACATGATGTTCCTCATATGGAAAACAGAATCCATTGAGGGTAGTAACAAAATCTTTTGGTTGTATATTCAGTGTATATTCTGTTAGTTATAAACTCCATAAGTAAGCTGTCAGGTTTAATTTGCCTACTAGTCTATACCTAGCCTGGGTAAATAAATATATATTTATTTTAGAACCCAAAATACAAAACTTGACTCTTTCTCTTTGTATTTCTCCATGACATCTCTACCTAAGGGGTGCTTCAAGATCCAGTTGCCCCAGGAGAGGTGAGAGCACAGGCTAAAAATATATATATGTTATATGTATAATAATAGTTATTTTATATATATATATATATATATATATATATATATATACACACACACATTTGAATAAATGCATTTTAGACACAAAACAAACCAATTCAATGATGGAATTACTCAACCTGGTCACCTGAATTAATCTTTAGATTTGGCCTTTAATGACATTTAATTGTTTTCCAAAATGAAATCCGTTTTAGAAAAAAAAACCCTTTTCTGGGAAACAGCCTGTCTCATTAATTGCTGTGTGTAACGCAGGAGAACAAAAGGAGGGATTCATTTGGCCTGACTCCAGAATAGAGCCATGTTTGAATCCCTGGCTCTTCTACAACCAGAAAGGATTTTTCTCTCCTCAGACATTTCAGTGAGAGAAATAAAGAGAGGGAAAGAGACAGACAGACAGAGAAAGAGACTCTAAGGCTATGGTGAATATTACAGAAAGTCAACACAATGATGGTTTGGCTGAGATGAATCTGAGTGGGGTTTTTTTGTTGTTACTGTTTTTGTTTTTATTTCTTTTTAAAAACAAACATGCGCTGTTGGCCAGGGCCAGCTCTAGAAAAGGAGTAGGCAAAGTCCCCCAGGGAGAAAATGACTCACAAAAGTCTTAAAGACAAAAAATGGGCAAAGTTTAGTAAAATCAGGAAGAAACTGCACAGCTGGTAAGGTAGGGAGCCAAGAATAAGTTAAAGTCAGAGAAGGCATTTATTGTCAAAATACTGAGGTTCCTGGGATTTCTTAGCATTTCTACCTTATATGTTTGATACATGTTACATAACACATCAGTTTAATAGACAGGTTAAGAGAACTTTGTGTCAAAGAAGCTCTAAGGACATAACCATGGGAGAGAACAGGGCCACTTCAGTAAACTAACAAGTGCTGAGTGTACTGCAAAGTTATGACCTAGGTTCTTGAGGGTGGCTGTTGGCAGTGGAGATGACATCTGTCTTCCACATTAGTACAAGTTCATGGTAGTTTCACTATAAATACATACAAAGTCAATGAAGACTTTTGCTACTTACAAGGATTGTACGAAACTCTGCTATTGGAGTGTAAGATGGTTCATTAAGTGGAGGATTGAAAATGACTCCAGCATGGACATCGTTACTGCGATACTTGTAGCACTGCCTAAAATCACATGGGAAGTCAGACTATGCATTTGGATGTAAAAGCTACGTGCTGTCTGAGCATTATGCTCATACTTCCTAGTAGGTAGATAATGGAAGGAGGAGAGGAGAATGAGGAAGAATGCAGACCATGAGTCCATGCTCTCTAGAAGTTTACCATCGACTTCTAGGACTTTCATCTGTAGAAAAGAGATTGCCCAGTAAACAAGAGGCAATGGAGCAGGAGGAGAAAAAGAGAGAGACTGGGGATAAGCAAATTGCATCACATGCAAACTAAAAGAGTCCCCTTCCAAGAGTCTAGATTAGAACTCTTCGACTATGTATTCTCACCTTGAAACATGTTACCTCTGTCCTTGCCTCTCTTCTATTGGAAACTGTCAAATTCCACAGTGGCATGGACAGAAAAGAAAATGGAAAAGCTCAGGTATAAATGATGAGCCTTACCAGAATTTGGAGGCTTTTCCTAAAGTCTCCTTTATTTTTTTAATACTTGGTAGAAGTAGAAAGGCAATCTCCACTGTTTACCAATGAGCTATTTCAACCACCTCTGTTTTTGTCCTCATCATGTATGCTTCTTAACTTTTTAACACATAGTATATAATTTCATAAGGATGGCCCAACAAGTTAAAAGGCAGCAAAGCGGTCCAACTGGTGATTGATTGTTCTAGGGCCTCCAGAACTTACTTCTGTGTCCACAGGATCTTACATCTATTCTAAACTCACAACAGAACTCATTTTGGTTACAAAATCTTGAAATAGTCAATGAGCCTTCCCGATGAGTAAAATCACATTGCTTCTTTTACTCTGTGATCTCCTGTTCCCTGCAGACCCAATGATCCCCTTCAGCTTCTTCCTGCACGTCTTGATGAGTAAATTAAAGAGTAAATTGAGTGGCTGTCTTATTTGATTTCCTCAGGAATTAGTGTAATGACTGATAGGCTATCTAAATGTGCAAATAGCTTTGAAAAAGAGAGATTTGTTTTCCAAGGACTCTGTTCTCTGGTTCATTCCTTGTGATAGCATTGGCCATGGCTCTGACCAAACATGCTTCAGAAAGTGAGTGATCAATTATTGTCCCAGTGGAAAAGTGTCCAAAATTGACTCGCCCCAAATGCCCTTCACTCCAATGTCAATTATAGTCACATTGCATTAAGGCAGCAAATATTTTAATTTTCCCTCTAGATCAAAAGAAGACATTTGAAAGGTTATTTTTTTCTTTGTTTTACTTTCAGACAATTGCTCTTCATTCCAATGCCCTGCCCTCCATAGCAGACAATATAGAAAAAAAAAAATAACGTTATTTAATATGTTATCAACAAGAATGACCTTGGGTAATACTAAAAACTAAAACCACAAGGGAAATTCTGGTAGGAAGAAGGAAAGTGAGGAAGTAAAGTGGCAAATCACTTACTGGGAAATCAAGCAACATCTCAGGAGGCTCAAAGTTACTCTGTGATCTCCACTGGTCCCTTTCAAAGAAATCTATGTTCTTTTCTGCAAAAATATGTTAATTAACATTTACTCCAGGGATCTTTAAGTCACTGAGGGACAAGGACTAAACAACAGTGAGAAATGAGCATGGCTTACAAACTCAAATCCGTATTTATCACTAATTTTTGAAGACAAGGCTATTGAGATTTACAGAAAACACTGAAGCTCATATGACTAGATACAAGGGGCCAATGCCTGGAGAGCCATGGCCAGTTCTTGGCATAACTATGACAAAAGAGAGAATAAAACCAAAATTACACAATTTATTTTTTAAATATTGGCCTGAACCAAATTTTCTAAGGACACCTAAAATAAAAACCCAGAATCTTCTTAGTGTCATTCTGGATCCCTTCTCTACTAAAAAATCGGACTAATTTTTGTTTTGCAAAATTACAGAAACTATTCCCTATTCAAAGCTCCATTAAAACAAGACATCATTCATAAATCATTCAATATCATACTTACTGTATACTCACTGGACAGATTACTAAGGGCCAAATAACCACAATTTCAAATTTTGGAGAAAATAGTGAAAATCAAAGCTACTACATATCAGTACTTATGGAACATAGCTGTATCCATGTTCAGAGAAAAATTCAAAGTCTGAAGTACTCATATTAATTAATAAGAAATAATCAAAATTAATTAATTACTAGTCAATTAAAGTAATTATGGAAAACAAGTAAATAAAACTAAAGCAGAAAAACTGATTTAACAAAGCTAAAAATTAGAAACTACAAATTAAAAAAAAGAGATAATAAATGAGTCAAAGAGCTGATATTTGGAAAATAAATTACTAATAACTATTAAGCCATAAAAGAAGATCCAAATATAAATATTAAAAATAAGAGAATGGAAAATAACTGCAGATAAAATGGAAACTAAAGGAATTATAAGGGCTAAGGATATTCAACTATTTCTATTAATTTGAAAGTCTATGAAAATTAATTTTTCAATAAAAATATAAATAATTAAAATTGGCCCCATATAATATGGGAAAGCAGCAAGAAAAGTATGTTTCAACTTGGACTTCACTTGAAAATCACCCAGGGGTTTTTCAAAAGCTGATAACTTTAGACTAAATCAGAACTTCTGCAAGTACCTTTGATAAAGTAGCATGTGAAAACAAAATGATGCCGTCAAGGATGAGAGATATGAGACTACAACACAAGGTATATCCTTATGAAGTTATCACAGAGCTTCACAAGCAGCCAGGACTTAGAGGTGAGGCCAGAGAGAAAGAAACTCCAAGAGATGAGCTGATATTCTACATGTTGTCTTCCACCTTGGATACATGCTGATTGATGGCATAGAAACAAAAGACCAGGAATATAAGCAAATAAATGCTGAGAAGGGGCAGAAAAATCAGCAAGGTGTTGGCAATCTCACAGGATTGGGGGAAAAATAATTAGACATCAGAGCTGAAAAGGCAGTCGACATTAGAAAGGGCAAGATCCCAGAGAAAGGTAATACAGAGAAGTAAAATTTCTTTTACTGAAGACATTGACTGAAATCTCAAGCTGTCCAGGCTAGGAGATTAAAGTTCCATGTAGGAAACCCAACACATGCAGAGAGCTGTTTCTGGCAGTCTTATGATGCTGACCAGATTAAAACTGGAATTTGGGACTGGCCTCCCAAAGAGTCGATACAGGCTGTCAGTTGGAAACCTTAGAAGGCTGCACCCTAAAAGTAAGAGGAAATCAGAAAGAATGGGCTTTCCCAAAACCTTAGTCAGTTCAGTCCTTGATTGGATTAAATCGGTCTGCCTCAATACCACCCAGAATGTTCACATGTTTTCATACATAAAATATAGACGTGAATAAAAAATGATGAGCCATATTAAGATAAGACCAAGAGAGGGGCACCCGGTGGCTCGTCAGTTAAGTGTCCTGACTTCAGCTCTGGTCACAATCTCATAGCTTGCGAATTCAAGCCCCACGTCGGGCTTTGTGCTGACAGGTCAGAGCCTGGAGCCTGCTTCGGATTCTGTGTCTCCCTCTCTCTCTGCCCCTCCCCCACTGTCTTTCTCAAAATAAATAAACATTAAAAAAATTTTTTTAAAAGAAATAAGACCAAGAGAAAAAAATATAGGCAATAGAATATATTCACAGTTGATCAGTTATTAGTAATTAGACATGTAGTTTAAAATATCTCTAATTAATACATTCTGGAGGATTTCATGAGCTAACTGAAATGTATTTTAAAAATAATTAAATGGGAATTCTAGAAATTAAAAATATAGTAACTAAAAATAAGAACTCTACAGATTTCTTTTTTGTTTTTTTGTTTGTTTCCATTCTGTTTTGTTTTTACTTGTTTGTTTTTACAGCAGGTTTGACACAGAAGAAGAGAGGATTAATTAACTGGAATACAAATCAGTAGAACATCCAGACTAAAGCACAGATGCCAAGATATGAGTTAATTTCCTCCAAGATTAAAAAAAAGAAAAAGAAGAGAACAACATCTAGAAACTGTTATTATTAAAACCACTATTAGCTTTTCAATACTCTGTCCTTAAAAATCTATCTACTTCAACTGAGGCCAAGCATGGACTTTAAATAAGGATGGAATGGAAAGTTCCTCTTCCTTTTAATCTTTCAAACTCTTAAAAAATTGTATTAATTTTTAGGACTCTCCCACGGATACAGCCTCACTTCGGGTTGTAATTTTTATAGTCCAAGGGCTTTCACTTGTTCCTTCATACCATTAAAAACCCTTACTTCATAAATCAGGAAGCCAATGTGGCGATTCTGCCAAATATACATTGGGAAACTTGGACAATATCTTCAGGATTGGTTTATTAATCTGCTGCGCCTACCATGAGATAGATTTGGGGGAAAAATTCCATTTATCATCTGATTTTCCTGAGCTTCCCAATGACCAATGGACCACAAAGGTATTGAGAATCCCAAAGAACTGGCATTAATTTAAAATGAATATTCAATATTTTCCCCAAAATCTAAATATCTCCCTAACCCAAGACAGAATCACACTAGTAAATGATTTCAAGTATTCTTGGGGATATTTGAAGAATCATATTCCAAACCTGAAATGTTAGAACATGAGCCTTCTTTAAGAAGACCCAGTTGACACTGAATTAAGGAGATCTGAGTATGGTGATACAAATCATCTTCTCTATTCAGATTCTGCTGCAACCCCCCACCCCACCCCCCACCTCCCATTATTCATATCAAGGGAGAGTATAATAGACTCACCTCCTATTTTGGTCTTGAGAACTCCATGATCCACTACTCACTTTGAAAATTCTCTGAGGGTCAGTTCACTCTGGCTATTGGTCCAGATTTGCTACTTTCTGGAACCATTCTCATCTGGCATTTTGCAGGCAATTTGACTCTCTCTATCCTCAGAATCCTATTATTCTGACTGAAATCAGGAAACCCATTTCAATAACAGTATCTCCCATCTTCATAATCATCAAACTAAATTTGACAGGCAAAATCCCTGATGTTTAGCTTTCCTGAATCCTAAGTTATGTCAGGAGGATCCAGAACTTCCTCTGGGCCCTTGAGGAAGATTAGAGGCAGCCATGTTGAAAGCCTTTATCCTTGCTTTGGAATAACAATAGTGAGGAATGAGGTGGCCTAAAAAATGGAGGTGAATAAGGCACAGACTTAGAAGCCAGTGCAAGCCAAACGTTGGTTTGGTTACTAGGAGAGAGCTATCAACTTTCCTCACCAAGCTGAGAGAAACAAATGGTAAGTTCCAGTGGCTGATTTAAGTAATGAATGCCCACAGGATGAACAATAAGCAGATAGAACAGAGACATCACCTTTGAGAACCATGAAGCCTTAAGTGAACACACTGGAGGAATTTGACCATTGTCTTCACAGAGTCGCATAACCTTTGTTTCCCCCATGGCAACAGGCTCAGATATCACTTTAGCAAGAGGCCCAGGATAGAGATCTGGAAATTAAGACCATCATTTAAGAGGCCTATTATTTCTAGCAGAATATACCAAATTTCTAAATTTAAAGGATCAAAAGTTACTTTTGCATGACAAGCTAAGAAGTCTAGGCTTTTGAGGATGATCAAATTAGTTAACTAGATAATTTTTAAAAATCTACATTGTGTACAAGTGGACTTACTGTGAATTAACTTTGTGAATATGCTACACTTCAACAATAAATTTGAAAATATAAAAGAAAAGATCCTATTTAGAGCACTGCTGAAGATCGAAAATATCCATCCACCTGTTCATCCAGCCAACCAACTACCCAATCATCCTAGGACTAAACATAACAAGGTCTGAGAAGAAAATATATAAAATTGGACTTGATTGAGAATATTAGAGTGGATTTTTTAAAAAGACAACCAAAGTTTCTGCATGTAAACTATGTAACTATATTCCCTGGACATTTAAAAATCCATAGAAAAATTTAAAAAGCAATACCATGGAAATTTCCTAATCTAACAAACTCATATTTGTTATCATTCCAAATCTAGCAAATGTGCCCTATTTCTCTTTGTTCTCTTTCATATGCCACTAACCATGCCAGAAATTTCCTGGAGTAAATCTAATTAGCTTGTTCAAGATGAGTACCTAAAAAGAAACTTTTTTTACTGTTCAACATTTGCAGTTCCTAATTTTGCCCTGCTGCTCAAAAACCTAGAGGTAACATAATTTAGGCACTATATTTAGAACAACTTGATGAGATTTTGGGTCTCATGATTCCTTTTAGGAAATGAACTCGATATGTTATATATTTTAATACCCCTCATTCATTCAATCTCTATTCTAACCTACTTCAAGATCATAGGCTGACTTTGCTAAGCATGCCAAATATAATTTTCCTGGACATATGGGTAAGGAATTCTCAACAGTTAATAATTCATGCTGCGAGGAAAGGTGCAGCAACTTGTGTTAATAAAAGTAAAATTCCTGACCAATTATGGAGCGTAGCTAATAATAGAGCAGTATCAGCTCACTTCCATCAGCTTGTTGATAATCAGAAGTTGAGAATGCAGAAACATAGATGCTTTTACTCTTAATTGAAGCATAGGATTTAGGGGTGCCTGGGTGGCTCTCAGTTGGTTAAGTGTCCAACCCTTGATTTCAGCTCAGGTCATGATCTCATTTTTGGTGAGATTGACCCCCACATTGTGATCTCTCTCTTTCCCTCTCTCTCTCTCTGCCCCTACCCTGCTCTCTCTCTGTCTCTCTCTCAAAAGAAAGAAAGAAAGAAAGAAAGAAAGAAAGAAAGAAAGAAAGAAAGAAAGAAAGAAAGAAAGAAAGAAAGAAAGAAACACTGGATTTTAAAATAAAACTGAATCTCCAAAAGACAGTAATAAATATTCAGAAAGATAAAGCATTTCTTTCCCTATTCAAAAGCACTGAAAAAACAATCATTAATTCAAATAATATTTTACTAAAAATCTACAAAGTTCCTGTACCATCGTGCTAAAGATATTGAGATGAAGAAAAGTCTTACGGTCTTTGGAGAGAAAGATTTATAAATAGAATCTAAAAGATAGCATATGTTATGAAGTACATGGATGGATGGATGGATTAATGGATGGATGGATAGATGGATGGATAGATAGGTAGACTGACAGATAATGTTAGCAAAGTAAGATATTTAGAACAACTAATTTTACATGGAGGATCAGGGAAATCTATACAAATAAGGATATGCTTGAACAAGGTCAAAGTTGAACAGAGTAGAAGATTCGTGGGAATATATCAAGTAGAAAAGAGTAACGTGGGAAGGCATCCCAGGCAGACAGAGCAGCAAATACACAGTCAGGCAGGAGTGAAGGAGGATGGAGTGGAGGCATGCATGTGCAAAGGCGGCAGGAGACAAATTCAGAGAGGCAAGCCGAGAGTGACGTGGTGAAGGGCTTTCTAGACCATATTAAGATATTTGGTCTTTTCATTATAAACAATAAGGAGCCCTGGAAGTTTTTAAGTGGGAAAGTAAAGTGATTAGATTTGAGTCTTAAAAGAAAATAATGTTAGAAGTAAAATGAAGAAGGAAATGGGATGGGAGGAGAGGAAGGCCTGTAGATGAGTTCGAGCCATAGGCAGGCAAGAAAACAAGAAGGACTGAAGAAACACACCAGGGAAGGTTCAGGAGCTGTTCAGGTGACACTATGATACTAGGTGACTGGCCATGTGGTTGTAAGAAGAGGAATGAGTTGTGCGTAATTCTCAGGTCCCCATCTTCGGTAGGAAAGAAAAACTATGCAGGAGATATAAGGACAATGGTTTCAGACATTCAAATTTCTCTCTCTAAAGTTTTATGGGCAGATATATCTGGAAGCAAGTTGGTCAGAAAATTCATCAGAAAATTCAGGTCGTACCCAGTTGTCATTCAGAGGATGTGATTTCTGCTTCTACCATCATGGTGTTCTGGGTTTTAATGAAATTTCGTAACAAAATTGGTCAATAGTTTCCATCAACCAAGTAAGTATAATGCTAATAGCATAATCCATCAAAAGTTTGCAAAGTGTGTAATGTGACTTAACACGACTGTAAACTTCTTTGAGCTCCTCAGAAATAACGTAATGCTGCAGTAGAATTTTATCAGCGCTCTTAGTGAATGAGTCATGGTTGATTTTATCACTCCTTTAAACAATAATTTAAAATATATTCTAGCAACGTTGGGTAAAATTTTTTCTATTTAAAATACTACTCTGCCTTCTTTAATAGCATGTATTAAATGTAATTTAACCTTTTATTGATCAATAGAAGTGGTTTTTCTGGATATTGATTTTAGTCATTTTTATGATAATTTAAAGTCTGACGATTTGTCTCAACATTAAATAAGCCCAAACTTAAATTCACTTCTGTGTAATTTGCCTAGTTTTCCCAATAGTTTATTATCAAACTTTTCAAGCAAAGACATTTGCCATTTTTATAGGTCTTTGTCTCTTTGTCACTCGTCTTTTTGTGTCAAGTTATTATCATTCTCATTAGCTCTTTGGATGTGCTTAACACTAGCAATACTTCTCCTAACTTTGTCTTAATCTACTACTGCAGGAAGACAATATGTCTAATGGTCCAGGTGTCTGAGACAACCTCTTTGGTTGTTCTGCCCTCACCAAACGAATGCCTATTTTTCATGGAACATTCTCCTTTGGTGACCAGAGCATTTCCCAAGTTGATTAAAGCTCATAGTCTTCCCATATAAAACTACTGGTGCAGCTTCATACAATAGTGCCATTTGAATTTAGACACAAGTGTGTGCTTAAAGTTTAAGAGTGTGTCAGCTTTTATGCTTTTAAGACGTTTGGTAGGCTTCCTGTCAAGCAGTGCTGGCTAAGATCCAGGACCACACTAGCCAGTCCCTTTCCTCCAAGGCAGCCAGGCACAATGGTACCCAGCTTATGCTTCCCTTGCCATTGTCTCCAAGAACACTCCTAGGTGGTACTCCTCTTCCTGCCTGATGGATTGAGGTGAGACCCAGTTTTCTAGGGAACTTGCAAGCCACGGGAATGAGACTCACTCCCTTTCTCCATAATGGAATTCATCAGGCTCCACGTGTCCCTTTGGCCTAAGCTCCCCTCACTTTTCTTCTTCCCTGGGCCTTGAGAAGGTTGGAAGGTAGCATTAAAGCTTTTGGTTTTTCTTGCATCTCATGAGTCTGTTTTCTTTCATTTAAAAGCAAAATAACCCACATTAGTTTTGCCCTAGCCTCTGGTAAATTAGTGTACACTAACCATATGTACATGCCAAGGTGGTTACAACTCAGTAAAAGAAGAAGCAAGTTATTTGTGCACCTTAGCCTCAGGGTTCTGTACTCAGAAGAGTGTATAGGCTTGTCACATTAATGAGGGAAGTCATTTTTCCTGTGGCAGAGACTATCCACTCCCTACCTACTACCCATTCTCCTCTTCTTCCAGAGAAACAGCATCTTGGTCTCATTTAAGGGAACCCAGCTAAAATACCACATTTCTTGGCCTGTCTTGTAGTTAGGAAAAGTCATGTGACTATATTCTGGCCAGTGAAACAGAAGAGGAAGTGCTGAATGAGTCTTTCTTGAATGGTTCTCAGAAAAAGGATAAGTGGATGATATGTGCCCCTTTGCCCTTTCCCCACTACATAGTTTTCCTAGTAATTGTCTGCGATGGCTGGAGCACCAACAGCTATGTTGGACCTTGAAATGACCATGTGCTAAAGATGGTCGGGCAGAAAGTTGGACGGAGCCTGAGATGCTGATGTCCATAGACCTCCACCAACAACCTGAAACTGTGTGCCTTCAGCCTTATTTTATATGAAATAAAAATGAAACCTTGTGTTTAAGTCACGATTAGTTTTTGTTTTCTTTCATATGCAGTTAATCTTAATGAATATTCTGATTTCATCTCTTTATTCTCAGCGAAGTTTCAAATAAATTCCACTGCTGGGGATCTGACTTCTACATAAGTGAGGTTTTACTCTTCTTTATATTACCTGGGTAAGAAGACAGGGTTCTAGTTAGCAGCCACTAGTAATGGACTCACTCCCATGTCTTCTTCTGGCTGGAACAGTCCAGTGAATTTAGCATGAAAACCCAGATATTGACGGAGTTTTCAAAAATAGATGTTTTCTACCATCACAATGATTAAAGGCATTCCTAATGACATCTATGTCTTACTGATTTAAAAAAAAAATGGTCAGTTACATGTGTATTGAATTGGGAAAGATCTAACCATTAAAATTCTGAGTCTCAATGCCAGTCTATTTTCCTATTTAAAAAAAAAATGAATCACACAGGTTTCATCTCATACTCAGGAGATAGTTGAGGTGATAAAACGAAGTTAGCAAAAACTAATCATTCATTTTCCATGGAGTTCTGTGAGGTCACCTGAGACATTTGACCCACAGGCTTGCTCACAGCAGAACTAATATCCTCTCTGAGCCTGATCCATCTTTCTTGCAAATCACTTTCTCTGCTTTCTCTATCAGGGCTATGTATTCCCTACAATCTGCTCGATTTCCACACTGCTTTCCAGAGAGATCAAGAAAACTCGCCACTATCTCAATTCAAATCCCAGCTCTGACACGTACAGCCCATGTGACCTACCGCATGGTACTTATGCTCTCTGTGTCTCGGCTTCCTCTCGCAAAACATGGATATTACTAGTAATCTAGCCCATGCATTGTTGGGAGGATTTGAGGTGTTAATAGAAAAAGTGCTCAGAGCAGGGCTTGGCTCATGGTGAATGCTCAATAAGCACGAGCATTCTGTAATTGTGCAAGAGAGAGAGGAGGCACGTGGAGGTCATGAAGAGGATAAAGGAAGGGCAAAGACAATAAACTCAGTATTACATTACAGTATGTCTGGCCAGCCCTAAGAACCAGGGAAAGCAGGGATGAATTAGGGGGAGGAGGAGAGGGAAACTGCACCAACATACTTACTCATATCCTTTTAAATGCAGAGCAACCGAAAGTGACCACAGATAAATCCCAACAGCAAGTATGACCATGAGAAAAAGTAGCACCACTCGTTTTGCTCTGACAGTCCTGATGGTGGAGAGAGGGCAGGGAGAGGATGCATGATTGTTTGTCCGTCCCAGCAAATGGAGCCTTGTCCCTCCCCCTGGTTGGCTTTCCAGGTCTACCTGGAAGGACCCAACAACTTGCAAATCAATCACCCTTTCTTGTACAATATGATCGATCCTGGAGCAGGGTCCTCAGAGAAGCGCCCACACAGTTTCAGAAGAGTCAGTTGTGAGCAAATCTTTACAACTCCAGGTTCAATGATGTCACGCTGAAAGCTTGAGATCAGCATGGTGGCAGTATATATACCATAGAAATCAGCCAATGCTACAAATGGAGGCACTTCCCACCCCGCACCCCCACCCCCAGAGAGCCAGCTGTTAAACCAGGTGTAGTGCCTGCTGTTCTTGCTACACTTGAGGCAGGAGCCAAGACACTTATTGCTGAGTAGGTGGTCGCAACCTAGAAGCATCTATGCAGTAACAAGTCATCACTCTTGAGTGGTGAACCACAGAATCTCAGGGACAAGAAGGACATCAGAGGCTAAGTGTCCCAGTGCCCATGTGCTGCCTGAATGTCCCCAATAGCCATCTATAATGGCTCCTCAGCCTCTATGTGAATACCTCCAGTGACGGTGAATCTCTATTTACTGAAGCAGCCACTTTCACTTTTAGGCTAGGCTTATCAAGTTTTTAGAAATATCTTCCTTAGCCTGGAACTCCTTAGCCTGGAGTTACTGATTGGAGCAACCAGCTTTTATTCCTGAATTTCACTCATACAGCTTCTGTTTGTGATATATGTATTTACGAATGCACACATTTTACCTGAGCGTATACTGAAAGAAAGGCTTTTTTACCTCTTGGCCAACACAAGATTTTCTTTCAAGACAGTGGTCTCCTCTAAAGACAATAGCACATTTCTTCCAAATAATTGCCTTGCCCACCTATACTCTTATTACTCAGACCCTGCCCCATAGCCCTTTTCCTCTCTCTCAAACATGACTGAATGACTTTTCTTCAACCATTTTTCATCTCTTATTTTCCCCAGTTTCCCATCAAAACTTGGCTCTCTTTTTTTCTTTTATATCTTTGACTATTACTAATAGTTACACCATCTAGTTTCTATCTTGATTAATGTACACAATGTTTCCCTTCTCTGTATTTTATTCAAACAGTGAACATTTGTCAAGCAACCACTGTAAGCCAAGAAATTCTGAAAGACAAAGAACTATGAGATATGGGCTCTGCCTCAAGAAGCTACTATCTACTTGTTTAGTTTTATTCCCAGATTTATGGTCCACTATGTTCCCAGTAACTCTCTTTTCCTACCGCTTGTACTAAATAGAGGTGTTTTTGTTGTTGTTTTTTTAAAATATGCATCTTTGCCTTAAATGTCAGAGTCATCTATCCCCTGCCAATTCCTAAGTTAATGTGTAACTTCTTATATCAAAAATCCCTAATTTTAGTCCTATAATCTTCTAGTTACATCTTACTACCATTTGTCTAAAGCTAAATTTCCCCTATTTTGAGTTTAAAGCATCAACTTATCCTGATTTATATTTGAAAACTACCACTTAAGGAATTTGGCTTCACCCATTTGTCTATGGACCTATGTATCTAGTTACCTCTCCACCTTCTTATCTTTTTATAGGTGGGTTTTTTCTTTTTTAATGACATGGCAATATGGAATGTAAAAATGTGATATAAAGAAGCAGCTTTGTATAAAAATACACACTAATACAGATACCTCATCTAATATCTGCCTCTTAAGGGGTCACAGCGTTTTAGCTATATTGCTATATTTTGCCTACTCTAATTGATGGGCTATGTACAGACAGAATTTCTGTCCATCTGCAGCTGATGTTTCAAGTGTTGACAGAACTGAAAAGCTCACACTTTATAACTGGCAGGCTCAAGTCTTGGGCTACTAGTTTGAGGCACCCTTACACCCAAGGTCTGTGTTTACTCTCAGAGTTTCCTCCTTCTGTTCTTTCTAGAATTGGTCCGATTAACTTCAAAGCCAATTCCATTTGGAGGCATGGTCCATGCTCAATGGCAGCACTGCTTGCAGGACCATAATGGAAGGCAAGGGCTGGATTTCCAGGGCCTATTTCAAGCGAGGCTGGCGTGACTCGTTCTTGACACGTTCTTGAGAATAAGGAGGGAATAACTGGAAATTTTTAAGGTAGAGGCCTTTCCTAAGGCCCCACCACTCAAAGGCATCTGAGCATTAAAAGAGGTTAAAAGTAAATTAGACTGAATAAGAAATTGTTTTAAAAATCCAGGATATGAAGCCATTAAATTGGCAAAGGGGATAAGAAGTACAAGGCTAATTCAGCAAGACCTAAAAGATGAGAAAACCATGGGCCTTTTCCTTCTCTGTCAAGGCATTTTATCTCTTTTATCTCAGAAATGTATTAACCAAACAAACTTAGAATAGTTTGTTCCCTACTTCAGCCTGGAAGGTAACTCTGGAAGACTGAGTGATTGTTGATATTAGAAAAAGGAAAAAAAAGTAAACCTGTGAGAATATACCGGCACTACCTCATGAATCACCGTCATTTGGTTCCATAAAATGCATTCTGCTCTCCTCTCCTTACTGTCTGCGGATACCCCGCAGTCCTCTAGTTGCTTGGGGACATCCTGCTCATCACAACAAATTACTAACCGCCATGTGTTGATTCTCGTTCCCATTCTGACAATTCTTTTTGTCCAGCCTGTTCTACCTTTGTGCTCCCCTATCCATTCACCTTCACTAACAGGACAGGCTGTGCTGTTTTTCAGATTTATTACCAACTCGGGGCTTTTACTTCTCCCTGCTCTCTTTTCACATTCAAGTTTGGTGACTCAAACTGGTGACCTGAGTCTCTTCCTTCAGTTGGAAAAGCAAACACATGCACGACACACACAGCCTGCTCGGCCTGTCCAAGTCTACATCCCTCACAGGAGAAGTCCTGGGACTTAAATTTCCTGAGAAGTACTCACCGGTGCGGCAGCAATGATGTCTGAGAGTAAATGAAACCTGTGAATGCACTTCTTTGTCTGATTCTAGCTGCTCCCTGAAGAGAGTTGTTTATGTTCCCAAAATAAGCTCTTTTATTTTTCTTTTTATCGTTAAGTGTATACCCCAGCCCCACAGGCCATTCCATGTATAATAAATGAAGTTCTAATGACTATTGATGGGGAAATCCCAGCCCTCCGTTTGGCTGCCAGCTACCTCCGGCAAGTCAGAAATAATCAATAGCAAAGTGGGCAGCAGCTCCAACAACAGAGCATGTGTCTCCAGTGAATTGAGGCTGTGATGAGGGTGGTCCCTTGGATTTGGGGAAGGAATCCTGATAAGGGGCTTTTGAAACACATGACTCCCAGAAATTTGTGAAGCACTCTCAGAGAGAAGAGCTATCCCAAGTAGACACAGCAGCATCTCAAGATAATTCCAGAACTGTGTCAAAGCAGCCAAGTGTCCATGGCAGGTGGTTGTCAAACGATAGAACAGGCTATGGGGGAAAGTGCTAGTACTCATAATGGCAGGTCAGTGTGAATGGGCGGTCAGTCAAATATTATGATTACACCACGCTTTATAGACTCAAACACACTGACTTGAATTCCCAACAACACCTCACAAATTGCAGGACCTTGGGCAGAGTACTGTATCTCACTAGGCCCCAGTTTTCCATCTGTAAAATGAAATTGTCATTACTACCTACCTTGTGAAACCTTTTGAAGATGAAATTATCAGTATCAGTGGTAATACCAGTCAGCAGGTACTCTATGGCCAACTAGAGGCTTTGGCCACAGTATACCTTCCAGACTAACCCTGACAGGTCATGCCCAATATAATTTTGGAATTCTAATTAATACTATATTTGATCAAAGAATCAGAGTCAATAAAATACAAACTGTATGCCAGCTTCTTTTTTTTTTTTAATATAATTTATTGTCAAGTTAGCTAACATACAGTGTATACAGTGTGCTCTTGGCTTTGGGAGTAGATTCTCATGATTCACTGCTTATGTATAATACCCAGTCCTCATCCCAACAAATGCCCATTACCCATTTTCTCCTCTCCCCTTTTCTCCCATCAACCCTCAGTTTGTTCTCTGTATTTAAGAGTCTCTTATGTACATATTTTTATTTAAAACATATAAACAATGAAATTGTAAACCCAAATGTATGGCATTTATTTATCCCTTTGAAATTTCCTCTTGTTGGATATGGCCTATCATGACAATTGGAACTTTGACGCTTCATGTCTTATTCTTTCTGTCCCTCCTTATGGCAAACCAACTACAAATCTGACCAATACACTCAATAATCAGCTAATGCTAGAGTCCTTGGGCACATTTCCCACCAAAGGATGCTCTACAATCTGCTTCAACACATCCAGTGACTAGAACTATGTCCCCATCCCCTCCCACTAGCTCAGTCTTTTTTCACCTTTTAAATGAACTGTTTGAAATATTGGAATAATTTTATGTCAACAGAAAAGTTGAAAATCCAAACCTTCTTTAGTCGCTTGTATTCTAAGAACTTGTCAACAAATTCATATTTCTTCTTGTGAATGTATGAATGTCTGTCAATAAATATTTATCCTCTTTCTCTGCACATGGGCAGAAGATTTTTGTTCCAATTCCACTAGTGTTGGGCTGCTCTGTAGAAATTAGTTTGTCCAAAGACACATGAGTGGACATGACAGAGGCAGAAGTGTTTTAGTGCAATTGAAATTGGCATCCGTGATCTGCCATGAGAAGTACACACCCCACACAGTCAGTGGTCCCAGGACGATGAAAGATTTGAACCACACCCTCAACTAGGGTAAAATACAGCTTACCTAAATCCTGATGCAAAACTACCCAACAGAGTCCAGCTTGGACCAGCCAAACCATGCATATCTACAGACCCATGAGAAAGAAAGAAATGTTCCTTGATGAAAGCCACTGAGTTTGGGAATAATTTGTCACTCAATATCTTAATGGCAAATCTAATTGATATTCCCTCTATGTTAAGCCAGAACATCACAAGCAGTTGGTAGATTTCTTACTGAAACTGCAAAGTACAACCTCTATAGCAGTCTTTTGAACTATCTCCTATAATCGTAACCCAATGGAAATTTAGTAGTTTAACAATGATAGTCATGTAGCCCAGGGGTTAGCACAATAGATGTCTCCCCACCCCCTGGGATTCTGATTTAACTGATCAACAGTGGGGGTTAGGCATCAGCCCTTTATAAAAGTCCCCTGGGGGGTACAACATAGAGCCCGGATGGAGAACCATTGACTAGTAGGGATGTGTAGGCTGAGCGGTGTTTTTGGAAGGACCAAACTAAAGAAACAAGAAAAGACACCAAATCCTCTCAGACCATGTGGATATCTGTGCCGTGGGACTGCAGGAGTCTGCCCAAGTAGAGTTTATGTTATATGAAAAACAACAACACAATGATTATAAAAATCCTGTTGCTCACTCAGTAGGGGCAAAACAAAAGCTAAGGCCTGGGGCTGGTGACATCTGTAGATGTTGAGATGTTGAGCAATTATATTGATTTCCCTACAGGAAGATCAGTCAGATTAGTAATGGTTGTGTGGATACTGTGGGTGGATGAAGAAGAAATCTGTTAGTCTAGAAAGTCTTTTTAAAGAATGCACCTTGGGATGCCTGTTTAATTATGTTGCCTCCAACTTTATAACCTGAGGGATTTTTGTTTCCTTTTTAAATAAACAACCCTGTTAACAAGTTTTTCCAACCATTTTAAACTCCCCTGGGCACACCTGGATTTGTCACCTCTAGTTCCAGTAATCACTCTGCTCAAATAATGCTAGAAATAAAATAAATTAGAAATTTATAAAATCCAACATTAAGCCTTGACATAAACAGGATCATCTAACGGATGATAGAATTCCAAAGAAAACTGATCAGAAGGAAAGAACACAGTCATGGTTCAAATCTAAATCTGGTATTGTCTGGGGTTTGGAGCAAGGCCTGTCTGATTGCAAAGCCCGCTATTCCACACCTCCTCCTCCCGAAGTGCCCCTGGGCCGGGCGATGCCTGTGACCGCACGTGGTATTGCTGGCCTCTAGGGGAATGAAGTCATCATTGCTGGCCACCACGTCCTCTGCTTCAGGTTCACCTCACGGAGGCTCTCAGGTGCCCACCTTTACCTATATCTCCAACTGTGATACCTACTCCTTACCCTCTCTCTGGCCCTTAATTGGATGCTTCCCTCTCCTTGCTTCCCTCCCCACCTTCTCTGTGTCTACATGACCGTGCTAGAATTTCCTAAAGGGCTGATACCAAGAACCTCAGGAACAACAAAAGGAAAGCCATATCTTCCTTGTTTATCTCTTGTTCCTCATCCAGAGCTGCTCACTCCACCCCTGCCTTCATGCTTCAGCCTTCACTGTTACCCCTGACACCACTCAAACTTGCTGAGAACTTTCCTTTACAGGGAGCCTCGGCGGTGGTCCTGCCCCTTCCCTCAAAATAAATAAATAAATAAATAAATAAATAAATAAATAAATAAATAAATAAATAAATCTGGCATTGTGAGCTGAGTGATCTTGGGCAAATTCGTTTCTATGCCTCCATTTCTTCCCAGACATGAAACAAAGGGCAGGAGTTTTTCACCATAATTCTACTGAGAATGCTAACCTAAGGCAAACTGGTTTTCCTAGGGGTGTGGCAGGCAGAAGAAGGAAGGGAAATGGAGATACGAAAGTGGAGAAGGGTGGAGTCCTGAGGGGCTCTGGGAGAGCAGAGGAGTGTGTGGGTGAAAGCAGGGTGGGCATCAGTATCTGTCTGGAAGAGGAAATTTACAGAAAGGAAGAAATATCTAGGGAGTGTTTGTACAATGTTGGCTGGTGACATCATCTCAAAGCTTATCCCTATCCCTTTAAAGAATGCCTAAACATCCACATCACTTGTCGAGCTTTCCAGAAGTGGATTTGAAAAGGTGGCAGACAGAGGTTGGCTCTAACAGGGCCGTAGAATATAAGGCTGTTGTGAAGATAAAAATATGTAATACGTAGAAGGGCAACAGGGTGGATAAGCCAGCTAAGCATCTGACACTTGATTTCAGCACAGGTCATGATCTCATGTTTCGTGAGTTTGAGCCCTATAACAGGCTCCACACTGAAAGTGCAGAACCTGCGTTAGATTCTTCCTCCCTCTCTCTCTGTCCCTCCCAGGATCGCTCGCTCTCGCTTTCTCTCTGTCTCCTCCTCTCAGAATAAAAACCTTTATTGTCATTTTTTTAATGTTTATTTAATTTTGAGAAAGAGAGACATGGAGTGTGAGTGAGAGAGAGACAGACAGAGAGGGAGACACAGAATCCAAAGCAGGCTCCAGGCTCTGAGCTGTCAGCACAGAGCCTGACCGGGGCTTGAACTCACAGACTTCGAGATCATGACCTGAGCCAAAGTCGGATGCTTTACTGACTGAGCCACCCAGGGCCCCAATAAATAAACTTTAAAAATATAATATGTAGGGGCACATGGGTGGCTCAGTAGGTTAAGCGTCTATCTTCGGCTCAGGTCATGGTCTCACAGTTCGTGGGTTCAAACCCAGAGTTGGGCTCTGTGCTGACAACTCAGAGCCTGGAGCCTGCTTCTGATTCTGTGTCTCCCTCTCTCTCTTTGCCTCTCCCCTGCTCATGCTCTGTGTCTCTCTCTCTTTCACCAAAAATAAACATTAAAAAAATGTGATACATAGAAAACCATTTGTTCCAGCATATAGAAAGTATTGGACTATTAACATTATAAATTTATCCTATCTTTAAGGACAGCTAATAGGCATCTATTTATTCTAAAAGCCCATCCCACTGCATGAACCATCAAGTAATGTAAACTGAAAAACAAAAAAGGAAATGAAGGGCAGAGGCATTTTCTGGAGGCTCAGTATCCAACCAAACCATTGACGCAATTGTTTGGCTATTTCAGGCGAAAGCAAAGGTGGACTAAGTGAATTTTTCAGGTTGTTAAGAGAATGCAATACACAGGAGAAGACACATTAGTCATATGCAGAACTTCAAGCCAAATGACAAGGGCAGGTCCATTTACTGCTAGAGTTTCCAAAATTGTTCATGACAGTTTAGGGAATGGGAGAGAAGAGCTGAAGGAGGTGAACTGAAAATAAATTAATAATAAGACAAACAAATAAATAAATAAAGGGATGTATGGCTTCCAGACCTCTAAGTAACAAAAAATGCTTCCAAAATAAAAGACATTCTGACAAAAGCTTTCCCCTTTCAATTTGCCTTATTTGTATCTGCTCAAAGAAAGTGTTCCGTGTCTCCATCACACGGAGGACAAATCACTCAGCTATACCTCTGGCAACGCACTCAGCAGCACCCTGCTAGAGGCCAGCAGAATCCAGAGAAACCACGTGAGGCATGTAAAGGGCCAGACTCGGGGAAGTGAGCCAGGTGGTAGGCATGAAAATGAAGGATCCTCTTCCCCACAAGTCTCAAGAGAGGAAAAGGTAGTGCTCAAATACTGGCTTTAGAAATACAAAGCATAACAGAAAAAAACTTCTTTAATCTAGCAAAAGCCTCCTTCACCTGGACGATAATTCAATTTCCAGTTGCAATTCTCTGCCTCAGGTACTCGCTGCCAAACTGCAACCATCTTCAACTGAATGGAGGACTATTTGCATTGATTAAAATCTCAAAAGAACGAATCATTCCAAATACAGCATAAATGAAATATGATTGTGTAGCTAAGATGAAATTTCCCCTTGGAAACACTGGATTTTCAGCTCCATGAATACTGCTGCACACACCCTATGGGCGGTAGACCTATGATCCATCTTACCTTCTGCTAATTTTATCAGGAGGACAGGAAGGAGGAAGCTCAGGATGAGCTTCTGTTTATCCTTCTGTTGTGTCTCCATAATGTGTTATTTGGGGTCTGTGGTTCATTAGAGCTGTGAGTATTTAGGAAAGTATTGGCAAGAGAGGTGCTTTGTATGAAATAGAAGGAATATAGTCTATTCATGCAGACTCAGTTAGTGTATACTTCTTTCATCTCAAAGGGACTATAATGAAGATGGAATCATCACATATTGAGCTCAGGGATAGAAGTAAGTAAGGATCAGCATGTTGGGTAAATTCTTATTTTCCAAGATAAGGTAATTTTAGCCACAATTCAGTCCAAACAGTGACCATTAGTGGAGTAATCGTCTTTTCTTATTCTAAGACTGGGACCTCTGAACTATGATTTCTCCTCTCTCTCTCTCTCTCTCTCTCTCTCTCTCTGTGGATTTCTTCAAATGAAAAGTCTCACTAACTTATAACAATTAAATCACATTTTGTTTTGTATGAGCTAAATAATCTTAATAGTGAAGAATAAAATTTTATGAACTCTGGACAATCCCAGGACACCACATATGAAATACAGTTGATGAGAAGAAAAAAAAGGTACCCTTGAAGATAGTAAAGACCTTCTCACTTATGAAATAATATTTTTAAAATGTACTTGCTGCAGTATTTATTGGCCATTGAGAATGTTTGACAATCCTATACAGCTCAGTGCTCATTAACCTAGAGGGAATTTGGCCTGCTATGAAACATTTGGCAATTCTTGAAATATGTCTGTCACAAACTGGGTGCGGTAAGGGGGGAGGTTGAGGAGTGCCACCGACATCTAATCGGTAAGGGCCAGGGATGCTGTGGAACATCTGACAGTCACCTACATCAAAAACATTCTTGGGCCCCAAATGTCAATAGTGCCACTGCTGGGAAACCCAGCTATGACTGGAGTCCTCAGGAACACCAATACATAAATGAGGAATCAAAAAAGATGGATCAAGAGCTGAGAACAAGGGGTTGAAAATGATGTGGCCAGATTGGATTTTTAGAATCTGGGCATGCCGGGAAGAAGAAAGGACAGTGAAAGAGAAAAATGGAGTCAAAGTTGTAGCAATCTTAACCAATGTACAGCCACACGACCTGGGATTATATTTTCTTTTGGAAAGAGTTAAAGCAAAAAATTATATACATAACAGTATTTGACAATAAAGGGAACTTGTACCATTCATTATTGGAATAGAATTGCATAGGAATTTCTGCAAAATGGGAAGCATATGGAATATAATTGATAGGTAGAGAAAACTACAACCCAAATAGGATAGAATGGGGGCCTCGAAAACTTTTCAAACAAGACATCACCAGTAACCAAGGTAAAGGGCAGTGGTTCCTAAACTTGGGTGCACATTCAAACCTGAACATCTTTCAAGCTGCCAGTGCCCAAGCCACACCCCAGACAAATTAAATCTCTCGGGATGGAATGCAACGTTAGCATTTTTGGAAGCTCCCTTGCTGATTCCAATATGAAGAGAACTTTGAGAACCACCAGTGTAGAAGTTATCGAAGGATAATTATTGGCCATCAACTAAAGCAGTGCTTCTCAGACTTTCTCCTGCATACGAATCACTAGAGGATCATCCGAAATTCAGATTCTGATTTAGCAGGTCTGGGGTGAAGTTTGAGATTCCGTATTTCTAACCAGCTTCCACGGGATGTCAATGTGGCTGGTTCATGAATCACTCTTAGAAGAGCAAGAAATTGAAGAGAAAGAGGCCATTCCCATCACCCTATCCCCACTCCCCCTCCAATTCCCATAAATACAGAAATTACCTCGGGTATCAGTTCTCTGGTTAAAACACTGAGTCCAGCTCTCTAAACTAAGTGGAAGCTAAGCCTGGAAGAAGCTAAAAGAAAAGGAAAGAAGACCTCATGGTCACACCGGCCTATGCAACAAACAGTGGGAAACAAGAAAGAAAAGGCAATTGAACTCAGGAGCTGAGGGTATTTGGGGCATTGGTTCCACAGAAAATAAAACAAGGATTTAGATTACAATAAAAATATTTATGGCAATGATCTTAATTACTAATTATAGTGAAATCTTATTACTAAATGTTAAAGAGCCACCAAAAACTATACTATGGAAGAATAATTAATGATCTAGAAAGAAGTTCATGAAGTAACTTTAGTTTTTAAAAATCTAACAGAGGGGCTAGAAGAGGGAAAGTAAATAAGCAAGTGAGCAAGAAATAAATGATTTTAAGAGTATGAACACCTGGGAGGTAGCTATCATTCTCTCTGAGAAAGGAGTATTGGAATTATAGGTGATTTTTATTTTTTTCCTTAGTAGAAACAAGATAATAGGAATACCACTCTCTTCCTCCAAACAAAATGTTTAGAGGTCTCAAACTCTACTTAATCCTACTCTCGATTCCCAGGGGATAACTGGCTGCCCTTTACAGCTTTCTCAAGTTGCTGGTCCTCTGCCACAACCAACACCCACGGTTATCAACAGCTGATGGTACCGCCCCAGCCTCCATACTGTTAATTGAATCTCTGGTGCTATTGATAAGCTCTTGTAACCCTGGGCTCCAATACCACCCAAGAGTTCCCCCGGCTCAACCTACAATCACAGTTCTCTCTTCCCAGGGCAAAAAAGTCTGATTCTGAATGTGGCAGCTAGCTAACACTAGATCAGAAGCTAACACTAGATCAGAGGTTAACACTAGATCAGAAAATACTGTAAATAATGGTAACATGAATAAGCTTCACTCACCTGCTCTGGTTTTCTGTCTCAAAATGGTACCCATGCTATATCACCTTTCCTCTCAATGGTCTCAACACTAACTTATATGATCCCAATTATAAGCCCTCACATTCCTCATATAAACACTGCATTGGCAGAGTTGGGGAGAGAGATTTACATGGATAATCTGGTGATCTGCCTTGACTTCTCAGGATTCCTGATTTCAATCCATTGATTATGTTCCCTTTCACAACCTTCATATTCACTTAGACAAGCTGGTTTTTGGAGAAGGTTGTGGCATAGTACCTCACTGATGAGTATATTAGCATAACAGGAATTTTGTTTCTTAAAAAATTAATAATCAGGAATACTACTAGTCAACAACATTTAGAGACTCAGCCACAAGTGATCGCTACGCCATGGGTCCAATTACAATAACATTTAGAAATTTTAATATCATTTTCATATAGAAAGAAAAATTGGTCAGAGTATTTCAAGCTCCCACATTATCGACATGGTATTTCAAGTCTCTGACTAAAGATTCATGGATGGTTGCTTCTGTAGACCATTAATCATTGTGCTTCATTATGGACAACCTCAGGTTTGAAGTTATTAACTCTTTAACCCTTCTTTGTAATTATATCAGCATAGTTTTCTGTTAAAAGGCAACAAATCAATAAGTCAGCTGAAGTAAATATCTCTTCCCTCAGGCAACATATAATTAGTCTGTTAGCCTCAAATGTCTTTGAAGTAAATAGTTTGAAGTTTACTGTCAAATTAAAATTCCTCTGATTTGTTAAGCATCTATTATATGTTTATTCCCAATGCTATAGAGTAATTATCATTCAGCTATTTGTTTAGCCATATATATTTTTTTCCATTTAGGTCCCTTTCTTATTAAAACTGAACAACAATCTATATTCTAAAAAGAAAAAAGTTAAAAAGCTATCATTAATAAGGATAGAAATTGAGAAGTAGAGGAACAAAAGCCAAAAAAGTCATCTTCAACAAAGCAACTTACCTCAAAAATATTATTTGTAAATATGCTATCTATTACATTAATTTATCTTCCTAAAATTTCACCAGGAACACACTGTAAAAATGCAGCTAATTAAAGACAAACTATGATTATGGGAATCATTAAGGGAAGTAATGTGAAAACAGAAGAGGTTGATAACTAAAAAAAGGGATCTAGAAACTAAGAAGATTCAGCTGTCCACTAACACGTATTTTCCTTGAGATAAAAACTTGCCTCTGATTCACCACTATATCTTCAATCCCTACAAGAGTGCCTGGCACACAGTAGGTCCTTAGTATTTGCTGTATAACTCACTGTTTGGAGTAGCCCTGTGCAAGAGAAAGCAATGGATATTAAAGACTTAAATATTTCAGTCGCTAAAAATGGATGTTCTGTAGCAGAGGAGAAATATTCGGCAAATGCTACCACTATGTATATGATATGTCCTACAGAGCTGGACAGAGTCTCTTCCAACTTTATATTCATCAAGTAACTTTCTCTTTGCAAAAGTCAATTCCTGAAGTGGAACATAGTGAAGGAAACCTGAGTGCTCCAATTATTAAAATTATATATGCCCATTTGTCAATTAACACTTGACTTTCAGTTTCACAAATCAAACTCCTGTGACTTTGGCTGTATTGATAGCTTTCCCAAAGCTTTTACAAGTCCTTGGTGAATTCATAGCTTTGAAATTCTAATTGTTAAAGCTAAACGCTAAACCCTACCAGGTACCCACCAAAGGACAGATACTCTATTAGAACACTATCAGCAGTATCCATCCAGACTCTTTCCCATTTCAAGACAATGACTGATTCTAGATGCCAAGGGCCTGGGCCAACATCCAATATAAAGAAGAAATCTGTGCAGTGTCCACAGTATGCTCCAGAGGGAAAGAACCATAGCTTGGTTTGGGAGGAAGCTGGATTTTAGACTATCCCTGACTCTGTGCTATTAGACATATTGCTAAAACTCTTGCTTGCTAAGATTTTTCATAAGTACATTGGCTATCTCTATTTTTCAGGGATAGGGCTTGGGAATGAGGGGAAAAAATCACCAATATGTTGTACAAGGGGACAGTAAAAATAAAAAATAAAGCATTTTCTCCCAGGTTTTCTTGTTAAGCAAAACTCAATGTATCTCAAGATAGAGCCTTCTTTCCTCTTCCCCACCTCTAAAATCCTAGCTTATCTTCCAAACTAATCTATTTCATTCAATGGTGTATGTCATTATTCTTCAATCTAACAGACACATATTTTTAAGGGTGTCTTTTGTCCTCCCTTCTCCTTTATATACCAAATCAATTTATCATGACTTCCTGTCAATTATTCAAAATAATCTGTCTCTATCTTTCCATATTTCCTCTGCCAGTGTCCCAACCTAAGGCTTCATAAAGACATGCCTAAGCATAGAATATAACCTAATAATAGATCACATAACTTATTGGTTTTATTCATTCATGTAATACAAATGCTCCAATTCATTATTTTATATTTTTGTCTTGTTTCCTCCATTATAAAATCTATTTATTTGGGACTGGGATCTGGTAATCATGAAGAACTAGAATTAGTTCAAATAGGATGTGATTATATTTAGATAATGTTTTTGGGGGGGGGAAGGGCTATAACAGAATCTACCTTTCTAAGTCAAAAGTCTTATATCTACCTAGTAGAGAGTTTCTCCTCTTTTCAAGCACTGTTTTGAAGCATCTAGTGCTTCAAAATCCTGGAGTTAAAACATCCACTTCAAGATAAACCATTCTCTCACATGGCTGTTGGGAGAAGGACTCAGTTATTCCCAAGTGCTCTGCTTGAAGATCCTTTCAACATGGTGCTGGCTTCTACCAGAGTGAACAATCCAAGAACAAACAAAGTCAAAGAGAGAATGTCTTTAGTGATCTGTCTTTGGAAGTCACACATCGTCATCCCATTGGTTCTACAGGTCAGTGTCACTTCATGTGGGAAGGGGATTACACAAGAGTGGGAATACCAGGAGGCAAAGATTATTGAAGGCCATCTTGGAGAATGGGTACAAAATCAACAACTAACTTTCATGTGCACGTGTGTCGTGGTGATCAAACACTACTGTGGGTCACTATTGCACTCTACAACTTCCAAGATTACAAATGTATCCTTGTTTAGAAGAGTAACTTCTAGACTGGAATTTAGGAAGATGTTGACCTAAAGCTTTATACGTAGAAACACAACAATAAAAATGTGACAAATTGCTTATATTCAATAATTCTAAACAACCAATTTGAATAAATGGCTATGACAAATTTTCTCCTTGGTCTCAAAAGGACATATATTTATATGTATACACCTCTCATTTTGTTTCTTACATGAGTGGGGTGGGGGAATAAGGAAACTTATCATTGTGGATTCTGGTCTCAGGTCGCTACTTGAGTTTAAGAACTTGGGTGAAAAGCACATCCCACTTCAGCGTTGATAACCTCTTCTTTGCCACTCAGAGTGCGGTCCAAAGACTAGCAATACCGTCATCACTTGGGAATTTTTTGCAGACGTGCAGGCTTTCACGTCAGGCCCACTGAGTCAGGGTATGTGTTTTTTAACAAGACGCTCAGTGACTTATTATCCGGGCACCACTTCACGGACTGTGAAAGCTGTAATGTCAAATTTTTTGCCTCTCTAAAGAAAAACACCTATCAGGATTCTCTACATAGCAGATGTCTCAGAACACTGCTGATTGAGTGACATCATTATGACTTCCCCTGCTGGGCAGCCTTTTTCTCTGCTTTTTTTCCGTGAAAAAGCAATAACTCATTGCCAGTTACGTCTGTAAAATGTAAATGTGCACATAAGTAGAGCAGAATGTGGGAAACAAATTTTTTTTGTCATTTTTGTTTTTGCTTTCTTCTAGTGTACTAGGTACAAAGGTGTTAGGCTTGCAATTAATATCATGACGAAAATCTCCCCACTTTTCAAAAGATTGCAGTTCTTATTGGATAATATAGATTTTTCCAACTTCCGCAATGAACTTAGGCAAACTGTCACTTCATTTCTTGAGTCCCAGTTGTCTCCTGAGTAAAATATGGCTCGTAAGAATAACTCATAAAGTTTTTCTTTTTGAATTTTTTGCACACTGACAGTCATTAAAATGTAAAGATTTTAAGTGCATAACATGCTGAGTTTTAACAAGCATATCACCACCACCGATTAAAATATAGAACATGTCTACCGCACACAAATTTCCCTTAGCCCCCTTTCGGTCAATTCTACCTTCTAGAAAGGATAGATGGTGAGGAGTTTGATAAATAACTTTATAGACAATATTCAGGAAATTAGAGCTGGAAGGAAACTGTTTTAGAGTCAAAAGAACTAAAATTTGCCTAAGTTCTTATAGCTAGCAAGTGGCGGAGCTGAAAATTGACTCTAGGATACTGAGTCTCTCATAGTTCTCTTTTCTATAAGTGAAGATAAAATGTGGAAGGGTATATACAGGTGACTTTCATCACCAAAAGTTATTGTTGCCTAATGTTGAACTTCATAGAGATGCAATTATTCCATTTGTGGCCTTTGACTCTGGCCCCCTTCACTCAACATAATGGTTCTCAGGTCCATGCATGTTGTTGCATGTGTGAGCAGTACTCACAAGACTGTGTTGAAACCTAAATGAGATATATGGAAAAGTACATGTTCCCATACTTTTAAATCTGAAAATCAAATGAGGGCATTTGGAAGTCCCAAAATTTCCATCTTCCCAGATACTAGGAGTTAGGAGGTGAAATGTCATCTCCCACTGGATAACCTAGTTCTAATTTTGCTGCCTTTATTCAGATCTTGCTGGTATGTTCCTGAGATTACTGCTGCAAATAAAATGGACTGAGCTCTTCTTCAATCAGAACATGATAATGATAATCTTGTAAGTTTTTCTTTGGCCTGGGGAAGATGCCTAACACTGATAACCACCAGGTCCAATGGGAATTTTCCTGGAAAGCAATAAGCACCTGGATAAATCTCCTCTGTCCGTTCACTGTCACTATAGCAACATATAATTATGACTGCCCTAAATGAGAATGTCTCTCTCTCTACCAATATCACACAGCTATGCTACTTCAAAACCATTCATTTTCAACAGGATTGCTCAGCACAGAGTGACAGAAGAATTATGTCTCAGCCACAATAATGATGAAAAGTAATTATGTGAGTCTTACCAACACTTTGACATTGAGAAGAAGTTTTGTCTATGAGATCACTAAACTGTGATCCAGCAGGAAACAGGAATAATTGTCCTTGCCAAGATTCCATGGCCAATGTGAATCAGATAATTGAGGCAATTATTTGGCAGATTCAAACCAAAAAGCATACTAGAGTAATAACCCTGTTCAACACTAATGGTGCTCTCATGTAAGATAACTATAATTATGTGTCACTGTAGTAAAAATGCTTAAACACTTTTTCCCCACTGGTCTTAAATTCAGGTATTTATGAGAATACTTATTTCTGATAGTTTCTAACATTGAGTAGCCACTTCAAATCCAGTTTGAGGGATAATCTTAGGTATACAAAGATGAAAATCTAGTGCCTTTATCATTTATGTATTTTTAAACTTCTAATGGAGTCTAAAGAAAGTTGGCAAGACATTATCCTTGTCTGTTGAGGTCAAGGCAATATGTTCAAAGGAAGATATCTTTCGAAATATCCCACTGTTAATATAGTGGATGGCTACTTTGGAGTTGGTGTTAAAATACAATGAATTAAACAGGATTCTTGCAAAAAAGGTTATAAAATTCATTTCAAACTTCCATACACCATGAAAAGTTTAGAGGTAGGTGCTGCTGGATGCTAATAAAGGGTTTTGATCTGCACTTCAATATGTCATCACAAATTTGTCTCCTTCCTCTGTGATGGCATTACTCCCCCCACCCCATTTTTGTTAACATGTAATTGATACATAACATTGTGTAAGTTTAAGGTATACGACGTGATGATTAGATGTGTGTATATATTGCAAAGTAACCACACAATAAGAATAGTTAACACATCTGTCATCTCACAAAATTACCCATTTTATGTGTGTGTGATAAGAACTTTTAAGATTTACTATTTTCACAACTTCCAGGTACACAATACAGTATTGTTTGTGATAGCTTTATTTTCAGGTTGAATCTCTCTAAGTCGCAAAGACAGAAGTAGCGGAAGCAGAAATTGCTTTCTTTTAACTCAGCAACCCCAATGGAATATTAGAACCTGTTGTTGATGGTTCCAGCAAGAGTCCCAGAATAATCCGGGTGATTCCAGTAGTTCACATATCCCAGAAGGAAAAGTGGGAGTCTAGTACTATTTATGTCTACCTGAAACACACCCCATGAAACTTAACTTTACAAATTCATCTCAAAGAGGACTAAAACATAGAGTCATTGTGTTTAGTGGGTATTATTAATAAAATACATAATAATAATCCAACAAGCAATTATGATATGCCCACAGCCCAGTGTTAAGTCTTTTTTCCCCATAAGTTAAAAAAGAAATAAATGATAACTTCTGACTGCTATCATCTGAGAGTTTATGACCTAGTGGGGAGTAAGAAGTTAAATATGAAATTAGAAAATATAAGACAATATAAAATCCTATGCAATATTGGAGAACTCAGATTATAATAGGTATGGGAATTCATTGAAGTGAGTGGTAAAATATATTTCCTGTATATCCCAGCAATTCTGCTCCTAGGAGTTACTCAAGAGTAATAAAATAATATATTTATGAAGACTCAAAAGAATGCTAATAGCAGATTTATTTGTGGAAAAGGAGATAAATGGGTAAATAAGTTCTGGTATATCCATACAATGGAATATTACTTTATGATAAAGAAGAGAATGGAGGAACCTGGGAGGCTCAGTTGGTAAGTGATAGATTCTTGATTTTAGCTTAAGTCATGATCTCACGGTGCATGAGTTAAAGCCCCACAGTGGGCTCTGCACTGACAGTGTAGAACCTGCTTGCGATTCTGTCTCCTCTCTCTCTGCCCCACCCCCACTTGCTCTCTCTCTCTTAAAATAAATAAAAATAAACTTTATAAAAAAGAAGAGAAAGATCTACTAAATGGGTGAATATCAAAAAAAAAAACCCACATATTCTTAGATTAAAAAAAAGAAGGCAAAAACATAACATACCATATGATTCCCTTTAAATGAAATACTAGAATGGTCAATGAAGTGACAGAAAACAGTTTAATGGTTACCTGGAGTCAAGAGTGAAGAATTAACCTCAAAGAGACATGAGGAAGTATTTGGAATGATAAAAATATTTGGTTATATAGGTCTAAATATATGTAAAAACTCATCAAACTGTACAGTCAAAATAAGAACATTTTGTTTATTTAAATGATGCTTTTCAACAAGTTGATATACGGCCAGTGTTAGTAACCAAGGAGGCAGTATATAAAGATTTTATTATTAAAAACAGTCATCGGGGGGGGGCTCCTGGGTGGCTCAGTTGGTTAGGCGGCCGACTTCAGCTCAGGTCATGAACTCATGGTCTGTGAGTTTGAGCCCTGTGTCAGGCTCTGTGCTGATGGCTCAGAGCCTGGAGCCTGCTTCGGATTCTGTGTCTCCCTCTCTCTCTGCCCTTCCCCTGCTCACACTCTGTCTCTATGTCTCTCAAAAATAAATAAAAATGTTTAAAAAAATTTAAAAACACAGTCATCGGGGTGCCTGGGTGGCTCAGTCAGTTGAGTACCTGGGTTTGGCTCAAGTCATGGTCTTAGGGTTGATGAGTCCCAATCTCACATTGGGTGCATTGTTGTCAGTACAGAGCCCATGTTGGATCCTCTGTCCCCACCTCTTACCCTCCCCTGCTCATGCCCTCTCTCTCTCAAAAATAAACATTTAAAAAATAGTCATAAATTATATATATAATATTTTTATATATTTATATTATATATGTATTATATAAATATATGTATATATTTTATGTATTTATATATATTTATATCTAAATATAAATTTAATATGAATATAATTTATATTAATAATATATAATAATATTTGATATAAATATAAATTTAATATAAAAATTATATCTATATTTTATATATATTTATATATATATATAGAGAGAGAGAGAGAGAGGATTACACTGTCAAACATAATGTGATGAGAACCTGAGCACTGCATCCAAACCCATCCACTTCTACATGCTGTCTTCACCACCAGCTGGAAAGATGGTGATCCCACCTCCAACACCTGAAACGCTGACTACTTACTACCTTGGAATATTAAAATATATTAAATGCAAAGATTAAATAAAATTAAAAGGATCTGATGAAAGAGAATAAAATCCATTCAAAGCAATACAATGATAGAATAAGGAATATAATAAAAAATAGAGAAATATGGATGGGTGGATATATAGATAGACAGAAGATTACCTGTAACTTTGGCAAGAGATTTTGTCAAGATTAAGGAGGCAATACTGTGCACAAAAGTACTATAAGAATTTACAGGGGCGCCTGGGTGGCTCAGTTGGTTGAGCAGCTGATTTCGGCTCAGGTCAAGATCTCACCATCTGTGAGTTCGAGCCCCGCATCGGGCTCTGTGCTGATAGCTCAGAGCCTGGAGCCTGCTTCAGATTCTGTATCTCCCTCTCTCTCTGCCTTCCTCTGCTCACACTCTGTCTCTATGTCTCTCAAAAATAAATAAATATTAAAAAAAATTTTTTAAAAAAGAATTTACATACTTTGATGGAAATTCTTTATTCAGAAAAATATGGAAGAGGGGGCTACAGAATTGTTTCAGTACTTTGACCGCAGAAATTGTCAATGTTATAACTGGGCCATGTGAGCCAAAGATAGTCACAAAGATTAAATGATTCATTTCCTACTCCTCTTACCATGATTATAATAATATCATAGCTGAGATAAACAATTAGTAACTGCCTAATGCAGAGTGAGGTATAGAGGGGTTGTCTTGAATTTGTAAATAAAGAAAGCATGCTGAGCCTGCATTTAGGGAATGTCCTAGGTACCAGCTGACCTGCAACATCTCCAGATAACTTGGTCATTCAGTGTAAATAAATGCTCTCTACGTACCAGTCATGTAATTCCCTATTACACGGGCCAGCAGCACCGGTAAGCTGATTAGAAATGCAGACTCTGGTTCAGCGTCTGACTTCGGCTCAGGTCATCATTTCACAGCTCACGAGTTCAAGCCCCACGTCAGGCTCTGTGCCGACTGCTTAGAGCCTGGAGCCTGCTTCGATTCTGTGTCTCCCTCTCTCTATGCCCCGCCTCCCTGCTCTCTCTCTCCTTCAAAAATAAATAAACATTAAAAAAATTAAAAAAATAAATGCAGACTCCATCCAATATTTGCTGAATCAGGATTTGCATTTTAACAAGATCCCCAGGTGATTCCCGCGCATACCAAAGTTTGAGACCAAATAGCCTGCTTCTTGCTTCATGAAAGGAAATCTAGGACAAGAAGGAAGGGAAGCTTATTCTCATGGTACAGAGACTTATTCTTAGGCTTGGAATTGCTAACCCAGAAGCTCCGGTAGACTTGGGCTGCCAACGAGAGCCTGCTAAAAGGCACAGAACAGTCAGAAGCAATAACGTAGGTAATGGTAGTCAGGAAGTCAAAAGAACAATATACACCAAAATGTTCTGCCTTGGTAGTATTCAGACACTTGCCTATTTTAACAACATTAAAATGTTACTTCTTCCATTGGACTGAAAATTTTTTATAGAATGATATTAACTTTTAGTAAAACTATAAGGAAAGTGAAACTTTCATTTACACTGCTGATGAAGGTGAAGGGCATTCATTCATTCATTCTGAAGAGCATTCTGGCATTAGCTACTAGATGAACAATGGGTACCCGCTGTGACCAAGCCACTGCATGCCTCAGTATCTACCCAGGGAAACCCTTCGGTGCATGCCGAGGAGAGTAACGTAAGGTTTGTCGCATGAGGTTACTACAGCATTGTTAAAAATAAGAAGATATGGGAACAATCCAAATGACATCCAAAAGAAGCATGCTTAAAACAAAATATGGTATTTCTCCACTCTGAAATACTAAAATATCTGTTAAAAGGATAAGTATATATAGATGCACATAGGAAGATTTCCAACACAAATCATCAACCTAACAAATTCAGTTGAAAGGTAATACATAAGATATAATTCCTTATTTATTTACTTATTTATTTTGAGAGAGAAAGAGAGAGAGAGAGGGAGCGGAGGGGGGTGGGGGCAGAGAGAGAGGAAAAGAGAGAATCCCAAGCAGGCTCCACACGCTCAGCATAGAGCCCAGAACAGGACTCAATCCCATGAACTGTAAGATCATTACCTGAGGCAAAATCAAGGGTCAGACACTTAACTGACTGAGTCATTCAGGTGTCCTGATAGAATTTCCTTTTTTAAAGAAAACACATACCAAAAAACTCCGCATTTGTATAGGTGCAATTATGTACATCATACACATATATTGGGCAAACACACAAAGCACGTACACAAAATCTTTTAAAGTTGTTATCTCTGGAGAGGAAGCTGGATCAGCATATAATGGTATAGGGGAATTTTATGCATATTTGTATATTATTTTATTTTTGTTAGTATATATAATAATAATGAAAGAAAATAACCTGAAGGAGAAATATTTATATAAACCTAACATGTTACGTTGTATTTTTCACTGAAACATGTGTAGAAAATAGTATTTTTCTCTTGAACTGACCCTTATATTCAATGTGAAGAATACAGTCCATAGAATTATCATCCTTTTATGGAATGGGTTTTCTAACTGGAAAGATGCTTTGGCATCTTTAATAAATATTAAAATTCTTGAAAAATGTTTCACTGTAAAACCCCTGGCACTTGCAGAGTGACTTGCAATCAGTTATTGGTTATTTCCTTCCCCAAAAGACTAATAAAACACTTTGAATAATATGCAAGACTAACTTTTCTGGGAAATGTTAACATTTCCCAGAAAATACAATATCAGCATAAGTTATCATAGGATAAAGTGTTGTTAAGTATGTTTTATTTATAGTTCCCATTACTGCATCCATCTCCTATTATACCTGGGTCTGTATGACCTGCATTCCTTCTTGTTTTACACGCATGACCTTGTTTAATTCTTACTGCAACTCTCTGATGTACCTATTATTAACCCCATTTATATGTAAGTAGAGACTCATCCAGTTAAATAACTAGCTAAAAACCAAGTTTTGTATACGGAACATCCCAAACAGGTTCCAAATTAGTTATGCCCGTGATCTACTCCCACTAACAGCTTATGAGAGTTTCACTTAATCTACATCGTCACCAAGATTTTGAAATTTTTTTCATTTAAAAAATATTATTGTGGGTGTATAGGGGCTTCCCATTGTGGTTTTAATTTTCATGTCTCCAGGTCCTAACAAAATTGAGTACCTTCTCATATGTTTACTGGCCATTTGAATATCATCTTTTATTAATTATCTCTTCAAATCTTTGCCCTTTTTCTATTGTTGTAACTGGTTATTTTATCTGGGGAAGACCTGGGACTTAGATTCCCCCCAAAGTGTCCATTAGCAACATCCCTTCCCTAAGGAATCATGTACCACCACTAATTTACAAAGTGCTTGAGTCTCCTACAAGAAGATTTGAACTCTGGGAATTTCAAGAAAAAAAAAATCCCTTTCCTCAAAAAGCCCAATAAAATAAACAGAAACACACAAAATTTAAAACCCACTAAAAGTGCAATTTTCTCTTATTGTTATGGGAAACAAATAACTTTCTTATTAGGAAATTTTCTCGACTTCCTAATGCTTGAAAAACACCATGTCAATGAGTGGTGCAAAGTCTCAAGGCTTCGATTTTGTTTTGTTTGTGTTGTTTCCAAGATGGGTGGTATGGTTCTTAACTCTACTATTCTAGAGCATAATTTCTCAGCAATCCAGACTCCTAAGTGTTTTCAAATATAATACTTTAAAGATCCCAAATTAACTAAAATTAATATAACAAATAACGAAGCCACACATCCTAATGAGAGGATTATAAGAAAGAGTGTGGAGATGAATTAGACAGAAATATTCTAAAACAATTTACTAAGGGCAATGAAGAGCCACGAGCCCTTTGTTGGATATTTATATGTAAAAATTTGTTCTTCCAGAAGCACAGGAAAGAGTAGTTTTGAGAAATTTAAAGAACACTTGCTTGCCCATTGAAGAAGCCAAAATATATCTCGTGATGGCTACTTCAGTTCTTTTTTCTTTAAAAAAAATGCCCCAATTCTTTTCAAAGAGCCATTAGCATTTTCGAATCTTGTCTCTCTGTTGAGTATCAGAAAGGCATTCACATTTAAGTCATAAACTTTCAAGAAACTTCTTTTTCTCACTCCAATCTGCATGGTTTTCCTCTGTGTGTGACTGGAAGAAATCACTTAAAGACATTACCAAAGCCTGAAGAAAAGGCCCATTACTACACAAGTACTTGTTATACTAGCCATTTTATTCTCAGTTTGAGTATTTTTTTTAAGTTTATTTATTTTGTGTGTGTGAGAGAGAGAGAGAGAGAGCTTGCTCATGCACACAAGCAAGTGGGAGAGGGAAAGAGAGAGATGGAGAGAGAGAATCCCAAGCAGGCTCCCTGCTATCAGGGCAGAGCCCTATATAGGGCTTGATCTCACAAACCATGAGATCATGACCTGAGCAGAAATGAAGAGTCTGACACTTAACCTACTGAGTCACCAAGTGCCCCTCAGTTTGAGTACTTTAAACTAATTTATGCCGAACTACTTTTTGCTTCCCTAAAGAGTTTTCCTAATTAAAGCTTTCTGGGGAAAGAGGTCCTTCTTTGACACAATTCAATATTATAGGAAACATTGGTGTCACCTTGATTCTCATAAATGATAGGAAAGATGAGCTGAGGCAAAAGTAAGTAATTAGGGCTCAAAACGAGGTTTTACCTCAGCTTCAACTAGAAGTGCAGACACATGGTTACTGACATAAGCTACTGTTAAACTAACATCCTATCTTTTCTCATTGTTCACATTTAGGTAATTTTCCATATCTTATTTTTATACAAAGGTATAATATCACATAATATAGAGTTTCAAATACTTGGCTTCCAAATGCTCTCAAATAAAAGAATGAGCCTATTTCTACAGGAAATTAGAAACCAATCATTTTGTAGAAAGCAAATTAGTCAATCTGTCTGATTTCAGCTTCACAAGATGCTGTAACAAGTCTCAAATCTCTAAACACAATGTCAAGTTAAAACAAAGGCAATTAGTCTGGATCTAGACCTATTTTATGTCTAAATTTCCAATTCCAAAAGGTGAGGCCCAAGAATAGAGACATGTCTATGGTGTTCTCTTTGATTTTTATTAGTTTGTTTGATGGAGAATAACTTTAAGAATGGAATACCATCTCAACTAGAAATAAAAGATATTTATATCAGGGAATTAACTCTGGTTCCAGCAATCATTAAAGCAGCTGGGTGGTCTTTGGAAAGACACTTCATGTCACTGGGCTTCAGTTTTAGCGTCTACAAAACTAAGTCTCTGAACTCCAGAATTCCTACGGTCCCTTCCAGCCCTGACTTTCTGTGACAATACTTAAAAATCCCTTTAAGCTAAAAGAATTTACATTTCAGTACCTATCCTATAAAAGACCAGTCGGTTCCATCTCAACTAATATAACCAAGATAAAATGGTGGCAGTCTGGAGAGTAATCAAGATAGTAAGTGTTTGAGATTTGAATCAGGCTGCACAATTTACGAGCTTTCATGCTTATCATGTCAGTGTTGTTTCTTAGCTCCCTAAGACTGCGCAGTTTGTAAGTAATGAGTCCAGAACAAATCATTTGGTTCAAGAGGCAGAGTGTTCTAAATCCATAGAAAAAAAGATCAGACTTGTGGTTACCAGAAGCTGAGGCGAGGACGGGGGAAGGGGAGGAAGATGGTCAAAAGGTCCAAACTTACAGTTACAAGGTAAATAAGGAGAAGGGACGAAATGGACATGATGACACAGCTAATAAATACCTCTATAATGATATACAGAAAAGTTGTTAAGAGGGCAAATCCTGGGGGCACCTGGGTGAATCTTTCAGTTAAGCGTCCAACTTTGGCTCAGGTCATGATCTCGTGGTTCGTGAGTTCAAGCCCCGCATCAGGCTCTGTACTAACAGCTTAGAGCCTGGATCCCACTTCAGATTCTTTGTCTCCCTCTCTCTCTGTTCCTCCTCTGCTCGTACTCTGTCTCACTGTCTTTCTCTTAAAAATAAATGAAGAATAAAAGAAAATTTACAAAAGAGGGAAAATCCTAAGCGTTCTCATCACATGGAAAATTTTTCCCTTTTTTCCCCCCTTTTCCTCTCTTTCATTTTTACTGTATCTGTGTGAGGAGATGGATGTCAGCTGGTGGTAATCATTTCACAATGTATGTAAATGGAACCATCACACTGTATGCTTTCAGCTTATACAGTGATGCGTCAATTCTTAACAAAAAGTGGGGGGATAAAAGAAACAATGTTATCTATATTCTGCTATCTCTATGGTCACTTGGAAGCAGGAGTGTGTAGAATTGGGTATCAATGTCAAACTCTGACATTAAAGTAAGATTTTTTATAATACTAATAACTATTCTTTCCCTTCTGATAACATGGTAGTAAACACATAAGGGGGCAGCGTTTGAAGTTTAAATGACATGTTTCCCTAGAATTATAGCCGAATAAGTACCCCTCCTCCTCTCTGTTTTCTTATACTTCCAGGGAGAACCAAATGATATGATGGTCAAAGAAGGAGCTCAAGAAACTGTCATACTTCAAGTCAGCCATTTGTTATGAATGTGGTTGGGTAGTTACATGAGCTCTTTATGTATAGAGAATAATAATTCACCTCAAAAGAACTGAAGAAATTTGTGCGTGTGGATGTGTGCATTTCAGAGCTGGTGTGTATTAGGCAGTCCCTGTATATGAGTTTTCTACCTTCTCTCTAAGAAGCATCATGGAATTTCAACATTTTTTTCTTTTTAATTTTTTTTGATGTTTATTAAAGAGAGAGAGAGGAGAAAGAGAGAGACAGAATGTGAGCAGGGGAGGGGCAGAAAGAGAGGGAGACACAGAATCCGAAGCAGGCTCCAGGCTCTGAGCTGTCAGCACAGAGCCTGACATGGGGCTTGAATCCACGAACTGCAAGATCATGACCTGAGCCAAAGTCAGACACTTAACCAACTGAGCCACCCAGGTGCCCTGGAATTTCAACATTTAAATACCCCAAATCTCTGCAAATAAGAAAAGCATAAACCCAGGTCTAAATCCAGGTCCATCTTTCCTAACTGGATGGCCTCGGGGAAGTTATGTAAGCCCTCTGAATGTCAGTTCTCTTACTTATTTAAAGTGTGTGTGTGTGTGTGTGTGTGTGTGTGTGTGTGTTGTGTGTGTGTGTGTACACTACCTACCAAAAAGACTCATTCTGAAAATTATAGTCTATTCTGCTACAATGCTTATTTTTATAATGGGAATTATCTGATATATGATTATTAAACAGAGGAATTATGCTAGGAGAATTCAGAAGTCAGGTTGTTTTATAGAATTTTTTTTCTGGTCATGTGCTGTTTTGCACCAAGTAACCAGAGCTATAAGCCAAATCCACCCCCACAGCTAACAGCAAACCTCACAGAATACAGTAGTATGCATTTTGCTCATTTTACCCCCATCTTCTGCCTCCTGGCTTAGTTTATCCAACTCTCTGCTTCGAAGGTGTTTATTGGACAATTTTCTCTAATCTTGGACTTTAACTCAGCAGCTGCAGCTCCCCCCATATCCCTGTCCATCCACCTATCTCTACCTTTTTTAAAAAAGAAATAAAGGCTACATATTTTAACTAGCTAGTATTTTATTTTTATTAGATTGTTAGTGCTTGCATTACAAAGTCGAATGGGTTCTGAGTGGTCTTCCCAAAGTCTATTTTCCCATTATGCTATTATTTCTAAAGCATAATTTTACAAAATGTGTTTTTTAATTTGCACAATCACATTATAAAGAAACGCCTGTAAATCAGATAACATATGTACAGTACCTAGCACAGTGCTCAGCACATAGATTTTAAACATCAGACTCCCTACTCCTTTGAGATGTCAGTATTTCCTTTCGAAAGGCTGAGAAATGAATTAAATGAAATTTAGGGTCTCTTAGAGCCTTAAGAGGTTTTCTGAGTCTGTGAGAGAAAGCATAATTCATACTAAAAACACTGGCTAAAAGCATAAACTATGAACATCAGTGCAAATGCCCTAGGAATTATTCATGGTTCAACATAAAGAAACTGCAAAGGTCAGACTAAAAGGAAAAAAAAAAAAGGCCCAAGGGTTACATTGCACCTTGTGTATTTTCTTCAATCTACTTGGTACCTCCCGACCAATAGGAGACACCTATGATTTTTCAAGCTACATTAGTGATTTCATTCAAAGCTCCCCTGAAAACTGAAATGTTTAATAGGTTCCCATGCTTTTGTGGAGCTCTGTTGGAAGCTTCTTTCTTAACCCTTTTCCCAAGACCACACATATCATGTAGCGAGTGATAGAAGGTGGCTGAGAGAGAGGCACTGAAGCAGCAATTAGCAGACGTCACTGGATACTGACTTGAGTCCCGAGAGGCAGGAACCCAACTGGTCCTCTAATGGTGCTCTTCCTTCATCCCTCCTCTTCCATGGGAAACCACTCTCCTGTCACCAAACTCAGATGTCAAAAATCGAAGCTGAGCTGGCGGTAAAAACCTTCCCGTTCAAACTGGAACTCTCGAGACTTGGCATTAAACTGGTGTTGAAGCGGAGGACCAGTCGGCAAGTGTAATTCCACCACTGCCAGGCCGAACTGCTGCGTCTGCCAAGCATCACATCACACTTTCCCCAGGCAGTTATTACCCTTGAGCCCACTTACTCCACTGAGAATACAAAGGAAACGTGGGGACTGCCAAAACTGCTCTCTAAAGCAAAACCGAGGGCCATTTTTCATCAAAAGAACATAGCTAAGCACAGTGTCCTAAAAATAGTGGGTGCTCAGTAAATGGGAACAGACTTTCACTTCCCCTGCCATGGTTCAAGAAAACATTCAAATCTACTCTAGTTAGAATATTGGTTTCCTTCAAAACAAAAGCAAAGAGAAGATTTAAAACACAGGTAATTTTATCTCTTGTAGAATATAAAATGTTACATTTAATTTGGGTCCCTACTGGTTATATTAAAGCATACTTCTCTCCTCCAAAGTGTCGGGGAATGGACAGTGGATTTTCAAAGAGTAACTGTTTTCTCTCCCTCCCTCCCTCCCTTCCTTCCTTCCTTCCTACCTTCCTTCCTTCCTTCCTTCTCCTTTTTTCCTTCCTCCTTCCTTCCTTCCTTTCTTCTTTCCTTTCCTTTTTTCCTTCTTCCTTTTTTCCTTCTCCCTTCCTTCCTTCCTTCCTTCCTTCCTTCCTTCCTTCCTTCCTTCCTTCCTTCCTTCCTTCCTTCCTTCCTTCCTTCACCCTTTCCAAATAGCACTACTCACTTAGCCAAGAAATTTCCTTAATAAATGCCTCTAAATTCCCATGCACCAAAGCTGTGGCCGTGAGTCAGGAGACTATGTCTACGCACTATATTCACAGCCACAGAAGAACCACGGAATTATCAGCAACAAGGAGACTAAAATGAAAATTAGGTAGGGTCACTGAGCTAACACACAAGTGGGCTTACAGACAAATGTTTGCACATTCATTCAATAAATGATTATTGTGGAACCATTATGTGCTTGGAACCAGTGAAATAATGGTGAACAAAAAGCAGACCCGGTCTCTGTTTGCACAGAGATTACTGTTTAGTAGGGAAGACTGATACTAATCAAGCAATCACATTGATGGATAAATAACCTAAGACAGATTCAGTGAGATTAATGGAGTACGATTCTCTTAGAGTGTATAATAAAGGAGTCTGATTGGGATCAGAGGAGAATTAGGAAGCACTTTCCTGAAAAAGTAACTTTTGCTGAGATCCATACAATGAGTAGGATTATCCAGGCAGGAGGCTGTAAGATGGAAAGAAGTGATGACCTGTACAGAACTTACAGAAAGCATGCAAGTTTTTGTGGGTTATTTTCAAGATTTTGGCCCTTTGAGGAAACCCAACATTCAGAGGCCCAGATGAGGAAGATGAGCTAAAGGAAGGAGCAACCAGAGAGCTAGGCAGAACATCGGGTGAGCTAGTGTCTAGAAAAACGCAAGACAAGATGGTTTGAAAAAGGCAGTCTGCACAGCCAAAAGCAGCTAGCAGGTCAAAAACATACTCTGCAAAGCTGTGGGCTGAGAGTCAGGTTGGATGTTGAGAAATGAGTGAGAAGTGAGAAAATGGAGATGGCTTTTGAAAATTTGTCTCTGAAGGGAGGGGACAAGAGTTAGAGAAGAGAAGTGATGTTTATGGTGGCATCTAGCAGGATGAGGACTGAGCGAATATACAAATGAGAAAAGGAATCATGGATGATGTGTGGTTCCTGAGAAGGGGAAGAGGAAGGGCTGTGTGGCACAGGTGGAGAGATTCGACTCACATCGGATTAAGGCCCTTTCTCTAATGTAGCAGGTGAGAATTAGGACCAAAGGAGTCTAATTGTAAGCAGTTTGTTTCGCAGATATGATGGCCAGAAGATAAGGGGGCCCATAAAACGGCTTCACATTTCTATGGCTGTAGGAAATTAACCCAGTCATTGAGCATCGGTGGGGTGGAGACGGTGGAGGTGGAGATTTGAGGATAGGTTGGAAGTTTTGAAACACGTGGACTGAGCTGGTTAGAAAAATGCTAGACGGTGTTGAAAGCACATCTGATACTCATGACCATGAATGGTCAGTGAGCCTACCCTGCCCAGGCTGCCCCCAGCAGCACCTGATTGCCAAGCTGAAAGACAGCTGCATTGGAAGATTCTTCTTGGGTGGGGTTTTGCCAGACTGATACTACATAAGGACAGAGGACAAGGGACTTTAACATGGTAGCCAGGAAATCATTTAGACAATTAACCATGTCATCCAAGCTGGAATGGATGTTCCGTTTTTTCCTCTCAACATATGGTTGGGTTTAAAATTCAAAGATAACGTGAAACGAGCCCCCCAGCCTACCCCTGCCAGGTTTCAATGGGGCACATAAAGGAATGCATGAAGTTCTACTTCATCTTTGTTAGAACTCCCCGATGAGAACTCAGCTCAGTCTCCATTTGGAGCTTTGCCGTTTTCTTCAGTCTTTCGGTGGTCTTCCACTAACCCTGAAACTTCTACAGCTGATGAGCTATGAGAGGTAATTTTTTACCAGCCACACACTGGATGATTCTAAACACTCTGTCACTCCTTTCTAGTCCACGCTAATAATTGCTTCCAAGTAGGGAATGTGCCAGTCATTTTACGTGTATTATTTCATCACCATTTTACAGACGCAGAAATGGAATCTCAAAAAAGATCAAGCAGTTTGTCCAAGGACACAGTAAGTGTCAGCGCAAGGCTGGCAACTAGGCCGCTGTCTAATAAGCATACTACTCTGTCTCTCTTACTAATTATTTACTAAATATTTAATCTCGATTGGACGAACTCATAATATACTTCTATTCTCCTGGTGCAACGTGTGAATATGCTAAGCAGAGTCTTCCTCTTGGGTACAGAAGACCACTATTAAAATGATATGATCATTTACTGCAGCGTTTCCCACAGTGTGATATGAAGACTGCATTGGGATCACCTGGATTAAAGTTAAGGCCGTCAGGCCATTACGCTTCTCACCTCCCTGAGCCCAACCACCACTTCCTGTCAAAATTCAGTTTCAGGAGATGGAAGTAGAGCCTGGTCACTTGCAGTTTTAATAAGCTCTCGTAGGCTAAGCTTTCTTCTTTTTTTTTTTTTTTTTTTTTTTTTGGCACACTAGAGTTTGAAAAATATTGACTCAGCAGAACTCAATTCTTGTCAAAGGGACTTGAAAGAGTACTACATCTGGGTACTTTTGTTAGAAAAGATCATTTATCTTATTATGAAAACCACAAATCTGAAGACTTAAAACACAAAGGGGTTGGACTGACAGGGTAAGGGAATCCAGAGATTAGTATTTGAGGAGAATGCTTAAGCGTTTTTGTTTGTTTATGTGGGATGGCAGCCTCTTAGTGATTTTGTCTATTCGTCCCCCTCCACCCTCCCCCAGCGTTTCTTTGAGAAGGCGAGATTTAAATACCTGTGTTTATTAGTAAACTGTTTCTGCCACTTGATGGAAACCCCCCTTAGAAAGCAGAGGAAGGAAATGGCCTCTACAAATGATTACGGATAGCTCTGATTCCATTCTGAGGGCAGACGCCAAGAATCGTGACCAAAAGCAACATTATTAGCCACAGGGGATTCCTCCCGCTGTGCTCATGTATGGTTTCCAAAATGCATCATCATGTCTCCGGAGTAGTGCAAACGCTGAACCCAAGGCAGCTTCTGCGACAGCAAAAGTGCCCCCTTGCCCGTGACTCAGGAGAAAGTTCCCCTTCTTCCCTGACCTTTGCTCCCTTAAACTGCAAAGGTTACTCGGAATTTCTCCAGTCATTTCTTATTTTTAAAGCATCTGTGAAATACTTTGCAAAATGACCCATGAGTGGTGGGAGGGTGTGAAAAGGTACATGGTTTCTCAGTTCCTGGTACAAAGGGATAGTGAAGGCAGAGGGGCAAGAGGAGACACAAACCAAAGGGCCACGCCTTATTTTCAAGGAGCCCATGTATAAAACTGGGATTCACTAGACACTTTGAGAAGCTTTGGCATCATCACCCACCAGTTTCGATGCAGTTGCCCAAAAAGCTTCACCCCCAACCAGAGAATGACTTAGGCTGGATATTTAAGAGTCACCCTAAGGGCTTCCCCTCATCCAGAGGGCACACTTTTCCCTGTATCAACTGGATATTCTCTCTTAATGATTGGCAGGGCCCAAAGAGCTCAACAAAAGCACTGACCCATATACACCTTGTCTTTCAAGTTAGACAGGCATGTGGTGCTAGACACCTCCGGGTGGGGAGAGGGGAGAGGAGAAGGGTCATGTTGCTTTGACCAGCAGTGCTACATTGTTGAGATGCTTCTTAGCATATTAACTAAGAGCACCAGCTGCCAATACCTCGTCGGTGAATGTGCCATTCTTTTGGTACATGGAAGGGTCCTTTTCATGAGCCTTTGAACTTAAAAAAAATGTCATTACTTTTAAAAGCCTAAGTGGTTAGACCAGGACTCACTTGCCAATGTATTTAAATCTAATCCAATTCCACAAAATTGTACTGATGTCTTACTATGACCAGATACTGGGAATATTCTGATTTCATAAATACTGTGTGCCTTGGAGATTGCCTGGAAGTTTCATTAAAACACAGAGTGTGGGGTTCTATTCCCAGAGTTTCTGATTCAGTAGGTTTGGAATGAGACCCAGAAATGGCATTTTTAACAAGTTTCCAGGGAACACTAATGCTGCTGGTCTAGGAACCACAGTTTGAGATCCGGTATCATAGAAGGCTATAACATAGCTGTTGGTTCAAAGGGTCTAGTATCAGATATAGATAATCTGAATACAAGACAGTTTGTGTACTTGGCATGAAATAGGTAGTCAATAAATAGTTGCTGAATTGATGAATAAATAAATAAATAAATATATATAATGTATACACTATTCCAGGACATGGAATGGAAGAATTTATTCTGGTTACAGGTTTGCCACTTGAAGCAGCATCAAGCAAGGACCTAGTGGCATTATGCTTTGAAGGTCAAATGGGATTTACATAGAGAAATGGTTGGCTGGAGGAGTTTCCAAGCTAAGACAACAGCATGGCAGAGGCACAGAGCAGGGAATGGAGCCGTGCATGGTGGGGAGTGGTGAGCAGATGGCTAAGCATGACAGTTCACATGCCTGTGTTTGAGCCTTGCCTCTCCAGCAGAAGCCACTTCACTGCTGGCTCCCCTTCCTCTACTTTCCTGGAAAGTATCTACTTCTCTTTTTATTACTTATTTCTCCCTCCTCTACCCTCGCTGTTCTTTCCCTTTGGGAAATCTGAATATCCCTTATCTGAAGAGCTTTTGGGACAGTGGCAGGTGTTTTGGGGACCACCATCTACCCACTCAGCCTCCTTATTATTTCTGGTTCTATGCACATGACCAAGACCCACACCAACCACATTCTATAGCTTCTCTTCACCTTTCCATCTCAGGATTTCCAAAGTTCAGAAACTGTGTCATCCCATATGCCGGAGCAGCCAGAAGGGTAGTGCGGTTTATACTCTTGGGGGTCATTATTAAACAATGGAGGAGAAGATTCAGTAGATGCTTCACCCAGCAGCTTGTCCTCAGAAGATCTGCCATGGAATGAAATCTAATGCCACGGTGATGACCATATCAGTAACACAACCTTTATTCATTATTGTTGTTGTCGTTGTTGGCTTTTCTTTCTCCCTCTCTCACTCTACCTCTACTCAACTCTGTTACCTTGAATCGCCTCCCAAATAAACTACCTGCATTTAGGTCTTGGTTTCAGAAACCCAAACTAATATCTGTCCCTCATGGTGAACACGCAGCACAGTCCTAGCTAGCTTTGCTTGAATATTTTACTGAGGGGGTAGGTGAAATTTCAAGAGCAATGGCCTTCAGCAACAATGGATTTGCAAGTAACAGAAGACAGATTAGCCAGTGTCCCTTGAGACTGCAAAGGCATTTACACCACTGAAGACAAAACAGGTTGTTTTCCACTGGAATGACAAATTTACTTACTCAACATTGACTGTTGATTTTTGTGACTTTGCTATTGCAGTTTTAAATGAGAAGGTCACTCCTGGGATAATCTAGAAGTTCTAAACTGTTAGACCCCAAAGACATCCAAAATGATGTCAACTTTATGACATTAATTTATGATGTTAGAAACTGAGGTACAAAGTATCTGCATAGCACCCGCAGTGGCAAATTTATTAACCTGTGAAACAAGTACACATCTCCAGCCACACGGAAGCTCTAGAAACAGAAAGCCAACCATGTCTTCAGGGGTGGGGGGTGCAGGGAGACAACAAAAAGAGTTACAGGAGAGGCTCCATCTAGCTTCAAGCATCTGATTGAAACTGGAAACCTGATTTTGTGAAACTCTATTTGGTTTTTTTCACAAAAACACAAGCATATTTAGCAGCAGGCAAATTCCCCAACTCCTTTTCAAGAGGATGATAGCAGAGGCTTTTAGTGGAGGGAAAATGAATGGTCACCAGCATGAATATTTCATCATTCACTCCCCAGGCGCCAGGAGATCAGCATATACAAATTACACTGATGCGGTGCCAAGAGGAGGCTGCCCAGAGTTTTCAAGGTAGGAGGTTCCGGAAAAGCACTTGAAATTCCAACTGCCACATGATATGATTTGAAGACAGCTGGAAACCTCCATAGGCATCTGAAGGTCTAAAAAAGCACTCTGAAATTCAGGTGTCTTTACTTTTTGCTAAAATCGCTGAAGATGCGGACTGGGGAATGACTACACACTCAGCCCACACTCTGATCTGAATCAATTCTTAGTGAAGGCCCGAGTTCTTCCTTTCTTTTGTTCAAACTCTCAGAACTCTCCCTTCCCTCAACGATGCACTGGTAGAAATAAAAGGCAAAAAGCATAGGGTAAGAGAGTGAAAGCTAGAATAGATGGAAAAAAAGATATATTGGGAAGGTCACAAAAGATCTTCCTTCGTCCTAAATAAAGAGCTCAGGTATCTCAACATGAATTGATTCCCTAAGCCCATCTCTCCTAATATTTGTAAGGAACTTGGTATTTTATAACATAGTTTCACACACATGACATCAATTGATCCCGATATCCACCCACTAAAAGTGGGCAGGACAGATGTCTTCAACCTTATTTCAGGGATAAGGGAACTGTGTTTCAAAGGGTTAAATTACTTGCTCAAATTCCTAACGCTGATTAATGACTTGGGATCAGAAGCCAGGACTTGGGACTCTCAGGCTAGTGCTTTCTCTGCTACACTGCTTTTCCCAAGTCAAATGACAGATGGGCCATCAGCTGGACGGTTTCCATAGCAAATCACCCTCATTCATGGGTAAGAAGGGCCTCGAAGTGAGCTCTGTAGTCTGTGGTATGTTGATCTATACTCTGAGAACCAAGTCTTGTTCAGACCACTAGGCTTGAATCCTAGATCCTCCACTCGCTAGTTGCATGGCTTTGGGAGAGTCATTCACTGTTGCCTTGTCATACCTTTACTGTCTGTAAAACCAGAATAAGTATAATCCTTTCCTGATAAGATGCAAGAATCAAGTAAAACATGCAAGTAAGTCATCTTTACACAGACCTTGGGATTTAGTTGGTGCCCATAAAAATGAGTTGCTATGATGATAGTAATAACAGTGATGCTGTTGTTATCATAAAACCCAACAGGGGCCAGTCGCCCAACACAGCCTGTGAATTAGGCAAACTCTTATTTAGGCAACACATGTCTCCCTTTTGGGTTATCTTTTCAATGTATTTATTTATTTATTAGCTTTTATGTTATTCGAGTTTTATAGAAAAGGAAAACATAGGCAGATATAAGTTATTAAGGAATTAGTTTTTGGGTTCGGTGTCAGTCTGGTAGATTCCTATTATATTACTAAACAAATACATAAGTAAATAGTACTATATATATATTTCAATGTTGATAGTGAGTAATCAATTGAGGATTTTAATTCATCCAATGTTTTAGGCCCAAAATATTACAATTAGAATGAAAAAGATCATATCGCCATAATTTATTATAAAGAATTATATATAAGTTCCATGTATAAAGGCATATATTTATAGAGAATGTTAGTATTTAACAGAATAAATTATCCTTAAAACACTTGAAATTTATTCCTTGGGGACATCTCAGTCCTAATTCAACGGTCACCTCACTGATGGTGACTCTTCATCCATCTCAGGGACGTTATGACAAAATGTACTTCCACAGTGTCAAGTGGGCTCAAACATGGCTAAAAATTTGCCCGCTTTGTCAAAACAATTACGTGAATTCTGAGATTCAAAATTCCCATGTCTAAAGTTCCAGGGACATTCCATTTATTCTGTGAGCATGGCATACTTTGCTTTTAAATTTAGAGGCTTAATAATTTAGCCTAAAGCAGCTACAGAAACAGAAATCTGTGAGTTAATATTTGGAAAGTGCTTAGTAGCATGGTTGACAAATAGTAAATGCTAAATAAGTGTTTGTTAAATAAATAAATCTCTGGAAACAATGACTGCCTTTTCAACAAACTGCTATTCGACTCCTCAGAATTCTACAATTTATTTGCCCTGAGAACAATTTGCCTAAGAAAAATGAGGACAGTCTCCATCCTGCACTTTGTTGAGCAAGTTGGCAATTTTTCATGACCTCCTGTATTTCCAAGTCCAATGTGTCATATCACTGACAAGGTTCAACTTTATAAAGTCCTCGGAAACCCTGCAAATTTGGATTCTGGCAGCACTTATATTCCAAAATGTTAATGTCTGAAGGCTTAGTTCAGTTAACCATTTCCAAGAAGGTTCACAACACATTTTAGCTATTTCGCACACTGAAATAAATTAAATACCCATATTTTACTATGTAGAGGACAGTGTATTTAGTTCTCCCACATTCACTCTACGCCATCCCCACTGTGCAGCAGCAATGTGATTTTGGGTAAGACTGGCCCACCCCAAGCTCCAGAATGTATCCCAATGGGGCTAAGCCAATTAAGAGAATCCCCAACCTCTTGCCAAGGTGAATGAATTAGGAGAAGCTAAGAGAGGATGAAGACTTTTGTTCAAATGATTGTGGGAAGCCAAGTGCTTTGCATCCCTGATATAAACGTAGAAGCACATACTCTGAGTTCTTGCTGGTGGCCATCTTATGACCATAAGAAAGTCAGCCCAGGGATGAGCCAGCACATAGGGAGGGTAAAGCAAAGCGAATTGCTGAAAAACGGATTCAAGATCACGGTTTAACTATGCCCAAGGCTGCTCCACCTCTGGAATTTTAAATTAGTGAACCATAAATCTAATTTGTGAATTAGTTTAAACTGAATGCATTTCAGTATTCAGATTTTGACAACAGAAATGTGGCACCGGCTAAATTGAGCTAATAAAGGAAAGTGATGAGGGCCCTTTTATTCATCACTGGGAAATCGATAAACCTTTTTACTTAGATTCTTCTAAAAGTGAATAAATCGTAAACAACCAAAGGAATAAAGGAGGCAGAGAAACGTCAACTATGTCTCTGGGGATTTCCATCATGACATCATTCAATGATTCTGACTTGCCTAAGTGATGAGAGATAAAATGGTAGCTACACATCAAATCCTTTTGTCAATAAAATCTTCTGAACACCTTTGTTTTCCTGCTGAAAGGATATGCAACTTCCTTCTTATCAAAAGGGTAGGTCCCATTGATTTATGCATGCCACTTCATTATTTTAAAAATTTCACTCCAAAACCACTTCGGTGATGTTCCCACAGGTATTCTGAACTGACTAGAGCTCTCTTTCTACCCCTGCCTCGAGGCAATTGTTGCACTGATGAGGAGCATACACTAAGATTCAAAAGGACGAGTAACACGTATAAAACCACCAAGATAGTGGCAGAGTAATGATAAAAATTTAAAACTCTGCTTTGTTTACCTAATGCCCTCCTGAGTACACCGTGGAGATAGATTATGAAAACATTTGTCAGTCAATGACTGCTGTGTAACAAATCATTCAAAGATTCAATTTCTTAAAATAATTACTTATTCTCATCTATCTCTGGGTTGGCGCGGATGCCTCTGCTTCAGGCTGCAGATCTGTACAGCCGCTGCACTTTTTTCTCACCCTCCTCTGATCACGGGCTCACCAGAGAATGTTCTTCTCATGGAGATGGCAGGGAGGCAAAAAAGATCACCCAAGTCCATAGATATATTTAAAGCCCTTTCTTATGTTGCATGTGGCACCTTCCCATTGGCCAAGACAAATCACAAGATCAAGTCCAAAGTCAAGGAGAAGGAGTTGTAAAGTTACTGGAAAGGGAAAAAAATGGGGCCAATAACTGAATCTATTACAAATGTAAACAGACTGAGGAATATTAAGTTAAAAAACTGTACTTCCTAAAGTAGAGTCAACAAAACCCAAGAAAGGTTTGTTATGAAGAGAAAAGTACCAGGGCAATGCAGCTGAACGTAATGAGTACAAAGCGAACACCTCATCTGAATCCAGTTCATTTGTTGAGCTTGAGATGAGGATTAATGCTATAAATTTCTCATTAAATATGAAATAACAGCTCGCTCATCTGGGCAAATTATCTTAGATATCTCTAATGCGAATGAAACTCCAACCAGGCCCTAATTTGAAAGGTGTAGATTTGAACACAAACCTGTTGTGTATAAATAGAAAGTTTTACCAAAGACAAATAAGCGAAACATCCTTTTCTCCAATCTATAAAGGAGTACTATAAGCAAACCTTCAGATTTTATCGGGACCACTGAATTTACCCTGGGCCAAATATAAAATTGTACTTATGCTGCCCACATTTCTAAAATGCTACCCATTTCTAATAATGACTCTGAGTAGTATCAGTGTTCAAGATGCAAAGGGTTTGTGAGAGGATTATTCAAAGAACAAATGACTAGCCCCCAAAACTCTAGTAAGGAACACAGAATGGGGTTAAAGAAAGCAGGAATGACAAGAGTGCGCCAGGGTCTTATGAAATGTAAAAATCATATCAGTCAATGTGGAAACTACAAGAGCGACAGATCAGTAGCAGGGTGGTATTCCTGAGGCTAATCAGCACCTAGCAGGGGATTCTGGAGGGTGGTACCTGTTGTCCCATGATCAATGGAAACTCCACCAGAAGTCTATGTAGAAAGAAACAATGGTCATTCATTAGTCTTCCCATCATGGACAAGCACAAGTTACATTGTAACATAGAATCTAGATTCAAGTCTGGATGCTACTATAGGAACAAGTCTTAGCCCCCACTACTTCGTTAGCTGTGAGGATTCTTGCAGACCACTTCGATTAACCTACATTAGCCTTAGTCTCATCTATAAAATGGAGAAATTAATAATACCTATCCCTTAGTGTTGCTGAGACAATTAAATGGACTTATGTGATGCATGTTGAGCAACTAGTATGATGCTGAGCAAGTGGCAAAGGTTCTTATAGGAAGGAGACTTCAATCGTTGCTGGGTGTGACCCAGTGATGTTATCCAGTTCAAGTCCTCATGTTTACACTAACGGAACTAAAGTTGATCAGAGACAGAAAGTGGTGTCATTAATAACTGATTTGTTAATAACTGGGCTGGAATGAGATCACAATTTTCAATTGGTTTCTTTTTTTTTTTTTATGCTAAACCAATGATTTTCAGCTTAGGGTTCCAGATTAATGAATGAGAAAAAGTGCAAGCTTATAAGTTAGTTTCTATTTCTAGAGATCTAGAATTTGGGAATTTGCTCGTAAGCTATGGAGAAAAATTTTTAAATTTTTTTAAAATTTTAAAATTTTAAATTTCGCTTTACCTAGAATTCTATAGACTCAGAATAGTAACATGGATGCTCTCATGCTGTCTAGAAACTCTGAAAATATTCTTTAAAAGATTCCAGAAGTTATTGTGATGTAACAACCTACCTCACCGTAGGATTTTCTGGGACATGATTGGTGGACCTGACTCTGACCCCAGTCCAGAAGTCACCCCTATCTAAATAGAACTATACACTCAGACCAAAATGCAGAGAGACAGCTAAAATAAAGTCCCACAACAAGGAATTGTGTTTACTGCTGTATTCTTACTTAACTTCATTATGTAGTAGCATTATCATGGAAGTAATGATTTATGCATTTTCATAATATTATGATAAACTTGGATGATTGGTCTAAATCTGGATTCACGTTTAAATGGAAAACCAGTAATAACACAGATGGACTAAATAATTACTATTCAAAGAATGTAGTTTAGTAAAACTTCTTTCAAAATACAAGTCTTTTTTGGCATTAAAAAGAGAAGTCCTGAAATTACTGTACTATATCAAGCTACTTCTTGCTACCAATTTACATTTTAGATTTCCAAAGTGAACAGATCCCCAGGAAAGAATACCTAAATTCGTCTTTTCAAGAATATCTAAATCCATTTTTTATTCCAGTGTTACAAAACATGAGTCTCTTCTAGGAAGCCATTTGGGCTTACCTGATCTTGCTTTCTCATAGGATTCATAAAGAAGCACTGGGGAAGAGACACTGCCATTAAAAAGATGAGTAATCTGTTAAATATGAACCTCATAGGAATACTGTTTGCAAAATAACCTCAAAAACCAAAAAAATGAATCGAGTTTCTTACCTTTATACTCTAAAAATTATGCATCTCAGGGAAAAAATGGAAGTAGGAGTTACTACCCAACAGACATGGTCAACTTTCTCTCTCTCTTGTTTCCTTAAAAAAAAAAACTGTTTATATGCTTGGCTGCAAGTGGACACAATTTTTGTAGATTTTTGTATTTTTATCATTTCAAATGTTTTACATTTTCTGTCTCAATTTCTGACAGTTTAAGCCAGATTTCCTTCTAAATCTCAAGATTTTTATCCAAAATACCAAATTCCAAGAATAGCCTACAATAAGTATCCATGAAATAATCCAAAGTATTTCCTTTAAAATTAGTTATTCCTGGGGTGCCTGGGTGACTCAATCGGTTAAGCCTCTGACTTTGGCTCAGGTCATGATCTCGCAGTTAATGGGTTTCAGGCCCCACATATGGCCCCGTGCCGGCACCTCAGAGCTTGGAGCCTGCTTCAGATTCCAAGTCTCTGACTCTCTCTGCCCTTCGCCACTCGCACTTTGTCTCTGTCTCTGTCTCTCTCAAAAATAAACATTTAAAAAAATTTTAACGAATTTTTCTTTAGTATGTAAATGATGCAAAGGTGAAGGATTCATATTTAATAGGCACTTACTATATTCCATACATCATTCTCCATACATTAGATAAAATATCTCAATGTCTGTTATCCAGGGTTTTACTGTACCCACTTTAAAGAAGGGAGCCGAAGCTTGGAGAGATTAAATAGTCCAAGGGTAAGAGCTAATAGATGGCAGTGCGGGAACAACCCACCATAGGAGAAGAGACTCAAATTTGACTGCATTATCCTCTCTAAACTGGATGTAGAGTTGTACTCAGTACACATACACAATGTATGAGAGCCATCAGGTTGCAAGTGACTGAAGCCCAACCTAAACTAGTTTAAACGAAATAGGAGAATTTATCCCCATAAACAAAGCCTAAGAGGAAAGAATTGGAACTGGCTTTTAGGGAGACTGGAATTAAAGACTTGAACAAAGTCAAGGCTCATTTTCTTCTTTTCTCCATAAAAATCATCTGAGTTTTCCTGATGATGAAAGGTATGGTCCCCACTTTAATATTATAGTCTTGGGATATAAGACCCCCATCTACCAGCTGCTGGTGTAGAATTCTTTAGGGGAGGGCCTCTCAACAGCAACATTATTGACACTTTAGATTGGATAATTTAATTCTTTGTGGTGATGATCTGTACTCCGCACTGTGGTATATTTAGAAACACCACTGACCTCTACCTCCTGAATGCCAATGGCATTCCCAAATCATGATAATCACAAATGTCTCCATACACTGTTAAATGCCCTGGATGAGGTAGCAAAATCTCCTCCTATTGAGAACCACTGCTTTAGGGTGAATTACAACTAGCCTGGTTTTATTTGAGCATCCACCCATGCACAATTCTGGTGGCCAGAAAATGTGTCATTTAAAAATATGGCAACTCCAATTTAGACCACATGACTAGAGTTAGAAGGGGAGGAAAAGTCCTTAAGAAGATGAGGGCATGGCACTAGGAGTCAGTGAGACTGAGCTGTGTCCCAATCTGTGTCAGTCCCATGCAGAGTATAACAGGAAAGCAAAACATAGGAGCTTCTTGACCCGACTCTAATGAAGGCTGATGGATCTTTTATAGCCATATGCCACATCCTCCATAGGATTCCGTATGATTTGCTATATTCCAGTTGTCCTAAGGGGGTATGTATATATGTCCTCTCTCTCTTTGTCCCCAACTTCCATATTCCAAACACATTTTAAAAATATACAGCAAGTCTACATACGTAGGGCACATGAAAATAATAGTTAACACTTATTGAGAATGTACTAAATGCCTGGCACTGATCTCGGCATGTTTCATTCACCTCATTTAATACAATGGCCCTATAAAATAGACACTGTCTCTATCTCTGTTTTATAGAAGAAGGAAAAAGTCTTAGAAAGGTTAAGTGGCATGTCCAAGGTCAGCTAGCTGGCATTTCAAAACACATATCTTCAATATTAAAAAGCTGATGTTCTTATTCACAAACACATCCTACAAACAGTTTTGCAGGACTCAAAATTGAAGAGCCAGGAAAGAAACAATACGAGTAAAGTGGTTCTTCTTTTCCCTTTTGTCCAGTTGCTATCTCCCTATCAGCTACAATTCGCTCCCACCCTCTCCCATATCTTTCTTTTAGGAGTACAGAAAAAGTCACTGAGACATTTTTCAAAAGTAAATTGCTAATAAGTACAGACAATCAATTAACTCAAAACCTAGACACTACAAAGGGTAGGCGAGGGTTAATCAGCATTCATTCCTAGTCAATTATGGCACATTTCAGTTGTTATTTACAAAGCAGGAGGGCAAAGGGGTGGACTATATAATTGCTCTCAAATATAATATCTAGAGTATCAGCATTATGACAGGCATAATTCTTTTACGGAAATTAGAAACAGTAGCTGTAGATCCTAAACGTCGCAGAGTGTTACAAGGAAATCTAAACACAGCAGAGAACAGGAGAGCTAGTCAGCATCAATGAGCCCATGGACAGGATGTTTTGAACCTCAGGATAGTTACACAAGGAGATTTCTCCACTTTGGACAGGAAGCTCTGAGCAGAAATGGGAGTAGAGAGAGACCGGCTGGTGACTCTAGCCCCGCCCCAACAACTGGATTCATTTTTGTCATTCATCTCTTTGGTTTTAGTGGCATCAAGTCTAAAATTGTGGGTTACGTTGCACACTGGCCCACTTTTTCCTGGTATATTTTACGATCTAGGGTTGAGACTGTGGTGTTGGTCCCAAAGGGCATCTCTTAATTCTACTTGGTCTAATCCAAAGAGATGCCGAGCATTTCTTTTGGCAACTCCAATTCGATCTGCTCAGGAAAAACTCTACGTGCCACTCAGCACTCTGTCTGCATACAAGAGGTTTTATTCCATCCGAGCCCCACTCCCCAGATTATCATCCCCTGCTACAACGTTTTACCCAATTTTTTATAAGAGCTGGTATTGCATGATCCCTCCATGTTCAATTAGCTATATTGTATCCTTCAAAATAACGTGGAAATCTTCTTCAGCCATATTGCACAAATCATCTTGTCACTTTGTCACGGTTCCAAGTCCTTTCAGTCCCTATCCTCTCTTCCACTGGACCCCTAAACTTGTCTATGATGAAATCAGGATTCCCTTCTCTTAACCAATCTTCTCCAAGGTTACTTATTTTGTGTGTGTTTCACAGTTCTTGAAGCATCAAATTTAATGCAAAGCATAGTACCTTTCAGTGATACACCTCAGTGTGCCCAATATCAACCTGTAGCCCAACACACTGGTTAATCGCTAAGGCTCCTCCCAGCTGCAATATTCTATAACGTCATGGACATTACAGAAGTGACATTAAACATGTAGCATATGGCAGAGAGTCCTGCTGCCATGAGCAGCAGTTAAAGGACTAGAACATGAGCAGAACTTCACAAATAGTCCTTCATTAGGAGCAAAATGGTTTCAGCTTTCTCATCCACAAATAACTACATGATACTTGTTAGTAGCATTCAAAAGAAAGGCATGGAGCTCTATGCCCCCAGCATATATGACGAAACTCACGTGTCTCATAGGGCATCTACATGAATTGGAGAATGGTGGAAAAATGCACAAGGTCCCAAGCAGTTTTCTGTATTCATCTAGAATATGAAGGGAGTCCACCTGTATGTACTTTACTTGTGAAGCGTTCATCACCATGACCAACACTTTACAGAACCTTCTCTTTTTACTGCAGGTTGTGGGGTTGGGTTGGGGGTTGGGATTAGGGGGTGGTGAGAGGTTTTCAAAAAACACATAAGCACAAATACACCCAAATTAATGCACTTCCTGAAAGGTCATGTCCTTCTCCTAACAATGCAAACTCATGTAAAGCTATTCTATGGGATACCCTTTTAAAGCCTTTAAAAAAGGCTCATCACTTTATATTGGATCCTAGATTTGAAAACAAAACAAGACAAAAAAAAAACATAAAAAGAGTCAACTTGATTACCCAGTTTAATGAGCCATCCAGGTTAGCAGGCTTCATCATGAAACACTCTGGGCTTTTTCCAAAAAACAAAATGACCCACAAAGTCTTATGACCATGGGAAATGTTGATATACTGTGCCAGTATCTTAGGATGAAGTTCTAAAAGAGAAATTTCAAAGATGTTTTCACCAGTGATAACACCAAAGGCAACTAGTTTATGGTCTCTCGAGATCAATATTTTGAAGGTGTCAATAATCATTAAGAAGTACAGCTTATATGTTTATTATTTTTTATTTAGTCAAGGCCTATATTCTTTATTCATCTTTATCCCACTTTGTTTCAGAAATAATTTAAAAGGGCTTATAGGAAGAAATTAAAATGTGAGAAATAGCAAAAACTAAAGGTGGAGTGAAAGAAGAAATAAAAAGAAAAGCACATAAGAGACAGAAACAAGTAAGAGAAATGGAGTTTAAAATGCACATCACGGTTTGAGCTTGTAACCCACGGTGTGGCGGGCAGCCAGTGGGAAAAGGAAAGCAGGTCAGCTACACAATTCACAGCGCTCATAAGAAAGGAAGCAAGTCAAGTGCTCAGGAAGAATTGTGTAACTTACAAGTTTCCTTTTTTCCCATTAGCCCACAGGCAGGGCCAGTCAAGCTTTTCCTCCAAAAACAGTCTTGAATCAATGCTGTGTTACAGGTGACTAAGAGGATGAGGCCCAAAATCTGTTCCATGTTGAATTATTCTATAGAACATGGATACAGTACTCCCGGTTGTAAAAATGTTGAGGCGTGTAGAACAAGAATCTTGGCTGTATCAAAATAAAACTTGAAAATAAAATAAGAATGCCTTGTTGGGAATGACATTAGTTCCCACAAGGGAAAAAAAATAGATATTTGCAAATGCTTCCCAAAGCTATTTAATTAGGTCACTGCTGTATAGGACTGGTATGCAGTAAATAATCACAATTTAAAGAGTATCATCACAAAATATCTTTTATTAGAGAATAGCTGATATGTCTCTTCCTTAATAAATATATTCAGCTAGTTGATGCTCTAGGGATTCAGTGGTTTAGATAGGATTTAGTATCTTATCACATTTCTTTGAAGATATTTATTATACACATATGTTCAAAGAGGCCTATGAAGGGATCATTTTGGCATACTACTTATAATAATGGAACACTGGAAGTAGTATTCCAATGCCTTCAACAAAGTAATGGTTAGGTAATGTGTGCCACATTTTAGAATACAATACACATATTTAAAAGAACACAGTAGGTTAAATTGACTCATGAGAAAGTTCTAAAACATACATTTTCTTTTTCTCTTTGCTCTGCTAATTCTGGTCATTTGTGTTCATTCTTCCATTTGTTGATCATGGGAGCTTTTCTTTCATGATGTCAGCTTTACCAAACTGTTTAGTGATTCTTGATAGTATGTGCATCCTTACCTTTGAGATTCTCTGTTAGCCAGCCTGTGAATACTGCATTTGTCATTGTTCGTTGTGAAGAGAGAATATTCTGCTTGGCAGGGCAAGCTTGCAGTTTCCTACTAGCTTTGGGGTCCTCCCCTCCATGAGATGTCAGCAGCTACCTCGGACACTGTCCTTTCTCCAGGCCCAAGTGACCCTACTCATCAATTCTGCTGGGGACAGAGACAGGAATGTATTTCTACTATCTACCATTTGGCCCAATTTGGGGAAGAGAATAAGACTGAGCCTCCTTGCTTCTTCTGTGGCACCTCAAATAGTCATTCTGAGGGTTATTCCATGGCCTCTTCCTCCTCTATCTGCCTCTCCTGACTCTGAAGCTCTCTTGAAACTGATCCTATGTTCTGCTGCTGTTGTATTCTGGGGGTTTTCCATTCCAATCCAATCTGAACTATTTCAGGCATTTCTTGTACTATATGTCCATCCAGAGGATTCCTTCTGGTCTCCAGCACTGTCATGGGTTTGTTTTGAAATACTATGCTTCGGGTAATTTCTAGGAATTTTAAGTGGGATACAGGTGTGTGTGTGCTCAGCAATCTCTCATAATTCAGTCTCTGCAGGTGGATTGCAGAAACGCTGTGTTCAGTCCTCTCCTGCATCTACATACATAAAAATACAGTTGGGATGTCCATGAAGAGTAGGTTGGCAGAACAGATTTAATTGAGGAGAATTTACACATCCTTACAATGCTGATTTCCCCATTACGTGAACAGATATTTCTTTCCCTCCATATATTTTCTAGATAAAGAATTTCACTCTGTTCGCATAGATCTTAGACACTTCTTATTATTTATTCCCATGCAGTTTTTGCTTTTGTTACTATTGTGAATGGTATCTCCTTTTCTATTAAAATTTCTAACCAGTTCCTGTTGGTATATTAAGAAAGCTATTGATTTCGATATATTCATTTGGAACTGACCACCTTGCTCAGTGCTTTTATTTTTTCTAATAGTTTTTCAGTAGATTCTCCTAGGTTTTCCAGGGAGATAATCATAAGACAACGTGCAATATGTGTACCAGTATTTTCATTTCAATATTGTTTGTAATGAAAAAAAAAATAATATGAATCCGTATCAACAGAGAAATAAGAAATAGATTAAATAAATTATAATGCACAGTGATGATAGAGGTAAAATAATATTAATCTCCATCAATAGAGACATAAGAAACAGATTAAAAAGTTATAATGCATAGTGATGAGACAGTGCGTGCAACCTTTGAAATCCACGTAGGGAAAAAGAAGAAAAAAGACAGCATTAATATTTTGATCCAAGTTCCTCATTCTTACAAAAAACTCTTTGTGTATATATTTTTGTGTATATAAAGGGAGGGAGGGAGGTTGAGAGACAGGGAGAGGTGGGGAGGAAGAGAAGGAAGGAAGGAAGGAAGGAAGAAAGGAAGGAAGGAAGGGAGAAAGAGAGAAAGAGAGAGAAAGAAAGAGAGAGAGAGGTTTTGACAGACTAATGTTTAAAATAGCTGTCTCCAAATGGGGTGCTTTGTTATGTTTCCCCCCTTTTTCTAGAAGGCCTACAATGACAACAATTACCTTTTTACAAAAAGACATTTTCAAATACACATTGCTAGTGGCTCATTATCATCCACAACCACCATTTTCTGAGGCATGCTATACTCTCCAGGTGGCTGACACACTGTTCTAGCCTACACAGGGGCAGGGTCTGTGGAGAGGTGAGTGAGTAAGCTAGTCAAATGTGGCTCTCCCGTTGCAGTGGAGAATATGAGAAAGAATGGTAATGGGTGATTCTCAGGGACTATAATAAAAGAGAAGAGCTGGACAGAGTATACGTTGAGAAGTCAGTTCATGAAGCATTACTGTAAAGTCATATCCAATATGGAGTATGTCCAGCCAGGTTGACTAAGCCCAGGAAATCCCAAAACTTTAAACTGCTCAGTCAAACAAGTATCAAGTATGTTTCACACAAATTGTTTATGCCATGTCAACATAGCCTAGTGCAAGTCTTAAAATTGAATTTTGATGGCAGAATATAACTAATAGTTAACTCTAGGATATTAACATACATAAAGTTCTCTTCTTTTAGAAATGAGCCAGATCACATGAGTAGACACACCCCCAAAAGGTATTATTTGTACACTGAATGTTAATCTTTATCTATGGCTAATGTTCTACAACTTAAATATGAAAGTTACCAAATAGTCAAACATTTACCTTTAGTAAAGTTAACTTACAGTGATCACAAAATCACAGAATCCCCTGATTGGGAAGTGCTCTACTGCTTGTTAGATGTGGTCAAAACCAGGTAAAGTTAGCATCTTTTTCAGAAGACCTTCACATATAGTCATTTAGAAAAAGCCAAAATCTCTGCCATGGTAGAAAAAGTACTTTTTTGTACTTTTGTTCATGTAAGGAATGTCGACAAGCATGCCATAAGGAAAAGAAGACATTCATCAAATGCACTATCCTAAAGGCTTTATATACAACACCTCATTGCATCTTTACAACTGACTTCTAAGGTATTTATCATTATCTCTGCCAATAGTAGGAAAAGAAAGGTTGGCAATAAGAAAGGATATAGCCTGGAGATTAAAAAAAGAAATTGTCCTTTTATGTGACTCTGCTTCTGCTGCATCCGACTGACATAGAGTAGTCCCTCTATGCCTCCTAACCTGTGAGAAATAAAGACCTACTTGTATTTATTCCATCACAGAAGGCTTTTGGTTGCAAGTAACCTAGACCTGACTCAAATATTCTTAAATAATAAGAAAAAAGTATTATCTTCCCTAACTTGAAGTCCAGGGGTAGGGCTCTGTTTTGGTTGACATAATGGAACAAATCTCATCCAAAACCAAAGTTCTCTACTGCTCTCCCAGTGCCATCTCTGATGAGGGACTTTCCTTCACCCTCAGTCTCGTTTCCCTCATGGCCCCAGGATGGTTACAGCTGATCCACGCACCACACCCAGATTCAACACGATATTTACCAAAATCTCTTTCTGAGGAACAAGGAATCTCCCAGAGCTCTCAGCTCTTCTCATTGAGCCGACAGGGGTCACAAACCCATCTTTCAACCAGTTACCAGCAAGAAACATATGCTGGTTGGATTTAATCGAGATCCAGTCTCCAGAATAGGGGTTGTGATAGCATTCCCTAAAGTATGAGGGAATGTGGAGGAGCCAAGAGACTTGAGCTAAATCTAAATCATTGAGTTTCATAAATGATAGAGACAAAAGGAAAAGTGCCAAGAGACTTGAGCTAAATCTAAATTATTGAGTTTCATAAATGATAGAGACAAAAGGAAAAGTGAGTAAACAACCAACAGAGTTAAATAAACAACATCGAGGAAACTCCAGCCAGACCAGCTCACTAATGGTCCCAAACATTTGACTCCCAGACTTTTATCTTTGTATCTTGTTGTTATTAATTGCTTTGTGGGGAATGGCCATTTGCTACTTCTATAGAAATCTGAATTTCACCAAACATTTTAGTTTTGGTTCAACCTCACCTCTAGCCTATCGATCTCTCTCTTTTTAGCAGCAACTCTCATGTAAGGTTAACTTGACATTTGACTAAAGACCTTGTATCAGATACAAACTCCATTGACTGCCTACCTGTCAGACTATGCTACCATCACCAGGAGCTGACCAGCCACTCATTCTGGGAACTTTAAACCTCCCCCTGGATTGCCATACAGAGTTTCTGGCTCTCCACCATTTCTGGACTTATGTGAAACTCCACACTGGAAGTGAGAAGAGCTGGCACTCCAAGAAGATACATGAAGGGCGACATGATGCAATTCAGAAGTGTGGGGAAGTTAACTTCCCATGAGATGAATTTTAACCAATGAGAAACAAGAGAAACAAGGAGCCCGTCTTTGGCTTTCCTGAGCCAGACTTTCTCCAAACGAACTGCCATTTAGACCTATCAGTTAGGGTCAGTAGATGCACTAGCCAAGCTTTCTAACGTGTCTCTGTATAGCTTGCTATAAAGCCAAAGCCAGCATGGTAATATAACATTTCACATTATTTCATGTCTTTTCTGCCATTCTCTTTCCCTCACGCTCCCACCCTAGACTATATCTCTCTAATAAAGCACTTTAACCTTTGCCTCGGGCTCTGCCTTCTAGAACTCAGGCTATGACAAACATCACAGAAAGGATGGGATACATGTTTTTCTGGACTACCAATAATTTGTTCCATCAAGTGTAGGACATCACCATTCTTCCACTGGTGAAACCGACATAAACTATACACTTTGGGGCAGATTTGACATAAATAGTTACTTGAATATTTAAAACATAAATATTTACTTAAAAATGAAAAACTATTCTATAATATGAAAATCAATAAAGCATAACAATACTTCACTGCAGAAGCAACATCAAAATTTTCCTGACATGCGTATCACTAGCTGACATTTAAACGAATTAAAGGACACGTTACTTCATCACATCAGCACTCAGAAGTGCTCCAAGCCCGTAGAGTTACTTGTTAATATCCGCCATCAGAAGTCAACGACTAAATGTTGAGGCAATGTAAGTAGAATTTTGAGAGCTACAGAAATCCACTAAAAAAGTAAACTTGCCATGGGTAATGACTAATAGTCAAATAATGGTCATAATAATGACCATTGAGAAAACGTGACAAGAGTAGAAAAGTTCCATCAGATTAGGCAAAATGATTTTTAATTAGTTGGCTTTAGGAGGATGAATTTTGTTTCTTGCATGACATTTGCCTGAGAACCTATTCACCAAGAGCCAATCCCCTCACCTTCCAGGGTTCCTATCACCCTATGACCTGTGTTATTTACCATAAATTGTTGCCATGCTTTTGTTCATGCTCTCCCATCTTCCTGACATACTCTCTTGGTGGTCTTATGCCTTCTTCTAATTCAGTTCCCATGTTACTTCCTTTAAGGGTTTTTGCACCGCTAGGCAGAGGTTGGTACACTATATCCCATGGGCCAAATATGAGTTTTTTTCATGGCCCATGATCTAAGAAGGATTTCTACAGATAAGCATTTTCAATCAGTCTAATGATAGGGAACATTAACTTTGAATCCCAATTAAGCAAGTTGTGATCCAACTTCAACAAAACAAAACAAAATGATAAAAGAATTCCATTCTCCTCATTAAAAGATCTGCAATTCAAAAAAAAAAAATCCTCAATTACTATTAATTTGGAAAGGTCCCAATAAAAATTTAAGGACATTTCTTTTATCTCTTATCACATAAGTATCTACACAAGATCTTGATTTTGTCTCTTGGCCCACAAAGCCAAATGTTTTCTATCTCACCCTTTCTAGAGAAAAATCTATCAACCCCTACACTAGAATCATGGAGCCCAAACACAGCCAGAAAAATTTCCTATCTAGCATCTTGATTATAAAGATTAAAACAAACAAACAAACAATGCCAAGACAAAGGACAGGGCCTGCCCCTCCCATTTCCCAGAAGCATCAGGACTGGCCCAAGCCTCTGGGCTATGCTCTGCTCTTCCCCAAGTCACAGCTCAGCAGACTTTAGTTAACTGACTGGAAAGAAGCAGGATCTCTCAGAGAACCTATAAATTAGACAGCGTGCCCAATCTCCATTAAATATACCTTTCCCCTCCTGCCTTTTGCTCTTTGTTTAATTTAATGGAAATCCAATGCTTGGATGGAATTCAAACCCCACTCTGTCTCCAGCAAGTTCTCAAGGATGTTGTGTGAGAAGCAGCTGTGAAGACGGAGTGTGATCAGTTAAATGTGAGCAGAGTTGAGAGCCTGGAAAGAATTCTATAGCCTAATAATGGTTTATTAAAAAGCCCTGGCAAGGCTTCACTGGATTGACAGTTGGCCCACACCTTTCTCTTCCTTTTGAAACAGCTCAGTAAAGCCAATCTGCCTCTGCCCGAGACCCGCCATTCCACACCTCGGAACTCTACCAGGGCACGGTGTTTACACTAGAACTCGATTCATCATATTTATAAAAGGTCAGACATGACTGAACAGCCTGCCTGGAGATTTTATTTAAATCTACTGTATTTCTTTAAAGGTTTAAAAAAAAAATTCAACCTGTGCTTGGAATGAAGGAGCCATTTGATTCGTGTGATTTGTGTTTGAAAGGTCATCAGCTATATTATAAAACTTGGTCAGCAGAGAAGGGGATGAGAGGGGTTAAGAGCTGACGAATAATGGGGCAATGTTCCCTCTGTGCTCATGAAGGCTTATTCAATGGTATATTGTTTGTACACACTTCCAGAATATCCACTCTTCTAACAGTTGTGTTTGGGGAAATTAGAATCTCAATTCGAGTCCATAGAGATAGATAAATAGATAGATAACAGAGAGATAAAAGGATAGATAAGTAGGAAGGGACTGACAGAGTGAGGTTGCCTGAAAAACATAACAATATAACATAAGCGATTGTGTGTTGATGTGGATCATGTATTATCCTAAAGTTCACAGAAAGGATATGCAGCCACACACACTGTCCCTAATTTCTAGGAGAAATTTTTAAAAAGAATGTTCACCTTATATTGGTGGTTGGCTGGGGGGGTGGGGTGTTCTTCCTATATATTCCTAGCAGCATTCATGTGACATGGATCGTTGCCTACAGTAGGAAGCTTGTGAGGACAAAGGCGTGGTGGTCATGTGTGTTGGGATTAGTTCTTGAAACAGCCTTTTTCCTGCCAATCCATTCAGGTAAATTCTGCACAAATAAAGCTCTCAATAGTCTACACAGTCATTGCTAGGGTTGGCTTGAAAACAAACTCAAAGATCCAGGAAGTTTTTGACAGTTTCTGAGGAAAAGTGGATTACATCAGAAGGTCCCACACATGGTTGCTTACCAGAATCACCTGGGAGGGGCGCCTGGGTGGCTCAGTCGATTGAGTGTCCGACTTCCGCTCAGGTCATGATCTCACAGTCTGTGAGTTCCAGCCCCGCGTCGGGCTCTGTACTGACAGCTCAGAGCCTGGAGCCTGCTTCAGATTCTGTGTCTCCCTCTCTCTCTGCCCCTCCCCCACTCATGCTCTATCTCTCTCTGTCTCAAAAATAAAACAAACATTAAAAAAAAATTTAAAAAAAAAAAGAATCACCTGGGAGCTACTTTTTAAACACATTTTAAGAGATAAAGAATCCTAGCTTAAGAATGAAAGAAACATGTGCTTCACTGATGTGTCAAAGGAAGAACGAGAAAACCTGTAGAACTGGCAAAATATCCTGGCATAAGTCAGAAAGGGGGTGATGAGGAAGGAAAAACAAGAGTATCTCTCACATTTATCATTTTCCTGCATTTTCCAGGATACATATCTAACACTCTCGTTTTCAGAGTAGCACAGGGGAAGGCAGAAGACAAAATCAGTGGAGAGGACCAATTTTGCCATTAGACAATCTAAGCTTGAATCCCAATTCCGCTACCATGTCATCACCTAACAGCTCTGAACCTCAGCTTCCACAAGCATAACATGATTCTAAAGATAAGACCGTCTTCATTTGTTTGTTGGGAAGATTAAGTGAGGTAATCTGTGCAAACATTTCACCAAGGTACCTGAGAAACCCTCTACAAAATCTATTAGGATAGACAGGAAGCAAGTGCAAGTTCACAGAGGACATTTTGGGATCTTGAACTTCCTCACATGGTCTCATCTTCATTTAGAATCAAGAAACTGAAGAGGCCTTGTGGTTCTCAAATCTGACTGCACGTCTGAATTATCTGCAGAGCTTTCTAGTTTTTAAATCGAGATTTTTATGGGGCGCCTGGGTGGCTCAGTTGGTTAAGCGTCTGACCTCAGCTCGGGTCATGATCTCACGGTTCGTGGGTTCAAGCCCCGAATCGGGCTCTGAGCTCAACTGGAGCCTGCTTCAGATTCTGTGTCTCCCTCTCTCTGCCCCTTCCCAGCTCTCTCTCTCTCAAAAATAAATAAACAAAGAAACAAATAAATAAAATCTAGATTTTTAGGCCCTTCCCCACATCTATTCCATTAGATTCTTGGGGATGGATTCCTGACATTAGTATGTAAAAAAGTAGCTTCCAGGTGATTTTGGTAAGCAACTTCTGATGTAATCCACTTTCCATCAAATGAAGGAATCCCTTCTTCAAAATCCATGTTCCAACCTCTTCAGGGCACAGCAGTGCTCTCAAGTAGACAGCGCTGTGGTGTCATTTCAGTTGTTGGACAGTGTTTTCTATGAGGTCCAAAAATCTTATAATTTCTACACCTTACTTCTCATCTTACTTCTTAGTAGGAAACAACTTTTCCTGTACAATAACTTTTCTAAAATCTTAAGGAGGCTATTCATCAAGCCTGCCGTATGTTCTTTATCTTCTCCATCTTCTTCAAATGTTTCTCCTAGGACATGGTTTCTAAATCAACTCAACATTGTCTTCCTCCTCATCTTAAACACTAGGTCAATCATAATATTCCTCCTTAAAAGATTTCACTAGAACACAATAGATACTGTGTGTGGCCTGATGAGTGCAATCATTTTCATGATCTCCCACCAAGGAGTCTCGTGTTTTATTAGTTTCTATCTTTTGACAGCTATCTAATATTGTTCAGGTTGTGGTACATTTCAACCACTGATGTTCTTCAGAAACTGCTAGCAAACGAAATCTTCCTTATTTTTACTTCCATGTTTAACTTTTTGAGGAAAATGAAAGACCAAGAACTCTTAAGTTCCTTTTGGAGACTTTGGAATCATCATTCCAATTTTTTGAGGTGATAAGTAGAATTTTTATTATAATCAACATATGTGGTATTCTTCCTTCCTTTGCATTGTTTTACATCATCTCATTCAGCCTTTGGCTTAAAAAAAAAAAGCCTGGACCAAAGATTGAAGCCTGTGGAAGTCCATGAGAGACCTCCAACTGGGTGGATATAGATTCACACAACCAGCTACAAGCAATGCTACCAAATGCTTTGCTGACCTCAAGAAAAATTATAATTGGAGAGATCCTTGGATCTACCATCCTCATAAAGGCATTTATAAAGGAACTAAAGCCAGCTTGAGATATCTTCCTCTTAATGAATACACACAGGTGGCTATAGATACTTGCCTTTTCTACAGATACATAAACAATTTAATGATCTATTTCAGAGTGTTGTAAGGCTGTAAATGTCAAGATTTCCAGTTTATGTCAACCAGAAGCTAGCCTTTGTGAGAATAATGGAATTATTCGACTGTCTCCATTTTTCCAGAACTTATTTATGAGCCCTCCGAGGTTACTGACAATGACGCGGGGACTTGGCAATCACATTTCTAAGTTCTGTTAGCATTTTAGAGGCATGGTTCCTTTTATTCTCAAGTACCTGAATTCTCTTAAATCTGTTGAATCTTCTTTTACTCACTTGTCATATTTCTTAGGGCACAATACACCCTTATTTTGTTTTTAATTTTCTTCCTTTCAAGTTGGGAAATGTTTCCCATTTTCAAGACAATGGAAACAAAAATAGAAATTGTGATTTTTCTCTTCTTTTCATCATGTTAACACACAAATCTTTATTTTTCAGGCTGCAGGCTTGATACTTCCTCCGACGTAGGTACGTGTTATAAAGATCACCAAAACAGCTTTCTGAGTCACTGCAAGTCTGGGAATGTCCCTCCCAATATAATCTTTCCTGTACTATGTATGCCCTGCTTTCATATGCAACCTTGACCATTTGACATTTGAGGACAGATAATTTTTTGTTAGAGGGCGAAGAGACTGTCCTGTGCATTTGGGATGTTTAGCAGCATCCCTGGCCTCTTTCCTCTAGGTGCTGGTAGCATGCATCTCCCACCCCCCAGTTAGGACAACTTGAAAGTATCTTCAGATGTTGTCCCCAGTTGACTTTGTAGCTTTTAGAAATTTTCAAAATCATACATCAAAACTTTTATATTATAACTAATTAACCTTCCTTGGCACATACCCTTTGGCATCTCTAGGCTGGTTCATATATTATTGATTCTCATTAGTTAACATACCGTGTAGTCTTGGCTTCAGGAGTAGAATCCAGTGATTCATCTCCTACATGTAACACCCAACAAGTGCCCTCCTTAATGCCCATCACCCATTCTCCCTACCTCCATTAACCCTCAGTTTGTTCTTGTACTTAAGAATCTCTCAAGGTTTGCCTCCGTTTTTATCTTATTTTTGCTTCCCTTCTCCTATGATCATCTGTTAAGTTTCTCAAATTTCACACATGAGTGAAATCATGTGGTATCTATCTTTCTCTGACTGACTTATTTTGCTTAGCATAATACGCTCTAGTTGCATCCACGGTGTTGCAAATGGCAAGATTTCGTTCTTTTTCATAGCCAAGTAGTATTCCATTGTATATATAGGCCACATCTTCTTTATCCATTCATCAGGTGATGGGTATTTGGGCTCTTTCCATAATTTGGCTATTGTTGATAGCATTGCTATAAACATTGGGGTGCACGTGCCCCTTCGGATTAAGCACTCCTGAATCCTTCGGATAAATTCCTAGTAGTGTAATTGCAGGACCCTAAGGTAATTCTATTTTTAATTTTTTGAGGAACGTCCACACTGTTTTCCAGAGTGCCTGCAGTAGTTTGCATTTAGGCTGGTTCATACTTTTATTTGCTATAAATATCTCCATGCAGTTGGATTGTATGTGGCCATACCAGGAACTTTCCATGGAGGACATAAACTCCCAAGTCTATAGTCCTTAGAAATTGTTTCTCAGATATAACATCTCCTTCCATTTTAATTGCAAATCTGTCATTTTTTAATCCACCAAAGAAGAGCTGAATACCTTCGGCCCCAGGAACTTCTCAGATCACAAGGTTCATATTTAAAATAGTGAAATCATGAGAGTACTCTGATGCTTGGTGCTTCTAATTCCAAAATCTACACTGATTCTGGGAATGGAAGAAACCAACCAGTTTGTCTTAAGCCATTTCCAAGCCCTTTCCAAGAAATGCTTACTTGTACCAGAAGTAATCTTTTTGCCTCATGGTTTATTTCTAGCTACTTTCCAACAAAGTTTATTTTTCTCCCTTTAACTAGTGCACACTAGATGCACTTTTAGTGATGTGTCCTTGTAATAAAGTCAACTGAGCAAAACCCAGAGGGGAGGATACTTTCAAATGTCTTTTGGAAAGGAAGAAAACAATCCACAAAAAAGGAAAGTCAACACGGTTCCTTTAGAAATAGCCTGCTGTGGCAAAAAGAAATGCACAGAAAAGGACAATTTTGTGACTCAAAAGGAATGCAAAAGTCAGAATTTCTGCCAATACAGAAGGAGAGAGGTGCAAATGCTGGGAAGGTTAAGGTTGCCAGGCTCTCGATATACGCACAAAGAACTTCTTGTCTTACCCTGCCCAGGAAGACGAGCTATGGACATTTTGCACATCTTTCCCACCTTAAGTGTAGAGGCTAACACAAATTCGAATTTGAGTTCCTAACACAAATTCTTTTCCAGAGATTCTTGGGAGGTTCCCCGGGTCAACACCCTCCTTCCACCCCTTAGAATATGTTTGATACCTGCCAGTAGCTCCTGGGAAAATGGTTTTCGAACTTCAGTGTGTTTAAGGGTCAACAAGAGAGCTTCTTTCAAGTGTAGCATTCTGGGGCCTGCCTACCAGAGGTTCATTATATGTGGACTGGGGCCCAGAAATTCACATTTTTTAAATGATTTTTTTAATTTACTATGAGAGAGAGAGAGAGAGACAGAGACAGAAACAGAGAGAGAGAGAGAGAGAGAGAGAGAGAGAGAAACCATGTGAGCTGGGAAGGAGCAGAGAGGGGAGGGGAGAGAGGATCGGAAGTGGGCTCTATGCTGATAGTAGAGAGCCGACGAGGGGCTCAGACTCCTGAACCATGAGATCATGACCTGGGCAGAAGCTAGACGCTTAACACCACCCAGGTGCCCCAGAAATTCACATTTTTAAAATAAGTAACACAGTTGATTCCAATGCATGTTTGGAAAACCTATCCAGTACCCTAAGGTGAAACTGGGAAAACCCTGATACTGGGGCCTGGTCATATAGGCCCAAAATGTGTTTTATCATGGCATTCCGTACTTCTCTCCCCAAAAAAAGAACAGGAAGATAAGCAATATAAAAGAGTGTTATCAGAGCTTGTATGCAAACCCTCCCAAAAAGAGAACCAACATTTAAAATAACTTGTTATTCACACACACATGAAATATGTGTTTAGCAAAAATATGCTGTTAAGACTATTAAGCTTTAGTTTCTGTATAAATTAAGAATTCTTCCCTCAAATAAAAATTAGGCCGCAAGTACATATTTTGTCTTCCCTAATAAACCATGAGGTTTGAATACGTGAATGAATGCACACATGCGTTGCCAACGTTCTCCATAAAAGCTATCCACCTGTGAGCCCAATGAGACAGCCTGGCCCTTGCAGATGTGATGCTGGGACTCAGCCGTCTGACCCACTGATGACTGTTTCCATAATAGCTGATCGAGAAAAGTCGCCTGCCACTTCTGCTTCAGTGTCTGTGCTGTCTAGGCAAGACAAGCTGTTGTCCACCAGCTGACTTTGGTTTCTCTACAAACCTTGTTTCTACATCTCGGAAACATCTCACACAAGCAGAAGTTCTCTTTCCCAAGAGATGTGGAGCAGACCGCATTTAGCTGAGGTCATGATTCACGACACAGTCATCTCGATTTGAACCCGAATTGACATCACTTTTACTCTTGTTCTACAAAAATAAATGAGAAAACACAAACAAGATGCTTTTTTTTCTTTTATTAATGGACAAAAGTGCCCAGATTGTAAGTACTCAGTGGCATGAATTATCACAAAGTTGAACACAGCTCTCTAACCATCCTCCAGACCTGGACCCAAAACATCACAGGATCCCACACATCTCCTTCCATATAATTCCAATCAATACACCTCCCAGGATAAGGGCAAAGGCATGGTTTACCTGATTTGGGGCCCTTATTAAGTGAAGTAATATTGTATGTGTTGCTTCGTGTCTGATATCTTTGCAAACAAGTATTTTAATACATGAATGCCCATTCCGTGTCCCCTGTTCTCCTGAGATACTGGTATTCGTCAAATATGTGTAAAGACCCTTAAAAAGCCTATAGCATGAAATGGGTGGAGACTCAACCTAGAAACCATTGCTCCCTTTCCATCAGACAATAAATTCATAACAAATGCCTACCATGAGCCAGCTCTACATTAACACTATGAGGAAGAAAAGTCATGACCCATCCAGAAAGCACTCACAATGTATCTGGAGAGGTTAATACACAAACAGGAAAGAAAGAAAGAAAACTCAAGATATGTGTATACATTTACAGTGCTCCACTCTGTGTTCTAGACAATTCGAGAAAAGAACCATAAGGTGCTACCTGAGTTACAGATAATAATTTCTTGAGCTACAGGCAATAATTGCAAAGTGAGTTATGGAGGAAGAAGCCCAATGCATGGTTGTTACCAAGGGAAAGGGTTCTCAGAAGAGATGAGATTGTGCCCTGTTTATGGCAGATATGGCTACAAAAGTTGTATTATGAATGTCACTAGAGTAGGAACACGCAGTTCTGTAGGGAGACAAAGATTCATCCTAGGTGGGTAAAAAACAGGCAACATAAAAATAGGACCCTGTTAACAAAAAAATAGAGATGTCAATGTTTGAGAGTCAGTGATGGTTTTCCTCTGAGGCATTCTTTTTTCCTCAGAGAAATGCAGTATCTCTTTATGGAATCACTGTACTTGAGCCAATGACAGAAATTCCATAATTGAATCTTATATCTTAGTAATAGCATCACTGCCAGTTAAGAGTTTGTTCTATTTAGTATCAAAGATTTCCTTTATAGTTGGTCATAGCCAAAAAAAATTTTTTTATAATAAAATATCATTGATTCGGTGGCAGGAACTCTTCCCTCTTTCACGTCTTTGTTAGCTATAATCCTTGCCACCTCCTAAAAGGCAAATACTGAAAACGAAGATTCAGACGGCTGCAATACCTTTCATAGAATTAAATCGCTTGTAAGAGGAATTGCCTGGATTTGATCCCAGGTCTACCTAGATACAAAAATCACCTAGAGAGCAGAGGGTAATCCCTTTTGGTTGGATGTGCTGATAGTGATCACAACAGTCCAACATAATTAACAGCTATACAGTATTTTCTATTGTACAAATTCTTGATTCTATATCGCTCTTCACAGTCTCACAAATAGATTTATCTGCATTTGACTCTCGCGATGACCATACTGAGTAAGCAAACCCAATCTTAGCCCATGTCACAGAGGAGCTCACCTAGTCTGTAAGTAGGAGGCCACAACCGAAGGCCAGATCTTCTGATTTCATAATCAGTATCGTTTCCACTGAATAGAAATGTACAACTTTAGTACTTCTGTATGAATGTGGAAGATAAACTATAACATGATCTTTAGGCCATGGGTGAAATAAAAATCCAAGATATATTTACTGATAAAATGTCTTTGTAACACAGTTGCTCAAAATACTCTTCTTAAAAAAGACCTGGGGAGGGGGTAAGATTCCAACAGTCCTAATGATTATCTATTTCATCAAAATCCCAGCCTTGTTCAGCGGCACGGAAACTTCTACAGAAATGGTTTTCCCTGCATCTGTCTGAGAATAAGAGAAGCAGAGGAAGGTTAAACATGCAAATGATGCTGCAAAATTCATGACTGTGGCTGCATCTGATTCCCAGCCCGCAGCTTTAGGGGGGGGCACCTGGCTCCCCTAGATAAAAGAAAGTAAGCATGAAAAGAAGCTGGCAGTCTGTCCCAGAAAATATACCACCCTTGGGCGCTCTGCCTGAGAAAGAATCAGGCAACACAGCCAGATGATTTAAAGGCTTAGCTGCTAACCTCAGCCTGAAGAAGCCTTGTGTTGGCAGTCTTCACTAAGAGTCTCAGGCTTAGCGAATGAGCCAGGCATCCCATCCCACTAAGGGCCACAGAACAAGAGCCTCTTAGGAGGACAGTCTAGGCCAGATAACCCCCTCTACCTCAGAGATCCACGCAAACCGTTTCCACAGCAAGTGGAATGAGTAGTCATCAAGGTCAAATAAACATATGGCTTCAAAGGTTCTCACGCACCCCCTTGCCCACAGGCTTTCTCTGCTTGCTTAAGGTCTCCCCTTGTATTAGACAAGGTCAGGGTTCCACCCAGATTCCCCAGGGTATCTTCCGACCTTGTTTGTCCATGCCTCTCTTCCCTTGTGTGTGTTTTACATACTCATGGCCAGCAAGCATTTTTAGGACTGCCCTCAGGCTACTGGAAGGGGAGCCTGAAGCACCTGAAAATACAAAAGCCCTTGACCAATGCCTGACAGGTATCATTGTATGAAAGACCCACCCCACTTGCCCAGGCCCCAGAACAAGTCTGTTTGTGCCTAGAATGCCACAAAATTTTCACTGAACAATTCTTTCATCCGTTTTCTTCTTTTTTATAAGTTTTCATTTAAATTCCAGTGAGTTAACATACCGTGTTATATTCGTTTCAGGTCTAAAACTTAGTGATTCAGCACTTCCATACAACGCCTGGTGCTCATCACAGCAAATGCACTCCTTAATCCTCATCACCTGTTTCATCCATCCTCCCACCCAACTCCCCTCTGGTAACCTCAGCTTGTTCTCTATAGTTAAGGTTCTGTTTCTTGGTTTGCCTCTCTCTCTCTTTTATTCCCTTTGCTCATTTGTTTAGTTTCTTAAATTTCACATATGAGTGAAATCATATGTTATTTGTCTATCTCTGACTGACTTATTTCACTTAGTATTTCACTGTGCTCCATCTATGTCATTGCAAATGCAAGATTTCATTCTTTTATAAGGCTGAGTAATATTCCATTGAATATATATACCACATCTTCTTAATCCATTCATCAGTTGATGGACACTTGGGCTGTTTCCACAATCTGGCTATTGTATTGGCTGCTATAAACAAAGGGGTACATGTATTCTTTTGAATCAGTATTCTTTTATTCTTTGGGTAAATACCTAGTAGTACAATTGTTGGATTGTAGGGTAGCTCTAATTTTAACTTTTTGAGGAACCGACACTCTTTTCCACAGTGGCTGCACCAGTTTGCACTCCCACCAACAGCAAGAAGGTTTTCCTTTCTCTGCATCCTCGCCAATGCCTATTGTTCCTTGGGTTGTTGATTGTAGCCATTATGACAAGTGTGTGATGACAGCACATTGTAATTTTGATTTGCATTTCCCTAATAATCAGTGAGGTTGAGCATCTTTTCATGTGTTTGTTAGCCATCTGTACGTCCTTTTTTGGAAAAATGTCTATGTCTTCTGCCTATTTTTTAATTGGATTATTCACTTTTTGGGTGTTGAGTTTTATAAGCTCTTTATATATCCTGGATAGTAACACTTATTGGATATGTCATTTGCAAATATCCTCTCCTATTTTGTACATTTGCCTTTTAGTTTTGTTGATTGTTTCCATCACTGTGTAGAAGCTTTCTATTTTGATGATGTCCAGTGGTTTGTTTTGCTTTTGTTTCCCTTGCCTCAGAAGACATATCTAGAAAGAAGTCGCAACAGCCAGTATCAAAGAGGTTACTGCCTGGGTTCTCTAGGATTTTTATGATTTCAGGTCTAACAATTAGTCTTTCACTCATTTTGAATTTATCTTTGTATTTGGTGTAAGACAGTGGTCCAGTGACATTCTTTTACATGTTGCTGTCTGGTATTCCCAACACCATCTGTTGAAAGGACTGTCTTCTTCCCACTGGATATTCATTCCTGCTTTGTTGTAGGTTAATTGACCATATAGTTGTAGTTCATTTCTGGGTTTTCTATTCTGTTCCATTGGTCTATGTGTCTATTTTTGTACCAGTCCCATATTGTTTTGATCATGACCCTTTGTAATACAACTTGAAGTCCAGAATTGTGATGCCTCCAGCTTTGTTTCTCTTTTTCAAGGTTTCTTTGGCCACAAAAGACCCAAATAGTCAGCCTCTTCTTAAATCTCAGTGCAAGGAACCAGCTGGAGAAGACAGAAAACTCTGCACATAATACACCCTTTCCCTTGAGAAGCATACTGGCAATAAATGTCACCCCATCCACCTTCTTCAGTGACACAAATCACAAGTCCCCATACACATCAATGTTTGAAAAGAGATACCGAGGAGGGGGCTAGAGATACGAGGAGGGTGCGTACCTGCAGTCTAAGGTGTAGATTGGCCAGCCAAAATGCCCCATTACTGAATAAGTGTCTGGAGAGAGGTAAAACTTTGACTTGCAATGACCATTTGTATCTGAGACTGTGAAAAGAATTTGCAAGCGGATATGCACTGGAAAGAAGGTCGGAGCAGCTAAGATAAAAGGAAAGTGTGGCTGAGGCAAGAAATTAGGCTGAAAGTTTAGGAAACACGGGCCTGCTTCTCCTACAGTAATGGTTCTTCGGATGTAGTTTCCAGCCAAGCAGCGTCAGCATCACCTGTGAGCTTGTTAGAAATGCAAATCCCCGGTACCTCTTAGATATGGCTGAGCAATCTGTGTTTTACAAGCCCTCTGATGATTCTGATGATATCAAAATTTGAGAGTCACTAGTCTAAGGCGTAGCTCTCACAGAAACCCTGCCATCACCAAAGAATAACTCTTGCCTAAACACTAGGAGCTATGGGGATAAACGGTGTAGCCTTTCAAAGCCGATACCCATTTGGCAAAGCTTGTTTTCAAGGTCTTTTTCCACTGCAGCTTTAAGGCCTTAAAGAGAAAGGTCAAAGTTCTCACCTCCAGACACATCACTCCCGAGTGCATGCATAAGGGATGTGGTAGTCCCAGTCTTTACCTTCATGGGTGCATCCGTTAGCGGGGGTTTGCCCCTCCAATAAACGTATTGTCATACTGGCTGGAAAAGTCTTCCAATGATAGAATGCTTCCTGTTCAGAAGAGAAGGCTCTTCAAATAGCTCCAGCTGCTGTCCTTATTTGCTAACTTGCCTCTCAGAAGTCATCAGGAAATGGGGTCAAGGTAATAGACGGCATAATAGGAGGAGATTCATAGTCACAGACACAGGCCAGACTCCACTCCCTGGCAGAGAATCTATGCCAACTTCAGGGTCAGGAATGAGGCAGTAGCCACCAGCAAGAGATTCATTTGTCCAGAATATCTGGACTACAGTTGCCCTGGTAGAGTCCTACAAAAATCACAAGAGACCCAAAGATAGGAACCAATTTATGTAGAAGCCTCAATATGCCTGTACCAGTCTAGCACGGGAAACACTCAAAAGGATGTAAAATGAAACTGAAATAAGGAAGATACATAGAAAAGTGAAGAGTCAAAGGTGATGTGCTTTAAGTGGAAGTGCTCTGGGACTTTAGGGACATGAGCAACCTCTCTGGACTTCCCTTCCCCTTCTTTAAAATGAATGAGTCCATAGGATGACCTCCAAGGCCAAGTCCAGCTCTATAACTGTAAATCTTTCACCACAGTTGGAAGTGCTTTTCCTTTCTCAGCTCTGCTAGGTCCCCGTGGGTCTCATCACCACTTCCTAATCTCTAGGTACATTCCTGCTGACTTTCCCAAGGGCAAACTTCCACAGATTAAAAGAAAACAAAATAAAAATCTCCCAAGTTTCTGCTTTTGAACTGGATGTACACTTGATGCCCCCAGGAAGAGTCATCAGGGTAAGTATATTTGGGAAAAAACTATTTCAGCAATGAAGTAAGGAAAAGAAATCAAGCTCAACGGATATTAAGACAAAAATAAAGTTTAGTAAACATTAAGAGAAATATTTTCTCTCCTTTCTCTTCATCTGTATCATACTCTTTCTTTCCTTATGCCTCGCTCTCCTTTCTTGTGCTGTTTATTAAACTCTTATTTCATACTTTGCACATTCTCTGCTTGTACGAATAAATCCTCACAACCACCATGTGAGGCAGATACATTATCTCCATCTTATCATAAGGAAACTGAGGTTTAGGGGCATGAACATTCCCAAGATGACACAGAGAGTTAAGTGTAGGAGTTAGAACCAAAATCCAGGAAAAGCTGAGTCCAGAGCCAGGCACCTAATCCTCTGGTATGCCACATCTCTCAAATATCCTTTATAACTTGTGAGTTTGGGATAAAAAAATGAGTTTTAGGAAACTTGTTATAGGTTTCTCTATTTTAAAAAATTTTAATGTTTATTTATATTTGAGAGCTGCACGGAGTACAAGCAGGGGAGGGGCAGAGAGATGCAGAGACAAAATCCGAAACAGGCTCCAGGCTCTGAGCTGTCAGCACAGAGCCCAATGCAGGGCTCGAACTCCCAAGCTGTGAGATCATGACCTGAGATGAAGTTGGGACACTTTAACCAACAAAGCCACCCAGGTGCCCCAAGGTTTATCTCTTTTTTAAAGTGACCCCTAAAGACCATTGCACATTCCTTTGGGCAGAACAGTGATCCTGACACTATTATCTCAACAGACAGTTATCTGAAGAGCATCCATTGTACCCAGCAAGGGAGCAAGGTAAATGAAACTAAGATAAACCCAAGACATCAGATTCTTAGTTTCATCATCAGAGCCTGAGTACTACTCCAGATCTATTCTGAGAAAGTTGTGTGAGCTTGGCAAAGTCACTTGACAGCTCCAGGGTTTAGTCTATCTATAAATTAAGGGGATATTCCTTTCGTAAGAAAAAAAAATATCTGTGACCATTCTCATAATCCCAGAATCTTCAGGGAGATCTGCGGACTTGCAACTCAGCTACTTTTTATGTGCAGAACAAATTCAGTAGTAAAGTTAGACACGTAATCAGATCTTAGAAGTTGGCTTTTGGACTTGTATTCTCCAACATTTGAGGCTTCTATCAACTTCAAGTTTCTACATTTACATTCCATGAATTGGTTACTGTGGGTTTTTTTCTTCCTTTAGCTTCACTTTCCATGAGTTAGAATATTGTAAAACACATTGACTGGTTATTCTAGAAATCAAAATCCTTTGCTTTAATGTAAAACAATTACCTTAACTCACACTTTGGTATCTAGCCTGCTTACATTATAGCTCTAGGTCTCATAATTTCACAAATTTGTTTTTTCTTATTTATGCCTTCGATAGAAAGGACCTGACTCCTGGGCAACCTCCTTTCCCCTCTCACTGCTCTCTTCTCCACTGTTCTAGAAACAAATACTTCAGAAGAGAGGAAATCTGTTCTCCCAACCCCTCAATGCAGGGGACGCAATTCAATTTAGTTGTCATGTCATGTCAAGATTAATAACCCTTTAAAAGAGTGATCATTTTACCCAACTAACTAAATGAATCTCCCTCAGTGGGAATTCTGACTCTTGTAGAATCATGGAGCTGGAAAGAAACTTCTGAGGTGTTCTAGGTCATCTTCATGTCTGGATAAAACCAAGTTCAAAACAAAGAGAATGAGATGATCTTTACTTAAAACAGCCAAAGGTTCACTAGTCTTTTTTAGTCATGCAGCACTTAAATCAGTAGACAAACATTACTCGCTTATATTTTTCAGAGGGAAAGAGCAAAAGAAATGGTTTCGACTATCAGATTTTAGTATAATTTAAACTGTAAGTGAAATTCGGACTTTAATTCATTAAGAATCATTTTACCAAAAAACCATGAACTTAATACATTGAAAAGAAATTGCTGAAATAAAGTGTGGGCATTTCTAAAATAAGTATACTATTGGCATGGACAAGCAATGGCATTCACAGCAACTGATTCAAACTGCCAGAAATGTCCTAAAATAAATCTGCACATTAACAAAGAAAATTCTAAAATTAATTTATATATTGTGTTACTCAGGAATCTTATTTGCAACTATTACATTCTGGCCGATTTAATCAGAAAATGAATGAATTGAAATTATATCAGCTGCTTGCAGAGCTGAGTCGCTCAGAAGGCTGGAAATTGGTCAGGAACAAGGGATACTAGACCACACCCAAACCAGGGCCAGACTTCTACCACCAGACTTGTCCAGTGGGGACTCAGCTTCTGATGTCCCTGAAAACCAGGCACAAACAAAAATTTCCACCAATGACCCCCTGACCCCAGATATTAGTACTGTACCTGTCATCCCTGATTTTTCCAGAACTGTACATTCCCTACATCACTATTGCCACCAGGAGAAACGGAAATCATTTATCCACTGTTCCTACTTCTTTACATTTCTAGCAAATTTATATACTTGGATGTACTGATTGGTCAACTTTGGATCAAGTGCCCACAAGACGGGTGACAAAGTATCTATTCTTTTGTACTTCTTAGGTGAACGTGGCTCTGCCAGGACTCAAACACTGCCAGACTCAGGGGGGCGATAGTCAGGAGAGGCCAAGTCATGCTGCTTCAATGAGTCACCCTAAAAACCTTAGTGGCTTAAACAGAAAATATTTTTGTTTTTTTCTGTTCTCCCTACCTTCCTGTCCCCAATCATACTACATATCTGTAACGAGTTACCTGAGACCTCTGTTCTGTGTCACTTTCTCATTCTCACTCAAGGGCACAGGCTGATAGGACAGACTCTATGTGGAAAGCTTCAGGTCATCATGGTGAAGGGACAGTGTGGTGAATCATATACCAGCACTTAAAGCTTCTAACTGGAAGTGACACCTGATATTCCTGCTTTACCTTTAGTGGCCAAAGCAAGCAAGGTGTAGGGAAATACCATTCTACCACGTGCCCAGAAAAAGAACCAGAAATGCTAGGTGGACAGCACGAATGAATAGGATCGTGATGAGTTGCCAAATATCTAAAGGGGATTCAGACATTAGGCAGTCAAACACTGATAAACATCTATTATACATTAAAGATAATTAACATTTATTGAGCAGTTACCATGTTCCAGGCACTGTTGCTACTGACTTGCCTTATATACACTATCTCATTAAACTGACTCTGGGACCTAGCTTTTGGCATTATTTTCATTTATTGATGAGGAAACTGAGGTTAAAGAGTTAATGTGACTTGCTCAAGGTCACATACTAGGGAATAAGGAGCTAAGATTTCCATTGATAATTATCAAGAACTATAAACAAAAGAAAAAAAATCAGAGTTTTTCCAGAATGGACAATAACCACACCAAGTACAAACAAAGAGAGGGCTGAGGGTTTGTATAGGAAGTAAAGTGTTAACTTTCCTCAGCTTTCCACCTCCGTTTCCCTCATTCTTTCAGTTCCCTTCTCTCTTCTCCGTGTGTTCAGCTCTCACTAGTCCTAGAAGCCCATCCCACGTCTCCTTCATGGAGGCTTTGGTCAGAAATTGTGGAGCAAGAGACGCCTGCACCAGGAGCCAGAAGCTCCTGGGGTCTGATGTCAGGCTTTGGACCGGAGGCAACTCTGAGCCTCAGTCTTCTCAGAGGTGAACTGGTAACAGTAATCCCAAATTACAGGACTGTGGTAGAAATAAGTTACAAAGAAGTATTTTTTCAGAAACAAATATCACATGTGCAAAATGTTATTAGTAGAGAGATGATCGATAAGGAATGTCTGCTGTAATAAGATACATCTGAAAAAAATGAGAAGAAGCTTCAAAATCCAAAAGGATGACCAGCTGAAGAAATTCCTGGCCAACAGAAAGAGAGCTGGGTGAGTTATCTCTTTCAAACCTTTTCTGGAATAAATAGACTAGTGCCCACTTGCAAGGCTTGCCTTTTGCTCTCCCATTGCGCCCTCCTCTGTGAGAGCTTACTACCGCCATACAGATTCCTCCCCGCCCCCTCCGCCAACCCACCCATTCAAAAGTAGAGTGTTCCTATGGACTGTTTCATAAGCAGAAATGGCTTAAAGCAAAGAGCTTACTCCCTTGGAAAAAGGTACTAACAGAGGTTTTTTACAAAAGCAAAGTGACAGTAGTATGCACTTTCAGAGAGTGGGGGGTCCCTATAAATCTAATTTAGTAAGCCTCTCTGATGCATTCCAGGAAACAGCGACAACACAAATGATGTTAAACCTTATTCACTCCGTTGATAATGAACAATCATCACGTGTGTCCCCTGGACAATGTATTCTTAAAATGATTCTGTTCGTTTGGGTATGTCGCTATGAAGTTAGCATTTCTAAATTCTTTTACTTTTATCAGGTTAAGTGGCGAGGAGAGGTCAATGTGGAACAAAAGTGAAGGCACAGCTGAAGAGAGGGAAAAGTGATGCTAATAACTGGAGAAAATGTCAGGGCCAACTAAAAGTTTCCATTAAAACATCTCCCATTACAATCTGTCCTGTGAGTGCTGTGGCTGAAAGTGCCCTGGTCACTCCTGTGAGCATTTTCCATTAATTAAGATATTTTCTTTCCATTGTGTCATTAGAGTAGAACCAATTGCTTATAAGCATTCGCATCCGCAGCAGGTCTAAATTGATGATATAATGTTGTCTTCTGAAAGCCTGCTTTGTGCAAGGCGAACCCAGTGGCAGCAGATGGACATTTTCTGCTGCAAAGAGAGCTGTGTATTTATTACAAAATTAGGGATTCTGTTGCTTAAGAAACAGTACACTCTTGCTTCCTTTACACAAAAAAGTAACAGCACATATCTGCAAATTATCTTTGTTGGTAAAAATAATTGAGAAATAAGAAAAGGAAAGACCAATATGGGATGAGTCTGCAGTTTTCCATTACTGTTGTGTAAATTACTCACTTTTGTTTCTTTGGTGGCATTTTTTTTTTAAGTAGCATTGGTTTCCTGGGACACAGAATACCTTTCAGCACCATGCCATACTTCTAACAGGTCTTACTCATATTTTAAGGAAAACACACTGAAAAAGGTTGAATTGTTTGATCTCGTAAATCAACTGTAAGTGATAATTCGGTCCCGATATTAGGTTGTATTGTACTTCTCTGCCCCCTTTGAGCCAGATCACTGTCAGATGCCTATAACTTATTTCTTTGTGCTTTTAGCTAGACTTTCTGGTCTTCAAAGAACGAAGTTTTAATTTTGTTTTGTAGGACTTGGGACCTATTTTAGCCTCAATTGTTTAAATACTCCTGTCAACTTCTCAATTATGAACTAGAGGCATTATTCACTTCTTTTTCATTGATGAATTTTCATATCAGAAGCTGACAAAGCGCACTATTGTTAGCATGAGTTCCTCCAGATGTTACCCAAATATCTGCAAAGAGGATAGCATGAAACCCAGCATCTCCGTTCTCATGCATATATAAGGTCACAAAAACACAACACAATCTCCTGAGTAAATATTAGCAGCCTGAGAATTATCAAGATGATAATGTCACTCCAAAAAATGTCTCTTGTCTACTGACATGGGTTGCCGTGGTTGTGTCCCTTGGTATGGGTACATCCACTCTGCAACCTGCCTTCTTTGCCATTCTCGGTGTGTGTTTCTGTGGGGAAAGAGAGATTAGAGGAAAGGCTCGCCTTGTACTTTTCTCCGTTGTCATTTCCTCTTGATGTTACTTTCCCTCCCTTATTCCTCTATAACTTCTCTCTGTAACTAATAAAACTTTCAAAAGGCAACATCATATTTCTCGCCTTTGTATTTATGTTTCTGGCTTAGTCTAGAAAGTAAAGCTTGGTTTATATTTCCCTTTAAGAAAAAAAGAACAAGAAAGAAAAATGTAGTCACTTTCACATCTATGATTTTAGACAGTATTTCTTTCCCAGGTCCCCCTTAATACAAAAGAAACTCCTCCCCTTACTGAAAGGCTCCCCAGGAGGGAATGCAATCAGCCACATTTGCCTGGAGGGAGAAAGATCGGGCATCATGTCATGTCATCGTGTACCTCTTGCTGGAAGAATCTGGGAAATAAAGGCCATTTACACATATCTGGTTAATTAAAAAGTTAGTGTTGTATGTTACTGAATCTATACGACGACTTCTTTTCTTTTTTTGCATTTTGAATATACTGAAACTTTGAATCTACTGCATTTTGAATATGCTGCAATTTTGAAAGCTCTTGTACTGAATTTTCATAACTTAATGCTTTACAAAAGCAATGGTATAAAACTTCTTTTAAACATCCCCAACTAAACTCTAATGCTTTTCCCCCTGTGAAGTAAGACTGTAAAAATGTATAATTCGGGTTTTACAGGGCATATTGTTACTAGGAAAAATGATATAAGTCAGCTTCTCATTAAGGTGATATACATTCCGCATTATGACTTCTAATTATCAACATTGACTCCAACTATGACTCATCATTCCCATGAGTTTTAAGACAAGAAAGTACGAAAGCCAAGGAGAAGAATTTTATAATCAGTGCTTGGAAATAGAGGATTGGCCCATTCTACCAGGATTGGAGAAATTCCTACTGCCTTCTCTGCCTTCTTTATGGGAAATAATACACTGCCTAATTGTCAAAGCCAGTTTAAGTAGGGAATTCCTGTTACTTGTAACAAATAGCATCCCGATATATAATATAGTGCTCTTAATTAAAGGCAACAGAATCCAACTCTGGGTCACTTGGCCAAGAGAAGATATATTAGACAGATACCTGAGGGATCACAGGACTGATTAAAGTCTGAGAGAACAGACTTAGAAACTAGCAGAAATCTAGGAGGTAATAGAGAGCCATGATTTAAGAAAGCCATAAGAATGCCGTAACAGACTTTATAGTCTCAGATGGCTCCCTCTTCATTCTTGTTTCCTTTACCCAAGATTTAATATCTAGCCAGCCATGCTTAGACCACATTTTTCCATTGGGGTATGCAGAGAGTATGCAGGAAGGAATGGGAAGATTGGCTCCCCTGATTTTCATATTGGAAAAAGAGCAAACTCACTCCAAGCAGATATAAGACAGGTAAACTCCTAAAAGAACTGGAATATTAAGAGAAATGGGGAAGGATTCTGGGCAAATTAAAATGACAAGTGATCTAGCAAAAGAGCATGAGCTTTGAAGCTAGACCTTGAGCAAATTACATCCTCTCTTCAAATTTCAGTTTTAAAATCTATAAGATGATAATGAGTATGGTGATGAATACAACATCTGCTCTGTAGATTTCTTCCAAAGAGCAAATAACGTGTACAAAAATCTTTAGCGTAGAAACCATGACAAAGTAGCTGTGGAGTCTCAGCAGCGGTAGCAGCATTGTCCTCAGTTTTTCTAGAACACATGGGTGATATCTGCCGGAACAACCTCTTCCCTAACTATAGGATTGTTCTTTTAAAACTCAGGACTTTGGGCCGCCTGGATGGCTCACTCAGTTAAGTGCCCAACTCTTGGTTTTGACTCAGGTCATGATCTCGTGGTTTTGTGGGTTCAGCCCCACATTGGGCTCTGCACTGGCAGCATGAAGCCTTCTTAGTGTAGGCTTTCTCTCCATCTCTCCCTGCCACTCTCCACTTGCACTGTCTCTGCCTCTCTCAAATTAAATACATAAACTTAAAAAAAAATTAAAAAAAAATTCAGGACTTCAATAGCAACATTCTACATGATGTTCCAGGCAATAAATCAGTCAAAAGCCTTAATCCCAGTATTCAGTCTAAGAAGGAGAAACCCCCTTATGCTTGCGAATCAAGTACCAAATACGTTCTGGGTATCTCCCTACCGAAGTGAAGGAACGTCGCATGGTGGCCCTCAGGGAAATTGATAGTATAATTGATGATACAGGGCAAGGTCTTGGAGCTCCAATTCAATCCTCATCTCAATCAATTCCAAGTCTCAAGAATGGCTTCTTACTCTTTCACATGAGTCCTGGGACCCTCACAGACGTGGCGATTTCACTCATACGGCAGTAGCTTCTTCTTCTCTAACTCTACCCACTGAGGGGCTCCAGGCAGGATTTCTGGGCTTTCACTGGCACGCGGATGGCTCAGGAGCTGGGGGAAGTGGAACCTCAGAAGGCACTGGCACCAACCCAGAGTTTCTAACAGACAACACAAGCCTCCTAAGCTAAGAAGGTTAATAGTTTAGTGGTGCTTTGCTGAAATCCATTACCCATTTGTAATCTGCAGAGAAACTCCTAGGTATTTAGCCTCCAAACAACATGATAGTTAAGAGCCTAGATTTCAGAGTCAGAGACCTAGATTCTGATTTAGTTCCATTAATGTGACTAACAGAAATCGCTATCCTTCTAGCAAAAAATCTATTTGGGATTAGGGCATAAGGAAGTTAAGTGGGTGCCCAGCAAAGAACTACATTTCCAAAATCTCTTGCAACTTAAGTAGGGTCATCTGATTAGTTCTCACCAATGACATGCAGCAGGCTAAGAATGTTCAGAAGCAAGTTGCCTTCTGCATACTCTCTTCCTCATCAGCATCTGGAAGGGAGGAATCAAGATCCGAACTGGTGGCAGAGGCATGAGGTAAAAGGAACCCGGATCACTGTATGGAGCTATGCCTTCCTCTAATCACAGATACCTGCTTTGGGCTGTGATGTTGTAGCCACTACTCACTTATGGGTTATTTCTTACCACTGCCTACTCTACCTTAATTAATGCATAAGTGCTATATAAACGTTTATTAAACACATGAACATATTCTCTCCCAATTTATTTTTTCTATGCATAGTTCTCATAAAGATATGCCCACATAATTGTTTTCTGTACTGCTTTGCTTTTTATACTTATGGTACTTTTTCCATGTTTCTATACTCTTGTAACAGAATTTAATGATTCCAGAAACTTAAGAATGGATAGTCCATAATTCATTTAACCATATACTTATTGGTAGAAATTTGCATTTTTTTCTAATCTTTCCCCTTTTAAATTTACTCCTGTCATTAATAACTTTGTAACTGAAAATGAATCTGAATCTTAAATATTTTCTAATAAAGTCCTGGTGATCTTATGTCTTTTAACATACAATCTTGTCTTGTACAATGTCTGTGAAAATGTTCAACATACCTTCTTCCAAATGTTGAGATTAACTTAGCTCCCTACAAGGTCAGTAACATAGTAAGCCTTATCTCCCCCATAGATTTTCTCTCTATCTTTTATTTATTTACTTAGAGCACATGCATACAATACTATGCATGAGGTCGGGGAGAGGAGCAATGGGAGAGAGAGGAAGAGAATCCCAAGCAGGTTCTGCACTGATGGCACAGATCTCACGAACCATGAGATTATGACCTGAGCCAAAACCTAGACTCGGATGTTCGACTGACTGTGCCACTCAGGCGCCCCCTCCTCTCTCACGATGGACGCAGCAGCAGCATTCACATCTGCTAAAGTGTATACTGTGAGTATGTTTAAGGACGGGTATTGTTTTTAATTGCTTTCAGAAGAGTTAGCCGTTGGCTCCTACTTGAGGTTCCAGCAGTAACCAAATCATCAGTGTTAAGGGATTGCTCATGACATTAACTGAGTTAATAGCAGGTTTATCTCTTCTATCGCAGGAAAAAAAAAATCCTAAAATGATGTCATGATAATTGATTTCTGAAAACCCCTGCTACCAGAGAAAGAACCTGTTAGCTGAGTCCTGGGATTCACTGTGTCACAAGAAACATGTTACATTCATGGCAAATAGTTGATAAACTGCATAGTCTCTTCCTGTTTTGGAAATGTGTCCCCTCTGTCTCGGACCCTTAGATCTGGATATTTATTGACCACAAAGAACAACAGCTAAAATAATTATGCAGGACTTCGTATAAAACAGATTCTGAAATTAGAATTAGAATATAGTCTTGAGAATGCTGGCTTTATGCTTCCCACTTCCTAGCTATCATAGATGGAGAAAAAGATGTCTGTCTCATCTTTATTCCTCGGGGAAGAAAAGAGAAGTTGCTGGAAATCATGCTGGAAAAAAACATTAAGAGAACCTTATATCTGAGATTTTTTTTTCTTCTTCTTGCCTTTGAATTTACATTTCCTGCTTATTTTCCTGCTTATTTTCTTAGCAATTATGCAACAATGGCCAGTGTGTTCGGGTGTGGCACAGTGCAGTTTCAGTACTTGAGCAATCTGTTCGCTTGTGTCCCTTCCACACTAAGCCTCATCAAGTAAAAAACAAAAAACGACCTTCCTTAAGGATTCAGAAGGTGGAGAGAGAGAGAGCATCTGTTAAGCTACCTTTTCTGTGACTAGCTGCACCAACCCAGACCATGCTCCGTATAATCCTGTCAGATGCTTGCACATACATCAAGGAATTTGTAAACTAAACTTGGTTTCTGACAATCGAGAAGCACGCTTGGCTCTAGGGACTCAAGTGGGAGGTTAGGCCAGATGTATAGAATGCATAAATTTTAAATGGAACTCAGCTCCGTCAGTTCACAAACCATGCAAGAACTTCTTTGATCACTAAGCAAAACTGTGTCTAGAGACCCCGCCACAGACATTTCATGCGATTGAGGCTTTCTGAGCTCACCAAACGGACCGTGAAAACCTGTGAGAACTGTGAACCCACTTATTAAAGCAAGTGAAGAGGAACATTTTGTGATGTTGCAGCCATTATTTTTCCATCTTACCTAATATGCAACGTCTGGGAGTCCCCAGTGTTACAACGGGCTCATTTCATAATTATGGATAATCCAGCAGATTGTTATGGATATTTTCTGATCCTTTGAAAAGGCACTAAGACACCTCAATGTTTTGTTTCCAACCAGGGAAGCAGACTAAGCAAATGGCTTCAGACTAATTTTATTGATGAAACCAGAGAATGGGACATCTGAGCACAACATTTTTTCCCCAAACGGTAACTTCCAAGCTGAGAGGTCACCAATCTGACTGCACTTCAAAATGCTTACATGATTTAGTTACAAATACTATAAATTAACTAATCCAAAGCAAGTGGTGGATTTATTTACTCTTTTCTGTTTATACCACTGTCAATCCTCTTCCTCTTTCTTGTTTAGCTTATTGTCTGAAGAAATTTTTAAGTGGTATGAGAGACAGTAACTAGTTAATTGGGAAACTGAAAAAAGCAGAGAGTTAATTAAAAATCAGTCATCTGGGAAGGTCTCAGCGACGTGGTAACTTATGAGCTGATGTCTACATGATAAGAAGGAGCCAGCCATGTGTCTGGAATATTCAGCAGCCAATTCCGAGGCATAGCTTGGAATGTTTAGGGTACAGAAGGAAGGCCTCTGTGGCTGTAGCATGGTAAGCAAGAAGAGAGCAATGGGGAGAGAGTGGTCTGCGACATTCAGGACATGGTCAGGAGCTCAGCTTTTATTGTGGATACAATTGGCAATCTGCCTGGAGCATTTTAAAAGAGATAGTGGAGGGGCCTGGGAGGCTCAGTTGGTTGGGCATCCGACTTCAGCGCAGGTCATGATCTCACCTTTTCCTGAGTTTGAGCCCCGCATCGGGCTCTGTGCTGACAGCTCAGAACCTGGAGCCTGCTTCAGATTCTGTGTCTCCCTCTCTCTCTGCTCCTCCCCCACTCTCACTCTGTCTCTCTCTCCAAAATAAATAAACATTAAAAAAATTTTTAATAAATAAATAAAAGAGATAGTGACCTGATCTATTTTCCATTTTAAAAGATTACTGTTGCATTGAGAATTGATTACAGAGAAAGAACAGTCCTATGAAAGCCAGTCAGGAGGCTACTGCAGCAGGTGAAGAAAGAGCTAACCGCAGCCTATACTAGCGTGGTAGCTGTGGAAATAGGGGTAAGTGAATGAATTTCAGGTATGCTTTGGAGGTAGAGGGAAAAGGAACTGTTAAGAATTGGTTACGAGTATGGGGAGCTTGGGTGGCTGGGTCAGTTAAGCATCCGACTCTTAATTTCGGCTCAGGTCATGATCTCACAGTTTGTGAGTTTGAGCCCTGTGTCGGGCTCTGTGCTGACAGTGTGGAGCCTGCTTGGGATTCTCTCTCTCTCCCTGTTCACACACTCTCTCTCAAAATGAATAAATAAATTAAAAAAAAAAAGAATTGGTTATGGGTATGAGAGAAAGGAAGTAATAAGGAATGACTCCTAGGCTTCGGGCTGTAGCACTTAAGCAGGTCATGGTACTCTACACTGAGACAAAGCATCAGATGGATGAGAGGAGAAGAGAAATTCCATCAAAAGTTCTCATTTAGTCATGTTAAATTTTAAGGCCTAATTAGTAGATAAAGGTATGCAATAGGTAGCTGAAAAATGAATCTGGAATTTAAGAGAGGTTAGGCTAGAAGTATAGAATACATGAATTTAAAGAAATAAGACTTGATGAAGCCACCTAAGAATAAGACCAAGAAGAAAAGAGAAGCTATAACTGCCATGGGCCATTCCAAAAGAAAAGAATGAAAGAAAAATGGAGACAGAAAAGGAGATTCAGCATGGAGGCCAGAGGAGTATAGAAATAACCAAGTGTACGCGTCATGTAAACCAAGAGAACAAAGTGTATCGGGAAGGCAGAGACAAATGTGTCCAAATCCACTTGAAAGGTTGAGAAAGATCCAGAGAGCAAATGCCCACTGGACTTGGCAATACAAAGGTAACCATGACCTTCATAAAAGCGGCTTCAGAGGACTGGTAGAAAGAAGTCAACTGAAGTCAGGTAATGAGGCTGGCGTGGGAGGAAAGAAAAATGATGGCAATACTGACTCAGTAAGTTTTTCTGTGAAACAGCACAAAAAGGGAGCGGTGGGTAGAGGAGGATGTAGTCTACAGGTGTCTTTGTCATTGAAATTAGTCTGAGATGGGAGAGCTTGTTTGTATACCAATAGGAAGAATTCATTACAGCTGGAAACACTGGTCATGAAGGGGCAGGAGAGTATAGCTGAGGAAGAGATTCTTCAAGAACCTGAAATGAAACCCAAAGCACTCTGGAGGAGTTGGTTTTGAGAGGATCAGGGAATTTTATCTACTGTAACAGGAGGAAGAGAATGCATGGCCACAATTCCAGAGATGTGGAATACCAGCAGAGTGATTCAGCCTATAAAATGGATGCTCTAAGGTATTGTGGGGGCTCAAAGAATTTGCCACCGGCATTCAGAGGCTTCGCCCAGTGTCCAGCAGACCCGACTTTTCACAACATTCCTGAACACTACCATACTTCTCTCTCACCAAGTTTCCATTCTCTACTCCAATTTCTCATCACCTTTAAAAGTGTAATTCAACATCCTTCTTTAAGAAGCAGCCTCAGCCTATCTAAATTTCTCCTTTCTCTGAATTCTAATAGTTCTATACAGTCTACATTTGGCATTTTATGATGTACTATTTTGGTCTCTAAATGTTTCTTACATTTAGTGTAAAGTCCTCTTTGCACCATGGGATCAGAGTTCCAGAAGACCATGATTGCAGTTGTTTTTTTGTTTTGCTTTGTTTTTGTTTTGTTTTTTAGATATCTGATCTCTTGCGATGCCTAAAGGCAAGTGAGGATGCTGTCTTGTCTTAAAACTCCCTGCTTGCTTATGACCTGTAGTAAAGGTAAACAGAGGAATAAGGACAGGAATTATAGAACAAGCAGTCTTTCCAATGAATAGTCATCATTAACACATCATTAACCCCAAACTCTAGTTAATTTAGGGTGAATTAATTCTGCAGGTATGTATGGTATAAGTAACAGGGTGCCACAACCATTTCCTCAGCTAGCTCTTTGAATACATCTGGCCAAGGCCAATTCAGCCAGAGAGCCCCGAGATGGGACTGTTCATTCTAAAAGCATCAGTCATTTTTTGAGGAAAGATTCTAACAGTCATCACTGAAGGCCATGCTTATTAACGTAAGTTTTACAGTAGGACCTATCACCCTTATTCCATTCACATAACAGACAGGATAAGCTAGTATAAACATGCCCACATCTCATAGTTCCCATATTTCTAACTGAAGAGCTCTCTGATTAAAAAGTTATTTTTAAAAAATAAGGGATTATACATCATTGTCATTTCCAATAAAGGAAACAAAATTTATTTTCTCAAGATCCCTAACTATATCGCTATTAAATTATGAATGTTCCCTTAAATAATTTGAATACTATGCAGCATCATGAAGTTGAGATGCGCTAAAGCTACAGCTCCCTGTGTCCTCTCCAAGCTCTCCTTCATGACTGGTCATTTTCAGTTGGATTTAAAGCATGTCAGCGTCACCTAGCTCTATGACAGTGCTGGGGAGGATTTGCTATAGGAAATCAGTTGAGTATTCATTTGCTGATGGCTTCAGGCCTCCAGGAATGACAGAATCGAGAAAGACAAGAAAGACGGAGGGGGTCAATTCTTACTAGTTAGCTCCAAATCTGTTATCCCTAAAAACAAAGAACAACAATTTAAAATAAACAAAAAGCTGATGTATCAGTGAATTGCAAGCTGGATTACATTTTTCTTATTATAACACGAAACAACAGCCAGAGATCCAGTCCCTGAGCTCTTTTTTCATCTACCCGCCACTTGCTCCTTTCTCTTAGATGTGCTAGTTGGACTCTTTCAGTTGTTTGTGTTTAAAGATCAAACTCTCGAAATTATGAATGACTTACCAATATATACTAGATGCATCGGGCCCATCCATAGGATGGGTTGGGACAAGAAAATGGTAAGAAGGACTGGCAAGGGGACGGAGTGAGATGGCAGTCATTCAGAAGTCATTAACTCTAATAAAGAAAACACAAAGTTCACACACACAAAGTTCTACAGAACATAAAGGTAACAGGTGAAATGCTATTGTTCTTTGTAGTGATTTTTACTGTTTTACTAAACGTTTTACTAATTTTTCATCACTGAGGGGTATTACTTCATATGAAAGAAATATAATTAACTTTTAAGCCCTGCTGAAGGTTTACTTAATGTTCTTGAAGCTATCTTAAAAATGTCTTATTTTTTTCTTAGATTAATTCCCACCTCTGCCTTTCCTTTCTTCCTATTCCCTAACCACAGTTCTACCCAATTCCTCTCAAATCAACTGGAAAAAAAAAATCAGAAATTTCCTCTTCAGGGAAATCTGCTTCATGAGAAACGATAAAATTTCATGCCATTTGAAGTTTACAATTAATTATTTTGTTCTCTGAAAACAGATTGGAGCTGTCTAAAGAGTCTATCTAGGAAAGAAAATTTCCTTTTCTTTGAATTTCTCTTTAGATGTGAACATGAGAAAGGTTACCTTTAATGCAATTTATAAGCAGTCATTTCGCCAAAGGTGCGGGAGTACATTTCTAAATTGGTTTAGGATCATTGCTTCTTATATCTGCTCTAATTCCCTGAGAGACACAATTTCCAATTAACATTGGAAAGCTTGACAAATAGAAAAGGAACATTCTTTCCCGTGGTGAGTAACACCTTTCCGATGCTATCCCTTGGCCTGAAGTGACCTCTCTGCCCTAGTCCATCTTTCTGTGTGAGCCTTAGTTGATCTACCCTGCTGCAGTCAGGCTTCCTGGGAAACCTCCCCAGACCTATTCGTGCAGGGTTAACGACCCTCTCTTTGGTGTTGTTGGTGGACTTGATACACATCTGTGTGAGTTGCCCCATTATTACTTGGCTCATCAAAACTCCCCACTGTACCATGAGTGCCTTGAGAACAGGGATTGTCCTCTATTTCTCTTCATAGTCTCATTGCACACAGCAGGTGTTTAACAAATATCTGAGGAATAAGTGGTTCTTCACTCCATTAAATACTATGTGATCCTGGATGAGTTATGCAGTCAGTCTCTCTATGCCTCAGTTTCCTCACGTGCGGCTAATAACATCAATCTTTTTGAGTTGTGGACAGGAGCAGAGAGACTGCAAAATGCTTATCAGCATTTATCAGAGGAGAGGGTGGCAGAATGCTGATCACCTAGTCCCAATCCATGCCTCTTGCTAATAAATGCTAGGTGTTATATTGGTAGGGGGCAGCGATATGTTATGAGAAGGTGAACCCATCCCTCACACTCAGATAGGGAACTGTTTTGACAATGACAGGTTTAAGGGTGGGCCTCACACCTGGCCCAACTTCATACAACTTAAGGGGATTCTGCTGGGGGGGTTCTTGCATTTTCCTCTTTGATAAAAACAGAGTCAGGAGGAAGATGGCCGTCCCCTTTCCCTTCCATGGACATTGTTTTATGAGGTGGGACCTCCATCTTATTACCATGAGAGGAAAGCTAAGAGAATTACAGAGAAGCCAACTCAAGGAAGTTGACATATTCGAGTTGCTATATTAATAATCCTGAAATCACCTCTCTGTAGACATTTTGGTACGTGTGAGAAAATATATGTCCCATTGTTAAGCCACTTTAATTGACTATTCTGTCATTTGAAGGGGAAAAAAATCCTAAATAACAGGGTGCTTAACAAGTACTAGCTATTCGTTATTATTACCAATCACTCCAGCCAGTACTAATGCTCTTTGAACAATTTCCGTTATAACAAGGAAGTAGGCTTTTACTGGAAATCATACCATACTTTCCCTAGTGTTAGTACAAAATAGGAATTCTATAAGCTAACACTTTCTTGTCTATTTAGAAAATAAGTTAAAGGTACCAGGTACTCACTGCCCCATTACTTCCTTACTATCTCTCTAAAACCCCATGGAAACATAGAGCAAATAAAGATTGGTCTGGCTTGTAAAATCTTACAATATTTCATTGATTTTGTAGGACCTGGTAGAACACAGGTAGATTCTGCTTGTGTCACACTTAACTCAGAGAACTGAACTCTGACTGAATCAACTCAGTCAACAAACTCTACTTCATACTCTCAAGTAAGTTGTACCCTCTCTACCTACCCTATATCTCAGCAGCTTTCAGCCCATCATAAATAGCAGATTAGCAATAGAAACAGGGTGGGTTGATGTCTTCTTTGGGGGAGAATGTCTTACATTATCATATTCTTCTTTAGATATATTGGGATCTCTTGTTCTAGAACAGTCCACATAGGTTGTCAAAGTTTCAGACTTCTCCAGACATTCCCAGACTTCTAGGTATCTACAGTGTTACTTCACTTCTTCTTCACTACAACACCCACAACATACATCAAAGACCTCCAATAGGAATACACACACACACACACACACACACACACACAGACACACATAATTGGCATATATTATGTGCATTATATATAGTACTGCCGTACATGTTTGGTGTCTTTATCATGACAGATAACAAAAAATGAAAATTTTTGCAGTGAGAGGAGAATAGTGTTCTCTACCACACACATACCTTAGAGATTAGTTATCCCAACAGAAAATAAATGGCACACTCAGAACTATACCTAAGAAGTGACACTTTGTGGAGGATTTATAAAAGGCTATGACAAAGGTGTAAGAGTCGGGTAATACCAAGGAATACTGCAGTAACTTGATCAGTAACAGCCAAATAATTAGCACTCAAAGACAGATGGAAATGGGAGAGAGTTAAATACTATAGACAAAGCTGCCCTTCAGTTGATGGACACAGCCAGCTCCAAGAAATTTTTCGTGGAAGGATTTGAAACCTGGACTTCTCCTTCTCTTCTCTAACCTTGGGCTAAGCCTCCCCATTGACTAGATCCAATCAGAATCCAGAGGATCTGGGGACCCTGTGATGAAATCTATTCCCATCAGCCCATGGAACAGAGAAAGAGGGAGAAGAGTGGAGAACAGATCTGAAGAGGCATAGCCCAGGTTCCAAGCAGGGTTACTGTGAGAAGAAAAGGACTGGGTCAGAGCTGCTGAACCTTGGAAAATACATTTCATTGTGCAAATCCCGGCAAGGTCTAAGGGCAGTGAGAGGAAAGGAAAACAAAATCAAAACCCTTTCACCTTTCACTTATATTTGCTTGAATATCAGTTCCCAGATCTCTAAACATTAATAGAAATTTGGATTTGAGTGAAAGATGCTGAGCAAAACACAATCAGAGATAGAAAAATTGAAGGAAAATTAGATGCCTATTTCTCCCCCTCTCTCTCTGGGGCAGTTGCAGTAACTTTGAAAAAGATGTTCCTTGATGTAACCTGTGGAAACATTTTAAACCACTCTATCTTAACTTACCCTCCACTAGATATTGACCTGGCTGTTTGCAGAGCAATGCCATCGCTTTACAGAAAATCCACTTCTATGTATGTGCAGCGGGCATTATTATTCATTTCTACCTGTTTATTTGTCTACCTGTCTAAGCTTTTTGGTAACTTCTGACAAAGAAAGTTGTTAATTTAGTTTTCTCCAACATATGCCACTGAGTATCACGGGCTATAGCACTTCAATTGTTCAATTATATTTTGCATATTCTTATTCATTTTTACTTAGTCAAGTAAAAACAAATTTTCTTTTCCAAAAAAATTGAGAGACGACATATGTCATGAAAAAAACTCCAATCCTTCTCCTATCACCAACTATCCCAGTTTGTGGCATACCTCTTTCCAGACCTTTTGCCCATGCTTTTGAATATACATCTGTAAGTATTGACATTATGTAGTATTACAGAGAGCTGTACCATACATATAATTTTTCAACTTCTTTTTTTTCTTAATAATGTATATTGGATACATATTGATGCTACTTTACATAAATTTAGTACATTCCTTTTAGTATTAACAAATTTACCACAGTTTATTTATGCATACAACCATTGATGGGTATTTAAGTTAATTTAGGGGAGGCTATACAAACAAACTACAATGACTATTTTTATACGTGTCTTCTTGAGTGTAAGTACATTCATTTTTATAGGGCAATTAGAAAGGCATAAGATTGCAATTCCACAGATAGGAGGGGTAAACATTCTCTGAAGATGGCTACACCAACTCTTTACACCTCCCAGTAAACATATGCTGCTCCTCACATCAAAGGGTAGAGTCTAATTTCCCATCTCCTTGAAAACGAGCAGATCTTATTTACTTACTTGAAAGTGGTAGAAATTGTGTTCTTGAACTTCTGAGGCCAGGTCATAAGGAGCCTTGCAGTTTCTTCCTGAGAAAAGTCAGTCACTATGTCAGAAAGTGTGACTACCTTGAAACTACCATGCTGTGAGGAAGCTCAAGTTAATAATTTGGAAATGTCATATGGGTAGAGAGAGAGAGAGAGAGAGAGAAAGATCAATCAACTCACATTCATTCCAGATATTTAAGCTGAGGCACCATACACGCTGTGAGTGAAAAAGGCAACTTGAATGTCCAGCCCAGATGAGTTTTTGTGTAACTACAGCCCTAGCGTCAACTGACTATAATCACATGAAAGACCCCAATGAGAATGACCCAGCTGAGCCCAGTCCATCGATAGAGCCATAAGAAATAATAGCAACTTTTAACCACTGAATTCTGAGGTTTTTAAAATGCAGCTATAAATAACTGGAACACAAAAGTATGCTAATTTTCACTGTTAATCAATGCTTCCCAACTGAGCTCCAAGATGGCTATACCACTCGCTACTCTCCTACCGCTAGTATATGACAATTCCTAAGTACCTACAAACCATTTATTTTTATACTAAGAAAACTTAAAGGGTATGTTCTCTGGCTGACCTTTTTACTTTGACTTTAAAGCCAAAAAAAACCAGTTTCCTGTTTTCCATTTGTAATAAAGAGATTTTGCCGTTCTTGTGCTCCACACTGTCACATAGGGTCAGACGGACTCTTCTTCCTTTCTTAAATAAACTAGTTAGAGATGTTTTTTTATACTCAAAACTGTGAAGACAGCTTCAGTGGTAATTGCAGTGTCTGGTTATCACATGTTTGCAGGCCACGATATTTAAAAGCAATGTTTGAAAATGACTCTGGTCTGTTTCCTAGTGGACAGTCCGAGCCTAACCCCGGGTCCACATGTTCCTCGAGGGAGCGCATCTCAATGCAGACATGGTTCTAACTGTGTAACTCCACTCCTTTCATCTCTTCAATCCAATTAAATACTAGCAAACTATTCACTGTCAGAAAATGACTGTAGAGAATTGGGTCGATGCACCTCTGTGAGAATTTCTTCTGGGCCAATCAGAGGGTCAGTCCAATTATTTTCAGTGATTTGAAGGGTGACAGAAAGTCTATCCTTCAATCCTATCATTTAACTACCGGCAGCTAGACAGTCTCAGGGCTAAGCTATAGAATAGGGTGTTCCCAGCACGGACAGAGTATGCATCTATGCAGGAGAACCTGTCCTTTTATGTCGTCCTTCCTCATGCGCCCAGAGAAATCCACCACTCAGCCTCTCCAGTCTTTTCTATAAAATAATCCCCAAAATGACATTATTTTATTACAAATGTAATACATGATTGTTTTATAAAGACATATAATGCCAAATCATGTATTTCTCAAATCCTCTGGGTCCCCCCTTCCCTAATTATAGCACTTTTTTAATTTAAATTTTAATTAGTTAACATACAGGCAATATTGGTTTCAGGAGTACAATTCAGTGACTTATCATTTAGTCACAACACCCAGTGCTCAACAGCCAAACAATGGAGAGAGGCCAAAAGTCCATAGACCGATGAATGAATAAAGAAGATGTGGTATATACATACAATAGCACTTTTGATAGCAGGATATTTTTCTCCCAGAAACACTGCTATGCATTGTTGCATTATTATTTTTTTGTATCACTCTTGTTGTACAAACATGGGATCATAATACTATTTTGCAACCATCATTGTTTACTTAAATCATGTATAATGGACTCTTACTATAGGTATAAGTTACTACCTTGTTTGTCCTTTCCAAACAGCAACACAGGATTCTACTGTCTCATTTCTTTCTGGTGAGAACTGTGAAGAATTACTGGAGAAAAGTGGATTCTTAACTTTTTATACCAATCTCTTATCTCAGAATAGAATCAGTAAGGGCTGGACGGCAAAGTAGAACAATGAATAATTTGGAAATGGAAAAAAAAGAAGCAATGGCAGAGCACTTGGGGGCAAGGACTCTGGGTGCATCCTACGGTTGTTGACTTGGGTTAGGAAGGAAAAAGAAAGAATGATACTGTCAATACTGATAATTTCATGTTAGCACCAGCATGTCTTAGCTGGAACTTGAGAACACTGATATAAAATTCTTCTCTTGTAGACCACGGAAGGCTGTTATTTAATGGAATATGAGGGATTCCCACTAAAACACAGGAATTATCATATGTTCTCTTTCCGATACCCACTCTACACTGAACTAAGTTCTCCAAAACTGGACTAAAAGAATACAAGCAAATCCTTGTTCCTGGAAGACCTGCCAGTAAGACAGCTATTAGGCTCCACTGACATCACGGCTGGTAAAACAGCACTAACAGGTATTCACCATTCAAGTTGTTAAGTCATCAAAAAAGCCTTCATTCACCTTCTGAAAAACATTTACTTAATACAGCTGGTATTAATAACAAAACAACAGGATGCCATCATGGTTTTGGACTGGAGAGTCTTTGGGCCAGTGAGGAAAGATAGATTTCTATCTAATGGTTAGAATTTTTCAGTTGTCATGAGAGAAACAATAAATAATAAACACAGATTATCTAAGAAGCATCTCATGAGTAAATCTGGGACCTATTCGGAAATCAGCTTGACTACTTCAGTAAACCAAAAATAATTCAATGACTCTGAAAAAATATCTGGCTCCTCAAGTCAAATTAATCCCAATCAAAACAAAGCAGAAGGGTAATGGGAGCTGCAACGTCCCTAAATATGTATTTCCTACAAAAAGCAACATGGTGAAAGCTGACTCAGTCCCTCCAGTGCTCATCTAGCAACCTCAACTGTCCAACAGACAGACACAAGCCAGAAAGTTAGATGAAAAAAAAAAAAAAAAAAAACCCTCTGAGCATCCAAAAGAGCTGCCATAAAATCAAAACATTAAATTCTGTGCAATTTATTCAGGAGGAACCAAAGCCTTCAGGCAAAATTGTGCAGTTTGGAGCCAATTTTTAAGAGTTTGCTTATCTGGCTTCTCAATTCATACTAGATTAGAAATGGCAATTAAGGGGAAGTGGAAAAGACAGGCTGCTAATGATAGACAAGCTGGCATTAACAAGAAGTACGATAAAAACAACAACAACAACAAACATACAAGAAGGCAGACATGCTAATTCTAAATCCTATCAGCTTGGGGTTGTTTAGTGCAGGCACAAGCCACCTCAGAGATCTCATAGCATGGAAAAAAGCGTGCTCATATTTCTCCTCACTAGAGTCTGTGTAAGAAGGCTGAAAACTGTAGAACTCCTTTTCAAAAGACTTTCACTTAAATATCACATATCATATATGTATATGATATATGAAAAATTATTGCAATCCTACATGTGATATATGATATATATATATACACACATTCATATACACACACGTGTGTAGTGCTAAAGGTTTATTAGAATACAACTTGATATTGTCTCTCATGGGGCGTTAACTTTCTATATCTAATGTATTTGAAAAAAGAATGAAGGATATTTTCATATAGTTATAAATTTATTTCACAAATAAAGCCCATTATGTATGAAATTTAATTCTGTTTTATGTGGCCTTTCCAGTGTAATAAGTGAAAGTATTCAAAGAACTTGAATACTGGTAGGGCTGGTAGAGCTCTCGGCCTGTCTATTTGAGAAATAAGTTTATCACAAGCAGTTTTGAGATAGGGTAGAATGACAGCAGCCCATAACTGAGTCTATGGGAAAAATATAGGTATGCAAGGTATGCTTTAATGGGCAGGTCTGGAAAGCAAAAACAGTAAACTCTTAGATTGTCCATGTGATAAAGATAGAGGCCATAGCTAATTTATTATCATTGTATTCCCAGAACTGAGAACAGTGACTAAAACATAGTAGATGCTCAAAAAATGTCCAAATCATTTAGGAGTCATAAAACAGAGTACGCGGCACTCTTTTCGCGTGAGAATGACAGGTGAAAGTTATTGTAATCCTACCTATAAAGAGCTTCGTACACTTTAACCACAAAATAACACTAAGTGGTGGCTAATTGGCTCCACCAATTAACCTGGCAAAGACAGGACTAATTAGGGTTTGAGAAGAAAAGATACCACTGGGATACACTGTACTTTTAGAGGAGGAGAACACTTGAATGCCTTTCTGGCTCTTCGGAAGAGTGTTGGGTAGGAATGCAAGGATACAGAAACGGGAATGAGTATGTGGTGTCAGGAGGACAGGACATCAACCTAAAGAGAAGCAGAAGGGTGATGCTGGAGCGCAGTGGAAGTCTTATTGAAAAAGAAAGCTAGGGCTGTGCGTGTATGCACATGCATGTACACGCACCCAGGTGGAAGGGGGCAGGGCTTGACTGCCAGTCAAGAGAGTTCAGCTTTGGCCATGAGGCCCGAATGTGTATGAGAGGTTTCCAAGCAGAAAAATGACAGATGCAAGCAAGGTTTAAGTAAAATTAACCTAGTAGAATGACAAATGGAATGGATTCAGAAGAGGCTGGCGAAGGAGGAGAACAGGGCTCAGGACATAACAAGAATGTCTTGGGTACTTACTCAGTTGATGCACCAAGCCAAGGAGATCAATGCTGAGCAATGTTGATTGGCCATGGAACATATGCTGGTTCTTTGAATCAGGTGCTTTTATTTCAAAGGATATATCCTATGGAGAAAAGTAAAAGGTGAGCAAACGTTTACCTACCTGTCTGTGACTGCAGTATTCTTTGGACAATGATTAAAATTATGGAAAATTATACAGACAGAGAAAATGATATATATCTACAATAACAAATTAGAATTGGAATTAAAATTATTTTTACAAAGTAATAATCATGTTGTAAAATTCTAAAGTTGAGGATTAGGGTAGGTAAAACATCAGGATGTCAGGCAGGTGTCCCATAATCTCTTATGTGTTCGCTTTTTTTCCCCCATGGATGTGGGAGGTAATTAGCAGGGGGAAAAATGGTGCTGGGTCTTGTAGCTCAAGTCCAATTCTGAGAGACATATGCATTGATGTAACAGATTGTGCTATAAAAACTATTCTTCTTCAAGGGAAAGGTTTAAAACCAAAAAGAAAAGAAAACACAAAGAGAACTAAAGACTGAAATCTTGGGAAGACCCCAAAGTTAGGTAAAAGAAAAGGAAGCTGAATGTACGAAGAAAAAAAACCTTTACTTTAAAAAAAGATGGTGGAAGATGTGTTGAGAGACACAAGAATTTAAAGAAACAAGAGGTAGACAATGGAATCAATACTGTAGAAAGCATGCAAATTGAGGAAAAGTCTCTAGATTTGAAGTCACCAGTCTTTTATGCAGTCCAAGGATCTTAAAAAGTATAATTTTTATGAAGCTGGAGGACCACAATTTCAAAATTTTCAGCAAAGGTTAATGGTAAAAAAAAAACAACAACTATATCCTGCCTACATCAGACTCACTCCAGATCTAAAGACACACAGTGAATGAAAGTAAGAAGATGGGAAAAGATATTCCATTTTTCAAAAGAGAAATGAAAAGAAAGCTGGTATGGCAATACTCACAACAAGACAAAATAGACTTTAAAACAAAGACTGTGACAAAAGACAAAGAGAGGCATTATATAATCATAAAGGAGTTAGTCTAAGAAGAGGATATGATATTTATAAATAATAAGGCACCCAACATGGGAGAACCTAAACATATAAAGCAAATATTACAGACATAAAGGGAGAAATTGACAGCCATCCAATACATTCAAGAAGATTGAAATTAAATTAAGCATCTTTTCTGACCATACTGGCATGAAACTAAAAATCAATTACAAAAAAAAAACTGGAAAAAAGCCACAAACACATGAGGGCTAAGTAATATGTTCCCAAGCAACCAATGGCTTAACAAAGAAATCAAAGAGAAAACTTAAAAATACATCTTCAAAAAATGAAAATGGCAACATAAAATCTCTGGTACACAGCAAAAGCAGTTCTAAGAGGGAAGTTAATAGCAATATAGGCCTATCTCAAGAAACAAGAAAAACCCCAAATAAATAATCTAACATTACACCTCAATAAACTAGAAAAATAACAAAGACTAATGTTGGTAGAAGGAAAGTAATAATACAGATCAGAGCAGAAATAAATGAAATGAAGACTAAAAATACAATAGAAATGATCAATGAAACTAAAAGCTGGTTCTTTGAAAAGATAAACAAAATTGATAAACTTCTAGAAAGACTCATCAAGAAAAAAAAGAGAGAGGGCCCAAATCAAATAATTTCAGAAATGAAAAGGAGATAGTACAACTGAAACCATAGAAATACAAGGATCAAAAGAGATTACTACAATTATACACTAATTGAAAAATCTAGAAGAAACAGATAAATTCTAGAAACACACATTCTAAATCTGAATCACAAAAAAAGTAGAAAATCTAAGTAGACTGATTACAAGTAATGAAATTGATTGAGTTAGTAATTTAAAAACTCCTAAAAATCAAAATTCAAGCTTTCAGAGATGAACTCTACCAAATATTCCCAGTTAGTACCTAGCCTTCTCCAACTAGTTCAAAAAACTGAATTGGAAGGAAAGCTTCCAAACTTGTTTTATGAAACAGGATTACCCTGATACCAATACCAGATAAAGACACCACACACACACACACACACACACACACACACACATGCACACACATACACATTATAGACCAGTATTCTGGATGAGCAAAGAGGCAAAAGTCCTCAACCAAATAAAGTAAACCAAAATTGCTGATTTGGTATTTATTCCAGGGATAAAAAGATGTTTCAGCATCCATAGATTAATCAGTGTGATACACATTAACAAAAAGAAGAATAAAAATCATATGGTCTCAACAGATGCAGAAAAAGCATTTGACAAAATTCAACATCTATTTATGATAAAAACTCTCAACAAAGTGGGTATGGAAGGAACATACTTTAACATATTAGAGGCTATAGATGACAAACCCACAGCAGCTAACAACATACTCAATGGTCAAAAGCTCAAAGCTTATCCCCTAAGATCAGGAAAAAGACAAGAATGCCAATTCTAACCACTATTATGCGACATACTATTGGAAGTCCTTGCCACAGGAATTAGGCAAGAAAAAGAAATAGGGATTCATATTTGTAAGGAAGAAGTAAAACTGTCACTCTTTGAAGATGACATGATACTATATATAAAAAACCTTAAAGACTCCATAGAGAAACTATTAGAACTAAAAAATGAACTCAGGAAAGTCATAGGATACAAAAATAATATATAGAAATCAGTTGTGTGTCCATATGGAAACAATGAGCTATCGGGACAAGAAATTAAGAAAACGATCCCATTTACAATTGCATAAAAATGAATAAAATGCCTAGAAATAAAGTTAACCAAGGATATGAGAGAACTGTGCTCTGAAATCTATAAGAATGTAATGAAAGAAATTGAAGATGACACAAATACAGGCATACCTCAGAGATATTGCAAGTTTGTTTCCAGATGCCACAATAAAGCAAACACCACAATCAAGCTAGTCAAATGAATTTTTGGTTTCTCAATGCATATAAAAGTTATGTTTGCACTTTAATAGAGTCTATTAAGTGTGCAATATAGTAATATGCCTAAAAAAAGCAATACACTTAAAAAATAATTTATCACTAAAAAATGCTAACCATCATAAGAGCTTTGAGCCCCGCGTCGGGCTCTGTGCTGATGGCTCAGAGCCTGGAGCCTGCTTCGGATTCTGTGTCTCCCTCTCTCTCTGCCCTTCCCCTGCTCACGCTCTGTCTCTATGTCTCTCAAAATTAAATAAACGTTAAAAAAAAATTTAACAAAAAAATACACAATTAAATGTGAAGTGGAATATGGTGACATGCAATAAAATGAGGTATGCATTAAAATGGAAAAAATATTCCATGTTCATGGATTGGAAAAATTAATATTGTTAAAATGTCCCTATTACCCAAAACAATCTACAGATTCAATGCAATCCCCATCAAAATACCAATGGCATTTTTTCACAGAACTAAAAAAAAAGAATCCTAAAATTTGTATGGAAGCACAAAAGGCCCCTAAGAGCTAAAGCAATCTTGAGAAAGAACAGAGCTAGAAGTTTCATGCTCCCCGGTTTCAAACTATACTACAAATATATAATAAACAAAACAGTATGATCTTGGCACAAAAACAGATACATAGATCACTGGAATAGAATAAAGGGCTCAGAAATAAACCCATACATAAAAGGCCAATTACATCTACAACAAAGGAGGCAAGAGTATACAATGGGGAAAAGCAGTCTCTTCCATAAATGGTGCAGGGAAATCTGAAGAGCTACAATCTGAAGAATGAAACTGAACCACTCTCTTACACCATATACACAACACATTCAAAATGGATTAAATACTTGAATGAAGGACCTGAAACCCTAAAACTCCTACAAGAAAACATAGGCAATAGGTTCTTTGACATCAGTCTTAGCAACATTTTTTGGGTCAGTCTCCTCAGGCAAAAGCAACACAAGCCAAAAACAAACAAACAAAAAAAGGCATTACATCAACCTACAGTTTTTACACAGTGAAGAACAAAATGAAGAACCCAGGGGATCAACAAAACAAAAAGGTGAACTAGTAAATGGGAGAAGATATTTGCACCTCATACATCCAATAAGGAGTTACTATCCAAAATACGCCACTTAACATCAAACAACCTGATTAAAAAATGGGCAGAGGGCTTGAATTATTTTTCTAAAGGAGACATACAGATAGCCAAAAGGCACATGAAAAGATGTTCAACATCACCAATCATCAGGGAAATGCAAATTAAAACCACAATGAGATATCAACTCACACCTGTCAGAATGGCTAAAATCAAAAAGACAAGGAGTCACAAGTGTTGGCAAGGATGCAGAGAAAAGGGAACCCTTGTGCACCGTTGGTGGGAATGGAAATTGGTAAAGCCTCTATAGGAAACAGTATGGAGGTTCCTCGAAAAATTAAAAATAGAACTACAATACAATCCTGCAATTCCATTTCTGGGCATTTATCCAAAGAAAACAAAAATATCAATTTGAAGAAATACATGCACCCCTATTTTTATTTCGAGATTATTTATAATAGCCAGAGTATGGAAGTAACCTAAGTGTCCATTAATAGATGATTGGATAGAGTGTGTGTGTGTGTGCACGCGCGCCTGCTGGAATATTACTCAGCTATTAAAAAAAAATGACGGGGCGCCTGGGTGGCTCAGTCAGTTGAACGTCCAACTTTGGCTCAAGTCATGATCTCACGGTTCATGGGTTTCAGCCCCATGTCAGGCTTTGTGCTGACAGCTCAGAGGCCAAAGTCTGCTTCAGATTCTGTGTCTCCATCTCTCTGCCCCTCCCAGTTTGTGCTCTGTCTCTTTCAAAAAAAAAAAAAAAAAAGAAATCTTGTCATTTGCAACACGTGGATGGACTAGAGGTAAGTGAAATAAAGTCAGAGAATGAAAGGCAAACACTGTACAATTTCACTTGTACGTGGAATCTAAAAAAAATGGACAACATAACAAAACGACCTCACAGATACAAGAAACTGTTGGTTAGAGTGGGGAGGTATTGGGGTACAGGAAAAATAGGTGAAAGGGATTAAGAGCCACAAATTTCTATTTATAAAACAAATGAGTTAAGGAGATATAATGTATAGCATGGGGAATATAGTCAATCATACTGCAATAAGTTTGGTGACAGACGGTGACTACACTTCTAAGGATCATTTGAAATATAGAAGAGATCAAGGGAGTACAGTGTATACCTTAAACTATACTTCAATTAAAAAAAAAAGATGGCAGAAGAAGAGAGAACCAGATCTGAACTGCAGGAGGGAGAAGGATGTCAGAAGGTAATGAGGACTGTAAAAGTTCACAGCCCTGCTGGTGAGGGACACCGGCGGTTGGCCTGGAGGTACCATCATGTCGTCCTACCGGACTTTAACATCAGAAAATATAAATGTAGTCATATTAGACCAGAATAACCGAGGATTGCTTAGGTGTCTTACAAATGAGAAAACTGAAGCTCTGTTAAAATTAATTAATTAAAAACTTTGCCCAATGAGGGATCCTGGATCAGATAAGAGCGTTAGGTGTAAGAACCCTTACTTTCTGTGCGACTTGCAAGAGAAGCCACAGAATATCTTATAGCAGTGGTTCTCAACCAGAGTATGATTTTGTCCCCCAGGGGACGTTTGGCACCCTGCAGATTTTTGGTTGTCACAACTGGCAGCTAGGGTGCTACTGACAGCTGGTGAATATAGCCCGGGAACACTGCTAACTTCCTATGATGCACGGGATAGTTCCCCACAGAAAAAAAAAAACAAAAAACAAAAACAAAAAAATTACCCAATCCAAAATACTCACAGTAACAAGATTAAGAAACTGTTCTGGAATATTATTTGAGCATCCATAATAAAATCTGATTTCCAATTTTAATAAAACTTAATTGTGAGGCTAATCTAAAGCAAGTTTGACTTTGACATTAGCCCACCGTGTTAGTATATTTACTTTTCTGAAATCTCATTTTGTCTATATTTGGAATCTCAAATATCTACAGTGAAGTCCTATGGAGAAAGAAAAGCTTCCCAATAAAGTATGTATTAATTGAAGAAAGGCCCCCGGGAGTTTGGCTTATACTTACAAAATCACACACCATTGAAAAATGAGATTTACCAAGGACAAAAGTCACTGCACAAATCAATAGTCTCCTGGGGTAAAAAATGCTCGGCTCTGCATGGATGTTCTGTTTTCACCTTAAGATTCATAATTGTTTGCCATGTTGATAACCTCCGTAGCGTAGGAGTAGGGGAAAAACATCTATTGTGTCAAAAGAAGTCATAGAGTTTTCGGGCTGACTTGAACAACACTGAGGTGGAAGCAGCAGTAAAAAAGTCTATTTTGCTGGTGGAGATTCAGGACAGAAGATTACAAAGGACGTGCCATCCTCAATCAAAGTCTGGGTTTGTTAGACTTCATGCAGCTTTCTCGAAAATGTCTCCCTGTTCTTCTTAATGCCCCGTTATTAATCTCCGCACGCTAAAGAAAATATTCTTTTTCCTCTTTTCGTTTTGCCCTCACTTTTAGTTGCAGGAAAAGATACTGTTTATCATATTAATTCTGACAGGAGTACACATTCAAGTGCCACACTGGGGTTTATGTACATTTACCTTCACACAGCATGTACAAATATATATGCACAAGGGTGAATACCTTAAAATTATGTTAGTGGCCACATACAATTCTTTTCTATTAATAATTTCAGAAGAAATCCTAAGATCTGTTGAATACTCTGATTTGGACTTCACAGACACTTAACATTTAATTATGATTTCACTCAACTTGATAAATGCCTGGTTAAGATATATACTTTGTTCTTATAGGTTCCCTTAGATTTTTCAAGTCTCGTCCCTTTATTAAATTATACCATCAGCCATCCCTAAAATATTCTTACTGAGGTAACATTTAATGATGTCACCTATGTGTTCATAAGATCACTAGAATAACCAGGTGTTTGAACAATTCATAAGGCAAGAAATCATTTCCTATGTCATCCAACATCCTTCCTTTATACTGACATCTGATAAATCTATCTTTACGTTACACGTGACTATTACACAACGTTGGCCCAAGTTATGAAATGCCAGTTTTTCAAATTCAATTTTAATAAACCCCTATGTGATGGTAAAATACCTAAGTACATAGGTGAACAGAAGGAGGACAAGTGAAGGGAAGGGGCTTTTAAGGATGAATTAGGAAAGCGTGGCTTGTTACGAAAAGATCTCCAATTGCTTGAAACTTAAGGCAACTCTGAAAACTCATTTATTTTCTAAATAAGGACAATCGTGTAAAAAAAACAGAAAAATGGGAATTTAGAACTGTGAAGAAAGTCACAACAAAAGTTAGTTCACCAAAGTTATCTCCACAGCACAAAATGTTAAGGATGCAAAGAAAGCATGTCCAGCTCACACTATCCATGAGAGATACTTAATTGGTTTAAGGGAAAAATGAAACAGTGGAAACTTCTCTAATCCTGACCCGAAGAAGGCGGGTAGGGTAGGCAGTAGAGCTCATTAACAGAATTGCAAGGAGCCTGAGTGAATATTGAGACAATTTTAGAGAAAAATTTTAATATTAATGAAGTAAGAAACAATTTCAGGTTTTTTCTAATGTTTTTCATTCCCTCATATTTTAAAATCAGTTTACCACTTATTAATCATTATAAAAAGATGCATTTTGGGATCATAAATACATGATGCAATTTTGTACATAACTAGATATCTTAATCATTGCCTTGAATTATTTCTGAAAACTGATTTCACCTTAATTATTCACGCATCTATGTTGCAGTCACAGCTCAGAATCCTGTCACCATGGTCACTTTGTAGTGTTCCTCGTTGAATTTTCATAATAACGCCATATCAAGTTTCTTAACATATAAATTATTATCACTTGCAAGGTGTTTTACTCAAAACTCTACATCAGGGATTCAAGACTGATGATAACATGACCGTGTAATCCAAGATGACTTCATTCATTTCTTTAGCCACTTTTAATTCATAGTCAAACTCTGCCAAATCAAGAAAACTATCTTACCAGGTGCCTATTATCATCTACTCCTGCTTCCTTGAGTCTTTTTGGATTTGCTTTTTTTTAATGTTTATTTATTTTTGAGAGAGAGAGAGCACGCACGCATGAGTGGGCAAGCGGCAGAGAGAGAGTAGAACAGAGGACCAGAAGTGGGCTCTGCACCTACAAAAGAGAGCTTGACCTGGGGCTTGATTTCAGGAACGGTGAGGTCATGACTTGAACCGAAGTCAGAAGCTTAACCAACCAGTCAGTGTCTTCTTGGATTTACTTTTAATTGTTATATTTGAGTTTATAAACTGCCTTGTGTAGAAAACAAAATAAATACTGTCTTTGATGTTTTCAAGGAAGCAACTGTACTCAGATTAAGATCTATAAGTGATGAATAATTCAAACATAATCAATATTTCCATTCATATTAATGCAAATTAGCCATGTGGATTAATAAACCCCGCAGGATGAGGATTCAAAAGAAATTGGTTACACTTAAAAATATTATACCCTGAAAGTACAGGATCATCAGTAATAATTGAAATTATGACCCAAAGCAATAATATTATAATTATCTGGGCTCTTAACACTTCCTTCCACAGGATACATTAAAATGTGGATAAACCGGGTAAATGTGGGAAGCCTGTGAAAAATTCCTGCACTGCTTAAATAATTTTGCAGAACAATGGATTTTTAAAATGTATTTGCAAGTTTCCACATGTTTACATGTACTAGAATTTCATAAACTCAACTACATGAATATGGAAGACACACCTCAATTAGCAAAAGCATATATATTGTAAAGATGCTGGATGAGTGCGCCCGAGTATATATAGTAACTACAACCAGAATAACAATGAGCTGTCTTTTAGAAGTCCTGAGGGAGACCTATTTTTAATGACTAGGGGAGAGAGATTCGCAATTAGCATATTCATTATGTGTATGTAAATGCATGATTCCAACAGCTGCTTAAGGGTGTTAAAAAACAATTTGTTCTATTAAGCAGTTTAAATATTCTTCTTAAAATCTTGTTTACCTGTTTCATTTGCTGAATAATGTCTTCCTTCGGAGGCCTGGGGGGTGGGGGGAGGAAGATTCAGATTGCCTCCCCTGCTGTCACTTCTTCTCTGGTGAGATCCTGAAGCAAAAAGTGAGAGGTAGAGGCCACAGCTCAGTGTTAATATTTTGGTGACTTGCTATGTTCTTTAATTAAATGCCACGGCATTTTTCCTTTCTGGCAGGGAGAGATTTTGCAGCAGTAAAGATCATTGTTCTATATTGTGCCATCTCTTTTCTAGTCATGGATCTCTGGTAAAGCTCAAAGTAAAAAAGGTGGAGAATTTCAGACAAAGTACATTTTTTTCCCTCAAGGATGCCTGCTAAACAATCAACGATGACCTTCCTCCTGGCACCCGATCAGCTCAAGTCTCAAAATGGATGCTGTGAGTACTGAAGGCTTTGAGGTCTGTCCCCTCCTCGAGGATTCCAATTACGAGAGCCTTTCCTTTTATTCTTAAGCAAACAGAAGTGAGAGTCTTGAACAGAAAGCCCAGCTGTAGGCCCCAGTATTTGCTCTAAGCTCCCTCATCTCCCCGTTCCTCTCCCTGCAGGAAAAGCAGGGCACACCATCCCTTCTGCCAGTTCCTGTCAACCCGTGAAAACAAACCAGGGTTAAGTCTCATTCTCGGGATATGGATTGAAATCCTTGAACTTCTACTCAACACGCATTCCCTTCCCTCTACCTAAAGTCCTTGGATCTAGCCCAGGGTATTTCAGACTTCACTGTGGCCTTGTTGAAATGCAGATTTTGAATCAGGAAGATGGGTGGGGCCTGACATTCTACATTTCTAACAAGCTCCCAGGAAGAAGGTCTGGTCGATGGACCAAACCAGAGTAGCAGAGGGGCCAGCGCTGAATCACAAGTCCCTGGTTTTATAATAGTAAATATAACAGCAGCCACTAACACATATATTAGATAAATATATATAGCACTTGATTTGCTATTTTCTCCACAAATGTGGTAACTCAGGTAAAGACAGATTAATAATATGACTAAATCCACACGAGAAAGGACAGAGTCAGGTTTCAAACCGAAGCAGTCAAGCCCCAGATCTGCTATACAATGACTCTAGATCTGCCAAACGGTGAGACTTTCTGGTTCTCCTTTTGACCTCTGGGCTTCAGCTTTCCTTCAGGTCTGCTGTTTCCCTGGTGCTTCCAGCCCCAGCATCATCTAGTTCTATGGCAAAACATACCTATTCAACCTTCTGGAACCACTGGACAACTATTGCAAGGCGATGGGGAAATAACAAAGAAGAAAAGGTTCAGACTCCCTTCAGTTTAGACTGAGACATTTGATAAACTTTTAGGATCTCCGAACACGTACTTCTCACTAGTATTAATCAGACATAAGTGATATAAAGGCAATCAACAACTCTGTTCTTTCTACCCCAAAGCTACATTAGCCCTCTCTGCACACCGAGTCTGGGATTTATTGGATAATATACTGTGGGATCCCAACATGTCCAACTGCTGGCAGAGTCATTTAATGGCATTGACGGTTGTGATGGCCCAAGAGAAGACTTTAACAGAATGACTGTCACCTAATCTCTGCTATTAAAGAAGGAGCCATCAGTGATACTTCGGTGGACAGTATGACCTATGGCAGATGGATAAAGATGGTGACACAAAAGTAAATAGCACCGGTCAACAGTCACCAAGGCATGGGAAATGTGCATTCCACCATATCCAGTTGTGCTCAGGCTGGGAAGGCCAATGACCATGGTCTGTATGCTGATTCTAGGATGTAGATTGAAGCTATACAATGCAGGGCCACCTTGAGAACTGCATTCTTTTTTCAGAAATCATAATTAAAGAGTTGCAGCACTTCCCTCCACGATACTCTTTGACCTTGAGTATTTCCGTGACGATGGAGGAATATACTACTCAAACTCTCCAGGGGAAGTTGCCTCAGGTACTGGCATATTTGCAACAGAGTTCATAAGAATACTTCCTGTGCAAGACAGAAGGGGTCTCTCATTTTGGTATAAAAATAGCCAGCAAAATGCTTCATGTATCATTTTTCTGCAGGGTCCTTTGCCCGTTGTCCTAATTCTAATGGACTATGTGTATTGTCCCCCAACTATTTCTGGCATTCCCAGTGTATAGCCACGCCATTATTTATGCCCAGAGAAATATGTTTGCAAACTTCAACTTTGACAAAGCTTCTCCATTGCTATTTGAAAAATGATGTTTCATCACATACCTGACTCAACTTTTCAGTTTGAAATTTATATTGCCCCTGAAATATTCCAATGGTTCATGTTCTTTTTCAAAAGAATCCCAAGACTGATACTGTGTTTTGATGATATCCTGAGTGTGAAAGCAACAGAAAGGGAACTGAAGGAAAAATTTTAAACAGCCCACATTGTTTCCAGCTATCTCAGAAAGAAGAAAAAGAAAAAGATGAAGGGAGAGAGGGAAGGAGAAGAGAGAAAATGAATAGAATCTCAAATCTTCTAACATATTTGCAGTGTGTTCCTTCACTCAGTAAATATTTACTGAAGACATTCTACGTGCTGGACCGTTTCAGGTGCCAAGGATACTGCAGTGAACAGGGCAGACATGATCCTTGCCCTGAGGAAGCATACCGAATAGCAATTCATGCAATCCCATCTTCAATGCATGATGAAACCATTTCAAATATTGTTTCAGACTAGTTTAGTTCTTGTAGGGTTTTTATTTTTTGCCATCATTTTCTTTTCTGAGAGAGTTTTTCTGTAGATCCTTGCAAAAGTCTAGTGAATACTGAAAAGCACATTTGCATGAAAGCATTCTTATTAAACCTATCCTATTTTGGGCAATTAGCAAAGAAACAAGCTGGGAGACCTTGAAGTTGGTGAGGCAGAGTGAGAATGGCAAAGCTGAAAACAGAAAATGGGCCAACGTTATATGCTTAAAACAAGAGAGACAACAAAGGCTGATTATAGCATATTACATACAATATTTTTTAACTCCCCTAACAACCCCTATGCAAGTACCTTTATTAAAACCACCTTCAAGCAATACAAAAAGATGCTCAAAGAGGGTGAATAATTTGCCCACGATAGTAAAACAAAAACCAAGGCTTAGATCACGCCCAAGCGGTCGAGTCCAAAGACAAAAAGTTTCAAATGACATGATATGCTGGCCTCTCAGAACTTGGCATATGGTGAGAGAAAAGTAGAACATGGACCGAAGTCATCTCTTAGTCAATTAAAAGAGATGCCAAGTTCAAGAATAATTGAGAATAATAAATCAGATGCTCAAAGCTAATCTAAAATTGCAGATGGTAGGGGTTGGAAAAGAAGTAAGGTGAACAGCAAGCCACAAAATGAGACAAACTTTCTTGGGTTAACATTCCCTGGTAGGGTCCCTTCAGAAATCTGTGGTGTCGCCACTGAGCTACGTACTCCAATCTGTGCATTCCCACCCCAGCATCTGGTCAATCCACAACTTCTTACCAGTAACGTTTCCCTGTAAGATATCGCCACTGAGTTTAGTCACAAAGTACTATTAGCAGTGAAGTGGCCACCACTTTTCCTACAAGGTCACTTACCAAATACAATGGGACACAAATGGACTTTTCTGTTGTGGTGAAAGATGAAGGAGTCCCTGACAAACTCCACAACTCCCTTTTAAATCTCTACCAATCCCAAGTCTATAGTAATTAGAAAAAGGGGGTAATTCCTTACCCTTAAGTATGTCACAGCATTTGCAGGCCTGAGGACTTTCCCAGGTTCTTTGGATAATGCAATTCTCCATGAACGCGGGAGAGAAATATAACCCAGAATCATCTAGGGCACTTCCTCTAGCAACTTTAATATATAGACACTCCCCTGATACCTTTTTCTCATTGAGCAAATGATATAAATAACTATTTGGGATCTTAGATAGGCCTTAAATTATTTGTGGAAAGGGTGACCAACAGTGCAATTTACTGAGAAATTCAAGAAAATTTATAAAGCATCAACATGAGTTATCTCTCTATAAGGATACCTGCCAAAGAAAAATCACATTATTCCAGAAAACATTATCTTGGTCATATTAGATTCTGTATATCCAGAAATAGATCACACAAAAACACTGACACACAACTAGGTTTTCTGATTAGAAATTTAACCAACCCAAAGTCTTTCTGATTCCAAACCCCTTATTCTCAGCCTTTATACTGGACTAAATAGTCTGATCTGGCAAAGTGAGAAATATAGGCTGTATTTTGTGGAGGGAGGTAGAGTGAGAAGCATTTTAAGGTACAGGGTAAAATGATGGAGCTGATTTTAGGTAAATGTGTACATAACTCTAGAACTGGGGAAGATTAGGGGAGAATGGAATGGAGACAAGATTTAGAGCTATTGCAAAGACATAATAGCTTCTCTACAGTTTCCTTTTAGTTTAGATTTTCCTACCAGCTTATTCTCAGCCCAAGTCCTTCTCTACCTAGTCTCCTAAAAACAGTGTCTTTTTATCACTTCCAACCAGTTTCTAACTAGCCTCAGATTAGTCTGTCAAAGTTCAGGTGCAGGTCTTTTCTCTGTTGGTCTTGCCTTAAGGCAAAGGACAACCATATGTTTACAAGGTGTTCTAGTTACTGCAGCAGTGTAACAAACTACCCCAAATTTGTTATCCTTCATGATTCTGTGGGTCAGGAGTGTGGGCAGGACTTGGCTAGCTCTTCTGTTCCTTGAGTTATTAACTGGGGCCACTCAGTGGTGCTCAGGGGGTGGCTATGATGGTCTGGAGAATTCAAAATGGCTTCACATGCAGAATGTGTGCCTTGGCAGGGATGGTTAGAAGGCGGACTCAGCTAGGACTACTGACAGAAGCCTCTAATATGGCTTTTCCAACACGGAAGTTTCAGGGTAGTCAGACTTCTACCACGGCAACTGGCTCTCCCCAGAGCATGTGTCCCAAGAGAATCAGGCAGAAGCTGCATGGCCTTTAGGCCTTTCCTGATCTAGCCTTGGAAATCATGCAGTGTCACTTCCGCCAAGTGAGTCGTAGGCCAGCCTAGATTCAAGGGGAGGAGAAACAGACACTACCTCTTGATGGGTGATTGGCAATGTCACATTGTAGAAGAGCGAGTGAGACAGGAGATGATGTGTAGCCATCTTTGGAAAATACCCTCCGCTACAAAAACAAAGAATTGAAGTCAGACAAACCTGAGTTCAAATCCTACCTCTTTCCCTTAACTACGCAACTCTTGGAGAGTCCCATAATCTCACAGCTTACATCTTGTCCTATAGAATGGGCTTTAGAAAATGCTACCTCTCATGGTCGGATGATAAAATTAAATGAGAAGATAAACACAAAGCAGCCTGACTGTAATAAATGCTCAAATGTGTATGTTTTCCTCTCCCTGCTCTAGAGCCTCGAACACTGCACACCAACAACCCTAAACAACCCTTCTAGGACAGAGGTCTTCGTTGCTTTCTTAGATCTAGCCATTCCTACTCACTGACTCGTTTCTACTTCTACTTCTTTCTCTCTTTTGATTTCACCTTCTTTTCTGTACCTTTTTTTCAGTACCTCATCACCCAGAATGCCGACAAACGGATTGTTCACTACAAATCAGCCCACACAAACACATCCGTTTCCTCCGAATACTGTCAGTACTCTTGGGCCAATGGAAAAAGTAATATTCAAAAGCTTCTATACAGAATAAGGATATGTTTATCCCTTCACAGGGAGCAAAATTTCAGACCAGCCCCCATCTAACTTGTCACAAATTATAAATGTATAGGCGCAAATTCCAAAACTATATACAACAGTGCTAGTTTTCCAGTATGTGGTAAAAGGTCAAATTCCACTTTTAACACTGAATGTAATTACTGAATTATAGTATAAGATCCTGTGTAAAATTTCAAATCCAGGCTTTCAAAAGCACTGACCGTAAACTTGTTAGGTAGGTTTATGCATCTTTTACAATAAGAACACTATGTTCATTTCTTTCCGGTGTATATTGACAAAGTGCTTTGATTCTTCTTTCCTTCCAATCTCCCTTCTTTCTCTTGCTTTATCTTACTTGTGACAAGATGCCTCACTGTCAGCAATGTATTTATATTCACTCATTCTCTGGAGCACATAAAATTGTGATGAAACACGAAATCTGGGCCAGCCCAACATGGGGCAACCCTAGACTCACTTTTCTTTTATTTAAATAATAAAGCAAGGAGCGCCGATGGAAGTCGGTCTCCTGTAGCTCGGCTCTCTAAATGTTCTGCAACATGGCAGGAAACCTGAGGGTAATGATGCAGATCAATACAACTGTCCTAGGAAAGTGTTGTGATGTTTTCTTGCTATCGCCCATGAAACAAGCTTAAAATCATTGATGATTCTTTTTGCTGGAGGCATGAAGCTACATTTGGGTACTTTGAAGAAACCAGAGAAAACTCACTAGGACAGTGGCCCGAGATATCTTGGGCCTTATTCTTCACAAAACAGCGTGAGCTCTAAATACCCACCAGATCAAATGATGACTTCACCAGCAGGGGCCTCGAGCCCAGAAATCCTCCACACGATGGAAAACAACACTGAACGGTACTGTCTGGGGCATATGCCACGAACAGTCACGTAAACATATGTAGTCTCCACCATCTTTGTGTTTTTCTTCTAAGAAAGGCAAAGATAAGCACACTACTTTCGGCGGCTTGTCTGCGTTGTGTCCCATCAAAGTGTGCTGGCAGTCCTGTTGCAGCAGAAATGCTGTGGCCTCAGACCAGGAATAATTGGAAGCTAATTTACCATGGAAATCTTAATGATATTTGAAATCACAGATGAGTGCTTTAGGGAGATAACAGGAGGAATATTCAGAGCAGGCAGCAGACACATCACCAGTGACTATCATAGTTTTTTTCCTTATGAGCTACAACTGGCCCCTGTCACTCTCTCCTATGCCCAAACTTCTTCCGAAATGACTGATGTAAGTTTTCTAAGCTGAGTTTATTTTCACTGTACATGCATACGGGAAGGGAATTAGGTGGTAGTGAACAACAGGAACACTTCTGTTCTCTACCTTCTGTTCACCGGCTCTGGCCTGTAGTCATTTGTTGACCGAGAAATGGGTACAAATGGCTTTCCTGTTACATTTCATAGACCGACAGGCTTAGAAGGGCCTCAGAAGCTGGGCTGGTACAGAGAAGACTATCTTGCAGTTTAGTTGTTTTTCTTTTCCTCGCCTAACAGCATGCCACAGAGGCAGGTCTTGGACTGCTCAGGGCTGTCCTGAGGAAGAGCAAAATGGAGACCAGGCCCAAGACTTCCTGTTTCCCCCCAGTCCACATAGATCCTTCATCATAATGACTCCACATTAAATCCATGCAGTCTGAAACATCTTTTTCTTCTCAGTTTGCTCAAGTTCCACATCTCAGCATTGGAGGAAGGACAAATAACACTGACATTTGATGTCAAATCTCAAAAAATTGCTTTCAGTAGCCTTTCTACAACACTTAGCTCCTTCTCTGCACTTTTCCTACTCCATGCAAATGTAAATTAGAAACAAGGGCTCCCCTTCACCATACAAGCCCTTCTTTCTCCTTGGGTCTAGTAGAAGAGGCCCAGACGTGAGTTTCTGAGAAATTTTATGCTGCATGTTTCTGTTGTTCTGTTAAGTAGAAGCTAAGATGCTTGAAAAGTATTCACTGGTGATATAGAAGAGCTTACTTGATTTGGCAGTATTGTCAAGTGGTTAGAGCTTAGGCCTTGAACTTGGCCTGCCTGAACTCAAATCTGAGTTCTCCTACTTCCTAGTCACTGACCAGCTATTTCAACTGCCTTGCCTCAGTTTCCTCAGTTTCCTTATTTCTAAAATCAGGATACATAATATTGTCTTGCGGGGTTATTGAGAGTATTGACTTAAATGTGTATAAATCTTGTCAGAGTGCAGAGCACATGATATGTGCTCAATATAATTTTTCTTTTTATCTGAAGTGAGTGCACAGTGCATTTTATTGGGTGTGACAAATGTATGAGCACGGCACATAGGATTGCACAGAAAATGAGGTTCCTCAGTTACTAAATACTAGGAAAAGGTGTGTGTTGAAATTAGAAGGGTGAAGTGAGGGATAGGAGGGTGGTGAATTCAAGAATGAGGCCTGACCTCCAGTGAGCTCGGCCAGATGCATCATAGGGCTGTTGTCACACGTCACAATTGGACCGTTGCCCCAAGTCTGTCTGGAGAAGATACATGACCCACAAAAGGGACACGTGAAAATATTACCCCAGAAATACACCGAAGTCTTCAAATGGTCAGAACCAAATCCAGCAGGACATAATCCACCACAAGGGAAATTCTGCCCAGTCACACAATTTCCAAGAGAAACGCTTGTGCAACAAACACTTGGTTCATTCTCCCACCTAGATTCAACACAGGATCTTGCAACCAGCAAGGGTTTCCTGACAGGGGCAGGAGATTCCACATTTCATCTGCTCTCATCTGTGAAATCATTCTTCCACATGTGGCATTAAGGGTGGTAATGAAGAAAAGGAGGCTTCCTCTTAACCTCCCTAATGGGAGAGACAAGGGTAAATTTTGCCTTAACATTAAAGGTATAAAAAACATATCAAAGACTATCAGGGTAAATTGCTATGTAATGATGCAATATTTTAAGCTACATTTAAGTTTCTTTGCTACTTTAGCTGAGTCAAAAAATTAGAAGAAAATAAAAATAACCCTTACCTTAGCTGTCTTGTCTACACAACTAATGAATACATGGACACCCGTAGTGGTTGCCTTAGCTTTTGCCCACCTACAAACAAGTGATTCATTCATATACTTTTTCTTTTCTTTGGGTGAAGGATGAAGACATCCTCAAACTGTACCTACTGGAATACATGCATTCAGGGACGCCTGGATGGCTCAGTCAGCTAAGCACCGACTTCACCTCAAGTTCATGAGTTCGAGCCCCGCATCGGGCTCTGTGCTGACGGCTCATAGCCTGGAGCCTGCTTTGGATTCTGTGTCTCCCTCTCTCTCTGCCCCTCCCCCCTCATGCTTGTCTCTCTCTCTTTCTCAAAAATAAATTTAAAAAAACTTAAAAATTAAAAAAAATAATATATGCATTCAGACATTTCTAATATTAATGCTAGCTACTAACTACAGCAGGAAAGCACAAAAGACAAATTCTTTATTCGCTCTGTTCATATTTCTACTTTTAAAGCTAATTCTAAACCTACCAAACTACCTTTATTACAAGCCTTTCGAATGCAAAAAATTGTATTCTCCAATGTTACACCAGAGCCCTGCAAACCAAGGCGATCGATTATTTTCAAGTGATAATAATATTACTGCTAAAAATAGGCTTTAATTTGACAAATAATTAGCTTTGCATTCAGAAATGGATAATATAGCACCACACTAAAAGGCGAAAGTGTTCTTTTTTCTTTCCCTGCTGTGGATATTAGGAATATTTCTTTAGTCGTATGAAACAATACACAAATCACTTACTTTATTACTTTTCCAAGACGGGGGGGCTCTCAATTATTGAAATATTCTTAAGCTAAGAATTTGCCTACCTAATTGGTGATTCAGAACTGAATCTATTTTCCTGGATGTTAATGTAGGAGTCCTTCTAAAGACCAAGCTCCTTTTTACCTTTTAATATCCCTCCTGATCCGGTCTCTGACTACCTTTTTCGTCTCCTATCTTACCTTTCTGCTTCTTGTGTTTCCTGCTTTGCCATCTTAGCCTTCTTTTGGGTTCCTGGGACAAGTAATGCCCACTTCTGCCATGAGGCCTATACACATACTCTCTCCCTCTTTCTGAATCAACTGCCTCCATCAAGACCCCCTCGTTGGTGATGGGGAAATCTTCCCTTAGCCTCCAGAACAGGAGTCTTTGTTTTATACCTTTACACAACTTTACGTATCACAGATATTTATTTGTATAATTATTTTATTATCTATCTCCCCTCATAAGTCTGAATGCTTTACGAGAAAATGGATTTTGACTATTTAGCATGCTATTTTAGATGTGGCATCTAACATGGTACTCAATGCACATAAGAGAAACTCAATAAATACTTGTTGAATGAATAAATGCCTTTCATTTGGAGAGAAACTCATCAATAGTCTGGCATTTTTTCAGACAAGGAGCCGACCAATGCCATTCTAGTCATACCAGCCTTAGCAAACACTGAACAGATTACAAATTAATATCTAGTAAGTCCTATGAAGCAATATATCATGTCCACCAATTTCATTTCCCCTGCTAAATGTATCTTTTGTTTAATGATGCAAATTTGATGGGGACATGGGATCAGGGTTCTTAAGTGGCCTATTTCAAGCACTGCACTAATAGCATTAGCTCTTCTGTAGGTTGTTAACTTCTGTAATAATGTTACCGTAAGACAGAATGTAATGTTGAAATGAGCAGAGATGAATCATTTTGTATGTTCTCTGATTCTCGGGCACTATATTGACTCTGGGGAACTCTAAGTGCAAAATACAACAGAGCCTTAAGAAAAGAAAAGGTATTCTACCATCTAAAACTCTCTCTCCAGCCCCGTGGCTCCTAAAGAAACTTCCACAAGTAGTAAACATTGTCAACCCACGATCCGCCATTTTGGGGAGACATGCCTCCTCACACAAAAGCAGAATGTATGAAAAACCTTCATTAAGCTCACCCCACATACACACAAAACTTTCCCGTTGTCTTAAAATAGCTGTCAAACTCCTCTGTACTCTTTTCTCCTACCACAAAATGAGACGCACATCCACTAACCTTATTAAAGGAATATTTCTAAAGTATGAATCAACAGAACTGAGAAATTATATGTATGTGTTATTGTAGAAATGTCTAAAATGATTAAGAAGGAATTTATTTCAGCCTCACAAATCTTTGCAGAGTTCTAACATCGTGGAAAAGTTAGCGGAAATAAAATACTTCATGACATTTCTCAGAAAATAAAAGAGAAGAACATAAATTTCAGAGAAATAAGAAAGTGTCACCAAGAAAAATGTAGAGCAGAAGATTTAAAATAGAACTTCTGAAACTTAAAAACAAACTCTTTGTATGCCTTGGTAACAGTAATGATAATATTCAAAATGATTAATAATAGAGCCAGGACTCAAATAATGTGAGTACCAAGCAAGGCATTCATGGATAATGTCGCGTAATAGTAGAGCCACGATTTAATCTAGGATAGAATGCCTTTTTTTTTTTTTTTAAAGAGGAAAGCCTATTAAGAAAACCAGTCTTGTGTCTTGTCAAAGCGATGGCCCTCTCCTCTTTTTCTTCTCAGCTTTATGTATTGTAAACAATGCAAAAATGAAGCAGCATACTATTAGATTGTTTTCATTTTTCTTTGTTGATTTGTTGTCTCCCCATGGCTAATACATAATTTAATTCAAGCCTTCACCTAGACATAATTGTTAAGGTATGCTTTTCCAAATATATAGTTTTGGTTCCTTGGATGTCTGAATCAAATACCCTGACAACATTCTTAGGAAACTTAGTCATAGGTTTGAAATTCTGACCGACAGTTCAAATCAGGCAGGTAAGCCATGACCTGTCTGCCCATATTTACCCAGGACGGCAGAATCATCATCAATCACAGAGGATTATCTATTTTCTTAAAACAAGTTCTGCAAGCTAGAATATGCCATGTGTAAAGATTCACATGGATTTTAGCACTCCCAAACCTTGGATGTAGATTGTTGATCAGTCTTACTTTATACCTGAAGTAAATTTTCTCTCATCACAATTAAACTCCTCCTAAAGGCAGGGAGAGGCCTTGATTTCCAGTTTAAGAGCTGGCCTCTCTTCTTGGCAAAGTATCTCTCTTTCTCTCTCTCTCTCTCTCTCTCTCTCTCTCTTTAAATTTTATTTGAGAGAAAGAGAGAGAGAGTTCAAGTGAGGAAGAAGCGGCAGGGGTGGGGAGGGAGGGAAGACAGAGAGAAAGAGAAGGAGAGAATCCCAAGCAGGCTCCATGCTCAGTGCAGAGACCTATGCAGGGTTCAATCCCAGAACACTGGGATCACGACCTGAGCCAAAGTGAAGAGCTAGATGCTCAACCGACTCAGCGACCCAGGCACCCCTTGGCAAAATCCCTTTATCCTTGGTGAGAAGTTCTTGATGAACTAACTTGTATGTTTAGAGCTCTTGGAAAAAGAGGAAAAGAGCATTTAAATGGTTAGAAGGAAATCCTTTGCCTTGAAATGACAGAGATGGTAACTCAAATATACAAGAAGAAATTAAGAACCAGAAATATATGTAAATATGAAACACTTTAAAAGCATGTTTTTTCACGTTTCTTCCCTTAACTTCTTTAAAAGACATAAGATTATATGAAGCAATAAGTATAACACTGTATTGTTAGATTGATAATAATAGATGTGATAAATATAACAATAATGGCACAAAGAAGGAGAAAAGAATAGAGCTACCCTGCAGTAAAGTTTCTGTATTTTCCCAAAATTACGTTTAAAAATAAAAAATAAAACTAAAAGTTAGTTCTTCGAAAAGTTCAATAAGATTGACAGATCCTAACTAGACTAACCAATAAGAAGTGGGTAGATAGAGGACACCAGCTACCAAATTCAGGTCATAGAAGAAATTAAAAGGTAAATTCAAACAGATTTTGTATCGAAATAAAATAAAAACACAATATACCAAAATTTCTGGCATGCAGCTAAAGCAGTACTTACAGAGAGATTTACAGATTTTAAAGGCATATATCAGAAAAGAAGAAAATGCTCAAATCGATAATATATGCTTCTACTTTAAGAGCCAAGTAAAAGAAGAGCAAATTAAACCCAAAGTAAACAGAAGAAAGAAAATAATAAAGGTTAAAACAGAAGTCAACAAAATAGAAAATAAAAACAAGAGGAAAAAAGCAAACTTGATCTTTCAAAAGATCAACAAAATTGACATCTTTAATTGAAACAAGGGAAAAAAGAGAGAAAATACGAGTTATGCAATTTAGGAATGAAAGAAGACACGTCACTACCAATGCTATAGAAACTGAAAAGATCATGAAGTAAATTATAAATGGCTACACCAAAAAATAAAACAAATGAGCTGACAACTTCCTAGAAATAATGAGCAACATGTTAAATAGACAGTACACAAAAAATAAACAAACAGCCCATACACATGTGAAAATGTTTACTTTCATTAGTTATTTGGGAAATACAAATTAATTAAAATACAAATTATTAAAAACACAATTAAAACCATGACGAGATAGAACAGCTACTAGAATGGCTCTAATCAGAAAGGGAGATAGTCCAAAGTTAGACAAAGATGTGGAGAAAGTGGAACCTTTATTTATTGCTAGTGGAAAGGTAAAATATGATAGAGCCACTTTCTAAAACATTTTGGCAATTTCTTGTGAAGTTAAGTATAAACTTACCATATGACCCAGCAATTTCACTCTTTGGAGCCCATCCAAGAGTAATAAAAACATATGTTCACACAAATAGTTGTAAATGAATGTTTATAGCAGTATTACTCACAATAACCAAAACTGGAAACTATCCAAATGTCCACCAAATGATGAATAAATAGAAGTGGCAGATCCATACAATGGAATACTATTCAGCAATTTAAAAAGCCACAAAGTACTGATACATGCTATAGCTTAGATTGATGCCTAAACACAGTAATAACTAAAAGAGACCTGATCTAAAAGAATGCATCTTATTTGATTTCATTTACATGAAATATCCATAAATGGTAAATTTGAAGAGAAAGAAAGCATGTTAATAATTTCCTAGGTCAGGGGTGGAATAGAGGATTTTCTGAAAACGGTCAAGAGAAGACATTTTGAAGTACTAAAAATGTTCCAGAACTAGATTGTGATGATATCACAGCAAATTTACACACACACACACACATACACACACACACACACACACACACACACACACCACTGAATTGAACATTTACGATGGGGTAAATTGTATAGCATATAAATTTTCTCTCAATAAAGCTATGTTTGTTTTAATGGCTAATAAATAATATGTAAAAAGAACACAAATGGCTCTGTTTGGATGAAAATGCCTGATTTCTTTATAAAGAATTATATATCAAATGTGTAATGACATACAGTTTTTATAACTCAGGTTACTAAGATTAAAAAGTTTATAACACACCCAAGTGATAATGATATGGAGAACAGGCAGTCTTATTTACGGCTGGGAGGAATATTAATTTGGTATATCCTCTATGGGGAGCGATTTTGCTTTATCTATCAAAATTGAAAATTACATGTTCCTTGACTCAGTAATTACGTTCCTACTCCCACTGATGCCAAGTGATGAATTTACATTGTATTTGCTACAAGCAAGAGATTGCAAACAATTCAAAAGTCCATCAATAGAAGACTAAGATAAATTGTAATCGAACAAATGAGTGGAATCTAATGCAGCTGGAGATATAAACAGCTCTATTTGACCTATTGGGAAAAGATCTGCACTCTCTAGTGCTAAAAAGTAAAAGCAGAACAATGTGTATACTGTATGTCACCATTGGGAGTATGAGCAAATACAGTAATACATAGTAAAACATGAAAGGTATGTTCTGTGCTTTGTTGCTTTCTGGGAATAGAGGTGTATGGTATTGGCACAAAAAAAATAAAACTGTATGACATTAGCACAAAAACAGACTCATAGACCAATGGAAGAGAACAGAGAACCCAGAACTGAACCCACAAATGTATGGCCAATTAATCCTTGACAAAGCAGGAAAGAGTATCCAATGAAAAAAAGACACTGTCTTTAGCAAATGGTGCTGGGAGAACTGGACAGCAACATGCAGAAGAATGAAACTAGACCACTTTCTTACACCATACACAAAAATAAACTCAAAATAGATGAAAGACCTAAATGTGAAACAGAAAACCATCGAAACCCTAGAGGAGAAAACAGGAAACAACCTCTTTGACCTCAGCTGCAGCAACTTGTTACTCGACATGTCTCTGAAGGCGGGGGAAACAGAAGCAAAAATGAACTGTTGGGACCTCATCAAGATAAAAAGCTTCTGCACAGTGAAGGAAACAATCAACAAAGCTAAAACGCAACCAATGGAATGGGAGAAGATATTTGCAAATGACATATCAGATAAACGGTTAGTATCCAAAATATATAAAGAACTTATCAAACTCAACACCCAAAAAACAAATAATTCAGTGAAGAAATGGGCAGAAGACATGAATAGATACTTTTCCAAAGAAGACACCCAGATGGCCAATAAACACCTGGAAAGATGCTTAACATCACTCATCATCAGGGAAATACGAATGAAAACCACACTGAGATACCAGCTCATATGAGTCAGAGACGCTAAAATGAACAACTCAAGAAACAACAGATGTTGGCGAGGATGTGGAGAAATGGGAACCCTCTTGCACTGTTGGTGGGAATGCAAACTGGTACAGCAGTCTGGAAAAGTGTGGACGTTCCTCAAAAAATTAAAAATAGAATTACCCTACGGCCCAGCAATCTCACTACTAGGAATTTATTCAAAGGATACAGGAGTGCTAATTCATAGGGGCACATGTACCCCAATGTCTATAGTAGCACTTTCAACAATAGCCAAATTATTGAAAGATCCCAAATGTCTATCAACTGATGAATGGATAAAGAAGATGTGGTTTATACATATATATATATATATATATATATATATATATATATATATATATATATACATACAATGGAATACTACTTGGCAATGAGAAAGAATGAAATCCTGTCATTTGCAACAATGGAACTGGAGGGTATTATGCTAAGTGAAATAAGTCAGTCAGAGAAAGACAGATACCATGTTTTCACTCATATGTGGAATTTGAGAAACTTAACAGAAGACCATGGGAGAAGGGAAGGGGCAAAAAAATAGTTTCAAACAGAGAGGGAGGCAAACCATTAGAGATTGTAAATACAGAGAACAAACTGAGGGCTTATGGGGAGTGAGGGGAGAAGGGGAAAATGGGTGATGGGCATTGAGAAGGGCACTTGTTGGAATGAGCACTGGGTGCTGTATGTAAGCGATGAATCATGGGAATCTACTCCCGAAGCCAAGAGCACACTGTGTACACTGTATGTTAGCTAACTTGACAATAAGCTATGTTTTAAAAAACAAAAAGAGGGCTTTGAATAAGCATGAGAGGGTTATGAAGAGAGAGTACTGGGCTCATACTAAATGAAATGATCTTCCCATCCGATTATAAATCTAAAACATTGAGACATTCATTAATATAATGGTGACAAATTCTTACCTATCACTACCACATTAACTACAAATTTGACTTTAAAATGCTTATATTCGGGAGAAATTTCTATTTAATTATGGAATGTTAGTTAATTTGAAGTTGATTTTTTGCAAAGTATAAACTGCTTTTAAAAAATTAAGCATGGCATTTTAAAGTAAATTTCTTTTCAAATTAAGGATTTATTCCTATAATCTATGATTTTAAAAAATCAGTCAACTCAGAGTATTATTTGAAAATGCTGGAAGTTTAGACAATAATTATACTAAAGACTAAAAATGAGTCTTTGACACAAGCTTTGAGAGCAGAAATAAATGACTAACAGTAATTCAGCATACTGGAAGCAAGGATTTCCTCCTGGATAATCTTATATACACATATGTTCCTTTCCAAACTTTATTACACATAAATATTTCAAGGTCTCGTAAGCTTTTTATGGTTGTCCTTTCTTTCTTTTTTTTTTTAAATTTTTTTTTATTTATTTTTTGAGAGAGAGAGAGAGAATGCAAGTAAGGGAGGGGCAGAGAGAGAGGGAGACACAGAATCTGAAGCAGGCTCCAGACCCTGAGCTGTCAGCACAGAGCCCGATACGGGGCTTGAACTCACAGACCGCGAGATCGTGACCTGAGCCAAAGTCGGACGCTTCACCAACTGAACCACCCAGGCCCCGGTTGTCCTTTCTTTCTTGCCCAGAATGTTTTACTTTGCTATCCATGCTGCCCCTCCAATCAACTTTATTTCTTGTAACTTGAAACTTTTGATTAGCTTCACAAAACCTCCAACACTGCAATACTAACAAGCTGAAGAATGGGAGAGAAAATAAAATGCCGAAGCTCATACAGCGTAGCTGGGAAGAAAAGCTGTTATCACCATCTCTCAAAAGGGCCTTCTCTACTGCAGAAGGTCCCCACTGTCTCCTAAAGATCGAAGACTAACCATTGGTTCCGGGCCTGTTTTTCTCCTTTAAATACAGCCAAATTCACATAGAATTTTCTCCCATGCCATTTAGCAAACACTAGTCAAGGGTCTACATGCCAGAGTTAGTCTACTTAGCATTAAAGATGGGAAAACAAGTAAGTTCCAGTCCCCACTTGCCAGGGACCGAGGGTCCAACAGGGAAGTCGAACATGTACACACATAATTATAATAAATTGCTATTTGGGCAGTAACAGAAATGTGCACACGGTAGAGGGCATGCAAATAAGGTGATGAATTCTGGACGCGGCAGAAGGTGCTTGCATAGGACTGATGATGTGTGAACAGGTTTTGAAAGATGAGTAGAAATATGTTAGGTGCTCGATGCGGAAAAGCACTTGTTGCTGGCAGCAAGCCGGAAGCTGTGAAGGAGTATGACGTGTCAAGGGAAATGCCGAATAGCGACGCACTGAAGGAAAATAAACCTGCAGTGTAGGAAATAACTACGGCAGGCAGGGAAATGGGGGTTAACCCCCTAGTAGGTCCACCATCCTACTTTCTCCTCACTTACCTATGAAGCTGTGTGTTTCAGAGCCAGGAGAAGTTTACAGAACTTGGGGAAATTCAGATGTCATATTCATAGGTAGTTTAGAGGCTATAAATTAATATACCAACATCCCTTGCAGTGTCGCCTGCTGTGGCAAAGGGTGAAAACAATCTAGATGTTCACAATTCGGGGCCTGATTAAATAAATCATGATAGCTTCATAAAATCCAGGAGCATGAAGTTACTTTTTAAAATAAGGCTGTATTACATGTACTCAAAAGGATCTTACTCCGGTATGTAATACTCAGTGGAAAAACAAAAAACAAGGCACTGACCAGGCATATCCTGCCTTTAAGTGGTATTTGAAAATATATACACATTACTAGACTATGATCTGTTAAGGATGTAATAGTATCAGCTTTTTTAAAAAAACGGCGCTCTATTCTATTCCATTGGTCTATGTGTCTGTTCTTGTGCCAATACCATGCTGTCTTGATGACTACCGCTTTGTAGTAGAGGTTAAAATCTGGGATTGTGATGCCTCCCGCTTTGGTTTTATTCTTCAGAATTACTTTGGCTATTGGGGGTCTTTTGTGGTTCCATACAAATTTTAGGATTGTTTGCTCTAGCTTTGAGAAGTATGCTGGTGCAATTTTGATTGGGATTGCATTGAATGTGTAGATTGCTTTGGGTAGTATTGCCATTTTAACGATATTTATTCTTCCGATCCATGAGCATGGGATGTTTTTCCATTTCCTTGTGTCTTCCTCAATTTCCTTCATAAGTTTTTTATAGTTTTCAGTGTAGAGGTCTTTTACATCTTTGGTTAGGTTTATTCCTAGGTATTTGATGGTTTTTGGTGCAATTGTGAATGGGATTCGCTTCTTTATTTCTCTTTCTATTGCTTCATTGTTGGTGTAAAGGAAAGCAACCGATTTCTGTACGTTGATTTTGTATCCTGCAACTTTGCCACTTGGTCTGCTTCCATGATTTGGCTATTGTCGAAAGTGCTGCTATGAACATTGAGGTAACGTGCCCCTATGCATCAGCATTCCTGTGTCTCTTGGGTAGATTCCTAGCAGTGCTATTGCTGGGTCATAGAGTAGCTCTATTTTCATTTTTTTGAGGAACCTCCACACCGTTTTCCAGAGTGGCTGCATCAGTTTGCATTCCCACCAACAGTGTAGGAGGGTGCCTGCTTCTCCACATCCCCGCCAGCATCTATAGTTTCCTGATTTATTCATTTTAGCCACTCGAATCGGTGTAAGGTGGTATCTCAGTGTGGTTTTGATTTGTGTTTCCCTGATGATGAGTGACTTTGAGCATCATTTCATGTGTCTGTTGGCCATCTGAATGTCCTCTTTGGAGAAGTGTCTATTCATATCTTCATACTGACGAATGGATAAAGAAGTTGTGGCACATATATACAATGGACTACTACATGGAAATGAGAAAAAATGAAATCTGGCCATGTGTAGCAACATGGATGGAACTGGAGGGTATTATGTTAAGTGAAATAAGTCAGTCAGAAAAAGACAGATACCATATGTTTCCATGAATAGGTGGACTTTGTGAGACTAAGCAAAGACCAGGGGGAGGGGAAGAGGGGAAAGGAAAAAAAGACACAGAGAGGGAGGGAGATAAAACATAAGAGACTCTCAAAGACTAAGAACAATCTGAGGGTGAGGGAGGTGAGGGAGGTGAGGGAGAGGGAGAGGGGGTAACGGACATTAAAGAGGGCACGTGTTGGGATGAACACTGGGTGTTATATGTAAACCAATTTGAAAATAAACTATTATAATAAAAAAAAATAAATAAATAAAATTAAAATTAAAATTAAAAAAACGGCACAAGAATCCACTCTCTCCCCCCATTCCCTTTCTTTCATCTGTGGAAATGAACAAGATAATATGAACCAGGACAGTGGGAGGAGAAGAGATAATGCAGTTAAGAATTCATACTCAATTATAGATTGTCCCACAGAATTAAATATGGTCAACAAAAATATTCCATGTAACACTTCGGTTAGAATTTGTACCAGCACACTGTTCTTTCAATCAACAAATAAAATCTTATTTTTACTTCCTCCGGGTATACGCACAATTGTGGTGACGTTGGGGCAAGGGGCAGGGGTTAGGGGAACGTCAGGCTGGAAGACTGTGTGTCTACTGGAACATGGAGGCTCAGTCTTCCAAATAGAACAGTCTGACATTAGGGAAGCAAGTAGTTCCATTTAACAAAAGCCTGATGCCAAAGGAGAACAAAATTAGTACTGTGGACATTTTTATAAATGCCATAAGATTCTGCTGTACTGCGGATGTAGACTGTGTTACAATTATTTCTGTCTTGGCTGGTGTCGTTTTGAATTTTGTGCTAGCAAAACATCCGAAAATTTGGTATCTGTCTTGTACCAAAAAGCTTGAGTCCACTGTGTAACATCATCATCCTAGATCTCAACGCTAACACTTTTAGACATTTGACCTATTCTAAATTAATCATGAATCTAACTGTACATATCCATGGAAATAAGCTGAATTTAAGGAGAAAAAAAAAATGTCTTCTGGGCACAAGGGCAGGACCTGACCACATAATAGCCAGAAGTAATTTGCAAGTGCACCAAGTTCAATGTCCAGAGCTCTGCAATCTGCTGCGAAGGAACCAAGAAAAGAAATATACTGTGCCCATCTCACTATACGCCACTTCATAAAACACTGTTGTAAATGCTATAAAGAGTTATGGGCCTAAACGGCCTGGTCAGTTCCACCTATGCACTTGGAAGCTGGAGAGCTGAGCTCGACAGAGATGTGTCGAGGAGGGGCGGTAACCAAGGACACGCCCTCTGCCTTGGCCTGACGAGGCTCTTCCCAGGGCCGTTGGGATGCCAGCTGCATATGCCTTCTCTTCAGCAGCAAGCTGCAGGTAAAGTTCCTCATTCTATAGAAATCCGAGGTGCTAATGACCTCACTCTTCTTGATGAGTGACTTTCATTTCCAAGTTTCAGGGAACATATGGAATTTTCCCTGCTTTAACTCCTTTAAGTAACAGTTCCTGCCTGTGGCGCCTGGGTAGCTTAGTCGGTTGAGTGTCCAACTTCAGCTCAGGTCATGATCTCATGGTTTGTGAGTTCAAGCCCCACTCTGGGCTCTGTACTGACAGCTCAGAGCCTGGTGCCTGCTTTGGATTCTGTGTCTTCCTCTCTCTTTCTCTCTGCCCCTTCCCCTGCATGCACACTGTATCTCTTTCAAAAGTAAATAAACATTAAAAACAAAACCAGTTCCTGCCCTGGTGGACTCCAGTATCCAGAAGGAGCCTAAACGCCACTCGTTTGTCTATTTGTGCCTCCCTCCTGCTAACAGATTCCTCACCCTCAGCCCTCAGTTCACTCTCTGAACCAATTTCTGTTCCAGTCCTTAGCTTGAAGACCCAACTGGCTGCCTCCCAGAAGTCTAGTTCTTATCTTTCCTGAGGTTAGGTGTGATCAAAACTAGGAAATGGCAGGGCCTTTGCGTGACTCTCAGGCCATACACACTTGAATCTTTGAATCTCCCCCTGCAGCTGATCTTTTTATACTTGTTCAATACTGTAGGCCATACAAGGACATGAAAGATCATTATACCTTGGGCTTCTACTTTGCTGTTTAAGCTTTAAACTTGCGATCATCCTCATATCTCAGCCCAAACTGTTTATGAAGACAAACTTGGAACACAAAGGGGGGCTTTAGGTGACTCTCTCTGATTAAGGTCCCTGGAAAGCAGTCTCTGAGACAAACACTAGCATGTAGGGGGTTTATTACAGAAAGCTTTTGGAATCAGCACCTGGGGAAGGGGAAGGAAGGCACAGGATTGGACAGTGGGAGACGCTGGGCTATGATGCAATCCCAGCAAAGGACTCAGTCAACTCAACCTGGTAGGAACTCTGGAACCGGAAGAGTCCCTGAGAGTTGTTCTGAGTTGGGGCGAGTGGACAGAGCCTTCACACTCCTGCCCCTGTCAGTCACTGAAGAGGACCGACAGGGGAAGGATATCTGAGCAGTACTAACAGCAGCTCAGCTGCGGGAAGAAGTCCTTTATTACCAAAGGGAAGGCTGAGCAGCAGTATGGCGTCTCAAATGAGCCATTCGGGACCATCCCTTTCCCCGCAGCTCTCCCATCTATCTCACTTGTTTCCTAACTCTGTTGCTTTGTCTCTTCTGGTTACAGACTTTCATATGTGCCTCTGCACCCTTCAAGTCTGGCAAGTCTCCACCGACCGCCAGCCCACCCACATCCTGCCTTTGGCTTCTTGGACCTTGGCACCCTGGCCTAGTGGCTTTGCTCACCACCTCAGCTTTGCCATCCCGGGGTCCTTTTCCTTTCTCGGGACCACAGAATACCCTCCTGCCAAAAGAGAAATTAGGTTGTGGATTCTGTGGATCATCTAAGTCAAAGTGTGGAAAGTAAAATACCTCCTCCACTGAGGAAACAATTCTTTCAGTCACTGAAAATAGGTTACTTCTCTCACTATATTTGGGGTTAGGTAGAGTAAGGAAGGCAGGAAAAGATCACTTAGAGATTATTAAGGTTCTTGGTACATAGCTCACACCAAGAGACCTACAGTTGGGGGGTTCTGAATATCAAATATCCCAAGAGCAAAGCATAACTTGGGGACAATCTTGAAAATCTGAAAGATATATTATAGAGGATGATTAACCAAAGAGAGAGAATTTGCTGCAAGCACAGGCAAAGAAATCCTCCAGAAATGTATCTTTTCTCTTGAAAGGTCACCTGCCACTCTCTGTTACTATTTATTGTCAATTTACCAAGATAGGTTCAATGTTTCAGCAACTATAATCTCTAGGAAAATGATATGGCCGCAGTTAGTGATGCGGCCCCCATCACTAGTTAGAAAGGGATGTAAACGTGGCTCTGTTGGGTTCAACACAGCACCAGTCTAGAAGTCAAAGATGAACTACTATTATTAAGACTTAATTGTAAATCCAGGAGACAAAGTTACTCATTAAAATGCAGTAAACTGGAGGCATTTTGTGTAATAGCAGACGCTTTACAGGCAGCATTAACGCTGTACTATTAGGGCAAGTCCAAGCACTCATGATCATGGTGATAATTTTAAATCGTTCTAAAAAAATTTTAGTTATGCTTTTTAACAGAGATTAAAAAAAAAAACAGAATGTTTTGTTTTTAATCCCCATTTGCAGGGGTTTAAAGCAAAGAAAATTTAAAACAAGAGACAACTCTATTTTTTTTTATTTTTTAAAATGTTTACTCATTTTTTTGAGATAGAGACAGAGTGTGAGTGGGGGAGAGGCAGAGATAGAGGGAGACACAGAATCCGAAGCAGGCTCCAGGCTCTGAGCTGTCAGCATAGAGCCAGACGCGGGGCTCGAACTCACGAACTGTGAGATCATGACCTGAGCTGAAGAAGAGACCACTCTTAAAGGACAACTGGAAAACTGAATTTTGGGTGGAGGCTAAGTAAAGTTTCCTGGGGTGTGAGCCAAAATGTGTGCCACTTACTAGATGGATAGCAGTCTAGTGCTCCCAAAGGAGATTCACTCTGAAGGCAGAAAGGGTGTGGAACCCAGTCCTACTGCAGGTAAGATGGAAGAGAGCTCACATGTTGGGAGCCATTTTGGGCTCACAGGTTGAGAAACCTCTGTGTGGAAAGGGCGGTTGAGGCAAAACTCCTGCCAGCCAAGAAATAACGCCCCAATACCACTGTTGGGAGCCATCTTGAGCTCACAGGTAGAGAAACCTCCCTGTGTGGAAAAGGCAGTAGAAGCAAAGCACCTGCCAGCCAAGAAATAGGCCAAGAAATAACGCCCCAATACCACTGTTGGAGCCATCGTAGGCTCACAGGTTGAGACACCTCCCTGTGTGGAAAAGGCAGAGTTCCTGCTGGCCAAAAAGGGCCCCAATACCACCTCCTTCGAATTACCTTTCAGGCTGGATTTCTTGAGCAGCTCTTGTTGACCTCAAGGGAGGTGATACTCTTTTGTTTTATGACATTCAAGTAAAAAAAGGGAACTTGGAATGCGATGCATTGAGACTATGTAAATGTACTCATTGAGAGTTCCACCCCTGCCATTGTAGTTGGAAGTATAGCCCTCAAAGCAACGCCTGATTTCTCCTGTTTACAGATATTTAACATTAAAGCCTCAAGAAACACCCTGTTCTCTTCCCCCCACCTAAATTTATATGTTAATTAACCTAAAACCAACATACGGGATTGAGGAAGTTGCTGCCTTGCTGGTAAAAACGCATTATTGTTAAAGAGATTAAACTATGGAATGTCACTCTTTGATGTAATGTCATTTACTACCTTTAAAAGTAAAGACACTGAGACCAGCAGGGCGGAGATGCCAGAGCTGCCAGGGCTGCCTGCTTGGTGATCAGACTACATCTCTCTCATGGCTCTCTCATTTCCTGTCACCTGACCGTCCATCCTTCCGGGACCCCCTAGATTCGCCGGAACTGGACCCCAGCACTCACGTGTGACAAAGAAGATGAGAAATATGGATGGTCTGCACTTTCTGGACAGGAATCAATAGCCACACCTGGCTCATAAAGCAGGCTTCTGAAATTTGGTGGGAAATGGTGTGACCAGGGATGAGAAGTATCCCCTGATTTACAAACCCCATTCTTCATTCTCAAATTTACTCTCTGCTCAGATGCTTTTCCATGGTCTCCTGGGTCATTGCTCTCCCTCAGGGAAGCTCCCCTTCCCACCTCCAGCAAGGAGAATGCCCCTTAGGGTTACTGATTCTGCAAAGGTACTATTTGAATTGCTTTAATCTGCACTGATTTTCCAGCGCTAACAGATGCCTCTCCAGAGTACACATCTACACTGGCAACTATAGGCTCTCAAGCCGGAAAACGTACTGTTTCTCCTATTCACAGGACTACTTTCTATTACCCTTTTGAATCAATACTCTGATTGCAATCCCACTGCCACGATCACAGTTCAGGCTGCTACCAGCTTTTGTTGGAATTAATGCTCAGCCTCCATCCCTGGTGAAAATTCTTTACGGCTTTCCCAATGCCTTCTAAATAAAATCCAAACTCATTTATAGGACATGAGAGGCTTTCCCTTGAGTCTGTGTTATAACTGTGCACTTACATGTCGGTTTTACCATTTACTTGTGAATTTCCTGGGAAAAATGGCCATGCCCTTATTCCTTTTAATCTTAAGGCCCTAGCTCCTGGAACACTCAGTGGCAGCCTGAATTCCCACCCACAGAACAACTGGCAATCAGCCCAAGGTTCTCTGAATCCATGGGTAAGGTGCTGAGCCTTCGGGTATAACATGTACACTTTAGCCTCCGGAGAGACAGCAAGTTACTTAACCTCACTGTAAAAATGTCACGGCATTTACCTACCTTACAGGCTTCTTGTGAGGATGGAATGGGATCATGTGTGTAACGGGCCTGGCCACTGCTGGCACATGGTATTTATTCAGTCACTGTTTATATAGTCCATCTGCTTCCTTCTCTTGGCCCCGGTTTATAACCTGTAAAATTAAATTTTAAACTAGGTGATTTGTAATGTCCCTTCTATCTCATAATGAGAGATTTTAGCACACGATTATCAGCCATTGATAGGAAAAGAACGAAAATCAGTAAAGATAGAGAAAAGCTGGACAACACAACAAAGTATACATAAATGCTGTGAAGTGTTAGGTGACCGGAGTGCCATACACGGAATACCGCACCCAACACCCACAGAGTATATATTCAAGTGCACGTGAAATGCCATACACAGAATACCGCACCCAACACCCGCAGAGTATATATTCAAGTGCATGTGAAAAGCGTTATCAAAACTAACCCTATGTTGGGCTACAAAACAGTATTATATAGAGCAACAGAAACTTTCGGTTTCTGAAAGAAATATGGCCACATGCAGCAAGACAGATGAGTCTTTTAGACATTAAGCTGATGGGGGGAAAAGCCAGAGGGACACCTGGGTGGCTCAGTCAGTTAAGCATTTGACTGACTCAGGTCAAGATCTCACGGTTTGTGAGTTTGAGCCCCGCATCAGGCTCTGTGCTGACAGCTCAGAGCCTGGAGCCTGCTTCGGATTCTGTGTCTCCCTCTCTCTCTGCTCCTCCCCTGCTCGCACTCTGTCTCTCCTTCTTTCAAAAATAAACAGTAAAAACATTTTTAAAAAACTAGATATTTATATAAAGCTTAAAAAAACAAAGAAAATATGCTCTCAGCATTAGAGGTCAGGATCATGGTTATTGGGAAAAGAGGGCAGTGAGGAAGATTTCTGGGGTTCTATTTCTTGATCTGGATAGTGGTTAAATGGGTATGTTCACTTTGCATTAATTCATCAAAGGCTACACTGATGATGATGCATTAGTAAAAGTTTATCAATGATGCCAAAAAGCAAAAAGAGTGCGGCTAGCATGCCTAGCTAGAAAGTAGTGACCCTGAGATCTGAATTAGGTGTGCAGGGCCTCACCCTCCTCAAGGCGTCTAGAAGGGCCTTTGCGTCTCGGTGGGCAGCGAGTTCTGCTGTTTGTTCCTCAGCCCTATACATTTTCTGAAAGCTCTTCAGCTTTGGAGGCTCTCCTCCGCTGCTGTAGAAAGCACCTGCCTCGAGGGGAAAGGAGGCATCAGCTGGGGATTCATGTCCCTATGCCCCCTTTCAACTCTGGATTTTGTCTCTTTATGACTTCTCTGAAAAGGAACGGACTTGGTGACTACCTGTTTTTTTACTTCCAATAAATTATTTTGTCAATATTTCATCTAGTCTGAAGGCTTCTGCAACAAGGTTTCTTACCATCACAAGAAGTGACAAGAAAATGTACTCCATCTTTCTCACCCAGAGTGATTTCACCATTTATTTTATACATTACTCAACAGATACTCGTTGGACACCATGTACAATATAGGCACAATTCTAGAATAGATTCAGTGGTGAATAAGACCAAAAGATACAACCCTTATGGTATTGGCATCAACAAAATTAAAATAACAATTGCATCTTCTCCACTGAGATTACATTAGACAATGTACCACAGGACTTAATGTTTGGTACACAGGAAATGTGAAATATATTTTAGTCATTACTTGTGCCTTTTATAACTTAGACGTCTTCATCAGTGTTCCCAGTTTGAGAGGAGAAAACTGGACTCCATTTTAATCATCTGCTGTACCTTAGCACAAAATAAAAGGAAAGAGAGGAAAGAGGAAGGTAGTTTTAATTCGGATCATTTGGAGTACATAAATGGTCAAAGCAATAAGACATCCTAATTCTACTCAAAACAAATGATCCAGCCAAAAGGCTGTAAAGACCCTTCTCCCTACCTCCCTGCAACTCTGCAGAAATCATGGAAGGCTCAGCTATGTCTCTGGTCTCATCGGGTGTAGGGCCACTTAATGATGACAAATTGGGAAACCCAGTGGGGTCGTCCCTCCAGAACCTCCGGTTGTGAATTACATAAACGTGTTGCTCTACAGGGGCGATGCTCTGACTCGCCTTTATTAGATCACGGCTCTTACTCTTGTATTACCTCAACCTCTACTGCTTGCACTTTCTTAGCAGCCAGCCTGACCCCAGGGCACCTTTGTTTTATGTTAAAAAATAACTTTGCAAAGCTGGAGTGTGTGGCCATGTAAACCCTAGGATTATCACTGCTAGAATTCAAAAGGGCTTTCCTGGCCTGCCTGCATGGCCTGCTGTTACATGGCGAGAACACAGTGCTGGGGCTTCCCTTATAGAAGCTGCCGCGTGTCCCCATGAGGAAACGTGTCAGAACAGAGGTTTTTGCAGGCTAAAAATACACGACGAGATTTCAAAATAGCGGTCGGAAAGCTTTCCAAGGCAACCTGTTTTGTCCACTTGGTTCCCCTAGGAAAAGAACATTCAGGCCTGTGATTCTTCCCTCACTGAATTGGGATCAAATGTCTGAGCTCTGAAATACACTACTAGCATAATAAGGTTAAAGAAACACCTTGAGAATTATCTACCAGACATTAGTGAGCAGTTTTCCAAAATTATATACTGCAAGTGCTCTAGACAGAACAGCAAATTTGCATTCATTTCCTCTATATTTGTAAATGGTCTCTGTTCAACCAACATCCATTACTCAACACATCATGGAGCCAAAAAGACCTAATTACGGTCTGCTGCTTCTCCAGAGAAAGATTTCCCGTGAAAGCCAAAACAATAACAAGAAAACACTAAAAAGGAAGACTGGAAAAGTTCATATTCTTTTAGATCATATACAATCTGAGAAAATTCCCTGCTGTCATTACAAGTGATACACTGCCGTGCTAAAAATATCTGTTTGGGATGATGAATGTTACTTGTCACGATCTGATTTGAGAGGCGACAGAATGGACCACGTTCAGATGTCCAACACTGCGAGACTATAAGAGTCCCAGGGTGGATCCGGGATTCTGGGAGGTTAATTGAGGCAAACAGGCAGAGGACAAGGCCAGTGGGGTCCCATACCTCTGCAAGCTCTCTGACAGCAAGGACTGGGCCCTGACCATGCTGCATCCCTGACATGGGTACAATGCTCAGCCTAGGGCCAGTAACGCATGGTTTTTGAACAAACAATTAGTGAGTGGTGGTGAGGATGAGTGCCTGGGAAATAGCCAGAATATAATAAAGCAAACTTTCTCAACAGAAACACTGTGCAAAAAACAATACAAAACAAAACAAACCACTGTTTTCATTTACATTATACACACGACTCTCTGAAATATGACAATACTACCTCTGACAATGGCTGATACCAGATGTGGGTTTTTATCCCCCACCCCAAGCAGTTCTGTGATACCAGCTGGATGTCCTACAACTGAACTCAAGTCTGACATTGTCCTAGAGACAGCATCAAATCCCACAGGTTAAAGTTTTGGTCCTCCAGGATTGCCCCTTCCCCACTGCAGAGGCTAGTTTCAAGTGCAGGCTATTACCGGTGCTTCTGAGCAAAGGGCCACAGGTCAGAGGTCACCGTGACTCTCTCCTCTGGTTTCATTGCTTTGCTAGAGTGGCTCACAGAGCTTAGGAAAATAGTTTACTTACAAAATTACTTGTTTGTAATAAAGGGAAAAACAAAGAAGAGCCAAATGGAAGAAATTCACAGGACAAGGTATGTAGGAAGGGACATGGGGTTTCCATGCTTTCTGAGGTGACACTTTCCCTGCATCTCCACATTTGCCAAGGAAGTTCTCCAAATCCGACCTTTGGGGTTTTTATGGAAGCTTCCTTAAGTAGGCAGCCATTGATCAAATCATTGTCACTGGTGAGTGAACTCAGTCTCCAGCCCTCTCCTCTCCCTTGAGGCCAGAGATGGGGCTGAAAGTTCCAACCTTCTAAACACATGGATGGTTTCACTGGTAACCAGCCCCCATTCTTAAGTTACCTAGGTAGGGGAGGTCCAAAAGTTACCTCATTAACATAACGAACCCTGCCTGCTCTTAGCACTTAGGAAATTCTAAAACCTCTGTGCTAGGAAGTGGGAGGAAGACCAAATATATATTTCTTATTATAAATCGCTGTATCAGTCACTATTAACATTTGGCTGGATACTCTTTGTCGTAGAGAGCTCTACTGTGCATTGTAGAATGTTTTGTAGCACACGCGGACTGTGCCCACCTATACCAATCAAAAATGACAGTCAAAAATGTCTCCAGATATTGTCAAATGTCCCTTAGGGGGCAAACTTACCCTCAGTCTGAGAACCATTGGATATAAAGAACAGGGTGTAATATCTAGGGAGATCCTCAGAATCAGAGGTTTAATAGCACGAACCCTGGCAAGGCGGTTAAGGTTTAGGGACAAACTCTAGTCTCCAGAGAAGACTTGAGAAGTATATCAGTATCCCACCTATTAATTGAAAGTGGTTTGAGCAATAAAAGATAACCTATTAGAAAAGGACCTAAAAGTGCAGAGATAGCTAACTTCAGGTATAGTGGGTTCTAGGAGCTCAAACACTATCGTCAGAACTCCGTTCCTCTCCATTGCTGGACTCCGCTTTCCTGATGGCAAAGTGCTCAACACTCCGGGTCTACGTCTTATCAGCTTAGAAACCGACCCCGATAGGAAGAGAGCTTCTCTTCTCAATAGTTCTAGAAAGGAAAAAAAAAAAAAATTGTCCCAGTTGATTCTTTTTGGACTGATTAGGTCATGTGTCCATCTGTGACTAATCAGAGTTAGGAAACTGAGCAACTGTGGAACATGCCAACTGGCTGGGTCTGAGTCTTGAGCTGCTCCTCCATCAGGGAGCAAGCGATAGCCCAGTTCCTAGTACCCAAGTACCTAGATTTACCTTGGGAGGCACATGGTTACCTAAAGAAACTCGACATGATGATACCCAAAAAGGGTAACAGTAGGCACTGGGCAGGGAAATCAGTGAAGGTTAACAGCCTAAATCTGGAAACAGTAAGATACCGAATCAGAAATCAAAGCAAGGGTTCCTCTGCTAGTATAAATACAGAGCCCCAGTGATGGCCTTAGGGTATGAACTGCTCAGATAGGGTACTACTTATAACTATATTTTCTCTGAAACTTTCTTTCCTAGATCTGTGAGTACTTATTAAACATGAAGAGATTTATGCATTCAAATAGCAATATTTAATCTTTCCCCCTGCCTGGCTCTGTTTGCATACCTTTGCTTTCCTTCTTGCCCTTTCTAAAGATCCCCTCCAGTAAATTCAGACTTGGCACAGCTCCCTCCAGCTGGATGACAGACACTTTCTATTTTATGCTGCCCACAGACACTGAATTATGGGTCACGGAGTGGGATCTCCTTAACTGCCAATGCCGAGTTCAGGACGGAGAAGGGAGACTTGTAGTATCTTGCCCTGGTGGCAGCTGGAGGAGATTTCTTCCTGCCTGAGCTGGTGAGCATTTGATATCCGAGACAGAATGATGACTTCTAAGAACGTTTAGAGACTGTGGTCTCCCTGACATGACCACGGGTGCTATTTTTGCTTGCTTCAATGCTAATCCCTTCTATAAATCTTACTGAGCTTTTCTCTACAGACTCTATCTGGTCACATCAATCTCAGACGACATGTATATGGAATATGAGAATTCCAGCAACTGTCCCTCATAAACTTGCAGCTTTTTAAATTTTTTAATGTTTATTTTTGAGAGAGGGAGAGAGAGAGCGCGAGCAGGGTGAGGGGCAGAGAGAGAGGGAGACCCAGAATCCAAAGCAGGCTTCCAGGCTCTGAGCTGTCAGCACAGACCCCAATGCAGGGCTTGAACTCAGGAACCATGAGATCATGACCTGAGCCAAAGTCGGAGGCTTAACCAACTGAGCCACCCAGGCGCCCCAAATTTGCAGCTGTTTAATCTCACAATGTGACAACAACCTGCAGGAACTCACAAGGAAATGTGGGGAGTCTGGTCTGTTCTCATAAATTTAAGGCAGTTATTTGCTGAATGGAAGTTCTGTGAGGAGCAAATGTGTTTGTGGAGGGCATCTGCAGTCTGTGGAGGGACAGGGCTTGTGCTGATGGCAGTCCGGATCAGTGGCTGCCCATCGAAGGGCTTGGCCCGCACTGAAGACTAGAATCTTGGATCCCCAGTGTTGAGCAAGATCAGTATCTGTGATAAGACTTGGAAGAGATTCTTCAAATGCATGCATTCCTAGAGGTAACAGTAGACTTCTTTAATTTATAAGCATAAGGACATTCAGTGGATCCTAAGACCAGCCCAGCTTTCTCCTTTATTAGGAAGCTGTTAACAACCCTGAACTTCTACTGTGATAATTGCCTGGTTTGGATTCTTCTATTTCGCAAGCCTGCTAACGCTCTTTGACATATCAAGTAAAGCCTTGTCCTGCCCTATTCTCTATAAAGGCATTACATGGCAGTGAACGGCAAAGACTTCAGGTATGTAGAGTCACACAAACCTAGTTTGGAATCTTTGTTCTGCCTCTTACACTTTTGTGAGAGCTCATTTCACATCTATTTTTTTATCTCTGATCTGTGGGCACACCAATGTGATAGCATTGTGCTGAGATTTACTTACGAGGCACATGGAATGTTTGGCACAGAGTAGGAGCTCATGGTAGCTATTGTATTATTTCATGGTCTTTGCTTACTACTTGAGAATAATCCTTGGTCTCTGCATCAGCAAGCATACAACATTCTTTTTCAGGGTAATCTTTACAGAGGATTTGTCTCTCTAACACTAGAGGTAAACTGCTGGCCACCTCCTTTATTCGTTAACTAAGGAAAAAACTGGGCTCCCCCTCCTTGGTCTGTGGCCACGTCCAACAGAGCACTATCCCCCATGCCCAGGATTGCTCCTAACTTTGGCCAATATAGTGTGGCTGTCTGAGTGACACCTCCACGCATCCCACAAGAAAAGCGTGCCAGGGATGTGGCAATCAGTCCATACCCGATGTGGTATTGGTTGTGTAATTGTTTCATGTGATGCTAACCATCGTTATATACACACAGATCTCAGGGGATCAAATGCCATCATTTGCCCACCAAGCGAAAAGAATCAGTTTACAAACAATCCCCAGTAAAAGAGACCTAGACAAAGCTATGATTCTTTAAGGGTCATTTGCGTATCTTCATTATGCCTACTTGGAATTTTTAGCATCTGATTACGTAGCTTGGTTTCGTGGGTGGTCCCCCTCATCTTTCATGTGTATATTTAACTCTAAGCTTACTCCTCAGGGTTTTATGTTCTGTCACAGACCTCATCTTAGGAAATTTCTAAGCAATCAGTTTCTTTAACAAACATATATTAAGCACTCCCTATGGGTAAGACTCTATGCTACGTGCTGAGGATACTTATAGAAGTGAACCACTGCTGGAATGCAACACAACATACAGTAGTTAATATAATAAATAAAAGTAGTTAAATATAAGCTATGACAGCATGCAAACAGCACATCTAATCAGAAACCAAACTTTGTGGGCCACTCATGTCTGCTCTGATGCTAACACCGCCATACCTAGATAAAAGCAGGGGGCATGTCCAGACAGACATGACCTTATGTGTGCAAGATTCCCCTCATGTCAGAGAGCTGGCTGGGAAAATGGGCATTCAATTGCTCAAGGAATCACAAAAGATGATTGCGCAGGGGTCAAAGGGTTGATTACATATTTCTTCGCTCATCTAGATCTTAGTTTCAAGGTTGTCACAAATGATTCTTCATACGTGAAAGAGACTTATGACCACTGCATTCGTGATCACTACTGGATAATTCTCTGACAGGCACAGGAGACAGAGACTGAGTTCAGAAAATAACTTGACTTCACCCTTTACCAACCATTCCTTTCCTACCCTTTGATTTTACACCAGGACTGCCTTTGATACTGTGATGGTTATTCTTGTTGTTGCTTTCCTTTTTCTTAAAGAGTAAGAATTTGTTTTCTGCTTTCTTGAAATAACAACTCCTTGCAGTGTATTAAATAAGCGCTAAGTTAAATTAAAGGAGGAATTGGGACAAGGAGAGTTTTTTTTGCAAATTACAAGTTTGGGAATCCTTAGGTAAGCTAAGGGTGTAAGAAACCCTGAGACTCTCCCAGAGAAAGACATGCTCCTTAAATTGACCACAATTGAAACTCTACCAGGACTAAAGTTTTTATAAATAGTATAAATCTCAGATAACACAATTAAGGGCTCAAAGCTGTTTGTCATTGTGTTTGATGGAGGCATGCAACCTTCTGCTTCTAATCAGAATCTAAGAAGCAGGTACCAACAGGATTTATAGAAAGCAAGACGCCATCCTGGACACCAACACAGTCTGTCTTTTATATCCAGTCCAGAATGCAAATAGATGTGGCATCACCCTACTTCTGTTCAACTCCAGTGCCCTCTATGTGTCACCCTTGACCCCAAATTTTGTTACACTGTCAACTAAAGTCCAAAAGGTGAGTTTTGAACTGGTCAATCCATCATTAAAAATCTTCATTATTTTGGGGGGCACCTGGGTGGCTCAGCTGGTTAAGTGACTCTCGATTCTGACTCAGGTCATGATCTCACAGTTCGTGAGAATGAGCCCCATGTCAGACTCTGTGCTGACAGCATGCAGCCTGCTTGGGATTCTCTTTCTCTCCTCTCTCTCTGCCCCTCCCCTGCTCACATGTTTTTTCTCTCTCTCTCTCAAAATAAATAAATAAACGTTAAAAAATCTTTATGATTTTTGTTATTTTTGTCTGGGTTTTCCCAGAAACAGATTTTGTTTGGGTCCCCTGAACTTGAGTGTGGAAAGCTTATTTAGGAAATGAGAGGAACACCAGTAAGGAATAAGAAAGTGATGCGGGGAGGGCAGGCAACCAATAAAAGTGTTATAGAGCCAGCTATCACAGTGGGAAACCAAAGTTTAATCCTCTGAAGAAACTCTGGGAAATGTTGTAAAATTCACACCAAAGAGCTTTCTCACTTTAAGTGTTATGGATTGAAATACGTACCCCAAACAGCTTTGTTGAAGTTTTAACCCCCAGTACTTCAGAATGTAAACTTATTTTGAAATAGGGTCATTGCAGATGTGATTAGTTCAGTAAAGATGTGTTCATCCCGAATAAGGTAGCCCCTGAATGTAACGCGTGGTGTCAGTACAAAGATGATGTGAATTAGGGCATCTGGGTGGCTCAGTCGGTTAAGCATCTGACTCTGGATTTTGGCTCGGGTCATGGTCCCAGGGTCATGGAATAGAACCCCACTGACAGATTCCATACTAAGCATGGAGTTTGCTTAAGATTCTCTCTCTCCCCCGCTTGCCCTCTCTCTTTCTCAGAAGAAGGAGGAGGAGGAGGAGGAGGAGGAGGAGGAGGAGGGGGAGGGGGAGGAGGGCGGAGGAGGAGGAGGAGGGAGAGGAGATGTGAAGATAAGAGGGAAGAATGTCATGTGAAGATGAAGACAAAGATGGACTCATGCAGCTGCAAGCCAAGGAACACCAGGGACTAATGGTGACAGTAGAAGCTAGGATGAGGCAGGGAAAGGCTCTACCCAGAGTCTCAGAGAGCATGGTCATGGTAACACCTTGATTTTAGACTTCTAGCCTCCAGAAATGTGAAAGAATGAATTTCTGTTGTTTTAGGGCCAGTTTATCATACTTTGATAGGGAAGTCCTAAGAAACGAACACACTGAGGGATATGAGGTATTTACACACTACCATCAGTCATCGGTTGAGGACTACTCAACCAGTGACTGACGAGAGTTAAGCCCACAGTACTTCTTGGTTTTCACACACAGGCAGAGCAGCATTCTGAGGTTCCAGAACAATCCTCAGGCATAGAGATCTAGTTACTGGCAGCTGGAAGTCCACTGAACACACGAAAATGTGACAGGGTTCCATTCCCTCATTACCCACAAGATGAAGTCCAGCTCCCCAGGCTGGTGGCAGAAGAAGATAGAGAGATTTGAAGCCTGAGATGGGCTCAATGCATTCTCGCTGGTTTGCAGACACAGGGGGCACTTGCCCTAGAAGTAATGAGTGGTCCCCACCGACAGCCAACAAGAAACCGGGCTCTACCAACAACATAAATTAACTTGGAAGTGGATTCCTATCCCCAAGCCTCCGAATTAATTCCAGTTAGCCTGGACTTTGGCCTTTTGAGACCTATTAAGGCCATTAAGTTTTGATGTGGTTTGTACTACACCCTAGGTACCTAAAACGAGGACTTTTATGGCATTTGTTTACAGTTGAAATATTTCTCCAGATTGGTTATGTTGTATACATTATCTCTAACCTCGCAAACATGAAAAGTGGCTCCTGAATAATTAGCCCCATTTTGCCAATAAGAAAATTGAGTTTCGCATAGGTCAAGTGACTCGTGTATATTTACCACCACTGTCCCCATTATTTCTACTCCTGCCTTTTAATGATAAAACAATACTCAAACCTCTACTTTAAAAAAATCATTTCCCTGATTTGTGCCAAGTAAAAGAACTCTGGTGTGGCTGCTGACATGGGTTGGGCTTCTTGCCCCAGGGGAAAGGAAGTGTCACTGTTGTATGGCTTAGATGGGCATATGACCAAAAGCATGTTGACCTCTCCAGGAAATCAGTGGGAAGCAGATGCCCTATAGGGAAGCAAGGGTCTACCTACCGCTCACCATATGTCAAGCGGTGACAGGTCAGCATTTGTCTAAGAGGTAGGCATTCTGAGAGTTGTCACCTGGGAGCATATGGCAATTGGGATAGAAAAAAAAATACCCCACTAACATGTCAGGTGTTAAACACCAGTTGCCAAAAATATATATTGTTTATGACAGCTTTTAATTTCTGAAGAAACATGGAGAGGCATGTTCCCCCAGGCAACTTTATGGAACTTCGGTTACATTCAATAAGCTGCAACAACTATATACAGCAAAATGGCCGGCCCTATGGTAGGAGGATTGTGCCATGGTCCTAAACATATGGCCCAAAATTATTATCTAGGTCATCATATATTATCATCCAGACAAACAAATAGAAAAGTAGACAAAAGATTAGAACGGACACTTCAAAAAAAGCAGGTATCCAAGTGGCAAATATATGAGAAGGTGCTCAATTTCATTAGGCATCAGGGAAATACAAACTGAAACCCCATAGAGACACCATTGACAATCCAACAAAATGGCTAAAATGAGAAAGACCAACAATATCAGTTGTTGCGCAGGATGGGGACTGACTGGAAATTTCAAATATTGCTGCCGGAAGGAACATAAATTAGTACTTTAGGAAAATCTTTAGCACTATTTACTAAAGTTGAATATACCCTTACTATATGACCTAACAATTCCACTGTCAGGTATACCCAAAAGACATGTGTGTACATGTTCCCAAATGACATGTAAGTGAGTGTTCACACATATGTCAGTTATGATGTGGTGCTTGAAAATCAACAGTCCACAAATGAGACCAATAGAGAGCTTCTTGATTCCTCTCAGGTTGTAACACATGCTCTCTCTTTGCAGTGTACTAAGAGCTCTGGCTATGAGTTAGGCAAGTAGGGATTAGAATACTGGCTCTACCATTTTAATTAGTTACGTGGCTTTGGATTCTGACACATCAGTTTACCTATCTTTAAAATGCAGGCAATAGCAATAGCTATTTCATTAGGTTACAATAAGAACTCATGATGCTAATGTAAATATAGCAGTTAGAACAGTGCTTAGCACATAGTAAATGCTCCATAAACTAGATCCCATGTATCAACCCATCTCTCTTTCTCTATTTATACATCTATAGACTCAGGTATGTTTCAGACATACTCAGGTAAGTTCAGCTAGAGGTGAACTTCAGATGAGCAATTCAGCCAATGGACAGGTAAGCATCCAGTGATACTGTAAAAATTAAATCTGTTAATTGATAAATGTTGACATTAATAGGTGACAGAGGAATAACTTTATAAGGATGCATGTATTTCTGAACATGTATCTTTCTAATTTTTTTATAAGATCGGAATGTTGATAACATGGCTCATTAAGCATAAGTGATTTTGAACTCAATATAGTACATAAAATATTTATGTTAATAGTATGCACATATGAACATTTGTTTCATCAAGATTTTCATTTATTTTCAGCACTGCTAATTAAAAAAATTTTTTTATGTTTTATTTATTTTTGAGAGAGAAACAAACTGTGAGCAGGGGAGAGGCAGAGAGATGGAGACACAGAATCCTAAGCAGGCTCCAGGCTCTGAGCTGTCAGCACAGAGTCCGATATGGGGCTCAAACTCACCAACTGTGATACAATGACCGCAGCTGAAGTTGGACCGACTGAGCCATCCAGGCACCCCTCAGCACTACTAATTTAACCAAAGGTTTAAAAGTTTGAAGGAGTACAGAAGTTGTAGGATGACCTTGAGGTCTTAAGTCCAGAAGTCAAATAAATCACAGAAATGATATAAAAGTTTGTGGCAAGGAAGATGGATAGATAGCACTAAAGAAATAGAAGAAAACTTGGAAGGAAAAATGAGAGGGTAATATACTTGGATAAACCCAATGGAAACACTAAATATCAATGATCAAGCTACAATAATGTGGAAAACATAACATTTTTTTCTCATTTCCTTCAACTATAAACCCTGCCTATGTCTCATTCCCTCTGATAAAACGTGCCTCTGATATTCATTTTCTAGCTCTTGATTCCTTCTAGTGACTACCAACAGTGGCAGAATTTTGATAGAATCCATTTGTACCTTCCAAGATAATGTGAATATGTTGCTCTTTCAGGAATCCCAGCATTGAAAAAAGAAAGTCCCTGGATGACACCTATGCTGCAGCCCCAGGAACAACAAGACCTAGGTGGAGCAGGAGGACACAGGGCTCGGCACAGACTTCTCCAGAGAAAATGGAGTCAATAGGTTTCCTGACATGCTAGGTGTGTGGAGAAGAGCTTTACCTCAAGGACAGACACTGGGGTGGGGAGGTGGAGGCAAGAACAGAATCGACGACAGCAAAAGACAAGATGGAGAAATTATTAAAACACCAAGGAAAAAATAACCAGAAGTAAAAGCATAACCATATAATATAAATTGAGTTGGCTCAGCTGGGAGTAATATTTGCATAGATATAATAATGAAAGCACAGTATTGATTTACTACATTATGACATACCCATACTGTATTAGTAGAGTCAAGGAGGAAGGAAGAGTGTGATAGGGACAAAGAGAGGACAGTCTGGTTTAGGATATGTGGGAAGAAAACTCTCTCTTTGTAGAAAATCAAAAGGTAGCAGTATAATTATATTACATGTGGAGGTAATAAACAAAAAAATCCAAGAATTTATAGTGGCTATATTCAGAGGTAAGAATGGCAGGATTTGAGGGAATCATTTTCATTACCAGATTTGCAGTATTATTTAATTTCGAATCTATGTACCTATACTATTCTGACTTAAAAAAAAAAAACACTAAGTGAACAAGGGGTTAATCTTTGGACTCAGTCTTGATTCTGAAAAGAACGACATGGCTAACAGTGTTTATAATAAAATATAGCAATGCATAAATTAATATAAATAACTATTTGGCTCCACTCAATGGCTTACATGATGTTTATAAAATCATGGTCACAAGACTTGTCCCCAATTAGTCAAAGCCTGCCAGAATTAAGATACAAGAAAAAGGTACATGAGTATACTGCTATCATTTTGTTTAAGAATATAACGGCACCTAGTAATATAATTTGACAGGATTGTTGCATTATGTTTGTTTTTCCCCGAGTAGCCCCTTAGTTCTTCACCATTCTTAACAATTTGACTTTATTTGAATATCTTATGAGACAATCACCCCCTGTGGCTCTCTTTCCCAGACACCCCGAGGATAGACAGAATCTATTTTATCTGTTTCACTTGCAGCCTGTTGGCACACCTGCTGACACTCCCTTGACCAAATGAGGCCAAACCAGGTCCTTCAGGGTCTGCAGGCTGCTGAGATATGCCCATCATACCTCCTTCTGCTTGCTGCTGTTTCCAGGGAGCATGAGAAAGAACATGAATGAGAAAGTAATGAAAACTTGGCTTTTGTTTGTCTCATTCCTTGTGTGCTCACATGGTGAAAGAAAACGAACCTAAGGGCGCCTGGGAACGCGCAGTCAGTTAAGCCTCCAGCTTTGGCTCAGGTCATGATCTCACGGTTCAAGAGTTCGAGCCCCGTGACAGGCTCTGGGCTGACAGCTCAGAGCCTAGAGCCTGCTTCAGGTTCTGTGTCACCCTCTCTCTCTCTGCTTGTGCTGTCTCTCTCTTCCTTTCTCAAAAAAAAAAAAAATAAACATTAAAAAAAAGAAAGACAAAAAGAATAGGAACCTATGTTCAGTTAAAACCAGAGGGTAAAATGGCACTATTCAGGATCAGCAGGGAAAAAAAAATCAGAAAAAAAAACTGCAGACTATGAGAAAAAATATACGAAGAGGAAAGTAAAATAAACATGAGCCTAGAGCATGTACTGTTTTTAGCTCCCTAGTACTTATCTATTCTACTCCACCAAACCCAGCTCCCTGGCAGGATCTAATGGTTCAACCAATCATAGAAATCCCAATTTCTTGGTCCAAGGTCATTTTCTAGATAAGTCAACTAAATTTTTTTCTCTTTTTTTCCTTTTTTTAAATTTCAGCTTTGCTGAGGTATAGTTGACAAATAAAACTATAAGATATTTAACACGTACATTGTGGTGATTTGATATTGTACACATTAGGGAATAAACTCTCCCACCTAGTTAATTAACACATCCATCACCTCCTACATTTCTCTTCTTTTTTTCCTCTTGGTAAGAATATTTAAGTTCTGCTCTCTTAACAAATTTCAATTGTACAATACAGTGTTATTAACTGTAGTCACAAGATTTTACATTAGATTCTCAGACCTTATTCATTTTATAGCTGCAAGTTTGTACTCTTGTACTACTCTCTCCCTCCTACCCAACCCCTAGCAACCACTTTCCTTCTCCCTGTTTCTGAGTTTGACTGTTTTGGTTTTTTTTTTTCCTTTTTTAGATTTCACATGGAAGTGATACCATGTGGTATTTGTCTTTGCCTGGCTTCTTTCACTCAGCATAGTGTCCTCAAAGTCCATCCATGTTGTTAAAAATGGTAAGATTTCCTTCCTTCTCATGGCAGAATAATATTCCATTGTGTATATAGACTACATTTTCTTTACCCATCCATCCTTTGATGGACTCTTAGGGTGTTTTCCTGTATTGGATATTGCCAACAAGGTATGTATTTATCTTAGACAAAAGATTTGCTCTAGGCCGGTCTAGTGTGCACGGTACTCAGCAAATTTGCACAGTAATTATGGAAATTGCTGCCATCTTGTAACCATGAGGCATCAGAAAGCTAACCTAAGAAAGCAAAGTATAGAGAAGCACAAAATAAGAAATTAGGACCCTCAAAAAACCATGTCTGAGAGTTGCCTCACCTCTAAACTTTTTGGTACTGTGACCCAATAAATCCCTTCTACTGTCGAAGTCAGTCTGACTCTCATATTCTTTTACTTGCAACAAAAGCTTCTGACACAATACCTCACGGACTAGATGCATGAAGAAGTCAAAGAGTGATAGAGTATTGGGCACCAAGACAGAGAATTGAATGCGTCTGAAAATAATCCCATTCAAACAGAGTCCAGAAGACAAAGAAAAAATTCAGTGCTGGAAACTAGAAGATAATTGCTTAATTACAGTTTGGGGACAGCACTGGTAAAAGAGGCACATTTCACCCCAGTGGGACTGCAGAGAAGGAAACTACTCATTGTTCTCGAACTGGTAAAAGCTAAAATCCCTTGTTCTAAGGATTATTGTTCTCTGTGATAACTCCATAATATTCAGTTAACTTGCTTATAGATTTTTTTAAAAGGCGTGTTTTCTCTAGGAGCTTTAGAGGAAATGAATAAGAACAAAGAGAAGAAGAGTTGGCAGTTTAATGAAAGAAACTTAAAGCATGTATTTTCATACACATGATGGATCTGGCAGAATCTTATATTTGCAACAGTTATTTTATGTTATTTTATTTTTAAATGTTTTACTTATTTTTGAGAAAGAAAGAACATGAGCTGGGGAGGGACAGGGAGAGAGGGACAGAGGATCCTAAGCGGGCTCCACAATGGCAGCAGAGAGCCCAATGCGGGGCTCGAACCCACAAACCCTGAGATCATGACCTGAGCTAAAATCAGATGCTTAACCAACTGAGCCAGGCAGGTCGCCTGCAACAGTTATTTTAAATGTTGAGCTTGAACTTTTAGGTAAAATAATATAACAGGAATTTCTGCTGTATGGTCTGAGCAAAGTCTCTACTCCAGCCTTCTTTCTGTCCAGATAGAAGTTGGGCCAAATCATGGACTGGGCCTTTGAAACCTTCCTTCCCCCAGCCACAGCCTCCCTCACTTAGCCCTGTAAGCATCCTACTTGCTTGCAGATTAAATTATTCTGTGGGAAGAGGACCCTTGATTTGTGTATTGAACCTACACCTCCATGGATTGCTTTTCACTTGCAAGTCAATACTAAATTACCCATTTCCTCTTGGATTTCTGAGTCAATGACCACAAAAAGGATATAGGTCTTGAATTCACCCAAACACACATGTTCAGAACTCACAGAATATTAAGTGGTTACAAAAGACAAAAACCAGATTCTAGACAGAATGAGACCTGAGGGGTACATGAAAGGTCAAAGAACTAAAGGAATGTGATTGCATTTCACTCAGTCTAAGATATCCATTTTTTTTTCTCATCTTCAATCTCAGGAATTGATCTGCATCTGACAATCGGCTAGTGTCACAATGTAGTTCTAACTGCCTGCATGCATGTGACTCTCGTCATAGATGTTCACATCATTGGCACTTCGGCTAATATGTGAATTGTTGGCCCTTTAGGTGTTGAGTTTAAGTGCCATTTAAAATGTCTTCCTGGTTGTGTGAGTTTGCTGAGGCTACCATAACAAAGTACCATCTTTCTTCTGTGTGTCCTAATCTCCTCTTATAAAAACACTAGTCAGATTGGAGCAAGACCCACCCTAAGGGCCTCATTTTACCTTAATCACCTCTTTTAAGGCCCAATCTCCTAGTGTAGGTACCGAGGGTGAGGGCTTCAACACATGAGTTTTGAGGGTCACATAATTCCCATAACACTGGGATGAAAAATTCTAAGATGTTAAAGCTTTATGCAGTGATTTGTTAGTTTTTCCTCCCTAAGGACAGATAAAATAATGAGATATCTTAGGATGAGTGGCATATGTGCACATTATTTATTTATGCCTTTTAGCATCTAACCCACCCGTATGTACTCTCTGGTGCTTGCGGTAGGGTATGAACCACAGACCCCACATTTCCCTGCCCCGTGGCTTCCTGGTGGGCTCTGCCAATGAGACCCAAAAGGGAAACTGGAAGGTGGGCACAGGGGATAAAGGACTTATTTTCTGTGTCAATATTGCTCCAATAACAGAGACCAGCTGTAGCTTCAGCCTCAAGATTCTTTTGGCAGTTCCAGAATCAGCCATAGAGCAGGCTCCTGGAGAAAAGACAACCCACACCCACATCAGCCATACAGTAGCCCCCAAAGGTTCAAGTACCATCCACACAGGGCCAAGCCCCCAGGTTTGGTGAACCCATCTCTTTTTATTCTCTACAATGGTAGCTGTTTACTGCAGTTTCCATATCATGGGAACCTCAGCAGCCACTTTTTATACTTTTATCCTTCCAGCAGTTCCTGTATTAAATTGCTTCTATCAGAAATACCTGGTATGGTTCATCTTTCCCTCTACAGACCCTGATTAATATAATGCCTTAGAATAGAAGAAATTAAGTACCTTGAAAATATTTAAGTACATTGAGGGGCACCTGCACAGCTCAGTTGGCTAAGTGTTTGACTCTTGATTTCAGTTCAGATCATGATCTCACAGTTCATGAGTTTGAGCCCCACATTGGCCTATGTGGTGGCATCATGGATCCTGCTTGAGATTCTCTCCCTCTCTCTCTCTGTTCCTCTCCCACTTGTGTGTTCTCCCCCCCCCAATCAAAAATTAGTAAATAAACTTTAAAAAAAGTTTAAAAAGAAAATATTTAAGTACATCTAAATAGTCTACTTGTATGGTTTCTATAAACTACTTTATGTAGCTATTTACCTCAATTATCCACTTCTTCAATTTGGATCTTTAAAGTGTATTTTCTGAGGGTGCCTGGGTGCCTCAGTCAGTTGAGCGTCCAACTTAAGCTCAGGTCATGATCTCACGGCTTGTGAGTTCAAGCCCCGTGTCAGGCTCCATGCTGACAGCTCAGAGCTTGCAGCCTGCTTCAGATTCAGTGTCTTCCTCTCTCTCTCTGCCCAAATCACCCCCCCACTCATGCCCTGTCTCTCTCTCACTCTCTCCCTCTCTCTCAAAAATAAACATTAAAAACAATTTTTTAAAAAGTGTATTTTCTGTATACTTTTTAGTCTTTATAGATTCACGATAACAGATTAATTGGCTTTATATTGTATTTGTAGCTTCTGACTCCCACATGTCCTCAAAATTTTATCTATAAAAGGTAACCATATACAAAAGAATATATATAAAGGTTTGTCAAGGGCAAAATGCACCTATATTTTGTAACTGTCTATTGAAGGTAAGTTTTGATAGGAGTGGGAAAGATAATTTTGAAAATGTTTGTGACAAAATATTTTAATGCACATAAACTGTCCAGAATAAATTCATATGTCACTGAGGATAAGGGAACTTCCTAGATTTGATATTCCTCTCTCAGAAAGTTCTTAACATGTGAGTTCTGACTTTTTCTTTTTTCACTAGAAATGTCTAGATTTTATGTCTAGTATAAACAAGGCCACTATAGATCTCTGTGACTTTAAATAAGGCACTCTACAGCTCTGACCTCAATCATCCCATCTGAGAAAAACAAGGGGTTGGACAAGATCAGCGATTCCAGCCCCTTTAAATATTAAAGACACATTTCCTCACCTGTCTTTCATAAACCCAATATTTAAAAAATTACACCAACAAGACTGCATTTAAGTTTGGATTTCCCAATATCTATCTTTCTATTAAATTTTTTTAAAAATTTATTTATTTATTTATTTTGAGAGAGAGCGAGAGAGAGAGCAAGCAGGGGAGAGGTAGAAAGAGGGGGGACAGAGAATCCCAAGCAGTTTGATGCGGGACTCAAACTCACAAACCATGAGATTGTGACCTGAGCTGATATCAAGAGTCATACACCTAACTGACTGAGCCCCCTTGGCTCCTCCCTGTATATATTAATCACAGACATATGTAACTTTCAATTGGACATTGTGATTTTCAAATTTCTTTTTATTTTTAAATTTACTTCAACTTTTTCGAAATGTGGAACATCATTTGTTAGCCCCCATTATTACGCTCGTGAACAATTACAGGTGTTTCAGGTTCAGAACCACTGGTCTCAGTAGGCTTTTTGCATTTATAGCCTGAACTCTGTACTCTTAGGTGAATTTCAAGGTTTGTGTCAGTCAAACATTCCGTTAGCCAGAATCTTTATCCAAATGTACACATATGGGAACTGAAATAGAGTGGAACCAAATGGGATATGTTTGTTTCCTACAGGCTCACTTTATCAATCACTCTGTTAGAAAATACGGCTGGTTTTAAGCCCATAAGATTCAATCATGCTTATAAAGACAAAGTTTTGAGACTTTATATATTCAAAAATCGCAGAGTTGAAAGGAGTCTCAGCTAATCATCTAAAGATCCTGAACTTAAGGCCCCTGTTTACAGCGGTCATGTCTGCCCAATATTTGCCCAAGTTATGCTTGACTAAACTGACAGGGAGGCTCACAGTATTGTGTAATTAAAACCACGCAGACTTCAGTACCCTACATATTTTCCATTGCCTGAAACCAAAGACCCACATCCTTTTCATATTCCATTACTGACGCAGAGAAGGTAGTCATTAAACAATCTCCAATGCTGAAGGAAAACTCAGGTCTACCTAAGTGGCATTTACTGGATAGTTTTGCTTTCGCTCACCTGCATGAAAGGGAAACCATCACAGCCTGTGTTTATCCCCACGGGCAAAGTGAAGGAGATGTTCATGCAGTCATGTGAATAATTCAGGTCAATGGGAAAATGCAGTTACTTCAGTGAAAGGGAATTCAGGGTTATCTAAATCATGCAGATTGGCATTTGTTTTGGTTACATCGAAATAAACTGAAATACTAATCTGTATATGCAATCTTTCTGCCATATGCCATGTCCATTAGAAAGAACTTTTATGTTTCTTTTAGCTGGTTTTTCCTGTTTTGCAACTTATATTTTTAGAATGGATTTGTATCACCCATTATTCAAGTAATTATCAGTTTCTAGCAGATCTGTTGATTTTCTTAATTAAACTTAGCCAACAAATCATTAAAAAAAAGAAAAATGCAACAGTGTTTCCTAGTCCAATTAAATAACTATTCCTTATTTTATTCTGTCCCCCCTAGACTGGAAAGTAAATTGTGCATAAAACAACACTTCTAATTTTACTACCGTCATCTTAGGCTCATGGTTCCAAGCTGCAAAGAAAAAAAATATCTTAGAACACTGTTATTTATTGAGAATAACATAACCAGCTTGTGTCTCGAGGCAGATGATAAAAGAAAACTATAAAAGAGAAACAACTTTGGAAGTTTCACAGAAGGAAAATGCAGACTTTCGGAGACATCTTAAATTATTTTCTGGAGGTGAAATTTGTTAGAATGAATATGGGAATTTTTTTGCTCTCATCTTGCTGCCTCACTTATTTTTTGACTTGAAATTGAATACTGTTACACATAAAATAAATTGTCTCTCTCTTTTTAAATATTTGCATATGGCCAAATGCTATTTCCTGTCACATTTTCCTAAACAATTAATTCTTTCCTTTGTAATATTTCTCCAGGAAATCTATTTTATTCGCCTTCACAGATAGCCATCTGATCCAGGCCCTTAATTCCTGAGCCAAGGACAATCATAGCAATCTCAGCACTGGGGTCCTTGCCTCCACTCTCCTCCCGAATCCAGCGCAGGACCGCTGTGGGCAGAGATCAAGAACACAGACTTAGCCAGGTGGACTGAGTTCCAATCTCAGCTCCAGCAGAGTGACCTCAGGCACGTTACTGCACCCTTCTACTCCTGTTTTTTATCTCGAAAATACCTAATTGGTCCTGGAACTGTTTATATCCTGTTCTGCTCTGTAGCCCCTTCAGGCTCCCACATCAACTGACTTCTGGTGGGGTCAGCCAGAAGGCGCTAATGAGTGGAGGGTGAGAGGAAAGAAAAAGCCAGAATACCTCTCTTCCTCTCTACAAACTTTAGGATTGTTTGCTCTAGCTTTGAGAAGAATGCTGGTGCAAGTGTGATTGGGATTGCATTGAATGTGTACATTGCTTTGGGTAGTATGGCCATTTTGACGATATTTATTCTTCCAATCCATGAGCATGGGATGTTTTTCCATTTCCTTGTGTCTTCCTCAATTTCCTTCATAAGTTTTTTATAGTTTTCAGTGCAGAGGTCTTTTACATCTTTGGTTAGGTTTATTCCTAAGTATTTTATGGTTTTTGGTGCAATTGTGAAAGGGATTAGCTTCTTTATTTCTCTTTCTGCTGCTTCATTGTTGGTGTATAGAAATGCCACCGATTTCTGTACATTGATTTTGTATTTCCTCCCTACCCCTCCTCAGACTGGCTTTCTGCAATGGCTTTGATTCCTCCAGAGCTCCAGATCTCTCATGATAAGCCTACTAAGATTACAACCTTGACCCTGACCCCCCAACCCCAACCCTCTGGCCTCCTCCATCACTGCCTCCTCTTATCAGCCTTCTAGCCCATGTGTGATAGCAGCTTCCTGATGCTGTGATTCTAAGGGGTTTCAACCTCCCTTTTCGGCCTCCTATCAACTCCATCACCTGTGTATCAGGCTCTCTGTTTTAAATATTCAAGATAGGGTTTTCTCGGTCAGAACCAGTTATACTCTGAGTGATCCATTACCTTCCAGTGTTATTGAAAGATTTAAATGAGTTGATATAACAAAAACACTTGGATTTGGAACTTGATAAATATTTGTGATTAAATGTTTTTACATGTTATTGCTCCACTAAGGAATGAGAAACCCCGAGTCTTATTCTTACAAGTGATGCAACTGAGTTCACATTAATATTAACTCCGATCCCATAAGCTTGGTTCACGTGTAGGAAGTGAGAAAAAAAAAAGATCCTACGATCCTACTCCTCAATATTTCTGAAGTCCCCAAAGGTGACTCACATATACTCATAAACAAGGTGATTCCTTCTTTGTGAAATGTATAGTTTAGCACAATACCTAGTGTCCATATTGTATTGGTTTCCTAGGGCTACAATGATAAAGTACAACAAACAGAGTTGCTTAACACAACAGAAATTGATTCACTCAGAGTTCTGAGAGCTGAGAGTCTAAAATCAAGGTATCAGCAGACCCATGCTCCCTCGGAAGGCTCTAAGGAAGAATCCTTCCTTGCCTCTTCCTAGCTTCTGGTAGTTGCCAACAGCCCCAAGTGGCAATCCTTAGAATCCATTGGCCTACAGATGCCTCACTCCAGTTTCCTTGTGTATGTCTCCAAATCCCTTTCTACTTATAAAGATACTAGTCATTGGATGAGGGCCTCCCTAGTCTTAACTTGATTATACCTACAATAACCCTATTTCCAAATAAGGTCAACATTCACAGGTACCTGGGGTTAGGACTTCAACATATCTTTCTGGGGAATATGATTCGACCCACAACACATATATGTTACTGTAGACTGTGTAATGTTAATTACTTACCATAAAATGCCTGAAGTGTTATTATCCCCATTTTAGAAAGAGAGAAGCTGCCATTATAGAAGTTAAGGGATCTGACCAAAGTGCAACATACAATAATGTACTACAAAATCAGAACCTGAATTCAGGTTTTTTTGGAACTTAGACCAGTCTTCTTCAAATTATACCATTTAACTCTTGAATTCAATGAAAATACTGGTCTTACTACTTAATGAGGTTTAACTTCCTGGGTATTCTACCAAACCCTATATTGCATTTCCAGATTTTGCCAAGCAGCCATGTGAAGGTCTAGAAGATCAGTATATTCTGTATCAGTTAGCTGTTGTTGCATAGCAACCATAACCTCATGCCCCAGAGGCATGATGCGTCTGGGGTCAGCTAACCAATGCAGATCTGCTGCCTATGGATGAGATCACTCGCATTTCTGGGTTTGGCTGGCTGTTGACTGACCTAGGCTAGACTCAACCGACTCAGCCTGCCACTGTTCCACATGTCCTTCATCCTTCCCCTGAGACCAAGGAGCCAGCTGGGACTTGTTTTCATGGTGATGATAGAGGTTCAAGAGAAAAGGCATGCCCCAGTGTGCAAGACCAAGTCAAGCTTCTTCCACCTGTGCTGGCTGCCAATGTCCCTTTGGCCAAAACAAGTTTCATGGCTGACCCTGGTGTCAAGGGGTAGGTCAGGTCATGCTGCTCATATCGAGAGGGAACTACAAAATAACATGACCACGGGCATGGATAGAGGGAAGAGTGAAGAACTGGAGCCCTCACTGCAATTTTCGTTGGCACCTTAGAGTAACTATGGTGAGTGGTTTCCTTCTTCCAGCTAGCACCAGGACCACAGAGCCACCAAATATCTGAAGTCTCCTCTTCACCCACTAAGTGATCTTCCTACAGTCCCTCAATAAATTTTGAAACTTCTTATAACTCTGTGGCTGGCTTTCACATAAGGCTTGAGCCTATTCAAAATGAAAGGGTCATCATTTTAGAAATATGGAAGTACTTGTAGAATGGAGAAACATATAAATTTTTTTACTGCAGCAGACGGAATCATTTACATTGAATCATATTTCTCTTTCTCTCCCCCAGTTCCAATATTCTCCTTTATATTTCAGCAGAAGGTTTAATTTTTCATTTTGACACTGTGATTCAACCTCCTCTTCAATAGCCTATATCTAAAGAAAGCATATTTTAGAAATCTCAGCAACAGATTCTCTTTGTTCTTTAAAGACAAAATTGGATATTAACAGTATTTCAAGAGCATTCATATGCTGAGTTTTCCTCAGCAAACTCTTTTTTTCTAGATTTTACTCCATTGCATACAGATTGATGATTGGTCCTCAATAAAAATCTGTTAAATAAATACATGAATGAGTTAACATTCATTAATTCTCAACCAATAATGTCCATAGAGGAACAGCGATATTGTTTATGAAACTGTAAACAAAATTATTTCCATCCCAACTGCAGCAATCACGAAGAATGTATGATTTAGGGGCACGTGAGTGCCCCAGTTGGTTGAGCGTCTGACCTCAGTTCAGGTCACCATCTTGCAGTTCTTGGGTTTTCATGATCTGCAGTTCTCATGATCTTGGGTTCAAGCCCCGCATCAGGCTCTGTGCTGGCAGCTTAAAGCTTGAATCCTGCTTTGGATTCTGTCTCTCCCTCTCTCGGCCTCTTTCCCACTCATGCACTGTCTCTCTCTTTCAAAAATAAACATTAAAAAATATTAAAAATTAAAAAAATGGGATTGTATGGTTTAATGATGTTCAGCTGGACTTGTCATTTCATCTCCTATTCGGCTCACTACAACAATAAGTTTTCAGCTCTTCTCCCACTCAGGAAGTTACATCCCCAATCTCTTCCACTCTCAAAGTAGAGCAAAGAATGCATGAATGGGCCAGAGCTGCCCTAAGACTAGTGTGGCAGGACCGGCAGCCATCTTTTCAGAGTACTCTATAACATACAATCTTTGTCATAATGGTCATTCAATTACACATTTAGTTCACAAATATTTTTGATATTCTAATATTTGCCAAGCATGGCTACCAAGTCTAAAATGATAAGAAAAAATTTTGCTAAAGAAAAATTAAAAGAAAAAGAGTAATAAAATCCAGTCCAATCCTCAAGGAGTTTATAGTCTACTATGGGCATATAGTCATTAGTCAGATAATCACAAAGATGAATCTAAAATCCAACCTTGATAAATGCTTTGAGAGGTGGCTACCCTGTGATGTTAATGCAGGCAACCTAGTGCTGTGACCTAGTTAGAGAAGTGTGAAGGATAAGTAGGAATTAACCAGGGCAATCAAAGTGAGAGGGAAAGTGTTCTATGTCAAAGCAAAGCAAGTGCAAAAACAGTGCTATGGGAAGAAGCAAAGCCTATTTATTAGAACTAAAAGAGGCCTGGTAGGGTTGATTGCAACCATAGCCCCAGTTTTCACACCATCCAGTGGCCACACCCTTTGATAGTTCCCTTCCACACTAATCCTAAACCTGGCTCTGTGACTTGCATGCAGTCCAAGTCCCAGTTCCAAGTCTGGGCCACCGTGAACACTGCTGCTTGCTCTCTCAGACTGTCAATCCGCCCGGAAAACAAACCTGAGCTAACCTGCTAGAGGATGAGAGACCACACGGAGCAGAGCAGTGTCATCCCAGCCAAGGCTCTTCAACCAGCTAGCCCTCTGACGATCTGGCCACAGATGCAGAATAAGCAGGGACTGCATCAACCAAGCCCGGCTCAGAGCAGCAGAACCGCCAAGCTGACCTAAGGACTGGTGAGAAATGCCAGAGAGTTATTGTTTTAAGACAGTAAGTTAGGGGGTGCTCTGTTCTGCTGATTCAAGGATTAATGTGCCTGGATCACACACAGCAAGGGGGAATGCTGTGCTAGATGAAGCAGGAAAAGAGGTTAAGAAACAACGCAGAGCTTCATATACACACGTAATCGTAAACATTTGTATCTCACCCAACCCAGCACGTTTTCACCCTTCTTAGAGCAAGACCTCCAGGTTTCCTGCAAGATCTGTGCTTTCCTTACTCTCAGTCCATATGGTTTAGGTAGGGTAGAATCTAGGGAAAGCAAGGCATCCAGCCTGTGGCCAGTCAACATATCTTATTCCCCTGGCCTCAGTAATTGGTTCAGGAGAGCACACGTGACCGGAGGCAGTCCAATCAGAGTGAATCCCAGGGCTCTGGCTGAGACTGCTGGGGTAAGGTTTTATCCCCACAGCATATAAGTTAGAGTCGCCGGCATTGGTGTTGTGCCCAAGAGAGAGCTCTCTCTCACCTGAGAGGAATCAACATGGAGGAAGCAAAGCTGGTGGAGAGAGGAAACAGACATTTTTTAAATCTTGTAAAGTCCTGAGCCCTGATTGTTGGACAGAGTTGTCCAAAAACATTTCCTTTTTTATTTAAGTCAGCTTGAATTAGGTCGCTTATTACTTACAATCAAAAGAGTCTAAACCCACATTAAATACTATTGTCTTTATCCTCGGAACACCAGGAAGACTTTGAAGGGCTTTAAACACGGGATGAACGAGTAAATTTGCACTTCAGAATGCCCTTCGGCTGCTGTGTGGGCACAGATCAGAGAAGCTGGAGGCTGAGCGTTAAGATGGTTTTCAGGAGTCCAGGTGACAGCAGATGGCCACTTGGCCTAAAGTCAGGTAAAAATAAGGCCCACTTTGAGTAATCACTTAATGGAAATAAAAACTATACTGGAAGAAAGGAATATTCTGAGTATACAAATTCTTCCTCTGTGCCTGGAAACCAAGGCACATAGCCCATTCGTAGACTCACAGAGGCCATGCTGCTGGCAATGCCTGCCACACGCTCTCGGGTAGCCCCTGCTCATCCCTTATTTCTCTAATTTCGCTTCTCCTCACACCTCCAACTTTGACTAAGCTTCTGCTCTCACCAAACACGCATAATCCTCCAGACTCTCCTCTATGAATTTAAAGGCCTTCAGCCTTACACTTCGGTCTTGACTGTCCATCCCTACCTTCTCCCTGGTTTTAGTGCCAGATCTTTACATCTTTTGAATCGATGTTTTAGGTCACCATACCAAGACTAATTCTGGGTAATAACAAATCTAGCTAAGAGCAAAAGTGGGTCATCAGAGCATTTTGGGAACAGTGAAAACTTCCACCAATAAGGGAATTGTTATATGAATATGGTAATATGTAATAATATATAAACTTTAAAGTAACCACTGTGAAGATATTGTAGGAAGATACAAATATTTTTAAAGCAATATATAATGAATGCCCAGAATATTTATACCTAGATAAAAATTTATGTAACAAGTATAAGTGAATGTTTATTAAATGACAGGAGTTAATGGAAATCATTTTTTCCCTCGGGTTTCTAAACTTTCCCTGATTTTATGTCACTTTTTAAAATTTGCAAAAAAGAGAAAGAAGGAATAGTGTGATCTCAGCCTCCAATGAGTCCCATTGGCTGGTAATCTATCCAACTCCAGTTTTATAAAGATGTATTGAATTAATTTAGACATCCCATTACACTTGCTACTAATACTGTGCCCACTTTATGGATTTGGGAAGTAGCATCCTGGGAGAGTAATGTTAATGGAAATGTTAAAAGGGTCCACAATCCCATATCTGCAGTTCTGAGATCCAAAAAGCTATAAAAAAGCTTTTTGTAAAGCATTTGACTGCTAAACCTGACCTGAACTGACATGAGGCTACTTTTACCACTTAGTGTGAATATTCCTCCATTTCCTTGCACCAAGATGAGTGTCCGTGATTAACAGGGTTCTTTCTAGTCTCTCGTGTGTTATATGATAGGCAGTATATGCACCATATTGCTTTCCTAAAACCCAAAAGTTCTGATACACCTCTGGCCTCAAAGGTTTCCTATAAAAAATTATGGAATATATTCTTTTTTGGGTTCAAGCTCTGGAAATAATACAAAATCTCCTAATCATAATATGACCATAGTCTCCAGAGCTAGTACTGTGACATATGCCATATGCCAGATAACTCTACTTTCATGCTGACTCGTCAGTGTATTCTTTTTTTATTTTTTATTTTTTTAATTTATTTTTGAGAGAGAGAGAGAGAGACAGAGTGCAAGCAGGGGAGGGGCAGAGAGAGAGGGAGACACAGGAACTGAAGCAGGCTCTAGGATCTGAGCTGCCAGCACAGAGCCTGACGCGTGGCCCGAACTCACAAACCGTGAGATCATGACCTGAGCCGAAGTCGGATGCTTAACCGACTGAGCCACCCAGGCGCCCCTCCTCGGTGTTTTCTTAATTCATTTCATCCTCACAACAACACTACGTAGAAGCTTTTATCATCTCAGCTCTATAGGTGAAGGGAGTGATGTTCTAAGAGAAATAACCTGACCACAGTCACACAGTGGCCAGCAGCGGAGTTGGCACTCGCGAGATTTCTATGGGCTACTTTAGCAACAAAGATCACTTTGCTTCTCAACTAATTCTGCCTCTAGGATTAATTGTACTTTCATCCCCACAACTCCTAGCTTAGGCAAACTCCGTTCCTGTATCTCCGCTCTGTCCCACAGTCCTGATTTACATCAGGCAAGATATTGACCTCATAGGTTAGCCGCTCTTTAAAGCGATTAATGTTGAATGCTTTGGTTCTTTCTGCTTTCTTGGGAAAGAAAAATATGATTTCCAAAGCAGTTTCCGCAAGTCAGGCACACTGTTTGCCATGCAGTATCTTCTTTCATCTTCCCAACAGGGATCGAAGTAGATTTTATTATTTTAGTTTGCAGGGGAAGATACCAAAACTGATCATGGGATGATCTCAAAGCTGTTCCATAGAGAACTACTGTTTACTGAGTGACAACATCATATAGGGAGGTGTTTATCAAAGTGTAATTCGTGAACGGACACCATCCAAATCACGGAGCTCCCTAGCCCCCTCTCTAGACTAACCTCATCAAAATATCCAGAGGTAGAATCCCAGAATTTTCTCTTAAGAAACGTCCCCCAGAGAACTCTGACATTGGACCATTTGAGCCTGGCCTGGCAGAATAGATGCGGGCTTTGAAAGTGAAGCACCCATCCAGGATGCAAATCCAGACTCCATCGTACACTAGCTGTGTGACCTTGGCTGACTTTCTTCACCTCTCTGAGCCTCTGTTTCCTTATATGAAATATGCTACTCGCCTTCCTTTCCTCATAAATTACAGAGAGTAAAAAAGGTAACATATGTGCTGTTTTTAGCATATAAGCTGGATATTTAATGGATGATATTGAAAAAGATGAATAAGTTAATACATAAAAGCACGAATGAACAAACTAAAATCTGTTTGATTCTTCAGTTTCATCAGCAAGCTATACCGCTTTGCCTGTCTTCCCTTTTCTAAATTTCCCCCAATGTCTATCTGTTGACTTAACTTGGAGAAGGCATACTAGAGACTCATTATCTCTCTTGTACATCTAATGCTCCTGTATTTGAGCTTGGATCTTAGCTCACACAAAAACATCATCAAGTGAGATCAGAGAGGATGTTTGCAGGAGCTGACGGTACAAGCCAGCATTTCTAAGCCTTGCTCACAGTGGTGGGGACACTCAAGAAAACCGTGACGCTAGACCAACCCCGATCTCACCTGTTTATAATGTTATTTGGTGTTTAGAAAGGACCTTTGAGCATAAAGTGGCCTTTTCATAACAACCGGATGCAAGCCCCTTACACCGAGCGAGCACCTATTTTATAGCGTCCTTGGTCATAAAAATGCCAAATTCTAGGCCCCAGGAAATTGTCTCTGTAGCTGATTTTGATCATTTTTAAAGATTCTTTTGGTTATTTTTTGCAGTAGATAGTATATTCCAAAATGCCTAATACTTAATTCATGCAGTAGAGCAATACTGCACCCCATTTGTTCATCTTTGCGTCTAAAATAAGCTAGTTTTATGATCCCATTTTTTCAGGTGGGAGAATTGAGGTAGTGGCTCAAGACCAAATCCTCCATGAGTCTACAGGCCTTATATCCTTGGTTCTTGAACCATCTGTGCATATATAAGCATTAGTGCTTTATTTGTTTGTTTCGGTTTTTTTTAAGAAAATTGACAGTTTTATATTACTTAGACATTTTTGGGGGCGCCTGGGTGGCTCAGTCAGTTAAGTGTCTCACTTTGGCTCAGGTCATGATCTCAGACTCGTGAGTTCAAGCCCCACATCAGGCTCGGTGCTAACAGTTCAGAGCCTGGAGCCTGGAACCTGCTTCGGATTCCGTGTCTCCCTCTCTCTCTCTGCCCCTCCCCCACTTGGGTGTGCATGCATGCACCCGCTCTCTCTCTCTCTCTCTCAAAAAAAAATTCTTAAAAATTACAAAAAAAAGAAATTTTTAAACTCATTTTTTAGAGTACAGATTTTGTCAGGATACAATTTCATCCCTTTTATCACTGAAATCGTAAATGTTCCTACTTGCATGTTCAGAGGTTGGGGCTAAAATCCCCGTGGACAGACTTAATTCCATACGCAACCTATGAATAATGGTTCTCAGAAATTCAGGCTGAAACCATTATGAGAAACTAGTATTTTAGATCCTCTGCCCCTGACTTGGTCTCTGGATCACACCTCTGAGACTCTGCTTCTCAGAGTCTTCTCTTTTTATTATGTAGATACAGTATGTGTAACAAATACCTCCAAATATAGTAGGAAGGACATTTAAAGCAGCTGAAAAAAACAGTTTAATCTGTTTTATTTAGAAGGCTGGGTGATATGCTTTTTAAAAGAAAGCACAAGGTGTGAGGTCTAGAATGCCTGGGTTTGAACACCAGCCTCTACCTACTCCATCCATCTACTGACTACATAACATCGAGAGGCTCCTGTTTACCCCCTTGGTAAAAACAAGACAGTAGGCCCCACATGGAGTCACTCATGCTAAGCACCATGTCACCAAACCAAGATTTAACTTTACTGCAGTTCCAGCTTTCCCACGAATGGAATCTTAAACCAGTCAATCAGAAAACACCTCGTCAGCACTAGCCAGGTCACCTTCCGGAGAGGCCCCTGCCATTCCCTAAAGGAAAGTAACTTTGCAATAACTAGCCTGCCTTTTTTTTTGCCAGTGTATCTTCCTGCTCCTTTCGGCCTCTAAAAGTCTTGCATTTTGTACAGCTCCTCAGAGCTCCTTTCTATCTGCTGGATTGGATGCTGCCCAGTTCCAGTAGATTTTTGCTGAAATAAATAAACTCTTACGATTTTGAATATGCCTCAGTTTTTCTTTTAGTACCCTCTCTGGAAGACGCATACTATCACCTTCGTCAAAGGCTTCCTGGAAGGAACAAATAAGACAGAATCTATACGGTGTATATTGCACATGGTATGCATTACATACATCCGTTTTGTTTACTTCATTTCTGAGTCCCTTTACTTCCTGTCTGGAACCTGATGTTCCCTGCTTACAAACTACTGAGGAATGTGCTGGCTGAGAGCCTGGGCTGTGACCTTGAATGACCCTAGTCTACATCAATTTCTGCCACTTACTTGCTGTGTGATTTTGGAAAAGTTAACCCACCTCTCTGTGTTTCTGTTCCCTGACCTGTAAAGTGAAGATAATAACAGTAACTCCTTCACAGGGTTGTCGGGAGAAGTCATGAATTAGTACATGTAATGCACTTAGCACTGATGGAGCAAGTACATCAGTAAGTGCTATCATCACCATCATCATCATCACCATCATCATCATCACCACCACCATCATCATCATCACCATCATCATCATCACCATCATCATCATCATCATCACCATCATCATCACCATCATCACCATCATCATCATCACCATCATCATCACCACCACCACCATCATCATCACCATCATCACTCTCTAGATTACGCTTCTGAAAACTGTGGTTAGCTCAACAGACCACCATTGTGATATTTAATAAAGTACTGCTCCAGTGCACCTTTGTTTCAAAAAGATTCCCCCAAAAAGGTTGTAAATTACCCATTGAAAGAATCTACTCGATTATTTATAAACTCTGCAGCAATTCGGAACATTTTTCACAAAGCTGTCCCCTTCGTGCACATTTCCAACCCCCACAGTACAGACCCTGTTTAAAACAACACAAATAAAACAAAGGTATTTTGACACTACTGCTTAGCGGGATCGTGCAGACTATTGGAAAACTTTGTTTGGTTGGTGCCTTTAGGATCAAAGACTATCTCCAGATTTCCGAATAATCTCAGGGCTAATAAAATCATTCTTCTCTGTGGGGATTCTGCCTTCAGTGAGGATTTAAAAGGAGCCAGGGCTTTGCCGGGCTCCTGTCTCCCCAGGCTCAACCTGAGCTTTGCCCTTTATTAACGCTGACTTCATTTTTGATAAGCAGGAAAAGAGATGCAAAGTTCATGCCTTTTCAAAAGGCTAAACCAGCACCTGGGCCTGAAGTGGTCTCCCCCCACGCCGCCGCGATATCTGGGGTTTCATCGGTTTTTCCCACTGCTTGATATTTACGATGTGGCGAAGTGAGAGGAGGGGCAGTGAGCCCAGCAGCCTTGGAGGAGCGTGTATCACTCTGATGCTGGCGCCCCAGACAAATTGCCCAACAACTCTTGCTGCTGAGGGTCCAGCCCTGCCCTGTGTTCCCTCCTTGTTTCTTAACTCACAGTGACCAGCTCTACCTTAAATACTAAGAATGGGGGCACCTGGGTGGCTCAGTCAGTTGAGCCTCCGACTTCGGCTCAGGTCATGATCTCGCTGTCGTGAGTTCGAGCCCCGCGTCAGGCTCTTTACTGACAGCTCAGAGCCCAGAGCCTGCTTCAGGTTCTGTGTCTCCCTCTCTCTCTGTCCCTCCCCCACTCATGCTCTGTCTCTCTCTATCTCAAAAATAAAAATAAACATTAAAAAAATTCTAAGAATGCCCCCAAATTTTCTAATCCCTTCTTTCTTTGTTTTTTTTTTTTTTTTTTTTTTAAGTTAAACAATGTTCAGTTCTGTTGGTAGCAACAGATAAGGTCTCAACAAATATACACTTAATGTAAGTCTCATACTGGGCTTTTACTCTTTCAATCTCTACAATATAAGCAACATTATTACGAGCCTATTTTATCAATGGGAAAAGCAAGGCAGAGAGAGGTTATGTTACTTTCCTAAAGTCGCACAGCTAATTGGTATAAAAGCTGTATTCGAACCCAGGTAGACTAATTCATATGTGCATATGATGAGCTCCCAGGCTGTGCCCCTTTAGAAGTCGTCTCTAGGCAAAAAGCAGTTTGGGCACTGATTATGCCTACAAAGACATTAGACATTAAAACACTAGAGAAGAGAATGACGGGCCGCTTCTCACTTAAGCAAGTCTGAAAAGATGTTATTTCCATTGATTAAAAAACAAAAATAAGAGAGAGACATGTGCTTTTTAGGTAAGTGAAAAATATCCACGTCCGCAGACATCATCCAGACAGAAATGAAACGCAGCCAGCCTTCCACTACGAGAATCACAGGGGATGTATCTGAAGTCACGGGAGGCTCGAACTCCCACGTATGGCAATGAGAACAGAAAGCAGGTACAAACAAAGCTGCCTCTTCCCCTCCACCCTCCACAACCCCCCACCCCCCGCCTCTCACCCCTCACTCCTAGACAGCTCCAGTCTCCTCACACCTCCCCTCCCCTCCCTGTCGGTTCCCTCACTGCTTTGATGTTCTGAGGTGTTGCTACTTTTTCTATTTCTGAACCTGTCTTTTCCTCATGAATCCAGGCTCCAGGCCACCTCTGAGGAAGGCACGTGCACTTGGAGACGGGGAAAGGAGTTACCCCAAGGCAGGGCTTCTACACAGAGCAAGTCACAGTGTGAGCCACGACCATAACCGTCATTTCCCGTGTGCCTCCCACGTGCAGGGTACAACATCGCACTCCTTGCTGTGCCATCCATTTAAGCCACACCCACCCTGTCAGGAAGGCACTATTTCTCCCATTTTCAAAATGCAGAAACTGAGATTAAACGAGATGAAGGTAACTGCCCCAAGGTGTCAGCCAGGATTTCTTTGATTTCAGGTCACAGAAACCAACTGTGGCCAGCAAGCAGAAAGGGGACTCTTGGACGGGATGGCGGTAGCTGCCTGCATTCAGAGAACCAGAAAACGAGACAAGAACAAGACAACTTCCCACATCAGGAATTACTCGAACATCAAAATTCGATGTTTCCGGTGGAATCGATGGGCTCTACCACGTTGGCCAGGCCTTACTCAAGACTCAGATGCTACGGGAGCCGTGGTCCTAGCATGGCTAGGAAAGGGCAGCACACCTAGATTTATATTCCCATCAAGGGACATCACGAAGGGGGAAAGATGTTCCCCCAAGGGAAATCATTTGTGTTAGGAAGGAGGATGAGCAAAAAATACAATCCATATCTTTGATATCCCAAAGTGGTGAAACAGCACCAGTGGTGAAACCCAGATTCCTCTGACAGCAAAGTTGGTAAGAGTTTCTCAGGGTTCAACACCGTTAACTAAACGTAAGGAACAGAGTCTAGTGCTGGACATAGAGGAGGAACTTGGTAACTTCTTTCTTGCTGCATAAATAAATGAAAAAGATGCATAAGAAAGCAGGGAAGCTGACATTCTGATTCTCATTCTCCGTATTTCCCATCCTTGCGGGGACAGGCACCTGTTTGTCATCCTTAAAGCTTATCTGTCGGAACCATGCATTGCTCAAGGGTCTGAGTAGAATTAGAAACCTGAGCCCTCCTTTTCTTTACGAAACCAAGACATCAGCGGGCTGGCCCCCATGGAACCGGACAGAGAGCTGCCTGTCTAATGTCTGTGCATCGAGGCAGACACACACAAAGGAAGCTTCTTCGGTGGGGGGAAAGAAGGCAAACCACAACGGCACATACTGCCTCCCTGCCATCACAGGAGCCTGGATGACTCCTAGAAGAAAGGGCTGTGAATCTGGCATGGTATGCATGCTCTCTCCCTGATTCAAAATCTCAGAGCCGGAAAGATGCAGATCTAAAGGCATGCGCTGTTTTAGTGAAAGAGAAGAAAGAAGGATCATACAACTGGGGGTCAGGAGGAGAATGCCTTATCGTGATGCCAGTTTTCTCTGTTGGAGCTTCCTTGGCTCTGGAGATCTAGGAGAGGACTTTGTATCTCTACAGCACGACTTGGGCTGAATGTAAAAAAATAAACGCCGGACGAGCCCTACTTTTCCTGTTGACCTCATTGATCCTGTGACCAGTGGTGTCCGCAGGATCATGCATCATTGGAGTGGGAGAATTTTGATGCTCCTTTAGGCTAGAAATGAGACCTCAGTTGAGAGATTAAGAGGCTAGAAAAACCACTAAGTTCATTTCTGTCATTTGCAAGGTCAAGCCCCAACAGTGGTAGCTCAAAATAGTTCACTGCTGAAAGCATAAGGAAGCTGCTAAAATGAACAAAGATAAGGGAGACCCCAGAAATCAGCAGCCACTGTTAAAGAAGCTGAACATTTACCTAGGTAAGAATAGAATTTTTTAAAGGATCGACCATATTCTTGTAATAAACTCAAAGCCAAACTCATATGAAGTGTTTTATTTTTATGACTATCACTCAAAGCTTAATACACTTCTTTTGAGGCCTTAGCACAGGGCTTGGGGGAAACAATCTAGACTTACTTTTTCTTGTGAATTAAAAAGTTTATTATGACTGCTCGCAGAAGAGAAAAAAGGCAACGGTGTTCAATAACCTTGAATTCTGTTTCCTTCAACCTCAGACACATCGTAAGTTTCATAGCTGTTTTCTAATAATAAGAACAATAGGTAGGGAGAACCTACAGCTTGATAATCCAAAGATTGTTACTATTTCTTCAGTAGCATGTTTTAAGCCATGATCACAGCACAAGGGGTATGCTGATAGACTAAGCTCCACAGACACAATGACTAAGCTCCATTATGGTCCAATTAGGGGAAAGCTGGAGAACTTCTCAGTATCTCACAGTTCATAAGAGGCTCAACTTCTTACCCTTCTTCCAACATGGCAGAAACATACAATATTATGACTCAGAGTAATCCAAAAACACAAATTTGGGCTCTTTCTCTTGAGCTCCAACTATTTCTTTCAAAGTTTGGAAAGACAAGGATACCAATGAGCGGTTTTCATTACAAGAAATCTTGGGCTGAGTTCTTTGATGCCTGCTTTCTACTTTAGAACTAACTCTGGGAGCTCGGAACATAATAACACATAATGACATCTTGCTCAATCACCTCCTAAATAGGGAAAATAAAGTATGATTTGAACAATAACAACAACAAAAACTGAGCTATATTTAAGAACTATCTTAACTAATCTAACAGAGACTTGTGTAATCATTGAGCTTTCGGATAAAAAAAAAAATCTAGCTACACAAGACGCAGGAATCCATTTATTCAACAGACACTTGGTGAGCAAGTGCTATGAGTTAGGCCCTTGCCTCCTGGGCACTGAGGACATACTGATAAACAAGACCATCTCTGCCTTCATGGACTTCTTCTCAGGAGGGAAAGACAGACAATAGACATGTTACCAACCAACTAATGATACCTTTCATGTCTAGAAAAGAGTGCTAAAGAAAGCAAAACAGGTTAACGTGATAAAGCATATATTCTCTGATGCATGCTTACGTAGCATCTATACTTTGATGAAATAAATCCTAGCTTTATTTTTCATGTTTCTTTCCACGGTCATTTCCCTGTTCTGTCATTTCAGCCCTTCCTTTTGCTTCTCTGAGCTGAATAAACAGCAGTAGTGACTGAATTTCTTCTGGGGTGAACTATCTGACTCTAAATTAATCTCAAAGCACTTCAGTACTTTTTATTCCAGAGTTTATGTTTTAGGAAACTAAGACAAGTGTTTTAGAGTCGACGATTCCGCGATGTAGAAGTTTCATTGCAAGCTTTGCTTTTACAAATAAAACAACACAACAAAAACATCCTTTTTCAGTAAGCTACCCAGGAAGATAAAAATATATGTTCTCAATAATTCTAATATGTTTTGATTAAAACACTCTATACAAAGTCATAAAGTCATGAACATGAAAAAGCAAAATAGTGGCAGACAAATGAATTAGAATCCTAACAAAAGAACTAGATTCAGCTTTGGACGGTATCTCTGAGTCATGACAGACTGCATTTCATTCCCTTAGGGACAATATCAGTTACTGATTGACAGTCCTTATCAAAATCATTTCTTATATTGACACTCTTTAAATTTCTTAATACACTTTATTTATTAAGAGTAACTCAACTATTCTCACCACTGGTAATGAGGAGATTCTGGGAAAGGAAAATTCAATCATAATCCACAAACCTAAATTCAGCCTGATACTCAATCACTACCAGCTCTTTGACTAGAGTTGCTAAAAAGCTAAGGAAAGATTCAGTTTCCTTTCCTTTGATATTCACAGTCATGAAAATATTCCAGGCAGTGAAATGGCCTGGAGGCAGACAGAAGAAAACAAGAGAAGAAAAATCTCTGTATAATCCACTGGCTGAATAACCAATCCCCAGATTAGAGTTGATTGTATTGTCACAGCCTGCAGGACTATTACTTTCTAAAAAACACTAGAACTTTCTGAAAAGTGAATAGGATTGCTGTGCCAGTAGAAAGAAAATGCAACTCAGGCTTCCTAAAAATTCTCATCTCTAAATGAAACCGTTTAGTCTCATTTCCGTAGGGGGAGAGACAAAGACAGAGACACAGAGGGAGGAAAGATCAAAGCCAAGGCTAAGGTGTAGAGAGAGAAGTCTCAAAGTGTAACAGAAAAGGCTACTTTCTGCAAGAAAATGATGCCTTAATGGTATTAGCAGTACTCAGATTCCTTAATTGAACCGAAAGTGATATTCGCCATTATGATATAAATAGGAATGAAGATATGGTCTTCTCTCAATTGGGGAAACTAAACACAAAGTGTGTATTAAGTGACATTAGAGAATTGCCATTGATTTTCTTAGGTGTTACCCTGGCATGATGATTATGAGAGAGTTTGTCCTTGTTTTTGAGAGCTGTGTGCTGAAGTAGTTAGGGGTAAAGGTCATGATGGCTGACGTTTACATTTAAATGGCTCAGGGCAAACAAAACCTATGTCACAGAAAGTAAATGTGGCCACATGATACTGCCTGTTGAATAAAAGGTGCATTTGTGAGATATGAAACCATCAAAATCCTAGAGGAGAAAGCAGGAAAAAACCTCTTTGACCTGAGCCACAGCAATTTCCTATGTAACACGTCTCCAAAGGTGAGGGAATTTAAAGCAAAAATGAACTACTGGGACCTCATCAAGAAAAAAAGCTTCTGCACAGCAAAGGAGACAAACAACAAAACTAATAGACAACCGACGGAATGTGAAAGGATCATTGCAAACAACATATCAGATAAAGGACTAGTATCTAAAATCTGTAAAGAACTTACCAAACTCCACACCTGAAAAACAAATAATCCAGTGAAGAAATGGGCAGAAGATATGAATAGACACTTCTCCAAAGAGGACATCCAGATGGCCAACGGACACATGAAACGATGCTCAAAGTCACTCATCTTCAGGGAAACACAAATCAAAACCACACTGAGATACCACCTTACACTGGTTCGAGTGGTTAAAATTAATAAATCAGGAAACTATAGATGCTGGCGGGGATGTGGAGAAGCAGGCACCCTCCTACACTGTTGGTGGGAATGCAAACTAGTGCAGCCGCTTTGGAAAACGGTGTGGAGGTTCCTCAAAAAAATGAAAATAGAGCTACCCTATGACCCAGCAATAGCACTGCTAGGAATCCACCGAAGAGACACAGGAATGCTGATGCAAAGAGGCACGTGTACCCCAATGTTCACAGTAGCACTTTCGACAATAGCCAAATCATGGAAAGAGACCAAGTGCCCATCAACTGACGAGTGGATAAAGAAGATGTGGTACATATATACAGTAGATTACTACGTGGCAATGAGAAAAAATGAAATCTGGCCATGTGTAGCAACATGGATGGAACTGGAGGGTATTATGCTAAGTGAAATAAGTCAGTCAGAAAAAGACAGATACCATATGTTTCCACGCATAAGTGGATTTTGAGAGACTAAGCAAAAACCAGGGGGGAGGGAAAGAGGGGAAAGGGAAAAAAGACACAGAGAGGCAGGGAGATAAAACATAAGAGACTCTCAAAGACTAAGAACAAACTGAGGGGGAGGGGTTGAGGGAGGGGGAAGAGGGGGTGACAGGCATTAAAGAGGGCACGTGTTAGGATGAACACTGGGTGTTGTATGTAAACCAATTTGAAAATAAACTATTAAAAAATAAAAGCAAAAATAAAAATAAAAATAAAAATTTAAACAATTTTAAAAAAAGGTGCATTTGTGGGTTGCATTCTATCCCTTTGACTTCTCTATATGTTTGAAAATTCTTGTATTAAAATAATTCAAAAGAAGAATGGTATTGTGGCCTCCAATTGAAAGAGAAGGACAAATATACAACTAATTATAAAACAAGGGAGAAGAAATAAGTCTCAAAACACAACTTTAGATTTTTGCTTGTTTATTTAAGCATTATCAGGGCTAACGATGATAGTAACCACTTCTGATGTGGGGGAAACAGAAGACTTCATAAAAGAATAAATGAAAGTATTTATTTAAGCGTATTTATTTATTTTGAGAGAGCAAGCAAGTGAGGAAGGGGCAGAGAAAGAGAGGGAGAGAGTGAATCCCAAGCAGGCTCCTCGCGGACAGTGCAGAGCCTGATGTGGAGCTCAAACTCACAAACCATGAGATCATGACCTGAGGTGAAACCGAGAGTTGGATGCTTAACCAACCGAGCCACCCAGATGCCCCTAAAAACTGAAAATATTTTAGTAGGCAGACAAAGGTGGCAAGTACACTCCTATGGATGGGCAGCATTAGGAAAGGCAAAAATGCTGCTGCTTGGGGAATGACGAGGGTGAGCAGAAGCTGAGTGTGCACGGAGTTGAAGCCGTGGGATTGAGGGGGTAGAGATGAGCCCAAGCCTGGGCTGAGGCCGGGCCCTGGGGTGCTCTGACTGTCCGAATCCTGACTGCAGACTTTATATGCTGTGTGCGGGAGAGACTCTTGAGGTTAGTTCAATTTGTTTTCAGCAGGAGGGTGAGAAAATTATTTCTATATTTTCTCCAATATCATATTATATTTATATGCTTTCAAATACAAATCCAACAATAGAGGTATTTCAAGGATAACAGTTAGCACCTCCTAAATGTGCCAGGCACCATTCTAAACAGGACATGTGCATGAACCCACTCCACTGTCTGGATTTCCCAAGGGGGCAGGGACTGTTATCACTGTTCTCATTTTACTGGAAAGTAACCTGAAGCACAGAGGCTAAGCTAATTGTTAAAGACCACAGAGCTAGCAAGCGGCCACGTGAGGATTAAAACCTGGGCAGATTGGCTCAGAACACTCTACCACACAACCTCTCTTTGTAAGAGAAAATGGAATATAAACAGATAATGAGGTCCTTGAGAAACCACCTTGAGATACTTATCCAAGAAATGTTATTGGGCCTAAAAATTTGTATGCATATAATTTTAATGTTTCATTATATAGAAGTATGTATTATACAAGTATATAAATAATTATATACTTATTTAGTCAGTCAGAAAAAGACAGATACCATATGTTTCCACGAATAGGTGGACTTTGTGAAACTAAGCAAAAACCAGGGGGAGGGGAAGAGGGGAAAGAAAAAAAAGACACAGAGAGGGAGGGAGATAAAACATAAGAGACTCTCAAAGACTAAGAAAAAACTGAGGGTAAGGGGAATGAGGGAGGGGGGAGAGGGGGTGATGGGCATTAAAAAGGGCACATGTTGGGATGAACACTGGGTGTTATATGTAAACCAATTTGAAAATAAACTATTATAACAAAAAAATAAATAAATAAATAAATAATTATATACTTATTTATAATTAAATCATATTACAGAAGTATAGAAATATTATAGAAGTAACATAGATATATATTATATTATAGAACATTAAAATATATTATAAAATAATTTTATATATAAAATATAGAAATATAAATTTTATATATAAAGGGAAGGGAATTATAAAGATAATGCTATACATCTCTTTCCCAGTGAAGTGAAATAAGACTACAATCTTTTTCTCCAAATCAGAGTTCAGGAAAGGGAGGTAAGCCAAGAAGAGTCGAGTTTGAATCTGACCAGCTGTAGAAACTTAACTAAAATAAAGTAAAACTATTCCTTAAGGAAGCTGTCCAGCTTTAGCAACTGGTGGTTAGTGCGGGCAACTGACAATGCCCCCTGCCTCCATTCCACGCACTCACCCCCCCAGGATAGAGGCAACCGTGAAATTCTCCATAGATGCACATCTTTACTTGCAAACATTTCCTTGGAGCTCAAGAAGACATGGCTACGGTGGAACTGAGATAAAATGGTCCTGCTCTCATGGATGACAAGAACTTCATCATTGCCTGTGAGTTGATGGTAGGGAGGACACTCCTGACAGAACAATTCTTAGATTCTTCTTTGGAACAAGTGAGTTTTTAAAAAATATTAGTATCTTCTCATGCACTGACCCCTTTGCTTTTCCAAAGTCAAACAGGCAGAAGACTGTGGTTGGAAAGAAGAGATTTTGCAACACGCTTCCTGCCTTGGTTTTGGGTTTCAAAAGTCTAAGGAGGAGGCGATTCCAAATGCAATGAGAAATGAAGAGAAGTCACAAAGGGAGCGATGGATGCAGGGAGGGTCTCCTGAGCAGTGGGGAAGGGTGCTCTTCCTGGTGGCTGGCAGGCAGACACCAAAGCCTCAGAGCCAGAGCCCCACGATGCTCCTGGAATACCATCTCCTAAGCACTAAGGTTCACAGCACTCTCAAAATTCCTTTCCCCCAAAATGGAAGGGTGGCAGAGCCGCAAGACCTCAGGGGACCACAAGCACAGGGACAAAGCATATAAGAGGATGAAGCCCGCCAATGGCTTGGCACCACCTAAGACCTTGAAGCTTCAGCATGATTCTAGAGAGGGAGGAGTCTCATGAAAGACTGAAGCGAAATTTCCTGCCAGCCAGGAAGGTGGGTATTCATAGTCCAAATTGTGTCGATTGAAAGGAAGGAGTTGAAGAAATGTGATATTTCTTGCCTACTTGCATTTGTGGATTGACGGTTAGACTCTTACACCTGGAATCTTTTTGAATACAAATATTTTCAAAGCCTCATCCGGTTAATGAGAAAAATAGTACCAGAGAACTTTAATATATTTTTTTCTCTTCCCAACAGCCAAAAAAAGTTGGGGAGAGGGGGAAGAAAAAGAAGAAGAACCATGTAAAGACTACAATCAGAGCGGAGCACGATAATCTAGTAGCAGTTGCCTACAGATTGTGATCTGAAGAAGAGCAGAAAGACACTACAAACCGGCTTCCTACATTCCTAAAATTGCATTATTAGCAAATATGCCAGATTCTTAAGCATTACCCCCAATCTGTGCACTTTCAAGTGTAAACACTACCAAGGACAGTCAAGAATAACAATACTCTCTTTTCTCTGTGACTGGAGGGTTGAATCTTGAGGAAATAAAGGTCTTGGTGTTTAGGATCCCTGAAATAGGTCAGTGCAAAACAAAACAAAGAATAGAATCAGGCAGCTTAAAGACCAAAAACAAAAAAACAAAAAAAACAAAAAAAAAACCCCACACTGTAAGTATATTGTGACTTTGCTTGATGGTGTGATTTTGCTCAAAGACCTCACCAAGGTCAAAGGGGATTTGCCTCGCTTGATTCCCAACCACTCCCAGGCAGCTGGAGCACACTGGAAGGGAAGAAAGAGGTTGCTGGCCTTCCTCCAGATATAAGAAATATAGTAAGATTGATGTGTATTTTTTAAATCATCCTAAATCTTGTACCTGACAGATATATTTAAAATCTCATGCTTTCTTGGGGAACACTGCAGCTTTTATGTCCAACCCCTTTTTTTGAGCTCAATCATCACTGAGGTCCCTGCCAACACTGAGATTTGGGGGTATATTTATTTACCAATAAGTTAGACAGGTTGTTAGGGTCAAGAAAACTTGACAGCAGCCTGTCCTGTTTGAAGGGGGAAGTAATAGCTTTACTATTAACTAGTCAGAGGAATATTTAAATGCCTTTTAAAGGTATAGCTTCACCTGGTAACTTCTATTAAAATTCTGGAGTAAGGACACAGCCAGTAGGCACACTTAAAGGCCTACAAAGCAGAAGGGAATTACCATCGATGGTCATATAAGCAAACATCAGGCCTTGCGCTCTTTCCCATAAGTGGTTGGCCATGAAGCCCAGGTCTGGCCTATTCAAAGAACATTCTCTTCCACTCCTGCATCTGACAGGCCCAGCACTCCCTACATCCCTGAGGCAGCCATGAAGACATATGATGTAGGCCTCCCTAATTATCTCCTAATACGTGGGGCCTGCCCCCAGCTGGTTTTCCGCCCTGCACCATGCTTTCACTCCAGTTCTCTGCAGAGGGAGGCTGGATCCTGAGCTCGCCTGGAACCTGTGTTGGCTTTTGATAGACCACCACTCTTGTTTTGGACCAGGTCTGATCTATCTCCCCAAATGCTCAATGATCAACACATGAACTTCAGTGGGGGGGGGGTCCCTGAGTGTGGATGTGAAAGTAAGCATGGGCCAGGACTCCTGGCTCCTGCATCGCACCCTCCCCACCCCTGGACTTGGGACTCATCTCAGCCTGAGTCTGATGCCATCATCAGATGAAACTTCAGGGTTTTTGAAGGAAGGGTAAGTACGTGGAAGGGATGTATATTATTGTAGCCAGACAGTAAGGTTGTAACAAACTATATTTTCCAGAAACAGCTGCATCTGTGTTCTGGATTCCAAATGTTCTTCCATTATTTTGACATCGAGAGTTCAAATTGATTCCCTTCCCCTTGAAACTTAGCAAGTCTTTGCAACTGCCTCAGTAAGTAGAATGCTATGGAAGGGATACTGTATAGTCAACTTGAGAAGCTGGGGCATAAAGGCAATATGGCTTCCACCTGGCTTTCCATCTTAGGCTGCTCACCCTGGAAACACAGCCACTGTGTGGAACGAACGCCCAGGTTATATGGACGGGGGTGTGTAGATGTTCCGGGCAACAGTCTCAAGGGTTAAGGTGTCAGCCAACAGCCAGTACCAACCATCAAGCATGTGAGTGACAGAACCTTCAGATGATTCGAGCCCCCAGCTATCATTCATCCCATTCTCGAGTCTTCTACCTGAGGCCCCGGACACCACGGAACACAGGCAAACGGTTCCTAAATTCCTGACCCACAGAATCCCTGAGCATAATAAATAGCTGTTGTTTGCAACAAGTTCTGGGGTAATTTGTTACACAGTAATAACCAGAATTTCCATACAGGACAATTTCCTCCTTAGAATTCCAACATCATTTTGCAAATAAGAGCTAAAAATGAATACAAAAGCAACCTTGAAAGGTGAAAACTGTATCAAATGAGCATCCAGATGGCGTGAGCCCATTTCTAAGAGCTGGATGCATGTTAGATCTGAGCCTCTGCCTTCTGCAACACCAGATGCGATGGTCAGAATAACAACCTCTTTCTTTCCTTTTCCAAAGACAGGAATGACAACTCCGGGACCACTTCCCACTGTCCACCCTGAGAAGCAGCTCTCCACAGATATATATGTGCATGCACTGGAAGCCCTGCTCTCCAAAGTCACTCAAAACTTCTTTTGATGCCCACGATCTTGTATGCGAAGAGTCCTTTACAGACACTCCCAATATGCAAGACAAATTGCAAATGCTGTCACTCTCTCACTGAAGACTTTTGCTTGCATTGTATTAATCCCTCCCTCCACTCGATACCATTACTTCATATACTCTTTAGGGAACGGCTTTCGAGTAGATTGAATGATTGGCCACAATTATTTGCCCCTCACTATATCATTCCCTTTGTCATGTGACTGTGCTCCTCCTCCTACTAGAGGCAAGAAATATTTTCCGGCCTCGTGGGTGTCGGAATTGGCTGTGAGATCTGCTCTGGCAAATGAATGTGAGTGCAAGTAGCAGTACGCTGGTCTGGGCTTCGGTTTTAAACAACAGTGCTTGGGGACGCCTGGGTGGTTCGGTCTATTAAGTCTGACTTCGGCTCAGGTCACGATCCCACGGTTCGTGGGTTTGAGCTCCGTGCAGGGCTCTGTGCTGACAGCTCAGAGCCTGGAGCTTGCCTCAGATTCTCTCTCTCTCTCTCTCTCTCTCTCTCTCTCTGCCCCTCCCCTGCTTATGCTCTGTCTCTGTCTCTCAACAATGAATAAACGTTAAAAAAATTTAAACAGCTGCGCTTGTTTCCACTTTACCTTGTATCTCTATCATCACTGAGGTTGCCTCAAGTGGTGTAACCTAACAACAGAAGACTGTTAAAGTTCATTTACCGTGTCAGTAGTACTCTAAAACGAATGTTTGTTTTCACTACCAACATCCCCAGAAAACCTCTGGTTTCCTTCTGACACTTGGTTATTCTGCCTTTACACAATGAAAGCAATATGACTAGGGATGTTTGGAACAAATCTGTCCATTGAAAGAAAGCTACACGTAATCCTCTTGAGGCAAAACAGCCCCGCTCAGAAGGAGACAGCTCTGGTTGGGGGGTGGGGGGAGGAAAAAAGAACTGTATGTCAAAAATTCAACCTTTGGAAAGTACCCTGGGAGATGGGGGTGGGGCTATAAAATGTAAAAGAAACAAAATTTGACCTTCACCGAAAGATCCATTGCACTCGATGCTTATGCAAAAGCCTCCCCATTCACAGAAGGGGATTTGTACCATGCCTTGTCAATTAAGAGAAAGAAATACTCTATAAATCAATTACAGGCCCTAGCTTTCTGCTTGTCAGCCAAAGCAACTGAATGGCTAATAAGTATACACAGTGCATGTGTGCGTGCGTGCGGACACACACACACACACACACACAGAGTAAGATTTCCGAGCAAACACAGCCCAGAGACCACATTAATCACAACTACCTGACTTATTTCACACAATGTGACCTGGGCTCAACACTGTGATTATTTCTGGGGCTGTTATATGTTCTGTTATTTTTATACGAGTTTCAACAAGTCTTGTCATGTTTCCAAGTGTAATCAATCACATTCATTATTTTCAGGTTTCTCTTAGCTGTTACCCTCGGCGTTGGGGTAACCGTGTGGAATTTCACAGCCCATGCAAGCTCGTTGGCTTGTGTGGCATTTCCATTTCTCAATTTTGGCAGTCTGTGGGAAATGGGGTTCAGCGGCTGCGTGCAGTCATTCATCCGGCAGGGACAGCATCCTTCATCTGTTGCTATTTTTTCCCCTTTGCCACGGAAATCTTCTCTTTAATTTTTCTGCACGTTAGACGGCATGAGATTTTACCGAACCTTAGTGTTAATATGAAGCACTCAAGTTCAACCTTATATTCTCATTTTTCATTTCATGAAAACAGAGCAGAAGAAGCACAAAATGGATTCTTCCTAGTTTCACCTCAAAACACCTCAAGTTCTGGGTTTCAGGATCATAAAATACTTTAACTATCCAAAGCTAACAGGGAAAAAAAGATCCCAAACCTAAGCCGGTAATAAGAAACATAAATTAAAAGTTTTACTTTTTTTAATTTTATTTAAATCCAAGTTGGTTAATATATAGTGTAATAATGATTTCAGGAATAGAATTTAGTGATTCATCACTCACATATATACCTAGTACTCATCCCAACAAGGGCCCTCACCCATCACCCATTTTGCCCTCCTCCCATCCAACACCCTTCCCCCAATCATTGGTTTGTTCTCTGTATTTTAGAGTCCCTTATGGTTTGCCTTCCTGTATGTTTTTATCTTATTTTTCCTTCCCTACCCCTATATTCATCTGTTTTGCTTCTTAAATTCCATATTTGAGTGAAATTATATGATACTTATCTTTCTCTGACTGACTTATTTCACTTAGCATAGTATATTCTACTTCCATCCATGTTGTTGCAGATGACAAGATTTCGTTCTTTTTGATCACTGAATAATATTCCATTATATATATATACACATATATACACACACATACATATATATATACACACACATACATATATATATATATACACACACACATACATATATATATACACACACATACATATATATATACATACACACACACACACACACACACACATACACACACACCACATCTTTATACCTTCACTAGACAATGGACATTTGGGCTCTTTCCATAATTCGGCTATTGTTGATAGTGCTGCTAGAAACATTGGGGTGCATGTGTCCCTTCAAATCAGCGTTTTTGTATCCTTTGGAGAAGTAATGCAGTTGCTGGGTTGTAGGGTAACTCTATTTTTTATTTTTTTAGGAACCTCCATACTCTCACCATCAACAGTGCAAAAGGGTTCCCCTTTCTCCACATCCTTGCCAACATCTGCTGTTTCCTGAGTTGTTAATTTTAAACATTCTGACAGGTGTGAGGTGGTATCTCACTGTGGTTTTGATTTGAATTTCCCTGATGATGAGTGATGTTCAGCATCTTTTCATGTGTCTCTTAGCCATCCGGTTGTCTTCTTTGAAGAAGTGTCTATTCATGCCTTCTGCCTATTTCTTCACTGGATTATTTGTCTTTTGGGTGTTGAGTTTGAGAAGTTCTCTATAGATTTTGGATACTAATCCTCTATCCGATATGTCATAAGCAAATATCTTCTCCTATTCTGTCAGTAGCCTTTTAGTTTTGTGGATTGTTTCCTTCTCTGTGTAGAAGCTTTTTATCTTGATGAGGTTCTAATAGTTCATTTTTGCTTTTGTTTCCCTTGCCTCTAGAGATGTGTCTAGTAAGAAGTTGCTGCAATGGAGATCAAAGAGTTTGTTGTCTATTTTCTTCTCTCTGATTTTGATGGTTTCCGGTTTTATATTTAGGACTTTCATCCATTTTGAGTTTAGTTTTGTGCACGATGTAATAAACTGGCCCGCGTTCATTCTTCTGCATGTCGTTCTCCAGTTCTCCCAGCACCATTTATTAAAGAGACTCTTTTTTCCAATGGATACCCTTTCCTGCTTTGTCAAAGATGAGCTGGTCATACATTTGTGGGTCCAATTATAGGTTCTCTATTCTATTCCATTGGTGTAAGTGTCTGGTTTTGTGCCAATACCATACTGTCTTGATGATTACAGCTTTGTAATAGAGGTTAAAGTCTAGATTGAGATGCCTCCCACTTTGGTTTCCTTCTTCAACATTACTTTGGCTACTCGGGATCTTTTGTGGTTCCATACAAATTTTAGGATTGTTTGTTCCAACTTTGAGAAGAATGCTGTTGTTTGTTCCAGTTTTGAGGAGAATGCTGCTGCAGTTTTGATTGGGATTTCATTGAATGTGTAGATTGCTTAGGGTAGTAATGACACTTCAACAAAATTTTTCTTCCAATCCATGAGCAAAGAATGTTTTTCGATTTCTTTGTTGTCTTCTTCAATTTCTTTCATAAGTCTTCTACAGTTTTCAGCATACAGATCTTTTACCTCTTTGGTAAGGTTTATTCCCAGGTATTTTTATGGTTTTGGTGCAATTGTAAATGGGATCGAGTTCTTGATTTCTATTGGTGTATAGAAATGCAACTGACTTTGGGGGTGCCTAGGTGGCTCAATCGGTTGAGCGTCCGACTTCAGCTCAGGTCACGTTGTCACAGTTTGTGGGTTCGAGCCCCGCGTCGGGCTCTGTGCTGACAGCTCAGAGCCTGGGGCCTGCTTCGGATTCTGTGTCTCCTTCTCTCTGCCCCTCCCCTGCTCACTCTCTCTCTCTCTCTCTCTCTCAAATAAACATTAAAAATTAAAAAAAAAAAAAAGAAATGCAACCGATTTTGTATCCTGCAACTTTGCTGAATTCATGTACCAGTTCTAGTAGCTTTTTGGTGGAGTCTTTCGAGTTTTCCATGTAAAGTATCATGTCTTCTGAGAAAAGTGAAAGCTTTTACTTCTTCTTTGCCAATCTGGATGCCCTTTATTTGATGTTGCTGTCTGACTGCTGAGCCTAGGACTTCCAACACTGTTAAACAACAATGGTGAGAGTGGACATCCTTGTCGTGTTCCTGATCTCAGGGGGAAAAGCTCTCAGTTTTCCCCCATTGAGGATAAAATTAGCTGCAGGCTTTTCATATATGGCTTTATGATGTTAAAGTGTGTTCCTTTTATTCTGACTTTCTTGAGGGTTTTTATTAAGGAAGGACTGTATTTTGTCAAATGCTTTTTCTGCATCTATTGACAGGATCGTATGGTTCTTATTCTTTCTTCTATTAATGTGATATATCACATTGATTGATTTGTGAATATTTAACAATCTCTGCAGCCCAGGAATAAATCCCACTTGATCATCCCTACCACTCCCGTTGCACTCAACCCCTGGCCTGTTTCATTCCTTTCTTTTGTCTGCTTTGATCCTGTGTGTTCCTGTCTGCTTTAAAGAACAGATAGAATACCAACATACAGAGCTGGAGAGGGCAGATCAGAGCAAAGTAGGGAGGTGGAAGAGATTAGGCTATGCACAGGGAACTGTGAGCAGTCTGCTCAAAGAATAGGCTTAAGAATGAGATGAATTTAAAAATAGACAAATGGTGACTGGGGCAAGTGAGGTGGGACTCCATGGATTTCTTCTAATGCCAGGATGAAGCAAATGGACTTACTCTGGTCAGATTGTGAAGCCATTTCAGAATGTTAGATCAGGGAATCGCCACCATGTGGGGTAGCTTTTGCAATGACTAATCACAGGTGAGCAGGACAGAGCTAGGACTCTATTGCGGATGCTCAGGTAATTAAGTGACAGAAGGAGAAGAAAGGATGACACAGGCTTGGTGGACACTGAGGAGATGACATAGATCAGCCTTCGTAACTGCTTAGACAGGGTGGTGGAGAAAGAATGAAGTGAGCAGGAAGAAAGAAAAATAAAAAATGCCTCTATGCCTGGGGTCCCAAGCTCAAATGTCTTCAGGTTTGGCATGTAGCAGAAATATGACAAGCAGCAGGTATGAATGTCAAGGACCGGTGGAGACTTTGGTGAGCTGGGGAATGCATATTCAAAATCACTTTATAAACTCAAAAGACAAGAAGCAGTGTGCCAATCAAACAATACATGTCAGTGCAAAAGAATCAGCAAGCTGCCCACAAAAAGCCTCGAAATAAGTTCACGGACGTGAAAGGGCATGCTTACAGGTAGTTCTCCCAGTAGAGATGTCCATCCAGCCAGGGTAAACACACGTCTGAAGTTTAGGTGTAGACAAAAGGCATGAGTTTTGATCTGCGAATTAACGGGTAAGTGATAGAATCTCATGATTGGGGATCAGGAAGTTCAGGCATTCGTCCATGTGCTGATGACAGCTGAGGCTGTGGAGGAAGGGAAGAGAGCCAAGGAAGAGAACCAGAGGATGGGAACAATTCCCTTCGGGAGTCCTTAAGGAGCTCCTGTTCCCAGGGAGCTGGACGAGAAAGAGGAGGCTGAGGAATGGATGGAGAGGCAGGTATCACAGTGTGATGCAAAATATAAAAGGAAAAATGTTCGAGAAAGAGCAAATGATCTCCCATATGAAATTCCCTATTCCCTTCTGTCCCCTTCTCAAAGGTTCATTCAACTAAAATACTTTTCTCTCAAAACTGATAATTTCTGCAACAGCCTTTGACAGGGTCAAGTAGAAAGAATTCCGTCTGTTCTCCGATCTTCACTGCCTTCCCTTGCCAGAGCGAGGTCTCATACGCACATCGCACATCGGGAGCAATATGAAAAACTATTTTTCCACCACCAACTCGCCCCTGCTGTGCACAGATGCAGGTGAGACAGTATCTTTTATGTGACCTCTCCAAACCCTGCCTACTGCCTCCTTTAGTGATGTGTGGAACTTTCCAAAGAAGCCAGATTTCCCTGGGCATCTCCCTCCTCTTCCCAGGCAGCTGAGAAGTGAGCTGTGAGAGTACAAAGGTGTCTCGGTAACCAGAAACCCTTCCCTGGGTGAAGAGAGAGAGACAAAATCAGGATGTACAACAGCGTATCACGAACCTCCTCTTCCAAGCCATAAATCTGGAACCAAAGCCACTTTATGGGTTTTCCACATCATCACTGAAGCCAAAATTACTCCTCGATCACCCAGCTTGCATCCCAGAGGACAACCTGCAGGGTTAGTGATCTGGCTTTAAAAATAAATAAATAATTGTTCTCCGCGCTCCCCTGAAAAGATGAAACAGCGCACGGGCAGAAGATAGAAGATCCTATTTTTTAACTCGGGGAACATCTGTTACTCAGCTGGTTTCAGCCCTTTAGAAGGCCCCGAATCACCAAATGGCAGAAACTCCTGAGATGCCCTTAATTTAGTGTTTCTTGCAATCTTAATTTTAAGGGACTCCATTGCCTCATCCCACAGTGGGAGACTTCCCCGGCTGAACCAGTCTCCCGCACCATCCCTCAAAAGGCAGGGATTAAGAAAGCTGTCATCTCCCATTTTGCACACCAATGGCAGTAAAGTTCCAGAGTAAATATGGATGATGGAGGTCAAATGTCACATCCCTGAGACAAGGAAGTGCTCAGTCTATCCCCAGAAAAGGGAGGGTCCTGTCATTTACAGAGAGTGCCTTTGCTCCGGGGCAAGAAGTGTCTCAGACAAGAAAAGCTCCACGTTAACAAGAGGTGAAAAGGAAATTAGATGACAAAGTCCACCATGAAAAGCGATGTTTCTAAAGGGCACAGAGGAACAATTGCTTCCACTCAAATGTTCGGTCCCTCAAACACATCAGGTATTTCCCCCTTTGCAGTTGAATCATGCCGTCTGTCTCTGTGCCGGCCAGCAGAATCTTATCTTTCCTTCACGGCATGGTGCAAGTCCTATGTTCTCTACACAGCTTTCTTTCCTTTCTGGCCCACATGCGCCACTTTCTTCCTCTGAATCTCTACGGTATTTTTAAACTATCCCATTCATCTTCATTCTTAATCCCACATGTGCTATCTTAGATGCCGCAAGTCAAAGTCTTGCCTCCCCAGCCAGATCATGAACTTCATGACATGACCTCTCCTTGGATGTCATCATACCCTCTGCAGCAGTGGCACCGTGCCATGCCACCAAACCCTCCTAATAACCACCACTGAACACAGGAGGTTACACAGAGATACATGGGAAGATCTAAGCAACAGAAAAACAAAAGGTTCAAAGAATTTTGTTTTATTATTTAAAAGAAATTCATACTTACATCCAAAAATACTTTGCCAATTAAATTCATGCTAATTTTTGGATAGCAAGAACTCCATTTGAGGAAAGATAATTTTCTCGAGAGTTTCACAAAATCCAAGAAAGAGTCTCTTGACATAGAACTCCCTTCTTTCTTAATCACCAGAATGATCATAATTTCAACCAGAAGCTGTTTATCAGATCAGATCACCTGCCAATCTAAGTAAGCTTCAGATTTGCCTGTCTTCTTTCTTTTGTTTTCTTTTTTCTTTTCTTTTCTTTCTTTCTGTTTCTTCCTTCCTTCCATTCTTCCTGTCTTCCCTCCTGCCTGCCTGCCTTCCTTCCCTTTATACAACAGTGCCCAGTACTGTCCTAGATTCTGAGAATACTGTGCTGAGTAGGACAAACACCCTGTTCTCATGGAGCTGACATTCTAACGGGAGAAGTCGACAATACATGTATGAGTAAGTAATAATTATCAGGATGTGATCTATGCTATACAGAAAAATAAATTAGGAAAAGGAGCTGGAGAATAATGGGGGAATGAAGAGACAGTGTGATCTGTTGTGGATTGAAGAAGGACTGAAGAGACGAGATATGAATGGAAACTTGAAAAAAATGAGAGAGCAGGAGTGCTAAAGAGCACCCACAAAGAAAGAAGAACAAGTGCAAAGGCCCTGGGGCAAAACTAATTTGAAGTATTCAAGGGATCATAAGGAGACCAGTGGATCTGGAGCAATGATTCTGGAGCAGAATAAGCAAGGAGAAAGGTAGATCCCTCACCAGGAACTCAATCAGCTTGGCACCTTGATCTTGGTCTTCCCAGGCCAGAACTGTGAAAAATAAATGTCTGTTGTTTCAGCTCCCTAGTCTGTGACATTCTGTTATAGCAGCGTGAGCTGAGTTACACAGGTAGTAAGGAAATAAGTGCAAAATACCAAAGGTGCCTGAAAGATGCCGCAACTGTAGAAAAGTGGAGAAAAAAACTCCCAAAGAAGGTGACATTTAGCAGACACTCTAGTCACTTCTATCTCCTAAATAAATTTCTATCATTTTCACGTAAGTGCTGGCTGAGATTACTTAGTGTGAGTTCGCTGTTCTTCCCAGTGGTGATATTCTTACCTGTATATTTTTAGATATTTTATACACTCTTCGCGTGAACTCCCGAAATCCACACATCCGGGTCCATTAGATGTTTTTGCATCTCTTTTCACTCACTAAATATAACAGTATTTCTTTGAACTTCAATTAATTCAGTGATCATTGAATCTACCTCTTTTATAAGGTAATAGTTGCACAAGTCTGTTCTTGGGGGAGGGGGGAATCTCTCCAAGCATATATATCATTATAAAATATATTTAATTTTGCATGCATTTTGTTGATTCATCTGCCTAAACTCCATACACCATGTAAATCTTAAGAAGGAAAAAGGGGTCAAAGTCCTTCGTGAATTATATTTATGTCCAGCTGCTCAGATTTTGGTCTGGGTGGTGGAAGCCCCTGTTTTTCTCTGAACATGCACACAGATAGAGTCAGTCTTCCATCATATCCTATCGAAATATTTTCTCTACCTGAAATTCAATAGCCTTTTTAGCGAGTAAGACTGAACAGCAAAAAGAAATACATTCGTCTTCTCCAAAATAAAGAAGCAGGGGATGAAGTACTCAGGTGGGCTAAGCCCTTGGAGCCTTCCGGAGCTGAAGTTTATATTGCATAGTTTTACAGATTTTGTTGGTGGAAGTGTGTTTGTGGTTAGGAGTTTCATTTTGTCATCTTGTTCCAGTAAGAAAAGTCACACCACTTGCAAAACTGAGAAACTTATTAGAATCCTGTGGTGTTTGCCTGCTTCGATTTTCACACCGTGGAGCCAACATAAAATGAAGGATCGTGTTGCAAAAGGAAACTTGCAAAAATTCACAGCTGGAGATGGCACCGCCTAGGCTGTGCAGAAAGAGTCTACCAACATCAGCCTCCTCCTTCTTCTCAAACAAAGGCAATTTTAAGTTAGATTTTGTCCAAAAAACTGCATCTAGAGGTGAGCTCTTAAGCGGGGATTGGAACCGGACACCGCAGTTAGGAAAACCGCTGTGGAAAATGCCGAGAGGATTCTCATAATCGTTTTAATGATTTCAGCTTACCTCGAAGGGGCTTTGAATCATCAGGTGGTTCTAAATGCCAAGTAGGACTGCTGGGCAACTGGGCCGAAGTGAAAAAAGCTGTGCTAAGTCAATAAATGTGTTTGTTTTTTATTCAGCTCTTTGTGAGGCATCTTCGCCAATGTTCCTAACAGGCATACTAGGAACAACCAGTACGAAAATCACAGAGGTGCAAAAATCACATGAAAAATCAACTGGAGAAATCAGCTTTGGGAAATGTAAATAGGAGCAGATGAAATAATAGATAAAAAGTACTACAGAAAGCTACAGATCCCCGCCAGAGAGAGAAGCCCCTGGATAACCAATAAATTCATCTGATAATTAAGGAAAAACATTCTGAAAATTCTTAAAATAACATTTCATTTTAATAAAGGGAAAAAAAAAACAGAACAAAACAAAGCAAGACGCCAAACGCTCTCTAGCATGAGTCTGTCCACATGGTAAAGTTAGGACACTTGTCAGAAAGAATATCACAAATGAACATTCTGAGTTTCCTAATAACACTCATCTGTTCTCATCTTTGGGTTACCAAGTCTCCAAGAAAAGGAATATATGCTTATGACTGACAAATCTATCGTTTGGCCAAGGAACAGTGCCTCTCCCCTTTCACAGTCTTTGATTGGCTATTTCAACCTCAGAATGTAAGATTGGGATAGTTTTCCAAGTGGCAGCCTGATTCAAAAGGGAAACTGACTCAGTCAGTATCTGTCTTAAATAATTCCTGCTAATATGGACCCTAATGTCTCCCAGGAAAAGATGGTCATTAAAACTTTGAAAAACGTGGGGCACCTGGGTGGCTCAGTCGGTTAAGCATCCGACTCTGGCTCAGGTCATGATCTCAAGGTTTGTGAGTTCGAGCCCCACGTCGGGCTCTGTGCTGACAGCTCGGAGTCTGGAGCCTGCTTCGGATTCTGTGTCTCCCTCTCTCTCTGCCCTTCCCCTGCTCATGCTCATGCTCTGTCTCTCTCTCAAGAATAAATAAATATTACAAAATTAAAAAAAAAACAAGAACTTCGACCAAATTTGTAAGTCCTCCTCTACAATTTTGAATAAATAACAGTGACATCTGAAAAAATTCTCTTTGCTAAAAAATTAGAACATTATAGAAATGCCTGAGCTTCTCTTTGATCTTTAGCACCAAATCTGACTCCTCTGACTTCCTTTTCGTTGGCCTTCCTTTTAGTTTGCCAACCCCTTGTCTCTAGAACATACACATTGGAGCACATGTATTTTTTGGTGTTTGTGTTCCATAAATTGAATCATGTCATACATACCTTTCTGAATATTTGATTTTGTTCACTGATCGATGAGATTTGGGACTTTCTATGTTAGTACAAACAGGCCTGCTTCAGTCTTTTTGATCAGCTGCATAGTATTTCTTGAGAATTTTAGTATATATTTTGCCATTCTCCATTGACAGAGACTTAGGTTATTGTTAATTATTTGCTTTTATAAAAACGCTTCAATGAGCACCTTTTCACAATACATCCTTGGATACTCCTCGACATGTTTTTCCAGAGTACGAGCAGAACAAAGAAATGCCTCACGCTTTTTAAGTGCTGTGCCGAAAGAGTACGGAACAAAGAATGAAATAAAATACACCTGTCAGACTAAAAGAAATAAAATTAGAACTTTCCCAAAGGAAACCAGAAAGCGACAGCAGGTTGGTTTGGAAGAGATTCTTAAAAGTCAGAGATTCCTAGCTTCAAACCCTGGCCCCAATTCCAAACCAAAAAAGAATCTAAATGTCCTTTCTTTGTTTAATGTTTATTTAGTTTGAGAGAGAGAGAGAGCATGAGCAGGAGAAGGGCAGAGAGAGACAGAATCCTAAGCAGGCTCCACACCATCAGGGCAGAGCCTGGCTTAGGGCTCGATCTCATAAACCTGTGAGATCATGACCTGAGCAGAAATCAAGAGCCAGATGTTCGAGTGACTGAGCCACCCAGACCCCACTATGTGTCCTTCTATGGGAATGGTAAAACACATACTACCTAAGGAATACTAGATAGCTTATTTTAAAAAATCAGGCAGGTCTACATATATTAACATAGACTATAACCTTGTGTAACTTTTAAAACTTTACTTTTTTTGTCAAGCTTTAGTTTCCCCATCAAAATATGGAAATAACAATTTTTCAATGAATCTACAGCGTAGAGTTCTTGCACAGATTAAATAACAGAATACTTGTTAAGCACTTAGTATACTAATGCTTACTAACACAGAATAAGTGCTCAATAGATACTGGTTTCCATTATATTTCTATTTTTGATGTGCCCCACAATCGTGGAGAAATGTCAACAACCCAAGGCCATTTATTAATTTGTCACTCATTTATTAAGCATCTATTATTAGCAAAGTTTTATGCTACCGCATTTGAGGAGAACACAGATGAATGAAACAATATCATTATAATATTCCTCAAGAATCTTGGGAATATATCTAGGAATATAAATCATGTCCTGAATAACCTTAATAAAAAAGTAATGTAGTATTATAACAGATGTCATACTAGACTGCTATTATTTTTATCTGTCCAGTGCCACTTCCTTCTTCGGGCAATAGCATCATTCTTTGGAAGAACTATTCCTCCTCCAATCCCAATACTGATGTGAAGACAGCCAATTATAGAAGCCACTGCCCCGGCTGGCCACAGTTGATAGGTCAGGAAATGTGCATGTGACTTAGTCATATGACCCAAGCCAGGCCAGTCAAAGCATTTTTCACACTAAGAATGGAAGAAAGGGGTGGGTCTTCTCTAATGACAAAGGCATGAGATGGGAAGTTTGGGTGCTATTTACAGCCAAGTTCTCCAATAGTTGGGAGACTCTAGTCTGAAAAAAGAAAGAATCACAGTGACAAGAGTAGAGGCAAAAACAGACAGACATGATGGGATTTGAGTCCCAGGTTCTGGAGGCCCAGCCTCAACACTGCCTTTCGGTAATGACATGGGATATCATTAGTTCGGTGAAAGCAGAGGTTTCTGTGTTTTTATTTAATAATGTATCCCCAGCATCTGGAACACTGCATGGTGCCTGGCACATAGTAGACATTCAGTACATATTTTCTGAATGAATGAATAAATGAATGAATGAACAATATCCTATAACATAGCCCTCCTTTTTTCTGAGTTAAAATTTTATTTTATTCTTTCTTTACAACCAAAGCCAGAATTACTCTTGACATTTTTTATAACCCTACCTCAGAAGGAAAGAGAGAAAATGAGGCAAAGAGTAAGGGAATATAACATCCGAATATTTTCCTGGGCCAACAGGATAGAGGCTTCAGACGCTACTCAAAGCAGATCCTATCAATACTGCCCATCTCTTTCATCACAAATCCGGAGATATTGTGAGTTTGAGTTATTACAACTTCTCATGTAGGATTTAGTCTAGTTTAATAAAAAACAGACTTGTCTACTTGGTTTCCAGGACTGCAGACTTTAGACTCTAGAAATCAGAAGACAGTTTGTCATGTAACTGCTTCCATCTCCCTTATTTGTCTGTGTCTTATTTATTTCCTTCTATGGACCAACAGATAAGATATAAGTAAGTAGCCAGGCAGTTAAAGACTGGCAAGTCTAAAAGGTTGGCAATGAGCTCACTGTCAACAGGAAATTCACATTAATGAGCTCAGATTGGCAGCAGTTTGATCTGTAACGCCCAGGGATTGAATAGCTTGCAAACACCTCCAGCAGATCTGAAACACACAGCTTACTGAGAATCACATCATTATTGAAAAATTGCACGATATAACTCAATGTGCATGACAGTTGTGGCATCAGTAAATTAAAACAAAATAGAATATCTATTAACTGCCTAACACACGCTGGGATCCCTAAAAGGAGTTGTTGCACAGAGAAGAAAAACTAGATACAGATCTCAGTCTATAGACTCAGACTCTAGCAAAAGACTAAGACATGTTCACCAATTGTCAGATCAACCAGTTCAGGACAAAAGTAAACCCACATGGAATCAGCCATGATGAAGAGTGTCAGGTGAGAAAAATGTCATAGAAAAGTTTTCATCAACTGTCGAGGAAATACCTACTTTTCACCTCTCTCTCATGCTCCCTTGACCATCACCCCCCATGCCTGGTCTATCTATGACTTTTGACATTTTTTGGCTGAAGTCCAGAAACCTCCTCATGGCTTCCATAAACAATATTTACTGGCCCATAATGTAGCCATTTGGCTACTAACATAACCTGCCCTGTGCAGGCTGCTCTCAGGTACGTAACACCTCCAGGACGTACGTAACACCATTTATTTGGCATATCCTAGTCATAAAAGTTACCCACTCCTATGTAATCTTAAAACAAGATAGAATGAACCATGACTGTACACTGCAACGATTTTCATCAGCTGAATTAATCTGGCTTTTTGGGTTTTTTTTTTGTTTTTTGTTTATGCAAAGTTCTAAAATAGTAGATTGCCAATAACATATGTATGTATGTGTATATATATACACACACATGTACATATACATGTATATTATATGTATATGTGTTATGTATATGTATTATGTTGTATATATATGTACAATAAAATATTATGCATATATATATGTACAATAAAACCTTGGATTGTGAGTAACTTGTTCTGTGAGTGTTCTGGAAGATGAGCAAACATCTCTAATAAATTTTAGCTTGATAGATGAGCAATGTCTTGCAATACAAGTAGTACGTGATGCCAAACATCACATGATCACAACAGAGCCAGTGGTTCTTCTGTCTCTCTCACTGTGGGATTGAGGGTGATCGTCTCCCATGCTCAGATGTTTGGTCTCAGGCCACAGTGTCTGGCAGAAATCAGTGATTTTTCAGAACATTGGAACGTGCCCACAACTGGCACTAGTGTATTTTTCGTCACTTCAAAGCACCTATGGACAGTCCTTTGTTTTTCCATACAAGAGAAAGCTTAGGAATGCTTTGCTTCATTCTAGGTCATTGGACAGGTTCTTTGTTAAAGTTGCATGAAAAGAAAAAGATTCTGTTGAGCCAACAAATATCAGTGATTCCCTTAGTGATAGTGAAAGTTGTGCTACACAATAATCCTGCCATCTCTTGTCTCCCTCACACCAGCCACAAAGGTTTTCACAGGTAATTGAAGGTTGATTTATTTTTCTATATATTTCATATTTTCTTTATTATTTTGTATTATATTACTGTATTGTAATCACTTTTATATGAATATTTTTGAGTTGTGAAATGAATCATCTGAGCTTTCATTACTTCTTATGGGGAAATTTGCTTTGATATACAAGTGCTTTGGATTACAAGCATGTTTCCAGAACGAATTATGCTTGCAAACCAAGGTTTACTGTATATGTGTATATTCATCATACATACACTTATCTATGGACTTACAAACATGTGTTAACATATACACATGTGAATATCCTGGGTGCTGATCAGTACTATGGAGGGAAAATCACTCTACTGTGTTTATTATGTGTCAGCTCTGTATTTATTAGTCTCCTCCTTATATATCCCTAGCCCCAAATTATTTCCTCTATTTAATTCCACTGAGTTACCAACGAGAAAGAGACAAACAGTACAATGAGACTTCATTGTTCCTCTTCTCTTCTGGATCTTATTCCTAAAGCCTTCCTAACTTCCCACCTATAAATAAAGACATGCTGTCTCATAAAGGCTCTGGTGGGTCTAACAAAGCTTAACAAAATAAATGTTTTAGAAGAATATTCTTTTACTCTCTGATTCTTTTGACCAAACACAGAATTCAGAGGCAAGCCAAATGTAAAAATGAGACACAAATGAAAACGTTTGTATATTGAAACTTACTCAGGAACTCCACACACAGGAAACCCTTGAACATGTGCTTTAAAAGCAGACCTGGAATTGAGTGACTATTTCTTCAAGTGTGGATCTTGACTTAGTTTCTATTATTCACTGAATAATTCAAGATGATGGCCATTTTATTGAGATGGCCATAGCCCAGTATCTATGGTAACTATTACAGAAAGAATTCTTCCAAAACGTAACCAGTAGGATCATTTCACCCATGAGAACAATAAAATGGCATGTTGATATTAAGTCACTGAATACGGTTGCAAGTTGAGTCTTAGAGATCATCTTCTAGACCACTGTTTCACAAAGTAAGGTCCTTGTACCAGCAGCATCAGCATCACCTGGGTACTGATTGCAAATATAAATTCTTGGCCCTATCCTAAACCTACTGACTCAGAAACTTGGAGGTACAGTCCATCCATCTGTGTTTTAACAAGTCCTCCAGGTGACTTTGGTGCACATCCAAGTTTGAGAATTCCTAGTCAAGACAGTTTCTTATTTTGGAAGTGAACCAACTGAACCCCACAGAGGTGAAACGAGTTGCCCAAATGGATGACAAGAACCAGGAAGAAATCTCACACAGCAAGAAGTAAGGTTGCTTTTGGGGTTCTAGAGAACCAACAACTCAATCCTCAGTATTTTTATTAGTCAGTGTCTTGACAGGAATTACTTGGTGCGCTCAAATTTGGATAATGTTTCATGTATTTACCCAGGTATTGGTGAAGTGTAAAGAAACTACAAGGCATAGACACAGTGGGAGAGCATAGTCCACTCATAGGCCTAAAGGGGCAAAGGATGCAGGGAGTGGGGGCCGGCTGGGGGAAAAGGGAGCCTTAAAAAGGGCAGTGATCTTTATTCACGGGTCACAGACAGCCTGAGGCCACCTCACAGGAGGCATCCAAGGACCAAAAATCCCTGACCTCACTCTCTACCTTCTCTTCCTTTTAGGCCAACCCAACTGGAAGCCAGATGGCAAAGGAACTCATGTGCACAGTCTATTCAGGCACCTTCCCCAGGCAGAGTGGGGAGAGAGAAGGATGGAGAGTAAATTTAGAAGGGCAAATGGGAGATTTTTAAACAATATAAAATCAAGGATGGTCAGAAATTTCTCGAATTCATCATGAATACTAGGAACTGATCATCCTCTTGTGGACTCCAACTACCTTCTTTTCAAGAAGAGATCCCTGAAACCACCCCACATTCAAAACAAAAAAAACCAGATATATTTTATTGTTAGTATTCCTTACTAACTGTTCTTACCTTCTTTATCAGTAGTAGAACTCCTGGCTCTTAACTGGAAATGTGGCAATCACACCTAAAAGATAGTATTTCCCAGTCTCACATGCAGTTAGGTATGTAATGTGACTAAGTTCTAGCCAATGGTACATGAATACAAATGACGTCCATAACTTCAGGGAATTGTTCTTAAGGTTCCTCCTTCCAGCTGACTGCAGATTCAGGCAAAGTGTCTGGCATTCCAGGAGCTGTCTCGGATCGCGAGTTAACATTGAGAAGGAATGACATACATGAAGGAGCAGCACGCTGGAAAGAGGCTGAATCTCTGACCCCATGCAACACTAAGCCAGTCCTGGGCTGACCATCTATCTACTCTCCAAATGAGTAAGAGGGATGTAGTTTTACATTCTTAAGCCACAATTACTTGGTGATTGCTATTACCTAAATCTAATTATAACTAACATCACCCACCAAAATTCATATATTGAATTCCTAACACCTAGTACCTCAGAATCTGCAGACAACCTTTAAAGAGGTGATTAACTCAAAATGACGGTGGGTCCTCATCCAATCTAACTGGTGTCCTAATAAGAAAAGGAAATTAGGGCACACAGGGACAGTCTGCACAAAGGAAAGAACATGTGAGAACATGGCAAGAAGGGGGCCATCTACAAGCCAAGGGGAGAGGCTTCAGAAGAAAAAAGAAAACAAAACAAAAAAATCCCTGGAGATTCCTTGATCTTGAAGCTCTAGCCTCCAGATCTGAGGAAATAAATATCTATTATTTAAGTCACCCCTTCTGTGACATTTTGTTATGGCAGCCCTCACAAACTAAGGCAACGTGGTATTAAGTTAAAGAAAAAAAGCAGCAAAATGCAGAATGATATTATTTATAAGTAATGTGCTTATGTATGAAAATGTACAAAGGTCTGGAAACATACAGCCAAAAAGAAACAAAATGGTGACCGAAAGTGAGGAGCTACTGGGAGACTAGGATTGGGGATGGAGGTTGAAGGGGAATTTCGCCTTCTATAGAAAACTATATTCAAGATTAGATGTGAAATTAATATATATTTTTAAATCTGTTAAGTTCTCCTCCGGTTTTGGCAGAACTTGGATTCTGCTAAGGCAATGAAAATTGAAATCTGATGCGCCTGCCCAGGTGGCAACGTCAACTATAAAGAGAATCTCAGAACTGGGCACTGAGCTTGGCTTTCGCTATGTTTTCTGTAAGCCCAGGCTACTGCTGATGGTTGAAATAAATTGTACTTTAGCTACATGGTGTGTAAAATTGTGAGAGAGCCTTAGGGAATGATGCCTATGGGGCTGCGGGGTCATGTTCATAAAGATCACATGCTAAGTTGTCTGGAATCAAACCCAGAAATATGTAGAAGTGGCGAGAAATCCAGAGGGATGGAATACAACCTGGTTATGAGCCCAACAATCAGGAATGTGTTATAATGTGACTTATATTGGAGAGGGAAATTACTACGATTTCTATTGGGAATCGTAGTAATTTTTTAAAACATAATGATTTTGAATAACAGGTCTGAAATTACCCCAGAAAGGACACAGTTTGGAAACTAGACATGAAATTCTCTTGGTCTGCACAGGGCTGTACAGAACAGGCCTCCTTGGAACGTGTGTGTCCCCACATCTGTGTTTCTGCAGAGGAGAAGTGGTCCCTAGTGGAAGGAATACCCAGGACGGGCATATGGAGAACTGCCCTGAGCTCTGGTGCCCATCGTAAGAATAGCCTAGAGTTATAATTAGAGGAGCCAGTGAATCACAAAGGACCATGGTAACGTGGCAACCCTGGGAACAATGGGATGCGGAAATAGGCCACAGCTCTATCTGGCAGTGGGACAGTGTTATTTCTGAATTCAACACCTGGGTCTGGTTAAGAGGAGATTACCCTGGAAAGAAAGGATTATGGGTTGAAAGTTTACATGGTTGAGTGTGGGGAGTTTTGCGAATAGAGAATGTGGCTATTTCTGTGACACATTTCTATTTCTATAATGTGTTTAAGCAGCTAAGCAATACAAAAGAAAAATGAAACAAGAAAAAAAAAGATGGGGAAAAGTTACAAATGTGATCCTTTTCACACAATAAAATTTAAGATAACTTATAAAGGGTGGGTAGATGTTGTAAGGGTAGAATTTTGATCAGACGGAGAATCTGGGAAAGGGCATAAGTCAACCAAAAAGAAATTACTTTTAAATTACTTAAATTACTAAGGAGAAATTAAGTGGACCAGATCTAGTGGCAGAAGAGACAAGATAGAGAAAGAAAGAAGCATCACCTTACCCACAAGACAACAACCTGATAAAGAGCTCTAGGTATATCCCATTTTAGGTTGTCATAACAACAACATCCTCGCCTTATGGGAACGGCAGTGTAATAGAAAAACATACAAAAAAAGAGAGTTTTTAGAGGCAGGCCCACACAGTTAGCTTCAAAGCTTTGGAGGAAGGTATTGGAGGGGTTTATGCTACCATTTCAAAAATGATGTCAAAACGGAGAAGGATCCTGACCTGAACAGAGAAAGGTTCCCTTGCACCTGCAGCGAAGAAGGGCTTCGGGTCCTGCTTCTGTTGCATCTGATTGGTGTCAGAATCTGTTGCTTCTGTTGAGTTTGATTGGTGTCAGAGTCAAGCAAGAGGTCATATGCTTATTTACTCTCGATGTTTTACTAGTTCTCTGCCAGGCTCAATGCTTAAAAGGAAATCCTTAAAATTAAGAGCAAGACCTAGAAAAGGCTGGTTCCCATTCGGTTGGTTCTCATTCGATTGGTGCCTGAAGCCAGGGCTAGGATTGTTCTTCCTACATTTCCACCACCCTGCAGGTCTAGGCCTGCCCAGAGTGGGGAAAAGGGGGGGTGGGAAGTCAACAACTCTGCATGCACCTCTTCAGAGACTGATTCCACCCAAGACTTTTCCTGGGAATGAAAAACAGAGTGTCCATGAGGCAGATCTTCCCCATTGCAACCCAACCACTAACCCGTTCAAGTCTCCTCCATCATAACCAAACAAAATAATTTCTAACTTAAAAAGTACATGCAGTTGTATACTCCCAAAGAGGGCCACACTCAAATACTGGTGGCGGCCTGATACTGCCCTGCAGGCATCCAATGATAAGTTTAAGGGATCTGGCAACCAGGGCTAAGATTGTCTCATCCAAGTGAGACCATAACACCACTTCCTGGGCTGTATCTTAAGTTGGCAAACACATTGCTTTCCAGCTCAAATGATCACTTCACTTGCCCCACTTTCATCTTTCACCAAACCCTGCTGCACCTCTCCTCCTACCCAACAAAAGCCTGTACCCCTCAGACCAACATTTGGCCCCGACCATGTTAGATGATACCTCTGAGGAAGTCAGGAAAGAAACACTAGAGTCTTGCACACATCATCATTAGTTCCAGAGTAGATGTCAGCTGGAAGGACGAGCAAAGACAACTGCCTTCTGCCTCCATGCTTTAAGTCCCATAATGGAGCAAACCTGGAAAACTTTAGCCCTGCTCCCACCTCACAGGACAGAGAGCCACGAGGAAGAGGTATTCATCTACTCCAGACCCTGTAAACGGATCCAGTTCCTTGAACCATGCCACCAGGGAGAGATAGAGCTGAAATCCAGTAGTATTTGAGATCTCCATCTTAAACTCCCACCACCAGCTGTTACTTCTTGCTACTAGAGAACTCGTTTGGCGCTCTATACCCAACCCAGGCTTTCCTTGTTTGGTGTATAATAGGTTTGGACATTCTCTTTCAACTTTGACCCTACACCACTCTAACACAATGCTATAGAGCACAGTTGTACAGACTGTGCACTGTCCAATTCCATAACACCATTCATAGCTGTCTTTTAATACTATTGGTATAGATTCTCTGGCTTTACACACTCATGACTACTAATAAGAGGCACTCCCACATTTTGTCCTGGTTTATGAGAACTTATACAGGCTGGGTTAGCCCCAACAAATAGAAGTTCAGAAGTAGTTCTCAGAGGTAGACATCTGATCCAAGAGAAATAAGCAACACATGTTCTGTAGGTTACAAGTCTCCTGGCTAGTTTTGAGATGTGGCTTCAGTTGGAGTTTCAGAATCAAAGATTTGAAAGCTGCCTTTGTATTGTTACTTTTCAAATGTACATTAACATTTTATTAACTCAGAAGCAGTGCCAGTTTTCAACTTTTTTCTTTCAATCTTTTATCTTTTCCAGATTAAAATTTATGAATTCAGTTGAATGATGCCTTGTGACTCTACCTAGATTTATTTCCCTCACTCCTTTCCTCCAAGACACTGCGCTTGTGAAGTAGAGGAATAGCTAGCTATTAAGTCCATGAGTTTATGCTTTCAATGATATGAGTCATCTGAACGATATACAAGTTTGGGGGGATTATTTTAATTTTATATAACATTACAAGTTGTCATTCTGTGCCTTGCTCTTTTTGTTCAAAACCAAGTTTTTAAAATTTGTCTGTAAGATTCACAGTCTTCAGCAAGTTTTTTTTCTTATTCTTAGAATTCTTTATGCATTCTGGAAATGTTCCTTTTTTCAGATATATATATTCTTTTGTCTAGTTTTGCTTTTAAATTGTTATCTTTAGTCATACATATTTTTATAGTTTCAACCTAATCAAATGTATCAATATTTCCCTTCTGATTTCTGCCTTTTTAAGTTCTGATTAAAATAATGTTCCCAATACTGCATAAAACTGGAGGTATCACAATTCCAGACTTTGTTGTATTACAAAGATGTAGTAATGAAAACAGTATGGGACTGGCACAAAAACAGACACATAGATCAATAGAAGAGAAGACAAAACACAGGAATGAACGCACGACTATAAATAGATTATATACTTTTCTCCCTAAAGATCTTGCCCAATACGGCTAAAAAATATTCCTAGTCTTCTTGCTATTATGACTAACGTCATTTTAAAATTTCATTATATTTTTGAGTTGGTTATTCCTGGAGTATTAGAAGACTGCTGATGTTAAAATATTAATCTGGATCCAGGAAACCTCCTGAACTTTCTTTAGTTTCAACATCTTGTCAATATATCCTGCTAGATTTTCTAACCAAACAATTTACCGGTTGCGATTATGACAATTTTCTCTCTCCCTTTCCAAATCTTACAACTGCCAATTTCTTTTTCTTATTCTATTGCATTGGATAGGACCACTAGGACACTGATGAATAGTAATAATTACAGATGCATCTTTACTTTGTTCTTGATTTTAATGGAAATTCTTCTAAATTATTTGAACTAATTATGATATTCTTATATGTTTAAATTTTTTATAATATTTTTTCAAATAAATGAACTTTCTAGTCACTGAGATTTTAAACTTTTAATTTATTTTTTTTATAAATTTTTTAAACGTTTATTTATTTTTGAGAGACATAGAGACAGAGTATAAGCAGGGGAAGGGCAGAGAGAGAGGGAGGTGCAGAATCTGAAACAGGCTCCAGGCTCTGAGCCGTCAGGACAGGGCCCGACACGGGGACTCGAACTCACAGACCGTGAGATCATGACCTAAGCCGAAGTCGGGCGCTTATCCAACTGAGCCACCCAGGCTCCCCTAAACTTTTAATTTAATTTTTATTTTTTTAATGTTTATTTATTTTCGAGAGAGACAGAGCATGAGCAGGGGAGGGGCAGAGAGACAGAGGGAGACACAGATCCGAATCAGGCTCTAGGCTCCAAGCTATCAGCACGGAGCCTGACGCAGAGCTCAGATTCACAGAACGCGAGATCATGACCTGAGCTGAAGCTGGACACTTAACTGATTGAGCCACCCAGGCGCCCCTGCTGAGAATTTTTAATCGTGAATATTTATAAATTTTGTCAGGATCTTTGAAGGTGATCATAGTTTTCTATCCTTCAGTGTATTATTGTGGTGTATACCATTAATGGATTTTCTATAGTTAAGCTATCTTGCATTCTTGGGATAAACTCTATTTGGTCAGGATATAGTTTTATATACTGCTGGATACAATTTATTGATATCTAAAAGGTTTCTTATCTGTGTGTAAATCAGCTTCTCTTTTTCATACACAGTCTGTCCAATTTTGATAACAAGTTGATATGAGCCTGAAATTGGTTGAAAAGCTTTTCCTCTGAAACAATTAAATTAGAAGGGGATTTTTCTTGAAGATGTGATGAAATAAAACCCTCTACGGTTGGTACTTTACACAAAGGTGAAAAAATGAGATTTATTCTCCAATTCAGTCTCTTTCAAAGTCATTTGATAAATCTGGTTTTATTTCCCTTGAATCCATCTTGATAGCATTATGTATTGCCTGGTAGTTACCAGAAACTTGGCACAGAACGGTTAATTTGTTCACAGTTTCTTATATAACTACTTTATCTCTAGCTATGCTCCTTTTTATTTCTAAAGTTGTTAATTTATGCTTTATTGCTTTTTAGCAATTGCATGAGTATTTCAAATATTCAGCTTTAAGTTTTTGTTAATCATTTCAATTATTTCTTTAGCTATATCTCACAAGTCTAAAATGGCTTTTGTTCGTTGTTGTTGTTGTTGTAGTTTTTTTTTTTTGTTTGTGTTTTACGATTTGCTCAAATGAGGATCTAAACAAGATTCACATATTATACATTATTTTTGGTTATGGTTTTTTAATCTAGAGTAATCTCTTCTTATTTTTTTTTCTTTTCTTTTCATGCCTATCTTTCTTCAAGACCCAGGTCAGTTTTCCCATAGAACGCCCTATATTCTGTTTGCTTCACCTTCGCTGTTGTGCCATTTAACTAGTTTTTCTATCCCTGTGTTTCTTGTAAACTGGAAATTATCTCTAAGGCCTCCGTGCACATAGGTTCAACACTTTGGGGCAACGTTAATTCGTTTAAGTATACTTCTGGGCACTTCATTTCACTTCGTCTCTGGAGGCATACTGTAAATAACGCTGTTTCTGTCCTACCATCTTATTCTAATTCTTCTCTAATGAAAAGTCTGTTTCTATCATTTCAATGACTAGTCTTAATTTCTCGATATGCTTATCTATGTAAGCTTTATGTTCATCAATATCTCCACTCTCTTCCCAAACAAAACAAGAAAATTAGAATGCCATAACTCTGAACTCCTGCCCGATCAGTCACATTGTTGCTTACGAGTTGATTCTCCTTTGTTTTCAAATGTCATTGTGAATTAATGTCATTATTTTTATAGCTAATATTTATTTAGTATTTTCAACATGTTTATCAATGTCTTTTTCCCCCTTCGTGCATTATATGGCTTCTTCTGGTAAGAAGAAGTAAAATATCTATCTCTATTACTCTCTTAGTAAAATATCTCCATTACTAGTTTTTGTCATTTATTTTGTTTTGATTCAGAAATGGTCTAAAGTAGTATCTTGTCAATCTTTATAGTTATTCACTTTACCTTCACTCTTTAGTGATGATTTAGCTGTGTACAGAGTTGTATAGACATTATTCTCCTTCATAAGCCAGAACCTATTTTGTGGTCTTAATGGAATATATTTTTTATGTTGAAGAGTTTTTTTTTTCCCATTCTGATTATTGGGATTTCACAGGTGATGTCTTTGTGAGGTTTTTAAAATTCTTTCTGTCTTTGCAGTTTTACATTTCCATTCTGATAGATCTGGGTGTAAAACTGTTTTCTTATTTGAGAATTGTAATGCTACTTTGATTTCAGGACTAATTGAATTTTTCTCAATTCTGAGAAGTCCTCTGCTGTTAGGACTTCAAATATTCCCTTGACATTCCTTGCATTCTGGTTTTTTTTGTAATTATACTGAAATATATCATATTATTTTCAATATCTTTAAGCTTCTCCTTCATGTTTTCCATTCCTTTCCCTCTCTGTGCTGTTTTCTAAGTGACTTCTGAGACATATCACCTAATTCCATTTTCAGCCTGTATGTAGACTTCTATGGAAATTACCCACCGAGGTTATTTCAAAGTGTGTATTTCCCGTTTCTAAAATTGTCTATTTTTTTCCAGGTTCCCTTTTTTGTTTTTTCATAATATTCATTCCTTTATTATTCTATAATTCATAGTTATTGAGGTGTGAGTTTTGCAATTTGTCAGATTTGCTAATTCTTATAATTTCTAACTTGCCAATATGGAAGTATAAGTGGTTTAGCCAAGAGCTTCCACATGATCTGGGCTGAGGAGTTTCTTTATGTGGAAGTTTTGTGTTTGTCTCTACCATCATGCAACACTTTCCCCAATGTCTGATTCTTTTAAAAGTAAATTATTCAGCTAGGAGTTCTCACATGACACAGAAAAAAAGGAAATGGGACCCTACATCCATATGGGATGAAGGTTTCGTGTTCCATTTTCCCATACGTCCCAGGCATTGGCCAGCTTCCTATTACCTCCTACAAGGAGGAGGACTTTGTTCTTAAAGTGCTGCTTACTTAACTAAATCTAGTCTGACAGGGAAACCTCATTTGCTAAGCTTTGGGAGCTGGAATATTCTGTAAATTTAAGACTTTTCTCAGAATTATTATAATAACTCTGTTTTTAAGCTCTGCTCTGTCATGCTTGCTGTGGTCATAAAGTTAAAAAATGGTCTGAACCAGTCTCATCAGTCAGCCTTAAAAGATCAACTTCCCACACTTTCCTCTTGTTAGAAGACCAGCCCCCTCCTGGGACAAGAATGGCTTTGAGATTTCAGAAGGTATTTCTCATTTTGAAGAAAGAACAGATAAAATGTAGACCCATTTTATCTGAGCAAAAACACTGATCATGTTATAGACCCCAGAGAAGCATCAACATCCCAAAAATGTGTGAAGGTGAATGTAATAAATGGTGTGTCTTCTAGTTATTGTAAACCAGAGTAAGGTGGATCCTTGTGATAGGTTAGTGGAGAGATTAGTGACACTGGGTCCTACAAGTTATGTGGAAATAACTTGTTGATGATGAACTTGGCTCTTCACCTGAGGAAATTTCCAAAGAAAGCATTGAAGGTGTGACCTGGTTTCATCTTGTTGCTTTTTAGTAAAATGTGAGATGACAAATTCCACCAGTGGACAACAGCTTCAGCCTGTGCCTGTGAGTTCTAGCCTGCCCTGTGCATCTTGGCCTTGCTTAGCAAGCTCCCAAACTGCAAATGCCAATTCCTTGTAATGAATCTCTCCATGTATTTAGTAGATAAATAAATAAATAAGCAAATGGTGTGTGTCTTCTGCTGAAAAGCAACGGGATTCATCTAATAGCTATGAGCTAATCTATATTAAGAGCTTAATGTGGGACAGTCTTCCTTCTCCTAGATTAGTAACCAAATGAATTGGTCAGCAAGGCAAAGCCTTCCCAAGTGAAATGTTTTGTGTCCTAACAGGACAGCTGGAGATGATCTGAAAGATAGTAAGATACATTCCTTTGAAAGAAAAGCAGATTAGGGCTTCTAGAAAGTCCACTGCTAACAATACTCACTGAAGCCTAATATCTTAAAGGCATTTTCCCTCTCAAGGTACGGGGATCTTCAAAAGGTTTTTCAGGCAAACACCTATTCTGGACATACGGACAGGGCCTACCTAGCACTGAGGCCAACTCTCATTTCCAGTGGATAAAAGGAATCTATGCCAAGGTCTGTATATGCACACAGAAAAGCCATCAACATGTGCTGACCAAATCATAAATTCAACAGGGATGAAGATATAATGTGAAATGAACAACTTGGGCAGTCTGTAAATATTTTGACAATTACCCTGTTGTCAGCTAGATTTTTATCTCCAGATGTTGTTACTCGACAGTACCATCTGCCTTGAGTATAAGTGCTTTTTTATTTTCTGTGGCCAAGACAATTTTCCAGATGTTTCCTCTTCCTTAAAAGTTAGCAGGGCCAAAAAACGAATACAGTCAGGCACCGAGAAGACTGCCAGCCCAGCAGCAGCTGCAATAGCAGTCTGACCTTCTAGAACACCGATGCTTCACTTTCTTCCTTGTCCAGGAAAGGAGTGGGTGACCTGTCAGTCAAAAGAATGCCGTTCTGAGTTGCAGGGAGACAAGGAAGGTGCCTCCCAGAAAACTCACATTCTAGTGAAAGGAAAGTAGACAATGAGCAGGTAAGCAAATAAATTTTGCCCAACAATAAGTGCTACGAAGAAAAGAAAGTAGGGCAATGAGACACAGTAATGAGGAACGGAGGTCGGTGGCTTCTTTAGACACTTTAGAGCAAGAAAATTCTCTTATGAGAAGTGACATTTGAGATGAAAACTGAAAGATAAGTAGTAGCCAAACTGCTTTGAATACTTTAGAATGTTTTTTAAATATTTTTAAATGGGTTTACATATTTTACAACATGGTATTTACTCAATCTGTTAGGAAAGTATTTCTATTTTTTAAGTACTCTTCCGCAGCATAATTTTAACAGTTTATTTGCAGAGAAATTAACACACCAAGAAATTAAATATCTCCCACCATCTTACCACTTAAACACAATCACATAACGAAGCTAAATTTCTCCATTTTTCTGTTTCTTCCATCCTTCCAATCTCTATGTCCCTGTGGCTAATCCTTGCTGTGCACTGGAAAGAATCACTAGTAACATTCTAATTGGTAACTGGATCACTGACAGCACTCTATCAACCTGCTTACATTTAATTCAATTATGCTGGATAATTTGCAAAGCCTTAGGAGTTCTCTCATTGTTCTTTGCCTAGACATCATTTTACCTTGCCCGTGGAAGTCCCAATGGCTGCAAAACCTGTCATTCCCTTTTAACTGCATGAATGAACTGTGAGTACCAAATAGCAACTCCACAAACCACTGTAATGATGACGAACGATGAGCATGGACTATGTGCCCAGCAGCCAACTAAAGACTTTACGTACATTATCATATTCAATCTTCACAGCAACCCTACTCTACAACGTCAATGTAAATGGCCCCATTGTAAAAGTGAGGCTCAGAGATTAAGTATATCACCCAACATCGCGTACTGAGTGGCAAGCAAAGGTTTATGTGTACATCTGGCTGCCTCTATCAGCCGTCCTCTGGATCAGGGGTTGGCAAACTACAGCCTCTTGCCATTTGTTTCTGCACAGCCCATGAGCTAAGAATGGGTTTTATATTTATAAATGATAGAAAAAAAGTTTTTCGTGACACATAAGAATGATATAAAATTCAAGTATCAGTACCCATAAATAAAGTTTTATTGGAACCCAGGCATATTTGTTCATCATATATTGTCCTTGGCTGCTTTCATCCTGTTGTACAGCAGAGTTGAGGAGTTGCAGCAGAGACCAGTTGACCCACAAAGGCTAAAATGTTTACCATTGTGACTTAAGGGAGTTTTCCAACCCTTCCTCTAGATATCAAGCACCCCCCAGGCAGTAAATGAGTAATAACCTGTCTCATTCTGAGTTTGATCAGCAAAACAGAGCTATTACACTATTATGATAATAAAGGGTTTGCTATGGGAATCAGTTTTACAAGAAAGTGGAAGGAGCTGGAAGAGCCAAGATCTCAGGGCTACAGCCAGAAGTTTAAGGAAACAGCCACTTTTAACCTTATCTTGAAGCATTGGGGTAGGTGGAAAAAGTAGAGCTGGTGGGGATGTCTGAGAAAGCACTACATCTGGCTGCACAGCCTCAAAGAGGGAGCTGTGGAAATGTCTACAAGGCTGCCATGTCTGACAGTCAGTACCTGCTGAGAAGGGTAGCTTCTGCTTCACTTTCACTTTCCGAAGCTCTACGAGTTCCTCCCAGTGGTAAATGCTAACCCGGAATTATAGAAGAGGGATTCTGGGAAACACAGGCCAAGCATAGAATGGGGTGGTGATTGTGCAGAGTTGAAAACACAATTCAGCATGCAAATCAACCTGTATTTGCCAGTACTATAGGCAAGATTTACCCAGTGGTAACCAGTACCTGCAAAGAGCCTGCCATCTTGCCCACATTAATGAGGATACAGACTGGAGTCCTGGGTGCCTATGGGAGGGCGGAATGCAGCCTTCCAAACCCATGCCCACTAGATGTGGCATCTTTGCTTGTCTGGCCTTCTACAATAACCCTTATTCACAATAGCTACACTGCTTTTTCTTTGGGATAGTGATCCAAGCTTAAAATTCAAACCAGACAACTGGTAACCCAGTTTTTATCATCATCATCATCATTGTCTTCATTGTCATTAAAAGGCATTTCCACTTAAAAACATGCCTACTTCTTGCTTTGGTCTATACTGGGTAATTTATACACTTCATCTCATGTACTCTACCCACGATCCTTTCAGGTAATAAGGTTTTACCTCTTTTTACAGATGAGAAAATGAAAGTTTGAAGAGGTTAAGAAATTTGCTGAAGTTGACAGCATAAATACCTGAGCCAGGACTTGTATCTCAATTCTATGTGACCATAGCACACTGAATCACCGTGCTATCTGCCAAAGTCAAGTTTCTCTCAAACCCTGCTTCTGATACCCTTTTCTTCACTTTGGCTTACAAGTTGAAAAACCTTTGTTTGCTGGTCACCTAATTATCCACAACGATGCTCCCATTTTCTTTCCCTCAAGTTAGACTCTTAGGAAGTTCCAGATTCAATTGGATTTCACTAAACTTCTTTGATCATAATGTTAACTGCTGATTTCATCCTCGATGGGACTGAGGATCACGCATATTGCCCTTCTGGCCCTTTTTTTGCAGTGCTGCACAGCATACCATCTGCCCTACTAGTTCTCGAAATATAGCTTGGGCCAGGGTGTCCTGGCTATGATAATAGAAAATGGTCTTAACAAATAGCCTCCTTTCCCAACACTGTACAGGGCAAGAGTTCAAGTGCAGGTTCTGGCATGAGATCAAACTGTTTTAATCCAGGCCCTACCACTTACCACCTATGCATGACCTAACCAGTGAACCTATGTTTTCTCGTCTATAAAATAGAGACGGTAATCATATTTACTTCATAGAGTGGTTGTACGGATTACATAAATCAAGATATACAAATAACTTGCTGCAATGGGATACTTACTATAAGCACACACAGTTGGCTATGATTATTATGATTATCTTCATAAATCAAAGACATAAAAAAATAACCACTTTTCAAAATGATATACAGTGCATTTTCTATCCAAGCAAGACAATTTGAACAATTGTTTCTAGTATGATGAAACGGTTTCTCAGTATAATGATGATAAAAATAATTAATAGTAGTTAGCCAGTATGGCGCCTTGTGATTTTGAAACAGCTTCCTCATTAATCATAAGCATGCACAATCATTTCTGTTCATGGACTAAAACGCCAGTTAATGGATTCTGAACTGGGGCTGTGTCAGGGCAGCCAGAAGGTGTGTGAATTTTTGACGAAGTAGAGGAGAGCTTGGAAAGCTGGTGTTCAATTGCTAATGCATGCAGGACCCTGTGCAGCTGATCTGCATGGTAATTGCCTTGCCAGAAACTAGATTCTGCAGAGCAGAGGCCATGTTAGTGAAATTCTCCTTCTCCCTCTCTCCCTTCCCCCCCTTGTCTCTCTTTATCTTGCTCTTTATCACCATCACTCAATCTTATTGTTACCAAAAGAAAAAAAAAAAAAAAAAAACCCCACCCTGTCCCGAAAATGAAGCAAGAAGTGTGAAAGTAGTGGTCTTTTATGGAGTCTCCCCAGCTAGAAAGCTATTGCTTGGGATCCAGGCACACTAAATGACTTTAAGCGTGAGAGTAACATGGTCAGACTCAGGTTATAGAAGGATCTACCTGGAAATGTGGAAAAGGGGGATTGAAGGAAGAGTAGACTGAAAGCAGAGAGGATCTGTTACAATGATCCAGGGCGATATTGTGTTTAAGGTGGCCTGAACAAGGTGAGGTAAAATGGAGAGAAATGGATAGATCTGAGGCACATGTAAGAATAAGAACTAAAGACTGATTGGACATGGGGCTGAGGGAAGGGGGGAGCCAAGGATGACCCCCAAGGATGACCCTGTCGCAGTCAATTGGATCCTCTGGGCCTAGAGATAATTAGTAATTTAAATTATCATTTGATCAAATGGCCTCATACACCCAATTCATTAACACCTAGGTCAATATATTCATATCAACATTGAGACTATTTACCCATTAGACACAGTAACAAAAGAATCGTTGACAGGGCTATTTAGGAAACAATCCTCAACGATCTATGCATGCTACGCCAGGCGCCAGGAAGGATATAGAGATGAATAAGACATGTAACACAACATTTGCAAAGCAAAGTTGATAAGCGTTACATTAAGGTAAAAATGTGCATTCTCAGTCAAAATATACAGGAATGGGAAATTAATTCCAAACTACCAGAATGAATACTAGCTCCAGAAAAAAAAAAAATGTGATATCTAAAATGGTCTTTGAAGAATGAGCAGAATTTTAACAGGCATAGATATGATATTCTGGTTGAGTAAAAGGTCTGAACAAAACCTCACAGGTATGCCTGAGTATTATATTTCTTCTAGTCTTTAAAATTAGATTCACTATCAACAGAATATGAGCAGAAAGAACCACATTTAAATGTGCAGATCAATTCTGAAATGCATCTCACTTTGAGTAGATAAAGTGGAAAAAAAGCATCATGAGATCAAGTGAAGCCAAGTATGACACAGTGAACAGGGGACATGAGAGTGAGAGATACGTCTGGGAGCAGGGGTTTATATTTGGATCTTGGGGACAATGGGGGCACATTTGGAAGCTTTTGAGAAGAGAAGTGAAGCTATCATATCTGTAATTTAAGATGAGGTGTTCAGTGCAAAAAGTCAAGAAAAAGACATAAAACGCATTAAGATCAGAAAGGGAGAGGGAAAACTGTCTCTATTTGCAGATGACATGAATGTTAATACAGTAATTCCTAAAGAATTTACAAAATAACTAAAAGAACTAATACATAAATTAATCAATGCCACAGCATACTCGGTTAATATTCAAAATACATGCTGGCATCAAATATTGGGGGAAAATTTAATGTTTATTTATTTTTGAGAGAGAGAGCAGGAGTGGGGAAAGCACAGAGATAGAGGGGGACAGAGGATCTGAAGCAGGCTCTGGGCTGACAGCAGAGAGCCCAATGTGGGGCTTGAACTCACAAACTCTAAGATCATGACTTGAGCCAAAGTTGGACGCTTAACTGACTGAACCACCCAGGCACCCTGGAAAATAATTTTTAAGATTATTTCTGCAATCCCACCAAAAATCAAAATATACTTAGGAATAAATTTAATGAAAGACATGAAAGACCTCTACAATGAGCCTACAAAACGTGGCTAAGGGACATTAAAGAGATCCTAAATAAAGTAGGCCACATGCCGTGCTGATGGAATGACAGAGTCAATTTTGTTAAGAAGTCAGTCTCCCCTAATCCCCAGCAAATCAATCTATGCATTTGGTACAACCCAAATCATAATGGCAAAGAGCTTTTTTGTAAAAGTTGATGAGATGATTCTATAATTTATGTGGAATTATAAATTATCTAGGATATCTAAAAAATTTTGAAAAAAGAAACGCACTTATACTTACTACCTAACTTCCAGATATATTATAAAACTACTGTAAGGAAACTGCGTGGAACAGGCATAAGATACTTAAATAAACATAAGAAAATGGATAGTCCAGACAGAGCCTTGCGAGTATACTATTATTTCATTTTCAACAAAGGCACCTAATCAACCTAAAGAAGGTAAGAAAATTCTTCAGTAAATGGTATTGAACGAAGAGGTATCCCTGTGGAAAATGAACCTTAATTTCCACCCCACCTTATACTCAAAATTAATGCAAAATGGCTCATAAGCCTAAATCTAAAAGCTAGCTTATGTGGGAGAATATTTGCCTGAGTGTAGATTAAGTTTTCTTAAGTAGGACAGAGAAAGCAATGATGATCAAAGCTCCTTAATATTTACCCAATTAAAAACTTATGTCCATACAAAAACCCGCACATGGATGTAAACAGCAGCTTCATTCATAATTGTCAAAACTTGGAAGCAACCAAGATGCCCTTCAGGAGGTGAATCTCACTCTCATTCAGGGGGTAAATGGATAAATAAAGAGTGGTACACCTGTGCGATGGAATATCATTCAGTACTAACACAGAAATAAACTATCGAGCCATGAAAAGACATGAGGAACCTCAAGTGGACATTACTCAATGAAAGAAGTCCATCTGTAAAAGCTACATACTGTGTGATTCCAACCCCATGACACTGTGAAGAAAAATTGTGGAGACTGGAAAAAAGAAGTGGTTATCTGATTTGAGGGGAGGGAGGGAGGAAGAGGTAAAGCACAGAGGATTTTTAGGACAGTGAAACAATTCTGCATGATTCAATAATGATGGCTTCATGTCACTATACATTTGTCAAAACACAGAAAATTTATACTAAAAGTAAAGCCTAATGTACACTATGGACGTTGAGTGATAACGATGTGTCGGTGTTGACTTACTGACTATGACAAATGTACAGTCTCCTGCCAGATGTTGATGGTAGGTGAGGCTATGTCAGGGGGCGGGGGGGACAGGGGATACATGGGAACTCTCTGTACTTTCCATTCAAACTGCTCTAAAAAAATGAAATATTTCATATAGTCCCTGAAAACAAAGCCTCAACAAATTTATGTTTTATTTCATAGGATCATTAACCAAAAAAGTCTTAGGCTAATCCCATGTTGTATTCCCTTTTATAAATTTTTCATCAGAGGTACCAAATATATTTTAGGGTATAACGGGATGTGAGTGGGTTAAGACATAAAACATCATTATTTTAATTTAAAGGTTGATAACTATGTCAGTTGATACGATTTGGGAACCTTGAAACAAATTAAGGGTAGGTAGGGTTTGGAGATGGTCTTGAGGTGATAGGCACAGCTAGACCTATCCTGGAAGAAGAAGAGCTTAGGGAGAAGTTGATTTCCAATGAATACCACGTCCTCCTTTAATATCATCCAGGCTAAGCCCTGGGGCCTTCTCAGAATTTACAGACCTAAGACAATCTCAGTAGATAGGTCTATGTCCAAGCACCGAGTAAAATACATATACTTCCAAGGTCAAGAGAGCAGGTCTGGTATGAGTTCAAACTACCAAGGAATAAGTTAATTTTTATCTCCCCATCTTCTCCTGAATGCCTAGAATTCCCTTTAGCTGGTTGTGGGGGAAAGTGGGATTTGATCCATTGAGTTAAAAGACAAAAATGCAAATACCCGTGTGAGATCACTTTTTAGACAGAATATGTTTCATGGAGGGGAAAAAAATCCAGTGGATTGATTAACCAAAGGATTAATTTTCAGATAATTGCCTCTTCTTGGACAGACAGGAAAGTGAGCAGGAAGATAATGGGTTCACTGGCACTTGGCCCTAAATAAAATTAGGTTGCACATAAGATTCAGAAATGATGTTGATTTTATCTGGTTATAACAGGACTCGCTTGACAATCCCCACAAGGGATTCACCAAAATTACATAGTCATCGCTCAGAGTGCTTAACCCTCATAATAACCTCCGAGGAGCCCTGGTTGTTAGGGTGGTATCTGGAAAACAAAAGTGGAAAATAATGTGTTACTTTTATAGTAGAGACAAGAACTTCTCTTAAAAAGGAAACGGTCTTTATCTGCAATGTGGCACTTGGGAAAGTAGGTGAAATCTAAAGGCTGGAATGGTCACAGGGTACAGAGTGCCTGTAAGAAGCAAGAAGAAACTGACTTTGCTCCTGCGTGAATGGCACGGAGAAGAAAGGAAAGGAAAGGAGGAGGAGGAAAGTTAATGTATAATGTTCGACTTGAGGTTTGTGTTTCTGAAATACAACCTCCAAGTCTGGATCCCCAAAGCCATTCCCACTCCCAAATCTTCACTTAAGTCTACCAGACGCAGCAATTATCTTGTGGAAAGAAGCTTTGTAGAAATCAAGAAAATCACAGAGATTCGTTTCTATGTCCACATGGTAGAGAACACACAGGGCACTATAGGACTGCTCGCTGGTCCATAAAGAGAAGGTTGGAGACTTTCAGCCAGAATTTCTACAAAGAGAAAGACCCTCTGGAAATTTTCAGGACATCTTGTAGATAGCCTCTGGATGAGAAGTGAAGGTTTAAACCAATCTTTCCGAGATCCAAAGAAGGAGAACTAACTAGCTGATATCCGACAGTCACACACACAGGTCAAAAGAAGCTAAGGTACCTTTTGAGAGATGCCTTAGCCTCAAGGTATATGTTTTGAAGCTGGATTTTGCCAGCGCAGATTATTGATTTTTGGCCATCTGAAGGACACACTACAAAAACATCCATAATAAACACGCTGGCTACTCCTCTGCACAAAAATCTACTGCCGGACTTTTTAACAAATGACATGAAGGGGGATAAAGGCAGCAGCAAGACATCAATTTATAGAATGAGATTCTAAAAATAAATACAGTTGTGAAGATGGGCAAAATAACAAAGAAAGGAGGAGGAGAAATAGCCCTCACTATTCCTTTGAGTCGAGTGCTCAATCCCCTAGAGTGTTTGTTCTTTATAGACATGTCATTTGAACAGCTCTTAGGAAAAGCTATTTGAAACCGGCATATTTCACCATAGGCTGTGAGCGCCAGTCCTAATACAGGGCATATCCCCACTGCACTTCCCTACATGATCTCAAAGCATTGCTCAACGGCAGCTTTCCACAAAGGAAAACATATAGCACCATTGGTATAAAGGTTACGGATATTAAGCTCAGCTGAATAATGGCTAGAAAATCAAGCATGCGGATCAATCACTTTAATCATCTGTTTCTAGCTCCCCCAATGTTTAATTATCCAAAAACTCTGCTATAGGTCCATAGTCCTCCTGTTACTATTCTAGGGTTAGAAAAGAGCCAGGGTCAGTACCAAAAATGGACTAAAATGGGGTGCCTGGGTGGCTCATTCAGTTACACGTCAACTCTTGATTTTGGCTCAGGTCGTGATCTCAGTTTGTTGAGTTTAAGCCCCACATCGGTCTCTGCACAGACAGCACAGAACCTGCTTGGTATCCTGTCCCGCTCTTTCTCTGCCCATCCCCTGCTTGCTCTCTATCTCTCTCTCAAAATAAATAAAAATAAACTTAAAAAAATGGACTAAAAAATTGTTATAAGTACTTGAAAAGATTTGTATAAAAACTTCACCCCCACATACAGGGCTGTGTGAAATTACTGTGTCCTTAAAATGTCCCATAATTCCAGGGTAGCATTTGCCATAAATTCTCCCCGGAGAAACTCTGGAAACAACAAAAGCACAAAAGACCTTATCACTGGCCTTTAGAAAAGATAAAATTGCAGCATTATTTTTCACCACACAATCAGAGGTCTTAGCTCAAGGTCAAGCATTTCCTTCTGCACTTGATGAGTTTGCTATAATTGCAACTGGCACCACAAAAGGAGGTGCCCCCAGAGCTCCAGTGTTTTTCCAGCCAGGAGAAGAGGAAAAGGGGCTGAGCTTGCTAGTTGCGTCTTCTGATTTTTAAATGTCTGTAGTTTCTTTAAAGGAAGGACATACGTGGGAAAAGAAAAGAATACTCTCCCAAAATTTAAGGCCAGCTGATGCATCAGGACTTGGCCAGCTAAAGTGGTTTCAGTGCATGCTACATTTGCACTCAAATGGTCTATCTGGCCCTCTGACAACATGAGAAATAAAGGGAATAGTCTGACAAAATAATGACAGCTAGGGAACATGCAAGTGAGACCAGAAACAACCCCTCACCAGATTCTGTACCAAAATCCTGTACCACTGTCTTAACTGATTTGAATGCAACATCACAACGAGAAACCTGAATTACATGAAAGTCATGGTACTGTGCCATTTATTACCATGTGCCTCAGGCTGTCTGAAGGTTTCGGAGCTAAGGATTTGTTAGGGTTCTCCCACCCTCCCCCACTCTTCCACCCCCACTCCCTGCAATCACTCTGACCCGATTTACCAACGTGGAGTACGAGTAGGACATCTTCGGTTTCTTCAAATAAGTAGTCAAACTCTCACCTGCCTTCTTATCAAGAAGTGTAGATACCCTTCCTGGGGCCCCTGTCACCATCCCGACTCATCTTAGTACCCAAAGGTTCCCCCTTACAATGACAAAAACAAACAAACAAACAAACAAATTGAATTCACTAGCTGACACCTTAGAGGCTCCGAATCCTTGCCAATGCTTGCTATCATCCATCTTTTTGATCACAGCCAGCCTAGTGAAAGTGAGACACCATCTCATCCGGTTCCCATGTGCATTCTGCTAATGATAATAATGTCGAGCATCTCTTCACGTGTCTAATGGACACTTACGTATCTTCTATCTTTAGATAAATGTCTATTTAAATCCTTTCCCCAAATTGTTGGATTCTTATCTCTTTATTGTTGAGTTGTAAGAGCTGTTTGTATATAACTTATAATAATCCTATACAATTGATAGAAATTATGTATATATATATGCGGTGGCTGGGTGGCTCAGTCATATATATTATGTATATATATATGTGTATATATATATGCAGTGGCTGGGTGACTCAGGTCATGATTTCACGGTTCGTGGGTTCAAGGCCTGCATCAAGTTCTCTACTGTCAGCACAGAGCCCATTTCGGATCTTCTGTCTCTCTCTCTCTTCTCTCATTTTGTAAGTTGTCTCCATTTTCTTGATTTTGTTCTTTAAAGTACATAAGGTTTTGGAGTGCCTGGGTGGCTCAGTCAGTTAAGCATCCGACTTCACCTCAGGCCATGATTTCAAGATTCATGAGATCGAGCCCTGCATCGAACTGATAGCATCTGTGCTACATTTGTGCTGACAGCTCAGAGCCTGGAGCCTGCTGCGGATTCTGTGTCTCCCTCTCTCTCTGCCCCTCCTCTGGTCACACCCTGTCTCTCTCTCCCTCAAAATAAATAAACACTAAAAAAAAAATGTAAGTATATAAGGTTTTAAATATGATGAAGTCAAGGGCGCCTGGGTGGCTCAGTCGGTTAAGCATTATTTTTTCTTCCGTTGCATGTACTTTTGATTTCATATCTAAAAAACCACGGACTGATGCAAGCATACAAAGATTTATGCCGACGTTTCCTTCCGTAATTTTATAGTTTTATCTCTTATATTTGGGTCTGATCCATCCTGCGCTCATTTTTTAATTACAGGGGTGAGGTAAGGGTCCAACTTCATTATTTTGCACGTGGATATTCAGTGGTCACAGACCCATTTATTGGTTCTTCTTCCCTCCTCCCCACTGAGTAATCTCGTAACCGCTGTCAAAAATCAATTTACCATAAACATAAGGGTTTATTATGGACTCTCAATTCTATTAATGATGTATATCTATCCTTAGGCCACATAGTCTTGATATTGCAACTTGGTAGTCAGTTTTCAAAGTGAGAAGTGTGAGTCCTCCAACTTTCTTTTTTACCAGAAGTGTTTTGTCTATTTTCGGTTCCATCCATTTCTATATGAATTTTAAGGTCAGTTTGCCAATTTCTTAAAAAAAAAAAAAAAGAGGCAGCTGAGATTTTGAAAGAGATAGCATTGGATCCACAGACTAATTTCAAAGTATTTCCATCTTTTTCTTTAAATTTTTTTTTTTTTTTAAAGAGAAGGGTCTTTTTTTAATTTTTTTTTAGCATTTTTTTTTATTTTATTTTTTTTTTGAGAGACATAGAGACAGAGAGTGAGCACGGGAAGGGCACAGAGAGGGGGAGACACAGAATCTGAAGCAGACTCCAGGCTCTGAGCCGTCAGCACAGAGCCCGACGCGGGGCTTGAACTCACAGACAATGAGATCATGACCTGAGCCGAAGTCGGCCGCTTAACCAACTGAGCCACACCAGGCGCCCCTCTTTAAATTTTTTTAACGTTTTTTATTTATTTTTGTGAGACATAGAGACAGAGTATGAGCAGGGGAAGGGCAGAGAGAGAGAGGGAGACACAGAATCTGAAACAGGCTCCAGGCTCTGAGCTGTCAGCACAGAGCCCGATGTGGGGCTCGAACTCACAGACCGTGAGATCATGACCTGAGCCGAAGTCAGCCGCCCAACCAACTGAGCCACCCAGGGGCCCCAAGTATTTCCATCTTAAAAGTATTAGGTCTTCTAACCCATGAAAACAGGATATATTTCCATTCGTTTAAATCTTGATTTTTTTTTCCAAAGGTATTTTGTAGTTTTTGATGTACAAGTCTTGCCCTTATTTTGTTAAATTTATTCCTAAGTATGTTATTGTTTGGATGCTATTATACATGGAATTACTTTCATCATACTATTTCTGGGTTGTTCATTAGGATTATATACAAATCCAGCGGATTTTTTTTATATTGATCGTGTATGCTGCAGCTCTGCTGTGTGGCTTATTAGCTCTACTAGTTTTTGTGTGTGCATGCACGTTCCTAAGGATAGTCCACACGTATGATCAGGTCATCTGTGAATAGAGATAAGTTAAGTTCTTTCTTTCTGATCTGGATGCCTTTTATTTCCCTTTCTTGTCCAGATGCCCCGCCTGGAACCTCCAGTACAATGCCGATTATAACTGGTGAGAAAAGACACCTTTGCCTTGTTCTGAACTTCAGGGGAATAGCTTTGGCTCTCTCACTACCTAAGTACGATGTTATCCATGGGTTTTTCAAAAATGTCCTTGATCGGATTGAGGATATTCCATTCTGTTATTAGTGGGTTGACTGTTTTTATAATGAAAATTTGTTGGGTTTTGTTAAATACTTGTTTTGGATCAACCGGGAGGTGATTTTGAACCTTTATTCTATTAATATGGTGTGTTGCACTGACTGATTTCCAGATCTTGAAACAACCTCGCATTCCTGGAACAACTTCATTTGGTCATAGTGTATGATCCTTTTTATATCTTGATGGTTTCAATTTCCTGGTAGTTTGTTGAGGATTTTTGCTTCTATAATCATTCTATATTCTATATTTTAGAAAATACCCTTCTTTGTCTCTAGTAATAATTTTTGTCTTAAGGTCTATTTTTTTCTAGTAATTGTATAGCCTCCCCCAACTGTCTTTTGGTTTCTGTGTGCTTGGTTTACCTTTATCCATCCTTTTACTTTCTACCTCTTTGTGTCTTTGAACCCAAAGTGTCTCTTATAGACAAAATCCATTGTCTATAGAGATCCACAAAATGGATCATTTTAAAATCCATTCTGTCAAACTTTGCCTTTTGACTGAAGTGTTTAATTGATTTACATTTAACTAACTGCTAATAAGGAAAACTTTATATCTGCCTTTTGGTCATTTCTTTTTTATACATATTATGTCCTTTCTGTTCCTCTAACCTTTCATTACTATCTCCTCCAGTGTTAAATAAATATTTTCTAGTGTACCACTTTAATTCCCTTTTTGCTTCTTTCACATTGGATTTTTTTAAAGCATTTTTGTTGTTGTCATTGGTTTTTAGTGATTACTCTAGGAATTAAAATCAATATCTTAAATTATAAAAATCTAGTTCAGATTAATACCAACTCAATTGTAATAGTTTCCAGAAGTGTTCCTTGATATTCATTCTTTTCCCCTTCTTTCGTGCTATTATTACCATCCAGATTACATTTTATACACTGTCTAACCATCAACACATATTTATAATTAGTTTTTATGCAGCTGTCTTTCAAAGGAATATCCTTTACCAAATGGGCAAAAGTCCTGGGGGTTAGTAGGCGTGGGGGTCTGTAGGTCCTCAGCAAAGTCCTCCCAACTAGGATTTTCTATAGAGAAGATCGGTGCCACCTCGGAAATGGGGTAGTTTTACTTCTCCTTGCCAATCTGGATGCCTTTTATTTGGCTAATTTTCCTGACAACACCCATTATTTCCTCCAATATTCTTTCTGTTCCTTTCTTTCCTTTCCTTCCAGAATTCTTTCTCACTATGCATATGTTCTTACACTTAATGGTATCCCACAAATTCTCTGAGGCTGTGCATTTTCCTTTGGACTTTATTCTGTCTGTTCTCAAATGGGATAATTTTACATGATCTACCTTTTTTTTACTGTTTATTTTATTTTTGAGACAGTGAGAACAGGAACGTGCACAGAGAGAGGGAGACAGAGAACCCCAAGCAGGCTCTGCACCGTCAACAAAGAGCCCAAAGCGGGGCTCACACTCAGAAACCGTGAGCTCATGACCTGAGCCAAAATCAAAAGTCAGATGCCCAACTGAGCCACCCAGGGGCCCGCTAAGTGATCTATCTTTAAGTGCACTGATTCTGCTGGCTCAAATGTGCTCTTGAATCTCTAAGGTAAAATTTCATTTCCGTTATATTTTTGAAGTCCAGAATTTATATTTCGTTCTCGTTTATAATTTCTATCTTTTTAGTGATCATCTGTATTTGCTAAGACATCATTATTATATCTCCTTTAGTTTCTAGACATGGTGTAGGCTCCTAAATTTCCCTTCTAAATGTGTTCTTTGAATAGCCGATTAAAAACTTTTAGGGGGTGCCTGGGTGGCTCAGTCGCTTAGGCGGCCGACTTCAGCTCAAGTCATGATCTCACCGTCTGTGAGTTTGAGCCCCACGTCGGGCTCTGTGCTGACAGCACAGAGCCTGAAGCCTGCTTCATATTCTGTGTCTCCCTCTCTCTCTGCTCTTCCCCTGCTCATGCTCTGTCTCTATAGCTCTCAAAAATAAATAAACGTTAAAAAAATAATTTAAAAAAACCTTTTATTTAACAAGTACAATGACTGTGCTTTCTCAGAGACCGTTTCTATTGTTTTTTTTTTCCTCTGTGCATTACATTTCCTTGTTCCTTTGTATGTTACATAATTTTTTGTTGAAAACTGAATGTTTTAAGTAATATAATGTGGCACCTCTGGAAATTAGATCCTTCTTCCCCAAGATCTGTTGTTGCTGTTTGTTATTGTTGCTACGGTGTGTTTACTTGGGTGATTTTCTAAGCTAATTCTCTAGTTTGTCTGTATTCAGGTTATAATGGTTTTCTGTATTGTGTGTGGCCACTGGATTGTTTGCCCATTTAAGTTAATGCTCATCTTATGCTTGGACAGATTTCGTTAAATGCCGAGAACCAGTAAGTCTCCCAGGCTCTGCTGAGGGTCTCCAGGGGCATGCTGGGGCATATGTCCAACACTCAGGCAGGCAGTTTACAACTCTGTCTTAGCCTTCACTTCCTGCATGCCTTAAAGTCAGCTGATATGAGAGTTTAGAACCTTTTCAAGTCTTTTCTGGGAATGTGCACAGCCCTACATACCAGTGTAGCTTTCTATATTCCTAGGAATATGCTGAATCCTTTCAAAATCCTCTACATACATCTTGTTTCCAAGCTTTTCCTTTTAGATTGTTTTGTTCAGTTGTTGATTGCCCCAAGTGTTATTACCATCTCAGGCAACTGCAATGTTTAATAATTGTCACTGATTATTTTAGATAAATGCTCCTTGAGAAAAAACCAACAATGGGCCAGATTTGAGTCAGTTCAAATAAAAACAAACCCTGTTAGAGGTATTTTTCCAAGGGACTAACATATTTGTCAAATCATGTCAATTATAATGGTAATTGAGCTTACAGGAGCTCCAATCCCATTCTGCCCTTTCGGAGGCTGCTAGGCTGCTGGTATTCTGTGTGTGCTATTGGTATCCAAGGCTACCACTAAGCTGGCAAGAGGGGAATAAGACTAAGCAAGTTAAAACACTACAAAGCGTGGTGTTCTTTCCAAGATTCAAAATTTTCTCAAATAAATATTCTTAAAATAGTTGCAATTGTTTGGCTATTTTCCAAGGTTTTGATAAGTTGGTTTTCCACTGTTTTCATTGCTTTCTGGAGGAGAGGATTTTTGAAGGTCCTCACTCTACCGGTAATTCCTGCTGATGTCACTTCCTCCCATAATTTTTAAATATCTTTTACAGTGGTTTTATTATCTGCCTTAATATGTATCCAGTTACACAAACTTTCTTGTCCTATGACAACTAAAAGTCTATCGGGATCAAACTGAAAAAGAAAAAAAGAGATCAATCAAAGAACTTTGATCACTACTACCCACTCTGCATAGACATGACAGTGTGTCATACTTCATTATCAGAGTCACATACCAAACGGGCACACAGCAAGCAACTTCTCCCAGGTTAGAAAACATGCTTTATCCATCTCTCCTCACTACTTGGTTCATTTTTTAAGTTTTCTAAAATTTAATCAAATTAAAGCATGCCCAAATTCAATACACCCCAAACATTAGTAACAAAAAAGCAACAGTCCTCTGTCCCAGAGTTCACCACTTTCAACAATTTATGTTTTGAGTTATCTGAAAGATTATCTCCACATTTTAAATAATATGTTTATACCACTAACTCTTGATTTATCAAATCTAATGTTACTGCTATAACTTCAAAAATGTTGATGCTTAGGTCATTAGTTTTAGTTTTTCTACTGGTTGTCTTTCAGTTTAGACTATTACTAAAATATAGTTCTTTTTCCAACTAGAAATGCAATCATACTCCTCACATTTGTAAGAAAAGGATCTTTGAAACCCTATCTTCCCTCCATGTTACCTCCCTCTTTCACTTTCTCAACTTCGTTTAGGAATACCTTCATTTTTCCATTGTCAAGGTTGATAGTATTTATATTCTGTTCTGAAACATTTATATTTTTTGGTTAACTCTAAGTATTGAAAACCAAAAGACAATATTTCCATTATTATTACTCTATTGTTCACAGCACAGGTAAGTAGAAACTATGATGAAATTTCCTTTCCTGAGATTGCAATGTAATTATCTCTGTGTCACTCACAGGGCAATGTTCCTAATGACAAGGTCAAATGAGTCTCCTGCTCTTGCTTCTCCTCCCCTATTCCAACTAACCGTTCAAACCTCGACGCATTTCGATTTGATACTTTCACTTTCCTGTGCTTTTTTAAAAGTTAATTTTGCCTTTCATCTGGATTCTGATGGCCTTCCTTGAACCTTCAGACTGATGGTAAGTTCTTAGTAAATATTTATTGAAATTAAATTATTTGAATTACCAGCCTATCCCCACTAATAATGGAATGTTAAAATATTGCTTTTTTCCAGAGATTCTGTATGTGATTACTGGCAGAAGAAGAGAGAAATTATTCAGTATGTCCCTTTAGGATAAATTGCAATGCAACTTTTGGCAGTCCATGTTTTCCTGAAATGTTTGAAGGCAATATTGGTATCATCCCACACAGTATGACTTCCAGAAATCACAATGACTTTACTGTACTCAATATTACTAGCCAAAAGGGAAATAAATATTTTATTTTTCCATAATTGAACTAAAATAATGTTATTTGTCAGGTTCTAAATAAAAAGCATCTGGCTCAATTTAAAAGGTTTACCTAAGGAGTTTGATTCCCAAAGAGTGTGAAATAATGAAGAATTACAATCATCAAATCCTGGAAGGAAAAAAGAACCCATGAGCAAAGTATTGACAGTGATTAAAGGTAATGCCTTTGGGGGAAATAAGCCGCTTTAATTGTCAAGAGGGTGGATGATTTCTAGCCTCCTAAGACAAACTTCGCAAAGCCACTCACACATCCTTTCCCATTCAAACATGTACCCCTGCCAGTTCTCCTGGAGCAAGAATTCTAATGTGGGTCCTCATACCTCTCGGAAGAAGCTTTAGCAAATTGGTGAACCTCCTATATCTATTTAAAAAGTTTCATGTTTATAAAATTTCTGGGTGAAGGCTTTACAGATTTAATTGATTTGCAAAGGGTTCCAAGATTCCAAAAACAAGTTGAGCTCACTGCCACAGATTAAATATGCTTCTTGGATATCATATGTTGACAGGCCAATCCATAACAAATATACCCAAGACTTCTTTAGAAGGGATACTGCTTCTGTCATAGCCATACAGAACTTACATCTGTTACTTATAACTTAATTAGTCAAGCTACCATACTAGATACCCCCCTTTGATTTTTCTTATTCCATGCCTAGAAATCTCACATGGCCTAAAGAAAATTTATAATAGACCTTAAACCTTCAAAACAGTATTTTCATAATCCTGAGAGCCATTGGGTAATGGAAAAATATCTGCCAAAAATTTTGATAAAAAGTATAAACAAAACATTAGGTAGCCATCTGGTGCACTCTATTAAGGGCTAGAGGAGAGAAAGTAGAAGTGCCCTAGACATCCTTGGGTAAACACAACCATTCCATATTGAGGGTAACACACTTCATGGACAGACAGGGGCCTGACTCTCCAGTGAAGTCCCTGGGATCTAGTGCTCTGGGGTTATCTTGAGATATCCCTCCAACTGGCAGAAACTTGCTACACCTTGAGCCTCTTACCATTACAAAAAAGTCACAATGCTTGGCTGTCCTCTTGGATTGTAGAGATAATATACACCACACTTTTGTGTACTTCTCTACCCCATTTCCTGTTGATTCCGATGGCTTTCCCCTTACGTGAGGCTAAGGGCAAGTGGAGACTCTCCACCTGATCCAAGCTGCAGTATGAGCGCCCTGACACTTGACTCAACAAATCTGATAAGACTTAACGGGGTTATGGCAGAATGCAATACTCTATGGAGAATTTCATTAGATTTGGATGGTGACCTCTTGGTTCAGGGGACAAACATGCCCCTTTCAAGCTACTGTCCTTTTGAAAAACATCTCTTGGTTTGCTGTTAGGGAAAATGAAGACCCAGTATCTCATCATGGTTGTACCAGCTGACCATACAACTTCTCCATGTAACATCACATATTAAGTGTTATTTAATACTTAATAAACTTGTAAACTCAGCCATAGTCAACAAAACCACAATCATTGATATATATTGATATATTGACTTATATCAAACCTAAATAGATTAATAGGTAGATAGATAGATGATAGATAAATAGATAAAATTATATATATATAGAGAGAGAAAGACAGAGGGAAACAGAGAGAAATAAAAAACTGGGACACATCTTGGGGTGCCTGGGTGGCTCAGTCAGTTAAGCATGTGATTTTTGATTTCAGCTCAGGTCATGCTCTCATAGATTTGTGAGTTCAAGTACCGTATCGAGCTCTCTAGGCTGACCATGTGGATGGAGCCTGCTTGGAATTCTTCCTCTCTCTCTGCCCCTACCCCACTCACACTCTCTCTGTCTCTCTCAAAATAAATAAACTTTAAAAAAAAGAACCGGGGCATATTCTAATGGTACAAGTGATTTGCCTAAGTAAGTGGTTTACACTCCCTGGATGTTCACTCACATCTTCTGCCACCTCTCCCTCAGCCCTCACTTATGGCCTCCTGAGGAGTTTCCTCTGACCAGTGACCTGAAGAGAGAAAGATGTAAGCTTAGCTTACAGACAGTTCCAGAATACAGGGCCAGTGCCAACCAGAAGTGGACTGTGGACAATTTGATAACTCTCCTAACAGGTAGCCATCAAAGACAGTAAAGAGAGGTTTTCCCCATAGGTAAAAAACTGAATAGGATATTAGACATCTTTCACTCAGTAAGTTGTGGCTCAAACAACTCCAAAACATGAGTGCTTACAATAAAGGTGATTTGCCGCTCATTATCATGTTGGCTTCGGGTGAGTTATAGCTTTATTCTGCATGTTTTCTCAGTCTTAAATCCACCCTCCACCTATGGCACTACAATTCTTCTGTCAGAGTGAAAAGAGATAATGTCAAAGCTCATAATGGTATTCTGACGTTTTACTGAAGATACCAGATGTTATGTCCGGTCACATTCCATTGGTCAAAACATGTCACAAGACAAAGCCTCATCAACGGTCTCTACAAGAACTGTCAATCACATGACAATGGATAGGCTACATAATTCTTTAATAGGAAGGGGTGTGATAATTAGGAAAATAGTATAATCTACAAGTAGTACACATCATTGTTTACTTTACTAGAAACAGATACTTTTCAAGATATGATTCAAGACCAATTTATAGGGGATGGTTGAGAGTTTGGCTGGATCACAGAGAGTCTCATTGTAGAAGAAACTCTTAGTAATCAGATGATTTATCTAGTGAATGGCAGTCAGCCTCTGTCTTCAGCCAGTGAACTCTTGAACTAAGTGGCTATGCCAACAGGCACAGAGAAATCTCCCCATGAAAGTCAACTGGCAGAGACCACCAGTGAGTTCTTCAATTGCCACCACTAGCAACCAATCCTAAGCTCTGATTATAAAACTATATCCTTGGAGCGAGGGCAAAGCAACTACCTAGCTATCCTGTAATAGTTGACTGTATTAGACCCCTTCCATCAAGGTGAAAACATGGATTCTTTTTTTTTTCCACTAGAATAATCACTATTTCTGGATTTAAATAGTGATGAGACCTCGTTACAAATTGTTCCTGCAGTCTCTCAATCATTTTGGAGGCTGGTTCTGCAGCCTTCCCACTGATTCTGCGGGCTACACAATTTCCTTCCAATAAATCCCTTTTCAACTCAGAGTCAGCTTCTGCTACTTGCAACTAAGACTCTGGACTGAAAAAGAAAGCCCTTAGGATTTCTACTCAGTCACTTTTCTTCTGAAATAAAGCTCTAAATTCCCAACTTCTCAAAATCCTGCCATTTACAAAACACATGGATGAACCTTGAGGGCATTATGCTAAGTAAAATAAGTCAGACAGAGAAGAACAAATATTATATCATCTCACTTATATGTGGAATGTGTAAAAAAAAAAAACTTGTAGAACAGGAGAGCAATAGATGGGTAGTTGCCGGAGTGGGGGGTTGGGAAGTGAGAGAAACGGGTGAAAATAGTCAAGCTTCCAGTTATATAGGATGAATAAGTCCTGGGGATGTAATGTACAGTATGGTATACAGTATATATAGTTATAGGTACATATAATTAACAATACTGTATTATATTTTTGAAAGTTGCTAAGAGAGTAGATTCAAAAACCTCTCACTACAAAATGAAAGTGTAACCATGTGAAGTGATGGATGCTACTTAATCTTATTTTGATAACCATTTTGCATTGTATATATATATCAAATAATTACATTGCATACCCTAAACTTATACGATGTTATATGTCAATTTTATCTCAATAAAAAATAAATTCCAACCTTCTCCATAATTGAAGCAGGAGTTTCCTGTTTCTTAGAATTATAGGTCTGGCATCCAAGTTATAATCAAATCAATCCAAGAGGAATTTCTTAGAGATTCAAGTTTAGGCTGCCTAGGCAAAACAAGGGCTAAATTGAGCAATTTTCCACTGAATTTGCTAAGTGCAGGCAGCAAAGCTGTCATTCACTTTAGAAGATGCTTCTTTTTCTTCAAACCAACATATATTTCCTTGGATATCTTGGCATCCTTTCTATATACTTCATTTTCTCTGCATAAAATTAGTCAAATTAGGCAGCTCTATTTAAAATATAGCAGTAATTGCTACCATGTCTGTAAGTTTTCCCCAGGCATCTTTACTAAGGAGATGTGCAACTAGCAGCTTCACAATGACCAAAATTAGAAAGAATTCAGGTAATTCCAATCGCTTAGCACTTGTCTGGGGCTCCTGGATTTTTTTAAAAATCTTTATGCTACACACCCATGCCTGCATCAAACTTCCAGTAGGCTTCCTGTAACGTCTTAGTCAAGATAGACAAAACTCTATTTTAGTGACTAACACAGCAAAGTTACACTTCATTTTTATTTCATTTATCTAATATCTGATAAAAGACTGCTTTTCTCCATGAAATGACATAGAAATCTAAGATACTCACATTTGTGGTTCCACAATCTGAATATATGACCTCTAAAGCCTTTTGGCCAGAACTAGTCACCTGTCCTCATGGCTAGGGATGCTGGGGAATGCAGGGAAAACACCAACTATCACTGCTATAGGTGAAAAAAGAACCAGGTATTTTTCATTTGCTCTACCATTCAAAAACTGTTATTTTTTCAGTAGCTAGTATATGTCTGACGCTTTGTAGGCACCAGGGCTATGAGCTTGAGCTGTATATGGGTCTTTCCTCAAGAAGCTTATAATTCAGGGAGAGGGGAGAAACAAATCAAACAGTTTACAACATCATGTAATAAGCACAGTACACAGGTTATTGTCAAAGCACAGAGAAAAGAGATCAGGGTAAGATTTTTATGGGAGGTGATTTTTCAGCTGAGTTTTCAAGGATCTAGTTTAAATTAAGCAGATGATGGAAGGGAAAAGAACATTCTAGGCAGAGAAGCCAGGATGTGAGGACACTTAGAAAATAGTAACAGCATGATGAATTTCAGAGACGAGCTGGATCAGAGAAGAGAAGAGACACAGTCACCAAAGTTAAAAGGCTGGTATTCGTGAAAATTATGAGTCTCCTGAAATACTTCAAAGCAATTCCATGGTTAAATGTGTAAAATGCTTGGCAAATATAGCAGATTAAATGCTATATTTTAGCATATTGAAAGTTTTGAGAAACCTATGGTGTCCAAAGCAACTTGGCCTTTTTTGACCAGTATTTACCAAATTCAATATGAAATCTTATTAAAAGTTCATAAAATTGGTAGCCTGGAGAATAGAGATGGAAAAAATCTGTTAGAGGGATAGTAAAGATTTCTAAATAGAGTAAAAATTTGAAGATGCTATGATGTATGGTAATCCAGGCATGGAGTCACTTGGGACTGGACATAGCTTTTTTTATCTTTACTTTTTTTTTTTTTTTTTTTGGCTGAATCAGCTGGGCTCTTCGCTCAAAGTCAGGGTGCACAGTTTCTTCACTTCTGTGTGCAATCATTCCAAGCTCAGGGTTTTACACACAGTAGAAGTTCCACAGTTGAAGAGGGATTGAGTTCTTTAGACAGCTTCTGAAATGATTCCCAATGATCCTTGCTCTCCTGACTTCCATGCCCTTTCTGTAATCCCCTCCCCCTGAGCTGTGCTGGACCAGGTGACTTGCCTCTAACAAACGGAATACAGCATGGGATGCCACTCCTGTGTTTCAGTGAAAGAGGACTGTGATTCCCACCTTACTTTTCACTCTCTCTTGCCGGAACTCACTCTTGCACTCTTGCTGGCTACATACTACAACACGTTCTGTGGAGAGGTCAACACGGCAGGGAGCTGAGAGAGACTCCAGCCAACAACCCATGGGGAACCAAAGCCTCAGTTAAGCAGATCGCAGGAATTAAATCCTACCAACCACCAGAGAAGTAGACTCTTCTCAGTCAAGCCTCTATATGACTGCAGACTTGTAAGAGATCCAGAGCCAGGGGGACCCAGCCAAGTATGATTCCTGACCTACGGAAACTGTGAGAAAATAAAGTGTATTTTTTTGAGCTGCTAAGTTTTGAGGTAATTGGTTATGTGGCAACAGATTAGTAGTACAGTAAATGAACAGATGGATCAATCAGTATATACATTTTTCTCTATTTGATGGCCTTGATATTCATCATGTCTTCTTTCTTCCTCTTTTACACTTGATGACACAAGAGCTGTGGATTTGATGGTATAATTAGTCCCAAGTTTTCATGTTTTCCCATATCCCAGGCCTTTCCCATGTGACTGCCAATTTTCACCTTAAAAAAAGTGAAATACAGGGGTGCCTGGGTGGCTCAGTTGATTGAGCATCCGACTTTGGCTCTGGTTGCGGTTTCATAGCTCATGAGTTCGAGCCCCACATCGGGCTCTGTGCTGACAGCTCAGATTCTGTGTCTTCCCCTTGGTCTGCCCCTCCCACGCTTTGCACTCTGTCTCTCTCTCTCTCTCTCTTGAAAATAAACAAACATTTTTTTAAAAAGTGAAATATATTTTCCTATCTCTTAACATCAGGTTTAGCTACATGACTTGCTTTAGCTAACAGAGTAAGGCAGAAGCAACAGAGTGCCAGCTATCAGCCTAGGTTAAGAGACCTTGAATGTTTTCACTCCAATTTTCTTGCAATTCTGCTGTTGCTACAAGCAGAATGAACTCACAGTAGTCTGTGTATCCCAAAAGGAAGATGAGAGACATGCAGAACTGAGCCACGTGGTCAAGCCTGATGTTGATCAGCTAACTCCCAGACCATACTCCGAATCATGAGTTCAACAGGTGCTTACTCATGTGTGCTATCAAGATTTTGTGATTTTGTTGTTGTTGTTACACTATTATTCCCATAACTCACTGATACATACCGTGTTCAGAAAAGGGGGATGGGAAAACTCCAGCTGAAGAACTGGTGTGATTAAGTCAACCTTAAATCTGAACATGTACTCAAATAAGAATACATAGCTAAATTTTCAGGCAATAGGAAGTAATTTGAGCAATTTTTCTACACTCTGAAATTTCTAGATCCTGTTATTATTAGTAATTGCTAACACCCTCAACAAGTTGTGGGAGAAAAAGTGGACTTCGGTTTGTCACTTATCTTAATGAGTTACAGAAATATATGAAACTATTCAAAAGCAAATCCTCTTCTCTTAGATCAAATTCCTTTTACTAAGGTTTTTAGTGGCCTGGTTAGTAGAAAGTCAATAGGAGAAACACTCTACTTAATTCTCCCTTCTCCGTTACCATGGTTCATAAATCTGATGCTTTTGGAGAACTTATTAGCTCTTTGGGATCATACTTAGCTGGAGGCCATAAGAGCATAAACTGACTCTCATTTTGTTACAGTTCTTTTTACCCCAATAAATTTGTGAACACAGAGAGCAGAAAGTGGTCAGTTAAAGGGAAATTTAGTCCATGAATGTTTTACATGTAGTCTAAGAAAATTCAACCTTTGGTGGACTGAATTGTATTGGAATTAGACTCCTATTTGAGCTTAATTGACGTTAAGTTATTTGAAAGAAATTACTATGGTTTGCATGATACTATCTTTCTTTCACATTTTTATCCCATTATGCTTATTTATTTTGTTTTTTAACTGACCTTCTGATGAAAGAGCATTTCCTACAGCTCTGCTCAAATTGCCAAATCCCCTTCCAAAGATGGCTGAACCATGCTATAACATTTTATGCAGTAAACTAGAATCCTTCTGGTTGTTTGTACTCTAGCCAAATGAATTATCATAAACTATACATTTTCCAGATTTCTGTAGCACTGACAGTAGAATGTTTTGTAACTTACAATATTAGAAAAAGTGTTTACCACTCAAATCACATGGCGAATTGAACTAATTTTAACAATGATGTGGAAATATTGCTTTCTTGAAATACTACTCTAGGCTTTAATTGCTATAATTATCCCTCAGCAGGGGGATGGTATAGATTTCCCAGCTGCACCAGCTGCATGGCATGCTGGGACTAAGAGGAGGGAGAGGAGGGAGAATTTGGAATAAACAAAAATGCAGCTCCAAGAAGGAGATGGTCCAAAAAAGTCCAAATTCAAAGAGAGACATGGAAAAATCAAACTAGATTTATCACTGATGATCAGTAGGAATGGAATATGCCGTCTAGGAGTACAGAGTAGACATCTTTTCATAGCCAGTAGCCAGGCTGGGTCTTTCTAAGAGTTCCATTAAAACAGGGCAAAGAAAGATCTGAAGAATGTGAGCCAGATTCCAAGTGTGATAGAATAATATTACGAAGAATTAGCTCATGTGTCTCAGATTCTTTACTCCCTTTAGGAGTAGTAGCCTTCCCTTCCCCTTCTTGTGTCCCAGGAACAATAAGTTCTCAAATTGGGCCCAATAACAATACACACAATGCTTTTTCTTTAAATATTTAAAAACCAATGCAAGACCAAAATGAATGCAGCAGGTATATAATCAAACAGAATGGATCCTTGTCCCCAAGTACTCGAGCTAGAAACAATTTTTAAAAATGAAGACAAAGTTCAGATGTTGGTCCACTTCTGTGCCATAGCTGCTATTCTCAAGTCCCAGAGTTGGTAGAAAGGAAAGGTGACAGATTCTCCTAGATGGATTTGAGGAATACCAGACCAAGAGACCTATGTTTCACGTCTTTCCTGAAACATGGTAAATTCACTGCTTCACTCATATTCTTCATGAAACAATGGCAAGAGATTAACACAGCAAGGATAACTAGGAGGGGTGTCTATGTCAAAGTAGGTGCCAAGTGACAATCCTGGCTTTTCCATGGGTGCTCACACAGAAGAACAGCTAGAATTTCTTTATGCCCTTGAAAATAGCAATTAAGAGTCAAGCAAGGCCTGGCAGAACATGTCCTCATCCTCCCCCAACCAGGGGGAAAAAAAAAAACACCTGGCATTTGGAATAAGAAGAAAGCCAGGTAACCTGTGTTGACCTGATAGCTAAAGATCATGAAAGCCTAGACACTTAAACCCTCTACGGGATGGTTTCTATCTTTTAGTGGGCACCTTACCAAAGAAGGCCAAGCCTGAGGACCAGACTGGATGGGATCTAAATGGAGCAGGAAGCCAGCAGAAGAATAAAACAGAAAGAAACAAAGGAAGAGAAAGATCTATTTCTACCAATGGCTCAATGACTTTTAAACTTCATGAAGACAGAGGCAAGGGTCATTAAGATCTGGTTAATGAGTTTTAACTTTACTTATGAACACTGAAAAGACTTTGAAAATGTTTATTTTTTTCTACAGGGACAAAAATTCAACTTCTATTGGCAGAAATGGACAAATTTTTCTCATTCTCAATACTCAGAAGTCTGGAGGGAGAGAATTCTGGGCTGGTGCATCAACGAACATGTCATCGAGTACTCAGGCTTTTTCTATCTTTCTGCTACACCGTCCTTAGAATGTGGCTGTCATCCTCATGAATGAAAGACAGTTGCAACATATCCAGTAATCAAGCCTTTATTCCATCTACAAAGAAGGTAGAAGGCCAAAGGGTAGAAGACAAAAGAGTTTTACCCTGGTAAGATGTTTCATTTTGTTTTATTTTACATACTGTCATTACAATCATTGTGTATTTTCTTATACTTCTCTACTGAAGGACTGGAGAAATGTTTTAACTATTTCATTTTTCTTTTATTATTTTTGACAGCTTTCCTGGGATATACTTATATGCCATTAAATTCACTCTTCTTGGCATACAATTCAATAAGCTTTAGAAACTTCACAAAACTGTACAACTGACACTACAATTCAATTTCAGAGCATTTCCATTTTGCCTAAAAGATTCCTTACACCCATCTGAAGTCACTCTCAATTCCCATCTCCAGCCACAGGCAACTACTTTCTGTCTCTGCAGATTTGCCTTTTCTGAACATTTCATATAAATGAAATTATATAGTATGTGACATTTTGCGGTTGGCTTCTTTCATTTCACACATTATTTTTGACATGCATCCATATAATACATGTGTTATTAGCCCATTTCTTTTTATCGGTGAATGGTATTCTATTATTTGGAAATATCGCATTTTATTTATCCATTCAACAGATGGTGGACATTTGGGTTTTTCAGTAATGATCTATCATGAATAATACTGCTATGAACATTTACGTACAAGTCTTTATGTAGACATGTTTTCACTTCTTTTAGGTAGATTCCTAGGAGTGAAACAGCTGGGCCATATCCTAAATTTATGAAACACTGATGAATTTTTAAGAAATTGCCTAAATAGGGGCAACCTGGGTGGCTCGGTCAGTTAAATGTCCAACTTCAGCTCAGGTCATGATCTCGCGGTTCATGAGTTCAAGCCCCCATCAGGCTCTGTGCTGACAGCTCAGAGCCTGGACCTGCTTCAGATTCTGTGTCTCCCTCTCTCTCCACTCCTTGCCCGTTCACACTCTGTCTCTGTCTCTGTCTCTCTCTCTCAAAAATAAATAAACATTAAAAAGAAAGAAAGAAAGAAAGAAAGAAAGAAGGAAAGAAAGAAAGAAAGAAAGAAAGAAAGAAAGGAAGAAAGGAAGGAAGGAAGGAAGGAAGGAAGGAAGGAAGGAAGGAAGGAAGAAAGGAAGGAAGAAAGAAAGAAAGAGCCTAAATAAAGGTTACAGGACAAAAGAATTAGAAATAATTATAGTTGAGGCTGGGAAGATGGTGAAGTAAGAGGAATCTAAGCTCATTTTGTCCCAAAGATACAATTAGATAACACCAATCAGTATAAATAACCCAGAAAACAGATGGAAGATTGGGAGAACAAACTCAACAAGTAAAGGTAGAGAAGAAGCCACATCAAAGAGGGTGGGAAGAGTGGAGACTCAGTGGAGAGCAAAACAGACTGTGGCCATCCTGGGTGGAGTGGGAAGGAGAGAACCACAGTTCAGACAAGGGCAAGAAACAGACTATCACACTGGGGAGCCCGCGTGGCAAAGACAAGTCTCCATGACATTTGGGTTTGAAAGTGAGAGAGGCCATATATTATGGGCTCTTACAACAGTGGGAATTAAAGACTAAAATTTTAAATATCAGTGGGATTGGCTCCGGGAGACCCCAGAGGGCAAGAGGAATCTGAGCACCCACTCTTAAAGAGACAGCATGACAAAGAGAGTGCTAAGATATAGCATAGAAGCAGTTAATTTGGAAAACATGTGGGACATATAAGAGGGAGAGTAGTTTACTCATTTGGGAGCACATCCCAGAATGGCAGGGATTACTGAAGGACTCTTCCAGGAACAAAGGATATGGCAGGCACCATATCCCTCTCCTACTCCACAGCATAATGGCAAGCCCACCTGCAACTTTCATTAAGCCCTACCCCTGCACATTTCAGCAGATCCACCCCTCCCAGTCACACTTGCCTCAATCCTGGCACCGTGAGTCCCCTCCCACAGAAGACTGGCACAAATCTTGTCAACACTACTTCTCTCAATCCACCCATTCTGTTAGGCCTCAGCCCTGGTGGCAGTGCCTTAGGGGGCAGTGGGCCCTTAGAGGACCAATACTTGTTATCAACTTTGCAAGCTTTGTGGGTACCCCAAGGACAACCCTCAGATGACTGGAGTGAAGGCAAAAATGGCCAGGGCACAACAGTAGGATGCACACAATGCATATAGGAGACACCTCCTGAAGTGTCAGGGTCTGGTGAACAGGGGACACTGTGTACTTCAGGATACTAGAGGACTTCTTCTTCTTCAGGCCATTGCTTTCAAGAGCAAGAGACCTTGCTGACTTTCTTAACACAGGGAAACAGACACAAGGAATTAGGCAAAGTGAAGAAACAAAGGAATATGTCATAAAGGAAAGAACATGATAAAACCACAGCAAGAGACCTAAGTGAAATGGATAGAATTAATATGCCTGATCAAGAATTTAAAGTGGTGATCATAAACATACTCACTGGATTTGAGAAAAGAGTGTAGGACATCAATGAGATCCTTAACAAAGAGACTGATCAGAGATGAAGAACACAATAAATGAAATTAAAAATACACTAGATGGAATAAGTAGCAGGCTAGAAGAAGCAGAGAAATGAATTAGTGACCTGGAGGACAGAGTAATGGAAAGTAATCAAGCTGATCAAGTAAGAGGAAAAAATATGCAAAAATGAGAATAAAGTTAGGGAACTCAGCAACCCCATTAAACGTATTAACATTCGCATTATAGAAATTCCAGAAGAGAAAGAAAAGGGGGTAGAAAATTTATTTGAAGAAATAATAGCTGAAAACTTTCCTAATCTGGGGAAAGATACAGATATTCAGATCCAGGAAGCAAAGAGATTCCCCAATAAAATCAACCCAAGGAGGTCCACACCAACACACACAGTAATTAAAATGGCAAAAAGTAGTAATAAAGAGAGAATTGTAAAAGCAGCAATATAAAAGAAGACAGTTACATATAAGGGAATTCCCATACAGCCATCAGTGGATTTTTCAGCAGAAACTTTGAAGATCAAAAGAGAGTGTCAAGTATATCACTAAAGAAAGCCAAAAAATCATGGAAGAAAGGATCAAAGAAGAACTACAAAAATAACCACCAAACAAGTAGCAAATGGAAATAAATATATATCTATCAATAATTACTTTGAATGTAAATGGACTAAATGCTCAATCAAAAAACACAGGGTGATGAAATGAAGTAAAAAAACAAAATCCATGGGTACCTGGGTGGCTCAGTCAGTTAAGTGTCTGACTCTTGATTTTGGCTCAGGTCATAATCTCATAATTTGTGAGATTGATCCCAATGTCAGACTCTGTGCTGACAGTGCAGAGCCTTTTTGGGATTCTCTCTCCCTCTCTCTCCCCTCCTCTGCACTTTCTCTCTCTCTCTCTCTCTCTCTCTCTCTCTTACTCTCTCTCTCTCAAAATAAATAAATAACTTAAAAAAACAAGATCCATCTATACGCTGTCTAATAGAGATTCGTTTCAGACCTAAACACCCCTATAGAATGAAAGGAGGAGAAATATTTATCACACAAATGGATGTCAAAAGAAAGCTAGGATAGAAGTACTTATATCAGACAAATAGACTTTAAAACAAAGACTGGTAACAGGAGACAAAGAAGAATACTATATAATAATAAAAAGAACAATTCAACAAGAAGATATAACAACTGAAAATATTTGGGGTAGCTCAGAAGAGAGTGTCAGCTCTGTCTCATCACCTGGGCAGCTTAGTCAGTTGAGTGTCCAACTTCAGCTCAGGTCATGACCTCATGGTTGAAGAGTTCAAGCCCCACATTGGGCTTGTGTGGACAGCTCAGAGCTTGGAGTCTACTTCAGATTCTATGTCTCCCTCTCTCTCTGCCCTTCCCCCACTTGTGCTCTTTCTCTCTCTCTGTCTCAAAAATAAATAAGATTTAGGAAAAAAAAATTAAAAACAAAAGAAAAATAAAATATTATGCACCCAACATGAGAGCGCCCAAATACTTTATGTCTGTTAATAACAAACATAAAGGAACTAATCAACACTAATACAATAATAGTAGGGGACTTTAAAATCCCACTTACATCAATGGACAGATCATCCAAATAGAAAATCAATTCAAAAAACAACAACAACAAACAGTGGCTTTGAATGACACACTGGACCTTATGAATTTAACAAATATATTCAGAGTGTTCCAGCTTAAAACAGAAGATTACACATTATTTTCAAGTGGACATGAAATATTCTTCAGAATAAATCACTTAGTAGGCCACAAAACAAGTCTCAACAAATTCAGAAATATCAAAGTCATACCATGCATCTTTTTTGACCACAATACTATGAAATTAGAAACCAACCACAAGAAAAAAACTGGAAAGAGCACAAATACATGGAGGTTAAATAACATGCTACTAAACAATGAATGTGTCAACCAAGAAATCAAAGAAGAAATAAAAAATTGTATAGAAATAAATAAAAATGAAAGCATAACAGTTCAAAATCTTTGAGATGCAGCAATAGTGTTTCTAAGAAGGAAGTTTATACCAATACAGGTCTACCTCAAGAATCAAGAAAAATCTCAAATAATCAACCTAATCTTATACCTAACGGAGTAGAAAAAGAGTAACAAACAAAATCCAAAACCAGCAGAAGAAAGGAAATAAGAAAGATGAGAACATAAATAAATAATATAGAAACTAAAACAAACAAACAAACAATAAAACAGCTCAATGAAACCAGGAGCAAGTTCTTTGACAAGATCAACAAAATTGATAAAGCTGTGGACAGACTCATCCAAAACAGAGAGAGAGAAAGAGAGAGAGAATGAGACTCAAACAAACAAAATCATAAATGAAAGAGGAGAAATAGCAAACAACACCACAGAAATAAAAACAATTGTAAGAGAACATTATGAAAAATCATATGCCAACAAATAAGACAACCTAGAAGAAATGGATAAATTCCTAGAAACATATAACATACCAAACTGAAGTAGAGAGTAATAGAAGATTTAAACAGACTAATTACCAACAATGAAATTGAATCAGTAATCAAAAACTTTCAATAAACAAAAGTCCGGGACCAGACATCTTGACAGGCAAATTCTACCAAATATTTAAAGAAAAGTTAATACCTATTCTTCTCAAACTATTCCAAAAAATAGAAGAGAAAGGAAAACTTCCAAATTCATTTTATAAGGCCAGAATTACCCTGATACAAAAATAAATAAATAAATAAAACAAAGACACCACAAAAAAGAGAACTACAGACCAATATCTCTGATGAACATAGATGCAAAAATTCTCAACAAAACACTCACAAACCAAATCCAACAATACATTTAAAAATCATTTGCTATAATCAAGTGGGATTTATTTCCCAGATGAAAGCATGGTGCAATATTTACAAATCAATTAACATGATACATCATACCAATATGAGAAAGGATAAAACCATATGACCATTTCAATAGCTGAAGAAAAAGCATTCAACAAAGTACAACATCCATTCATGATAAAAAAAAAAAAAAACCATAAAGTAGATTTAGAGGAAATATACCTCAACATACTAAAGGCCTTATATAAAAAAACCCACAGCCAATATCACACTCAATATGGAAAAACTGAGAATTTTTTTCCTAAGGTCAGGAACAAGACAAGGATGTCTATCACTCTTGCCACTTTTATTCAAGCCTTAGCCACAGAAATCTAGACAACAAAAAGAAATAAAATACATCCAAATTCATAAGGAATAAGTAAAACTTGCACTGTTTGTGGATGACATGAAAACCCTAAAGACTGTAACAAAAATCTATTTGAATTGACAAATGAATACAGTAAACTCACAGAATACAAAATCAATGTAAAGAAAGTTGTTGCATTTCTAAATACTAATAAATAGCAGAGAGAGAAATTACAAAAATAATCCCATTTATGACTGCATCAATAATATAATAAAATATTTTCAAATAAACTTAACCAAAGAGATGAAAGACCTATACTCTGAAAACTATAAAACACTGATGAAATAAATTGAAGATGACACAAAGAAATGGAAAGACATTTCATGCTCATGGATTGGAAGAACAAACATTGTAAAAGTTTCTATACTACCCAAAGAAATCTACACATTTAATGCAATCTTTTTTTATTTTTTTATTTTTTTTATTTTTAAAAAAAAATTTTTTTAATGTTTTTTTATTTTTGAGACAGAGAGAGACAGAGCATGAGTGGGGGAGAGGCAGAGAGAGAGGGAGACACAGAATCCGAAACAGGCTCCAGGCTCTGAGCCGTCAGCACAGAGCCCGATGCGGGGCTCGAACTCACAGACCGCGAGATCATGACCTGAGCCGAAGTCGGCCGCTCAACCGACTGAGCCACCCAGGCGTCCCCTTAATGCAATCTTGATCAAAACATCAACAGCATTTTTCACAGAACAAGAAAAAAAAATCCTAAAATTTGCATGGAACCACAAAAGACCCTAAGTAGCCAAAGCAAACTTGAAAAAGAAAAGTAAAACTAGAGGTACCACAATCCTAGACTTCAAGTTATGTTACAAAACTGTAGTAATCAAAGCAGCTGGCACAAAAACAGATACAGAGATCAATGGAACCAAATAGAAAGCTCAGAAATAAACCCACAAATATATGGCTGGTTAATCTTTGACAAAGGAGGCAAGAATATGCAATGGGAAAAAGAGTCTCTTCAGCAAATGATGTAGCGAAAACTGGACAGCTACCAGCAAAAGACTAAAACTGGACCACTTTCTTACACCATAGACAAAAATAAACTCAAAACGGATTAAAGACCTAAATGTGAGACTTGAAACCATAAAAATCCTAGAAGAGAGCATGAGCAGTAATTTCTCTGACTTTGGTCATAGCAACATCCTTCTAGATATTATCTCCTAAAACACAGGAAATAAAAGCAAAAGTAAACAATCAGGTTACATCAAAGTAAAAGGCTTCTGCACAGTGAAGGAAACAACCAACAAAACTAAAAGACAACATATAGAATTGGAGAAGATATTTGCAAATGATATATCTCATACAGGGTTAGTATCCAAAAAATATAAAGAACATATACAACTCAACACCCGAAAACCAAATAATCCAATTAAAAAATGAGCAGAAGATATGAATGGACATTTCTCCAAAGAAGACATACAAATGGCCAACAGACACATGAAACATCATCAGGGAAAGGCAAATCAAAACTACAATGAGATATCACCTCATTCTTATCAGAGTGGCTAAAATCAAAAACTCAAGAAACAACAAGTACTGGCAAGGATGTGGAGGAAAAGAGACCCTTGTGTACTGTTTATGGGAATGTAAACTGGTACAGCCACTGTGGAAGACAGAATGAACGTTCCTCAAAAAATTAAAAATAGAACCGCTCAGTGATCCAGGAATTGCACTACTTGGTATTTCCTCAAAAAATATGATAAACAGTAATTTGAAAGGATGTATGCACACCTATGTTTATTGCAGCATTATTTATAATAACCAAATTATGGAAGGAGCCCAAATGTCCATCAATATATGATGGGCTTCTATTCATTGGAAGAAGATGTAGTATTTATATACAATGGAATATTATTTGACCATTAAAAAGAATAAAATCTTGGCATTTGCCAACAATATGGATTGAGCAAGAGAGTATAATGCTAATTGAAATAAGTCAGTCAGAGAAAGACAAAAACCATATAATTTCAGTCATATATGGAATTTAAGAAACAAAACAAATGAGCAAAGGAAAGAAAAAGAGAGATGAACCAAGAAACAGACTCTTAACTACAGAGAACAAACTGACAGTTACCAGAGGGGAGATGGGTGGGGTGAATGGGTTAAAGAGGTAATGGGGATTGAAGACTATACTATTCATGATGAGCACTGAGCACTGTACAGAATCCTGAACCACTATATGGTACATCTGAAATTAATATAACATGGTATATTAACTAAAAAAAAAAAAAAAAGAATTAATGCCAATCCTTCTCAAACTCTTCTCCCAAAAAATGAAGAGGGAACACTCCTACATTCATTTCACAAGGCCAGTATTAGATACTCTTTACCAAAGTCAGATAGGAAATCTATAAGAGAAAAAAAAAAAAACAGGCCAATATCCTTGATACGTATACAGGTAAAAATTCTCATAATGATAGCAAACTGAATTGAACTACATATTAAAGGGCTCATAGAAAATGATCAAATGAGATTTATCCCGAGATGCAAGGATGGTTCAATCCGTGCAATTCAACAAATGTGATGCACATTAATAGAATGAAAGATAAAAATCATATGACTCTCTCAACAGATACATTAATAGCATTTGACAAAATACAACATGATTTCATGACTAAAACTCTCAAAAAATTGACTATAGAAAAAACATACCTCAACACATGATAAAAGTCATCTATGACAAGCCCACAGCTAACATAATACTCAACAGTGAAAGATTAAAAGTTTTTCCATTAAGATCAAGAACCAGACAAGGATGCCATTCTCACCACTTCTAGTCAACATAATACTAGAATCTTAGCTAGAGCAATTAGGCAGGAAAAATAAATAAAAATTATCCAAACCAGAAAGGAAGAAGAAAAATGGTCTCTGTTTGCAGTTCAAATGATATTAAATATAGAAAACTCTAAAGACTCCATCAAAAACTGTTAGAACCATTCAGTGAATTTAATAAAGTTACAGGTACTAGGGCACCTGGGTGGCTCAGTCAGTTAAGCATCTGGCTTCGGCTCAGGTCATGATCTCATGGTTCACAAGTTCGAGCCCCATGTCGGACTCTGTGCTGATAGCTCAGGGCTTGGAGCCTGCTTCAGATTCTGTGTCTCCCCCTCTCTCTCTGCCCCTCCCTCACTCTCTCTCTCTCTCAAAAATAAATAAACATTAAAAAAATTAAAAAGGATAAATTTACAGGATACAAAATCATCATGGAGAAATCAGTTGCATTTCTATATACTAACAATGAAATTCTATGAAACAGAAATAAAGAAAACATTCTCATTGAAATAGCATAGAAAACAATAAAATACTTAGGTATAAATTTAACCCAGGAAGTGACAGATCTATATACTATAAAACTATAAAAATTTGTTAAAAGAAATTGAAGACACAAATAACAGATAACGCATGTTCGTGGATAGTAAGAATTCATATTGTTTAAAAGTCCATACCACCTAAGGCCACCTATAGATTCAGTTCAGTCTCTTGAACTGGGCACCTGGGTGGCTCAGTCAGTTAAGCATCCGACTCTTGATTTCAGCTCAGGTCATGATCTCACAGTAGTAGGATGGAGTCCCAGGTTAAGTTCTGTGCTGACAATGCAGAGCCTATTTGGGTTCTCTCTCTCCCTCTCTCTCTGCCTCTCTCTCTCTCAAAATAAATAAATATTTAAAAAAAACAATGCTTTTCTTTACAGAAATATAAAAACAATCATAAAATTCACATAGAACCAAAAAAGGCTACAAATACCCAAAACAAATCTGAGAAAAAAGAACAAAGCTGGAAGTGTCACACTTCCTGTTTTTGAACTAGACTCCAAAGCTACAGTAATCAAAAAATATTACAGTAAAATCTTGGATTTTGAGTAACTGTTCTGTGAGTGTTCTCCAAGATGAGCAAACATTTCTAATAAATTTTAACTTGATAAATGAGAACACTTGTAATATGAGTAGTACATGAGTAGTACATTATGCCGCACATCACATTATCACAATGGAGACAATGGTTCTTGAAATTCTCTTTGATATACGAGTGCTTTGAATTACAAGGATGTTTCTGGAATGAATTATGCTTGCAAACCAAGATTCTACTGTACACTGGAATAAGTGACTAAGGAAACAGAATAAAGAGCCTAGAAATAAACCATAAAATAAACATTCAGCTATTATTTGACAAGAAAGTCAAGAATACTCAATGGGGAAAGGACAGTCTCTTCAATAAATGGTGCTGGGGAAACTTGTTAATCATCAGAAGAATGAAATTGGATCCCTATCTTATACCATTCACAAAAATTAACTCCAAATGGATTAAAGATTTAAACATAAGACTTGAATCCCTACAATTTCTAGAAGAAAACAGAGGGAACAAGCTCCTTGATGTTGGTCTTAGCGATGATTTTTTTGGATATGACACCAAAAGTGCAAGTGACAAAAGCAAAAATCAATAAATGAGACTACATCAAACTAAAAAGTTTCTGCACAGCTAAGGAAACCATCAGCAAAATGAAAAGGCGATCTAAAGACTAAGAGAAAATATTTGTAAACCATCTATCTGATAAGGACCTATAAAACAAAATATATGGAACTCATATAACTCAATAGCAAAATATATATATATAATATACACACATATATATGTGTGTTTAGAAATCATATATGTGTATATTACACACACACATATACATATACATATATACACACACATATATATATGATTTTCAAAATGGGCAGAGGACCTAGGTAGATATTTTTCCAAAGAAGAATACAAATGGCCAATACTCATCATCAGGGAAATGCAAATCAAAACCACAATGAGATATTACCTCACGACTATTAGAATGGCTATCATCAAAATATCAAAATGACGAGAGAAGAAATATTGTGAGGGTGTGGAGAAAAGAGAACCCTCGTGCACTGTTGGTGGGAATGTAAATTGGTGTAACCACTTTGGAAAATAGTAGAGCTACTCTATGATCCAGTAATCCCACTTCTGGGTATATAACCCAAAGAAAATGAAACAGGATCTTGAAGAGATATCGGCACTTCCATGATCACTGCAGAATTTTTAACAATAGCCAACGTATGGAAATAACCTAGGTGTTCATGCCTATCCTTATAAATGGATAAGGAAAATGCAATATAAATACAGAAAGGAATATTATTTAGCCACGAGAGAGAAGGAAATCCTGGCATTTGTGACAAGATGAATGGACCCTGAGGGCATTATACTAAGTGAAATAAGCCAGAGAAAGTCAAATATTGTATCATCTTACTTATATCTGGAATATAAAAAAACTGAACTCATAGAAATAGATAGTGGAAGGGTAGTTGCCAGGGGCTGGAGGTTGGGGAAATAAGGAGATGTAGTCAAAAGATACAAACTCCCAGTTATGAGATCGGAGTTCAGGGGATGTAATGTGCAGCATGGTGACTCTAGTTAACAATACTGTATGATATACTTGCAAGTTGCTGAGACAGTAGGTCTTAAATGTTTTCAACACACATACGCACAAAGTAATTATGTGAGGTAATGGAGGTGTTAACTAACCCTATGGTGGTAAACATTTCGCAATAGATTTGCATAGCAAATCATGTGTACATCTTAAACTTCCACAATGATATATGTCAATTATATACCAATAAAGCTAAAAAACAAATCTTAAAAAAAAATAGGGGTGCCTGGGTAACTCAGTCAGTTAAGTGTCCAACTCTTTTTTTTTTAACATTTTTATTTATTATTAAGAGACAGAGACAGAGGATGAGCATGGGAGGGGCACAGAGAGGAGGAGACACAGAATCTGAAGGAGGCTCCAGGCTCTGAGCTGTCAGCACAGAGCCCAACGCAGGGTTTGAACTCACAGACCGTGAGATCATGACCTGAGCCAAAGTTGGACTCAACTGACTGAGCAATACAGGCGCCCCTAAGTGTTCAACTCTTGATCTCAGCTCAGGTCTTGATCTCATAGCCCATGACTTCAAGCCCCATATCAGGCTCTGCACTGGCTGTGAAGCCTACTTAAAAGAAAAAAAAAAGAAAGAAAGAAAAAAAAAAAAAAGAAATTTCCAAACTCTTCCAAAGCAGCTGCACTATTTTACGTTCCGCCCGCGATGTGTAAGGATTCCAAAATCTCTACTTTTTTGCCAGTACTTTTTATTGTTTGTCCCTAATGATAGCTGTTCTAGTGGGAATAAAGTGGTATCTCATTGTGGTTTTAATTCCCATCTTCCTAGTGACTAATAACGTAAGCATCTTTTCACATGCTTGTTGGCTATTTGTATATCTTTTCTGATTATATTATATCTTCTGCCCTTTTTTTTTTTAATTGGGTTATCTGTCTTACGATGAGCTCCAAAAGCTATTTTATTCTGGGTATAAGTCCTTTATCAGATATGTGATTCAAAAAATATTTTCCCTGGGCCTGTGGCTCGTCTTTCCATTTTTAAAATAATGTCTCTTGAAGCACGAAATTTTAAAACTTTAATGAAGCTCAATTTCTCGCTTTTTTCTTTCATGGGTATTCCTTTCTATTTAAGAAGGAAGCTCCTCTCTAGTGATTTCTGCCCAGATATCACTGACCAAAACCATATCGCATAACCAATATTAGGGGTAAGGGAATTTGACTCTAACAAAATTTGCCCTCAACAAAATTAGGTTCTGTTAATAAAGGGACAAAAAAGGACAGAATGGCTATGTGTAAGACAATTAGCCTTGTCGTTTTTTAAGCAAGATTAACAGATTCTACTTTAGAAAGTCTATTGGTTCTTTCTATCACCACAATAATGCTTCACAACCAAGCAGAAAACCCCTGTAGTGACCACAATGAATGTTTATTGCCCACGTGTCCAGAGTGAGCTAAGCTTTAGCTGGGTGGCTTTGCTAATCTTGGCTGGTTCTCTCTCTCACATACACATGCCTAGGAGTGGGCTGGCTGTTGATCAATCTAGACTGGTTTCAGTGGGCTGTCTGTGCTAATGCTGCTCGAGTCCACATGTCCCTCGTCCTCCAGCAGGCTATCCCAGCCACGCTCTCGTGGCGACTGCAGAGGTGCAAGAGAGCAAGGTCAACAAGGCCTCTTGAGGCTTAGGCTAAGAAATGACACTTCTCATTCCACTTCTCCCACATCCCATCGTCCGGTGCAAGTCATAAAGAAGGCAGCCCAGATTTAGGAAGTCAAGAAATAAATTAATTCCTCTCTTTAGTGAGGACTGCAATCTCATGCCAAATATGTGTATCCAGGAAGGGATTTGAAGCCTTGAAAGCAGTCAATCTAACATACAAAACAATCACTGTCAGACTAGAGAAGTGGGATGAAAGAATGAGCTAAGCTTGAGTAAAAACGAGCAAGGCAATTTCAGTAACTCAGGTGAGAAAATGGTAGCCCGAGCTGAAAGGGAGCCTATGAGAAGGAAGAGAAACAGACCAACTTCAGAGATACTGAGGAGCTAGTGAGGAAAACTTGGGTTGATTAAATCACAGGAAGAGCAGTACAGGAAGGGGGACAAGGAGCAGTCAAGTACTCTACATAAGTTTTCCTCTTTCTGCTTTTCAGTGAAGGTCTAAGTCATCAGATATTTTTGTTACCAAAGAGAATGACAAGAGAGAGAGAATAGCATTATATAAGGAACAGGATGACATACATTTGAATTTTACTTATTGCCAAAACTGACCCATTTTTATTTTAGCTTCGGTTTGATTTTACACTGATCGCTTGGGAGTGTAGCAAGGTGCCATAACTTGTGACACGTGTCTGTCACTGATATCTAGTTTAATGAAGCATTTTGTTCTAAATGATATACTGTGGGCGAGGTGAGAAGAGAAATGTTTTCCCAGAGCCATACGGATATGACTTTTGGTTGACTAGCCCTGAAAATTGTCCAAAATAAATTAGTACTTAATATAAGCCAGAAAGCCAGATGCCAGCTTTAATGGGGAGTCACAAAGTAGCATGACAACAGTGACACAAAAGGAGCTGAAGGGGCCTGTGAATCAAATGTTGCATTTGCTGATACAAGTTTTGTACATTGTCGGGGCTACAGACACCTGCTTTATTGAGTGAAAATTTCCAACGCTTATTATCATGGAATATGGTACTCCATGTGGTTCATTTGGGCTTCAAATGCCCAAGTTCCAGCTTGAAAACCAAAGCTGGAAGCACATATTTTGCTGGTCTTGCTGACTGCATTCTCCAGTGGACATTTCAAGTTACATTCTAAAGGCCAGGGGCACCTGGGTGGCTCAGTCGGTTAAGCGTCCGACTTAGGTCATGATCTCATGGTTTGTGAGTTTAAGCCCCGCGTCAGGCTCTGTTCTGACACTTGGAACCTGGAGTCTGCTGTCAGATTGGAACCTGGAGTCAGACTCTGTGTCTTCCTCTCTCCCTGCCCCTCTCCAGCTTGTGCTCTGTCTCTCTCTCAAAAATAAACATTAACATTTTTTTTAAAGAAAGGAAGGAAGGAAGGAAGGAAGGAAGGAAGGAAGGAAGGAAGGAAGGAAGAAAGAAAGAAGGAAAGAAAGAAAGAAAGGAAAGAAAGAAAGAAAGAAAGAAAGAAAGAAAGAAAGAAAGAAAGGAAAGAAAGAAAGAAAGAAAGAAAGAAAGAAAGAAAGAAAGAAAGAAAGAAAGAAAGAAAGAAAAAGAAAAAAGAAAAGGACAGTTTTCCATACCCTTAACCAAAGCCCCGCTAATTTCAAGAACAGGATAGTAGGAGATGACAGTGTGACATGGTAAAATGTGTGGGAGGCATAATCAGGACATTGGAGGATGTGCTGTTCCAGGGTACCTGGAAGGAAATGGGGAGAAGGGTACGATTCTCTCTCCAGAGAGACCCCACATCCTTTATTTGTGTTCCCTGGAAATAAAGAAGCAGAAGCTAGAGTGTGAATGTTATACCAATCCCCATGACAAGGTCTCTAGCGGACACTACCATTTGCTAACTCATTCGCTTTTTTATATAATGAGTTGTTATCAAACACTTAGCGAATGTCCCTAACATCATGGATGGGGAGTTCTTTTCGGTGAAATGAAAACACAAAGAGTAATAAGATGGACTCCACGCTTCCTGAATTGAGGTGAGAATGATAGCAGTCTTCACTGAGATCTAGATAGCAGGCATGCTGCATAATTATCTTATTTATTCTTCCGAACCACCCCCAAACGTACGTAATTGCTATCATTATTTAAATGATAAAGAGAATTAAATTTTAGAATGGTCAAGAAATATGTATCCAAGCTCATGCATATAGAAAATCTGTTCAGCCCGGATTTGATTTTCTTCTATTCTGTTCCCAAATCCCTTGCCCTTAACCATGCCTACCTTAGAGTCTAAAGGGGGAGATAAAACATGGATAAAAGCAATCAGGGTAGATATAATGATCCTTGTAATGCTTTCTACATGCCCAACATTTTTCTAAACACTTTACATGTTTTAATTCACTTAATCCCTATAGTGATGTCACAATGTAGATACTAGTGTTATCTCCATCTTAAGAATAGGAAAAGTGAGGCACAGAGAGATTTACTAAAAGCCATACAGTCAATAAATGACAATGCCGGGATTTGAGCACAGGGATACTGGGGCTCAAGAAACCATGCTGTCAACACCTTGCTATGCTGTCACTCTCAAAGGAAAAACAGATTCAAAGCAAGTTTTTACTTCTAGCTCTGAAAGTAGACTCCATGTTGTTACATGATCACAGAGAAGAGATTTTTGTTGGGTATGTTTGTTAGGTGGTCTGTAATTATGTATTTCCTTACTTCCTTATAAAAAGACCATGAGGGCAGAGACTGGGTTCTTTTCATCACTGCATGCCCGGTGCCAGGCACTCAGTCATCACCTATGAACGGATAAAGGAGAAGGAAGGAAACTGGAAAAGTTAGGAAATGTGTAAGGGGCTGATAAATTCTGTAGGAATTCAAGAAACCTGTCCAGGATGGGTCAAGGAGGGCTTTGTGGTCAGTGGAATCTAAGGCAAGCAACGATTTTTCAATATATTATATTACATGGATTCTAAAATTTACATATTTTCCCTGTGAAATGAGTGACACTGAAATCACTGAAAAGTGAACCCACTTTTAATCAATGGTATATTTTAGCTTAATTGGCATCCTTTTTTCCACCTTAAGGAAAAAATTAAAATGAGAGTCCATTTTATAATTGATGACATCTTAGATCAATGAAATAAAGTGTTGATGTAAAAATGGCTCGTCTGACACCTATAGACAATGCCTGTTAGGATGTGAGTGGGGAGGACAAGAGCAAACTATGGACTGTCCTGGAGCCAGTCTTACATAGGCTTGATATGAAAAATAATAGGGAGCCATGGTAACTTTCCGGGCAGAGGAGTAACTTCACTGAAACTGTGTTTAAGAAAGAAGTGACTGATTCTGCATGAAGAAAAGCCTGAAGATGGAAGAAAATGGCACCAGAAAAGGCAGCCCAGGAGTGGGGAGGTACAGAGAGACACGTCCCAAAGTCAAGGGTGTTCCAAGTCAACTGTGAAACTAATGCTTTGAGCTGACATGCATCATTTGCCTTTCTGGTCTGGGTTTCTTCATTAGTAAGATAAAAGGGTAACACAGAGCAGTTTACAGGGCTCTGTGAATTCTAATCCTTGCTGTGTTTTCCAGGTATGAGACAGTGAGAGCCTGCTGTGGACTGCAGACAGCAATAGAAACCGTGAATACTTTGGGAGCAGTATTTTGAAGGAAGAACAGCGTGTGCAGAAGTGTGGAGTTTGGAGAAAGGATGGACTGAATCCAACACGGTGTGGCTAAAGATAAGGCCGTTGACGCAGAAGAGCAGAATAGGACAAGGCTGAGCAGAGCCTTTTGGAAGCCATGTGGAAAGGCTTGGACTTTATTCCAGGAAGCCATTGAGTAAGCAAGCAGAACTTTCGTAATCAAATATACACTTAAGATGGTCATTTTGTCTGATTTGCTGAGGGAGAATGTGGTGGGGGTAAGCCCAGAATGAGACGACCTACTATGAAGAACCAGTTTGGAAAAAAAAAAAATGGAAGAGGTTCACATTAGAATGAAAGACCACAGGGAGAAAGAGAACTAGACAGATTTCAAGACACTTAGAGCCAGAATTAGCAGGATTTACAAAGAGATTAATTTTGAGAGGGAGAAATAAAAATATTAATTATAACAGTGGTTGTATTAGTTTGCTGGGGCTACCACAAAGACATAACCACAACTGGGTAGCTGAAATGAGAGATATTTGTTTTCTCATAGTTCTGGAGGCCAGAGTCCAAGATCAAGGTGTCAGCAGGCTTGGGTTCCTCGGAGGCCTCTGACCTGGACTTTCAGATGACCGCCCTCTCACTGTGTCCTCACATGGTCATTCCTCTGTGCGTGTGCATTCCCAGTGTCTCTGTGTGCCCTAATCTCTTTTTAAAAGGATACCAGTCAGATTGAATTGGGACCCACCTAACAGCTTCATTATACTTTAATTATATCTTTAAAGGCCCTATTTCCAAAAATAGTCATATTGTGAGGTTGGGGGGGGTTGGGTTTAAACATATTAACTTGGGGGACACACAATTTAGCCCATAGTGTAGTAATGAAATAGCAATAGCTATAGTAGAGGACCTGCTAGTTCCATTGCCTCACTTTTCACAATTCTGGACTATCTTCCTTTCTTCTTCCACCTCCCCTCTCCACCCTCAGCTCTCCATCTGTTAGTCACCTGCTCTCCTGCTCATTTCCTGGGGCTCCGAATCCACCACCATTATACTGGACACCAAATCACACCTCAGTGGCTCCCTTCCCTAGTTTTCCAGCCATTCATGAAGCATTTTAGTTCCCATTACCATCATGTGATCCTACCTACCCACCCCCGCCCGATCAATGGAAACAAAGAAGTAACTACCACACTTCCACCTCTTTAGCAGACATCAGGTGCCTGCCCTCAGTACTCAAGAACTTGGCACATATCCAAAGTCTCCTACTGAGATCACAGTGACTCTGCCTGTGTAGCAGCCCATAAATGGCAGGAAATTAATCCCCTCCCCAGGTTAGGTTCTCCCGGAAGCACTGGGAGATGGAATCTAGTGTGCAGGATGTTCGTTAAGGAGTTCTCTTGGGACTGACACCCACAGAGATAGGGCAAGCAAACTGGGGTGGGCAGGGGCAAAAATCAAGTTGGCCCAGAGCACAGGCCCAGTGATAACCTCAGTCAACCTTGTGGGGAGCTCTGGAGGCAAATTAGAATTGTCCCAAGTTGAGTTTAAATGGCCAGGCTTTTATATCCCCACTTCAGTCCAACATTGGATATAGGCCATCATGGAAGGATGTGATTTTGGCAAGGAGGCTTTCTGTGCCTAAGGCGAATACCGAATGGGTGGAGAGTGGAAGGCTGTCCACCGACGGCACCCCCAGAAGCCGGGCGACAAGTCCGTCTGTAAAGGAGAATCTGGGTGGCACTTCATGACGGCCACCAAAAAGCCCCAGCAAGCAGCCCTGAGCCAATGACTGGCAAGGGCTGGAGAATAAGTACCCCAGCTTCCTCATTTCTTGGGGTTAGGCCTGGGGGGTGGGGCGGAGATCTCTATAGCACATTCTGCACTCTCTCCCAGAATTCCCCAGTTTAATGAGCCTCAGTTGCCCAAAACGATACCCTGCTTGATACCACACCATTTACAGGATTTCTTCCCTTCCCCATCTCACTTCCCCACTCTCCACCTGTGCTTCCTAGATACACTGTGCATTTAAATCCTTCTCTCAGTGCTGTTTTGGGGATAACCAACCAAAAACATCTCCAAAAGGTTTTTTTATTCATATTTTCTACATGAAAAAAATGGACTTTTTTTAAGGAATGGCCAATATCCCGAGGCTAAATTGCTTCCCCTTCATTGCAATTTACACGTGTTTTTTTTTTTATTATTGTTGAACCAGTTATTCGAAGTAGTCATGAGTGACCCTGGCATATGCTAATACCTGTAAGGTGCAGACCGTTCGCAGAAAGCGCTGATTTCTCTAGCATGCTGTTTGTTGTTTATGAGAAGGGCCCACGCATTCAACAAGAAAACATCCTTAGCACTTCTCTGTGACTTAATCCAAAGCGGGTCGGTGAAGCACATTCCTCAGTCATAAACCTAGCAGACAATAAAATCAATCTTCTCTGAATGGTTATGTCTGGCACATGCTTATAACAACTTGTTGGCTGCTCGAGTCCCCACATCTGTATTCAGCAGCAGCTGTCCAGGGAAATGGTCTCCGTACACCTCAGGAATACCTGCTGTTGGCCTATTTGCACAGACAGATACAACCAGAGCATCGCTCTCCCTGGCAAGGGATGACAGATGGACTAAAGACCTCCAGAGGGTTCGGTTGCTACACCAGGACTGGCAGGTCCAGGTGGTAGATGACTACACAAACACTTTAACCATGAACGCCTTTCCCTTATATAGCTTTATATATCTTAGTTGACAGATATATGTGGTAAGGGAGAATGTTTGCCTTTGGTCTTCTTTACTTCCTTTTCACCTGTGGCCCTTAACCATTTGGATCCATTTGAGTTGTCAAGAAAGAAAAGAGAAGAAAAATCGAAAACCTTTGGTTCTTAAGTTGAAAAGCCATAGTCCACCTATCACAGAAAGTGCTCAAAGAATACATGTAAAGAGAATCTTTTCCCACCCATCAAAGAGATTTGTATTGTCCTGAGACAATGACTTGCGTGCAGGAAGTTTATTTTGGAGGTGGTGCCAGGAAGCGGTTCCAGGGAGCACAAGTGAGATGTGAGTCAGAGAAGGGAGCAAAGTAAGTAAAGGGAGTGTGGATGAGCTGGTCAGCAATGTGGGCAGCTGGAGCTAAAATTCATTAGGGTCCCTCTGAGAAACGGTGTGAAGCAGCCCTCAGAATCTTTCCACTGAAAGACAAGCAGATTAGGGCATTTAACTCCCAAATCCCCTCACCTGCGGGCCAAAGGCTTCCCACAGAGATGTCAATACTGTATAATTCTGGGCTGTACCTGCTCAGCCAAGCATGCTTCCATGATACCAGAGAAAGGTCTCAAGCAGAGAAACAGAAAGAGACAGGTGCGGGCACTGAGTGGGGAACTGGCAGTATGTTGGAAGCGTTTATAGCTGCAGCTCAGGGGCGTGAGGGAATGAGAGAACACAGGGCAAGGAATCAACAGTGCCTTCTTTAATATGCTTGAGAGTTGAAGAGAAGGCAGTGAGGGACAGAGGCAGAGGGAAGTAAGGCCATGAGATACCATGTGACTCTTTGAAAAGGGGCTCTGCCCCTTCTGTCCCTCATCCTCCACTGGTCAAATCCAGCGTGGGAAGAATAACTGAGCCCCATTAAAGTCTAAGGGCAATGAGAACCCGAGTTCAAGTTCCTAGCAGGGCCCTTGAACGCAAGCAGGGCCCTTGAGATCTCCCATACCTCAGTAGCTTTAAGAACAACACCACAGAGTAAAAATGACGTCAGCGAAGGTAATCTCAGAAAACACAAAAATACAAGAAGACCAGAAGAGTGCCTGGGTGGCTCAATTGGTTAAGCATCTGACTTTGGCTCAGGTCATGATCCCATAGTTTGTGGGTTCGAGCCCCATGTTGGGCTCTGTGCAGACAGCTCAGAACCTGGAGCCTGCTTCAGATTCTGTCTCTCCCTCTCTCTCTCCACCCCTCCCTCATTCACGCTCCATCTCTCTTTCTCTCTCTCTCAAAAATAAATAAACTTAAAAAAATACAAGGTCAAGGAGAATATGAATATTTTAGCAAAGTCAGGGTGAAAAGTAGTGATGGCTGAGAAGAATGCAGCTGAGATCACTGTAGCAGGTGCCAGCAAACAATAAGAGACCAAAAAAGATTCCAGATTCCTCCCTCCAAAGCCATGGCACTCTACAAATTCCCCGAAACCTTAGATACTGCTGCAGGAAAGAGGGGGGAGGGAAAATGTCCAAACTGACAGAGGCTAAATCTAAAATGACTATGTGTCTTAGTCAAGACTTCCGTAAAAGAAGAGCCTAAATTTGAAGGTAGCTGTTTTTTGGGGGAGGTAGAAGAAGGGGATTCCAGAGAATAGGAGTGAGGGACTAGAAGAAAGAAACTGGGAAAGAAGCAAAGCCAATGTAAGGGAGTGTTACTGAGGCAGCCCTTGTGGGCAGTAAGAACTCACTTCCTTTGGGACCTCCTGAGAATCATGGAGAATTGTCTACCTGAATGATGGCAAGCTGAGGTGTTTATCTGTGCACCCCCATCCCCGAATGGTCCAGTCTGAAGGGCAGGTTCGAGGCTCAAAAGAAACCATTGTTTCAGTTTGAGTCTGAAAGAAAGAAAAAGACAATGTACCAGTCCACAGGTCATTAGGCAAGAAGAGTTCTCTCTTGAGGGACAGTCAGCCTTTTTGTTCCATTCAGGCTTTCAACTGATTGGATGGGGCCCACCCACAGCATCCCAAGGCAGTCTGCTTTGCTCAGTCTACCAATCTGAACATTAATCTCATCCAAAGACTCCCTCAGAGAAACACCCAGAATGATGCTTAATATCTGGGTACCCTGTGGCCCGGTCAAGCTGACAAATAAAATTAACCATCGCACCCTCAGAAGTATTCATTCTTCTGCACTGCCAAGCTGCCTATATACCACAGGCCAAGCTAGCGCCTGCCAACATTCGTGAGTCTGAAGGAACCCATGGGCAAAAAAAAGCAGAGACTCAGCACATAAACCTCAGCCTAGAGGCTGACAGTTGGAAGTAAGTCAAAGCCCATACGGAATTGTGCACACAGCCAAGATTTAAATCAGAAGTGAGGCACAGATGATGTGATTGGGGGCATACGAGCATCTTATATATTAGGTTTTTCAGAATTTATTAAGATTATTATTTTTCTGCCATCGACAGAATAGAGATTCAAAAAAGAGATTAGATTGAGTTACAGAAAGATTTAGAAAGCTACGCCTTCTGCACATCTGCTTTTTGTAGTCTTACCCACTTCACAAGTACTAACTTAACAAGCTAGATCTGATTAATCAGAACTTGGCAATCAATGGATTGCTGCCCAATCCTCTCATATCTAATGTGCCTGTAATTTATTTTTCCACATTAACTCAGCCATTGAACATTTATTGAGTAGGTAAGAAGCCATTATGCCAGTTGGGACCACAAAAGGTAGACAAGATGAATTTTCTGCTCACTGATAGCCTCCCTACTACTTGCCGCCAAAGAAAAAAAGGTTGATTTTGTGAATCCTGGCAACAGGATTATATAGGATTATATAGGACATTATATAGGAAAATAATGTCAGGTCTTATTTGGGTACAGTGTCTCTGAACTGAGATTGGGAAGAAAAATAGATATTTACCCAAACATTGGAAGTCATAGAAGTTCACATTTGAGCCATTTCCACTCAAAGGAAAATTGTTTGACCTCAAACATCCAGTCATCCTACACCTAAATTTATAAAGTTAAAAAATTTCTCTTCTGGGCGCCTGGGGGGCTCAGTCAGTTAAACTTCTGACTTCAGCTCAGGTCATGACCTTATGGTTTGTGGGTGTGAGCCCTACATCAGGCTCTGTGCTGACAGCTCAGACAGAGCCTGGAGCCTGCTTTGGATTTTGTGTGTGTGTCTCTCTCTCTGCCTTCCACCAATCATGCTCTGTCTCTATCTGTCTCTCGAAAATAAATAAACTTAAAAAAAATTCTCTTTGAACTCATACCACCACCATTCTGTTTCTTTTACCACTTGACAATAAAGGAGTCAAACCAAACATTTCATTTCTTTATATTTTTCTTGCTCATGAATAAGTAGAAGTGTCTCCAAAATGTTCTTCCTGTATTTCCTTCCTTTTTCTTTCTTATTCATTAACTTTTACCTTCTCTAGTTTTTCCTTTTCCCACTTTTTCCCAAAAGTCCAGAATATAAGAGTAGGAAGCCAGTATAGAAGAAGAGAGCAGGAAAAAATGATTAATTTCTAAGAAAATGATTTTAGCAATGCTTTTCCCCTTTCAAGACCCAAACAAAAAATGAACTGCCAACAATACTCCCAGTTTATTCATTTGAACTAAGGAGATCCAGTGTGGTCCACATGCCATCAGTGAGCTATAAAGATTTTCCTGAGAAGCCACCGAATGATCAAAACTATAGGTTCTCGGGGCACCTGGGTGGCTCAGTTGATTAAGCATCTGACTCTTGATTTCTGCTCAGGTCACGATCTCATGATTCATGAGTCCAAGCCCCGTGTCAGGCTCTGAGCTGACAGTGTGGAACCTAAGATTCTCTCTCCCCTTCTCTCTGCCCCTCCCTCACTTGTACTCTCTCTCAAAATAAAGAAATAAACTTAAAAAAAAAAAAACCTACAAGTTCTATGATTGTTACAGAGGAGTGATGCACTATAGTGTGTGTATTCCACAGACTTTATTATCTTTATCATACTCTGGCAATATGTTAATAATAGAAATAATAATATCTAGCGTTTGTTGAGTATTAATGTGCCAGGGACTCTCAGAAATGCTTTCTTTACATGTACTAACACATTTATTCTTCACACCAAACTAGGGTTTGGTCATCCCTATTTACAGGGGAGAAAACAGAAACACACAGAGGTACAACTCATTGCCCAAGATCAAATAGTCAGTAACCAGTGGGACCAGGCTGAACCCAGGCATTCTGCTGGAACTCTGTGCCATCATGTCTTTGCATGAGCTGTAGAGCAGTATTCAAATTTGTCGTTTATAAACTAAAATGAACAATTTAATAATCCCCTACACTTAATACTCTCAATCTCTTTACTTGGCTCTCCATTTTTCTTCTTAGATAGTAATTGTCAACTACTGGCAATTTGACTTCTTTTATTTATTCTTTTTTATCTGAATCTCCCAGTAGAATGTAAGCACTAAAAGGGCGAGACTCATTTTCTTTTTTATTCAGGGACATATTCTAAGACCTTTTCCTAGAAAAGCTGGCACATAAGAGGCTCTCAATAAGTACTTTTGCCAAAATAATTAATCTTCCAGTGTTCAGAAAGCTCTCTTTCTTAAAATATATGTGTTGCCTTGAATTGGTCATGGATTTTCAGTTACTACTCTTGCTTTTTATTTATCATTGCAGTTAGTTTAGCTACATAATTATGATTTAACTCGTTTTTATTCGATTAACTTTACATGTCTTGCAAAAAATATATTCAGCAACAGCATTTTTTGACCCATAATCTCTCAATAAATACATTTTAAGGGCTGTGTATTGAGGTGCAAATATGAATTGGCCATACTTTGTGGCTGAAACAGATATATGCAAAAGCCCCACAATTTTGCTTTCATGGTGGAGGATACTTTATTAGCAATACACTGCCTATGAATTTGCATTATTTAAATAACATAATTCAAGACAAATGTAAAATTACTAAGTTATATTCTAGTTTAAAAGGTACTGATATATAATAAAAAATCATATGTATAGGTTTAAATTCCTCTAATAGATGGCACATGTTACTGTAAGAGCAAGTAAATCACTACTTTTTAATTTTTGTTTTTCTCTAAATCTTTATTATAAGGCATTTTTCAACAGAAAAATGGGTCTACTAGCAGAAAACCATGGGGGAGGGGAAGAGGGGAAAGGAAAAAAGACACAGAGAGGGAGGAAGACAAAACATAAGAGACTCTCAAAGACTAAGAACAAACTGAGGGGTGAGGGCGGTGTGGGAGGGGGGAGAGTGGGTGACAGGCACATTTGTTGGGATGAGCACTGGGTGTGTGTGTGTGTTTTTTTTTTTTAACGTTTATTTATTTTTGAGAGACACAGAGACAGAGTGTGAGCAGGGGAAGGGCAGAGACAGAGGCAGACACAGAATCCAAAGCAGGCTCCAGGCTCCGAGCCATCAGCACAGAGCCCGATGCGGGGCCTGAACTCACAGACCGTGAAATCATGACCTGAGCCAAAGTCGGCCACCCAACTGACTGAGCCACCCAGGCGCCCCATGAGCACTGGGTGTTGTATGGAAACCAATTTGACAATAAATTATTTAAAAAAAAAAAAAAGAAAAGAAAAGAAAAGTGGGTCTAATGATTGGGCCTCTACAGTCTGTTCCCAGCTCTATGAGCCACATTCAAAAATATATGAGATCCACTGATCTTGGGGTCACTGAAAATGTTTGAGAATGTATGATCAGGTGATTAAGGACTCAGTCTCCAGAATCAGTCACGCTTACATATGAATTCCCAGATCAGCAACTACTAGTCATGTAAACTTGGGCAAATTATATAACCTCTCAGCATCTCTACTTCTTTATATGGAAAATGAAGATAATATTAGTGCTTACCTCATGTAGTCATTGAGAGGATTAACTTAGTTAATGCAGTTATCTGTGCACTTAGCGCAGTATCTGGAATGTACTTTGTGTTCAATAAATATAAGTTATTATTAAATTATTATTTCTAACAATATATACACAATAAAACCATAGCACTCACAATGAATCATATCATCAGGAGAGGTGGGATTTTATACAGCTACAGAATCCAGGTTATGCCTACAGAGGAAAACATAAACCAAATATTGGTTTTTTAGATTTTATATGGGAAAATTTAAAAAGGCACAAGTTCATTTTATCATCTTTCCCAAGGTCAAAATTAATTTTGCTTTGGGCTTTGCAAATCCCTCCTTTAATTGTCTAAACATCTGCAATTGAGAGAACTGAGTATGTAAGTTTATTTTCTCCAAAGACAAAAAAATAATTGAAGGTACCCAAATTGTTTGGTAATGCATAATATAAAGACCTAAATGGGGAAAATAAATCTTCAAAGACTTTATCTGCAATCCCTTCACTAGCCATGACAGCCTTAAGATATATATTAATTTCCTAAACTAATAGAAATTTCCTACCTTTTGAAGTTACTATTTTAAATGGGCTACAAGAATCAGTGAAAAGTATACATAAAATGTAGATAAGTATTTCAAATTTATTATTTCTTGATTTCATGCAAACATAATGTTTAAGAACTAAGTTTATGCTAACACCTTCCACTGATTCTATTACAACCAAGTGATGCTAGTGAGAACAACTTTCAGCTGAGGAGACATTAATATACATTGCAGGCAAAGGAAGCCACAAGTTCTTTGACATTCTTCCCATTAAGAGGTGGAGCCTATACCCCCTTCCTTTGATAATGGGTGGGCTAAGGGGAACCTGGGCGAAGCGACTGACTTCAGCTCAGGTCATGAGCTCATAGATCATGAGTTGGAGCCCTGCACTGGGCTCTCCATTCGGCTCTCAGCACAGAGCCCACTTCAGATCCTCTGTCGCCCTCTTTGCCTCTCCCCCACTAGCATGTATGCTCTCTCTCTCTCAAAAATAAATAAACATTTCAAAGAAAAGAAAATGGACAGGCTACTGACTAGATATTTTTCCAAAGAAGACATACAGATGGCAATACACACATGAAAGGATGCTCAACATCACTTATCATCAGGGAAATGTGAATCAAAACCAAATGAGATATAACTTCATACCAGTCAGATGGCTAGTATCAAAAAGATAAAAAGAAATAACAAGGGTTTGCAAGCATGTGGAGAAAAGGGAACCTTCAAGCACTTTTTCTGGGAATGTAAGCTGGTGTAGCCGCTATGGAAAACAGTATGAAGGCTCCTTAAAAAATCAAAAATTGAGCTATCATATGATCTAGTAATTCCTACTGGGTATTTACCCAAAGAAAATGAAAACACTAATTTGAAAAGTTATATGCACCCTTATGTTTACTGCAGCATTATTTACAATAACCAAGACATGGAAATAATCTTAGTGTCCATCAATAGATGAATGGATAAAGATGTAGTACATATACACAATGGAACATTAACCAACCATTGTAAAAATGAGACACTGCCATTTGCAACAATATTAATAGACCTAGGGGGTATTATGCTAAGAGAAATAAGTCAGAGAAAGACACATACCATAATATTTCACTTATATGTGGAATGTGAAAAACAAACAAGAAAATAAAAATAGGCTCATATATGCAGAAAACTGGTGATCACAAGAGAAAAGGGGAGTGGGGAGATGGGGTAAATTGGCGAAAGCGTTAACAGGTACCAACTTCCAGTTATAAAATAAATAAGTCACGGAGATGAAAAGTACAGCATAGGAAATACAGTCAATAATATTGCAATAATTTTCTGTGGTCACAGATGGTGACTATACTTATCATGGTGAGCACTTTGTAATGCACAGAATTGTCAAATCGATATGTTGCATGCCTGAAACTAATATAATATTGAATGCCATCTATGTTTTAATCAAAAAATTAAAAATTTCCCACACTACCGACCTCCCCTTTGTACATCATATGTCATAGTCAACAGTCAACTCTAGGGTTTGAGTTTGACTGCTGTTGAATAATGATTTCAGTACCCTTTATGGATTAATCTCACTAGCTTTGAAAAACTCTCTTGTGAAACTTGAGGGTAGACAGTATGATGTACAAAAATAATACCAGACAGTTTAACATCCATTTAACTGCAGTGCGGGAAAACTGGAGTGCAATCGTACTGCTTTAGCTACACTGGCCTTGGTCAGCCCAGTATGTATTTTGATGTACATCTGAGATGACGTTTGCTGCCCTAAATCTGATTGCATTTGTTTATCAAAAAATGCCAATAAATAGAAATTATACTACATTTGACTATTTTCCAAATGACAGAATGAAGTAGTGTATAAAACCGAGCCACCTGTGTAATCCTAGTCATGTGCCTGGAATATATATGTGTCACATGATCTGGCTCATGCTACCTGTTCTTCCATGTCAACCTTTTGACTCATGCTGCCTCATTCATTTATTCGACATATACTTTAGGCCCTCTGGAACTCTAGGTGAGGACATATAGCACAAACGTTTCTTGGTCTTATTTATCAACATGAATGCCTTTTAATTACATCAGCATTTCCTACTGGAAAACACATTTGTTCCAGGAAAACATTTGGCATTCTTGAATAATAATTTCCAAATGTCTTTAATCCAAAGAAAAAGACTTAAAACTCACTTTCCTTTCTTACACACACCGGAATAAAAATGATGTGCATGTTTTAGGGATAAATTACTTAACCTTCCATTGGTCGATTATGTATAAGAATGGTTTTTAAGGAACACATCTTGTTTTCTTTTTAATATTTATTTATTTAAGTCATCTCTACACCCAACGTGGGCCTTGAACTCATGACCCAAGAACAAGAGTCACATACTCTTCCAACTGAGCCAGCCAGGAGCCCCAGGATATATCTTGTTTTAACTGATATGCAAACATAAGGCATTAATAAAATTTAAGAGTAATAAAATAAAATTCACACAAAAAAGGAAAAGAAAATGGGTGGACACTATGACAGCTCTCACACAGAGAAAATGGCAGAAGAGACACTATTTCTAATGTCTGATGCCAGGAGGTAAGATACCGGCAGCTTCCACTTCCTTTCTCTTGGAATACTGTCCCTGGAAGAATCTGTTGGTTCACAAACTTGGGAGCTTCCTAGATGAAACATGGAACTGTCCCCTGTACAGAAGGGAAAGAGAGACTGAAGGAAGAAACAGGCCACTCTAGGTCAGTTGGTGGCAGTTTTAATAAACAGGGGAACTACTTACAAGACTTGTCTTGGGCAGCCACAAGGTGAATAGATCTCTGCAGTCACCTGCCAGAATCATAAATGTTTATATAGAGGCCTTGGCTGGGTTTAGTCACATATTCAGTATGACGATCTTAACACCACCTTACTCTCTCAAGGCCGCAGCCTTGAAAATGACTCCCACGGTAAGAATGGTGGGTGGAACCTACATTTCAACGATAGGGGAGGGGGTTAGGAGGCTCTGATTGCCTGGGTCCAGCTTGCTGGTCAACCAGAGGTCACATCTTCTCCATGACTTCCCCCAACAGAAGCCAGGCCCCATATAAGAGGTCCAGCTCCCTCTGAGACTAATATACAGTAAAGAAACTCAAGATAGCCACATAGATAGTTCACAAAAAGACACACACACACACACACACACACATACACACACAACCAATCAACCTGCAGGTATTCCAGTCAGCCCACCTCAGGCACCAAGTATATGAGTAACAAGCCTTTAAATGACTCCAGCCTGAGCCACCATGTGACCTGTAACCATATGAGGAATCCCAAGCAAAGATCACCCATCTGCATCCCTCGACTTCCAGACCATTGATTATTTATTATTACACTGTAAATAACCTGAATAGCATAGTCTTTCATTTATTGATAGAGACAGTTAACTACAAGTCTACCTTTTTTATGTATTATATAATGATGGACCTAGAATGAGGGTTCCAGTTCCACAAGCTTTATTTCAGATTCTCAATCCAATGTTTTCTGGTTAGAAATTGATTCTCTTACTTTATTTTTTTTAATGTGTATTTATTTAACTCTGTCAGTACAGAGCCTGATATGGGGCTCGAACTCACAAACCATGAGATCATGACCTGAGCCAAAGTCAGAAGCTTAATCGACTGAGCCATCCAGAGGGTCCCATCTTACTTTCTTTTAACATAATAATCACAATATTCAATTTTTTTTATTATCCCCCAATGTATTTCAGGCAGAAGTAGCTAAATCTTCCTAGAACAGTTATATCTAGCTCTAGTCCTTAAAGTATTGTTAAAATATGCTTTAATATTATTAATGAGCAGTGAATCACATCAAGTACTTCCTAAATTATGAGATTTCATCTCTGTACTTTCATATGCAAAATTCTAGAGGATGAAAATTATTATTGTCTAAAAGGCTGAGCTGACAGTATATTGGGATGAGGACTGGATATCAATGAAATGATGATCCTTATAAAAAAAAAGTGAAGTTTTCCAGCTCAGTTCAGCCATGACTCATTGAAGAAGACACAGTTAACAACTGAAGTATGGAAGGACAGTAGCTTCTACAATCTATTCTTACTTTCTGAGTAGAGTATTTCAAATGAATGGTCCATTTTCTTCATCCATTACATAAATTAAGAACTTAATCTTTTCTCAAACAGTAGCTCAATGATTGATTGATTCATTCATTCATTCATTCAAAAAATTGGGTGCTATACTATCTGTCAGGTACTGTGTTAGGTCCTGGCAATACCAAGGTAAACAAGACCGACTCGGTCACTATCATGGAGTTCATATTCTAGCAAAAAAGCAGGCATTCAACCAATAGCAAGTGTGGTAAGAGCTAAAAGGAAAAAATATCAGGAACTATGCAAGCACATAGGAAAGGAATTTAACACAGTGTAGAAAGTCTGAGAAGGCTGCCTGTACTTCACACAATTTGATCCCAATAAACAGCACCAGACGCCCCAGGCTTTGTACAATTTGAGGCATAAAGCAATGAAGTGGCAGAGGATACCAAAATAATGATCTTTTTATTGATAGACCCTTAATTAGAGGACATAACTGAGCATGAAAGCCAAAGAGGCCAGAATTAAACATATTTATGCACTCACTCAGAGTAGGTGGTGCTAGGTCAGGTTAAGCAAGAAAGGCAGAGCTGGACTAGGCATGCTCAATTATTTCCAATTTTATCATCCAAGCAAAGCAAATCACTCATGAACAACAACGACAACAACAAAGCAGAGAAGGATCAGAAGTGTTGCATCAATAGAATTTCTTCCACTTGGGAAGAAACCATAATGAATGGGTAAGACACAGGAGCTTATTTACACAAGAAAAACCCTTGCTTCTCTCTCTAACTAGTTTCTTCTTGTCCTGCTGTTCTCTTTAACAACAAAAGAAAAGAAAAATTGTTCTGAAAGTCATCTCCCCCTTCCTGATGGTTTCCATTAACAGCAAAAACCCATTGCACAAACAGTTCAAAATTTAATAAATGCTTTTGATGTATAAAATGATCTTTTTGCTGATTCATCAATAAGAGTAAAAACGCAGTTTGGCCAGATTGGACACTTAAAATGCTTTCTATTATTACCGTATGTTTTCCCAAGTGCAAAGCTGAGTGTCTAAGCAATTCCACTTAAAATACAGTAGATCAGTGTAAAAGTGCCAATTGAAAAGCTTCCAGCAAATGTTTTATGCTAAATTTTCTCTGTTCTACCTTCTGAAGAAGAGAAGAATATTTTCTTTTTAAAAAACTCAAGAAAAAAGAGGACTAATAAAATTTAAGTATAAATATTTTCAGATAGCTCACATTTTCAATCCTTGCTCTTATACCAAACTCAGTATTTCTTTGTCCATTTTTCAGATTAGTAAATTTTAGTTCCCAAAGTATTACAGAAACCAGGCTGAACACTGGTACTTGGCAAAGTGGAGAAGCAAAATCATGCATGTGAAAGTGTAAGTAGATGTAAAAAGATTCATTATGAGTAGCCATCTTATGAAAGTAATTGGTTCCCCTTAATAAACTGATGAGGAGATTCGTAGATTCGTATTTCAAAGAAAATCATAAAATAGAAAATGGGGATGCTTTTAATACTGTTCATTTCCAGAAGCTTCTGGATGCTACAATAATTATTTAAAACAAAAAACAAACAAACAAACAAACTAGGTAATGGCGGTAGGCTAAGTGCAGAGAGGGCCCCAAATCTCATTATGCTCCAACTAATACTGCCTCTTCCCAGACTCTACCCACCAGTGAAGAGGAGTGAGTGAAGAGGAGGAGGCTGAGCTTGCATTCTTGGCAAGGCTTCTACCCTGCCTGGACACCATCACCCCAACACTCACAGCCTCACCACCCCTACCTGTCTTGGAGACCGTTGGCAGGAAAGCCCAAATCCCAGCCTATCCCTCCTCCCCATCTGGCTCTGCATAGTCCTTAGTCCCCTGGCCCCAAATCCTTCCAATGCCCTCTCTGGAGCTCAGGATGTAACATCAGTAAAACCTTTGTGCTCCAAATGCTTGCCGCTGGGTGATATAGCACAGTGATTATGTACACCGAGATTCTGAGGTGGCCCACCTGAGCTGAAGTCGTAACTCTGCCCATTGTTACTACCGATCATGAGCAAAATAATTAACCTGTATGTGCTCTAATTCCCTCATCTATAAAATAGGGCTAAAAATAGTATCTTCCCCAGAGACCTTGTTTTGAGGATTAAATAATTAATATATAAAAGTCATAGAAGAGTTCCTGGCACATAGCAAGTACCTTATAGGTATTTTTTTTCCCTCTTACCTTCATTCTCCCAATGAACGCTGGCTCTCCCCTGTGACTGCTTTCCCTACAGCTCTAGTAGGTGGAATCTGTTTTCTCACCCCTCATATCCCTCATACTAATGTGACTGAGAGCTGAATAGAAGTCTTTCTTGCTCCTCATTTCCCCTTTCAGACCGTTATCCTTCCCTTCTCTCAATGACCCTCTCCAACTCTGAAGTTCATGCTTCAAATTACACTACCCATTATCACTCCTTGTAGCAGCATTTATAGAGTAGAAGTCACCTCTCTCATTCCTTGAGGATTTCAACTCCTACATACTCGATGTTCTAGCTCTACTGTTGTCACGCTTTCTGGTGACTATAAGTCTCTATGAGGATGGTCCTTTCAACACCCTGGTTTTTCACTTTCCTCATCAATTTCACTTCCAGTGATTTTCTCCTTACCCTTAACTCAACACCTTGCTCCCCTGGTTACACCCTGCACAGACCTTGCCATTGCCAAAAAATCCATCCCCCTTCACAGTCTCATTCTCTGACCGTTGTCTCCTATCTTTCAGCTCAGTCTCTTTGCTACTCCTAACCCCAACAATTACTTGCCTTCAAAGTTATCTTGGTGCATTGATTCTACAACTCATGTCCAGATTTCCCTGCATATTACTAAAATTCCAGTGCATGGTCTGTTATTCAGTCCCTTCTTTCCATATACCCTCAACTCCCTTGTGGTACCTTTCATTATAATTGCCTGGCAAACCTCAACCCTGGTTAAATCCAGATCTTAATAGCTCTGTGTTTTCTTCCACAGAGCCTAATAGGGCTGGAGAATATTTCAAAATCATGCCTACTAATCTCACTTTATACTCGTAATCACTAACCTAAGAAAGCTCATCTGGGCCCAACAGGCATACTGTTTTTCTCTACTCCTTTAACTCTCCTACTTCATTCAATGGCTGTTGAATACATCTTCTCTCTCACAGTCCCAATATCTCCTTCATAATCTTATTTTCAGTTGGGACTGATCCCTCCTACTTCCAGAGAAAATAGAGAGGTCAGAAGATAACATTTCCACCAGATGTTTTCCATTTTTCCCTTCAGATTCACCTGTCTACTCTTTTCCAGCCAGCTCTGTGCCTGAGAGGCTGACTTCTAGGGATCGTATCAGCTTTGTGACCCTCTGGATACCAGTTGACTCAGCCAAAGAGAGGACCAGAGAATTGAAGGCAAGAGGAGGGTGAAATCCAGAGCTTTATTCCCTTGGCTCTCTCCCTTCAGGTCTATGGATTGAGAGTTACTGCATTTCTTTTATTAAAGTCTCCAGTCCTGTCAGGCAGCCCTACCATCTAGTTACAGTTACAGCTGGAGCTCCACTGGATTCTAATAACTGCCCTTCCACTTGACTCTTCAGACTTACGGTGGTAATAGCTATTGCTCACATGAGGTGCTTCACCAGCTCTTATTAGTTGCCCCAAACTTGCCCATTACTTTGTAAGTAATTATGCTATCAGTTTCCTGTCAGGGTCCTTCTAACTTATTCCCACCTACCTCCATTTGTGCCTTACTCTCTGCCAGCTGTCCTGTTATAAGGATGAACAGTCTGGCTCTTTTTTAAGGCGAACCCCTGCACTTGTCCCCAAACTCTCTTAACCAATTAGCCCTGGAGCAGTTAATCAATTTTGCTCCTACTTCATCCTTTTTTCTCTTCCTACTGGAATATACCAATCAGAATGCAAACATGCTGGAAGAGTCCACTTAAAAATCCTCCCACTACATCATATCTCTCTCTAGCAGCTGCCCCACTTCTCTGTTCCACTTTAAAGCAAAACCCTCCAAAGTGTGGTTCATTCTATCTCCCATGCCTCCCTAACATTCTCTGCATATTTCACTCCAAACAAGCATCCTTCTCTAACACTTAACAAAAACAGCCATCATCCAGTCCAGTGATCTACCGCCCTTTAAATCCTATTCATTGATGAGTCCAACGGCCACCAATCAGTCATCACCTTCAAGGACCCACTGGCAGCATTTGACACATGTGACCACTCCCTCCTTCTTGAACCACTTTCTTCCCTTGACTCCAGGATAAAACCTTCTCTTGGTTATTTGCTATCTTACTGTCCACTCCTTTCCAGTAGATCTTGCTAGCTTCCGCCATCTAATATTAGAATGTCCTAAGACTCATTTCATAGGCCTCTGCACTTGTTGATTTAAGTAACTTCATCCCACCTCATGTCTTTAAATTCAACTTTGTCTCTACCCAGACCTCCCCTGCAAATGATAGGGTGGCTTATATACCCATCTAGTCAACAAACTTTGAGCTATAGCAGGCTTCTCAAATTTTTTAGCATGTCCAAAATTAAACCACCGAACTCCCCCATCCATCTCTCAACCTACTCCTCCTAAACTTCTCCAACTCCGAAAGTGGCAATTCCATCCTTCCAGACATCTTTGGCATCTGAGTCACCTTTGATTCCTCTCTTTTTCCACATTTTATGCCTTATCCATCAGCAAATCCTGTTGGCTGCACCTTCAGAATATAATCAAAATCTTACCTTTCCTCACCATCTCCATATTACTCCTCTCATCTAAGCCAACATCTCTCTTGACTTACTGTTTTATGCCACCGAAGTTGTTCCCCTGCTCAGTTGAGACTTCCCCTGGCATCCAATACAGTAGAGGAATTTCCCTATTCCCTTTACTTAGCTATTGTTTCTCACATAGCACTTATGACCATCTGACATAATCTATGTTCACATAGGATCTATCACCCCTTAAATTCTATGAAAGTAAGGATCTCTGTTTTCATTTATTGCTATATTCCCAGTGCCTTCCAGAGCATGTAACACACAGTAGTCACTCAACACATATTTTTCAAATGAATGGTTGAGTAAGTATTGGAATAAGCCACAATGATACCATGATCTAAATTCTTGTCACTAGAAGAATGGGAGACCCAGGAAGACCTGAGGTCTTCTGACTAGGAAGTCAGAGCATGTTCAGCCATTGTTAAATACTCATGTACCACATGGTCAGCCTCAAACCCTTGTAAAAGATCAGCCAGTGGAGACCTTTATCTTGTTTGTTCCTAAATTAATACATAATACATTACTCCATACCAAGCTTGGAAATCCAGTTCTTCAAGTATACAATGTTCCTTTAGGAAAGAAAAAAGACAATCTGTTCCAGCTGGGGTGAAAAGTAAGTGAGGGAGAAAACTGAGGCAGAAGGTGCAGGCTGTGACACACTATTTGGGAAACAGGGCCATGTTGGAAGCAATGGAAGATAAACTTGGATGCAGGAGAACTGACTGTGAAAGGATATTCATCAAACGTTTATTAAACGCTCACTCCATACAAGATACCGTGCCGGGTGCCAAGACTGAGGCACATTTAAACACGAGGAAGGCAAGTTCCTGTCTCCAGGTGTTCATAATCAAATATAGCAAATAAAACATATGCTTAAATAACTCGAATATAGGTACAGCATGAGGTGTCAGAAAGGAGGAGAAGGTGAGAAGAAAAAGGCTACTGGGTGGTATGACTACTAATGGAAATGAAGCAGCAGGTGGAACCAAATAGCATTCTAAAACTTTCAGCCTAAAGTTTCAGAAGGATTCTAAGTACATAAACAGAAATGAGGAGAATCAGTTTGGCAAAGTTATAGACTCAGTTTGAAATGACAGTGGACCACTGGGCGAGTCACTACCCAGGGGCTCCCAAACCTGGCTGTTCTTGGAACGGAATTGCCTGAGGAATTTCTAAAAACTACTAACTCCTAAGTCCCAGCCCATGACTACTTTGTCAGAATCTCTTAGGAGCGGTGCATACTGGTATATGTGTATTTAGTATATATGCACGTGGGTGTTTATGTGATACATGCATGTGTGCATTTTTTAGGTAAATAATTTAATAATGAAAGAACACTAGAATTTATTTAAACACAGCAATTTGAGTTACTATATTTTTGTCTGGTGTACAGATCTGAAATGGTACAAACTGTACCATTGAATTAAGCAAATGAATGAAAAAAATTCCCCTGATCTTAGGTAATTCTGAGGCAGTCAATCCATGGACCGTCATTTGGAATCATTGCTATTGAGATCTGAAAATACAGGACTAAAATAAAGATGAGGAGCCATTGTTTGAGAAGTTATAATTCTTTAAACCAATGACCTTGTTCATATACTGGTGATTGGCACCTCTAAGGATGGAGGAAATCGGATGGTTTACAGCTCTGGAAGGGGAGAATTAGATTGGCATCAAGGGAAAAAAAGGAAGGTGCAAATAGGCATTCTGAAAACAGACTGAAAAATAGTTCTTAGGTGAAAAAATAATGAACTTCGGCAACTCAATAAGCAAGTATTTCTTGTGCATAATAAAATATGGAGTCACTTCTCAGGTATATCCATGCCCCACGTGCATATTTTCCCTTTTTTTTTTTTTTTTTGATTTTGAAGCTTAGTGATGTAGAAGAGCAGAGTACTTATTCATTTCCTTCTCCAAATATTTTTGAAAAAGAGAATTGCTGTCTTAAAATAATGAATATTGAACTGAATGTTGCAGAACAGATGCAGTACCCAAAAAGACAGGTCTTGCTAATTAACTCGGTACTCATTAAAGACGAACAGCTCATGGAGCTAAAACATAATTGCGCTCCGGTTTAAAATGTATAATTAATATGAAAGAGAATGTATTATTAAAATAAAATAATTTGTTAACGCAATAGTTAGTCTGTGGCCTAATTGGAGAAGTACAGTCTTAGCTTTAAGACCATGACCACTACTTTTTATTCAGGTGCGTAACCATCACTTATATGACACTTGTTATGTGCCAGGCACCCTTCTAAACACACTACAAAATTTAATACATTTAATAATCTTATCACACATTGCAGTATATACTGTCTACCTCAGATAGGAAACAGAGGCACAGTAAGGCTGTGGAGCTTGCCTCGGGACCACAGCTAGAAAAGATTCGAACCCAAGCCATCTATCCCCAGAGTCTATGTTAAGGCAAAGTAGTTGCCATAACACTGGGAATATTTTTACTAACTGTACTAAATTTAATTTTTATCTGAAAACAGATAACAGAAGTTAGTTGTGGTATTTCACCATTATGTCTAATGAACATATTAAAAGAAACATATATGGAAGATGAGCTGACTGAAGTAACCAGAATTATCCAAATGTCTGAGGTTCGAATGCCTCTTATCTTAAGATGGATTCCCCCGGAAGCGGACGCTGAAATGGGGATGTGAGAGCCAGCAGTTTGGGAGTGACCCCAAGAAGCACTGGAAAGGACACTTGTACATGAGACAGCAAAGGGGGAGAAGCTAATACAGTACATTTTTGAATAGGTGACTCCTGTGGGAAAGTGTGGCTGAATCCCACTAGGGAAATCTAGGTAGCCATGTGCAGAGTGTTTGCCCAGGGCAGGAGAGAGTTGGAGTATTTATCTACCAACTCACGTCATTGGTGGAGAGCTACTTGTGGGGACTGTTAATACCTCTGGCAGCCAGAGAGAGCCCTCAGGCAAAGAGTGGTAGTCACACCAATGCCAAGAGGATGCGGGCAGGGCATCTTACACATCTTGATGTATCCGGCTCTCACTTCAAAGAATAAATGTTTTCCCGTGAAGATGGATGTAATTATATAAAACTGTCATTCCATAAAGTTAATACTATTTTCCCATTTGTTTAAATCACACAACCTCAGATTCAAAGCTCTTTTGGCAATATATTGCATAGTCAAGTACAAAGTATTCCAGACATTATACTGCATTAGTAAAATTTTATCAGGGTTATAGTAAAGATAGCAGTAAAGCGAACTTGCATAAAATAATTCAGTGCGCGAACAGCTTTACATGGAGGAAAAAATAGGAGTCACATTCTAAAACCAGCTCTACTGCACTATGTGACCTAGGACAAATAGCCTGACCTCTCTCCACCTGTTTCATTGTGAGGAAAATAGAAATGGTGATGTTTGCCTTTGTGGATTCGCAATAGATGCATATTCTTTGTCTTTGAAGTATTTCTTCTTTGAAAAATTAGCTCCCTTTCATTCTGTGGGTCCATGGGGGAGCTATCCTCCATAATGCTGGTCACCTCCCAATGGGGGTAAACAGGTGACCCAAGTAGGGCTAAGGAGAGTTTTCCCTGAGGTTAAAATAATGATTCTGGAAGAAGGAACTTCTCATCTACTGCTTTGCTAAAACGACAGGATGAAGTTATGGACAGGCCAGCAGCCACCTTAGCGTGGAGACAGCCTACCTGCAAAGGAACCACACTGACACAGGCAATGCTTCACAGGAGAGAACCAGAGTCCTGACACCATTTTCTGAGCTCCCAAATCTTCATGGCTAAAGTGCACTTTATCTTGGAAAAAAGTCCATTAAATCCCCTTTTATTTAAGCTGGTTTGAGTTCAATCTCATACTAGCGAAGTCCCACTTTAGGCACATTAAAATTTTGCAGCACAGTGTTTAATACTTAATAGATGATTGACAAGTACCAGGTCATCCCTAACACCAGCACTTCTAATAGTTTCCCAATTCTTGCCTCTAACTTGAAATTTTATGGGGCACCTGGGGCACAGTCGGTTAAATGACCAACTTCGGCTCAGGTCATGATTTCACTTTGTGAGTTCGAGCCCCGCATCGGACTCTGTGCTGACAGCTCAGAGCCTGGAGCCTGCTTCGATTCTGTGTCTCCCTCTCTTTCTACCCCTCCAGCTCTTCTGCTCATGCTCTATCTCTCTCAAAAATAAATAAACATTAATAAAATTTAAAAAAAAGAAATTTTCATCCTAATATTACCCTTTTGATAGTAATTTCTCACTTACCTTGAAATCACATGAATCCACAATGATATCCTCTAAAGAAGGGTGTGTATCCCCCAACTAGGTGGATTAAATTCTGTTTAACATCGCTGTTAGTATGTTCCTTAATGCATATGTTTCTTGTTACAGTTTAAGATTTAAATTCTAAAGAATCAATGTGCCTATTTTTAACCACTATTTGGTAGGAATTAATTTAAAATAGAAGCGTGGATATGTGTGGTGGGGTGGGAGAAGGAAAAAAAAACTAAATCCTCATCTTCTGAAATAAGGTTATGGATGTTGTTCCAATGAAGAAAATGAAATAGAAGCCAAAAAAGCAAAATATGTATTGCTGTTGAGATAAATCACACACACACACACACACACAATTTCACACATCTCAGTTAAAAGTGGTTTCTTATGGAAAAATGGAAATGGGGTAATAAGCATAAGAAAAACAGTCTTAAACATTGTATCACAAACTGACTCCTTAATTTATGTACATGTATAACTTTGACAAAAATGAAAACATAAGAAAATATGATAAAATTGAACATCTTACTGGTAGACTCACTTTCAAGCTATTTTAATACTTGGCTGTTGCCTTTATTCACACTGCCTAGAAAACACACTTCACTTCTCACTCTCCTTTCCTATTATTTTCACCAGTGAGGTCACTTCGATACATGTCTGCATGTGAAGTGCAATGCACTAGTTTCACAAACACATGATCTTACGTGCTGCACAGAATTGCACTGGGCTTCCAGTGCTGACTGTCCGTTAGACTGAACAAACACCATTCCTTGTCTGTAGAAGAGTCACAGAAGATATCAAAAGCCCAAAACCAACAAATGTGCTTAACCACATTTTCTCTTATGTAGTTTTCCATTTAACATATCTGTTACAACTAACGACTACCACCTTCGAGTCTAGATATTTGATATTTGAATATTGAGTGTGCTAAATACTAATATAATAACAAAAAAAATAACGGTTTGATGTACAAATGTCAGGATCACTGAGTAGCTATGTAACATTTGACAAGCCACTTGAATATTCTGGGACTTAATTAGCTGATATATAAAAAGGAGGACATGCATAGGTGGACTAAATAAATTATTAATTTCCCTTCCAGCGAGAACATTGTAAAATTACTTAGAAATTAGTTGCTCCACTGGGTGTTGTATTGAAACCAATTTGACAATAAAAAGTTTTTTTAAAAAAAGAAATTAGTTGCTCCATTTCAAAGAAATTGGCTTCCAGAAGAGTTCAAAGCTGCTCACTACCACTCTGCCACAACTTCCCACTCTCAAAGGTCAGAATCAAGGCAAGGAATGACATCCCCCTGCAGAGGAGCACCTGGCACCGTTAATTGATTGGATTCTGAAGGATCCACTGTTATATTTAATTTCTAAATGGTTCAAAGGGAGGTATAGGTTGCTACATGAGATCTCTTCTTTTCTTCCTCCTCTTCTTAGCTGTGTACCCATACAGCTGAAGCAGTCGGCAAACTTGGGCTCCCGTGGACTTGGCCACACCAGGATCTGGTATTGAGAATCTAGGAAACTCAGCACAAGGCACTAGAAGTAGATGTGGTCTCTCTTGCCAACTGCCTCTCTTATTCCATTTCCCCTACTATTGGCGGTTATGGCTTTCTGTCCTAAAGGAGCAGTAAATACTGGCGTTAAGAGAAAATGAAATACTGGGACCTCAGGATACAAAGTTAATAAAGGGCAGATCCTGGATCCGACCTCACAGTTCTTGACTCAAGAGTCCTATTCCTCCCATTATACCCCAAGTATAATAAAAGCAATACAGAGAAAACAGATGCAATATTCTGGTCCTCTTACAATTAAATGAAGTTAGTGACGTCCCATGGATCATGCTACTCCGTATATCTAACAGGGTACTCATAAGGAATTTAATAATAAATGCGGTGTCTCAGTTGGAAGCAGCAGCAATAATCTTTCAATAATTCATTGAGGAAAAAGTAGGTGGGAAGAAAATAAATTTGGTTTTAACACATTTTGTAATGACTTAAAATGGAAAAATTATGAAGGAAGCATGAAAAATAGATGTGCTGTTGTTCAAATGACTAATATTTTTGAGAGTGAAAAATCTTTATATAAAAATAAAGAGATTTGTGTTTGCTTTAGGATAAGATTTTTATTTTTGCCAAATAACTTCTAAATAGTAAATAGAAATAAAATATAAAGACATTTACATACATACCATGTAATATTTTATACAGCATCAGTGAGTGCTACAGAAATAGGTGTTAATATGAGGAAAATGACATATTACTTCATAAATAACATTCATCTGCAATTCTTTCAACCCTATTCAGGTGCTAAAGCTCTTCAGAATGAACACAGAATGACAGTAGGGTGGCAGCAGTGTGACCAATAATATGGGATTCAAAGAGTAAATAAGTAATCTGCATTTTGTTCTAAGAAACACAAAACTATTTCAAGGCGACCTACAGCTTTGTTAAAATTACTCAAGCCTGCCTCAGCTACACTCAAGTTAACTGTCACTTCAATGGATGGTGATCACTGCGATCATAACCCAATCCACCTACTAAATGGCAGCCATTGAGTATTCAGCCCTAGAAAAATCTGCCTGTCAAGTCAAAAACAAAGCCGTGGAAATTCACAGAACTCAGCTGCCATTAGCATCATTTATACTGCATTAAGAAGATTGGGCAATTACTAATTGATATGTTGTATCACTGCTCAAATTTTAGCCCATCATGGGGCACCTGGGTGGCTCAGTCGGTTGGGCGGCCAACTTCGGCTCAGGTCATGATCTCACGGTGTGTGAGTTCGAGCCCCACGTCGGGCTCTGTGCTGACAGCTCAGAGTCTGGAGCCTGCTTCGGATTCTGTGTCTGCCTCTCTCTCTGCCCTTCCCCTGCTCATGCTCTGTCTCTCTGTCTCTCAAAAATAAATAAATGTTAAAAAAAAATTTAAAAAAAATTTTTAGCCCATCAAATTCAGGATATGTAGCAACCAAGACCAGAATTTTAATCTCTCTTTAAAAATTAAAAGATAGACTTACAGCTAATTTAATACATGCTAAATAATAAGCAACCAACACTCCATTCTGACGATGATAAAGTAGAAAGAGCTGAGAATGACTACTGCAGATTCACTCAAATTTCTCCCAAGCTGTGGCACTGGTTAGTACATTTTTTTAAATTCATGCCCTAAAATATTATCATGGTGGTATGGTATCCCTTGATTTTGACACCTATAGTTGCATGGCATAATGAATTGAGTCAAGGAGAGTCAAATCCAAGGCCAAGAAATTGATCAGAATTTCTTCCTCAATACCTGTCCCAGGTGGGTTTTCAGCACCATAAATTGGCAACGCACTCTGAATTGAATGTCTGACTTCATACAGCATTAATTCCATGATTAGTTTCTTTCTGACAGTGTATTTATTAACTTGTTGACACTTCTACCTAATTCCCTCTTAATTTATAAATTAAAAGATGCAACAGAAGGATTTCCTGTAACTTGAAGTTACTTTACCCTTAGATTGCCACGATCTTACCATACTACTGGTGCAAATGTGGTCACAGTAATAATAATGAAATCAATTTCATGGGACTTTCTTCATCCACACAATACAGTAAAACCTCCACAGAACTCCCTCTAAGAGTGTTATGTGGTTTCCAAGAGGTATCTAACAAAGCTTACCACCAGCCTTATATCCTTATCTAGACTCCTTTATTAATGGAAACTATCCATAAAGCCAACTCACTACTACAGTGATAGTTTGCTATTTTTATCCGTATTCTGAGGGGTTATTCTATTAACACCCCCAGTACTGAAAAGCTGAATAGCCCTGAACCAACTGGCAGAGAAGGGGGTCACTCTTTCAGGCTGAGGTTGTTGATTCCAATTACTAAGGTGAAGTTGAGGGGTCTCTACATAATGGAGTAAAGAGGAATTTGTTTGGAACCCACATGATTCCCTAAGGTCCCTTTAGCATTCTCTTGCCCAATGCTATTTCTCAATAGAAAACTTCAGCAACCAAATAAAAATAGAACTACCAAGGACTCAAATTCTTTAGGAATAAAAGTTTGGTCACCCCCTAGGAAAGAACAGAGGCTAGCCAAGGCACTGGAAGAGGATTAGGAGAATAAGAAGTGGGTTACAGAAGATGAAAAGTACAGTTATCAAATTAGACCTCACGATCAGATCCAGGAGACTTGGCAGTTGTGTTTATGCTCTTTCACTGCTACCTTATATAAAGTATGGGTAATGGCTAGTATTTTAGATTTTAGGTGGAAGTGAACTGACATTATCTTGTGATAAAATGTATCTGATGGCATTTTGTGTGCCCCATGTAAGAAATACATTTTTTTTTCTTTTACTCAAAGAATAGTGGTAGATGCTTAGGGGCAAAAGATAGATACTTTCTCTAATCTTTGCTCTTCTCCACCCTATTCTGTACTTCAAGAGAGACAACTGTTACTGTAGCATTGATGGGATCCCTTGCCCTCTGGTTTCCATTAAGTTTGACCAATAGGAGACACTGGCAGAAAATCGGAAGGGAGGAAGAGTAAAGTCAAGTATTTATTCTTCCAGCACCAATTCTGCTGGGTTGCTGCAACTTAGAAGCATTGATCAAAAGCCGCAGCCCCTGCAAGTAACGCTTTCCTACATTATAGCTCTCACTCCAGATTCTAGTAGTTCCTTCATTCCTTACTCCTTCAAGTACATGACTCATAACACCTTAACTATTGTTAGGCCTATGATGCACTTTCTCTTTACCTTGTCCGCATCTTTATAAATACTTCCTTCATGTGCTGTACTCATATGGAGAATACAATTTTTTTCTTGTCAGGACTGAAACTGGTACACAACACAATAACAAAAAAGAACAAAATACTTGAACAAACCTGTAGAGCATATTCTCCATATCTGTGTACTAAAAAAAAAAAAAAGTCCTAATAAATTTCAAAGAATTGAAATTCCAAAAGATTAAAATCCTATTATGGTGTTCTCTCACCAAACGAGAATTAACTTGATGGTCTATATTGGAAAGAAAACTGGGAAAACCAAAAATCATTTGGAAATTAAGCAAAATACTTCTAGGTAAATATCTAGAAGATAATCCATGAGGAAAAAAATGTAGGATACCTTAAAAATAAAACAGTGAATGAAAACAAAAACACAATAGACCAAAATTGACGGAATGTAACTAATGTAGTGTTTTGAAGGAAATTTGTATCTTAAAGTGCTAATCAAAGAAAAGATCTCAATTTAATAACTTAATAGTCCATCTTAATAAACTAGAAACAGAAAAGCAAACCAAACTAATACAAGTAAACAAAGGACACAGTAATGATTATAGTGGAAACCAATGAGATAGAAAATGAAATAATAGAGAACATCAATGAAACCAAAAGTTTGTTCTTTGCAAAGACTGACAAACCCGTCTCAAACTAACCAAGAAAATGAGAGGAAATACAGCCTAGCAAAATTAGGAATGATATCTTATCCAACAGAAATTAATTGGATTATAAGAGAATGCTATGAATAATGTTATGCCAACAAATTAGACAACTTTGATGAAATGGACATATTCCTAAAAAACCACAAACAATTAAAATTGATTCAAGAAGAAATAGATTATCTTAACTGGCTTATAAGTAAAGAAATAGAATTGGTAATTTCAAATATTACCACAAAGAAAAGCTCAGGGCCAGAAGGTTTCGCTGATGAATTCTATCAAGTATGTATGACAGAAATAATACCAACATTTTATAACCTTTTTCTGAAAACAGAGGAGGACGAAACACTTCTCAGGTCATTCTATGAGGCCAACATCAGAAAAGATATCATAAGAGAATAAACCACAAACGATATTTCTCATGAACATAAATACAAACATCATCATTAATTCAAAAATTCAGCAACATATAAAATGATTATAGACCACAGCCAAACAAGGTTTATCCCAGGAATGCAAGGTTAACATCTAAAAATTTGTTAACATAATACACCGTGTTAATACAGTAAAAGACAAAAACCACATGACTATCTTATGATAAAAGTCAGTGCCCATTGCTGATTTTTTTTCAAATTTCAACACTGAGATCAGAAGAGCACTTCTTCAACTTCAGAAAAAGCATCTGAGCAAAGCCTATGAATACCATCATCATATTTAATGGTGAAGTCCGAATGGTTTCTAAGATTGGGAATAAGGCGAGGAGATTTTTAGGCCAAGACAGATAAATTGAACTTCATTGAAAAAAAATTTTTTTGCTTTAAAAGATATCACCTAGAAAATGAAAAGTCAAGAGAATAAGAGAAAATATTTGCAAATCATATATCGGAAAAAGGATGTATAGCCAAAATATGTGAAACAAAACAAACAAACACAAAACAAACAAAAAATAACCTTATAACTCAAGAATTGTAAAACCAGGCAATTTTTATTTTTTATATAATTTATGGTCAAATTGGCTTACATACAACACCCAGTGCTCATCCCAATAAGGGTCCTGCTCAATGCCCATCGCCCACTCTCCCCTCTCCCCCACCTCCCATCCACCCTCAGTTTGTTCTCTGTATTTAAGAGTCTCTTACAGTTTGCCTCCCTCCCTCTCTGTAACTATTTTTTTCCCTCTTCCTTTCCCCCAAAGTTAAGTTTCTCAAGAACCACATATGAGTGAAAACATATGATATCTGTCTTTCTCTGACTTATTTCACTCAGCATAAAAGCCTCCAGTTCCATCAACATTGCTGCAAATGACATGATTTCATTCTTTCTCATTGCCAAGTGTTATTCCATTGTACATGTAAACCACATCTTCTTTATCCATTCGTCAGCTGGTGGGCATTTACGCTCTTTCCATAATTTGGTTATTGTTGAAAGCCCTGCTATAAACATTGGGGTACATGTGCCCCTATGAATCAGCACTCCTGTATTCTTTGGGTAAATTCTTAGCAGTGCTATTGCTGGGTCATAGGGTAGTTCTATTTTTAATTTTTTGAGGAACCTCCACACTGTTTTCCAGAGCGGCTGCACCAGTTTGCATTCCCACCAACAGTGCAAGAGGGTGCCTGTCTCTCCACAGACTCACCAGGATCTATAGTTTCCTGATTTGTTCATTTTAGCCACTCTGACTAGTGTGAGGTGGTATCTCAGTGTGGCTTTGATTTGTATTTCCCTGATGATGAGTCATGTTGAGCATCGTTTCATGTGTCTGTTGGCCATCTGGATGTCTTCTTTGGAGAAGTGTCTATTGAAAACAACGCAATTTTTAAGTGGGCAGAACACCTGAATAGCTATTTCACCAAAAACGACATATGAATGTAAATGAGCAATGCAGTAATGATTAATACAAATTAGTCATTAGAGAAATGCAAATTAAAATCACCAGTGATACCACAACACACCTACTAGAATGGCTGTACTCAAAAAGGAAGGCAATCTAAAATACTGGCAAGAGTCTGGAGGAACCGAAACCCTCATCCATCGCTGTGGAAAGGTAAAATGATGCAGCTTCTGTGGCATACAGTTTGGCAGTTTCTTATGAAGTTAAACGTTTTTTTAAGTTATTTATTTTTAATTTTTTTAACGTTTTTATTTATTTTTGAGAGACGGAAACAGAGTGTGAGTAGGAGAGGGGTAGAGAGAAAAGGAGACACAGAACCCAAAACAGGCTCGAGGCTCTGAGCTGTCAGCACAGAGCCTGACGCGGGGCTCAAACCCATGAACCATCAGATCATGACCTGAGCCGAAGTTGGACACTGAACCAACTGAGCCACCCAGCTGTCCCAAACATAAATTTATCATACAATCCAGCAATCCCACTCCTAGAAACCTACCTAAGTTAAGTGAAAACCATAGCCACATGATTTGGGTTTCTTGTTAGTTAGTTAGTTAGTTAGTTAGTTAGTTAACTTATTTATTTATTTATTTATTTATTTATTTATTTATTTATTTATTTTATTTTGAGAGAAAGGGAGAAACAGAGAGAAACAGAGAGACAAAGAGGGAATAAGTTGGGGAGGGTCAGAGAGAAAGGGAGACAGAGGTTCAGAAAAGGGCTCCAGGCTGACAGCAGAGAGCCCAATGTGGGGCTGGACCTTACAAACCGTGAGACCATGACCTGAGCTGAAGTTGAACTCTCAACCGACGGAGCCACCCAGGTGCCCCCGCAGCCACATGATCTATAAATGAACATCGAGAGCAGGATTAAAAACTGGAAACCACCCAAATGTCCATTAACTAATGAATAGATAAATAAACTGTAATGTACCGACCCATGCCACATTATAGATAAACCTTAAAAACAATATGCTTCAAAGAAGACATATGGTCAACATATATACAAACAGATGCTCAACATTTCTAACCATCAGGGAAATGCAATCAAAATCACAATGAGGTGTCACTTCACACCTGTTAGGATGGCTATATTATCAAAAAGACAAGAGACTACTAGTATTGGTGAGGATGTAGAAAAACTGGAATCCCTGTTGGAGGGAATGTAAATTGGTGAAGCCACGTGGAAAACAACAAGGCTCTTTAAAAAATTAAAAACAGAACTACCACATGATCCAATAATCCTACTTTGGTGTATATATCCAAAGTAAATAAAACCACTATCTTAAAGAGATAGTTGTACTCTCGTGTTTATTTCAACATTATTCACAATAATGACATATTCATATGTCATTATTCATAATAATAACATTATTCACAACATTATTCACAAGATATGGAGACAATCTAAGTGTCCATCCACAGATAAATGAATAAACAAAATATACTGAATATAGTTAATATATTACATACTTGAAATTTGCTAAAAGAACAGATCTCAAGTGTTCTCACTACATACACACACACACACACACACACACACACGCACACAGGCACACACACAGTAACTATGTGTAGTAATGTTCATTAGTTTAATTGTAGCCATCATTTCACAATGTATACATATATCAAAACATCACGTTGTACATCTTAAATATATACAATTTTTATTTGTCAATCTCAGTAAAGCTAAAAAAAGAGAAAGATAAAAGCAAAAATTAATAACACAGAAAACAGGAAAAAAAAAACATGCTAAGTGAAAGAAGCCAGATGCAGAAGACTATATATTGTATAGAATTTCTTTTTTTTTAACTTGACTATAGTTGATACACAATATTACATTCGTTTCAGGTATACAACACAGTGATTCAGCATCTCCATAAGCTTACCACAAGTGTAGCTACCATCTGTCACCATACAATGCTACAATACCACTGACTACATTCCCTACACTGTATCTTTTATTCACTCCATAACTGGAAGCCTATCTCTCCCGCTCTCCTTTGCCCGTTTTACCCATCCCTTTCCCCCCACCTCCGCAACCATCAGTTTGTTCTCTGTTTTTATTGGTCTGATTCTGCTTTATGTTTGTTTGTTTATTCGATTTGTCTATTAGAATCACATGTAAGAGAAATCGTATGGTATCAGCCATAGCAACATTTCTCTAGATGTCTCCTGAGGCAAGGAAAACAAAAGTAAAAGATTATTGGGACTACATAAAAATAGAAAGCTTTTGCACAGCAAAGTTAACAATCAAAAAAAACAAAAAGCCAACCCATTGTATGAAAGAAGATATTTAAAAATAGTATATTGAATAAAGGATTAATATCCAAAATATATATAGAACTTCTACAACTCAACACCAAAAAAATAATAAAAATAAATAATCCAATTTTAAAAATGGGCAGAGGAATTGACTAGACATTTTTCCAAAGAAGATATAGAGACAGCCAACACACATATGAAAAGATGTTTAACATCACTAATCATCAGGGAGATACAAATCAAAACCACAATGAGATATCACCTCACACCTGTCAGAATGGCGAGTATCAAAAAGATAAGGAAAAACAAGTAATTGGCTAGGATGCAGAGAATAAGAAACCCTTGTACACTGTTGACAGAAATGTAAACTGGTACAGCCATTGTGGAAACAGTAAGGAGTTTCCTGGAAAAATTAAGAAATAGAATTATCATATGATCCAATAATTCTACTCCACTACTGAGTATTTACCCAGAGAAAACGAAAACACTAATTTGAAAAGTTGTATGTGTCCCTATGTTTATTGTAGCATTATTTACAATAGCCAAGATATGAAAACAACCCAAGTGTCTACCAATAGATGAATGAATAAAAAGGATGTGGTATCCACATACACACACACACACACACACACACACACACACACACACACACACAATTTAATGGAATATTATGCATTCATAATAAAGAATGATATCCCGCCATTGTGCAAAAGCATGGATGGATCTAAAGGGTATTGTGCTAAGCGAAATAAATCGGAGAGAGAAAGATATATGATTCCATTTTTATGAAATATTCAGAAAAAAACAAATTTATAGAGGCAGGAAGCAGATTAGCAGTTGCCGAGAGCTGGGAGTAGTCACAGAGACTGCAAATGAACTTCACAGAATTTTTTGAAGTTATGGAAATGTTCCAAGTTTGTACTATAATGATGACTGTGTAATTCTATAAATTTACTAAAAAACATTCAATCATACACATACAAATGGTGAATTTTATTGTATGTAAATATGGCTTGTGAAAAATAGGGAGAAAATCATGCATAAGATGTCAATCTCTTTCTTAAAAGTGGACTGTGAAGGATGTAGAATTTGCTCATACCTCAACTACAGAATTAATTTAAATGGCTAGAAGCATATTGTCAATATAATGGAGAAATGATTAGCAATTGCAATAAGGCGGCATGCTGATAAAACTTTGTTCAATATGCTGATATTGGCATGTAAGGTAGGTACCTACCTTTACCTTAATATCCGTAGACAAACCAGGTATAATAACGGTCACCCTATTCTAAACATGTCTATTTTTCTTCTCACCAACAAAACAAGGCAAATTAGAATGCTTTCCTGAAGTTGCCCTACTACAAAAGTCACATTAATTGATATCTCTGTAATAACAGTAACTGGCTGAAAATTACCCAATATTCTAAGTAATTTTGGGCCTTGCACTCAAGACTAGGATAAATGCATAGTTCCCCTCCTTTGAAACCCCAGAGCAATTTCTCACAAATTCCTGCTCCAGAATGAAAAGAACATTTCCTTTTTGTTGTACTCAGATGAGCTCTTTCTTCATGGACTACTCTACAGATTACTTCGAAATGCATGGTGAAGGATGCCTTCCTCCCCTGCCCCCACATCCTCCTTCTTGCTCTTTCCTACCTTACCCTGTTCCTATGGAACGACAGAAGACCTGTCAGGACTATTCTTTCTCCTTGAAGTCTTCAGTTCACTTTTTACAAACAATCCCCAAAGATTTTTATTTCCTATTCTAGTTTTCTTTTCAGGATCCATTTCTCAAGAGCTTGATGATGATGTATGCCCATTCTGTCCTTTTGTCCCCATGTCACACATAGCGTACACTTAGAGTTAAGTCTGAGGGCTCGGCAATGCGCAAGGCTCTGCAGATTGACTCTTAGGAGTCAGAAGGCTCAGCTCCAGCTCTGAATGTCCTCGTGACTGGATTGGGAAAACAAGATGCACATATAACAAACTGCAGAGAGTCAAGTTGCTCGACTGAATTGCCAGGGTAGAAGAAACGGACAAAGTTGGAGTGCAGGGAGTTTATTTGAATAGCAACCCCAGAAAGCACACTATGGGAATCAGGATGTATGAGTAATGGAAAGGCACTATCAAAGCTTACCACTGAGGGCAACTGACTTGCTCTCTCCTGCTTGGGAGAGACATTTGGCTGAGGTGGTGAGGGAGGAGGCGTTAATTCTCCAGCACTTTCAGCCTACCTCACACATGGGTGAGAGGAACCCCTCAGACAGAGGACGGCAAGAGCTCGCAGCAGGATGACATCTGCGAGCACTGGAAACAAGAATGCCAGGGAGATACAAGCAGAGCCAACGCTGCTATAGTCAGTAAAGACTTTGTGAGGGATGGCATTTCAGATTCCTTAAACAATGCACTGTGAACTGGTCGAGAAAAATAGCATGGGTGAGAAGAGAGGAGAGGGAACTGGCAGAAAACGGCATGAGCGAGAAGAGAGGAGAGGGGACTGGGAAAGGGTGACAGTAAGAATCCCGGGAAACTGCCTTTTGCAAGTAATCTGTTATTTAAAGTGGTGGGGGTATTACTTTCATCTCAGAATCTTTGTATTTGCTAGAATTAATCATCTTGTTGCACGCAGATCGGATTAAACTCTAACCAGAAAATGAACAGCTCTTGGTTCCAGAGAAGGATTTTGGGAGAGGAAAATCCTAAGTAAAATTAACATGTTAGAAAGTAAACTCTTGAGCTAAAGCTAACACTTAAAATTCTTATTACATAGGACAAAAATGAATAGCATTAGCCCTTAAATCAAGTCAAAGGCCTATGAAGTCGAGATTTTCCTCCACTTACAATGGGGTTACCTCCCAAAAAACACACCGTTAAGCTGAAACTATTGTAAGCTGAAAACATATGTGATAAACCTTACCTTCTAAACATCATAGCTTAGCCTAACCTTCCTCAAACATGCTCAGAACACTTACATTAGCCAACAGTTGGGCAAAGCCATCCCACACAGAGTCTATTTGATAATAAGGTATTGAATACCTCATGTAATTGGCTGAATACTGAACTGAAAGGGAAAAAGAATGGCTGTATGGGGGTTCACAGTGGTTGTAAGTTTGCCACTGCCCAGCAACACAAGAGAAGATAGACTGCATCGTACCAGCCCAGGAAAAGACCAAAATTCAAAATGTGAACCGAGTGCATACTGCTTTCACACCACTGTAAAGTTGAAAAATGAGAAGTTGGGGCCCATCTGTAAAAAGTACATAAAGCCTAACCCGAGAATATGCCTTCAGGATGTCTCAGACAGTGGTCTTCAAAGGGGCTTGTATGTAAGAATCTCCTATGACATGTCTTTAAAAACACAGATTCCTGAACCGAATACCCAAATGTTTGACTTAGGGGTAGATCCTAACTACCTGTATTTTTAAGATCTGGAGATAATCCTAATATGTACTCTGGGTCAAAAACTACTGGTGGAGAACAGAATGAACTATGAATCCTGTATTCATGCAGTTGGACTGTGGAGGATGCCTGGGGAAAGAGGGAGAGACAGGGAAAGTAATTAGAAATTACCTCTGGCCAATAAATAAGACCTTAGAAAGGGAAAAAGAAACGGGTGTGACAACACTAAGGGAAAAGAAAGCTCCCACTCCACTCATAAGATGCCAAAAGAAAGGGTTTGGCATGTGTCCTGCTAGTTCTGTATAGCAGGCCTGGCTCCCGTAAGCCTAAGTAATCGGGTTAGAAACGCCCCCCTAGACCCTAAGGAAGTGGGCCCATTCAGTGTGAGTGTTAAAAAACCAGGTCACGGAGTTAAGGAAGACTTAATGGAAGAACTTCTCATTTCTTCAACCATCCTAAGTAAAACAAATATAACCAAAAAGCACTACTTGATGGTATGCAGGATGGAAGAAGAGGATTTATCAGCTTCATGCACCAGCTACTGACTGAACGTGGAATATTGAGAGCTTTGTTGATTAAATTTATTAATATAAGTCTGTGCCAGTAGTACTCCTAAGAAATGTGTTTAGGGAAAGAGCAGCACTTGATTTAGTGGGTTTCAGCTATAAAGCATACTAAATAAAGAGGATTTATAAAAATCCTCATCCTTTAGGCCAACAACATGCAGTAGTAATATTTATATGCTCCAGGCATATATATGGTAATTATATGGAAAAGGGTAATCTAGATGCTTTCTGCTTCACCCTGAAAAACACCAGAACACAAGAAACATCTTATAATGAAAGCTTAAAATGATTTTAATTTAACTGCACACAAGTTCCAAAATATTAAACACTGAAATGAATTAATGGGTATACTGTGGAGATCTCTACAATTCTCTCTCTAGAATTTTGCAAGTAGATTATAGATCTTTCGCAGCTCGTAAATTTCTACACATTGAGTAATAAAAAGTAGAAAAGGGTGTCCAATCATATGCAAGCATTTATTGATCCTAAGTGTTAAGCATTGTACTAGGTGTTTGGGGGCGTATAAAACTAGCAAAATACTTGACCCTTGTCCTCAATGATTTTATATTCTAATAAACAAGATGACAGTAATACATCCCATACAAGTGAAAAACAAATTATGTTGTCTTTCTTCCATTCTAAAATATCACTAATTATTGCTCACATCAATTTCTAAGACAGCAAATTCTTAGGGGAAAAGAGAAGCATGTTAATGTCTATGATAATTGTGAGATGTATCTTAATTCCAAAAACATTAAACTGTAGAAAACAGGTATGTTTTACAATGACAAAAATGTTGTAATTAACAAATACATCATATAATACGGGCTATAATTTTAGTGAAAAAAAAATCAAAATGAGGGAAACCACTCTGTGCCTTTCCATATCTGATTCACATTTAATACTGTCCATTTCATACACTGGATATTTTGTGGAACTATACGTCTCCTTTCACATGAAGCCCTGTCTCCTCAGATAGACTATAAGTCTCCAAGGACAGTAATAGTGTTTCAAACTAATGTTTCTCAAACTCTGCTGCAAATGAAACTCACCGGGGCAGATTTGAAAATCAAATGCCCAGGGCACACTCCAACTCAACCACGGCTTGGGGCAGGGGGACAAGTCTCCAAATTTTTTAAGCTTCCTAGATCATTCAGATATGAATGGTCCCATCTCCCAACCCCCAAAAGGTTGATACCCATCATTTTATACCTTTTTTCAATCACCAATCTCTAGCAGCATATTTTCTCAATAAATGTTTATTATCCATGATATTCTCTGAAGGATCTGGATAAAGTTTTAATCACCTTATCTCTTGCCCAAATATGCACATGACTTGCATGAATTTCACAACTTATCGTTGAGTAGGAAAACTCCAGAAGCAAAAAACAGTATAGAGTATGATCCTATTCCTATAAAGTTCAAAACAGTCTAAAGTAATCAATGATGTTGTAAGTCAATTCTCTTGAAAATGGGCACTGACTAGAGGGGCCAAGAGATTTGAGAGTGCTCTGCCATCCTTCTTGATCTGACAAATGTGTTCACATTGTGAAAATTCATTGAGCTGTACATTTATGAGTTTCTAAATGTATGTTACACTTCAATGCAAAAGTTTACTTAAAATAACAAATGAGGCCATTTTAAAAGCTGGCTTTGAACTTCTTAGTAAAGATGCCATGATCTAAATCACTTAGGCTCCACCTCTAATATAAACAAGATGAATAACAAACAACAGAACCCAGCCTCCCTCAAAAAATTCATCAGCAGGAAGTAGTAAGAAAAGGTCACAATTTAATGGTATGATATTCAAAAGCAGAAATGGCTGCAGGCTGAATCTGGAGAATGATAAATATGCATCCCCAAGGGTTGGTATGCATATTTAACGAAACTATGTAAAACCTGTCAGGTGACAAAAACCAAGTTTTCCAATAAATGGTTCTTCCCATCTCCCAAACCCCAAAATCTAAAGCTATAGGAAAGTGGTTGAGACACAATACCAAATAAAAGCCAACAAGTATTCATCAGTACTCTAAGTAAGTAAAGAGAAAAATTCTGGTTAGAGTTGCACACACTAAATAGGAGTTAGACGAATCATCACGAGAATCATATTAACAGACTAAGAGATAAGTAAATAAAAGTAAGAGGAAAGAAGGAATGAAGAAATGGAGACAATGAGAGAGTGGAGAAGGAAAAAAGGAAGGGGATCAAGAGGAAATAAATGGAAGGAAGGAAGGAGAGAAGTAGGAAGGAAGGGAGGGAAGAGGGAGGAAGAAGGAAGAAAATAGGAGGGACAGAGGAAAGAAAGGTATCAACTCCAAGTCCAGAATCTCTAGCTGATGAATGATTTCCAGATGTGGCACCTCTTCTTGATCCAGAGACCCACGTAGTAAAAGGACAGGTTATCTTCGCTACCACACATCCAACATACAGCAGTTGTACAAGAGTGACAAAACTACAATGAATAGTTCATTCAGAAATAAACCCTTTCACTTGCGAAGAGGAAAGAGGGAGCAAACTGCAGTCTCTGGTCCATTGCAAGGCTGAAATCCAGCTGGGAAGATGTCGTGAGGAGCCGAGACCCTGGACTGGAGACTGTATCTTCATCTGGCTCTGATTTTATAACCTCTGAGTAGCTCACCTGTCCATTCTCCAGGGATCTCGCCTCCACCCTCGAAAAGCATCATCCTTTTCCATTAAACTCCTTGCTACACCTGAAGTTTGAAGCAACAACTGAGGAAAAAAAAGATCCAGGGATTTGAGCAGTGAACCAAATAGGTTTGTAAACCTCTACAAAGCAGACATGGACACAACTTAGTCAAATATATCTTTAACGAGATTCATTTGGCCAAAGTGAAGAGTCTGTGCAGAGGAATGGCAGCAAAAGAATTTAAGGAACCCTTTGATATGTCTTCCATTGTCTACAGAATAAAGTCCTAACTCTCAGCCTATTACCCAAGCCTTCAAAGACCAGCACCAACCTGACTCTCCAGTCTTATTTTCCTTGATTTCTTTTTGATTCCCTAGATGAATCAAATAATAACATGGCAAATTATTCAGAATTAGAAAGCTATTGAGAATATCCCCTCCAAATTAAGTATGTGTATTTCTTGAGACGTTAGTAACAATACTAAATAATAAAGAGGCCTTAGGACATTTCTATATTCTGAGCATTTCTGCATACAGATGACACTAAGAGTCTGAAGAAAGAATGTGGAGGGCTTTCTGCTCCAGACTCAGTAGGGTGACACTCCATACTCAGAGTCTTTGAAAAGGATGAACTACTTCATAGCTCTTTAGCAGTGGCTAAAAATAGGTAATTTTGCCCCCTCAGAGAAATTTGTTAATGTCTAGAGACATTTTTGGTTGTCACAAATCAGAGGAAGGGAGGGAGTAGGAGCAGGGGCTATTCATCTAGTGGGTAGAGGCCAAAGATACCACTTAACATGCTACAATGCACAGAACAGATCCCCCGTCACCCCAATAAAGAATTATCTGACCCAAAATGTCCATAGTGCCACTGCTGATAAAGCTTGCACTGTAATTTGGCCTATAGGCCCAAGAAATGGCCCCAAAGGAAAATGGAAATAGTGTTAGAAAATAACAGTCCTCATCACTAAAGTGGAGGGGAGGGTGTGCTTTTGGCAGAGAGCCCAAGAGAATAACTACACCTGCCTCCATTTCTTCAGCCCCCACACTCTACCCACGCACTTTCCCATATGTCCCCATAGGCTCTCCGGATCCTGAAGGGAGCAGTGCACAGAAGCCAGATGGCTTTGCCTCTCACCCTCTGCTTGTCCACTCCTCTCTGGACTCGTTGACTCAACACAAATAATCCTAATTACCATTGCTATTTTCAGCTTGAAGACAGATATTTCTTAAAAGAGCAGGATCATCCTTACTAAGAGAGAGAGAGAGAGAGAGAGAGGAGAGAGAGAAAGAAGAGAGAGAAAGAAAGAAAGAAAGAAAGAAAGAAAGAAAGAAAGAAAGAAAGAAGAAGGAAGGAAGGAAGGAAGGAAGGAAGGAAGAAAAGGAAGGAAGAAAGAAAGGAAGAGAAAAAGAAAGAAAGAAATAGAAAAATCCCCAAACTTTAAGTCCTTGGCATTGAGTACTTCAATTTCATGTCAGGGAGTCTGGACTTGGCCTGAAGGGAAAATGCAACAGAGCGTGCCATCAAAATAACTAGGTCAATTTTCAGCTTCTTCTTGGAAGGCTTTCTGCTCCTTCTCTGCCCTCCCTGCTGGGCCCTTGGCCTGCCTGTGCCAACCACGTTGATTTCAAATAACTGGCTCTCTCAGCCTACATCTCAAAGTCCAAAGGCCCCTGGGATTGAACAAATTGCCCACCTACTTTGAATCAAAGAATACAGTCCTGCTCCTTCCATTTGGGCATCTGGAATTAGTAGCACCTACAGTGTGCAAGCACCAGACCACCTGGCGGAGAATGAAATTTTATGTGATACCTGCTGGCATTCTGGGCTTTGTCCACTGCCTCCATCAGAGCATACCATTGGACCTCAGGAACTACTAACTTGCATGTTGTACTTAGGGACCTAGTGTCAGGTTCATGTCAGTGGAAAATACATGATTTATCAGGTTTATAAAAAATATCAAACAATAAAACCAAAAATAAGGCCAAGGTGTCAGGTTTAAAGAATTTGAGAGCCAGAAGGAAAGGAAAGGAAAGGAAAGGAAAGGAAAGGAAAGGAAAGGAAAGGAAAGGAAAGGAAAGGAAAAGAAGGAAAGGAAAGGAAAGGAAAGGGGAAAGGAAAGGAAAGGGAAAGGAAAGGAAAGGAAAGGAAAGGAAAGGAAAGGAAAGGAAAGGAAAGGAAAGGAAAGGGGAAAGGAAAGGGGAAAGGAAAGGAAAGGAAAGGAAAGGAAAGGAAAGGAAAGGAAAGGAAAGGAAAGGAAAGGAAAGGGGAAAGGAAAGGAAAGGAAAGGAAAGGAGAAAGGGAAAGGAGGAAGGAAGGAAGGAAGGAAGGAAGGAAGGAAGGAAGCAAGGAAGGGAAGGAGGGAGGGACGGAGGGAGGGAGGACAGATGTGAGAAAAGATTCTTTTCAATCAAACCCTCCCAGAACACGGCATCCAGGTTTTATATGGTACAAATAAAGAAATCAACTATAGAAGTTCTCAAAGTCTTTCAACTATTTCTTTACACATCTCTTTCTTCCTCTAAATACCTACACATCCAAGAGATGGAACTTACATTTTTGTCTTATATACTCAATATTCAATAGAACGCCTGACTCATACTGGTACTTAATAATTTGATTCCTCAATCTTTCCTTAAACTCTTTTTTTCAAAGTCCACCCTCAAATAGTCTCCCAAAGACACCTGGCTTCCAGTGGTCAGCACTCTTTGATCCCAAGACCTCTGGCTACTATACCTACACCCAGTGCATGTTAAGGGTTGGCTCTTCCCCACCTGGGAACAGTTTCTTCTGTATTAACTGGCTACCACTTACAATCAGTTGGCTAATGTTACAAACCATGTGGGATTTGTGTCCTAATAAATAGTTTAAAAAGAAAAAAAAAACCTTTACTTTTAACTATAACTTTTTGAGGATAGTATGCATCCTTGCTTTATTACTTACTGGTTGACATTGCTAAATTCAACTCTTTCTAACAGGGTATCCTACATAGAGTGGATACTTATAAGCACTTGCTGAACAAATATTCACTTCATTAAAGAGACATCTTCTCCTAATATCCTAGAAGGGAGTTATTAAATAAGTGTATCTTTGCATTATATTTATATAGAAACAAGTACCTGCTGATTCCCACACAATTTTTCCCAGTAAAAAAATAAACAAGGAAACATAAGGGATAAATCATACTAAAAACTATAACCACACCATCAACAACCTCCAAAACCACGGATGTTTCTGAACTATAGGTAAAAGAAATAAGAATTTGCTCCTAATTGAAGGGCCTATGTATAATTTTACTTATAATAGGGCAAAAAATGAAAGAAAGAAAAAAAGTCCCAACTTGACATGCAGTCTGTCAGGGATGACTTCTTGAGTAAATAAGGTTTTAGAGTTTCTTTTTTAGAAGTGAAAATTTGGTGAAGAGTTAGGAAGGTATTTCAAACACCTAGAAGATGAGAGAATGGCATGAAGTCAAGACAGCAAGTCACACCAGCAGTCACACACGCTGAACCACTGAAGAAGGGGATACATGCTAGACAGAACCGTGAGTAGAGAGAGCAGAGGCAATGTCAGAGACAAGGAAGTTAAAGCATCATGAGCAACGCCTATAAAATGGAAAAACTGGGTGAGGTGATCTCTAATACTATCTATCACTCCACAACCATATGGACAGTTGCCAGCTTCTGCTCTGTGCTTATCTATCAGGACAATGTATCCCCCATTTTTGCTCCAGGAACATGTACCACAAAGTCAAGCTGTAATGAGTAGAATGATCACAACTTAAACAACAATCCTTTTCAAGTAAACCTCAAGTTCTCAGAATATAAGTTATTAGAAAACTACTGCTAGAAACCCACAGTGAAAGCTTTAAGATCTAATTTTTAAAAGATATATGATTATAGTGAGAAAAACTATAGGAATAATAAAAGCCATCATTTTCTTCAAGACAGCTCATCTCTATCCAATGCAATGCTTTAATTTTTTTTAACGTTTATTTATTTTTGAGAGACAGAGTATGAGCAGGGGAAGGGCAGAGAGAGAGGGAGATACAGAATCTGAAGCAGGCTCCAGGCTCCGAGCCGTCAGCACAGAGCCCGACGCGGGGCTCGAACTCACAGACTGTGAGATCATGACCTGAGCCGAAGTCGGCTGCCTAACCGACTGAGCCACCCACATGCCCCCTCTAATGCAATGCTTTAAATAACTATATGGTACCAAGTAAGAACAAAGGGAAATGGAACCAACATGTATTGCTTTGTAAATTATTTTATACAATCAACATCCAAATCATGACTGTCTTATATTTTGCCCTTACTTGGTTGAAGGTATGTCTGGAGGAAACTATGTGCCAGCCATTTCTTTGGATGTTTAAGGAGAATATTTAATCTTCCAGAGGGAAATATTACCTTCACTAGGTTACCGCTAAAGAAAGGAAAACTCAGAGAAACTTAAGAAGTTCTCAAAGTATGAGGCAGCCCCAGGATTTGAACTCTGATTCTTCTAATCCCAAACTCTCATGTCTAATACTAAGTCAGTATGTCCCAGACTTTGAAATTTCAGAGACCAGTAAAATTTCAAAAATATTCTGAGCTCAGTCTAAGATTGTCAACTTTTTTTTCCCAAGACATCAAGGGAACACACACACGCACACACACACATACCTGTCACCATCACCTCAACAATGAACATTTTGATACCAAAAGAGTTAACAGACTTAGCTCTATAAATGACTTACTATATATCCTTGCTTTTATTACATTGCCTCAAATGGGGAATTTCTAATCAGATGGTGAAAACTTCAACTCGGCATTGAACTTCTGAGGACCTGCCCTTGGGAACTGCTGCATGTAGCCAGGGAACCTCTTCATGGTACAATGGCAACAAAGCCCCTCCACCTAGAATTGGATTGGATCTACTGCTGAAAACCCAAAAGCTGTCAGGGCCTTCCAGCTATCTGCATGGATCAAGATATCCAGGAGATCAAGGGGGAAAATGTAAATTCGCATGGAGGAGAAAAGTATACAGATAACTTCAAACCAACCAACACACATAAGTATCTGCGGCCACTTCGAAAAGCAGATATTGCTATTTGTTTGCCATTGTTCTCTATAAACTGTTACTCTGATAAAAGACAGTTCTGTATTGTAATTAAATCTTTGCTGAAGCTGGAGACAAATCAGGAACCTTGCTTGGAATTAGGTTTACATTAAACTATGTCAATTTTGCACAAAATGTGCACTAACGGAGGGGGCATACAATTTAGTAGAAAAGCCATACAGACAGATTTGGGTTCTCCACCTTATTTTGAGTCACTTACTCTGTGACTTCGAGCAAACCACTCAATGTTTCTTGGCCTCACTTCCTCACCAGTAAAAGGAGAGACTGAAAACATTGTTCTCTAAGCTTCCTTTCAGCTCCATTAAACTCTACTTGCCAACATCTGAGCTAATGGCTTATTTACAAAGAACTTATTTTATTCTTATTACTTTTATTTTTCTCTTTCCAAATATATTAGCATTTCTGAGTACTGGAGAAAAATTGGAAAAATAGACACAAAATATGAATAAAAGATTCATAATAATCCTACCACCCAGAAACAGCAATGGTAACAATATTGTTAATATTTTTCCAAGTACATTTTTACATGGGTTATGAAATTTTGCACATAAAATTTTGCATTTGCTTTCTCTTGATATTAAGACTTTTTCCCAGTGTAATCAACTATTTTTCAGAAATATCCTTTTTAAAATCTATGTTTTTATTGCTTTTTAGGCAATATATGTTTATTATAGAATATAAACTTATAGAAAAACATAAAGAACAAAATTTTATATTTCCTAAGGATTAACTCCTATTAATCCTTCCATGTAAATATTCCAGATACATATTATAAAATTTTTCCATACTAATTTTTCTCCATCAAGTAATGACCATGCAGTACTTGATCACAGGAAATTACCAAATGTATTTATGCAATCCCTTACTATTGTTGCATGCTTAGGTTTTCATCCAGTCTGATTCTTTTTTTAATTTTATTTTAGAGAGAGAGAGAACACAAGTGGGAGAGAGGAGCAGAGAGAGAGAGAGCGAGAGAAGAGAGAGAGAATCGTAAGCAGGCTCCATGCTCAGGGCGGAGCACAAAGCAAGGTTCCATGCCGCCACCCTAGGATCAAGACTTGACCTAAAACCAAGAGTCAGATGCTCACCTGACTGAGCCACCCACCTTGGCACCTCCAGTCTGATTTTTAAAAATCAGAGATTACTATTGCCCTTTTATTAATACTAGTTTTATTAATATACATTTTGACATTTCAAATTTAAAGCTGTGAGTTTGTTATAATAATTACAGTATACATAACTTAGTGCTCTATCCCAGGCATCATCCTCATGACAAATCTGATGTGGTAAGTACTATTTTATCCCCACTTCGTGATAAGTGAACTAAGGCTTGGAGAGGTCAATAACTTGCTTCCGTTTAGTAAGATTGGTAAGTAACAGAGCTGGAGTTAGATCCTATCAGACACCAGAATCCAAGCTCTGAACCCCAAGACTGTGTCAATTCCTCAGTATGCCATGAAGTGAATAATATTGACTTACTTGTTTCATACAGACTCACTTATCTTCTGAACAACAGAGGTCTTATTATCCCCATTTAATAGATTAGATAACCAAAGCTTAATGGAGTTACACAAGTGGCTAAGAAACCAAAGTTAGCAAGTGACAGAAACAGGAAGGAATCTAACAGTAATGACTCAACGGCCACATTTTTTAACCACCACACAGAGATTTTAATATGCTTTATTTATTGGCTTAAATGATTCATTTAGTTTATTTAGTCAATGTGTATTTAGCATAATCTTGAAAGCTTTCTTGTTTTTTTATACTTTCTATAGTATAGACAAGGTGTATGTCCTATTTTTTTAAGTTTATTTTTGAGAAAGAGAGAGAGCACGTGCATACATGCGCACAAGTGAGTGAGGGAGGGGCAGAGAGAGAGGGGGAGAGAGTCCCAAGCAGACTCCATGCTGTCAGTGCAGAGCCTGATGAGGGGCTCAATCTTACCAACCGTGAGATCATGACCAGAGCTGAAATCAAGACTCAGACGCTTGACCAACTGAGCCACCCAGGTGCCCCGCATGTGACCTCTTTTTAATTTTATTAATGCTTACCTTAAGCTTTTTTCCAAAATCATCCTTAGACCTACATTCTTCAACTCCTCAGAATCAAAAGTAAGAGTATCTTTTCAATTTCTTCTTTTATAAGGCATGGGGTTACTCTTTCACCCACCCACCCCCAGCCATGCGCTCCTTCGGCAACTTCTCAATCTTTATTACAACAATCTAGTAACAAATTCCAATCTATATTTTATGGCACTATTATTTATTAATTTGTAATTACATGTATTACCTATTAAGAAATATATGAAATACGGAGTTTATTAAACTAAATCGTTGTTTTTATGCTACACATCTTTCAAAGAACTAATTTAACACAAGTATTCAGTTTTATAAGAAGATTAATGTAATTAATTTTCAGATGCAACTTGTTAAGCTAGTTCCAGTGACACCACACTCACCTTCTGCGCAATCTCCATATTCATAGGTGCCAAGCTTCATCGTCTGAGCAGTCACTCCAGCTCTAGGACCACCCAGTTTTTATATTCTTGTAGATTTCTCTCCTCCCCTAGCTGGATGCTCACACTGTTTTCCCTTGCCATTTAATTCGGTATTTATTTTCTGGATAAGTTTGAATATGGATCTCTTTTCAATTATTTTTTCAGGATCTTAATGGAATATTTCATATGTCTAAACTAGCCTTTTTTAGCTCATTTATTACAATTACATTGTTATTGTTGCTCTTATATTCCTCTTGTGAACACAAATTACCCATTTGTTGAATATTCCTTCTGTTTTCTGCTTATATTATCATCTTTCTTATTATTATTGTCAAATTTATCTTTTATTTCTACATTCCGGGAGAGTATGTCTTCATTGATTTTTCTGTAATGCTAAATCATCACTTTTTTGCCTCCAAAGTAACTTTAGTTCTACTATTTAATTTTTAATGCACTTACGATCCTCTTTAATATTCTCCTCTTCCTTTTCATTTAGCTTTCTTGTTTTTTCATCAGAGCTTTTTTTCTCCCTTTATAATTTTTGGCTACTGTTCCACAGAGGCCATGCTTGCTGGCATCCTAATGAGAATATCTGTTTCTTCATAGTTTATTCTAAATCTACAGTAGGTCAATTTTAGAATTGTGATCTTCTTCAAAGACTTCATGAGTCTGTTGACTTCCTTTATTCTATGCAAATTTCCCACTAACTCCATGTTGGTTGTGGGTTCGATTCGAAGTTCATGCTCTTTTTTCATTCTTGGAGAGAGAATACTGCTTGCACTGGGCCCAGCTCTTTGGTCACTGAAGTAGTCACCGAATGCCAGTCCAGTTGCAAGCTTCTTGCTACTACTTGCCCGGAGCAGCACTCTCTGTCCTACTGAGAGAATATTCCCTTTCCCACCATCTTGCTGGTTCTCTGGTTCTCCAAATCAAAGGAGGTAAGTTACCATTTACAGAACTCACTGCCAAGTGCTTTCACCTTTCTGCTACCTTTCACACCTTCTTCCTGGAGACCGTATCTCCCTGGATGCCATTGGCCACTACCGGATGCCTTGAACTTGTTTGCCCTTAGTCTCTAAGAGTAGTTGTCTCTGATCTTTCAAACAAAGTTGATAAGGGAGGGGAAAGAGTGATCTGTCTGTATCAAAAAAACCAGCACCAAGTCAAGAGAACAATGGCTCTGAAATTTTAGGGGCATCCCCGACCCAGAGCTTCTGATTCAGTAGACCTGAGGTGAGGCTTGTAAATGCGCATTTCTATGAAGTTGCCAAGTAATGCTGACACTGTTGGTCAGGGGACCACGCACTGATATCCACCACGTAGTGGGATGTATGCCCTTTTCTCTGATTAGTAAGACCCCTCTGAGTCAAAGCAGACAGTGGGAGCGGAAAATGCCTTTTTTTTTTCCCCAGGTGGGCTCTATATCATGAAGCCGAACTCGAGCAGGTTTTCTCTGATTGGAAGAAAATAAAAACTTGTAGTATTAATTTATCTGTTGGTTTTGGCTTTCGAGAGAAGTTGTTATAGATAGTTTAGTGGGAAAGGGTGTTTTAAGGGCTGCTAGCCAGATGCCATTTTTAACCAGAAGTTTGTAAACATCGTTTTTTAAAACAACATAATATTCCCTCCAATGGAAGTTCCATAATTGCTTCATCATTCTCCTAATGCTGTGCTTTTAGGCTGTTATCAATTTTTCAGTATTAGTAGGTAAAACTGCATTGAACATCATTATAAATGAAGTCATTTATGAATTTTTATATTATTTCTCCTGATAAATTATGAAAAGAATAATTACATAACCCCTTTTATGGCTACAAATACAAACAGCCACATTCTTTCCTCAAAAATGTAGTGCAGCAATCAACATTACATATTCTCCTGGGGGACAGGGGAAGTACACTATTTTGTGTTAATTTAATACAGGAAAAATAATAGCATCTCATTATTGTTTTATTTTGCTTTTCTTAGATTTTTTTTTTTTTGGTCAAGGGTATGTTCTCCCCATACCCTGCACACTCCAACTTTTCCTCGAACCAGGCACACACTGAAACTAACATAACAGAAGGGGTCTTTGGTAATAAAATTCTGGTAGGAAGAAAGGCTAGAACCTCCTTCATCATAATAATATACGGAAGATGCATTGGCAGTAAGCTCGTTTGGGCACATGAAAGGTCTGTTTTGTTCTCTATTCGAAGAGTAGGTCATGCTGAAAGCGTGGTCTTCCCTACACACCTCCAATCCACCCTCAGAATCCAAAGCGCTATGACGCTTCAAATGCAGAACTGGATGCAAAATAATGGTTCAAACTTTCCCAACAGGCTAGACATAAGAAAAGTTAGATTCCTGGGACAGAAGATATAGAGGGAGAGAAGAGGAGGGTGCCAGGATGGTTTAGTCAGTTAAGTGGCTGACTCCTGATTTTGGCTTAGGTCATGATCTCGGAGTTCATGGAATGAAGCCTCACAGTGGGCTCTTTGTGGAGCCTGCTTGGGATTCTCTCTCCTCTCTCTCTGTCCCTCCCCTGCTCGTGCACATGCTCTCTCTCTCTCTCTCTCTCTCAAAACAAATAAATATACATTTTTAAAAAATAAAAATAGAAAAAAGGAGGAAGAGGGAAAGGAAGCAATGAGATTTTAAAAGACCAAAAGCTGAGAGAAAAGGGAAAGAACCTAGAAAGAACCAAAACTGGCAAGAACCTTAGCAGAATTTGAAAAGGTGAACAGTAGAGTGCCCTAAAAATAGGAAGCTCAGACTCAGCAACTGCCCTTTGGAGAACCCAAGGACAGGGGGTGAATAGCTTATAGGCTCTCTTTCTGAATTCTTTCCCAAAATACATGAACTACCATACTGGATACTGTAGAGCAGTGGCTCTCAACATTGGCTACAATTAGAATCAGTTAGGGAGTTAAAAACAAAAACAAAACAAAAAACAAAACAAAAAAAAAACAGAACAAATAAACACTGATTCCAGGGACCACAACCGGGCATTAATCTTGTTTAGAAATTCCTTGGATGATTGGGGGAAATCATTCAAATCCAAAGTCAAGAACTGATTATCCTTCTTACACGTTAAAGTCCTTGACCAGTTAATGGGAAGTTCATTTGGGAATGAACTGTGCCACCGCATTCCACAATAAAGACTGTAATGTTAAGTTAGGAAGTAAAATTTAACATTTCTCCAGAAGCCATTCCTCAGTCATTCGGATGGTGGATTCATAGCTATAAATCAGAGTAGTGTCTACCCACTTTCTGAGTCTAGCAGCTCAGAGCTGATTGCTGATCATTTGTAAAGTGCCATGGAGCATGGCTTCTGGAGGAGTTCTTGGTGCAGTATTATTGTCTCTCTTGTTCTACCACATGCTGGAGTGTACATTTAATGGTGTGTAAACAGAACTGCTGAAATGTAAATACTAACTTACAGGAGCAAAATTCCTTTTGTTTTCCTCCTCTGAACACTTAAACTCGCCTGTCTACAGTAATAGCAAAGCTTATGATGATGGATTTGAGATTAGATACTGGACTAATAAGGCTCTTTTGCTATTTTAAATTTTAAATAATTGAGGTTGTAAAAGACCTTTAAAAATGTCCTAAAGCTATCAAGGGACATACAAGTAGGATATATAAATAACTTCTTCAAATCAGTAAGGAAAAAGAGAACCCAATAAAAAAATGTGCAAGTGATTTGAACACATACTTCACAGAAGTGATTACCCACATAACATGTGAATAGATACCTAACTTCATTAGTCAGCAGGGAGATGACAACTCAAAACACAGTAAGTTACCTATACACATCAATAAGAATGCCTAAATTAAATATACAGAGACTATCAAGTGTTGGCAACTGGACTCTCATACACTGCTAGTGGGGGTGTAAATTGATACAATCACTTTGGAAAACTATTAGAAAGATGAACATAAATACCCTGTGTGACCCAGTAATACACACCCCTGTGACATAGCAATATGTGATCGCTATAAACCAACAACTTCACTTCTAAGAATTCCTCCAAAAGAATTTTTTTATTCAAACATGAACAAGAATACTATTAGCACTATTCATAATAGCAAAATCTGGATATGACCCAAATACCCATCAAGAGTAGGACAGATGAATGTATTATATATATTCATACAATGTAATACTATCAACAACAATAAACAACTGCTTATGACTTACTCATAATCATGTTGGTAAATCTTACAAACGGAATAATGAGTGAAAGAAGCCAGATACAAAATCATACATATGTATGACTTCAGTTATATGAAGTTTGAAAACAGGAAAAACGCATCTACAATTTTAGAAGTCAGGATAGTGCTTATCCTTGCATAACAGGTCAGGAATGGGGACTACAAGAGAGGGAAGGGAATTTCTGAGACACCACAATGTTCTTCTTGACATAGGAGTAGTTGTGCTCATGGACTCCTTTTCTAATAAATAAGCTATGAACAAATTATTAATATACTTTATTTTAGACATTAAAAAGTTCTTTTAAAAGTAAACTGAAGTTTAGGACAAATATTTTCCATAATTGTGAATTATAAAAATCTAATTTATTTACAATCCAGACAGCAGACAGAAGAATTCTAATACCACCACTTGCTAGTGAGATACCTATGGGAAAATTAGTTTATCTCTCTGAGCCTCCACTCCTTCAAGTGTATACATTAATTCTAACAACAGCTACAGGAAATAGAATTAAATGGCATACGAGTTAAGTGAAAATGCCCACCATGGAATTCAGCAGGAGTTCCATAAACATTTGTGAATTTCTATGTGTCATATTATTCCCATGTAGAACGAACAAAATAAACTAAAACTGTAAGAAAGAGCCTTAATCTACTTTCCTAGTCAGCTCAACAAAGGATTCAAATCTATCTGATAGCAATTCTTTGAACTTTTGTGCTTGGTCTTACCTTCCCTAGAAGATACGAGCTCTGATGAACTCTTTGTTCTGCCCTTGCTGAAATTCATCCAACACTCTTACTAGGAAACTTAATGTTGGGAATGCAATGTTGGGAACCCCAGGTGTCTCCAATGATCTCAACGACTATAATGGAATTTTCTAAACAAATCTACCTCACTTTAGTCTTTAATATGTAACTACATGATCTGAGCATAATTAGAAATGCATATGTATAAGATAAAGAGGTAATTATGATATCAAGAAACCAAGTAAGCAGTGAAAAATCTTAAGAATTATTTATTTAAATCAGGTGTTGACAAACTTTTTCTGTAAAGGACCAGATAGCACATGTCTTAGGCTTTTTCGCCATATTGTCTTTGTTGTAACTCTCAACTCTGCCACAGTGTAAAAGTAGCCCTATACTGTACATAGCTGAATGATCATAGCAGCGTTCTAATAAACCTTTATGTACAAAAACCTGCAATGGACTACATTTGGCCCACAGGTTCTAGTTTGCTGACCCCTGATTTAAATATGAAGCCAAATGTGATTTTTATTTTTAATAATGATCTATCTCTCAACTCTTTCAGGCTTGTTTTAAAACAGCCTGGAGAAATATCCAGTCAACTGAATTCAAACCAACTTGGGACTTGGATGGAGGGCCTTTCTTCCAGCCCTGAACTAATTAGGACTTGTTTCTCTTTGACCTAACCTCACGACAACTCCACAAGGATGAGGCACCATATTTCCATTCATCTTCTAGCTTTATCACAGCTGTGCCATTCCTGTCAGCAAAACTCCGGAGCTGTCAGCATTTTCATTATAATGCTAGCATCTCAGGAGGTTATAAATCTGCCTAAGATAGCCTGAGCTAAAACTTGGCATGACAGCTTCTAGACCAAGAATTTTCTCAAGGATGAGCAAGCTGGCTCAACAAAAAGTAAGTTCATTCTGAAAGCGAGGCCAAAAACTTATTTTTTTAAAGTTCAGAACAAGTTTTGGTTGTGAAGATTCTCACACAATTCAATTTAACAAGCATTTATCGAGTTCCTACCATGGACAGCGTCTGTTATTTTATCTGCCCCACTTTACTTCCCTTGGAGAACTGCATCTCCCCCACTCATGGCAGTTTCTAATGGAGCTGTCAATCAAGAAGGCTCACCTTACCTCCCCCAGGGTAATTCACATGACCCACGTGAGCCAATTTATATTATCCCAACTCCCAAAGCACAGCACTGATCCAAGGACAGTTTGGGATTGTTTCCTTTTTCAAAGCTGTTACAATTTCTTGGAACAAGAAAACCTCTCTCCTTCTTTGTTATTATAAAGTGGCCCCATGAACCTGCTGTGTGGGATGAATTTGAGGGACCATGGGACATCTCGTTGATGATATCCCATAGGCGGTTGGATCCAGGACGCAGCTATGGATTTGGGAGACATCGGTGTACTTCAAAAAACAGTTTGAAGAAACCTCTGGGATCCTACAGTTCTCTGGAACATAGCTTACGAGTACTAAGAACACAACTAGAAAATAAAAAGTACAAATAACTCCTAAACAAATATACTGTGCTCCTACTACATGGTTCATTCCAGGCTAGGTGCTAGGGATATAAAGGTGAATGAGAATAACGTACGGTACTTATAAGGAGATAAAAATTCAATGCACTTGTCGGCTGTGGACTCCTGGTCCCATAAGATTTAGGTAATATAACATTCTGTCCCTATACTGTGACCAATGAAAGTCCAAATCCTTCCTGAAAGCTTCTGTGGAGTCACACTCTCTATACCTTCCTACTTCCACATAATTTGTTTCCACTGAGTAGCAGCCTAGATTAGGAACACATTTATGAACTCCAAGAGCATGTATCATTCATTCATTTAGCTTGTATTTGTAGTATTTTGATTTACTTTGCATTTGTGAATACCATATTTCTTCAGCTACTCTATGACCTTATTGTAAACAGAGATTATATAATTATATCTCAGGCTGTACAATACTGGTGCTATGTCTTTGTTGATTAAGTTTTACTCCACTCATTTCACCTATACCATCATTTAGAGGCCTCTCTCTTCTTTTTTTGTGTCAATAACAGGGCATTAGCCTGCCCAATCACTAGTTGCCCAAGCCAACCCAAGAAAGCAGCCATAAGATTTTCTCTTGTGGCAGTGCCAATAGAAAAGACAGACAAGATTGTGTCAATTCAGAAACATTTGTCACATTAGTTAGATTCACTCAACTGCTGTGACAAATAGATCTGAAATGTTAACTGGTACAAACAAAATTGTGTTTGTTTTTTGGTCACAAAACAGTCCAAGGAAGGTGTTCCTGATTGAGTGTGACACCACGTAGTGATTCAGGGGCCCAGGATCCTTCTATCTTGTGCCTCTCGAATGCCTATGGGCTCATCATCATCTGTATCCAGCTGTGATAAAGAAAACGAGAGTATGGAGGAGGCACACACATCTCCTTAAAAGACCTGGCCCAGGGGCGGCATGCATCACATGAATTTTGTCCCATGGACACACAAACTACAAAGGCTAGGAAGTGTAATCCATTCAATACACCCTCCCAAAATCCAGTCACTATGTAGGGAGACAATAGATATAGGTGGTCAACTAGTGGATTCTACCATTCTTGGTTTATCTACTTTGGTTAAGATCTCCCCAGCAGATAGAATAACAGGCAAGAGGTGCCATGCATCTATCCATCACTCATCTCTTTCTCTTACAATCTCGAGTTTTTTCCTCTGCATAACCTCTCAAACTCCTCCTAATTCTACCTTCTCTCTTGTAATTACAGAAATATAAGAATTCAACAGTATCTCCATTGTGATCGTGGTTTTATTTCTAAGCATTTTACAGATCAAGTCACGAGTATCTAAATTATTCATTATCTCTAATGAAACATCACATGCAAAATAACCCCAACCTTTCAAGACCATGCCTACAAATTCATATAAGGCTACTTTTCCAAATGCATTATTTATCCTGACAACTCCTCCCTTTTTCTGAATACAGCAAACTTCCTTCCCGGTCAGAATTGCCATTCTCATATACATGTCTATTTCACCAGCATCTAGCACTACAGATGTCACTTTATTAACCGAATTGTCTTTCGTGATCCTAGTTATTCTAACCTGAAAAGACATGGTACACATATTTAGTCAACAGATTTATTAAGAGCCTACTGTGTACTTAGCAACGTGAAAGACAATGTGAAAGACACTGAAGATTTGAGGATGAAGAGAATATACTTGCAAGGCACCAAGGATTTACTGTGGAGTACAGAAGACAGGTTATAAACAAGTATTTATAGCCCACTGTAATAGAGCTCGGAACAGGTCTTCATAGGATAAGAAAAAAGGAAGCACTCAACTCTGCTTGCAGATGTCAGGTTAGTATTATTCACCAGCTCTTCTGGAGTCCCCAGTCTGTACTCAGGGCTATGATGGGCAGTGTGAAGGCTACGAAGGAAATAAAATGTTCTGTCCTTGTCCTTGATGAGCATATCATCTCCATCCACAGAGCAATAATGTTCTCAGCAAGGCTGTAGAGAGTGTTGCAACTCAGTGAAAAGGGATATTAATGATGCAGAAGATGAGGTAGACTTCCTGGGGGAGGTTAAGTCTTCAGCTGGACCTTGAAATTTTGTTTTGATTAGGATTGGAGTTACGTGCGAAACAACTGGCTTACCAGGCAAAGGACAGAAATGGAGTAAGAGAGAACCGGGGAAAATATAGCCAGTGTACACCTGAAACAGTAAAGAAATTAATCTTTCTGGAGTGAAAGGAATTTAGCAGACTATCATGGAGGAGAGTGTGAGTGGCTTGCTGGAGTCCAACCTTATGAGTTCAGCAGATAAGATTTAATGTATATAAATTTTTAAATGAAATATTCCACACAACAACATACCTCAGAGGGAAGCTTCTGGAATTCCAAATTAGGGTAAACTCTGACGTAAAACATCGATATGAAGTGAATGCAGCACTTCCTCAGATGGCAGAGCATTAGAAATTCCTGTTCACAGAAGACACAAATAGTTCAACACTGCTCTTCTTTCCCTATAGAGGCCGATTATTGGCCTAAGTTAACAAAAGACATCTTAAACAACTTTGGGATTATTTTTACCGTTCCTCTGTAAACATTAAAGAAAATCAGAATCTCAGAATCCTAAAAGGAATCTTGGGGATCAAATTTATTAATTATTCTCTTGAACACTTAAAACTACGAGCCCAATGTCTGAAATCTTCAAATGCCCTCCTTTCAATTAGTTGGCAACCCAAGATTTGTAATTTTATATTTTATTGGACGCTGATTTATATTGTAATTTTTGACATACGTTGTTCAGATGTTCCCTGCATAATTATGTTTTAAGAAGCATTTTAAAATCAAATGGATTAAGTAAAGCATGATACAATAAAAAATAAGAAAGATTTAATGCAAATAAATTAGGAGACTTTTGGAGTCTTATGAGGATGGGGACTATTTGATTAAACCAGAGACCCTCAAGCCTACAGTGGCCTGATCCATAAATACTTGTCAATTTTTAACCTATGCACATTTTTCACTATCAAGAGTTAGGAAGTGGGTGCCCGGGTGGCTCAATCGGTTAAGCCTCCAACTCTTGATTTCAGTTCAGGTCATGATCTCACGGTTGGTGAGAGAATCGAGCCCTGAGTCAGGCTCTGCGTTGACAGTACCGAGCCTGCTTGGGATTCTCACTCTCTCTGCCTCTCCTCTGCTCAAGAGAGAGTGTGTGCCCTCACTTTCTCTCTAAGTAAATATACTTAAAAAAAAAAAAAGAAAAGAAAGGAAGTATTGGTGCTGCCATGTCATTCTGTATTGAGTGGTATAATTTTGATCCTCTGGGTTCATGAAGTCAGTGTGTAGATGAAAATCAGTTGGAGATGTCCTAACAATAGTGCAAGTAAAATTTTCCCAATTTCGTGGTGCTGCTTTCTGAATTCTTAATGAGGTTTTCATGTGGGAATCCATTGCAGTCCTCCTGAAATCACTACATGCCATGCTTCCCCCTTACTGTTCTCATGTGAACAAGCTCTCTAACTCTTTTTTAAAGGAAATTTGAGATTTATTTTGTTTCAAAAGCTGCGTTATTTTTCTAAAAAATTTTTTATTGTTTATTTATTTTTGAAAGATTAAGACACAGAGTGTGAGCAGGAAAGGGGCAGAGAAAGAGATGGAGACACATAATCTGAAGAAGGCTCCAGTTTCTAAGCTGTCAGCACAGAGCCTAATGCGGGGCTCAACCCTGCGAACTGTGAGATCATGACCTGAGTCAAAGTTGGATGCTCAACTAACTGAACCACCCAGGCGCCCAAAGGCTGTGTATCTTTAATCTGAATCGGATCATCTTCTTTTCTAGGTAGATGCAAATGGATTTCTCTGTCCTTTTTACCTTCTCCTGCTGGATATGGTCATCTCAAGTCAAATGAACTACTTTCACACGATCTACAACCCTTAAGACGATCTATTTAAAATTAGATTTTTCTTCTTTATAAGCAAAACTTTACATATAAAACTGGGGTCCAAAAACCAATCCTTCTGGGAGGCTATTTTTCCTTAGTCTAACTGTTTAAGACAATTCAATTGAATTCCCTCAGGAGTAAACCAGATAACATGAGCAAATGAAGGATCCCTCATACAGTAAAAAACAACAAGGCAAACACAATGAGGAATGGCAAATAATAGAGTCTCAGTGAGGGGAAGAAAATGAAGAATAATGAGGCCTGTGGCAAAATCAGGTTCCCATGCCCCATCCCGATGGAGCAGCTGCTCCAGAGTGCTGGCTTGTCATTTCTATGCAAGCATCTCCAGCGTTTCCAGATTTTCTCATTTTTCAAAAACTGATGTAATTCAGATTCTTTTTGTGAAATCTCTCATTTTGTTTTTGTTTTTGTTTTCATTTTGGCACCACATCAGAGACCCTACCGTTGCTGCCCAAAAGCCATTTCTGACCCACATGACAATCTCGTGCTTCTCTTTTCAAAAGCTGAAAAAGCAAGTACTCACTTCCCCCCAGACTCCCTACTTTTAGGAACGGCCATGTGACCCAGTTCTTGCCTTTGAAATGTAAAAGTTTTTTGGAGGCGAGTGGAAAGACAAGTTTTTTGGGAAGGTATCTTTCCTTCTCTGATAAAAGAAAAAAAAAAGGTATGAAGAGAATTCATATTCATTGTCGTGGCTATTACGCAGCTTTTTTGCCCTTAGTTAAAATCACTTTGGTGACAGGATGCCTAGAGGTGTGGCAGCCATTTTCCAAGCATGATGGGGACAAGAGAACTACAGAAATGTCAACCTAGAGCTCTGTGTTAGTCTGCCCAGGCTGCCGTAACAAATCACTATAGACGGGGTGACTTGACAGTTAGAGGTTGGGGAGCCCAAGGTCAAGATGCCAATAACATAGATTTCATTCTGAGGCCTTTTCTCTTGGCTTGCGGGTGGCTCTCATCTTGCTATGTGCTCACATGACCTCTTCTGTACATGCCAGCAGAGACAGCAAGCTCGGTGGTGTCATCTATTATAAGAGCACTAATCCCATCATAAGGGTCCTACACACATGACCTCATCTAACCCTAATTACCTCCAAAGGACCCGTGGCCAAATACCATCATATTGGGGGTTAGGGCTTCATCCTATGAATTTTGAGAAAACACAAACATTCATTCTACAACAAGTTCTGAAGTTGACAAGCCACTGATAGAACTCTGGGAACATCTACCTCTATTTATTACGTTATATGAGATACTAAAAGGGTTTATTATTTAAGCCACTATTAAGTAGGTAGTTGGTACACACAGCCAAAAAATATTTCTAATTTATATAATTTTTTGTTAAATTCTGTGTATGATTTCTTTATAATGTATTTTCCTAACAATAATTCAGAATTCCTATGTATTAACTGAGGTTGTTAAAGATTCAAAGTCTGATATCCTAAATAAAGCTCCACTTCTTAGGGTCAGTACTATCTGCTTAGAACTTTCTCAGTAATTGTGTTATGGGTGGTAATTATAAGCTGTTAGACAGTGAGTTCCTTCATGCCAAATTCTCTGGGAAGGAGCCGTGAGTCATAGGGAGTGGAGAATCTCTAATCTAGTGTAAGTGATGCTGGTATAACTTTGAGGGAGAAAAGTACATCCCTGCGAGAATCTAATGAAAGATTTGGAACTTCTCCTGAGAAAAAATGCACTTACGCACTTTATACTTGTGTCTGAGTATACTTCCATGAGTTTCATAGCCCCCCTGAATCATCCATGGATGTCTAAATTAAGAACCAATGACTTTGAGGCTGCTTTAGAAGAAGTATTAAAGTCAGACCTGGAAAACCATGACTGGGAACTGACACAGAATCAGATGACCAGTTTGGGAATGGAGGATAACCGTCCTCTGTAACCAAATAACCCTATGGCTATTTGAGATAAACTCCATGCTACGTGCTACCGGCTCAGGATGTGGAAACAACAGCTCTTCCATGAGAAGCTGCTATATGTCCCTGACACAAATATAGCCTCCAAGAGGCAAACCTTACATTACTTTACCTTCTTCACCTAGATTATACTACACAGCCCAACTGAGCAGAAATAAGCCACCATGAGATGGCACTGGGCAAGGAGGTAGGGGGAGGGGTGCTCTTACCTCTGCCCAAACCAGGCACAGACTCTTGACATATAATGCTGGGCTAGGTGATTATATGCTCTATCCAGAAGTCTTTAACATGGACTTCTAAGTAGCGTCTTAGTGTTGCCAATTTGCCAGAACTAGTTTTCTTTTTGATTCTCCAGGCCTAAAATGTACACTTCTATGTTGATTTGTGTCTTAAATAAATAGCAAAAATTTTCCTGCAGCACTGGTACAAGCGAGACTCTGCTCAGTGAAGCCAAGGAATCCGATGGGCTAAGTTCCAAATTCATCTTGGCACAGCTGACCAGCCAAACAGTATGCAACTCTGTGAAAATTTGAACATTTTCCTTTTGAAAGCACATTATGCACAACAGTGTTCTTCTTTATCTAGCTTTTATCGCTCTAATCTCAAGTATCATTTTTTAAATGAGGAATATTTTGTAGTCCTACACAAAAAAATGAGTAAGCTGCCATCTTAAATTTTAAAATATTAGTTTACATTAGTACTAAAATCTCCTGAAGGAAAAACATGTAAGGGCAGGAATGTCTTCTATTATCTGGAGACTACTTCTGCTTGAGTTTACCAAATTATACTCTGAGTATTATGAGTTTGGCTAACAATGAAAAATTGCCCCTTTTGGATAAAGCCAGTAAAATCTGGACGCTGTTACCTAATGAAGAAAAAGGAGCCTTGGTTATGGCATTATTTTGCATGGAGAGAAAATCATTTGCTAAGTGAAAAAAGAAATTTCAGGATACAAATGACTACCGCAAGTTTGCTTACACTGTTTTTAGACTCTAGCGTTAAAGACCTTTTGGTGTCATGTATGGGCCAATAAGCGCATGATTAAATGCTAAGTGAAAGAACAAAACTATGCATTTTTATCTTTTACTTATGCCTTTAGGTTGCTTGCAAGCAAAAGATGACTTTTTTAAAAAAAATAATTCATTAGGGGCACCTGCGTGGCTCAGTTGGTTAAGCATTCGACTTCGGCGCAGGTCATGCAGTCTGCAGCCTGCTTCAGATTCTGTGTCCCTGTCTCTCTCTCTGCCCCTCCCCCACTCGTGCTCACTCCTCCCCTCTCTTTCTCTCCTCAAAAAAATGAATAAACATATAAAAAAATAATAATTCATTAAAACCATACAAGTTAATGTGATACATAAGATAAACACAGAATGTTTCCAATAAACTTCACCTCGGTCTTTGACATTCTATAGCAGTGCCTTAGGTCTAGTTCCATCCTCATCTGATGTGTATTGTGTGCTCATCTTTCACAATATCCCAGGACACATGGAAGTCCTAAAAAAGGAGCGTGGAAGCTTCAAGTTTGAGACCTCCTCAGCTCAAATAGTAGTTGTTGACATTATGAGATTTTTACTATGAAAGTCACTATAGAACACGAATCCTCAAAGATGCACCTGTCAATGGGATCATGTAAAGAGAACTTTGGACAAAACATCCTTGCATACTGGCTGTTTGCCTTCTCTTCACATCCCTGCTTGCTAATCACTGTAATGCTTGCTTGTCATTATCCCTCTAGAATCTAAACAGTTTAATATAAAGTGTGTTCGTGGGTTTATAAAACCCCAAATCAGTTAGATCTGGCGCACAACAAACCATCCCAAAATGTAGTGGTTTAGAATAACCCTTTCTTATGACTCATGAGTCTACAGTCATCTAGATGGTCCTACCAACCGAGGGCAGGCTTCATGGTCTTGGCTAAACTCTTTCATGCCTGAAGCTTTGCCTGGGAAACTGAGATGACTCCACTCTAGTCCACATAGGTGCTCATCCTCCACCTGGCTGTCCAGGCCAGTTCCCACAATGATTGGCAGTGTTCCAAAAGGAAGAGTGGAAGCACATATGTCTCTTGAGACCTAAGACACACACAGTCACGTGATGTACTCTATTTGTCAAAGAAAGTCACGAGCCCCGCCCAGGACTGCCTCATTATGGGAGAAAATACAAAGTCTCCCATTACAAATGCAAGGGATATAGGAAGAAGTGAAGAATAATAGCTATTTTTGCCACAGAAACAAGATAAACCTTCTAAGCAAAAAAAAAAAAAAAAACAAAAACAAAAACAAACGTTTCTTTGTAAGGAGTTTAATTTGGAATAAGGCGAATTCTTTATAGCACCAGTGGGTCTTCACAAATCTAAGCACGTTACCAGGTAGAGCCTGGCTTCCAGTTCATTCAAATCCCCAGTTTATTCCTCAGTTCTGTTGCCACACACTCCCACTCCTATCAAACAATCTTTAGGCTCCCACCCAGGAAGGAGAGTTTGGAGGACAATGTTTGTTGAAAAGTAATTTAGGCAGCTTCTGGCCTGGAATGCACCAACTGAACTGGAAGATTCAGGAGCTACAAAAATAAAACACTTGATGGACAAATAAATGCTTGGCTCCTTCTAAAGGAGGGGGCTGGAGAGCAGAGGAACTGGCAGGAAAGGTCAGTACAAAAACAAACATACCACACAGCGCTCGCCAAGGTACCACAAGCTCTGGGGAGGCTCAAAGCCCTTGGGGGCAAAAGGAAGAGCAGAGGGAAAGCTCCTGACATAAGGGAGCAGAATACCCATAAAAGCCAAAGACAGAGAAAACGAAAACAACAAAGAGGCAATAGAAATCTGGGAGACCCAAAATAAAATGACTTGAGTTTCAACAAAGTTCAAAAACACTAGTCTTTCTGGAAAATGAATCACTGGTGTGCATGCCAATTTCACTGATGACATGTCTATAATATTTGTATATACAGCACCAAATATAAATAGCTCCTTGATATTTGAAGAGTTTATTCCCAAGCCATGGATTATCTGGTCCTCTGTTTCTCCTCCTTCTATTTCCTTTCGCCTAGGTAGTCTGGCAGGTAAATGGAGATTTACAAAACACACTAATAGAAGAAAATAGGAGAGAATACTAAAAATTATAGACTACTATATAACAGAAACTTTATAAGTGTTCATCGTTAGCATCGTAACAACCCAGAGAGGAAAATATCATTACATCCCTTTAAGAAAGTCAAAACTTGAGGGGCGCCTGGGTGGCTCAGTTGGGTAAGCCGTCCAACTTCAACTCAGGTCATGATCTCATGGCTTGTGGGTTCGAGCCCCACGTTGGGCTCTGTGCTGACAGCTCAGAGTCTGGAGCCTGCTTCAGATTCTGTGTCTCCATCTCTCTCTCTCTCTCTCTCTCTCTCTCTCTCTCTCTGCCCCTTCCCCACTCACACTCTCTCTCTCTCTCTCAAAAATAAATAAACTTTTAAAAATATTTTTAAAAAAAGAGAGAGAAAGGCAAAACTTGGGGCACCTGCATGGCTCAGTCACATAGGGGTCTGACTCTTGATTTTGGCTCAGGTTGTGATCCAGGTTGGTGATCCCAAGTTGAGAAAGGAGCCTGCTGGGGATTCTCTCTCTCCATCTGTCTCTGCCCCTCCCCCGTCAAAAGGAAGGAAGGAAGGAAGGAAGGAAGGAAGGAAGGAAGGAAGGAAGGAAGGGAGGGAGGGAGGGAGGGAGGGAGGGAGGGAGGGAGAAAAACTTTAGGATTAGAACAGTAAACTCACTTTCACAAGGTCTTACTTCTTACATGAGCCAGATTCAAACCCACTTCTGCCGGACTTCAAAGTCCAGTGCTTTAGCACGGTTCCTTAGAACTCCGAGACTAATTAAAGGCCTCCATTTGACTGTTGGGCAGCCAGACCAGTGTGACTGGTTGAGGTGCCAATATTAATCCGTGTCCTGGATTGATGACAGACCCTGGGCTTGAGGCAGTTCTGCCACTTTCCGGTCCAGGGCCCTCTCTCCCACCACATTCCTCAGGGGACAAAATCAGTTAATGTCTTCATTCATTTGAAAATTGTTTATTGAGCAGCTGCAGGGGCTCACAGTGTGAACAATGCACAGCGTTCTCAGCAGTTGCAAGATGAACACTGTTGTAAGGAACCCTGAAACAGAGCAAAGGAAAGTGTGGGGACTCAGTTGCTCACATTCCTACTTTTTCCTCCTCACTTGTTCCTCTGATGTGTGTTCGTCCTTCTCTTAGTCACCCCATCCCGCAGCACTTTATAACAGCAGTACTTTAACCGGTATTAGTCAATAACTCAGAAAGAACTGATTGAGCTCCTGCTCCCCACATTTGGGACCTTCTTCTATAATTAAAGGATTGAAAGAAACACTGAAGACAACAGCTCTGAAACTTCGGAAGTCCTAAATACCTTGACTATCTTCACGGCAGTCCTTTAATCTCTCCAGTATGCTGCTGAAACCCATGCCAGGAATTTTCTCCATAGGGTGCTTACAGAAATATCTCCTTGTGCAGTAGTATCTTTTTTTTTTTCCTTTAGCACTATGCTAAAATATCTAGAGGAAGTTAGCCTAGGGTAATATCTCAGAAAGCGAAGCTTGAGACAAGGGCTGGGGTGCAGATGGTTTTACAGGAGTCAGTCCCAGAAAGCAGAGGTGAGGGAGAGGCAAAAGCAATACAAGAGAGCGAAAAAAGACAATAAAGATGTGTATTAATGTGCTGGTTACCCCTGTGGACAAGTACAGCTCACTCCTGCTGAAGAGCCTCTGTGGAACTGTGTGGGCCATACCTCAGACTTGTCTCACCTGAGGACGAGCCTAGAATATTTATGCGCTGCCTTCCATTAGCCTTTGAGGCAAGACTGCTCCAGGGCGCATTAACTTCCCCGCACTTCCAAGGCCTGTCTCTGTGCGCCTGATCATCCTTCTGCAGGCTTCAGAAAGGCCCTCAAGGGGAGCAAAGTGGAAAGATGCCACTTCCCACACTTGATGAGGGATTCTGGTGACTTGCATGGATCTGTCCATCTCAGTGGCACTAAAATCGGAAGGCCTAACAGGATGCAGTATATCGCATCGTAAGTATCTACTGGAAGTAACATGACTGGTTTTGAAATAAAAGTAATTAAAGATTCTATCTGGTACCTTGTACCACTTGTAATTTACAAAGTGCCCTTCACATACATAGTTGCATTTAGTTCCCATAGTAGACATACTATGAGATTGACTTTATTATTACCACATTTCCTTTTAAAGTTCTGAGGATCAGAAAAGCTGACAATGATAAGAATACCCTATATCTTACTGAGAGCTCTAGTCTGCTCCTTCCAGTCAGAATTGACTTAATCAGAAACCCTTCATTGGAATGAACAATATACTCTAAACCCCTGACTTGGAAATGCTAAACAAAATTTTTAATTATCAAATTATTTCACAACCATGAACACCTGGCCTAATAATACTGCAGAGGACAGCTGTCAACAACTTATATTTTTCTCATCCTCCAATACATAAATCAGAACTATAGAGGCCAAGAAATAATTAACAGGTTCCAGTTTATCTTAAAATAGCCACCAATATAACTCATATGGCAATTCCAGCAATATGAATGTTTATCCCTCATGCCAAAAAATCCTCCATAGAAATCTGTTACTGAAAACATTATGTGGCCACATGCCCATCTGCAGAGATGCTTGCTTTTCTCTGTTCCGTGCCAGCATTCTTAATCCAGTCATCATAATAAATTGCTGTTTTCTCTGCCCTCTTTATACAATTATTAGTGTATGGATCCGAAAAAATCTTGAGGTCTTAAAAACAGAGGAAGTCACTACCAGAAATGTTAATAGACTCACTCTCACGGCTCCCTCCTCTAATCTCCGCTTTATCAAAAAGTTAGGCAGCCAAGTATATCTTTTTATGAAATGTCACTGTGCATTTAAAATGATCTCAAATTATATTTACTTTCATCTTTCATCCTGTCTGTGTCCCATTCTTACTCAGCAAATTCTGTGTTTGCTAATAAAAACAACCATACCTTCATTTGCTTTGTCTCCTGGCAGAGAAACACATATATTGTCATATCATATGGTTATTCTATGACACTATGACCCATAGAGTCATTGCAAATAGAGCAGATGAATTAACCTATAGAATGTAAGTTTATTCCCAAGAACGGTAAAATTACAATAAAATTGCTGAAAAAAAAGAAAACATATGATTTGTAGGTCTGCCTACTTGTTGTAAAATTAAAAGATACAATTATTACAGTTCTTCATAATAAAATCGATTTATTACCATTCCCAACTATTCCATTCAAATGGTATGATGCTACAAGTTTTCCATCATATCCTATATCCATGCCACAGTTTTCCATTTCTTGCTTATAATTATTATTTCCTATTGCTCTCTTTTGATGGATTTTGCAAACCACATCAGGGCCAGAGAGCCTCCTACCAACTTCCCGTCACTGTTTATAGAAGGGTTTACTGTGTCTCTTTCTTCATCCTTTGATATCAGAAAGGTTCAGTCTACAAAACCAGAGGATTAAAGGGCCGCTTATCAAGAAATTATTAATAGCAAAATTCTGAGTAAAGTCAACACACCAAGTTTGACAGATTTGTACATGCCTCTAATATATTTGCTCAACTGCAGAGAAATGTTCCACCCAAGCAACCAAGAAAATAACTCATTAAATGTCCAAAAGACTAACTGGTTTTTATTTTAGGCTAAGCTAATGAGAAACAGTTGTTTTCCCACAATGTGCATGAAAACTTCAAATATCACTTGCAGAAGGCAGATCTGGATCTTCTGGCCAACCTCAAACCCTCTGGGAGAAAGAAGCTCTAGTATTGTTGCTAACATCAATTATTTTTCACAGCCAAAACGTGAAACGGAAGTAATTTCCTAATCTTTACTGAAGAAGGGATCTGAAATTGTCCCCCCAGAATGTACAGCAATGGGAACACCATACTGTACTCTTCATGTCATTATAAGATGTTCTTCTTGAAATCATCTATTCCAGTTGGAAATTAAACTTTGTGCTATTGTATTTCAAACACTTTCCAAGAAATAAAATTTTCCATAAAGGGGAAACATACAGAGCTCTGTTAATAGAGTTAAAAAATATCCCTACCCAGTATTTCTTTAGCTACCACCCCTCAATAACAGATCACCCTTTACCTCTATTTGCATTCATTTATGCAAATATAATGAGCACCTACGCTGTGCCAGGTACTCTATGATGCACGGGGGATAAGAAAATGAAGAAGATATAGTTTCCATACTGGTGGTGGCGGGGAGGTGGGACCACCTTCCAACAGTGGAAAATGTAAACAGATAAAGATCATACAGCAAGTAAAACACATTCTACTGAAACTATATGGACTAGATACTATGTGAGACCAAATGAGGCAATAATTCAGCCTCTGCCTATGAGATTCAGCTTCACATGGGAGGTGACTTTTGTTCTTACTCTTAAATGAAGGTATTCACCAGGGTAAGGATGATGGAGAGGGGGCAAGGTGTGACTTCAGGCATGTATACAAAGTTAGAGTGAAGCATGTAGTCCAGAAAGCTAGGAGATCTGGCTGCAAAGACAGTGGTAGCAGATGATGGAGAAAGTTTTATGCTATACCAATTAGGTCAGGATATAGGAAGATCAGAACGTCTCAGATTATTAATAAATGTCCTAACAACACAGAATCAACATATTTCCCCAAGGATTTAAAGCTGAAGATTAAAGCAACTTCCAGCTTGGGCCAAAATTATTTGAAATTCATATGTTTCAACTTTAAAATTCCTGCTAATTTATACCCCAGTCTATAAGAAATCCATGTTTATTTGAACATTTTTAATGTTTTAATTTCCATTGAGAAATTAATGCTCCAGGAAGTGGCAGAAGAGAGGGACTGGGTTTCTCCTATTCTTCCTGGGAGTCTGCATACTAATAGCCAATAAGTATTTAGTGAGCCCCTACTATGCATACCAATAGCCCCTGCATAACAATAGCCAGTAAGAATTTAGTGAGCCCCTACTATGTGCCAGGCACTATTGGACTGGCACACCACCATGTACTCTTGTTGAGAAGCTCTGGGGGGCAAATGGGCAACCATTTAAAGGATTAAAGATGGTGTTATACGTTGGGTTCTCTGGAAGCAGGTACTGAAGCAGACCATAAGGGGTGTAAGGATCAATACACATGAAAGGAAGGAAAAGAGATGAAGGATGAATGGGCAGAGAGCAAAGTAGAACTAAGAGGCGGGCTCAACCATGCCTTGGCCAACCCAGTAGGAAGCTCAGGAACAAGCACGGTTCTTCAGAGTTGGCCAGCTTCCAACAGAAATAGCCAGGCCTTTATCTCTCCATCACTTAGCCCTGGGTGTAGTCCTCCAGGGAAGCGATCCAGGTGAATCGAGAAGGTCAGGGAACTCTGCAGCTGAGGCAGAACCTGAAGGAGGTGAAATCTGACGCTACTTACCGGCCACATTCAGCTGCAGGGAACCAAGGAGGATCTGGGGGGCGTGTCTCCACATCCACCAGGAGGGAAAGTGGTAGAGAAGATTTGCTTTAGAAGGATTACTCTAGCAACCATAATAAAGGAGGCACTTTTGCAGTAGTATAACTGAGAGCAGATAAGACTTACTATTCCTTCTTTCCTTCTCCTTGGTTTAACTTTTTAGTATCTGAAATCAGGGGAAGCTGGGCAGAGGAGCATGCTGGTGGAATGGAGACATGGGGTGCCAATGTTGCTCTCAACGTTTTTCTCCTGAATGCTTGCACGCCCCTTATTAAATTGCACTTATGCCATTTTCTGTGGTTCATCTGGCGCCATCACATCAATCATCTCATTTGTTTGATACTCAGAGCAAATCTACAAAAGTAGATCGCAACAGAAATAGGGCAGATTGCGTCGGCTTGCTGCTCCCAGCTGCACGATACAGGACCCCAGAGAGCCATCCAGTCCTTCCATAAAGAATCTTCACCCAAATCCAACAAGAGGTGGGGGTGCATAACTGTACCATAGAGTAAGTATTAGTGGAGCTATTTAGCACACACAACAGAGGCCTGTGCCTATCAGAGTGTTATATGTTAGACTATTGTATTGGGCAGGATTCTCCAGAGAAACAGAACCAATACAATGTATATACAGAAAGAAGATGAGAGATTTATTTTAAGGAATTGGCTCATGGCATTGTGGAGGCTGGCAAGTTCAGAACCTGCAGGGTAGGCGGCAGGCTGGAGACCAGGGGAAAACTGCACTTCAAGTTCAAAGGCAGTCTGCTAGTAGATTATCCTCTTCATCAGGGCCAGTCGGTCTTTGCCTTAAGACCACCAACTGATTGAATGGAACCCACTCACATTATTGAAAGTAATCTGCTACATAGTAGTACTACATGGCAATGAGAAAGAATGAAATCTGGCCATGTGTAGCAACATGGATGGAACTGGAGGGTATTATGTTAAGTGAAATAAGTCAGTCAGAAAAAGATACCATATGTTTCCACGCATAGGTGGATTTTGAGAGACTTAGCAAAAACCAGGGGGGAGGGGAAGAGGGGAAAGGAAAAAAAGACACAGAGAGGGAGGGAGATAAAACATAAGAGACTCTCAAAGACTAAGAACAAATTGAGGGTGAGGGGGGTAAGGGAGGGGGGACAGGGGGTGACGGGGATTAAAGAGGGCACGTGTTGGGATGAACACTGGGTGTTATATGTAAAGCAATTTGAAAATAAACTATTAAGAAAAAAAAAAGAAAGTAATCTGCTTCATTCAATGTTTACTGTCTTAAATATTAATCCTGTCATGAAAAAAAAATCTTCACAGAAATATCTAGAATAATGTTTGAGCAAATATCTAGGTATACTGTGGCCTAGCCAAGTTGACACATAAAATTAACCATTACTACTACTAAGATATTAAAGATACTACACCAAAATAGTCCCATTAATAATCTGCACAAGTAATATAGAAGTTATCATGTTGTTTTAACCCAAAGTTTTCTTTTGTTTTTTGTTATGCTGTTGTTTTAGCCTTGTGTATGACTTAAGGGCTCTTGAATGCAAGCAACAGAAACTGACTCGAGTTGTCTCAATCAAAAGTAATTTATTGGAAGGACATGAAGAGATGACAGAATCGACAAAAGCTTGGGAGACCAAGCCTCTAAAATGGACAGACCACAGAGGCTGGACAGCCAGGAGATCCCAATACTGTAAGACAGTGCAACTGCCCACCCCTAGATGCCTCTGCCCTCACCCCTGGGCTATGTCAATATTCATGATATTGGTGCCATTATCTTTGTGCCGTTCAACGAAGATTTAAAGTCACAAGGAGACATTAGAGTGTCCAAGCCTGAGTCACAAGCCCACTCTCCAGCCTCTTCTCCAGATACAGAGAATATTGGAAAATTTGAGGCTTTCATAATGTAAGATAGCACTCCACATTCAACAAGATGGACAGCATGATGGATTCCCACAAAATGATAAGAAAGTTCAGATAGTTTTAACCGAAGAGTAATGAATAAATAAGAAGAGGGAGGGATCAGGTTTACTTCCTCTATTCTCAATTTGTAACGCGTTCTTTTTTCTGTTCTCAAAATATTCTGAGAAGACAATGGAGACTCCAAAGAGATTCCAATCGGGTGGCTGTGAGCCAGAGTGTCTAGCTCTCACATCTGTTCCTTTATCCCTACCCTGAATTTTGACAGTGGTGAAGCCAGAAAATCCATCCAGGGTATGAGCAGGGATTGGGCAGGAGCCCTAAAGGAATTAATTTATGGCCAAACACAACTGATCTCCAGCTGATCTCACAGGGAATTCAGGAAGCATGCAACATAGCTCTACATACACAAGTTGGTCTCCAAGAAACATCATTATTTAATATGTATCTATTAAATATCTACTGTATGCCAGGCAATGTTCTAGATATTAGAAATAAGCAAGTGAAGAGAAAAAAAGATAAGATCTCTCCACTCGACTGAAATTTACATTCTAATGGGAGGAAGTCAAATAAGAAACAAACAAACAAGCAACTGTGCCAGATGATGCTAAGGGTCATACAAAAAGCAAAGCAGGAAGAGTGGACAGAAAGTGAAAGGAAGTGGTATTTAGGTAGGGCTGATGGTGGGGGAGAAGAGTAATGGGTGATGGGCATTGAGGAGGGCACTTGTATGTAAGCAACGAATCACGGGCATCTACCCCCAAAAACCAAGAGCACACTGTATACACTGTATGTTAGCCAACTTGACAATAAATTATATTTAAAAAATAAATAAATAAGTAAATAAAAAAAACAGGGCAGTAGGTATGAGCTCTCCAAGCAGGTGACATGAGTAAACAACTGAATAAAATAAGTAGCAGCAGGGGATGTATAACTGGAGGAAGAATATTCCAGACAGCGGATATGCCAAGTGCACAGACCCAGAGTTTGTACGACTAGAGTATAAGGAAATATAAGGAACTAGCAGACGAGGTTAGAGAAGTTGCAGGGTCTAGATCATGGTAGGACCTTGTAAGTTTTGTTAAGAGGCTAGGAAGGCTGGGTTTTATTCTAAAAATGGGAATTTATTTAAACATTTTTATCAGAGAAATGGTGGCATATAATATTTTTAAAAAATTTTTTTAATGTTTATTATTTTTGGCAGAGAGAGAGAGCAAGCAGGGGAAGGGAAGAGAGAGAGGGAGACAAAGAATCAGGAGCAGGCTCCAGGCTCTGAGCTGTCAGCACAGAGCCCGACACGGGGCTCCAACTCACAGCCTGCAAGATCATGACCTGAGCCGAAGTCCGCGCTTAACCAATTGAGCCTCCCAGGTGCCCCAACATATAACATATTTTTAAAGGGTTACTTTAGCTACAATGTTGAGAAGACAATTCTAGGGAGAGGACAAAAACAGAGGATCTAATTATATTGGTCCAATGAGAAATTATGGGGTTTATACTAGGCTCTTACAGTAGAACTACAGGGTCAGACTATGTAAATGTTTTGAACATGGAACCAACAGGATTTTCTGTTAGGGTGTGCAACATAAACAAAGAGAAAAGGCAACGATGACTTCAAGGTTTTGGGCCTGAGCAGTAGTAATGATAGAGCTGCTGCCAACTGAGATGGGGAAGACTGGAAGATAAGAGCTAGACAAAGAGTTTTAGTTTGGGACATGTTAAATTTGGGATTTCTGTTAGACATCCAAATGGAAATGGTAAAGTCATAAAGATGAAAAGGGTCCAGAAAAGAGAATGGAGACTGAATAGCTGGAGAGGCAGGTGGAGAACCAAGAGATTATGGTGTGCTACTGAATGCCGAGAAATGGAAAAGCTCCAAGGAAGAGGGAATGAGAACCTTTGTCAGTCAGATGAGGGGTTACACCAAGTAAGACGAGGACCACCAGATTTGGATTTAACGACATGGAGGTCATTAGTAACCTCGACCACACAGTTTCAGAGGACAGAAGTCTTACTGCACTAGATTCTACTGAAAATGGCAGGCGATGGAGTAGAAAAGGCAATAGACAAGTTTACTCTCAAGAAGAGCAGAGAAATGGAACAACAGCTAAAGGAGTAAGTGAAGCTGAACATAGTTGGTCAATTTGCTGGTGGAAGTATGTGAATGTTCTCTTCCAACTGCTTCTAGTTTCTGAGCAAAATAAGCAAGGTCTTAGTAGGAGGCAGAGCAGGGAGAGAAGAGGTTGAAACCTGAGGAAAGCAGAAAAGGTATATAGCAATAATATCCATTTTCTCCTTCTGCCTTAGTAAGAGAACTATTTTTAGCTGGGCCCTTGGTTACCTAGAAGAAAGGCTGTATTTTCCAAACTCCCCTGCAGTTAAGTGTGACCAGTTGACTAAATTCTGGCAAGACAGAAGTATACAAAAATGTTATGAGACTCCCAGAAAAGTGCCTCTGTTCAGAGGTGCCTCATTTGTTTCTCGTCTTCCTCCTTTCCACTTCTTCTAACTCAGATGTGATTGACATTTCAGTAGCCATCTATCTTACTCACCTTGGGGATGGAAGCTGAGTGCAAAGCATGGCTGAGCAGAAAGAAGGAAGTTTCTTGGGTCTCTCATGACTGTGACTACTAAAGGAGCCAAGAACTACCTTTTTATGTTTTATATTAGAAGATCCATTAGTGGGTTTCTTTTATGTGCAGTTGAATCTAATTCCAACAACACATGGGAGCATGAGAATGCTTAAAGGGGCAATGCCATGGATGTGCCAAGCCAACTGGAGCTATGTGGTTATATATTTAGAGTGATCTTAGTCATCATGGTTATATTTTTCTCAGTTGCTTGGGTGCAGAGAAAAGAGATTTATCAGAGTTGGAGTTTTGCCAAACATATAACTGAAGAGAGACAAAAGTGTCAAGAATGCATGCGGCAGAGTGATTATCATGATGGAAAGTGGGATCTAAAGGAAAAAACAAAGAAAGTGAAGACATGGTAGAGCTGAGAGACAGTGAAATTATATTAACATTCTTGGATTAAAGGTCCGAATGGGGTTGAAAAATTGATAGGAGTATGAGATGGCTGAAATTAAGATTGTAAATGTTTGCAGGTATAGTTGTTATTAACATTTAAGGCATGCCCGTGAAATTAGCTAAATGTGATGGCGTGTAGGACAAGATCAAAGTAGTTGAGATCAAAGTCATGTTGAATCCCATGCACTGGACCTGTGTCCAGACCAGGTTGCCTTTAGAGATTAACATCTAACTTAATCGCATGAAAATTTTGCTGAGTTTTCTAAATTTGTTTTTGAAAAATAGTTGATTTGGTACTTCATTACTATCACAATCTAATCAGAATCATCACATTTGTGCTTACGGTGCCTATCTTTTTAATATGAACTGATTGTCAGGTTATTATGAACAATAATTATTACAGAGTCCACTGTGAAAAGAGTAACGGTAAATATTAATAGCCCTGTTTTTTAAATTAACAACCTGAGGCAGAGAATGAATAACTTGGCGAAGAACACACATATATAGAGCAGGTACTTTCAGTGGCTTTCTAAGTAGATAAGTCTAGCTTTCTCAGGGGATAAGTGCCCTCATCAGAGTAACTTATGAAACAGGAAACTTCTTTCCCTACTAACTTTGTGACACAGTGAAATTCCACCCTCCATTCCAATGGGAATTATACAACCCCAAAACAAAAGAAATGAAAAGAAGCCTCCCTGCTGTTAGCTTGGGGCAGACTAATCCTTTTAAACACAAGAAAACCGAGATATACTTCTCTGACCTTGAAATCAGACCGGAATCTGTGGTTTTGTTGTTGTTGTTGCTCCAAATGTACTTTTTATGAGCCCCTGATATAGCAAACATAAAAGTGAGCTTGGTTTGCTTAAGGCAAGAGTGGGAGCCTGGGGCCCTGCAAACTTGGGGGCAGGGAAGGGTTATTTTCCTACACCCTCTTGGGGTCGTGGCAAGGTCTGAAAATTAAGCTGACAAAGAGAGATCAATAGGAGAAAAAATATATATTTTTTTTAATATAAGACTTACTTGACATGGGAGACTTCACAAGGAAATGAGACTTGAAGAAACAATAACCAGAGTATTTTTATGTTAGGTTCGATGAAGAGTGGACAGCCATGGAGGAAGATGATAGTCCAAGGACTACGAGGTAAGTGTTGGATTAAAGGTCCTAAACTGGGAGAAACTTGGGGCGCCTAGGTGGCTCAGTCGGTTGAGTGTGTCCAACTTTGGCTGAGGTCATGATCTCATGGTTCATGGGTTTGAGCTGTGCATCGGGCTCTGTGCTGAGAGCTTAGAGCCTGGAGCCTGCTTCAAATTCTGTGTCTCCTTCTCTCTCTGCCCCTCCCCAACTTGCACTCTGTCTCTCTCTCTCTCTCTCTCTCTCTCAAAAATAAACACATTAAATTAAAAAAAAAATAAAAAGGAAAATAGAGACTTTAGTGCCCATTTTGAATGATGGACTGCTTGACCCAAGTCTACACATTCAATTTATGGCATGGCTAAGACTTAAACTAAAAATGTTTTAAAAATACCTACATATGTATATGTATGTATGTATTATGACAAATACTCATTTATTTACTTATTTCTTTATTCAATGAGGTGTAAGACACAAGGAAATGGAGGAAAGTCTGAAAGGTGCAAATCCTCACTCTCCTTGACCTTTTCTTTATAGTTGTTACCTTCCTTCTTTTAGAAATCTCTGAAAAACAGAGGGTACTTATAAATAATTTAAATCGTAATTATTAGAGATTGATTTAGAAAAAAAGATGGGAGTCATTAAAAAAAGACTAGTAATTGCATTCTATAATCTCTGAAAATTTTCAGATTCTCTAAATTTTTCATAGGATTATATCTACTATAAAAGGTAACCTAGTTAACCAAAACAAGCTTAACCACTGGTGCAAAGGTGCTAAGTCACTGAGCCATAGAGGATCTTAAACTTTAGAATACCTAAGAATTGTGGTAGAATATAGATTCCTGGGCCATGCTAGCTTGAGAGTCTAATCCAACAGGTTTGAGATACAGCCCCAGAATCTTCAATCATTATTTTTTTTAACATTTATTTATTTTTGAGACAGAGAGAGAGCATGAGTGGGGTAGGGGCAGAAAGAAAGGGAGACACAGAATCTGAAGCAGGCTCCAGGCTATGAGCTGTCAGCACAGAGCTCGATGAGGGGCTCGAACCCACGAACCATGAGATCATGACCTGAGCCGAGGTCGGATGCTTAGCCAACTGAGCCACGCAGCCCCCCCTCCCCAGATTCTGCAATTTAATAACCTTCTTTGAAAAACAAGATGCTTCTCCATATTCTTCAAAGATCCTAATTATAGAAATTACCTAAAAGTATATAATCTCTATAAGTGGATATAAAAATACTTTTTTTCCATGTCCAGGTAGCCACTTCTATATTAGAAGGACCATCTTATCAAATGTATTTACTTTTACATATATATTTTTTTAATTTACAGTATTGACTACTCCCCAATATGCCAAGCATAGTGCTGGAATTTCACATCTATGGTTTCCTAAATGTGAGTGTCGGTGAATCTGACTTGTTGAGGCCTTTGCTAGGGCCTAGAATGTCTTCACCAGCTTGAAGCATTATGCCATCACAAAGGGTAACACATCAGCTTCCTAACAGTTTATACAAAATCTCTCTGAATCACTGCCATTTTGCAGAATAATAGCATGGAACCAGAGATAGACGTGTTCTATTAAAAGGAGGAACAACAGAGCATGTCAAATATCAGGAGCTTGAAGCTCCCACGAAAACCAAAGGAAATGTTGAAGGGAGACTAAAAACAAATCTTGTCCAAATTCACAACATCCCTAGCTGGAGGAGGTCTGACCAGATGGTTTGCTAATTGATAAAGCTAATGGGACCCCCGGCTGGCCTCACTCTCCTCCTACACATTCAACACCATTCCACTTCCATTCTCGTATCTCACTTAGGATTTCTATTTATTTTAAAGGTCAGACATTTTTTAAAAAAAAAGTGAATATATTCTTAATGAAGTCAACTTAATCATAAATATAAATTTATAACAATTTGCTGGTATCGTTAAGAAGCTGTTCCTTTAGTTTGTGAAAAGACAGTAGAAAATATTGCATTTCAATCAGCAACAGTTTGGATGCCACTCACTCTGTAAGCAGGTGAACTTTTGTTTTTGAGATTCAAGAAGAAAAAATTTTAAATGGATTGTTGTTAACATACAGACCACTTCCCACGCAGATTTCTTTTTCCATTCGGACCAAAGTAAACACATAGGTGTGTCTATTCCTTTATGTCAAAGGACTGTTCAGTCATGATACAGGTAAGGCGGACTTTCCCGAATTTTGAATGTAATTATTTTGTATTCAGAACACTGAATAATGGAATTAAAACATTCCTGAGAAAAGCTGTCTACAGATGTTAAGTATTTTAACTTCAACATTTTAACTGGTTAGTTGGTTGGGTAGTTTACCTAGCAAAATGTAAGGTGACTTATCTAGGTTACAAATTAGATAAATTGTCGAAGAATTTGAGATTTAAAAGGGTTTTATGCCTATTAAATTATGGAGGAAGTTGGGCAGAGTGTGATAATTACTAAGTAACAGTTTTATTTCCTCTACCACTTAACTGGTTATAAGAAAAAAAGACTATAATTGCTTTTTTGTGTGTTCTGTTGCAAGAAGTTTCATCCCCAAATCATATGCTTAGCTCTAGGCTATAGTTAATTGGCAGTGAACGCAGGGATATTGTTTGCTGGAAATTAACTCTCATTTAGAAGTTTTTCTGAATACTCCGTGACCTTGGGGACTAAAGGGAGGAACTTTCAAACAGGACCTCAGAATTACTAACAGTCATTTAAAAGAGCCCACCTGCTTGTATAGCTGAATGAGAGAAAGTTAAATTTTCCCTCTTTGTCTTTGGTGCCATGAAGTCCCATAAAAGAATCATCACTATGTTGAAATATTTACTAAGTGCAAACATTAGGCTAGAAAAAAAGAAGGAAGGAAAGAAGGAAGGAAGGAAGGAAGGAAGGAAGGAAGGAAGGAAGGAAGGAAGGAAGGAAGGAAGGAAGGAAGGGAGGGGGGAGGTAAGGAAGGGAGGGAGGGAGGAAGGGAGGGAGGGAGGGAGGGAGGAAGAAAGAAAGCGAATCTAGAATATTCTGAGGAATCTGAGTTTTATCTTTGTGCAGTAGTGCCCATCATCACTGACAAGCATTTAAGCTACACATGACGTGAGCTGAAATACTAGAACCAGTATGCCCCTTTTCATCAGTGGGAATCATGTCTTCTTTTAGTATTCCACTCAATTCAAATGCCCAATTGCCATTCAACAGTTGTCCAATATTTTGTAAATGAATAGCAATAGTTTCCATTTATTAAAAATAGGTGAGAACTTTTTGTTTCCTCTCTCCTAACCTCTCTGCAAGGTGACAGATTACAATGAAAGTTAAGTCCCAGGTTAAATTCTGCCACTCATACAAACATTTAACAAGTAGGCATCAACAAAGTCATTCAAACTGTGGTATTCATAGTGCTGTTACCCAAATACCTCTAACTATCTACCTTCTGGTCACAAAGATATTTGCCAATACAAGACCCTCCAGAGAAAGCTGAGTTTTTCCTTCTTCCAAGACAATGAACAAAGGTCCAGCTCATGGCTGCTCTGTCAGACAGGCTCTCAGAGTGATAGCAATGCAGAACAAACCCTCAGCGGACATCCAGAATGAGTAAGAAACAAACCTTTGTTTTAAGGTAGTGAGATTCTAAGTGTAATTTGTAACTGCAGCACAGCCTAGCGATCCTGACACAAGGTTGTCATTATAAACTCAGTGAAGTCCCCATTTTTTTGTCCTTTATTTTTAATCCAACAATGATTTTGAATAAAAATTTCACTCTGAAGTAAATGCAATGTCCTTACATAGGATCAAACAGAATCTTCCATATTCAACGTGATGAAGGAAGTGGGGAATGAGTTAACTGCTGTTTCTAGGGAAATACACTGAAGTTAAGTGGCTAGACTCACCAGATTTTGACCCATTCATGCAATGACAAGGTACCTATGCAATCATCTTTGCCAACCGCATACCTTAGAAACCATTCATTTAGGGCACCTGTGTGGCTAAGTCAGTTGAGTGTCTGACTCTTGATTTCAGCTCAAGTCGTAATCCCAGGGTCATGGGATCAAGCCCCACATCCGGCTCCCCGTTGAGTGTGAGCCTGCTCAAGATTCTCTCTCTCCCTCCGTCCCTCTCCCCAACTCACACTCTCTTTCAAAAAAACTATTTTAGTCAGTGAAAAAGCATATCTAATCCTTTATGCTAAATAGTGAACCTTATTGTGCGTAGTCAAATAGCTATCACCTATTCTGAAGTTTGGATTTCCAGATAGGGTATCTTGAAATATTAATTACTCTCAAATATTAATTTAACTTTAGGGCATAAATTAATCTATGTGTACATATATATCACAGCCTAAACTGAAGTATTATAATTAATTACAGACAATACAGTATCAGTAAAATAACTCAAGCTCTTATCTCATCTATTTACCAAAAATAGCCTCTTCTCTTTTCTAAGGCTATATCTCCCATCAAGATCCTCAAAACTCTCTAGAATGCTTACACATAACTAATGGATTAATTCACCACCTTTCTGGAGGTGCTGGAACTCTACACATACCATCTTGATATTAGGAAAACCTGCCGTCAGAAGCAAGTTGCTTTAGAAAGAGCTATAAATTTAGCAAACTGTAAAACATGTACTGAATAGGACACCTGGAACATCCAAAGAAAGCCAACACCTTGTGTTGCAGTCACTGACACTGTCATTGGTTGAGACCCCTGCCAGGTCTCAGTGGATATTCCAGATGCAAGAGAGGAGGTTCTTTCCTCAACCCCCCTCACTCCTACCCCAGTCACTGCAACAATCAGCCATGGTTACTCTCTGTCAACACTGGCCTGTGCTTCCAGTCTTACACATTTAAATTTATTTGATCTATTTTTCAAAGTCCCAACATATATTTTAAAACATATAGTTATTGTTTAAAAGGACTATTTTCAAAAGTATGAGCATGATGCAGAGAAAGCTAAGGAGTAACATAATACTCCAGAGCAAGTTAACAGTGGAGAACCGTTACTATCCCTATACCTGAAAGACTGGGGGCGGGGTGGGGGGAATATAAGAAACCAGAGACAGGACTGTGTGAGACAGTGCTGGAGAAGAGCTGCGATCTTTGGTTGAAAGATGGAACCCGCCTACAAGAACTCCACAGGAAGGGAATTCAAGGGAGGGACAAAACACAGGTTTGGTATCCTGGTGGTGTGTGCCATTGGCAAACCCAAACAGAAACAAGAGGGCGAAAGACCCCAATGATGTAATGCACACAGGTCAGCCTCTCAGAGTGGGGAAGAGGAACGAGTGCATCTGGAGAGGAAAAATGAAAATATCCAGTGCTCATATAGCTACTTCACAGGGCACAAGTCTGTCTCAGGAGGCTAAGCTGGAACCCGCCACTTCATACATCCAGAACCACCTTCCCCAGTGGCCCTATCACTTTCTATCTTCATAATAATTTTTTCAGGGATTTTCCTGAATATCCCCTGCCAGTTCCTCAGTCAGGAACACCAATATTCTCCCCAAATGGTTCTAAAACTCTCACCCTCAAGGCAGAATCATCAGTAAAGAATAACATTTGTGTTTCAATGAAAAACTGTACTTTGTCTATGTATAGCATATCCTTTTGGGTTATCAGACTGTAGCCTTTTATTTGAGCTATTTTTTAACTCTTTGTAAGTCAGACATACAAATTCTGCTTTTTCCAGTAAAGTTTCTATTATTGACTTCCATCCTTTTAGTTAAAAAAAGAAAGTTTACCTCCATTTGCAATTTCAATTCCTTTATTTCATATAAATTAGTGCTTTTTTTAACTTTTTCTTTAAGGTGACTTAAGATCTTCCTGGTCCTCTCATATATGACTAAAGTAAAATCTTGAGCATATGTTAATTTTTATATATACAGGAGTACTAGGATTTTACCTTTTCCTGAAAACTATCTTCTAAAAAGAGTCTGAGTCCTTTCCCTATCAGAAATTACTCAGGAACCCAAAGCAAATTTGTTCTAGCAAACTGTAAATTTAGCATATCAATGATTTATCTCAAAAGATTCAAAAATAGGTAATCGTTATGCAAGGTTTACAGAAAATAAAAAAGTTGATGGTATGCTAAGAAAATAAAGATTCTGGCTAAATTGTGAAATGTTGAAATGTCAATATCTGAATAGTATTTTATAATTCTCTCCTGATTCATTTTGTAGATGTGACCATGACTCAGAACCACAATGAATGCTAAATCTTATAGTAATGGTATTTGGTTTCACAGTGTGATTCCTGTATTATTTTTTTTACCTCTTCTCAAATATCTGTTGGAGACAGACAGGCTTCACTGGGTGTGAAAGCCACTAGGTGTGCTTTAGATTAAAAAAAACAACAACTCAAGTACTTCTGAAAGAATTATAAGATGGGGGAGAGGGTACTCCACCTTAGTGAGCAACCAGAGAAAACAAAAAAATCCAATATTCTAGGAGTAATTATTTTAAAATCACCTCCTTGCTGCAAGTTTGAAGAATTATTTCCAATTTCATTAGTCAATATATTATCCTTTCAAAATTGTGCCTTTCACTATTAAAATGCTAACACCAGCTAAATCTAGCTCTCACCCACTTTTCCTGCTTTAACTCCCACTACACCGTAACAAAAGCTTCCACGGTGTCAGACTTGACTTCTCCCTGGGGCTGAACATTCCTGCCTGTCCAGGGATTCACCACCACACCCATCAGGCCCCTAACCTCCAATCGACTTATTGCTAAATCATCCTTATGCTTTTCTGCCAATGCAAAGGAACCGTCTCTTCAGGGCTAACTCAAATACCATCTCTTCCACAAAGTTCTCCCTGACCATTCCAAATGGAAGTGACTTAACATCTGTGCCTCTTTAACACTCACAGCTTGTCCGTGTCGCCCATTCGGTGGTGCGAGGTAGGCTAACTCGGAGAGGATAAGTATTACAAGCAGGCTGGATCCGCTGCAAGGACAAATAAGACGACTGCCAATCGCATCTCTTCCCTCTGTGAATTCTAAAACAATTAAAACAGGTACAGGAGCCAGGCAGGGGTCAAAATGCCAGCTTTGTTGCTGGTGAAGCTGAATCAGAAGGCATAGATGGAACCTGAGGATGAAACCAAGCTTCCCATTACCTCCTTCTGAGTTGGATCAATTTATGCACCCAGTGTGGGGACCAAGAGGCCCTACCAGGGCTTGCCTGCTGACCAAACAGCACCAGAAATGGAGAAAACACATGTGTCTCTTCAGGCTCAGCTGTACACGCTCAATAACCTTTCTGCCCATGAGGGTAGTTAACAAAGGGAATAGAGCATGGGACAAAAGCTATTCATGAAGGGGTGGCAATCTCTAATTTACAAGCCTATAGGAACACAAGAGGAATGAGAAAGTGATCCTGCCTGCAGACAAAAAGTATAATTATGTAATTTATGTCTGGGAGTAAGGGGTTCATCATCTCCTCCCCTCGGTGGATGGTTGGCTCCCTCAATAAAACCAGCACAGCCTGTTGCAAAGATAAAGCTGAATTCTCTGCTCACCACGGTAAGGAAGAGAACCCTCTTCCTTTGCCACTGTCGGTGGGGGGCTGGTCAGGGAAGGAATGTCAGAACTTACTGAGAATTGAAAATTTGGTTTAGGGAGGACCTTTCACTATGGGGAGTTGATTTGGGTTGAGTAAGGACTGTACTGTAACAGTCCAGCATTGGTGGAAACGGCAAAAGAGGGGATTTTATAGTGAGAAATCCAAAGAACCTTAGGGTGCAAACTACCCATTGATGCTTTCCACTGAAGAGTTCATGAGATTTCGGGGATGTTCTTATAATGAACAATCAAATCATTTGCCCGGAAAGAGGTTCCTAATAACATAAAGTCATGCTAGTTAAAACAGTGGAATAACGAAGTCATGTCGATACAGACGTTAAGTGCTGGCTTCTGTTTGTACTGTCCAGTCTGAGTGGGGGAAAACTATTTTGGTTCTCACTTCATTCTGAGAAGAAAGACGACTATTTCTGGAGTAGGACTTTAGAGACTCAAACCCCAACCCCATCTCAAAATTTACAGCATAGAAGCCATCATACACAAAAGAAACTCACATCTAACCACAGGAGTCCTGACATTCACAAGCCTCAGCAACTTTCCCCAAACTCTCAGTCCCCAATTCTCCCTAAAGACCTCTTGGTAGTTGTATTAGTCAAGGTTCTACAGAGAAATTGAACCAGTAGGAGACAGAGGTTAAAAGAGAGAAATGGATTTAGAGATTTATTTTAAGGAACTAGTTCATGTGGTCATGGAGGCTGGCAAGTCTAAAATTTATTGGGCAAGCCAGAATCCTGGAAACTCAGGCAGTTTTAGACATAGTGATGCAATCTTGAGACAGAATTTCTTCTTCAAGAAAACTGTTTGTGCTTTTAAGGCCTTCAATAATTGGATGAAACCCACTCACATATTTGAGTGCTATCTCCTTTACTTAAAGTCAACTGATTACAGATATTAACCTTATCTATGACAGACCTACACAGTAACATACAGATTAATGTTTAATTCAATAACTGGATGTGATAGCCTAGCCGAACTGACATTTAAGACTAACCCTCACAGCAAACAGTCAAAAGTTTCTCTTCCCTCGCTTCTGAAACTCTATACAAACCTTTAGCTGTGCTGGCTCACCTCTCTTCTCATTTTCTCTCACACTCCTCCTTCTCTCTCTCTCCCTCCCTCTTCTCTCTCTCTCTCTCTCTCCCCTCTGTCTCTTTCATCCCCTCTACCTTCTGCCGTTTGGATCTACATCTTCTGGAGGCAACTGTATACACTTCCTCTTTTTTTAAAATTATTATTTAGCAGGGTTTTTCACTTCTGTCAGAGAGACAAAAGGAAGGCAAATGACTTGCCAGGCTTACACAGCCCCATAGTTTGACAAACCTCAACGTTGGACGTCATCTTCTGACTCCCATTTGCCTACCTCAGGGCCTCTGTCTCACAGTTTGTTGTGTGTCGCAAAGGTCCTAGCATCACATTTTACAGCAACAGTGTTTTAAAAGTTTGTCTCTTCTCTAAGAAGGGAAATAACCCCAAAATACCATAGCATCTCCATGCTAAATAATACTGTCTCTGCAAAATAATTCATCTCTCTAAAATAGTGATAAAGTACATGCCATCCATCTAGTTCCAACAAAAACAATGAAATGAGATCACATTAGGAATATGGTATCAGCTGTACTTCTTTCCCTTTCTTTTTAAATCTTGTTCAAATCACTAAATAGACTCATTTTGTCATCTGGGTTAGTGTTAGGGAAAGTGGAGACTGTGGTAGAGCAATTAAAGCAAAGAAACTTGTGGCAGGCAAATAATGAGCCTCTAAAGAGGCCCATGTCACAGTCTTTAAAACCTGTGAATATGTTGTCTTACCTAGAAAAGGAACTTTGCAGATGTGATTAAGCTAAGGATTTTGAGATTGGAAGATTATCCTGGATTATGTGGGTGGGCCCAATGTAATTACAACATAAGAAAAACTCAACGGATCATTGCTTTAAAAATGGAAAGGAGTCACAAGCAATGAACATGGGCAGCCTCTAGAACCTGAAAAAGGCAAGGAAATAGATTCTACCCTAGAGCTTCCAGAATGTATGTGGCCCTGCCATCACCCTGATTTTAGCTATTGAGATGCATTTGAGACTGCTGACCTACAAAACTGTAAGGTAATGAATGTTTGCTGTTTTATCCCACCCAATTTATGGTAGTTTGTTAAAGCAGCAAGATGGAAGTAATTAAAGATCTCTGGTACTCAAAGTCATAACAGCTGAGAAAGCATCAATAGTAGTTCCTTCAACAATTCTCAAGGAGTTTCGCTACCTTTTCAGTCAGAATAATTTAAGTCTATCTGTTTAGAGCATCCTACATGGCTAATTCTTTTAGATCAGGGGTAAGACATTCAAATGTGAGGGACAGCAGGTAATAGAAATGAGAGAATTAGATTAATATAAGAAACTGGGGATTGGTTAAGACTGAGGCACACTAGAGAATGCATAAAGCATTGAAGCAGTGCTGTGTAAGAGATCTTTCTACAGTGATGGAAACATTCTATACCTGCACTGTCCAGTATGAGAGCCAAATAGCCACAGGTGGCTACCAAGTACTTGGCAAGTGCCAGTGTGACTGAGAAGCTGAATTTTTAGTTACGTTTACTGTTCATTAATTTAAATGTAAGTGTAAAATATCCACACGTGGGATCTTATTAGACAACACAGAATATGAAGGATGCAGAAATAAAGGTGCTGGTGTGGCCAGATCTTCTGGTTTTTTAAAAGAAACAAAAACAAAAACAAAAGTAACAAAAAAAGTATGCTTCCATATGAAATATCTTGACTTTTACATATTGGCTCAAATATTCTTTTTGTAAAAGTCAGATATGTTGAGCTATGATTGATATATAAAATACTGCATGTATTTACTGTATAATTTGATGACTTTGGACACACGTATACCTGCAAAACCAACACCACAACAAGGCAATGATATATCCATCACTTCCAAAAGCTTTCTTGTGTCCCTTTGTTTTTTGTTTTGTGGGAATAACACTTAGCATGAGATCTACCCTCTTAATGAATTTTTAAGTGTGTCATGCAGCACTGTTGACTGGAAGTGGCTCAAATTTTCTCTTAAAGAGTGTATAGGCCAAGGATATAAACAGACCAAACAGTGTCTGTCTGCTCAAGATTTAAATAATCCCTCTTAGTCTCAGATACTTATCAATTACCTCTGCAAGGCGCATTCCTCAGATACCAGAAAGACCCCAAAGAGGATCAATATGTCCCGTAGACTCGAGACACAGGCTTCCAATCTCCTTGTCACTGCTATCATCATCTGAAGTTCTTTCAGTCTCTGATCACAGAATCCACTACAAACCAAAATGTTAAACTCCATGAGACCAGAGATCAAATCTTATACTTTTTTTAAGCTCTCATTAGTACCTGGAAAATGATTCCATTCTCAAAGACTTTTGTCATTTTTTTCTATTGCTATTGTGTCTGAGATGGCAATTTTATCATAGACATTTAGAGCAAAACTAATGTATACATTTCAGAATTACAACAGACAAATTAGTAGGTGATTTTATGTCTACATCGAGAATTATTTTAACAGCAACTTTCTATACCATATTTAAGATATGATTCTAGGGGCACCTGAAAGATTCAGTCAGTTAAGCATCCAATTCTTGATTTCAGATCAGGTCATGATCTTGCAGTTGGTGAGTTCGCAACTCATGTTAGATTCTGTAGTGACAGCATGGAGCAGCTTGGAATTCTCTCTCTCAGTCTCTGCCCCTCCCCTACTCACACTGTCTCTGTGTTTCTCAAAATAAATAAGTAAACCTTAAAAAATGTATAATTCTAGAAAAAGGAAAATGCAATTATTTGTGGGAATATCAATTGTATCAAGCAGTGATGATGTTTAAGTTGATTGTCTCAGAACCATCACCAATTAGACAGAAACATATATGATAATGAAGCCTTCTCTCAGAACCAAAATATAATTTTTTTTCAAATTTTAGTTAAGAAATTAAACAATTGAAATTAATTCAATATTATTTCTACATGTATCATTTGGTTAACAAGATAATTCTACAGATAAAGGGACCCCAACATATGGTCCAAATCAAAATAATAATTTATTCTCAGCATCATTAGCCATTAGGAAAGTGAATTAAAAACACAATGAGACACCACTTCATATCCATTAGGAAAATAACCAGTGTCGGCAAGGGTGTGAAGACATAGAACCCTTGTACATTGCTAGTGTGGATGTAAAACAGTGCGAACCAAATAGTTTGGCAGTTCCTCAAAGAGTTAAACATGGAATTACCACATAATCCAGCAATGCCATTGCTAGTATATATCCAAACTGAAAGCAGAGACTCAAACAGCTTTGTACGATGTTCAGCGTAGCATTGATCACAATAGCCAAAAGTCAGACTCAACCCAAGTTTACGTCAACAGACAAATGGATAACATACAGTATAGAATAGAATATTATTCAGTCTTAAAGAGGAATACAAGTCTGGTACATGATACAACATGGATGAACCTTGAAAACATTATGCTAAGTGGAAAAAACTAGATACAAAGAATAAATATTGTGTGATTCCATTTTTATGTGTGTCTCAGTCAGCCTCGGTTTGCTCTAGTAAATGCCATAGACCGGGTAGCTTAAACAACAGAAATGTATTTCTCATAGTTCTGGAGGTTCAAGCAGTCTGAGATCAGGGTGCCAATATGGCCGCATTTATAGACTTCTGTGTTCTTGTTACTTGCTACGTTCTAATATGTGGAGAGAAAGACAACCTCTCATGTCTCTTCTTATGAGGACACTATTCCATTCATGAAGTTTATACCCTCATAACCTAACTACTTCCCAACAACGGCCCCACCTCCAAATACCATCACATCAGGGATTAGGGCTTCAACATATGAATTTTGGGAGAACACAATCAGTCCATAGCAATGTGCTACCTACAATAGCAAATTCATCAAGACATAAAGTAGAAGAGTGGTTACCAGGGGCTGGGTACAGAGGGGAAAAGGGGCTATTGATTAATGGGTAGAGTTTCTGTTAGGAATAATAAAGAAGTTCTAGGGGTGCCTGGGTGGTTCAGTAGTTAAGCGTCACTCTTGATTTCAGCTCGGGTCATGATCTCAGTTTGTGAGTTGGAACCCCAGGATGGGCTCTGTGCTGACAGTGAGGATCCCACTTGGAATTCTCCCTCTCCTTCTCTCCCTCTGCCCCTCCCCCACTCGCATTTGCACACACACACTCTCTCTCTCTCAAAATAAGTAAACATTTAAAAAATAAAAAAGTTCTACAAATGGATAATGGTGATATTTATACATTATGAATGTATTTAATTCTACTGAATTAAAGACATAAGAATAAGTAAAATGGAAAATTTTGTGTTACGTGTATTTTACCACAAAAAAAAAAAACAAAAACAAAAACCAATTGATGCTTGGATTCTCTAGACCCACTGCTTCCCACCTATTTCTCAGCAGTGCTAATAACTGAGAGGTATTGGGCACATGTAATTAAACAGACTTGCTGAGTTCTGAAGAAGTATATAAAGCTGCCATCACGGTCATTACCTTATGTTGTCACAGGCATAAGAGTATGTCAGAATGATTTAAATAATAAGAGAAGTCATGGAAAACTGAACTTTTCCTTTTGTTGGTGAAAGATATACAAAATTTCAAAAGCCCAAGAAACAGGAAAGGACACTGCATAATCATTCAAAGAAAGTCTACAAATGTGACCCTAAGAGAACACACAGGAATGTGAGGGCTGCTTCGAATCTCAGCACAAATCTCTCTATATGGCTGAGATGAGGAAATAGTTCAAAAACACAATAGCATGTTGTAGAAACCACGCCCATTTTGAAGTCCAATAGAAAGAACGTAAATCTTAATGACACACCACAATTTTGCTGCAACGGGAGCTCTAAAGAGCAGATGTTTTCATTAAATTGGTCTATCACAGACCCCTTCCCAAAAGTTTTAGCTAAAGAAGTACCAGAAGAAGCTGCGTCAATACTCGAGGGGGTGCCCTGTACTGACTGACTCCACGTTTAGCAGTGTTCTAATAAGGTTCTGGAAAGTGCTACCAAGCTGTGGTGGACCTAAGAAGACCACAGTGCTAAGAACAAGGCCACAATTTCTTTGGCTATACTTTTGCAACTTAGATTTTAATGGGAATAAACACTGGCAATTGGCCTCATCAAAACCAAACTGCTTTCGTTCGTTTATCAATGCTCAACCTCCAAGGTCCTCACAGTTCTAGCATGTTTTAATTCTATTATTGCAAAATTTGCTGAAATATCCAGCTCTTCAATCTAACGACTATTAATTTGGGGACTATGAGCACCCATAGTCTTGAGTTTATGATCGACTGACTCACTGCTTAGGAAGACATTAGCAATTGTCAATTAAGCTTTAATGATAGTATTAAAATGCAAACCAGGATAATTCATACACTCTTCTATGACTTGGAAACAGAACTTTTGTTCTACAGAACAATCTATTAAAACAGCCTTCATGCATAAACCGACTACAGAACAAAATCTATTAAAACAGTCTTTATGCATAAATCGAAAAAGAGAATAATTTGCATAAAACTGATAACAATTAACTCACACTTGCATAGGGCTTTAAAATTTACAAACTGTTTTAACATACATTTCCTCATTTAATCTTATTAATATGTTGTTTTGTGGGCCGGGCGCGGAATATTCAAATTTCCCATTATACAATCTAAGACAAAAAACAATGCAAATAGTAGTGGCTGAAGAGTGAGTTGAGAACTACCTTAAATTTATAAAAGAAACGTCACAATTTTTTTCTTGATTAAGCCAGCAAAAAATTCCCTCTACACTAGAACTATAATACTTAAATAATTCCTGAGTCTAAATTACTTGTTTGAACCACTGAACGGTATTACACTATGTGGACAAATGAAGTTCAAACACAAAGATAAAAATGAGTAAGTAACTATAAGACTAGTCAACCCCTTTCATTTTAATCACCACAGAAAGACAAGAAAGAAAGGCTGAAAGTCTTCTATTTAAAATAAATGTGAGTTAGCCCTAAACTATTTTTACAAAGATTTTAGTTTTTAAAAATAGTTTGTTCTCCTTGTCTCCTTATGTTTATGTTTTCAGGATTTTGTGTGTTTCAAACATATAACAACGATAAGTAAAATATTTTAAAAGAATATTTTCAAATGTGAATAATGCAAAGTTGAGATAAGTAATTCCAAGAGCAAATGGCACAGAAACATTCAGTAATGGGGAGGACATCGGATTCTCCACATACACAAGCAGACGGAAGGGTCTCGGAATTTGGTTCCTGTCGGGAAACAGGTCAGTGTTGGATCTCTGCACTCTTGAAAAGAGGGATGATAGATTCTGGTAACCACTGCCTGTGGCTACTACTTATAGAGGCCTCATGCTTAAAGAGGCTGATGAATATATCTACCATCTTGGAGCAAGATGCTGAGCCAAACTACCCATAACTTGGTGAGAGATTCTACACTAGCCCCACCGCCACTGAGGGACAAGTGTTGGGAACCACTGATATGAGACATCGTTCTGAGTCAGAGGCCTGGGGATAGTCAGGTGGGAAGCAAGTAGGTGTAACCTCAAAACTGCTCAGCAGGAAGAATGGAGTAGAGAGCAAGAGACAGTCTTTAATACATGATGAGCCTGCAAAACCTTAAGACCAAAATACATAAATAAAACTACAGCAAAGCTAGAGAGAGTCCATAAATCAGAATATGGATTTATGGCAAATTGTTTGCTATGCTCAAAGAGTTATTTCACAAAAATAAGCAAGAAATCCTAAATCCAAAGCAGTCTGTAATAAAATAAGAACAGATGATGGTAAATAGAAATTAGTAAAAATAAACTTACCAACACAAAAATTAAAACACAGTGAATAGATAAGATAAAGCCCTAGGTGGACCGAAAGAGAACAAGGTATTAGCGAATTGGAAGGTAGTCTAAAGAATTCACTCAGAATGCAGCACTGAGAGACAAAGTTTGTTTTATCTGTTTCTTTTTAAGTAGGTTTCACGCCCAGTGCTGAGCTAAATTCAGGGCTTGAACTCATAACCCTGAGATCAGACCTGAGCTGAGATCAAGAGTTGGATGCTCAACCAACTAAGTCACCCAGGCATCCACAACAGGTTTTAAAGATACCTATATCTGTGTGGATAAAAAATAAGAAATAAGAAAAAGAGTGAGAGAAACATAGAGACAGAGAGATGCTCAAAGAAATACCTAATGGTAGCGCCATAAGAATAGAATGAAGGATATGGTGATAAAGTAATATTCTCAAAGATAACTGCTCAGATCTTCCAGAATTAATAAGAATATAAACAAGATTACACCAACAAATTTATTGTAAGTTAAATAAAATGGATAATTTTCTAGAACAGCATGAAAATAGCAAAATTGGCTCAAGGGGGAAAAAAGGAATTCCTGAATAAACAGCCATTGAAGAAACTGATTTAATTTTTTAAAACCTTTACTTAAATCCCTCACAATTTTACAGGCACATTTACCATATCTTCAAGGAAGAGATAACATCTCTTCTACAAAATGATAAGTTAATAGAAAGACATTATTAAGCTTTAATTAAAGTAATTTTAAAGTAATTAAAATGATGTGAGACTCATACAGGGACGGAGAAAAAAAAGTACCAATAAGGCAGAAAAGGAAGCTCAGAAACTGATACATCTGCATATTGAAACTTGGTATATGACAGAGATGTCCCTGTAAACCAGGAAGGGCTAATTAATAAATGTTCTAGGATAAGGACCATGGAAGCGACTGGCTATCTCAAAGTCAAAACTTTGAGAAGTCAATACAAGAAAATACTTTTATGATGTTGGACAGAGTACAAATCATTAGGGGTAAAATTGGTAAAAAATCCAAAATGTCTGTGTCTCAAACTGCATCATTCTAAAAAGTTAAAACATGAGTCCTATACTGGGAGAAGAGAAAATATAACCAATCAAAGATCAATATCCAGGGGCGCCTGGGTGGCTCAGTCGGTTAAGCCCCGCGTCAGGCTCTGTGCTGATGACTCAGAGCCTGGAGCCTGCTTCAGATTCTGCGTCTGCCTCTCTCTCTCTCTGCTCTTCCTCTACTCACGCTCTGTCTCTTGAAAGTAAATAAACGTTAAAAAAAAATTTTTAAAAAAAAAAGATCAATCTCCAGAATATCAAAAGACGTTTTCTAAATCAATAAGAGACAAACTACTCAGCACCAAAGAAAATGAACAATTTACAGAGAACCACATATTTGAAAGGATTCTCAACCTCACTAATAGGGAAGGCAATTCAAATTAAAACATCAAGAGGAGACTATTTCACACCCATCGAACTAGCAGAAAGTCACAAGTCTGAAAATACCAGGTGTTAGAGACAAAGAAGAAAAACAGGAATTCTCATACACACTGCTGGTAGAAGAGAAAATGGTGTAATGACTTGAAAAGTAATGGTGACATCTAATAAAATTGCGGATGTGATTTCTCTTATTGAGCAATTTCCTAGATATATGCATCGAAACTCTCATACACATGCAGGAGAAGAGATAAAAGATAGGCGTGTGTGCATGTACTTTCCGACCCACTCCACACTTGGTCCCTGAAGTTCAGCTGTTCCATACACACATACGTGGTCTTTCATTGCAATATGGCTCATAATAGTATTTTTAAGAATGTAAGACAGAAACCATCTAAATATCCATAACAGGAAAATGAACAAATACATCCCTGTTCAGTAATATGGAATACCACAGAATAGTACAAATGAATGAACAGGAGCTAAAGGTACCGTAATATATAAATCTAGAAAACAAAGTCGAGAGGAAAAAATCTGGTTGTAGAACAGTTAGATGTAGTATGCTTAAAAACAGACAAAATAGTATTTCGTACAGATATATCTATCTTTAATGAAAACTGCATAAAAGCTAATGACCTACTTAAGCCTAGTGTATCTCTGGGAATGGGGAGAGAGCAATGGCATTAAGGAGAGCCACAACACCTATTTCTTCAAAGAAAAGAACTAAAGTAAATGTAGCAGATACTGGAGTTGAGTTGTTCACGCAAGCCTCTTTTTTATGTACTTGTAAATGTATTTGAGTATTTTCTCATAAAAATAGTTTTTCAATAATGTTTATTGGAAACCTCCACAGGAAAGCTAATTGACTAAAAGTCAGTTGGTTGAAAGAAAACAGAACTCTCAGATTCACAAAGAGTAGCAATAAAAACTGTTAGAACCTCTGGGCAAGTGTCATCTTTGAAATAAAAATGAATGATATTTTATAATAAATTCAGAGTCTGTGTTCAGTGAAAAACGTCTATGGATGACTCTCCGAGCACTACACTACACTAAAATGCTGAGGAGAAGCACAAAATGAGATGCTATTTTCTTAGAAATGTAATTAATACATTTTGTGCAACCATCTATAAAGAGTGACAAGTATCCTACATAATTTCAAGTTTTATTTGATATTCCTTCAATAGAAATCACTCTTTGCCTTTGAAGTGTATTTCAGCATCTGTGGAGCCACAGAAGGATCCCTAACTGCCCATCGCAAAGCCTGAGCCCTGGACGTGCTGTGTGCTGGTCCCACCCGGGTACAGGGACACTGCAAGCCCTGCCCAGCCCTGAGTCAGTTCTCATCCAGCTTTCCAGTGTATGAAGACTCTAAGAAGCATCATCCCTACACGTTAGGTGTTCCCTCTGCACATCCCAGTCCCACCCGCCCCAGAAGAAGGAGCCTCCCATGCATGCTGGCATTGTTGGCTATTTTCCAGCCCTACCTTCCTAAGCACAAAAGCTTCCAGTTTCCCTTTTCCAGTTCTGATGTTTCTGACTCTTTACCCCAAGGTCGACACTTACTTGGAGGCTCCTCCAAGATTTGACACCTTTCCCCACATTCCTGTCCTTACTTTCTTTCCCCATAGCCTGGTCCTCTGTCTCAAATGCTTCCCATTGTCTTAAGTAAACTTCCTTCTCTTGCCTCCCAGCCTCTGGACAACCATACTACAGTCCTTCCCAGGCCACAGCCCTTCCAGGCCACAGCCCATCAGCAAGTACCCCAAGCTGTGGTTATAATTCATTTGGTGCCTGGGCTGAGGGGAGCATTGAGGACCTCCTTGTCCATGAAAATTAGGTCCATCACTCCAGCATCTCACCTGCGAATAAACTTTGACCCTGGTTTCTAATTTGCCCTACACTTTCCCTTTCTGGAGTACAAGCCCCACCTTGCAAAATTAATAATAATAACAACAATAGCTACTTATACCTGTCAAGGTTGAGTAGGAAAAACAGAACTACTCTGTATATTCTAGGTAGAAGGGATTTAGAAGTTTTAACACAGGGATTTAGAAGTTAACACACTTGCTAGAAGAGCCGGGGGAGAGAGGGTTGGAAAGTTACCACCAGCCACCTCAGGCTATAGCACTGAGGTGCTGGATTCTTCGGGGCTCACTGGAAAGCACTAGGAATTTCTCTGTCCGTGTTTCCAGCTGCACTGCCTCCAAAGAATGGGGCTTCCTTTACTTACCTTCCAAATCTTACCCAAGTGCCTCTCTTGGAAACACCATAACCGAGATCTGAAGAGAGAAGGAGAGTCTGGAAAGTGCATCTCGGCTTCTCCTACAGCACGCAGAGAACTTTCAAGGGGTTGTGCTGAGGCTGATTTGACAGCAGACAAGCCAGCACACTAAACATTGACTGAATGCTTGGAATGTACCAGGCACTGCATGAAATTATATCATCTAATCCTCACAATAAATCTATGACATGGATACTTTCTCCATTAACAGAAAGAGAAACAAAATTAATTCAGAAAGGTGAAGGAATATGCCCAAGGTTCCACAGCTAAAAAAAAAAAAAAGGCTCAATTAAGGTTCGAACCTAGGTCACTTGACTGCAAAATCCTATCACTTAACCACCACGCTGTATGTCCCTGAACTCTACCTTTTCAGGTAGAACCCTTCAAATAAACTGATCCTTACTAGAACCTTCCACCGCTAGTTGATCACTGATTCTGTATCTATGGCCTCTGCTTGGGATCCTACTGCAAATTGGATAAACCTACCAGGAACAAGCTGGTGCCTCCCAATTGACTCTGTGTTCCTGCTGTCTGAAGTTTCTAGAAGTAAGGCTTTCTAGGATCAAGACATTCATGGACACTTCCCTTTGTTCTCTGATATTCAGGCTGTGGACCTTTCTCCGAAGGCCAGCTCTATTTCCACATTAGTTCACCTAGACCTGAGCTTTCTCACTTCCTACCCTTTCCTACTAGCTCAAGCTCCCAGCATCCTCCACTGCCATCAAGGCCAAACCATACATGCTGTAACACTGCAAGATTCCAGCAAGCCAATTCTGCCACTACTCTTTGGAACTCCTGAAGCTCCCACCACAAATGCACTGTGAACACCCTTCCCAACTTGAGTTACTTGAACAAGGGGTGTAACATGGCACAAAAATTTTCAGTAACCATTATTGCCTACAGAAAAATACAGATGTTCTCAATTAACACAGTCAAAGCCATTTCCAAACGGTTCAAATCTAATATAGCCCATTATTTCCCTAAAGTTATCTTTTATCCTGTCAAAACCTATCTAGTTACCATTTTTCTAAAAGGACCTGTATGAACCTGCCTCTCTACCTTTATTCAAGCCATTCTTTCCACTTGGAATGTCTTTTTACTCCCCTGGCAAATTACAGCCTATTTCTCAAAGCACATTTCAAATGGTACCTAACAAAAATTATATTTCTCAATCACAAACATCAGTACGGTGCTTGTATCCTGACTATTTGGGTAAGCATATTACCCTTTATATTGCACTGAAAATCATTGAGGACAAGGATTATTTGTCTTAACGATGTCCCTCACCAACATTTTCACAGACTCCTACAATGGACTAAGACATGATAGATGATGAATTAAAAAACTTTCAAACTTAATGCAGAAGTTGAAAGAAGGTGAGAAAATTGTTATCTAATAGAGTAAAACATTTCCAGTTTTCCCAAATTAGAAAAGACATTCTATAATTTCTAGCTATACAAAATAGAGACTTTTGTATAGTCTCTACAAGTAGAAAGAAATTTAATATGAAACTACCAAAAAGAAAATTCCTGGGGGAAAAAAGATCTAGTTTCTAACTACCAAAATATTTTAATTATAATCCCATCCAAAGGTTCGAAACCCATGAAGAGTCAGTACAGGTTATAGATTCTGACCATTTATCCAATTGTGTTCCATTTGCATCAGTTATTTTCGGTCCATTAAAACATTTACACAAACCCTTGGGATTTTCCTACCTCCATTCCTGAAAGTATTTCCATCAATATGTTCAATGAGTAACAGAAGCTTTTGCTGAATCGTTACTGAAACACACTAAATACTGAGAACAGAGAAAATATATCTCCTGAGTCATTCAGATACAGGAATATCGAACATCTGGAGAGACTCACAGCCTAAGAATATAGGAGATGTCAAAGATTGAAGACATTAGGAAGTCTTAAGGCACTGACACCAAAGGTTGTGAGGCAAGGAATCTTTGTTTTTCACTGAAAGGAAAAATTCAGATTATAGGCATAAATATACCTCCATCCTGAGGGAGGTGAACACAAATAGGATCAGGTTAATAAAATTAAAACCTGAAGAGGACTGGGCAGAAGTGGGCTCAGGTTAAGGTTCAGAGACAATTATCTGTAAGCCAAGAGGTAAAGGCAGAAGCTTCAGAACCTAAGCTAGTAGTTGTCTGGCATAATCCAAAGGTCTGAAAGCCAAACACTGAAGGCAGAGGTGTTAAGAGTTTTGGATATCAGGGATCAGGAGTAAGACAAGCATTTGTAACACAAAAAGGTCAAAGCAGAAGTGAGGAAGACTATAGAATTTTAATGGTCAAGGTAGACATAAGTATAGAATTGCGAATGTCATATTGATCAAGACACTGGTACCAAGGGGGCGCCTGGGTGGCTCAGTTGGTTAAGCAGCTGACTTCAGCTCAGATCATGATCTCGTGGTTCAAGCCTTGCGTCGGGCTCTGTGCTGACAGCTCAGAGCCTGGAGCCTGCTTTGGATTCTGTGTCTCCCTCTCTCTTTGCCCTCCACTGCTCATGCTCTGTCTCTCTCTCAAAAGTAAATAATAAAAAAAAATAATAAGAAGAAAGAAAAGACACTGGCACCAAGAACAAAAATGCAGTTTGATTTGTGAAATAAACATGATTTATCTGTGACACTAATACCCTCTAACTTCATCATGCATTTTAGTAATCGTGAATTGTTCTTGTTCACAAGTAAATGAAGAAAGTAATAACTAGACGAGGTGAGCCTAGAAGCACTCCTGCTACGGTGAGTTCTGTTGGCAGATGGAAGGGGAATGGATGAACTGAGTGTGGAAGGTTATATTTTCCGAAGATGGCTACCACAATAGCTCCCAGCTAATGTGCTCTTCTGCAATGCGATCTTGCCATTTCCCCATCAAGTGAGATTTCATTACCTACCTGAGTGTGCCTTTGTCGCTTCCTTGGCCCACAGAATGTGGCAGAAGTGACACTCTGGGACTTCTGAGACAAGATTAGAAAAACCCTTGCAGGGGCCACCTGGGTGGCTCAGTCAGTTGAGGGCCTGACTCTTGGTTTCAGCTCAGGTCATGATCTCGCAGTTTTGTGTTTGAGCCCCACATCGGGATTTTTTTCTCTCTTCCTCTCTCTCGGTCCCTCCCCTGCTGGTTCTCATTCTCTCTCTCTCTCTCTCTCTCTCTCTCTCTCTCAAAATAAATAAATAAACATTTAAAAAACAGAAGGCTTGCAGCTTCTACCTGAGCCTCTTAGAAGGGTCACTCTGGGGCTGCTCCTCTGAGAACCTGGAAAGTCCATAGACAGATACTTGGGAGGCCCGGCCGAGCTCTCAGCAGTCAGCATCAACTCCCAGCCACGTGACATTCTGGCTCAACTGAACCTTCAGTCTGAGCCTCTGTTGATCCCCAGAGGGATCGACCCCAAGCTGAACCCAGTCGATCCACAAAACCACGAGAGATAATAATAAATTGTTATTTTAAGCTGTATGTTTTAGAGTGGCTTATTCTATAGCAGTAGATAATCAGTACCTGGAGTTGAAAGAATGATTTTGAAAATTACCTCTATCTATAGCTAGTAATGTTGAGGCCATATCATTTACAATTATCACCTCTAGCGGACTCAGAAATTCACTGTTTCCCGCATCCACTGCCTTAGATATTCTAACGGAAAGTTTGGTAGAGGAAGAATCTGAAAGTTAAAATGAAATTTGGGATTATGTAGAGAGTTTGATTTGCACTGTCTCTGTAATGCCTGTTGCTACAAATACCTGAGACATGGCTAGGGCCTAGAACAATTGAAAATGTGGAACAGTCTATATTAAAAGGCCAGGAAGAAGCATGAGCATTAGCCATAATTGAGCAATTACTGAACACCTAAGAGATTCCATACTTTGGTGATAATTGCCATTCACAGCAGGAGATTTTCCAGAGAGATAAATCAGGCCTTTCTCAAACAATTAATACCAGCACTGTGCTGTTTGTTTTGTTGTTATATTTCCTCCTAAAATATTACAGGTGCTGGGCTATTCTGCTTACCTCTAAACCTTCAGCTTTTCAGTCCCTGTTAATGCGGGGACATAATGCAGAACATACAGTGATTCTCACTTTACAGTCAATTCTCAAGTATCCAAGGCTATGGAATTACAGTTCAGTCCATTAGAGCTCTGCTTAAATATTGGCTTCATTGGGGCGCCTGGGTGGCTCAGTCGGTTGAGCATCAGACCTCGGCTCAGGTCATGATCTCGCGGTCTGTGAGTTCGAGCCCCGCGTCAGGCTCTGTGCTGACGGCTCAGAGCCTGGAGCCTGCTTCACATTCTGTGTCTCCCTCTCTCTCTGCCCCTCCCCCACTCATGCTCTGTCTCTCTGTCTCAAAAATAAATAAATATTTAAAAAATTTAAAAAAAAATATTGGCTTCATTGACATTTGGGCACATCTGGAAATCCAATCTGTTTAATTATAATTTTGGTGTCACAACTAAGTTCTTTGAAATGTATACAGCCAATCACCTCCCAGGAAGGATGGGGCTAAACAGAAGGAGAAAAAAAAAATATTTATAGATTGTCTTTGGTGTATACATTGCCTTACCATACATTATCTAATTCAATCCCTATATACAGCAAACCCATGAGGTACTGTTGCTTTTCATTTATAGGAAAAGAAACTACAGCTTAGAGAGGTCAAATTATGTTTGCTTCCTTTCCCTGTTTTGCTGCTTGACATTAGAAATAGAGTATAGATTCTAGAATCAAACCGGATGGAATCACAATGTGTTAAAATTAGAATTGGTTCTCTAATGTAAAGTTCATTTCTTTTTATATATGGCAGTTTCTCTATGTGTTAGCTTTTAGAAAGAGTTACATTTTTCTTTTTTTTTTTTTAATGTTTATTGATTTTTGAGACAGAGTGCAAGCGAGAGAGAGGCAGAGAGACAAGGAGACCCAGACCCTGAAGCAGGCTCCAGGCTCTGAGCTGTCAGCACAGAGCCCGAAGTGGAGCTCGAACTCACAAGCTGTGAGATCATGACCTGAGCCGAAGTCAGGAGCTTAACCAATTGAGCCACCCAGGCGTCCCACATTTTTCTTAAATGACCTAGCTTCTACTTTCTTTAACTCACATCATAATTATCTGGGAAACGTCTAGCCTTAGAAGTGAAACGGGTAACAACTTAGCTCAAATAATTGCAGCACATGCACTAAAACAGAAGGAGAAGTGGAAAGAATACAACACACCATTTTAAAAGGGTGGCACCTGGGTGGCTCAGTCGGTCAGGCGTCTGACTTCGGCTCGGGTCATGATCTCACAGTTTGTGAGTTCGAGCCCCACATCAGGCTCTGTGCTGATGGCTCAGAGCCTGGAGCCTGCTTCAGATTCTGTGTCTCCCTCTCTCTCTGCTCCCCCCCCAGCTCACACGCTATTGCTCTCTCACTCTCTCTCTCACTCTCTCTCTCTCTCTCAAAAATAAATAAACATTTAAAAAAATGTATAATAACCACATGACTTGGAATTCTTCTGATAATGTTTTCACCTTGTTCTCAAAACTACAATTCTCCCAGTCAGTGTATCCTGAGTTTTGTCTGGAAAGCATGGTCATCCTTTGTTTGAAGAGGAAAAGTAGCCTTGGACTAACAGTACTATTAAAACTTGGTTGGCTGGCCTTTTTTTTACAAATATGGGCCATTAATGTACATACACAGATTCCTGTGTATTGGTTCATATTTTACATGCAGCACAGGATAGAAATAGAAATAGTCTCCAATGCAACTTGTAATTTCAATTTATTAAAAAACTTTGTGTTAGTGACTTACCATTCACTAATGGCAGATGGTTCTAATTCTCTTCCAGTACTGTATTGTTTGCCTGGTTCCCGGCTGACAGCTGGAATTAAACAAAGAATTGAGTTTCATTCTATAGTATGACAATCTTATGGGAACACTAAGAGTAAATTAAAAATTAGTCTACAATCTCTCATATAATGAAATCATAAAAAGATTTGCAGGCATCACATAAGATGCAGCAATAGAATGCAGAGTGTTGTAAATCAGAGAGCACACAGACTGTGCTGAAGATTAAGTAATGATAATGCACAAATTAACTTTAGCAGTAATCCTTGAGGAACCCATTTTACTGGGATAACATAAATCTTAGCATAGGCAGGCAGGAAAGAAAGAGGCAAAAGCAAGGATTAAATGAGAATCTCTGGCAAGTACATATAATTTCTGAAATGTAAGGTAAGGGAATATGATATTAGACCTAACCTCTTCTAGTCTAAATAAAAATGTGAAGAAATTAAAATGATCTGAAATTAATAACTAATCAGCTAGAATTATCTATCAATCCACAGAGACAGGTCAAAAACCAAGTGAAGGCACTCCCGAACAAAACATCCCAGGACTCCCCAGCCTGCATCTGCCATCGCTCTGCCTGCCCTGCCAAGGTGCCCCCGGGTCGAAATGCAAGGATGTCCATTCTCGCCACTTTTATTCAACATAGCACTGGAAGTCCTAGCTGCAGCAAATAGACAAGAAAAAGAAATAAAAGCCATCCAAATTGGAAAGGAAAATTCAAAACCGTCACTATTTGCAGATTACATAATATATAGAAAACCCTGGGGACACCTGGGTGGCTCAGTTGGTTAAGCATCCGACTTGGGCTCAGGTCATGAACTCACTTTTGTAAGTCTGAGCCCCACATTGGGCTCTGTGCTGACAGCTCAGAGCCTAGAGCCTCCTTCAGATTTTGTGTCTCCTTCTCTCTCTGCCCTTCCGCTGCTTGCACTCTGTCTCTCTCTCTAAAAAATTAATAAAGATTAAAAAAGAAAGAAAGAAAACCCTGAAGACTTGACAAAAAAAGAAAAAACTATTAGAACTAATGAAATTAATTCAGTAAAGTTGCAGGATACAAAACTAATATACAGAAATCTGTTGTGTTTCTATTCACTAATAATGAAATAGCAGAAAGACAAACTGAGAAAACAATTCCATTTACAACTGCACCAACAATAATAAAATATCTAGGAATAAATATAACCAAAAAGGTGAAAGACCTGTACTCAGAAAATAATAAAACACTGATGAAAGAAATTAAAGGTGACACAAACAAATTGAAAGATATTTCACACTCATAGATTAAATGAACTAGGGGCACCTGGCTAGCTCAGTGGGTTAAGCACCTGACTTTGGCTCAGGTCATGATCTCGCAGTTCGTGAGTTTGAGCCCCGCATCAGGCTCTATTCTGACGGCTCAGAGCCTGGAGCCTGTTTCAGATTCTGTGTCTCCCTCTCTGTCTCTGCCCCTCCCCAGCTCATGCTCTGTTTCTCTCTCTCAAAAATAAATAAATGTTAAAAAATTTATTAAAAAATATTTTTTAAATTAAAAAGTTAATAATGTTAAAATGTCCATAACTATCCAAAGCAATCTACAGATTCAATACAAATGCTTATCAAAATACTAACAGTATTTTTCACAGAGCTAGAGCAAATAATTACAAAATTTGTTTGGAACCACAAAAGACCTTGAATGGACAAAGCGATCTTCAGAGAGCAAAGCTGAGGTATCACAATTCCAGATTTCAAGATACACTACAAAGCTTTAGTAATCAAAACAGTATGATAGGGGCGTCTGGGTGGCTCAGTCGGTTGAGCGTCCGACTTCGGCTCAGGTCATGATCTCGCAGTCTGTGAGTTCAAGCCCCACGTCGGGCTCTGTGCTGACAGCTCAGAGCCTGGAGCCTGTTTCAGATTCTGTGTCTCCCTGTCTCTCTGCCCCTCCCCCACTCATGCTCTGTCTCTCTCTGTCTCAAAAATAAATAAACATTAAAAAAAAAAAAAAACAGTATGATAGTGGCACAGAATAGACACACAGATCAATGGAACAGAAAAGAGAGCCCAGAAATAATCTCACACATATATGCTCAACTAATCTATGACAAAGAAGGTAAGAACATGCAATGCGGAAAAGATGGTCTCTTCAGTAAATGGTGCTGGGAAGACTGGACAACTACAAGCAAAAGCATGAAACTGGACCATTGTCTTACACCATACACAAAAATAAACTCAAAATGGATTATGGACCTAAATGAGACCTGAAACTATAGAACTTCTTTAAAAAAAAAAAAAAGGCAGTAATCTCTTGGGCCTTAGTGACATTTTTCTAGATATGTCTCCATAGGCAAGGGAAACAAAAGCAGAAATAAACTATTGAGTACTTCACCAAAATAAAGTTTTTGTACAGCAAAGGAACCAATCAACAAAACAAAAAGGCAGCCTACTGAATAGGAGAAGATATTTGCAAATGATGTATTTGATAAAGGGTTAACATCCAAAACATAAAAAGAATTTAGACAACTCAACACAAAATACATAAATAAATAATCTGATTTTAAAATGAGCAGAGGACCTGAATAATCATTATTCTAGAAGAGACGTATAGATGGCCAACAGACACTTAATCACCATGCTGTATGTCCCTGAACTCTACTTTTTTAGGTAGAACCCAAATAAACTGATCCTTACTAGAACCTTCCACCGCTAGTTGAACACTGATTCTGTATCTATAGCCTCTGCTTGGGGTCCTATTGCAAATTGGATAAACCTACCAGAACAAGCTGGTGCCTCCCAATTGACTCTGTGTTCCTGCTGTCTGAAGTTTCCTAGAAGTAAGGCTTTCTAGGATCAAGACATTCATGGACACTTCCCTTTGTTCTCTGATATTCAGGCTGTGGACCTTTCTCCGAAGGCCAGCTCTATTTCCACATTAGTTCACCTAGACCTGAGCTTTCTCACTTCCTACCCTTTCCTACTAGCTCAAGCTCCAGCATCCTCCACTGCCGTCAAGGCCAAACCATACATGCTATAACACTGCAAGATTCCAGCAAGCCAATTCTGCCACTACTCTTTGGAACTCCTGAAGCTCCCCACCACAAATGCACTGTGAACACCCTTCCCATGAGAGAGAGAGAGACCATGAGAGAGAGAGTATATGAAAAATAATGGAAAACTTTATAACCTAAAAATGTTTATAAATTGTGTATTTAAAATTACTAAAGAAATTAGGGGAGTCTGGGTGACTCAGTCGGTTAAGCATCTGACTTCGGCTCAGGTCATGATCTCATGTTTCGTGGGTTCAAGCCCCACATTGGGGTCCATGCTGACAGCTCAGAGACTACAACCTGCTTTGGATTCTGTGTCTCCCTTCTCTCTGTCCCTCCCTGACTGGTACTCTCTCTCTCTCAAAAATAAACATTAAAACTATGAAAGTAATTAAAAGCAGAAAGAATAGTGAATATCTCAGCTATTTCTTGATTTCTGAACTATGTCTTCAGACATGCCTTTGGTAATGTTGGCAGTAAACTGTGTTTTTTGTTTACCTGAAAATGCAGGTAGGAAGAGGGTATCAACTACGAAAGGCAAGAAGGAATATTTTATAACTTGATTGCTGTGGGGCTACAAAACTGTTTTGTGAAAACTCACCGAACTGTGCACCTAAAAGGAAGAATCTTACTAGATGTAAATTACACCCCAATGCCTGACTTCAGGAAAAAAAAAAATAAGTCTCTTCTCTTTCAGGGTCTCCACAGACAGAAAACAACAAAACAGACATTTTCACTCAGAGAACACTAATTTGTGCAAAGATTCACTAAGCGATAAGCCTATCCAAACAAACAAAGCCATGGAAAAAAGCAGATTCAAATCCTACTACGGGTTTACTGACTTAAGTTAAACCTTACTCGACGGTCGGGCCCCAAAAGCAGCCAGGGATGAGGCAGTCCCAATGGGAAGCAGTCTCCCTGGGGAGATCCAGTGTTAATGCACAGCCCTGTCCATTTTTGAAAAGTTTATAACAGAAATAGTCACATGCATTTATAGCACTGGAAAGATAACAGCTAAATCCTTAGTAAACAGGTTTATCACTGAAAATGGAGAATAAATTTGCTGAATCAGAAAATACGGAAATCATTCAAATTCAGACTTTGCCAGTAATAAGTAATAGGATCTTGAGCCAGACGCCTCACTTCTCTCCTCTTTAGAGTCTTCGTTTGTGATAATAAAGATGATTCCTTGGGTCCACTCCTGCATTAATATTCTGAGTTTATGACAATTTGGACTTAACAAGGAGCCACTAAAACTTGAAAGTCGAAATACTAAATTGGAGAAAATTCTGAGGCCCATAAAATCTAACTGCCATGGTGATGGAGACTGTACCGTTTCAGAGAGTAGGAACATCAGGCTTCCCTCGAAAATCTCCACTGAGGGGTTTTAGAAACTCATTCCTCACCGATACAAACAGAATAAAATGTGAATTACAACATTTGGAGTTCAGTACATGAAGTTTAAGAAGAATCAGCAAATCACAGCTTCATATATCATGTCCCATTCCCTCAAAATTCTATTTTCTCCTTGTAAGAGACTGTGGACATAGTAGCCGATTCCAACTAGCCTAAGAAAATCTGGAGTCTGTCAGAAAAATACCAGCAGATCACACGGAACCCACGAGAAAGTATAGCCATGCCCCAGAAGGTGCTAAAATCAAAACATCAGGATTTGAAGTTATTCCCCATGATTCTCCGGGGCTCCAGGAGGCCTTATTCTGGTACCAACTGCTACCCGCACATTAATTCCGGCACTAACTATCTGGAATCAGCACAGACCCCACAAGTTAAGGGCTAAGTCCTCCACAAGACAACCCCCATTTTATTGCCAGTCAGACATCAGGGGTCCTTAGGCCGCCTGTATTTCTGATGGGCTGGCTCCAAATTCAGGGGCTCCACAAACCTCCTCAGGCTGGCTAATTTGCTAGACTGACTCACAAAACTCAGAAGAGTACTACGCTGATTATTACAGTTTTATTATAAAGGATACTGACCAGCACTAGTTAAATGAAGAGACACAAAGCCCAAGCTCTGGGAAGTACACCCAGAGCATCCACGCCCTCTTCCCATGGAATCCGGACATGTCACCCTCCTGGCACATGGATGTATTTATCTACCCGGAAGCTTCAGTGTCCAGAGTGTTTACTGGGGTTTCACTACATAAGCCGATTGATTAAATCATCAGCCACATGACTGCCCTTCACTTCTTTATACGTGTCGGACTGCTCAAAGTCCCAACCTTTTAATCATATAGTTGGTCTTTCTGCTGGTCAGCCCCAGTCCTGAAACTACTTTAGAGGCTAATCTTGGGGCATCTCATCTGCATAAATTCAGGTCCAAGGGCTGATCCAAGGGGCTCATGAATAACAAAGACAATTGTATCACTTGGGAAATTCCAAGAGTTTAAAAGCTCTGTCCTCAGAACCTAGAACAAGGGCCAAATTCTTTTTTTTTTTTTAATGTTTATTTTAATTTTGAGAGAGAGACAGAGCATGAGTGAGGGAGGGGCAGAGAGACAGGGAGACACAGAATCAGAAGCAGGCTCTAGGCTCTGAGCTGTCAGCACAGAGCCCGATGTGGGGCTTGAACCCACAAACTGGGAAACCATGACCTGAGCCGAAGTCGGACACTTAACCAACTGAGCCACCCAGGTGTCCCAGGGCCAAATTCTTTATTACACAACATAGCTCATCTCAGATTCTCTCTGTGCAGTCTTTTAAAATATTCTCTCTCAGTACACAGGCATTCCTGGCTCAAAATTCTGGTGGATCACGGCTGACCCAGCTGCAGTGCTCCAGTTTGATACGACCATTCAGTTTTAACACCCAGCTCCAACTAACTGACTAAGATCCCTGAGTTACCATTTTAAATCTCTGGGAGAAAAAGTCTAAATGCCACAGCTTGAGTCGAGACCATGGGTCTAAAACGCTGTGTTCAGAGGGACAAAGTCACAGGATGCTTTGAGATGGGCCTGACAATTCTCAGAGAACAGAGCATGGACTTGGCAGGCATCAGACAATATGTCTAAATGCAAGCTTCACAATTCTGAAAAGCACAGGTGTGTAAAGCAAGGCCCTAGGAAATGAGAACGAGGATCGGCACAAAGAGAACTAAAGGTTCTCCAGCTCCAAGGTCGTTGTCATCCCTCCTATGGTCTCTTTATAAAATAAGCACAGAAATAGCTCAGTTCAACTTTATCCAAGTAGGAAGTCATTAGGATTAATACTCACAGGAGGCAAACACAAGGTGGACGTGGTCTTCTTGTGTGCAAATGGTTCTATTTGGCTTTAGAGAATCATCATAAGTGAAGACAGCAGTTTATAGGAAATGGGAGAAAGAGAAAGTCCATTTGGGAGTAGACAGAAAAGATAGGAAAAGACAGGATTTGGCAGGCAGATAGGGCAAGGTTAGGACCTGAGGTCCCCGGGTGGAAAAACAGATTTTGGAATAATGCTGGGAGCATCTGATCACAGCAAACCCCCTTGGGTGTAAGGTTCCTCTTAAGAATGTAACAGACACTACCTACTCCCCCTCAGGTTCCCCCCAGGAATTTGACAATCAAAATACCTAACTAAAATAAGTAAGCCATAAAACCTACGTTAACCAAGAGACGGTATGACCAGTCTGACTCCTCACACAACGGAGTTGAGCCAATCAGGAATGGACAACCCAGCACTCAAGCCAGAGATGTTCAGTCAGTTAGGGTAGAGCCTGAGAAGAAACGAGGAGAAAGGCTAGCAGGGTGCTGACTAGAACCTTATAAAACAAGGGCCCTTGCCTATAGTCGCAGGCATTCGTCTTTGAATGCCCCCTCCTGTAAAGAAAGCTTTCCTACTATTCTTCCTTTCTAATCTTCTACTCAAATAAACTTCTGCCTCATTTTGTGTCCACCTCTTCATTCTTCAAAAGGGCAAAATAACAAACCCCAGGTATTGAGGTAAAAAATCCCACAACACTTTCTGGAATCAAAATATGGAGAGCTAATAGAAGACGTAGATAAAGACTCACCAAATAGTACATAGTTGAGCTAAAAGAGAAAAAGATGAAGGTCTCTTTAGCTGCATCTGAGGGAAGCTAATTGGAGCTAAATTAAGAAAAATGAGAATTTGTCACAATGATGAAGGGATAACTCATGAACTCCAAGTACAGAAATGCAATCTGGCCTCCCGAAGGGACTGAGATCAAGGCCTAAAAAGCCCTCGGGTTTCTCTCTGTATGTTTTCCTTCTCCCCCTCTCCCCCCGCCCAATGTCTCTTTCTGCATTTCCATTTTGCTGTTTCTCAGGTCACACAACTGTGCATGATAGCCGATTTACAACCCTGAGTTTACATTCTGAAAAGTGAGATTTGAAAAAGCTAGCATCCCTCAGTTCCAGCTCTTTAGCTCCAAAAGCTATTGTCTGATTGGGCCTCTCAGGTGCAACCAGCAATGGTCTCGAGGCCAAGGATCACATAGTGCAAACGTGGCTGCAGGGGCCCATCTCTGTGGGTCAAAGAGGCGGTTAAGGGGCCGTTTGTGAGCTAAGAAGACTCCCCAGAAAGTAGCTCTGATACTATTCCATTTATTTAATTTAGAGAAAAACAATAGCTGCTCTGGATAAATGACAATGTCTAAAAAATATCTCCCCCGGCTACATGATAGTTTCTGCATTTAATATTTTTCTAAATTATGTGCAAAGTGAAAGCTCAAAAAAGAAAATAAAAAACCTCACATTTGCAGATAAACAAAGATCTCTAGAGTATAAGTAAGCCAAGGTGATAGGAATAAAACGCCAACAGATGAACTTCAGTGAATATAAGGGAAAGGTAATAATATCGGGGCAAAGTAAATCCAAATGATCTAAATCTATTGGTTCTAAGAAACCAAAGGAGCATAAACTCGGATGCACTGAAGAGAATGTCAAACAGGGCACCGGGGTGGCTCAGTCAGTTAAGCATCTGACTTCAGCTCAGGTCATGATTTCACAGTTCTTGGGTTCAAGCCTCACATCGGGCTCTGTGCTGACAGTGTGGAGCCTGGAGTCTGCTTTGAATTCTCTATCTCCCTCCCCACCCCTGCTCATGCTCTGTCTCTCTCTCTCAAACATAAACATTAAAAAAAATTTTTAAAAAGAGAATTTAAAACAGACAAAGGCGTGAGATAGCCCTATGACCTAAAAAATTAATAGACCGTTTTATTTATTGAGTAAATTCTCATTTCAAGTATCATTTACTCGTTCACCCAAGCAATGTAAATATGCAAAGAAAGAAAGGGTGAGAGAGAAGGGAGGGAGAGAAGACAAGGAAAGGAAAGAGAAAGCGAGACAGACAAGGAGGAAGGGAAAATTCACCCTACTATGTCATACATATTCATGAGGCAGGGATTATCGATCTCATTTTTCAGAGTAAGAAACTGGACCCAAGATCCCATAAACTACCCACGACCATCAAATTACTAAGCAGAACTACGATTCTGGTTCAGGTGTGTCTGGGTCCAGGGTATATGTTCTCTCCATCACGTAGGCATCCCACATTTTCAAGATTTTAGCATGAAATTTTTTAATTATTTTATTATTTTTTTAAGCAAGCTCTATACCCAACATGTGGCTTGATCCCACAACCCTTAGATCAAGAGTCGCATGCTCTACCAACCAACCCTACCAGCCACTCCAAGATCTGGCATGAAACTCTTAGCAAAAACATTGATGTGCATTAAAACAGTCTAATAAAAAACCATGGAGTGCTGGTTTTTTTCAATGCTACATAAAAGTCTGAAGATGAAACAATAACCCATTTGGGACCAGAGTATAATACGAAAAAAAAAAAAAAAGGTAAACATACATTTCTCTACCTGCCTATATTTGTACCCCGAAAATGCTGCCCTATTTGCTTACTAGGGCCTAAAATTTCCAAGAGGAAAATTTTGGTGTCAAGTATAATGAAAATATTCAAACCTAAAAACAAATAAGAAATAATGAAGGAAAAAGAGATACACCACATTACAGAAAAATTAAAAGTTATTTACAGGCAAGTAACACCAAAACTAAAGGTAAACTGGAAAGCATGTGTAACATGTATGACACTTACTATTCTTAATAGCTCAAGAGGTCATACATACTACCCAGAGGTGCCAGGGTAGCTGGTTAAGTGTCCAACTTCAGCTCAGGTCATGATCTCTCGGTTCCTGAGTTCAAACCCCATGTCAGGCTCTGTGCTGACAGCTCAGATTCTGTGTGTCCCTTTCTTTCTGCCCCTCCTCCACTCATGCTCTGTCTCTCTTGCTCTCAAAAATACATAAAACATTAAAAAAAAAAGAAAACATTACATAAACCTAACCAAAGATATAAAAGATCTCTATGCTGAAAACTATAAAAAACTTATGGAGGAAACTGAGGAAGACACAAGGAAATGGAAAAACATCCCATGCTCATGGATTGGAAGAATAAATATTGTTAAAATGGCAATACTACCCAAAGCAATCTACAGATTCAATGCAATCCCAATCAAAATTGCACCAGCATTCTTCTCAAAACTAAAGCAAACAATCCTAAAATTTATATGGAACCACGAAAGACCCCAAATAGCCAAAGTAATATTGAAGAAGAAAACCAAAGCCGGAGGTATCACAATCCCACACTTTAACCTCTACTACAAAGCAGTAATAATTAAGACAACATGGTATTGGCACAAGAACAGACACATAAACCAATGGGATAGAATAGAGAATCCAGAAATGGACCCGCAGGTATATGGCCAACTAATCTTTGACAAAGCAGGAAAGAATATCCAATGGAAAAACAGACAGCCTCTTTAACAAATGGTGCTGGGAGAACTGGACAGCAACATGCAGAAGAATGAAACTAGACCACTTTCTTTCACCACTCACAAAAATAAATTCAAAATGGATGAAGGACCTGAATGTGAGACAGGAAACCATCAAAATTCTAGAAGAGAAAACGGGAAAAAGCCTCTTTGAAAGGAGTGTTGATGCATAGGGGCACGTGTACCCCGATGTTCATAGCAGCACTTTCAATAATAGCCAAATCATGGAAAGAGACTAAGTGTCCATCACCTGACGAATGGATAAAGAAGATGTGGTACATATATACAATGGAATACTACGTGGCAATGAGAAAAAATGAAATCTGGCCATGTGTAGCGACATGGATGGAACTGGAGGCTATTATGCTAAGTGAAATAAGTCAGTCAGAGAAAGACAGATACCATATATTTCCACGCATAGGTGGATTTTGAGAGACTTAGCAGAAAACCATGGAGGAGGGGAAGAGGAGAAGAGAAAAAAGACACAGAGAGGGAGGGAGACAAAACATAAGAGACTCTCAAAGACTAAGAACAAACTGAGAGGTGAGAGGGTGTGGGAGGGGGGAGAGTGGGTGACGGCACAGAGGAGGGCACTTGTTGGGATGAGCACTGGGTGTTGTATGGAAACCAATTTGACAATAAATTTAAAAAAATAAATAAATTTCAGCTTTGCTTTAAAAATTTTTTTCAAAAATAAATAAAACATTAAAAAAAAGAAAACATTAAATGTCTCAATAGCAAAAGGGCAAAGAACAAGAAGAGAAGTGCATTCGGCAAATAAAGTTAGGGAAAAAATGTCCATCCTTATTAGTAACGCTGGTATTTGTCTAACCAGCTGCAAGTTTTCCCTCTCTTTTTTTTATTTTTATTTTTTAATGTTTATTTTTGAGAGAGAGAGAGACAGCTTTAGTGGAGGAGGGGCAGAGAGAGAGAAAAACACAGAATCTGAAGCAGGCTCCAGGCTCTGAGCTGTCAGCCCAGAGCCGGATGAAAGTCTCAAACATACGAACCAGGGATCATGATCTGAGCTGAAGTCAGACACTTAACTGACTGAGCTACTCAGCACCCCCCCCCGACAATAATATTCTTTTTTAATGACAATAATCAGGGTTTGTCGAGGATACGGGGAAATATGCTTTATCAATATTGCAAATGAATATATAAATGGAATGTATTTTCTGTACCACAATTAGTCAATAGTATCAAACAATTTAAACATCTGTCTACCTTTTGACCCAATACCTGCACTTCTAGGAATATATTCTACAACAAAAATTAGACCTCAAAGACTATAAACAGTAATGTGTTTATACAAGAGTATCAATAAAAACTGAACACACCTAATATCCAACAGTAACAATTGCTTAAAGAAAGCTGATCCATCCACATGTCATAATGGTTTGCAACCACTAGAAAGTGTGTTCTGACAAAATAGTAATGTTCTGAATAATTAAGTAGAAAGGGCAAATTATGAGATTATGTTTACTTATCTGTACAATTTTAGATATGCAAACATCGTATATTATACATATCACATTAAAAAATAATTTAACATACTCATCAGAAACACACTGAAATATTAACAGCAGCCCTCTCTGAGGAGGGTTATAGGAGATTTTCAGTTTGCACGTGTAGGTGTTGTTCTCTACTGTTCACAGTTCCCATAATAAATTAAGTTGCGTTATTTTTATAATCGGAAAACAAGTATTTTAAAATAAAAATGCGGAGCGCCTGGGTGGCTCAGTCGGTTGAGCGGCCAACTTCAGCTCAGGTCATGATCTTACAGTCTGTGAGTTCGAGTCCCGCATTGGGCTCTGTGCTGATGGCTCAGAGCCTGGAGCCTGCTTCGGATTCTGTGTCTGCCTCTCTCTCTCTCTGCCCTTCCCCTGCTCATACTCTGTCTCTCTGTCTCTCAAAAATAAATAAACGTTTAAAAAAATTTTTTTAATCAAAATGCAAAGCTTTCAAAGAGAAGGCATGATTTCTGTTCATCAGGTCTATGTGCAGAATGTGCAGAATAAATTCACACGGGTTCTGATTCCAACGGAGGAGGGCCACAAAGGCGGCAGCTCAGCTCGTGTGACCAGAAGTAAACTGTTTCTCTGTTTATAAATGTGTGGAGCCTTTTTAAATATTCCTTCCCAAAGCAAAACACAACAGCACATGTCTAATAAGAGCAATTTGCTTTTGATGATGAACCCCTACCAAAATAATTAAGACCTTCTTCAGGATTTCAAAAGCAAGAATACGAATAAGAGCTACGGAATAAAGCACACAAGAAAAAAGATAAAATACAAAATCAAAACAAGGTCATTACTGTTAAGGACAGTAACAGTCACTAAAACAAGGGATTACTGTTAAAAATGTCTAGGGTCTCGTCAGAAGGACTTTATTGTCTTTAGTACTAGTTTTGATTTGAGAATGCCAATGCCAAAATGACTTCATTTTCCTCTCAAATGCTTTCATGATTTGTTTAGATAGCTCTGAGCATGCTCACGTGGTTGTCTACTAAGAAGAATATGATTGGGGGTGCCTGGGTGGCTCAGTTGGTTGAGAGTCCGACCTCAATCAGGTCATGGTCTCATGGTTTACGGGTTGGAGCCTCGTATCGGGCTCTGTGCTGACAGCTCAGAGCCTGGAGCCTGCTTCCGATTCTGTGTCTCCCTCCCTCTCTGCCCCTCCTCCTCTCACGTTCTGTTTCTCTTTCAAAAATAAAGAAACAATAAAAAAAATTTTTTTAAGGAGAATATGATTGGTGAAAGAGGGAGCCTATTATTTGCAATATTCAGAAACAAAATAGGCTATATGCAGATAATTAATTTTAAAATGTACTGTATTTTTTTATTTCATATAAACAGTATAAACTGATTTAGGATTTTTTTTCTTTTTTTTATTGTTTTATTTTATTTTTTCACCATGATAAGTGTACTCTTTAATTTCCATCATCTATTTGACCGATCCCCCTGCCTTTGGTAACCCTCAGTTTGTTGTCTATTAAATAGAGTTAAGTTTAAGCAAGTCTGGTCCCTCTCTTCCTGTCTTCTCCCCTTCCCAAATATCTCTGCCACCTCATGCCAAAGAGACCATATACACCATTATTGAATCATTCCCTGGGGTCCTATAGGCATTTACTTTATCAAGAATCTTTCATTACTTAAAAGCAAACACTCTCTGAGCCAGACTCAGCTCAGTTCTTGGTTACTTGCAGTCATATGAGAGTCAGACAGTGACCAAGACAAACATACCAGGTGAGGAGACTGTATACCAAAGACATACATATGGGAAGGTATATGGGAAGCAAAAGGCAAAGAGAAAGGATCGTAAAAGCAAGCACTGCTAGGTAACCAAACACAGATAATGGACTTAATCATGAATTCCAGGGAAAAATAACTGATGCACTTTTAAAATCAAGGAAGCATCCACTCGATCCCATTCTATGAAGGCACAGAAAGCAAACACTTCAGTCCCTGAAACGAGCTACTTCCTCTTCCAACCACAAGGTGGGGGCTATCCTCAGGATCTGCAAACTGAGACTGTATTTAGAGCTGAAGCAATGAGAAGCTTGCATTAGAAATCCCATCTATAAACTACGCTCCTCCAGTCAGTTCAGTTTTAAACAGAACGTTCTGCCAATGAACCTTTCTGCCAATATACACAAGTATAGAGTTCTGTCCAATGAGAACCCCTCCTTACCGATGCTACGTCTATATGGGCAAAGTCACCTCTGCATTGCAGCATCCACGCCATGACTTTCCTTCCTCAAGCTGAGCTTTCTGCTATGGAACTGAGCTCTATGCCTCACCCTCTTTCTCCTTTTTATTTCTTGGATCTTGTTATTTTACTTCTACGTTCTGACAAATCACGTGAAACGTCAGATATGGAGATGTGCCACCCAGATTATTCTTCAGGAGAAGACTGGCTGCCCAGCTGGGAAGAGTACAATCGCCAATGTGCAGCTGTCAACTCCTTCCCAGTGTTCGCTACAGAGGGCCACCTTGTTCGAGCGCATGTCCTTCCCAGAGCGGCCTGCATCAGGTGACTGAGGGACGTAGGGAGGGTCAGCAGGTATAGAGAGACCCAGCTACTTCAACTCAGTGCATGACAGTTATAACCAGCAATGCTTGCTCTAGAGCTCTGCTGGGCCTCCAGTGTACATCACCTTTTCCCCCACTGCTTCCTGCCCTCTGCGTTTCAAGGTACTAATCCCTGATAAATATGGTGTACCCCAAACCACGTCTTCTGTGTCTACTTCTAGCCAACATAGCCTGCAACACTACAAAAATGAATTGCTCAGATTGTCTGACAATGATAGGCTATTAAATAATTTGGAATTCTTAGCGTTCGCCTTTATACGCTTTTGTGCTTCAGATGTTTTCACTGAGTCACCATTTACTCATTTATTCAATAAATATCTGGGTGCCTCTCATGAGCTGGGCACTGTGCTTGACAAAGGATACATGAAAACTATCTGGAACACAACAGTCCTAGAGGTGAAGCAGCCATCTTGCAAACATGAAAAATGAAAACAACGATCCGAGGGGTGGCAGAAGAGAGAGCCAGAAAGGGCCTTCATGGGACAGTAATGACCACCCTGGACTGCCTATCTCTGACTTCATTTGTGGGAAAAGTAACCTCTACTTGGTTTTCTATTATCTGCAATGGAACAACATCAACCCTAGCTGACAGACCCCCTCCTTCAGGTGACAACTTACTATGCCCACTATAAATACCATGCCTTGGCCATTGTTTGCTTATTTATTGAGTAAATGAATAAATGAATGATCATTCTTACTAGTATTTTACCTCCCATTCCCTGGTCAAATCCAGAAAGTCAACCCGTAAAAAGGAATGAAGCCCGAAGAGTAGTCCGGTCCCTGACTGCCCAGTCCTTGTTCACCTTATTCTTCCCTTTTTCATTTCGAAACTATATTCATGTAGTTCCCTTTATAGTATCGCCACATGGAAATGAACAACAAGCAAAGCATTTCCCCAGTAAGATCATTTTTGACACTTTTTTCTTCTATATCTCATGTACAAAGGAGAGGAAAATTTGACACATGGGCTGTGGGACTGTACAAACATATAGCATATCATTTTAAATGCTTCAGTTTCAGAGGAGCTGAGAGATAAATGGCACATCTATAATTATCCCTCCACCATCAATAAGCTTCAAATTACTATCTACTCTCAAAGGTAGAGAAAATGTTAAAGGTATTTTTTATGAAACTTCAGAAGTTGCATATTCAGTAATTTGTTGTATCATAAAGTCCTAGACCCAGGAGGTGTCTTGAGATTTTATTTACCTGAAGGGAAGTTTTCAATTAATTGTTTGGGATATAAGAAGACCACCAAGAAAAGCCTTCCAATGAAGCAAAGCCAGGCTCGCTGAGGTTCACAAAACCTTTCCGCCAAAAATTACCAGCCACTGATGGTATGATACTCAATTCAGCTACCTCCCTATAAATTACCTTCTTCCTAACAATGTTTCCTCTTAATTTCTTGATTTATATATCTATTCAACAGACATTCATTAAACCCCAATTATGTGCAGGTGCAGTACCAGGCACTAGAAAGAAATAAGGCGTCATCCTGGATCTCAAACGACAGAATTCATAGACGGATACACACAACATAGCATTTCAGTACATTATCATGCGTCTAATCGCGGTGAGCATGAGCTGTTTGGGGAAATCACAGAAGAGGGAAACCCAGCCTAGCACGGAAAACAGTACAAGAAGTGTTTCTCAGAGACAATGGCCTTTGTGTTATCTTAAACAGTGACTAGAAGTTACCTCTACCTACCATAAATATATTCAAATCCATCTGCTTCTCCGCACATCTACCTCTACCAGCCAAGTCCGTCATCCACCTACCTAGGTCACTACCAGAGCCTCCTAACAGGTCTCCCTGCTATGAACTCTTGCCCCTACAGCAGCCAGAGGGAGCCTCTTAAAAGGTAAATCAGATGATATCACCCCTCTAATGGCTTTCCTACATCCTAAAATTAAAGTCCTCACCATGTCTATATGAACCTGTATGATCTGGTACCTGGATACCTATTCAATTTAATTTCCTGTAACTCCTCCTCTGGCTGACTGCTCTCCATCTACATTTGCAACCTTGAAATTCTTCCAACACAACAAGAAATCTATTTCAGGGCCTTTGTATTTGCTGTTCCTTCTGCCTGGAAATACTCTAACGGCTTGCTCGTTTCATTTGGGTCTCTGCGCCAACGTCACCTCCTCAGAAAGGCCCTCCGCAACCATACCACTGAAAATACCACACGCTATCCCCTTCTTTGACGTCACTGTTCTTCCTGACGCTTGTCAGTATCTAATACTATACGTAGTTATCCATTGCCTATCTCTCCCTCTGGACTGTAAGTCCCATGAGGGTAAGATTTTCTTTAGTTCAATGCTGTGTCTGCAGTCCCTGCAGAAATTCCTGTTACACACAGTAGACCCTCCATAGACATCTATTGAATAAACAAACCCTTTGCATATGCCCACAACCCAGCCAAAAAGAAGAAATAGAAGGATAGTGTGTTTAGAAGTTGTTTACAGCGCAGGCCGAGGCTCTCTGCTCCCATTGTAAAGGAGCTAAATAGTCCATCTAGCGAACCTCATGAAACCAAAAAAGAAAAGATCAGCTTCAAAGTGAGTACAAAGGTGAGGGTGGTGGGAGACTTGGGGCAGGATTACTCATCTGAAAAGTATTGTCAGAATCAGAGCCGTGATACTAAAAGCCTTTTTAAATCCTTCAAGTTCTAAGCGACTACAAGGCCCAAGTCCATTTGGAAATATGCTCAGCCACCTCGGCTTGATGTCACACTCTAAAGACAGGATTTTGCGACGGACAAGGGTTCCTGGAAAAAAACTGTTGGGCAACCTTAGAGGGAGGCTATGTAAGAACTTCCTACACGCAGAGGGAAGAGTTCTTAAAATGGTGACCCAGAGGCCCATTCTGTATCTGGGGAAAAGGGATGGGTCCTGCGGGGGCTACGTTGTATCTTTAAAATTTTTCAAATATCTAACATTAGAAGATTTCATATCAAAATCCGTATTTTCTATTATCTCTTGAATATAGGAAAGATCTAGCCAAATATAAGAGTCAGGTGGAGCCTAATTATGGCTGCTCCCTTTAGACCGGGCAAGCACTCTGAAGCTTGCCACGATGCTTAAGATGACTTCTTTATTACTTCAGGTGGGTACTCTCATTTATTTGACCCGTCTGAGCCAGGGAGGCCTTTAAGTCTTGATTCCTGGTCTTAAACTCGATTGGTTAGTTGTCCCAGAGTCATAAAAAGAGCAAAATGCCCAATGCTATGAAGAATCACCAAGTATTAAAATGACACAAGTCCTCGTAGAAACGTAGAGCTGGAAGGGGCCTCAGAAATCATCCAATCAACTTCATTATTACAGATGGAAGAACAGAGGCCCAGGTGGATGGAACTTTGAACAGACCAAAGACTGGGTCTCCAGGTGCCCAGTATGAGTCTTATTCCTCTCAGTGAGTGGCTGTCGGAACATATTTGCAGGTTAGCAAACACTGCCACGTAACCCTTGCCACTGTCATGGCCCCACTCCCTGGCCTTCATCCCTAATGTGTTAAAAACATTTTTAAAAATCTAAATATTGGGGCGCCTGGGTGGCTCAGTCGGTTAAGTGTCCGACTTCGGCTCAGGTCATGATCTCACAGTCTGTGAGTTCGAGCCCCGCATCGGGCTCTGTGCTGACAGCTCAGAGCCTGGAGCCTGCTTCGGATTCTGTGTCTCCCTCTCTCTCTCTGACCCTCCCCCACTCATGCTTTGTATCTCCTGCTATCAAAAATAAATAGAAACATAAAAAAAAAAAATTAAAAAAAAATCTAAATATTAAGAAAAGACTGTATTTGTCACCATGGAAGGGCAATAGAGAAAAACCTATAAAATAAAAACCGCACAAGGTCAGGACAAGATTTGGAGAACTGAGCCGGCCTCTGCAGAGGTGAGTAAAAGGCCAGATAGTAAATATTTTAACCTGCGCCATACAGTCTCCATGCAACAACTCAACTCTGTTTGTAGCAGGAAAACGGCCCTATTTATATAAATAAACAGGCATTACTGTGTTTCAATTAAACTTTACTGATAGATACTGAAAGTCGGATTTCATATAATTTTCATGTGCCAAGAAACAATTTTTTTTGAACCATTTAAAAATGTAAAAATCACTCTTAGCTCAAGGGCCATACAAAAACAGGTGGTAGGCAGGATTTGACCCTGAGGCCATAGCTTCCTGATCTCTGACCTAGACCGTGAGGGCGGATGAGAAGAGCAGCCAATCCTGTCCGTCCTGGTGTCCTAGGGCGTCTTTCACTTTGAATACAAGAGATCCCCTAGCTCGCACAGGTCAAACTTCTTAACGGTAGTATTTGAACTGTCTCACAGTGTATCGGGTTTATCCGGTTACTCCAATTCCCTTGTCTGGTCTCCACAAAGATTCTATATTCGATACACAGAACAAGTGTGTATTTCATTTCCAATCTGTTCACTTTTTGTGCAGTTTATAATGACAATAACAGAAGAAAAATTTACCCAAAATATCACCTGAGGAAAAAAATTTTGACATTTTTCTTTGTATTTCTCAGTGCTGTTTTTCATACCTAGGCAAACTTTCACTGAATCGGCATCATAATGTAGATAAAATGGTATATTCCAGTTTCACACATAGTGGACTTATGCATTATGCCATATTTCTAAATAGGCCTCATGGTGAATTTTTAAGATTCTATGTAGTATGTCATTATTTATTTAATCCTCTCTCCTTTGCTGGACACTTAGGAAGTTTCCGATTATTTCCCATGATAAATAATGCTGCCGTGAAGGTCTTTATTCACTTTTCTTTCAGAGGAGTATTTCCCTGATATTTCCAGAAGTGAAACCGCCAGATAAAGACCACTAACACTCCTTGATTATTGATATGCTTTGGAAATTTCTTTCAAAATAGTTTTGCCAAAGCCGTTTTCATCAGCGCGGGGTTAAAACAATGGAGCAGCTCCATGTTAAAACAATGGAGCAGTCCACTGCCATGGAGCAGTCCAACTCTGTGTGACCTTGGGAAGCCACCTATCTTAAGCTTTAATTATGTCATCTGTCAAGAGAGGAGCACACTCTCTGCCTTCTGTGAGAATCAAAAGAGAGAGTCGATCACACTAAGCAACTCCCAGACCCCAGGGAGGACGCTGCGAAACGCTGGTGAGGAGATCGGTAACAGTGATGATGAGCTTCGGGTCATGTGTGAAGAACCGAGGCTCAGATTTAAGAGCCTTGCCCGATGCCCGGCAATTGGTAAAGGGCATCTGAGACTCCAATTCACGCCTTTTTCTGTTTCTCTTTGAGGACACCCAGGATCTCCTGGGACTCTGAGTATAGAAATAGTTTTGATTCCTTGCTCGCTCTCGGGGCATTTCATCTGCAGGCTGGTTTCTGAGTCCCAGGTATCAGTCAATCTGTTCCTTCCAGAGACTTGGACCCCACTGGGACCCTCGCCTGCTACACCTGCTTTCTTCCTTTTTGAATTCAACAAGTAACAAATGAGCAGTATATGACATAACATTTGTGCCTTCAAACCCTCACATCGGCCTAGTCACTAAACTTCCCAGAGCAGTCCTTTCCCTTCTGACAGTATTTAGATTGCTATTCAAGTAGATGTCGACAAGTTCTAACTCTGAGTTCATTTATATTCATAATCTTTTATCCACATTCTGATAGTTCAAGGTTAATGAAATCAGTATTCCTGAAACAGAATTAATATCCAAGAAGAATTCATATGAAAAATGTAATACTTCCTTCTCTTTATTTCTTCTTTTACAAAAGCAATATCCGCAAGAAAGGTGAAAATTAGAGGCAAGAACAATTAACAGGAGAATTTTGACAAAACCTATAATCTCTGTCTATATTCTATCACCTTATTCTGATTGAAATCCAAAGATAGAGTCTACAAAGTTTCTTGCCAGTTCTTAATCGCTCCTCCCAAGATGGTTTTCTGTATGTTTTCTCATCAATATAACTATGTTTCTAGGTGTTGGTTGCACTTGGTAGCAACTGTGATTTAAAGTGTTTCAGGCACGGGCACCTGGGTGGCTCATTCGGTTAAGTGTCCAACTTGGACTCAGGTAATGATCTCATGGTTCGTGAATTTGAGCCCCACATCAGGCTCTATGCTTGGAGCCTAGAGCCTGCTTCAGATTCTGTGTCTCCCTCTCTCTCTCTCTCTGCCCCTTCCCCGTTCACATTCTGTCTCTCTCAAAAATAAAACAATAAAAACATGAAAAATCTTTTAAAAAATAAAGTATTTGAGGCAAATCTAGTTCCAGGAATTAATGATACTTGTGGTTGGAGACTGAGGGCATTTGTGGGTCTAAAGCATATACCGGGAGACTTTTTCCTTAAATAGATAGTAAAGATTTTAGCCTTTGCAGGCAAAAGGTCTCTGTTGCACCTACTCGACTCTGCTATTCCAGCACAAAAACAGCCATAGACTATATGTAAGCCAGTAGGTGTGGCTCTGTCCCAGTGAAACTTCACTTACCAAAGCAGATGGTAGGCCTGCAGGCCAGTTTGCTGACGGCTGGTCTAGAAGCTAATAGAACTTGCATTTTTAGATGTCAGTGTCTCGGCACTTTGTAGCACTTGAAAATACTGTAATAGCACATACGATCAGTCTTGGTGTCTTCTGGCACTTTGTGAAACCAGCCCATGGTGAAGGCTTCTTGGGACTTGGTGGCACTGATGATTCTAGACCTTTGGAACCTGAGGTGTTGTGCTTGATGGTCCTTGTGGCTGTGAGTGTGAGTGGCATTTACATTTCTAGAAGGTAATCATTTAATGGCACTAAAGGTCATTTGCCGATCCTGAAGTTATACCCCTGAGCCCATAGTAAACACTCAGAGAATGTTTGTTGAGTGAATAAATGACCTCTTTGGGGGTTTTCAAGGTGTGCTAAAATTGGATCTCTAACATTTACAGATTTCTAAATTCCATGTTTTATATCCAGCAAAAAGTGACTACTTGGAAAAAGTGACCAACTCTGACCAACAGGTGGCTTGGGTTGTCACTACTTCATACTGACCATGGTAGCAAATATTAATTAGAATCTACTAGGTACAGGGTAGAGTACTTCCTCTAACCAATCAATTGAAATGTTATACTGAGGCCATCTCTTATTAAAGCTTGGTATCTCTCCCAATGCACTGTGGAGAAATGTTTGCATTCCCAAAGGAATGGGAACGCTAGTATACCCAGGTCCTACTGGTCTCCTTCTTAAATAAATAAATACAGACTTCATCTTTCTTCTGCACCACTCTGAGAATGTGCTCCTCTGGGTTAGAAAACTCCAGTTTTGCAAGTATAGAATAAGGAGAACTAAGTCAGTTTTACCTACTGACTTAAGAACAAGATTAGAAATAAAACATTACTTTGACAAAATTTCACTTATCCGCAATGAATTTAAATAAATAAAACAACTAAGTGAAGGTGGCATCATTTCTGTGGAAGGAGTTTGCCCACTGGTCTGAAAAGCCACACTAACTCTCAAGGTTTTGGCGCCATCATGTGGCCGTTTAGAGTTACCATTAAAAACTAAAGTAACGGCCACCGCCACTGTTACAGTCAAACCTGTTCTCTTTTGGGAGACAAAAGATTATTAAAATCAAACTATGACCTGACTTATAAAGTTAGTTCTCTATTTTGGAATCAGTTACTGTGCAGCCTTGTGGAACGTACTGGCTCAGTGTCTCCTGAATCTTCTTCCTTATTTTCTCCTACAGCCGGCACCCTAGTCCAAGTACCACGTCTGTTTCTCCGCGAATCTCTCTCACAGCCTCCTAGACGGATATCCCGGCATCGAGTCTTGATTCCCTCCAATTCATTCTCTACTCCACTGCCACAGTGATTCATTCGTGTTAACACAAAGCTGACCGTGTCACTGCTGAATCTACCTAAACCCCTTCAATAACATCCCACTTCTCCTAAGAAAAGTGTCCCAATCCTAACAGCCCACAAGCCTCCTAGACCTGTCCAATGCAGTGGCCTCTAGCCACATGTGGTTCTGGAGCCCTTGAAAAGTGGCCGGTGCAAATTAAATGCGATGTCAGTACAAAATGCATCTCAGACTTTGAATACTTCAAACGTAAAAAAAGAATGTAAACTATCTCATTATTAGTTTTTATAGTGATTATATGATTACATTACATGAAATGACAAAACTTTGGATAGCATGGGTTAAGTACAAAATATTTTTGAATGTTTATTTATTTTGAGAAACACAAAGACAGAGTGTAAACAGGGGAGGGACAGAAAAAGACAGAGAGAGAAAGAATGCCAAGCAATCTCTGCACTGTCAGCTGTCAGTGTGGGACCTGACATAGGATTCGATCCCACAAACCACCGTGAGATCAATGACCTGAGCCGAAATCAAGAAAAGTTGGATGCTTAGCTGACTGAGACACGCAGGCGCCCCTATATACGACAGTTTCAATTTATTTTCACCTGTTTCTTTTTACTTCTACGACGTGGACCTAAAGCCTGAGGATATAGTGAAGCAAACAGGAAAAGTCCCTTTCCCTATGGCGCTTACAGCCTCATGGGAGAAATAGGGCATAAACAACACATATCAGAGTATGTAAGACAGCGACACACGCTCAGGAGAAGGGAGATACGAGGCACCTGACAGGCGGCTGAATTTTACATCAGTAATTTTAGACAAGGCATCATTGAGTAGGCGGTTCTGAGACTAGGAAAAGCGAGAGAAGACACCAGGAGGAAAATCATTACAGGCAGAGGAAATAGCAAGGCCAAAGGCCGCGAGGCAAGAGCAGACTTTGCTTACTTGAGAACTAGCAAAGACGTCAGCGTGGTTGAAGCTCAGTGAACAGGGCGAGAAGAGGAGGTCGGGGAGATACCCAGAGCCAGACCATCTAGACTCTCACAGAACGTACTAAGGACTCTAGCTGAGGGAGACAGGAAGCTACCGGAGACTTCCAATGTCACATTTATGCTGACTCGGAAATTTTACCTCCAGCCCTAGCACTTGACCTGACTCACACCTGTATATCCAACCGCTTGATACGTTCCCTCGGTTGTCTAAAAACTCTTTCAGATGTTACCTAGACAACACGGATTCCTGATGAGCCACTCCTCCGTGCCGCGCCAAACCTCCCCTCCCCAAGGACTGCTGACTTGGATCTACGTAAACCTATTCAGCACTAACATAAAAACAATTTACGGTAACAGACTTTCAGTTTCAGCTCCAATACGTAAAAAGATGAGAAACTATCACCCTTACATTCCAACAAGAAACAGCTGAGCAAACTGAAAATCAACGGCTTTCCTTGGACCCTTCACAGAACTGAGGTAACAGGGCAGATAACACCCCGTAATCTGGAGAGAGACGGGTACATGCAGTGACTTACAGCCACCACCACTTACCGGGAGGAGAAGCCACTGGAATCCTAAACTGGTAGCTTCGGGGTCCCCATGGTTGCTACAATTATACAGAGAATTTGACTCCTAGGCAACTGACAGGTGTCAAAGGCTCTTCCAAGTAAGGAATGAAACTCAAAGTAAAATATTTACAGAAGCCATGAAATCTAAAAGACAGGTTTGACTACATAAAAATGAAGAACTTCTGTACAACAAAAGGGGAAAAAGTTAAAAGAGAACTAGGAAATTGGAGGGAATTATTTGCAGCATAGGTATCAAGAGGTCAGTGTCCATAATATATAAATAACACCCAGAAATCATGTTTTTAAAAAAGACAACCTAATATACTGAAGCATAAGCAGACATTTAGGGAAAACACACACACACATGTATTTGGGGGGAATCTAGCAGACTGGGAAAAAATGTTAAAGGAACAGGGATAAAAAGGCACTGTAAAACAGCACTGGTAGAAGCACATTTTGGTAAGCCTTTCTCAGAGGACAATTTGACAGCATTTGCCAAAATATGAAACGTGCAGACTTTTTGAGCCAGCAATTCCAATTCAAGAAATTATTAAGTGAATATACAGAAATACAGGTATGAGAAAACACCAAGCTAGCTCAGTCAGTTAGCGTCCAACTTCAGTTCAGGTCATGATCACACAGTTGGGTTCGTGGGTTTGGGCCCCACCTGGGGCTCTGTGCTGACAGCTCAGAGCCTGGAGCTTTCTTGGGATTCCGTGTCTCCCTCCCTCTCTGCCCCTTCTCACTCACGCTCGCTCTTTCTCTCTCTCAAAAATAAACATTAGGGGCGCCTGGGTGGCTCAGTCGGTTGAGCATCCGACTTCGGCTCAGGTCATGATCTCATAGTTTGTGAGTTCGAGCCCCACATCGGGCTCTGTGCTGACAGCTCAGAGCTTGGAGCCTGCTTCAGATTCTGTATCTCTCTATCTCTGTGCCCTTCCCCTGCTCATACTCTGTCTCTATGTCTCTCAAAAAATAAACAAACATTAAATAAATAAATAAATAAACATTAAAAAATTGTTTTAAATAAAAAAAGAAAGAGATGTCATGCTTCTTTAAAGAAAGCTTCTTTTTTTAAAGAAAAAAAAGAAGTATATGTATGAGGAAGTTCTTGTTACATTGGTTCAATACAGAAACATTGGAAACACTCCAAGGTTTGCCATTAGGAACGGTAAGCACAGGTATAGCTCTTCGGTAAGGTTCTACGCACGTGAAAAAGGCCTGCTGTAACTCATCTACCGCGTTAAGAAAATATCCACGGTTTGTATTTAAATAACAAAATCGTGATAAATATTCAGAGACTTAAAGTACCTAATGTATTTATTCAAGGGTTCTTTTATGGCCCCACAATGACGTTTTATAGTTTTCTTCAAAAGGCCCTTTACAGTTTTCAAGTTTATTCTGTACAGTTTATGCTCTGTAATGCCATAATGAATGGAACATATTTTTCCTTTATATTTCCTACATAAATTTCTATACAGTTATATACAATGTATTAATGTTTTTATATAAGAAATCTCTTGGTTTTGTATGTTAATTTATAATTGGGCTTCTTAATGAATCATCTTATTGTTTCCAGTAGTTTCATTTCCTACCCCTTCTATTTTTTATATTTCCTTCTCCACACCCCGAGAGAAGCCGTGAAATACGACTGCAGTTCAGGGGAATTTCACTGCTGAACACCTGGGAAAAGAGAGCAGGGAACCTTAAAATTACGTACACATATTTGGAAATAAGCCAGGTTGACAAAATCAAGACAGTAACTATGCTGTCTGTGAACTAAGGTTCCTAAAGTTCTCCATCTTGTTCACATACTTTTCAAGCTTTCTCCAAACGAAAACTTGGGCACGAGCACAATATGTAAAACTGTGCTTACGTGATGCTCCCACAAAATTCTCTTTTTCAATCCATGGTAGTCCCAAGATAACGTCTGGACACAAACAAATAGGGCGTTTGCTACGGTCCTAATGGCATGTTCCAACGATCACCACATTCTGGGCTTTGATTTGGCTTGAAGGAACCAAAAGACAAAATGCTTTAAAACCCATTTAGCCAGTTCTGGAAAATTCCTACCTGTTATAAACATACCACAACGAGTGATTAAAATTTCAATGTTTCAAGAGCACCTGGTGCTCAGTCGGCTTAAGCTTCCAACTGTTGGTTTTGGCTCAGGTCATGATCTCACGGTTCATAGGTTCAAGCCCCACATTGGGCGCCGTGCTAACAGCACGGAGCCTGCTTGGAATTCTCTCTCCACTTCTCTCTCTGCCCCTCCCCGACTCGTGCTCTCTCCGTGTCAAAATAAATACACTTAAAAACAAAAGTTTTTAATAGCCATGTTTCTACTGATTTGAAATGCTCCAGGAATTTGCGTGTCATCCTTGTGCTGAAGTCATACTAACTTTCTCTCCACGGTTCCGGTTTTAGTGCACGTGCTGCTGAATCAAGCACTCTTCCTGCTGATCTTATGTCTTTATGAAGATGATCGATTTACGAAAGGTCTTACTCTGTAAGCCCACAGCTGCCTCTCCAGAAGTCAGGAAAGTCAAATAAAAAGTGGAAGGAAGGCAAAACACTTTTAAAACGACGGTGACCAAGGATAGAGTTTTACAATAACGGGGCTTTCGCCTGAATCTGAGCCGGGTACAAATCTTTCTTCCAGTTCCATTTACAGAACTGGCTGGGCTGAGAGGCCTGCCGTCTGGCGAGCGCTCACTTATAAACTTGGTCCTTTCAGTCCTATGTCAGGTAGAGCCGGCAGCCGCGCTCTGGAACTTCCTTAGTCTCCCCGCACACACCTATGTGTGCGCAGAATTCCATCTGCTGGGATACGGAGGGACTTTAACTGCGAGACTGCATTTGGTGAGTGGATGAGATCATACCTCAAAAGTTTTCCACATGATGAAACTGCATCTCCCAGCGTTGCACTTTTTGATTAACCGACGAGGCTAAACTACATTGTTTCTGAGCAAAAGCCTTCCTCCCCAGATCGTGTTTTACAGCAGAAGGAGCTGTCATGCTCTGAGCGATCGCACTGACCAGAAGGCTTTCTTTACAGTAAACTCTGTCAGCTGCTGGAGGCTCTATAGAAAGTACAGTATGGCACAGGGATTAAATGATGATCTTTGGTCACTGCTTTGCCATGATTGGTATAAAGAGAATAAATACACGGCTGAGGAAAATTGCAGCTATCCAGACACACGCTACTGAATGAGCTTAGCCACGACTGAACACACTCATCATTTTCTCCTTAACGTGCCTGCTTTCACTTCTCTTTCTTACAAGTTTATTGTGCCCCCAACCCCAGGCTTGGGCTACACTCTAGCTTTCTGCATGGGTTTAAGTCTGGACTTGCAAGCTACAGACTGCAATACCTCCTCTCATAGCCCGATGACGCACATGTAAAGTTCTTTCCACGTGTCCATTTCTTCCAGCCCACAGAACCCTCCCACTGCCCCCGAATATGCTGGGTGTTTGTTTTATATATCAAGTATTGCTGATGAAATGTCTGATACCACTGTGATTTTCCTTTCTTTGTAAGTAATCACTGGTAGCCTGTAGGATTTTCTGTCCATCCCTAGTGTTGTGAAGTTTCACTACAATAAGTTAATTTTTGTGGAAGGGATAAGGTCTGCGTGTCGGTTCATCTTTTTGCACATGGATTTCCAATTGTTCCAACACCGTTTGCTGAAAAGATTATTCTTTCTCTATTGAACTGCCTTTGCTCCTTCATCAAAGATCTGTGGGGTCTATTTCTCAGCTCCTCATTCTGTTCCACTCATCTGTGTCAATCTATGTTATCAGTTTGCCCTACAAAAAAGGTCTACAAATGTATATACTCCCACCAACACTGTTTTGTTGACCTTTTGTCCACAACCCCATCAACACTAAATGTTATCTGTCTTTTTAATTCTTTTCCAATCTACTAGACTACTCCCTTCAAAAAAATATTCCTTGTTTTCAAACAAGGGGATGCCTGCTTACCCTTTAATATACTGCGTGACATTTTTAAATTTTTTAATGTTTTTATTTATTTTTGAGAGAGAACGATAGACAGAGCATGAGTGGGGGAAGGGGCAGAGAGAGAAGGAGACACAGAATCTGAAGCAGGCTCCAGGTTCTGAGCTGTCAGTACAGAGCCCGACGCGGGGCTTGAACTTGTGAACTGTGAGACCATGACCTGAGCCACTTAGCCGAGTGAGCCACCCAGGCATCCCAACTGAGCGACGTTTTTAAATGATCTGTTTACATGTTATACATTGACCTTTCATTACCAATTTGTAAATAGCTCCCTCCAGTTTCCTAGTTACCTTTTAACTTTTTTTTCCCTTTGGTTGTACAGATGTTTTTCATTTTTATGTAAACAAACATACCTTTTAACTTTTTATTTTATTTCATTTCATTTCAAGATAGAGCACGCATGAGCAGGGGAGAGGAGCAGAGGGAGGGAGGGAGAGAGAGAGAGAGAGAGAGATCCTAAATTGGGCGTGGAGCCAGATGCAGGGCTCAATCCCACAACCCTGGGATTATGGCATAAGCCAAACTCAAGAGTCAAACACTCATCTGACTGAGCCACCCAGGTGCCCTGACAAACCAATCTTTTAGATTTCACGGTTTGTGTAAACAGTTTTACTTCCGGCTTTCATTTCTGACTTTAAAAAGCCTTTGACACCTGCCAGGTGCCTAGGAGTCAAATTCTCAGTCTAATTGTAGCAACCATGTGGAACCGGTGGTTTACACATTTTCGTTGGAAATTTTTGCTTTCTCATCTCCACATTCTAATATTCTTAACATTGCTCAGCATCTGCTCTAGCTAATAGATCTTGTATGACCTCAATTAATGTTTCCGTCTTGCAGAAAATAAACTCCCAGCACAAAGTGGGGAAAAATAAATGTATATTCCACTCCTAGGTACAAAGCCCGAAGAACTGAAACCAGGTGTTGAAACAAAAACCTGCACACAGATGTTTACAGCAGCACTATTCTCAAAAGCCGTAAGACGGAAACAACCCGAATATGCACATGATGAATGGATAAACAAAATGTGGTACATCATACATTGGAGTCGTCTTCAGTCACTACTAGGAATGAAATATTGATACATGCCCCAACCTAATGAACCTTGAAAACGTTCCGCTAAGTAAAAGAAGCCAGATGCAAAAATTCACATATTGTAGGATTCCGTTTATACAAAATAATTGAGAATAAGTAAATCCGTAGAGACAGGAAAAAAATTAGTGATTGCCAGGGACTGTGGGGAGAGGGTAATGGAGACTGACCGCATAATGAGTCTGGGGTTTCTTTATGAGATGATAAAAATTTTTCGAAAACTACATACAGGGAATGGTTGCACAACAGCTGTGAGCACACTAAATGCCACTGATTGCACACTTTACTTTTTAAGTTTATTTATTTATTTCAAGAGAGAAACAGAGAGAGTGCGAGTGGGGAAGGGGCAGAAAGAGAGGGAGCATCTCAAGCAGGTTCCGCACGGTCAGCGCAGAGCCGGAGGTGGGGCCTGAACTCACGAAACCGTGCCTTCCCGACCTGAGCCAAAATCAAGAGTCAGGTGCTTCACCGACTGAGCCACCCAGGCGTCCCTGAACTGCACACTTTAAACGGTTAAGTTTATATTATGTGAATTTCACCTCAGTTCTTCTTAAATGCAAATATATAATAAACATTTCTTTCTAACGTGGGGATCGTAATTTCTACCCACTGTACACGGTGGTTCTAATGCGTGCGTGATACACAGCAAGTTAGAGCATTGTGCAGATACAGCCTGACCAAATACATCATAATCATGATTATTTTCCCTTCTAGGACAGATTTTGCCTTCCTTTCAAAGCTTCTCAGCTGTGGTTTGTCATTCGCAAATCTGTTAGGACAACAAATTGCTTAGTTGTCACCACTGCCCTGCTTGAATTTCAATAAAAGGAAGGTCATGGTTAAAATTCTGGCCCATCTCTGTCCCTGCTCCAATTAGGAGCAGGCAGCTGCTGTTCCTACTGACTGGATTACAAGCTGTGTGGACTCAAAAAAAGCACAAAAGGCAATAACTGTGAGCCTCTTCCCTAAGGGAAGAGTTCGTGTTGGTGTTGCTGTTTTAATTTCTTATTCGAAAAGTAAACATTTTTAAATATATATATACACATTTTAATATTTATTTATTTTTGAGAGAGAGTGGGAGTGAGGGAGGGGCAGAGAGACAGGCAGACACAGAATCCGAAGCAGGCTCCAGGCTCTGAGCCAGCAGCACAGAACCCGACGCGGGGCTTGAACCCATGAACTGTGAGATCACGACCTGAGCCGAAGTCGGATGCTTAACTGAGCGGATGCTTAACTGAGCGAGCCACCCAGGCGCCCTCAAAATTAAACATTTTTGAGCGCCAGCTATGTGTCAGGTACTTGGGATATATTTGCCAAGAAAGCGGTCAAAATGCCAGTCCTTGTGGAGCTTGCCTTCTGCAGAGGGAGAGAGAAAAAATAATAAAAAACATAATAAGGAAGCAAATTTTATAGTATGTTAGCAGGTGACAAAGCGCTAGGGGAAGAGGGAAAGGTGAGGGGCGCTAGGAGTGTAAGAGGTAACACTTCTAATAGGCGATCCGGCTACGCGCCTCGGGAGAGTGGCAGGTGAACAAAGACGTTAAGGAAGAAAGAGACAGACCTCCAGCGATCTAACACGCATCATGCAGAGTGCTTCGGGCAGAGCGTAGGCAAATATCCTAAGACAGAAGCATGTGAGAGCCTCAGCACAGAGCCCGGTGTGGTCAGAAAGGAATACGCAATAGGAGAGAAGACGGAAATGAGATGAGAGGGGTAAAGGGAGAAACAGTGCACATCGGGCCCCCCTCGGCAGTTGTAAGGACTGTGGTCTTGAGCAAACAGCAAGGTTCTGAGCAGAGGCCTGGCTCACGTCCAGCTCGACTTCTCATTAGCCCAGGTGGGTTTCCCTGAATGACACTAGCTCAATGCATCCCCTGAGCCGTACGCTTCTTGCCCACATTTCAGAACTTTCTTAACCCCCGCTCTTGCTTTAGCCACTTTCGCAGGTACTAGCTCTTTGACCTCCTTGGTCATGCTCTGCCTTGGAGCATGCTCCGCCTTAAGCTGCACTAACTACATCCCACTTGCTTTCTGCCCAGCAATTCCTTTGAGGCTGAGCCAAGATGTCTTCCAAATCAGGTGGAATTCTTAACCCAGATGTACAGGGAAATTACTATCAGCGAAGCCACTCACGACCATGGGAAACAGAAGTCGATGAGTAAATTCTTCCCTCTTGCATCTCCACCAAGAAAACAGTTCTTACATGCATTTCATAGGGTTCCTCGTGAAGTCTCACTGGATCCAACACGAGAGGCCTCTGGCAATCCTCCAGCTCCATAATAAAGCCCTGTATTGACTTAACTCCTTTCCGGTTTCACTCCTCTATCCTATATCCCTGTTCCCCGAAGCCCATATTTCCAAATAAATTGACTCCACACAAACGTATCTCAAGTTCTGCAGGAACTGGAGGGGAAATTAGGAGAAATCCAACCTAAGACACCTCCCTACACTTTCAAACTGCGCCCCTATTCCTCCAGAGTGCAGCCCTCTAGAATGTGACATGGTGCCCGTCTGGAATGTCACAAACTGCCACACACACCCGGCCTCGATTGACAGCTGGTTCTAGCCTGGCCGCCCCGTTGGTTCCCTCTGTTCTCCACAGCCAGAAGCAGAAAATGAACCCAGAAAACAGGTGGCCAGCAGATTGTGAAAGGCCTGGGGTGCCATGCCCAGAATTTAGGCAGAAGAGATTCATTAGATATTTTTAATCAGGGGAGGAATGTGATCATATTTTGGAAAAATATCCAATGGCAGTATAAATGGTAGATGGAAAAGTCTGAAGCCATGAAGATTAGGAGCCAAGTAAGTTTAAGAATATATACGCTGAATAACCATGACTTTCTCCTCAAAAGTGGCCATCTGCCGATAAGGCTGGACACAGAAGTAGAGCGAGGGCCCCGGGGGAAGGCAGATGTGCCCCTCCTCAGTGGGGTCCCTCTGTGGAGGGGTGGGTTGCCCTGGGCTGAGAGCTGGCATGATAGGTGCAGAGGAAGGCTAAACAGGTGAGGCAACATGGTGACGTACGGATGTGGTTGAAGGGACAGATCGTGGACTCAGATGGGGAAGGTACAGAAGCCACACACGTTGGACAGTCTAAAAGAATCAAACAGTCAAAAAGTGGTGGGTTTGAGAAGGGATAAAATATCCATATTACTTTTTAATTACAATTCTGAGTGGAAGGCTTGGTATAGAATACATGGATACTAATCACGCAGATGACTTTTGGGGATTATTGGTGGATTTCAAGGATAATTGGGCTGAATATGCAATGAAATTCAATTCTGCTTAACTGATGGGAACTGATGATCTCATTTCAAAGTCTAAAGTGAGAATCGGCAAAAACTTTCTATTAGTTCAGCATAAATATTAATATGGGGCCATGTGTACAAGGCTAGAAAAATGAGGCCAGAATCACAGCCTTCTAATTAATTAGAATAATGATCAGAACTAAATGCTATAGCATTTATAAGAGTTTATGAGACTGATACAAATATAAGTAAATTAACAATCTTTTAAGCCAACTTTAAAAATAAATTTAGTTCAGGGGCCCTGGGGCGGCTCAGTCTGTTAAGCGTCCAACTTCAGCTCAGGTCACGGTTTGTGGGGTTGAGCCCTGCTCAGGCTCTCCCTTCAAATCCTCTGTCTCCCTCTCCCTCTGCCCCTCTCCTGCTCATGTGCTCTATGTCAAAAATAAACATTCATAAATAAACAAGTAAATGAAAAAGTAAACACATAAATAAATTTGGATTATCAATTTAGTAATTTTTCCTTTATTTTTCCTTAAATTTCTTAGTAATTTAACTTTTCTTTTTTCTTTCTGTAATTGAAAAACTAATCACTCATCTTCATTTTAACTGTTAACATGATTTTCATATACGTGAAAAATAAATAGCCAAAATAAATGCAAAACCCAAGATGGGAGTGAGGTATGTAAACTACCGAGGAGGTTTTTGCTTCTTTGTTTGGTCTTTTACTTTCATCTAATTATAATAGATGTACAAAATCACTTCCACTAAATTGCATTTATCACCTTAAAAAATTTTCAGAAAAATATATCAAGGCTTTAAAAAACTACAAATCAATATATGTACCAATAAAAAAATCAATAGCCAACTCCTACTATGTCAATTATCTATTGCCACATTAATGTCTTGTAACAAACACCCACAAATCCTCATTGGCATACACAGACAATCTTTTAGTCCGGGCTCACTCAGGTGCCTGCGGGTTGGGTGGGGGCTCTGATTCAGTCAGAGCTTCACTGAATCTGTTTAACTGGGCTAGTGCTGCTTTCACTCTCCTGGAACCAGCAGGCTGGCTCGGAATATCCCTCCCATGGCGATGGCAGAAGCTCAATTGCAAAAACACACTTGAGACTTTGCTTGCAAAGTCTTGAACATCCCATTAACCAAAGCGAGTCACCGGAGTCCCAAGATGGGACGTGGCACCCTGCTCACAGTGAAAAGTGCTGAAAAGTAACATGGCAAAGGGTACAGATACAATGAGGAGGGCAAACATCCAGACGCTGGGACAATCCACCATACCCATTTTTTTTTACTTTTTTTTTTTTTTAATGTTTATTTACTTTTGACAGAGAGACAGAGTGTGAGCAGGGGAGGGGCAGAGAAAGAGGGAGACACAGAATCCGAAGCAGGCTCCAGGCCCTGAGCTGTCAGCACAGAGCCCCACGCAGGGCTCGAACCCACAAACCGTGATATCATGACCTGAGCCGAAGTCGGTGCTTAACTGACTGAGCCACCCAGGCGCCCCCCACCATACCCATTTTTAAGGATATACCCAAAGAACTATTTTAAAAGGATAAAAAAACAAAACTATGCATAAGACTATTTATTAAACACAGATTATAACACGGAAAAATTAGAAATGTACATATCATGAATAGAGGCCTTGTTCATAAGCACATCGTGATATAAGAAAATGATCGTGTATACCACTGTTAAAATCGAAGTAGATTCTTTTCCTCTTTAAGTGGAAAGATATCCACTACATGTAGTAGACCAGGGCTAGAGGGGGGAAGCAGCTCACAGAGTAAATGAACGGTAGGAACCCATTTATGTAAAATGCATACATATTTCCACATGTTGTATGCATAAGAAATATCTCACATAATGTCATCTGTAGTTGTCTCTGAATTATAGAGCTTCAGATGCTTATTTCTTTCTCTGTACTATTTGAATTTTTTATAATGTATAAATATTTTACAGAAGTAATCAAATGGTCAAAAAATAATAAAGAACTCATCTTTAAGGTTAAATACAGGGGAAAATAGACCTTTTTTCTCCATTTATTCCTGATTCATTGTCGAGATTTAGAGTGGAAAGTCCTAATTTTTATTCACAAAAAGAGAGTAAATATTTGCTTAAAAACAAACTTTGGGGCACCTGAGTGGCTCAGTTGGCTGAGCATCCAACTCATGATTTCAACTCAGGTCAGGATGCCAGGGTTGTGGGATCGAGCCCCACGTTAGGCTCCACGCTTAGCCTCACTCCACACTTAGCCTTAAGATTCTCTCTCTCTCTCTCTCTCCCCCTCTGTCCCTTTCCCGTGCTTGCTCGCTCTCTCTCTCTAAAATAAAATTTAAAATAAAATAAAATAAATTCCTTTTTTATTAACTGGATGGGAAGTACAAGGATACTTGGTATTTAGGCTTTATACTCTTTCGTGTCTTAATTATTTCATATTAAACACTTTTGAAAATTTTTTAAGCCAAACCTGTTTCACTATTCAATGTATTTTTATCACAAATTCATTTTATTTACAGAGAAAGAGAGAGACAGAGCACAAATGGCGGAGGGGCAGAGAAAGAGGGAAACACAGAATCTGAAGCAGGCTCCAGGTGCTGGTAGCTCAGAGCACAACATGGAGCTCAAACCCACAAACCACAAAATCATGACCTGAGCTGAAGTTGGACACTTAACCTGAGCCACCCAGGCGCCCCACAAATGCAATATTTTTTATTAGTGTGAATCTGGATGTCCAATAAGGAAGATGTTCCTATTTGAGATTATTTTCAATAATATACTGGAATCCTCTAATAATCACTCATTTAATAAAATAATCATTTACTGAATTCCTAGCATAGATAATATATTGTATCAAAGGCTATAGATAATGTACATGACAAAGAATCTACTGTCAAAGAGCCAAAAGTTTCATATTCTAAAGAATACTCTCTAAGTACAAAATGATACGAAGAATTACTACCTCGAAAATTACCTAAGTATCAAAGCTACATTTCATGGAGAAGATCCATCTCATCTATCAGACTCTCATGTTAGCATCAATGGCTTGAAATGACCACATAGGCGCTTAGGGCCCAGGCTTCCACTGGCTTGACACTTTGCTCCCAAAACCATGGACAGTCGGTAGGCAACTTTATGCCCCAATTCAAGCATTCTGGCTACAGGGCACCAAATAGAATGTATACTAAAGAAAAATAACAAAAAGAGTGACAGTAAGTAGTAAGCCTATTCTGGTGATCCAAAATTGGCCAATATCCCAATGTGACCATTCACCAAGGCTACTCATTAAGCTCCTGAGCATAGTTTGTTGTCAAAAGAATTCAATGCGTACGACTTGGTCTGAGCTCAGTATGACTGTGCACACAAATTCGGCTGCCACATTTTCAACTCATTGTCCTCCACTTTCCACCAAAAATAGGGATTCCAGCCCTCTGTATGTTAATAAACACTGCAAGAACTTTGCATCACTACCAAATACCGTATTGCAGCCAGACTTCCTAGTAGGATACTGAATTGGTGATACACTCATTTTAGTTCTTGAATACCAAATACCAATTGAAGGCAGTATTTGTTTCTTTATTCCAAACTCCTACAGTTCATATTTTCAATACAACTGCGTTCAGGTGCTGATTTACATTTAAAGTATTTCCATTCAGGCCCTGTCTTCCTTCATTAATCATATATTCCTTAAAGACAAGAGCAGTATCTATTAATCACTGAAGCTCCAGAATCCATGCCACGTTGTCTAGTAATGTGCCAATGGTTTCTAAATAAGTGAAAAAATTCTAATACTATTTCTATTTCTAAGCAATAAAAATACATCTGATGAGATACAATTAAAAGGGCACTGGACTTTGAGTACAGAGATGTAGTAGACACTGTTGGCTACCAAAACACTTTGCAATATTATCATCTTTTTTAGCAAAATCTGCCTCCAAGGATAGAGACTAAAAATTCCAGATATTTACTTTTCCTGCCTTCCTTGTTACTGGGGTTAAAAATATAACCCCAATGGAATATATGGAGAAATATTTGGAGAGTTATTTCTAACCAATGTTAGAATGTTCTAGCCAATGGAATATATGGAGAAATATTTGGAGAGTTATTTCTTGGAAAGATGTATCTCCTAACTAAAGAGAGGAAGAAGGAAAGAAAGTAAGAAAAAAAAAGAGATAAAGGTGGACAAAATCAAGAAATACAGGGCAAGGGAGAGATAGAGAAACAGAGAAGGAGAGAAACAGACAGGAAAGGAGGAAGGAGGAGGAAAAAAAAGAAGAGGCAGAGGGAAAGACTGAGAGGGGAAGGTCGAGAGAATCAGAGATATCAGTCTAGCTCCTTGAACTAACCTGGAGCCATTTGCTTCCAGTCTTCTTTTAATATAAGATTATTAAATGTCTTCTTTGTTTATACCATTAGCCAAATATACTGTCGCATGTAGCCAAAGGCATACTATTTGATGTAGAAGGCACAGGTTTAAGCCCCAGCTCTGCCACTTACTATCTACCTGACCTTAGAAAAACTTCTTAATATCTCTGATTCTTTGTTTCTCTATCATGACCTTACTGAACAGCGATGGTATAATGAACAGGGAACCACTGAGGACAGTAAACAGCTATAAAAATTCACTTAATTGCAAGTCGAAACTAAAGATATCTCGTATTTTTCAATGACTGTTGATAGATCATGTCCTCAAATCTCAAAATCAACAGTTAAAGAAAAGCATACCACAAAAACAAAATCAATATCTGACAAACAGAAGCAACTGAATTTCTTATGTCTCTAGATTATCTTCCTATCAAAGAGAACTCCCAAGCCTCATTTGACCAAACTCCAAGAATTTTTTTTTCACGAAAATACTATAATATGATTTTAAACAATATGAGTTTTATTCTTCTTAAAATACGTTTAGGGGTGCCTGAGTGGCTTAGTTGATTAAGAGTTCGTCTCTTAGTCTCAGCTCAGGTCTTGATCTCAGGGTCTTGAGTTTGAGCCCTGCATTAGGCTCTGCACTGGGCATGAAGCCTACTTAATATTATATATATATATATATGTACACACACACACGTATATATATATGCACATGGGGTTTCAAGACTTACTACTAAAAAAGAGGTGATATATATATATACGTGTGTGTGTACATATATATATAAAGTATATATATAAAGTGGGCCAAGAGACATTTTTCTGAAACATAATTATAGCAATATGCACTAATTACAGGATAAACCCAAAGGCTGTTTTTCTACGACAGGTTGCACACTTACTGTAGATAATGGCTCAGTCACTTACAGCAGCCTATAATGACTCAGCATTTACAGCTAAGGACTTTCTATGCCTTTGCCAAATGAAACCATGCAAATACTAAAGAATAGACTTTAGAAGAGTAAATGGATGAGGAAAAGCATAAGGGTTTTACTTTCACGGTTGCCTAGTCTATGATTTAGGATGATTTGGTGTTCTTAGTTGCACACATTTGTGTGCGTAAACTCCAGCCAACTTCAACTCAAACAAGCAGAGGCACAGCTCAAGTGAAAGGCTAAGTGAAAGGCTTAGGCTTAGGCTTGACTTCTTGCTAATCACAGCAGACTGTAGTAACTACTATTTATCCACTAGACATACACACTTTCCTCTCTCCTTTTTCTGGCAACAAACTTTCCCCACTAGTCACAGGCTTAGGCTTCACAAACAAAATCAGGGAAGTGCAACATCCTCCTGACCCCAGTGTTCAGGAACGTGCATGTGACCCAAGTAGGGCCAATCAGAATCGTACTCTGGACTTCGTATATCAATGTTAAGAAACGTTCATCTCCATAAGAGAGAATCAGCTCAGTACATAGAAATAACTAGTTTCATTGTTTGGGTCAGGCTTTTAGCTTCTGGATAACTGGCAGGTTGCCAATCCAAATGACTTCTGGCAAAAAAATCACAGGTTAACCCAAGGATGTGGCTCAATCGTTCCTGCAGATGGTGGCAAGCAAAAAGTGGGTGGTAAAGTAAGCTGTCATCTAAACGCAGGTAGAATTTAGGAAAGATTTGGATTAGCTGTACCGTTAGAACACTGATTAACATAACAAGCAGAAACAGAGAAAAATTGAGAGTAAAGATTAGTCCATCCAAAGAAGAATCTAAAGCAGCACTATCCAACAGAAATATCATGTAATTATACGTATGTAATTTTAAATTGGTAGCTATATTTCAGAAAGCAAAATTAAAGATGAAAATAATTTTAACGATATATTTTATTTAACCTGATATAGTCCAAATCTTATTTCAACATATAATTGATATTTTAAAATTAGTGAAATATTCCACCTTTTTTTTAATAGTAAGTCTTGAAATCCCATGTGTATTTTATACTTATAGCTCATCTCAATTCAGACGAGCCATATTTCAAGTGCTCGAAAGCCACATGTGGCTAGTGGCTACTATATTGCATAGTAAAGGTCTAGAGAATAAAATATCCTGGTTTATAATTTTTGGTGGCAGCTCCCTATTAACCCTTGCAGCTGGCAATCAGGGTGATTTCCCCTAATCCAAAGACTCACTTACCAGTATGATCAATAAAAATTCTATCTTTGATATATTTCTTAATGTTCATTTTTTTTTTGAGAGATGAGGGAGGGGCAGAGAGAGAAAGGGAGAGAGAGAAAACCAAGCAGGCTCCATGTTGTCAGCACAGAGCTCAAAATGGGACTAGATCCCATGAACCATGAGATCATGACCTGAGACAAAATTAAAAGTCAGACGCTTGACCGGCTGAGCCACCCAGGCGCCCCTCCATTTTGGTATTTTAAATGGCAAATTCCAAGATTACATGTGGGAGTGGGTACACTCAGGCATGTGTGCCAAGAGCGATAACACAACCATGGGTCATCTATTCTCCACCTGCCCCCAGGTTGTTGAGCTCTCTCTTAGAGAAAAACCATGCAACGCTGAGCATTGAGATCATTACAAATTCGAGGCTTCAAACCTCAACTGGAAACTCAGTATTACCTACAAAAAAATCCTGCCCTGATCAATTCCCTTTGCCATTGTCCTCAAAAACTATTTCGCATCTTCACCATTTTCCTTAAGTCAACTGCCTTTAAAAACTACCTTCTTCTGTCATTTCTCTATGGGCAACTCCAATCTTTCTCATAGAGAAATGGAAGCTTCCATTTCCCGACACCTGTTTGCTTCTTCGAACTCAACCTTTATCAATTCCTGTTGCCTCTCATCTAAATCTAATTGCAGTCACCTCCTGCCTCTGTCGGGGCTTTTTCTCCATCAGTTACACCACCCCTAGCATGTTCAACCTCTTTTCTCTGCTTCCTCTTTCTCTTCAGCATCTAAAGTTCAAACTTCTATTGTACTGAAATTATATAAAACCAATTATTGCTACTGCTTGCTTTCTCTGCATCCTTTTGTAGCAATCTACCCTCCTTGACTCCATTAAAACTGCCCTAAGATGGCAAGATACCTCCTCCTGGAAAATCCAACACAGCCTGGTCTATCTTTATGTTACTGTTTCTCAGCAACATTTGACCAAGCTGAGCACATCCCCTTTGTGTTGAAAATCTTTCCACATCTGACTCCATGACACCAATAACTTCTGATTTCTTCCTGTTCTGGTTTGTGACCATTTCTTTGCAGTTGTTTCCCCTTTGCCTGTTATTTAAATGCTGTTCCTTCAGTATCAGTCATCTACCTCTTTGTTTCCCATGTGTGGCATCGCCATCACCTGGGAGTTTGTTGGAATTCAGAATCTTGGATCTCATTCCAGACTTTCTGAATCAGAATCTGCATTTTAACAATATTCCTAGGCACAAGGAATATCTGATCCCACGTATTTAGGTAAAGGGAAGATCACGAGAGAGAAGTAATCATAAAAGAACATGTTGGAGTTGGGGCTGAATTTGTCATAAGCCTAAAAGGACGGGGAAGACCAGGAGTCATGTAAATAGTGACAGGAAGCACAAACCCGATTTATCTTCATAATTGGTATGTGACCTTTTATCTCGAAGCAGTAGGCTCCTGGCAGGGAATATAAGGAAGAGATAGCCATTTAGGGTTTCTTTAGCTGGTATGAGAATTCCCCTAGACCTCTTGGTCTCTTTCCTCTTCAAATTTGTTTTTATTCATTGAACAGATATTTACTGAGCTCCTACTATATGTCAGATACTATTCCCAGTGCTGGTCATAGGACAAAGCACAAAACACAAACATTCTTAGCAGAAATATTAATTTTCTCCCCTCAATGATTCATTTAGAAAGAAGGCATCATGCAAGTTCGGTCCCTTTGTGACCAACTCCCTGTCAAGCTCCAAGGTTCAGGAAGAATTCCAAAAGATCACTTGAAACACTTTAAGGCAAAGTCTTTACAATGGGAAAGCTGACGAGTAAGGTCTGTGGGTAAGAATCCTTCATGTCCCGTTGCTTCTACAAAGAGGCTCGCTGGAAGCTGACCTCCTGGGGACCCCAGAAAGACTAATGCACTTCTTCAGTGTTTATACACACTGGACCACGATATCACAACATAAAAGAACACCTCTGGCCTCCAGCAGGTGAATGTCCATGAAGAATGAGGTGAATGTCCATGAAGAACGCAAATCCACCACGTTTGAAAAACATTTTCCAAGTACATTAATAGGTTTATCAGTGCATGTAAAAACAATATGAAACATGCTGTTGTATCTCTTAGTTTATACAGATTTCATTTGCGACACATTCTCCACTGCTTTAATAGACTATAGACTAATTAAAACCACCACCATCGTTCAACTACAATAGTGCTCCATGAAAAATGAATATGGGAATATGTCTACAACTGTGAAAGTAAGTCTATTAGAGTTCATTGATGAGTAGAAATATATTGATAACAAAACATTAAGCCACAGAAAATTTACAGGGGAATTGGAGATTAACTGCAGAAATAGAGCATTTCCCTGACACTTTCATAAAATGATGTTTTCCTCCAACCCCAAAGATCGTGCCCTTCAATATGTTCGATAATTGTAAAAATTTCAACTGTAAGTCATCACTTATCTCTTCACATTTCTCTTTTTATATTGCATTTTAGTGCTGATAAAATAGAGAAGAAAAAAAGTAGAGCTCTGATATCATGCCTCTTACCTTTTGATTTGATTTCAATCCCATTATCACGTATTTCCAGAAACATACAATAGTGCCAAATAGCTTTCTCTATCTCGGGTTGGTTTCCCTGTATATTAGCTGTCATTGTAAAATTATTGTGCCTCCTACATGCAGACTAAAATTCCAAACAATGGTTACTGACAAATTTCTCTGTAGTTCACTGATTCCTCAAAGAAAATGGATTTTCAACCCAGCTAAAATTAATTACCGTTGTTATAGAAATTGGAATGGATCTGTCAGTTTGAACAGAAAACACTGTGTGCTTTGCTTTCCTTTTTATCGCATCAGTAATACATTCTCCAAAATCAATTAGTATCTTATAATCTTCCTTAAGAAATAGCTACCAGAGGTGCCTGGGTGGCTCAGTCCGTTAAGAGTCTGGCTCTTGATTTCAGCTCAGGTCATGGTTTCATGGTTCCTGAGGTTGAGCCCTGGGTGGGGCCCTGAGCTAACAGGGCGGAGCCTGCTTGGGATTCTCTCTGCCCCTCCCCCATTCACATATTTTTCCTCTCTCTCTCAAAATAAATAAACTTAAAAATAAAAAGAAATAGCTACCCACTATACACGCTTACTATGGAAAAGTCACTGGGTTTGTGCCTCCCTCACGTACAAGAATCTCATGACTATGGAGACACAGGTTTGGGGAATAGGAAAAGGCTTCGATGAATATTTTATCACCCTCCCTCAAGAATATGTCAGATCTAGGAAAATGATACTGTGGTACCAGGCGCCCAAGATGCAGAGTGTCAGAGTGTTTAAGTTACTACCTCTGCCTAACAAGCCGCCTAAAACGTTAGTGGCTCAAAACAGCAGCCATGTGTTATTCCTTATACATCTATAGGTCACCCAGGCAGTTAGATAACTTGAACCCACTTCTGTGTCTGCAGTCAGCTGTCAGGCTGCTTGTGCTTGAAGCCTGTGCTTTAGCAATGGCTCTAGGAGGACAACTCTCCTGCCTGTGGTCTCAGCTTTCGGTAAGCTAGCCTGGGCTTACTCTCAGGGCAGTAGCAAGGAGAGGACAGAAGCATGTAAAACCCTCTAGTGACTAGGCCTGGAATGGACATCTTCTCAGGTCCACTGCATGCTAGCAGCCAGAGCAAGTCACCAGTCAGCCCAGATTCAAGGTGTAGGAAAATGGATTCTACCTCTTGATGAGATTTTTATTATTTAAATTCATGTTAGTTAACATATAGTGCAATATTGACTTCAGGAGTAGAATTTAGTGATTTATCACTTACATATAACACCCAGTGCTCATCCCAAGTGCCTTCTTTAATGCGCATCACCCATTTAGCCCATCTCCTACCCAACTCCCTCCATCAACCCTCCACTTATTCTCTGTATTTAAGAGTCCCTTATGGTTTGCTGATGAGAAGATTTTAAAATCACACTGCAAAGGGCTTAAATAGAAGGGTAGAACATTATTAGCGTTTAATCCATAGTTGTAACATTCACAGGAAATCCCCGTATAGCCTTCTTGAGTATTACACTTCGCCTGGCACATCCTTGGGATCATGTTCTTGCTGAGACTTTTTCTTACTGTGGCCTCATCCTGCAGATGCTTTTACACCCCAAAGGGCAAAGATGGAAAAAAAGATAGCTCAAGAGGAGAAGAGGAAGGTGCTGCCTGTGTCTACAGGACTTCCTTCACTGTCTCTCAACTCCCACCAACACATCCAAAACCCTTGCTATGGCTGCTTGGTTGGGGAGTAAATTTCCTCGCCCCTCGACTTTGGGAGATCCACATGCTTTGCTTTGGCCAACGACATGTGCCACCAGCAAAGATTTAAAATGTGTTTATACATAGCTTATATTATTGCATTTAGGACTTGGCCACAAGAAAAACACCTGAGTAGACACGGTCTCTTCAGCATGGAGCAAACCAGCCCAGACAATGCACAGATGTGTGATCCAAAAACAAATGCTTACGATTGTATGTAGCTGAAATCGTGTGGCTGTTATACAGCAAACATTAAATGAATTTTTGATAAACCCAGTAAAGAAAAATACAAGGAGGAGACTGTGAATTCTGAAGGCAGGAAACCAGCAAAGAGGTATGGAATCACTTTCTTTAATCAGGTTTATTCAACACATGAATTTTCTGGAGAGAAATCATGCAGAAAGAGTCCTTTTTCTTTACTGAGCATTACAATCATTGATCCAAGGACATCTTTTCGTGTGTGTGTGTGTGTGTGTGTGTGTGTGTGTAAATATATTGCTTGTTTAATAGCAGATGCTGGCTGTGGCTACTCACTGGGCCAGAACTTTGCACTATTTTTGTAAGTACAAGAGGATACACTGGTGTTTGTTCAAGAACTATCGCACCTTCCCCCATCTGTGAAATGGAGATTAACATGCTAAGAAGCTTCGAGGGTTCTGTTTTCTGGGATCTTTTTTGCCCCAAGAACAATGTAAAAATAATTGAAAACATTTAAGAAATACAAAGTGATATAAACACTAAATAATAATTATTTGTGAGAATTGAAATGAGAATTGCTTTGTCAAGAATCTTAAGTTGGATTATCGCTCCATTATTTTTGGGGAACATCTAATGGGAATCTTCATTAAAATTTCTAATTTTCTACTGACTGACTCTTTACCAGATCAAAACTATTAGCAAATCCATATCAACCATCCGTCATGAAACAGAATGTTGTTCTGGGCAGCTAGCTTAATTTCCTCTTGAGGATACAGTTGACCAGGTTGTCAGAAGTCACATAGGCATTGCAGAAAGATGTGGTACTTCCAGTTAGAGAGGAAAACAATCGTTCCCCTTGGCAGATAAAGCTTCACAAGGATACTAGGTGGGGGCCTCTAGTTAGTTGGGTGGAAGGCTAGCTGATGTAATACTTGTACTACTACCATTCCAAAAGACTCATTGCTGATTTGTTTACATACACTGATAATAACAGCAATAGCTACCTATTGAACAACTACTATGTGCCTAGAACTTTATATTATCTTATCCCCAACACCCATTATGTGCAGTTCTTTATATATAATAGAAGCTAATGAATACTTAATGAATGAATGAATATTCCTTCTTTAGATAAGGAAAACAGGACTTAAAGAATTTAAATAACTTGCACAGCACATGACAGAGCTAGAATTGAAAGAAACTTTCTGACTCCGAAGCCTAGTCTAGGACACCTAGTTCACTCAAGGACATTTCACTCCCTCTGCAGTGTAGACACAAAGAATCCTTGCTCTTTAGACATTTCTGATCTAAACCAAGGTGAAGTTACCTGGTGCAACCTGAGTTCAGCTGGGTCCAGCCACCCCGTGCAAGGTAAGGTGGAGGGCCATGGTCTCCATCGGGGTGACTTTCTCTATTCCCCTCTCTGATTCCCCCAAGGCTGTGCCCTCCAGGAATCAGGTTGAAGTAAGATATCCTGGTATTTCCAAGCAGAGTGTCCAACCAGTAGGGCCTCAGCTTCACCCCTTCCTAGTTCTCTCATGAGTCAACCATCCTGCAAGCACCCTGACCAGCCCTTGTACCTCTTGTTCTACAAAGACTCACCCTGTTGCCCAGCTCCAGGAAAACACATGGGCAAATTGGGACCCTTCTTCTATTTTCCTCTTGTCTTCCTGGCTGCCCCACATCCCACTTAACTCACCATGTTTCTCTCTAGTATTTGCTATGGTATCATGAGCATAAAATTTGGAGCCTGAAATTCCAGCTCTGTCATTTACTAACTGACTTTAAGGATGTCTCACAATCATCCTAGGCCTTCGCTTTCTCATCTATGAAGTGGAGACAAATCTAAGCAGGAAAAAAAAATGTGCTTTAAGGCACACCAAAAATCAAATCTCACCAAAAGTATCGTTAATCCAGGTACTTCAGATAGAATATCATGACCAATTGGGATGAAGGAGAGTGACTTTAGATGAGGAAACTTTCACTATGACCCCAAGATCATATCACCTAGGAGACTAACTGATTGCTCCTGTATATTAACCCCGAATCATAGCTCTTAAAAGAGGTAAATGTCATAAAAACTCAGTAAGGGCAAGAATTTTTGTTTGGTTTAGTGAGATCTCCTAAAGAACTCACACATAGTTAGTGCTCAGTAAATATTTGTTGAATGAATGAATGGAGAAATTGCCATAGATGACCAAACTTACGGCAATTCCACCCACTGGGGAAGTAATCAGCCTAGTGGTTTAAAAAAGCAGTGACTTAGGGGCAGGATGGATTTGAATTCCACTTCTGGCTCTGCATCTTACTATGTGAGCTTGAGCAGACACTAAACTTTCCTCGGCCTGAGTTTCATCATCGAGAAATAAAAATAATAGTAGCATCTACGTTCTTAGGGCTGTTTGAAGGACTAAACAACATAATACATGGGAAACATTTAACACACTGCCTGGCATGCAGACCGATTCCAGGAGAAGAAAATCTAAGAGCACTGGCAGAGGGTGGTCATGTGAGTCAGAGGTCTTTTGGTTCATGGAATTCATTGTGTTCTCTTTATAAGTGACGGCAATCCATTCGTTCACTCAGTAAATATGTTTTAGGCACTTTCTGTGTGTGTGCCAGACTCTGACTTAGGCACAGGAGATGCTTCAGTGAACAAAACAAAGAACCCTCCCATCAGAAAGCTTACTTTCTGGCAGGAACAAATACATAAGCACAGATGAAATAAATAAATAAATTATAAGGTATGTTGGAAGGAAGGAAACTAATGCCTTGGAAAATTAAAAGCAGAGCAAGGTGAGTGTGATCAGTAGTGTGGAGATGGTGAGCAGAATACAGTATTTAAATAGAATGATTCTTTTTTTTTTTTTTGAAAGAGAGAGACAGTGAGGAAGAGGAGCAGAGGGAGAGAGGTGGAAAAGAGAGAGAGAGAGAGAAAGAGAGAGAGAGAGAGAGAGAGAGAGAGAGAATCCTAAGCAGGCTCCATGCTCAGCCCTCAGCACAGAGCCCGATGCAGGGCTCCATCCCATGACCCCAGGATCATGATCTGAGCCAAAATCAAGAGCAGGATGCTGAACCAACCAAGCCACCCACGCATCCCTAGAATGATTCTTGAGAAAGTAACATTTGAGCAAAGACTCGAAGGAGCTGAGAGAATTGGTCGTGTGGGTATCTGGGAGAAGAGCACTAAAGGCAAAGGGAACAGCCACTGCAAAGGCCCTGTGGAGGGATAGGACAGGTGCATTTCTGGGTCTGAAAAGACATCATCAGGGCTGGAGTAGAGTCAGCAGAGGTGGGTGCAAATGATTTAGAGGATGGAAAGTCACTGTAAGGACTTCAATACTTGTTTTAAGTAGTACAGGTAAAATAGGAGAGGTTTGAACAGAGGATGCATTTGACATGGCCTGGGTTTTGACGGGGCTCTTCCGGTTGCTGGGTCGAGAACGCATTGTAGAGAAGCAAGTGCGCAAACAGGGACACATGTGAAGAAGTTTTTTGAAACCACTTAAAAAGAATGTGATGTAGACAGGAGGCGATGGTGACATGGACCACGGTAGCAGGAACCTGGAAATGGCAAGAAATAGATAGATTCCAGATATATCTTAAGGTGATTACAATGGGTAGGAGTCAGAGGTTTGGCACAGTGAAGGTCTGCTCATCACCTTGTAGTTCCAGCTGCCATCACGCCCAGTTGGTAAAGAAAAATAGGACTAATTTCACAGTATTAGAGTAGGTGGGCCTTGCCCTGTTCAAAGAAGCGCTACCTCCACTGCCGATTTTTATTCAGAATTAGCAATTTCTGAAACTTGGCCTGTCTACTAACATCACAAAAAGATGGCCACTATGTGCTGCCTCACGAAGGTTCATGCTACCCTTGAAGAGTGTGTGTTCTTGTGAACTTGGTTCAAGTCAAGTCTCCATTTCTAACCACTAGTTTCTAGGCAATACAGAGCATACAGAAACAGGTTAAATGATACCACTTGCGAACAGCAAAATTCAAATGCATAAAACTCTGCAAGACCAATGACCTATTTTTTTAACAGATAAATTGCAAGGGGAACACAGAGGCAAGAGGACTGCCTCCTTCAGATTGAAAATGCCTGAAGAGCTTTATCTTCCAGGGGCGTCTAGCTGGCTCAGTCGGTTAAGCATCCAACTCCTGATTTCAGCTCAGGTCATGACCTCTCAGTTCTCTCAGCCCCTGCATGGGGCTCCGCGCTGACAGTGCAGAGACTGCTTTGGATTCTGTCTCTGCCCCTCTCCTGCTCAGGCTCTCTTTCTCTCTCCAAATAAATAAATAAACTTAAAAAAAAAATAAGGCTTTATCTTCCAAATATGTTGACCTTATTTGAATCCTGTTTTTCTTTTTAATAAATCCATATTTTAAAAAAATATGAGATATTTGGGGAAATTTTAACACCAATTCAATATCTGATAATATTAAAGCTTTAAGGTATGAAAATGGATCATGGTTTATGTTTTTAAAAGAAAAAGAGGGGTGCTTGGGTGGCTCAGTCAATTGAGTGGCCGACTTCAGCTCAGGTCATGATCTCACGGTCTGTGAGTTCGAGCCCCACATCGGGCTCTGTGCTGACGGCTCATCAGAGCCTGGAGCCTGCTTCAGATTCTGTGTCTCCCTCTCTCTCTCTGCCCTTCCCCTGCTCATGCTCTATCTCTATGTCTCTCAAAAATAAATAAGTGTTAAAAAAAATTTTTTTAAATTTTTAAAAAAGAAAAAGAGTATCTTTGTCTTTTAGAGTAGGAGTGGACAAACACATTTTCTATAAAGGGTCAGACAGTAAATATTTTAAGCTTGTGGATCATACAGCCTGTCACGACTACTCAACTCCACCATTACAACACAAAAGCAACCATCCACAATAGGCAAAAAACCAGGCATCACTGTTTTCGGGAAGAAAATCTTTTCCTCTACCCTCTTAGATTCACTTGTTGGGGGCTTGTGAGGTAAAGTGATTGAAAATCGGATCAGGAAAGAGTTTACATACGTAAGTGGCGGTTAGAATTTGGGACTTATGTATCACCTTAATAAAAGAAGGGGGAGGCAAAGGGCACTTATGAGAAATGAAATGGCATTTAGGAAAGATAAACGGGCCCTTAGGAAAATAGAGGACAGACATGATAGCTTTGTGACAATGTCTGTTTAGATGTGGTTCCAACTTCTTTGTGATAGGAGCCAATCTTTGATAGTCCTGAAATTCCTGGGGAGGGGATTTATGACAATTGAGTTCTTTTGAGAGACTCTGCTCTTAAGTAGATAAGGGAGTTAACAGAAGAAAAGCCTATTCTTAAATTACTTCAACTCAAAATAATTTTTATGCCACATGGCATATTCTGGACCCCTTCACTGTGTTCCAATTACTTTATTCCTAAAAAGAGGGGTCTCTGGGTGGCTCAGTCGGTTGAGTGTCCAACTTGGGCTCAAGGCACAATCTCATGGTTTGTGAGTTCAAGCCCCTGTGTCAGGCACTGTGCTGACAGCTCGGAGCCTGGAACCTGCTTCAGATTCTGTGTCTCCTCTCTCTCTGCCTCTCCCCCACTCACACTCTGTGTCTCTCCCTCTCAAAAAGAAATATTAAACATTAAAAAAATTTAAAGAATAAACAAACTTTATTTGTAAAATAGACATGGGCTATCATTCACTACCACTATGTTAGGACACACACATTGGAATATTTCTAAGTGAAATAATATGATGTATGAAATCTGTTTCACAACAATCAAGTAGGAGTAGGGGAAGTGAATGGGCATTTAGGTAAAAAACAAGACTGCCCATCAATGGATAACTGCTGATGAATACACGGGGGTCATTATATTTCTCTGTGTATTCTAAAGTACGTTTGCTATTTCCCATCATAAAATTTTTAAAAAGAAGCAAAACAAAAAGCAAATGAAATAAAACACAATAATACTTAAGATTTTGAATTAATCGCTATTATTGAACACGTTATATTCCAGGGACATTGCTAAGCACTTCATGTGTACTACGTCAGTTAATTCTCACAACAACCTTAAGAAGCAGGTACCGTTACTATCCCCATTTCACAGATGAGGAGCATGAGATGCAAAAAGGTTAAATAAATTAGCAAAGTCACAGAGCCCATAAAAGGTCAGAACCAGCATCGGACCCAGGCAGGCTAGCTCCAGAGCCCACCCTCTTAAAGTTTCACGTACACGTTACTTATTAAGTATAAGACACTTACGGAATTGTAGCATTCTCTCTCTGTCCTCTGCTAACAATGACTCTTTCCTAGTTACTATGCTGCTCCAGTAATGTCTAGTCGGGGGGGATTACCTCCTGGATCTTTGCATGCTACATCATTATTCATTCATCTTTCTGAACTGCAATATGATAACTAAGCTTCGTTATTAAAAGAATTTAAATCCTTCTGTATCTGAAGGCATTTTTTATCAACCTTTTCCCCCTTGCTTTCGTCCAAAATACAACAATGAGAAAATCTTCTTGAGGAGAAAAAAGATCCAATGGCTTGTATAAAACATGAGCTTCTGAGTCCTGTTAATCTCAAGTCTACAATTTTAACCAGGCAGGCAGAGATTCAGGTCAGGAGCCAGTATTTTCAAACATCACTGTGTACAAAGGATTTCACATCAGCAGTATTAGCATAATCTTTAAATAGACATCAAAAAACAAAACCCAGGCTACAAGGAACCTTGAGAGGTCACCTAATCCCCCTTGCTGCTAGGAAGGGGTGGGCCCGAGCCAGTGAGGAGAGGCCGCCTTTCATCTCTTCACAAGGAATTTCATAAGCTTCTTTGTTAACGTTTCTATGCTTCAAACCGCTTATTTTAGGGAAAATTCCTGAAGTCTGGATATGGTGTTTTGTACCCTGACAAAGCTTTTCTCCATTTAAGATTAGGTCTCAAGAATGACACTATAATAACAGTCATAATAAGTATAGATACAAAATATAAGAATAATGACAAAATCCAAAAGCAACGGAATTTTCTGGATGTCGCAACAAAGATCGTCAAGAATTCCTTAGTAAGGAATACTCGTCTCTTAAATAACAGCCGCTTTTTGTACAGACAATCGCACTTAGGATATTGATCGACCCAAGTGAGGTTCAAAATCACTGTTGCACAGGTAGTCTCACTGAGTCCACTTACAGATGAGAAAACTGAGGCCCGGTGACAGTGTTTAAATCTAGGTCTCCTGAGTCCAAACCTCCCATCTGCCCACAGCACCACTCTGGAAAGCAAGATCTTCAGGCGGGTTGTTCACTACCATTGTGAACAGAGCGTGGCTAGGATAGAATTAAGCAGTGAAAGGAAAACTCTCATGTGCTGTTTGCTGAAGTTAGGCCAGACAGAAGTGACAACACATATTTCAGTTACTCTGACGTTATAAAATATTATTAGCCAGTGGTGAGGAAGGTGGAGAATGGGCTGACTTATATTCTTCCACTCTGCTTTAATTTTTAAAAATGAGCATGTATCACATACCATCTGTGGCATATGAAAAATATACCGTCAGTGGTTTTGCCTATGAATTCATAGGTCCTTCCGTTAAAGATACTAGGATGAATTTAAAAGTTCTACATAAGACATACAAATATCATTCCTTAGAGTAGAATAGGTACACCTAGAGAAGGATCGTTTTGATTTGCAAGTTGGGGGTTGGTTATCAGAATTTAAACATTTTAATTTAATCGACCAACATCTAAAAAAAAAAACAAACAGGTCCTATCTTTGTTCTTTTCCAAATAAACCAAAGGGGATGCTCAATAAACTTTGCATCAGCCCTTCTCCCAACTCACAACCAGGTCCAAAAGAGTCACCTGCACCCCTTTCTATATGATTTCGGTTAGCAGGGAACGTCAACCCTTGCCCTTTGAGCAAGTGGTGTATTCTTGAGGTTAAGAAGTTGCTCTCTGGGGTCAGAAAATATTCCTGAGCCCCTGCTTTGCCACTCTTTGACTGTGACTTTGCACCAGCTTTTTAACTTTACTGAATTTCAAATTCCTTATCCATAAAATGAGGACAACGATATTACCAAAACTGCATCGCTGTTACGAGGAATAATTGAGAAGACACTAAGAAAGTCACGTGAAACGATGCCTGGCATAGCAGCATTAGCAGCTGGTCTGAAATCCAGCTTTCTAGGGTTACACTGTAAAATGTCCGGATACTTCACTGATGCAGAAAGATTAGCGGGCTAAACATTTCAGAGAAGGTGCTTCCTTGAAGAGTTAGAGAAGGAGCTGTAAAAATACTGCCCGTTGGCCAACTCTGCCCCCTCTCCCTGTCAAATCCTGCCACACCCGCTCTTATACACGTTGTCCATGGCTGCCTTTGAACTATAAGGCGAAAGCTGAGAAGTTGTAACTGAGACCATATGACCCACAGAGTCAAAAATATTTGCGATCCAGCCCTTTACAGAAAAAAAATTGGCTGAACCCTGAGTTAAAGGCATTTTTGTTCAAAACAACACATTTAGTCTCTTACAGTTCAAGATTGCTTATATGCAATCTTAAAGAAACTACCAACATAACCATGACCCTTTCTATTTTGTTTGATCCCAAACATCAAAGCTGAGTCTCAAGTAACTAAACAGAGAAAAAACCTGACAGTTTTCATTAATTACAGCTATGAGGTCCTTCCCCGCACTTACCCTTAATGGGCAACTCTTACATTAATCACAACTCTTTTGGTTTTCTCTAAGACTATGGCTGAATGGCTCTTCCTCACCACCTTCCTCAAACAGAGAAAATTTCAGCCACTGTTGGCACTAAAATGTTTGTGTGGGTGGATGTGTTTGTGTGTGTATATGTATGTGTGACACCTGTGTGTCCCATACATTTTACTATATTCTGGGAATACAATTTTTTTTTTTTGGTGGGGTGGGGGAGATCAAATTTTTGATCCAAGTATTGGTAAGATTTTTTTTTCCATCAAGCTTCTATTCTAACAGATTTTTTTAAAGCCCAGAAAATGTGTCATTAAAAGGAGATCATTTCTGATAGACAAGGGATTTAAAACAACAACACACACACCCGAAAAACGAATAATCCAGTGAAGAAATGGGCGGAAGATATGAATAGACACTTCTCCAAAGAGGACATCCAGATAGCCAACAGACACATGAAACGATGCTCAAAGTCACTCATCATCAGGGAAATACAAATCAAAACCACACTGAGATACCACCTCACACCGGTTCGAGTGGCTAAAATGAATAAATCAGGAAAACACAGATGCTGGCGGGGATGTGGAGAAGCAGGCACCCTCCTACACTGTTGGTGGGAATGCAAACTAGTGCAGCCACTCTGGAAAACGGTGTGGAGTTTCCTCAAAAAAATGAAAATAGAACTACCCTATGACCCAGCAATAGCACTGCTAGGAATCTACCCAAGAGACACAGGAATGCTGATGCATAGGGGCACGTGTACCCCAATGTTCATAGCAGCACTTTCGACAATAGCCAAATCATGGAAAGAGACCAAGTGTCCATCAACTGACAAATGGATAAAGAAGATATGGTACATATATACAATGGAATACTATGTGGCAATGAGAAAAAATGAAATCTGGCCATGTGTAGCAACATGGATGGAACTGGAAGGTATTATGTTAAGTGAAATAAGTCAGTCAGAAAAAGACAGATACCATATGTTTCCACGGATAGGTGGATTTTGAGAGACTTAGCAAAAATCATGGGGGAGGGGAAGAGGGGAAAGGAAAAAAAGACACAGGAGGGAGGGAGATAAAACATAAGAGATTCTCAAAGACTAAGAACAAACTGAGGGTGAGGGGGGGTGAGGGAGGAGGGAGAGTGGGTGACGGGCACAGAGGAGGGCATTTGTTGGGATGAACACTGGGTGTTATATGGAAACCAATTTGAAAATAAATTATATAAATAAAAGAAGAAAAAAAAAACAACAACGACAACAACACAACCGGGCTCTGGGATGGAGAGGGATCAGTAGGGAAGAGAGGGGGCTACTTTAGACTGGGTGGCTAGAGAAGACCTCTCTTCCAAGAAGAGGCATTTGCGCTGAAACCGGAATAACAAGAGGAAGCCAGTTTGCACCAAAACAAAACAAAACAAAACAAAATGTTCCAGGACGAGGGAAGAGCAAGCATACAGGAGGAAACGAGCTTTGTGCATTTGAGGAAGAGAAGGAACGCCAGTGTGGCTTGAAAGTGAGTAGTATGAGTGGATAGTGAGACAGAGGTCAGGGCCAGATCATATAGGGACTCATGCTGTGGTAAGATGTTCGAACTGCATCCTACATAAACGGGAAGCCATGGGAAGCTTTTCAGCAGAGAAATGACATGATCTGAACTATATCATGAAAAGGTCAATTTGGCAGGTCTGTCAAAAGGGAATGGGGTTTGGAAAGTATTGGAGAGCAGAAGCAGGGAGACCAAAAAGTTGGCTCGTGTACTAGTTCAGGGGAGAGGTGACAGTAGTGGTGGAAGTGAAAAGCAGTGACTACTCAGGGTATATTTTGGGGATGTGATCAGCTGGAATTGCTGAAGGACTGGATATAGGAAAGCAAAAGGGGTGGAGTCGAGGACGACCCTTACTGGTCTTATGGTCTGAGCAACCAGGGGATTGATAGGGTAATTTTCTGAAATTCACTCATTTGTTCACTCGACAAATGTTTATGAGGACCTACTTCGTTCCAGGTTCTATTCTAGGCACCAGGGACTCCAGCAATAAGATCAGCAGAAAAAATTCCAACTCTAGCGAAATTTATACTCTGGTAGAGAACAGAGAGTACAGAAGATTAAGGCAGAAGCAAAGAATCTGGAGAGGAAGATGGAGGGAATCATTTACCAGATCCTGCAGACTCTGTCTCCTAATATTTCTTGTTGTAGTTCAAGTTGAAATGGATGATGGCTGCATTAAAGTCACATTTACCTTGTTAAATTTATTAAAAGAAAAGGATATTCGACTGACATGGCTCCAAGATCATGGCAGCTGATGTAAACCAACCAAAATCTAAGCCTGTCTATGCCTCAAGGTTATAAAATAGAAATCAAAGGACAACCAATCACAGACAGCCAACTAGGATTTAAGCTATAGCCAATCAATAATTTCCTTGCTCTGCTTCTTCCTTTTTTCTACAAAGTCTCTCCCCGAGTGCTTGTTGGTGGAATGCTCCTAACCATTTCTGGTTTGGTACTGGCCAATTTGAATCAGTAAATTAATTTTTACCATACCTCATTTCATCCTTTAATAAGGAGTAGACTTGAGAGACACTGGTGAAGGGAAATCTTCCCAACGGGCAGAGCTGCAAACAATGCAACTGGCCACCCACTTTGTACAAAAGAAGCCCAAGGAGTGAGACTATACAAAGATTCTCAGAGCAGAAAGTCTGGACTTTAGTCAGGACTGACTTTAGTAAGGAGTCTGGAAAGAATAAAATAGAAAGATAAGAGATTAGAATATCTGGGGCAGAGTCAGGCAGGTGGACCTACAGACACTTAGTGGAAAAATGAAGACTTTGGTTTCACGTATTCAAACCCACCAGAACGCATCCACCACTGTAGAGGAACTGAACAACCAAGTAGACAAAAGGACTCTGCCAACTGACATCGGCCTTGTCACTGGCCACCTCAGAACTTGCATGAAACACACACGAATGAAGCAGTCACAGGGGCAGAAATGGAGGCTACATATGGGTCCCACAATATGGACTCTCACTTACCAAGACGGGTCTAGCTACTGCTGCCTCCATTCACTAAGTAAATTTAGCTACAGCACCGCCCGCTTATCCAAGGAGACACATTCCAAGACCCCAGAGGATGCCTGAAACCAAGAACAGTACTGACTCTATATATACTTTTTTTTTTTTTTTAAGTTCATTTCGTTTCAGAAAGAGAATGCATGCAAGCAGGAAAGAAGCAGAGAGAAAAGAGAGAAAGAATCCCAAGCAGGCTCCACACTGTCAGCACAGAGCCCCATGCGGGGCTTAAACCCACCACCCTGGGATCACGACCTAAGCCTGAATCAGAGTGGGAGGTTTAACCCACAGCCCACCCAGACACCCCCCCAATTCTGTATACACTATGTTTTTTCCTGCACATACAAACCTATGATAAAGCTTAATTGTTAGGCGCAGTGAGAGATTAAGAATAATAATAAAGAACAATACAATATACTGTAATAAAAAGTGTGTGAATGCGCTCTCTGAAAACACCTCCTGCGCTGTACTCACCCTTCTCCTTGTGACGACAGAACACACAAAATGCCTACGTGATGACGTAAGGCGAACGAGGTGGGTGGGCCTTATGACATAACATTAGGCTCCTACTTCCTTCAGGAGGATCACTGGCTTCCGGAGGCGGCTGAGGGCGGATAATTGAAACCGCGGGAAAGCGAAACAGCGGGTAACGGAGAACTACCCTACTGCTGCCTCGAATGTCCAGCGCAGCTCAGAAAGAAGTATCTATGCTTCATCCTCATGGGTATAGATACCTAGTTCGGGTGTGGCGCGCCTTTCCTGCCCGGAGAGCACCAGCCAGCACCACTATCTGCAGGCTTCTGGAATACCCGATGCGCATGCCTGGAACCGCATACAACACAGCCCATGAATGCTGCTTCGCAAACTCCGTTGCCCCCCTGACGAAACCTGGAAGTGGCCCCCTACACGGACGGCAAGGAAAGACTGAAGAAAGAGGCTGGCCACTCCGGATTGGTAGGTGGCTGCTTTAACAAGCAGGGAAATTTTATGTGGCTTGCTTCTGTTGGATCTCTGTACATCCGCTGCCAGATCTTTAAAGTATATACAGAGGCCTTAATGAGGTTCAGCCCTGTAACTGCCCAGATAGTCTCAACAACACATTGCTCGTACAGGCTGTGTCCTTGAAACTGGCTTCCCCTCTAGAAATAGAGGGCGAAATATACACTTCAAGTACTGGGGAGAGAGTCTGGAGCTTCTAAATTACCCGGATGTAGCCTGAGGGTCAACTGGCGTTTGTGTCCTCTGGATGACCTACCCCTCCTGACCTGCCTTTACAATCTTATATGCCCCCACCCCACCCTGGCTCTTCTGCAAATTACCCTCACCAGTGAGCAAGGAGTTTCACTGGAATGGAGGTGACTCCTTTAGCAGCTACCAGGCTAAATTGGAGACAGATACCACAACAACACAGGCACATGCAAGAGAAAACACAAATTGAGATAATGATTCCTAAAATAAGGAATGACTTTTTCCACCAAGAATGCCATGATCCAAACCACCAGTTTATTAACCAACCTAGGAAGGGTGTCAGATTTTTCAGAACATTCACTCGTATCCTCATGTGACTCTACTTAAAGTATTAGCAGAGTCATCACATATGAACACAGCATTCCGTTAGATAAAGGCATAGGCGCCTCCTCGGGAGGTGGCAATAACGTTCAAGGCCATCCTTTTTTGGAAGATAGTTTTTCTCATTAGAGACTTTTCAGTGTTCAGTAAGGACAGGCTTTGTTGGCATTGTTTAAGGTTTCTTAGGTGAATTCAGTAAGGCCTTGCGTGTGAGCTATAACATCCTCCAGGCCAAGGGCGGGAACAAAGACAATGGCCAAATGATTGTACCAGTGGAAAACAGAATGTGTCCATCTGGCCTAGAGTGAGGTTGACAGCTTTAGGAATTTGACCTGGTTGTAATATGATGCATGTTGCCTGGGGGAGGCAGCACTGTCAGGCGTGAGGAGATGGACTGGGGGTGGGCCATGCCAGACTAGAACCTCTACCTTCTCCCCTTTTAAAATGGTTCATGCTTCGTTCCAGGTATAGTACATTCCAAAGGTCCGGCCTGCAGCAGGACAGCCGGATCCCAGTGGAGACTATGTCATTCCTTCTCACCCAGGGGTGCATAGTAATTATTCATCCATTCTGGTGGGAAATTCAGTAGGTAACACCTTTCCCAGGCATCATGGGGCTTGGTATTCTCAGCAGCATAGCAGGTAAATCCACCGTGACAGCTGGGGACGGAGGGGCCTGTTTCCCATAATTCCCATACCTTTATGGTATTGGGTATCTCTGCAGGTCCCCAGTCTGGCATATGGAGCAGCAGATGCTACTGCTTGATCATTCAAATGTATTAAAACATGGGATAGTATCTTAGTCTACCCAGGCAAGCTAGTTTTACCCTTTAGTAATTTAATCTATTGCTTGCAGGTTATAGGAAAGGTGGAACCTCCATGCAATGCTATGCTCTTTTGCCCAGGTTTGCACATAATGACATTTGACATGTGACCCCGATCACTGTTTATTTGATGAAGGTATCTATATGCTACTCAAGTTTCTCCAGTCCCCTAATGGTGGGAGTGTGGATTGTGCAGTGACAGAGGAAAGCTTGGGTTAGGCCAGACACAGTGTCTACACAAACCAAGGCATATTGGACCCTCACTTGGAGGGAGAGGGCCAACATAATCAACTTGCCCATCCCTCATTGGTTGGGAACTCCAGTGAATCGCCCCCGAGTCCTTTGGTGGTTGTCTTGGGCATTGTTTAGAACACACAAGGGGTGCCCGGGTGACTCAGTTGGTTAAGCGGCCAACTTCAGCTCGGGTCATGATCTCACGGTCTGTGAGTTCGAGCCCCGCGTCGGGCTCTGTGCTGACGGCTCAGAACCTGGAACCTGCTTCAGATTCTGTATCTCCCTCTCTCTCTGCCCTTCCCTTGCTCACTCTCTGTCTCTGTCTCTCAAAAATAAAATAAATACGTTAAAAAAAATTAAAAAAAAAAGAACACACAAGACATGTTACTACATTAGCCAAGTCACTATATTTCAAGGGCAATATGCCATCCCACCTGGGTGAGCAGTAAGGTGGCATCTACTAAGGGTCAGTACTAGGGCTTGTACAGAGTGATGGCACCAACTTCTGATGGCCAGGAGGTGTCAGTGCCTTATGAGCTGGGATGTGGAAGACAGTGAGGAATGGCTCAGGCTCATGCAGGTGAACCCAAATGTCTTTCCATATATCCTGACCTCACAAGGGCTTATTCATGATCATCCACCTCTCAGCCTCCCACAGGTTCAACCCATGAGGTTAATCCCCCCCTAGAATTGTCCAACTGTCAGTACAAAGGGTCAATGGCCAGGACTCATGAATGATCACCAGCCAAATTGCTCTGAGTTCACTGGCTGCTATAGTTCTTTCCTGTTACAAAGAGAACAGAATTTTATTGAACTTATGCAAGTAACTATATGGACATGAAAATAAGAATATTCACTAAGAGTTTCCAAATTCTGGAAGGACCAGGTAGGGAGGAAAAGATAAATGTTTCATCTTTGTTCACAAAGGCATATGTTGGCAAATTGCTGATAGCTCAAGAGAAAAGAAAAAAAAAAGGTTTCCTTAAATCTGGACAAACAAAACATAAAAAAATACCCTATAATGTTTCCAATAAAAAGTCATGAAAATTAGTCATTCTCATCCGTTTTTCCATTAGAGTTCTGTAAATTCTGCAGTTCAGTAGTATGATCTTAGTTATCAGAAACCTGTATTTGTCAGTCTTTTCCATGAGTCTCGTCATGACCTCCTCCAAGAGTGAGCAGAGGGCGTTCCTGCGCAGCACAGGAGACGGACCACAGGGGCAAGCCCAAGACATGGACTACATGCGTTATATTACATGTTATACCATCCTGAAGCACCCCACCTCAGAGAGTGCTGGAATGGCCCTCTAAAGGCACACCTGAATCAGCAGCTCAGAGGCAATATCATGAATGTAGTGCCATTCCCAAGATGCAGTAGATTCTTAAATCAAAGACTTCTATCTGCGGCTAAGTCCCCAGTAAGGAGAACGCACTGCTCCAGGAACCACAGTGGAGAGGGAACAGGAGCAGCCCCGCTGACCATCACTCCCAGTGACCCAATCACAATGGGAATTTGGTGCTTCCCATCCTTACAAATCTGGGCTCTTCAGTGTCAAAAATTCTGGTCTCCACAAGGTGTACATACTCTTACATGAAACATAGAAACATAGAAAGTGTCTCATTGAACAACGAAGCGTAGTTACCACCAGGACACTTTGGATTCCTTGAGCCCAGAGCCCAGAAAGTTGACGCACTGGTTGTGGTATTTGACCCTGATCAGTTAAAGAAGGTGGTGCTGCTTTACAGTGAAGACAGGGAGAATATGTGTGGGATCTAGGTGTGGTACCTGGGCACCTTCCGGTATTTTCTTGCCTCTTGACTCCAGTGTTCTAGACACAAACAGCAGGTGCTGTCTGATACAGATGTGGTATGATTGCAAAGGGCCCAGGCTGTCGGAACGAAGGTTTGAGTCACAGCACCAGGGGAGCCAGCAAGGAGATAACAAGCTGGGTGTGAGGGGAAATTTCGAATGAATGATAGATTAGAGAGAGGATGAGGACCTGAAACCTACCATAGCACTAGGAACTACTGTTTGTCCCACCAACCTTCCTTTTCAAAGGTTTCCCTCATAAAGAGAGGCCCACAGGAACCATGAGGAGCCTCCCCCTGAACTTGAAGTAGATCTCTTTGGTGTAAGAGGTAGATTTTGCCGACCATTAAACATACAGCTCAAGGGCGCCTGGGTGGCTCAGTTGGTTAGGCATCAGACTGTTTTGGCTCAGGTCATGATCTCGCAGTTCATGGGATCAAGCCCCTCATTAGGCTCTGTGCTAATTCTCTGTCTCCCTCTCTCTTTGCCCCTCTCCTGCTCATGCGTGCTCTCTCTCTCTCAAAAATAAACTGTGCCCAGGCAGCTCCCAGCCAGTCACCAAGCACGGTATGGGTACTAATGAAGGCCTGTTCTGAGAATTGTGGAACTCCTTTAACAAGGGATTTTAATCAACAATTCCTCATCAGCCTGGCCAAAACTTCCTTAGAATGGTGCTTCAGTCTGAGACCTACCCAAACCTCTTTCATTCCTTACGGAGGGAACTCTTACCTGAGTCTCAAGATGCTCTCTGCTTTCTCCAGTTTTCTTTCTCTGTCCTTCATGGGCCTTTCCCCCAATGAATTTCTTGAACAGAAAATCCTGTCTTGGTGTCTGCTTCTCAGGGGACCTGCATTAACATAAAAGCTAACTGTTATTATTTTTACTATCTTAAGTTCCTCTACTTTTTTCTTTAACTGTAAAAACTCTGGTGGAATACGATAGGGAAGAGGATAATTGGGTCTAAAAATAGTTTTTTACTCTTGGTACTAGACCATAGGAAATAATTCTCAAATTTCTAGTGGTTTGTAGTATTCTTAGTAACATGAGTATGTATATAGATATAGATATATAGATACACACACGTATACATATATATTATACTATATATATCCTTTGTTACATCCTTTTACATTTGTGATTTTCAGAGGAAGGATCCTTTGCCTTAAAAGCTCTCATAGTTCCAGTATATTTTTAAAAATCTGTCTTCTGTTCAAAAGGCAATACATATTCATTTAAAAAATAATAGAGATAAAGTGAAAGGTTATAACAAATCAAGTGGGGGTTAGGGACAGAGTAAAAGTGAGGGTATCTATATGGACTAAAGAATTTTGCAAAGGTCACCAATAGATGGAATGAATTATTGATATACTCAATAATACTGAAAAAGCTCAAAAACATTGAGTGAAAGAAGCCAGATACCAAAGAGTATACTCCGTATGACTCCATTTATATAAAATTCTAGAAAAGGCAGATCTTACCTGTAGTAACAGGAAGCTCTTCAGTGATTGTCTGGAGCTCAGGGGGAGCTGATTGTCAAGGTGTATGGGAGAATTTTTGTGGTTATGGAAATGTTCCATATTTTGATTGAGGCAGTTACATGAGTTGTGTGTACATCTTTGTCAAAGCTCATTTAACTGTACGTTTAAAATAGGTGCATTTGATTATGTATAAATTATGCCTTAGTTGATTTAAAAAAACAAAACATGATATTTGACTTTGGAATAATCTCAGGTTAAGATCCTTCATCCAGGGGCGCCTGGGTGGCTCAGTCGGTTGAGCAGCCGACTTTCAGCTCAGGTCACGATTTCATAGTTCATAAGTTCGAGCCCTGCACGGGCTCTGTGCTGATGGCTCAGAGCCTGGAGCCTGCTTCAGATTCTGTATCTCCCTCTCTCTCTGCCCTTCCCCTGTTCATGCTCTGTCTCTGTGTCTCTCAAAAATAAATAAACGTTAAAAAACAATTTTTTTTAAAAAATCCTTCATCCAGACCACCATCTTTTCTTACCTGGGTTTTGTAATACCCTTCTGACTAGATTATCTTATGGGAATCAAGCTTCCCTCCAGTCTGTTCTTCACTCCGAAGCCACAGTGATGTTTCCAAAAGAAAAGTGTGATTAGGTTACTCCCAGTAACTACCATTTTTCTTCACATGTATCAGACAGGGATCAGAGAAACAGAACCACTAAAATTGATATAGGTATGCAGACATAGATACTTGTTACACGGTTTTGACCTTACACAATTATGAGAACTGGATGTTTACCTGTTGTATTCTGTTGCTGGAATCTGAAGTCCATAGGGCAGCCAGTTGGAAAGGGAAGATGGATGAACACTTCAATAACAAGCTAGAACTCACAACCACAAGAATGAACTGAAACCTCTCAGAACTTGCTGCCTGTGACCTTGGTGGTATGGGGCAAAGCTGGGGCCTTTCATTACCATGGAGTTAGACACACACTTGGCCCAGAAGTCAGGGAAACTGAAGGAAGATCCAACAGAAGGGGAAGCAGTTGCAAGGCTCAGCCATTGCCTTCTCGTCAAGGTGAGCCAGCAAAGCCACAACATGTATCTGCTACAAAATGGAGGCTGCTTCACTCCCCCACTCCAAATCTCCCACAAGAAATCTCTTATGGCCAGCACTAACAAAAGACATACAGTGGAGAGAATTCTAGGAAATGTATGGAGTTCAGCCTAGCCAGTTGACACCTTACAAAAACCATAACCTTACTTTGAATGACTTCCCATTACTTTTATGTCCTTACCAAAACTTGTAGGGTTCTTTGCGACCTGTTTTCCACCAGACTTTCTGGCCTTATCTCCTACTCCTCCCTACCCCCCATCTGAGGCTGTATGTTTTGTGTTTAGTACAAATGTTCAAACTTTTCTAACCTTTCCACACTATCCTTCTTCGCTGGAATACTCTTCCTTCCTTCCCTAGCTTCCCCTTAACCTAGATGAGACCTATTCACCCTATAGCCTCAGCTTCTTTAGGAAACACTCCCTGACATCCCTTCATCGTTGGCGGCCAGTACAAAACCAGGTCCATAGTTAACACTCCACAAATTTCAGCTGAATAAATGTGTGCCAATGACAAAACAGTATAGCCGAATGAACATGGCTGGAGTCTTAGGCATATAAGGGATAAAGTTCTATAATCAAGGTCAATGGTAGACAATATATTCAGCCGATTAAAATGTGTGGAACACTATTCACTCCTGCAGAAATATACACATTCCATTTATCTACTTATTTACTCTATCCCTTTGCTACATAAACCCCCATTGCAACACATACTTCTTGTCTTAGTTTGAGTCCCCCACAAAGCAGAGCCTACCACAAGGTAGTCTGTTTTGGAGGTGATTCCTGGAAGTGGGATTAAAAATCAGGGAGAAGAGTAAAGGGGGAAAAAGCCAGTAAAGGGTTATTGAGCTGGTTAATGCCCTGAGCACTGAAGTTTTGTCTGACCAGAAACCCTGAGGAACTCTGGAGAACCTTTTATATCCCTGAGAGGAGGCTGAGGCACTTAACCATTAACTCCATTCCTCATTGGTTTTGGCTATTGCTCTAGGGAACTTGTCCTGTCCCCCTCTCAAAAATTCCAGCAAGACAGGGATGAATGAGATTTTAAAAGATCTTTAGAGAAAGCCCCAAGGTGGAAAATTAGAGGCACCATGAGCACTTGTGGCGGGACGCTGGAAGCAGACACAAAACTACCTGCAATGAAGGTGAGCTCACCAACAAGTACTGCCCCACTTCCTGAGGACCTGTATCTCCATGAATCACTAGTTGCCACCATAAATACAAAAAGAAAAAGAAACACCAAACCGGTTTTACCTTCTCCTTTCAGAGAACTCATGACTTGGGAGTTTAGAGAAATTTCACTAATTTATCTCTGTATAGAGAGCATGAAGAAAAGAGAGACCGGTAGGTAGAAAGGGTAAACAGCTCATTGTTGGATGACTGCTTTCTTCAAAGAATGTTTATCAGTGATGCAGACTCCCGGTTATATTCACATTCCTCCTCCTTATGTTGTATGGGAATGGTATGCCTGGGGCGGTACAGTGCAACAACCTTGCCTAGCACAGCAGCTACTCACCAAATGTTTGTGGAAGGGACAAGAGCAGGTGAAATATCGCAGAGTTGTTTGACCTAGAGTATTAGGAAAATACAGATCAGTGGTTCTCATACAGGGACTATTATGCCACCCAGAAAACACGGAGCAAGGTCTAGAGACATTTTTGGTTGTCACAACCAGAAAAGGGGGTGCTATTGGAATCTAGTGGGTAAAGATGAGGACACTGCCAAGCATCCTATGATATATAGGACAGCTCCTCTCTCCCCAACAAAGAATTCTCTTGCCCAAAATATCTATAGTAGCAGGGTTGAACAATCCTGACACAGATAAAGGGTGTCTGGGTATTGATATATATTGATACATATATTGATAAATTTCTATAAACATTTTATTTCTCCACTTGATAGGTCATTTATACATTTTTAAAAATCAACGTTTAATTACAAATGATTTGTCCTACACGCCAGCGATACAAAGTGTGGCGTTAGTACCCCCAAAACCAAAGGAATTGGTGAGCGCAATACGTCTTTTCTCAATTTTCCATTCTTGAGCCTTTAGTGGAACATAATTGAGATCAAATTCTGGTTCTGTACAATCCAGGTTTAAAGTAGGTGGTAGTTTTTGATAATAACAAGCCAGAGCAGTAAAAGCTGCCTCAACTGCCCCTGCAGCTCCCAACAGATGTCCCGTGGCTCCCTTAGTTGAAGAAACCGCAAGGTCACGTGTATGGTCTTTGAAAAGATGTTTGATAGCTTTGTTCTCAGCAGCATCTCCCAATGGTGTGGAAGTGGCATGTGCATTGACATAGGATATCTCTTCAGGTTGAACACTTGCATCTTTTACAGCTGCAGCCATACATCTAATAAAATAAAGAGAAACAATTATCAGGACTAAGTTTAATTTTAACACAGGAGTCATTACATGGCCTATGAGGAAGAAATATACACATATACAGGATGAAGAGAATCTTTTGCTCTAATAATAAAACTCCAACTTGGATTACCACGTGCGTTAGCATGCCACCTGCGTGGTCACCCTCAGTGCCCTGGACTAATTCAACACCATGAGATAAATACACAGCCTATGGGTTTTATAATCTCTAATAAAACATATTTCCATTTATTTGGATTGATATCTTTCCCTGGGGAAAAAACCAGGTTGAGTCAGTCCTAAAATAGTTTTTCTTCTAGGAATCTTCCATCAGTGGGGGTGTGTGTGCAGCGATTCCAAATGTGGAGAACTTTGAAATTTTATAACCATGTTTTAACTTTTTTCTCATATTTAAAGGTAAACCTTGGCCTATTTCCCAATAATCTAAAAATGGCTGTACATTACTTTGGTGCTTCAAATAACCTTTCAAGGGGTGCCTGGGGGGCTGTCGGTTGAGCGTCCCACTCGATTTCAACTCAGGTCAAGATCTCATCAGTCGTGGAACAGAGCCCTGCATCAGGCTCTATTTGGGATTCTCTCTCTCACTCTCTGCCCCTACGCCGTTCACCCTCTCTCTCTCAAAATAAATAAATAAACATTTTTTTAAATAACCTTTCAAAATTCTATATAGGCTATAAGAATTCTAAATAAATGAACAAGTACATAGCCAAGCCAAAAAAAAAAAAAAATACAAAAATAAAACATTCTCTGGAAGAACCTTTGAAAATCTCAGGAATGTCAACACCTTCTTTTTTAGTTCCTGATCTCTGGGTTGCATATTTTTCCTTAAGAGGCAGCTTGAGTGTAACTTGAAGTGTGATGAAAGGTTTCACCTAACCATAACTACTACTTCATCTAGCTGGCTACTATGTTTGACATTTCTAGCACCAGTAACTATTTACTAAAACTCAAAAGCATAATTCAGTCGTCAGTAAACTATGGCTCTGGCCAGATACCTGTTTTTACAAATACAGCCAACCCTTGAATAATATGGGTTTGAACTGTGTGGGTACACTTGCGGGTTTTTTACATACTGTTCTGTAAATGTATTTTCTCTTCCTTAGGATTTTCTTAATAATATTTTCTTGTCTCTAGCTTACCATAATGTAAGAATACAGTACATAATTCATATAAAAAATAAGTGCTCATTGACTGATTATGTAACCAGTAAGGCTTTTTGTCAACAGTAGGCTATTAATAGTTAAGTTTTGGAGGAGTCAAAAGTTATACATTGAATTTTTGACTGCATGGGGGTCAGCGTCCCTAACCTCCTGTGTTGCTCAAGGGTCAACTGCAGTTTCACCAGAGCACGCCATTCTTTTATGTATTGTCTACGGCTGCTTTCACACGAGAAGACAGAATTGAGTAATTGTGACAGGGACTCCATGGTCCACAAAACTCTTTGTCCCTTTACAGAAAAGGTTTGCCAACCCCCAGTCAATTTGACTGGTTAAAACATAATATGATTGAGGCACCTGGGTGGCTCAGTTGGTTAAGCGTCCCACTTCAGCTCAGGTCATGATCTCGCAGTTCAGGAGTTCGGGCCCCACATCAGGCTCTGTCCTGACAGCTCAGAGCCTGGAGCCTGCTTCGGATTCTCTCTCTCTCTCTCTCTCTCTCTCTCTCTCTGCCCCATGTCAGCAACATGGGAGATTGTTAGGAATACAGAATCTCAGGCACTACCCTAGACCTAGAGTCAGAATCTGCATTTTAATATCCCTGGATGGTTACAAATTAGGAAGTCCTGATTTAGTAGCAGAATCCTGTTGCAATGGTGCAGAGACCAGACACAACTAGAAGAAAAGTTTGACTTTACTGTCTGAGTCTGATGAAGGGCCAAAGAGGAGGACTATGGGAGGGAGCACTCTGACAGTTGTTAAGCACAACTGAAAGTATGAAAAGTTGGCAGAGACACACGTGGCCTTCCTCACAACTTTACTGGCCTTGACTAAAATCCAATTTTCATTAAGGATGTTTAAATACTTTAAATATTTCAAACATGTTGAAGCAAAGAATTCAAAACCATTTCGTTTAGTCTAAAATGGAAAAACATCAAATATACTGTATACCAAGGGCAGATACTACCATTTCCCCTAATTTGAGACTCCAATAAAATGTCTCATGTGAATAAATATTTTAAATAAAACAACAGGTCTTTACCTTAAAGCGCCTTCTCCTTCAGGATCAGGCGCAGTAATGTGGCCAGCATCACCTGAGAGTCCATAGCCCAAAACTTCTGCATAGATCCGGGCCCCTCGTTGAATAGCATGATCGTGTTCCTCCAGCACCAGCACAGCTGCACCTTCTCCCATTACAAAACCATCTCTCTTTGGGTGAAACGGTCGACATGCCAGCTTAGGATCAGAGTTTGTGCTCAGAGCACGGGCTCTGGAAAACCCAGCAAGAGATAAAGGGCTAATGCAAGAATCTGTACCTCCAGCCACCATCACATCAGCGTCGCCATGGGCTATAAATCTGAAAGAGTCTCCCAGGGCATGAGCTCCTGTGGTACAGGCTGTAGACACTGCATGATTGGGGCCCTTGAGTTTATATCGAATGCTGACCTGCCCTGCTGCCATATTGACCAGAATCTTAGGGACAAAGAATGGGCTGACTTTACTGTAACCTTTTGTCTGAAACATCAAAGCAGTTTCAGAAACGACTTCAAGAGGAACCATTCCCATGCCGATTGCAACACCAGTAGTCACTTGATCAGCTTCTGATTGAGGATGCCAGCCAGAATCTTTCATGGCTAACTCTGCAGCCCCAATGGCCATAATGGTGGGAGAAGACATGGACTTGATATCTGATCTGGACACAAACTTTTGTTCGTGGAACTGACCTTCAGCACAACCTCTCGGCACAAAAGCAGCAACACTGCAAGGGATACTCTTATATTCTTCGCCGACCAGTGAAATAATTCCACTCTCTCCTTGGATAAGACGATCCCATACCAGTTGAGTTCCAACACCAAGCGGGGTCACTAAGCCAATGCCTGTAATGACAACCCGCCTACGAATTCTGGATGTTGGCATAGTTCCGAAAAACCTCCTTTTACTTCCTATTAATTGTTGGCATAATCTTGAATATAGAAGATGAGGGCTTGTAATTTTTAAGAAATTTTGCAAGCAATTTGACATGGTTGAGATTCAGATGATCAGAAACACATTCCTAAAACATCACAACACAACACGACCAGGAGGTAATCACTGTTGTTTAAATAGCTTATAGGCCTAAGAAACAGTAGCAACGTTCTTTCAGGTGCTGGGTGTGAGCTGTTAATGAACACAGGGAAAATAACGTTAACATCATTTTAATTTATAACATCAAACCAACTATTTGGAGTTCCTTTTTTTGACTGTACATACCCTCACATTACAAGACGAAGAGATGAAATGATGATTCAATCAATTCACCAAAATAGACTTACACTAGGTAAAATACAAAGGCATTCGCAGCTTTTTAGGGGCTGCAGAAAGGATCCTTTTTCAGGATTACCGAGGCCTTATTTTAAGTATTTTTGGTGTTACTGGTACACACACACACACACACACACACACACACAAAGAAACAAAAGAAGAAAAAAAAAACCACTTCAGGGCCTATTCTCTGAGATACGGGTATGTGAATTTCATTGATCTTCAAAACGTGGCGATAATACGGGTTTTAATCAGGAGACGGGAAGTGAGGGGGCGTGGCCAACTTCCCCCCTCTCCCGGCCCCCGCCCACTGCCTCTCAAGCACAATCACACGTACACTGAGAAAGCGCGGCGAGAGGAAAAGAAGTAAAGCGCAGATCATCAGACTCCCCTTTCCCGATCCAACCCCCACCCGATCTGGCGGTGGAGAGGCGGAAGGAGAGCAGTAGCAAGCACCTGATACCTTCACCAGGCCTCCCGCCGGCCGCGCAGCCGCCCTCTGCATTCGCCCGTCCGCTCATGCGCACGCCCACGCACGCGCTACGCGTAAGCTTGGAGGGTGGGGCTGCTGGTTGCTCTTTCTCCGTCACCTTGACGGAGGTCAGACTGTGGGAGGTGGTGGCGCTCCGCTTGCTGGGAAGGAACCGCCCCTCTCTCGACCTTAGTGACTGGAAGGTAGCCAAGAAGAGCACAGAACGCGATGAGGTAGCTCTTTTACCCATCAAAAAAAGTTTTTTTTGGTAAAGATGATGTCCAAATATTTCCATCTTGTGGAAGAAGGGACACCGTCATATTCTACTGAAATCTTTGTAAAGAATTAAGGAAACTACAGTAGCCTCAAAGTTGTTACTATACCTCCCAAAGTTGTTTATAATAGTAAAGTAGAACCAACCAAAATGCTCAACATCTGGAAATGGGTTATTTTGCAGTACAGCTAAAGGCCGTGCAGCCATTTAAAATAATTTTGTAAGTGAATATTGTATTGAAAGATGTTAAAAGTATTTTAGGAGATAACAGGCTACAAAATGGCATGTATCCATTTAAAAGTATATTTGTGTGTGTGTGTGTATATATATATATACAAAATATATTTCATGTAATGAGTCACTTGGGTGGCTCAGTCGGTTTAACATCTGACTGTGGCTCAGGTCATGATCCACCAGTTTGTGAGTTCAAGTCATACATCAGGCTTGCTGCTGTTAGCACAGATCCTGTTTCAGGTCATCTGTCCCCCCTCCCTGTGCCTCCCCCCCAGCTTGAGCTCTCTCAAAAAATAAAACATTAAAAAAATACATATATATAATATATATATGGATCTGGTCCCGGGCTTAAAATGCCACATGAATGTCTCACAAGAACAGAGACAAGAAAGGGCGCCTGGGTATTTCAGTTGGCGGAGCATATGACTATCTTGGGAGGGGGAGTTTGAGCTCCACCTTGGGCATAGAGATTACTCAAAAAGATTAATAACAAATAAAAATATTTTTGAAAAATTTAATGGAGACAAGAAGTGTCTATAAAATATATAACTTCATTACTCAGCGCTAGCTGTGAATCTATGAAAATAGAACATGAAATTTAAAAAAGCAAGAAATCAGCAAGATATTTATTTAGATAACCGTCTGTTGTTCACATGCTATCCCAGGTGTGAGGTTTATGTCCTTTTTTCTTCATTTTATTAAGTTTATTTATTTATTTATTTTGAGAGAGAGCACACTCAAGCAGGGAAGGGGCAGAAAGAGAGAGAGAGTATCCAACTGGGGGCTCAATCTCACGACTCCAAGATTACCACCTGATCCAATTTCAAGAGTCGGATGCTTAACCAACTGAGCCACTCAGGCACCCCCTTTTTTTCTTCTTTAGATAAAAGGTTGACCATATAATCTGCATTTGAACCCAGGCGTATTTGTTTCTTTCTGGACAGTGTCTCTCGAAATGATGGTTTCTGAGTGCTCTGCCTTCTTTCCCAGCTCTAAAGAAGAATTTTGGTCAAGCGCTGGATTTAAAAGAGCTTGGAAATGTACTTTCTCTAAAATAGTTTAGGAAGCCCAATATGACCTGCAGTCATCCTTGATCCTAGGCCTATTCAGTTACTTCTTAGCTTGACCTTCCTTCATCAACTATAGAGTTAATCTGAGAGGGATTAAACACATGTGGTTATAAAATAACTAAAACTTGGTTAGTGTTTCTTTACGATATGTTTTATTGCTTTAGAATATGTTTAAATCAGTGGGAAAAGACCTACAATATATTCTTTGAAGCCAAACTCATTTGAAACAGTTTTAATGTGCTCTTTGGTTTTTCTTTTGTAATATTACAAGATTATCTTAGATCTAGACAAATTAACTAAAATCTTATAGAAAGGTAAAACCACTAAAAAGCCATTTCATTTTTATCTCTACCTCTGAGCTCCTTTCCTTTGGTTTGGAAACGGGTAGGAATTCCCATGATATCCCAATAGCTGTGATATGATCTAGCACCATATTCCTTGCTGGCGATGCTGATGCTGCTGACGTAACCACTGCTATAAACTCATCAGGACTTCCATGGAAGCAGGGCTCCTGCTCATCTACCTCACGCCTCACAGTCCCCAGCACAGTGCCTGGGATTTAGTAGCCAGTTCATAAATATTTGGTGAGTGACTAAATTATGAAATAAATGAATAAGCATATACATTTCTGTCAGTTATTACACACGCACTGTTTTGTGTTTTTTACCGAATGACTTTTTTTTTTCTTTTCACTGTAACTGTTGTTTCATCAGCTCAGGGGCTGTCTGTAGGTAAGATATTATCATTAGTTTTGTCTTTCCTGCTAGACTAGAAATCTCTTATGTTCTCCATCTCAGACCGCTTTGTACACAACAGGTGCTCAATAAATAGTTGTTGGGTAATCAAAACGCAATCACACAATAATGAATCGCCACACCGATTCCTGAAAGGCCTCAACCCCTCTCTGTGCTATAGTCTTTATTGAGGTCAATGTTTTCTTTTTATGCCAAAACTGATCCTGGGGAAATTTAATGGGTTATTTCATTATTCTATTTAAGAATAGTGCCACCATGTGTCAATTCTAACAATGATGTACTTAATAAAGCAGGAATCCTGAAAGAAAAAAAATCATTATTTGAAAAAAAAAAAAAAAAAAGCCAAGTAAAAGAATAGAAAGTTCGATGCTGATTTAGTACTGGAACGCCCGTTAGTCGTGTGAAGCGATGGTGAGTATAAAGAGATTGAGAGTAGCTTACTAACTTCCACTTTTCTAAAGGAACTGAAAAATCAAAATATTTTCAACTTGACTTAGTGGAAGAAGCAGACAGGGAAAAGAATGAGTCAAAATCCTTTATAATAAATTCTCTTAACAGTTGCATAAATGGTGGTAACCACGAGAGATTGTAGTTACTCAAGAACTTTAGCAGGAATGTTGATAAACAGACACTTGGAAGGATTTAAATTTCAGATGATTTAAAATAAACTAACCTACTGAATTACCCTTGAAATGGTGATTTCTATGATTTTCTAGACTCTGCATTATTATCACAGTATTAACTTTATGGCATTGGTTTTCACCTTGTGTTTGCATGTTCCTCACAAAGATGCCTGATGGCTGTTATCTCCGTCAGACGGCAGGCTAAGTTGATGGCCTTCCACCCTTCCTGCCACCCACACTCTCCTGCTTCAATTCTAGAGCATCTCCACTTTGGGTTTCCTCCCAAGAATTTATTTTAAAAAAAAGGCGTTCTGTTTCTTTAAAAATAAAATAAATCAAAATACTATATAGTATGTAATAATCTTATGCTATTATAAGAATAAATAATTGTGAAAAAACACCTCAAATTAAGGTGACTATAGTTTGTGGTAGAGACAGGTAGTTAACTCCAGGTCCCCCTCCCAGCACCTTCCATCCTCTAGAGAGGGGTGTGGTACATGTCCAGTAGGGACTGTATTTCCCACCCTTCCCTCTTTTACCTAGATGAGGCTTCATTTTCTCAATTATATGGTAGAGAAAATGCTATACCAGTAAAATCTTAGATTGTTTGCAAGATGAGCAAACATTTCTAGTAAATTTTAACTTTATAAACAAGCGATGTCTTATGTAGTACGTGACACCGAAAGTCACATGATCACAACTGAGCCAATGGTTCGTTCGAATCTCCCTCTCTCTCTCTCTCTCTCTCACGCGCGCGCGCTTTCTCTGTGGGATTGTGGGTGATTGTCTCCCATGCTCAGTCTCAAGCCATGATGACCACTGATGAACTGACAGAGCTGCATCACAAGCAACAGCGAGAGGTTATGGAGGTGATCTCCTCTGCAGAGGAGGAGGAGAACAAGGCAGAGGGAGCCCTCACTTCAAACGAGATTAGGGAGATGTGTAAAATGTAGGAAACAGTGCAAAATTTTGCAGAAAAGCACCACCCGAATAAGACTGTAGCAGTGAGAGCGAAGAATCTGTTTAATGACAACGCGATGTCACATTTCCGCGAAATCCTCAAAAGGAGGCAAAAGCAAGTGTCATTGGAAAGGTTCCTTGTTAAAGTTGCATGAAAAGAAAGACTCCATTGAGCAAATAGATAGCAGTGATTCCCTTAGTGATAGTGAAAGTTGTGCTACACAATAACCCTGCCATCTCTTGTCTCCCTCACGTCAGCCACGAAAGTTTTCAAAGGTAATTGGAGGTTGATTTATTTTTCTGTATAGTTTGTATTTTCTTTATTATATTACAGACTATTTTGGGGTTGTGGAACAAATCATCTGAGTGTCCATTTTATCTTATGGGAAACTTTGCTTTGATACACAAGTGCTTTGGATTACAACCATGTTCCTGGAACGAATTATGCTTGCAAACCAAGGTTTTACTGTCCCTTTGGGCCCATGTGGTTAACAGGAAGGTGTGCCTTCTTTTTTGCCCCAACACTAACTAAATACAGAAGTCTCTGGGCAGGCTGTTTTTGTAAACAGAATTTCATGGGAACACAGGCATGCTCATTTATTTTAGAGTACTGTCCATAGAACTACAAGTGCAGAGACAGAATTAAAGAGTTGAAACAGGGACCCTAAGAGACCCTAAGGCCACAAAGCCTTAAGCATTTAGTCTGGCCCTTTACAAAAAAATGTTCATTGACCTCTATTCTACAGGATGGAAGGAGCCTGAGAGGCCAAATCATTACTTGGAGGAAAGCTGCCCATTGACTAAAGATACTTGCTTTATTAAACTGTTCTGTGAGCAAAAAAGAAATTTCTCTTGTGTTAACTCACTGAAAATTTTAGGATCAGCAGCTAGGAAGATACTATCAGCGAAACACACTAGTCCTGGAAGCTGGTCCAAAGACCTGCATATTTATTAAAAACCTTTCCCACATATCTGGCAGATGAATAGTAATTGAAGCAGATAGCATAACTTAAGGTCTCGCTCAGAAGTACTGGAAGAAAACTTCAAATTTAAAAAGCAAACAGAAGATAAAGCATCAAGAACATTTAAAGAGGCTACTTATGCAAATAACTTACCATAAAAACATAAGGTCCAGAAAAATATTTGTTGAGGTTTGGAAATGTATGTCTGCAAAGAAGGAAGCCGTTGGTAAAGTACACTTTCAAGGACATGGTGAGGCATAGAATGGATAAATAAGGACTGTCTTCTAAAAGGTATAAAGGAAATTAATCGTATGATCTACCTGCAACACAAACTCACAAAATAATAACTACCCACACTATATGAGATGCCTATTTTTACTGCCTCCTCCCCATTTTATTCTATTCCCTTTTGTCATTATGTATATAGGTTTTCTACGGATCACCACACGGTAAATTGAGCCCACAACTTATTACCTTGAACTTGCGGTTTAAAAACTTCTTCACAGAAACATCATACTATATGAGCTGGTACTTATGAAAAAGTATTTAGGATCACTCATCTAATTCTTTTTTTTTTATTTAAATAGTTTATTTTCAAATTGGTTCACATATAACACCCAGTGTTCATTCCAACACGTGCTCACTCATCTAATTCTAAAAAGTATATACCAGAAACCCAGCAGAATTTATAGCCACCCATTTGGTTTAGAACATTTGTTACTCCTTGAGGTCTTTCATTCACAAGTATCTAGGAATGCCTGCAGTCCACGAGGAAGCGGTAAGATTGTTTTGTTTGGGGGGGAAAAGGCGTGGCTGTACGTACAGGGGGTTACCCACCTTGGTGGCTCAATCGAAACCCATTCTGGGGCCCGGAAGGACCCGGGATTCTGCCACCCATCGGCCAGCACAGGCAGCTCCCTGGGCCCCTCCTAGCCGAAGCCCCCGTGCCCTAACGACCAAGCGCCCCGCCCCTAGCTTCTGGATTGAAGCCCCCAGGCTCTGGTGACGACCTCCTGGTCCCTGCAGGTCCAAACCCCCTACCTTCCCGGAACCGCCCCCGCCCCTCCCGGCCGAGCGCCCCGCCCTCCCCGCCCGCCGCAGAGGCGGCCGCACGCAGTGGCGCCTGCTCAGTGCGGGACGCGGCGCGCGAGGGGCGGTGACGGCCGCGGGCGCTCAAGCATGGCGGCAGCCGCGTTGGGCAGCTCCTCGGGCTCGGCGTCCCCGGCGGTGGCCGAGCTGTGCCAGAACACGCCGGAGACCTTTCTGGAGGCCTCCAAGCTGTTGCTCACCTACGCGGACAACATCCTCAGGTGCGGGGCTGCGCGGTGGGACGGGGAGCCAGGGCTGGCAGGGAGGGGCGCCTGCTTGGCGCAGGTTTGGGGGCGCCTGGCCAGGGCCCCGTAGGGCGGCGAGGCCAGGAAGGACCGGGGCCTGAGCCTGGCACAAACCCGGTGTCGGAGTCCGCTGGCCAAGGGCCTGGAGACCTGGCCAGGCCACTCTGTCCAGAGAAGAGTAAGTTTCTTTTGCACTTGTGACTTGGCACCTGATGTCGGGGTGCTCCGGGGTGAACTGGAGGTGGTGGTGACAGCGCAGGGCCGAGGGAGGTGAGAAGGCGTGCCGGAGACACTTGCCTCGGATCGAGTTGTTTAACTGGCTTAATGCCAGCACAGATAACAGTGTCTCATTCCCGCTGCGTGGGTTTTGCTGTAGTGCCTGCCTTAAATTGCCACAGGCTTATGAGTAGTCAGTCTCCGACAAAATCCCCCCCAACATTTTGTGAATATTTTGATATTAAAGCATAATGCAAACTGAAGGGCTGGGGTTTTTGCTTTTTTTATGGTCTTCTCTCCACTTTCGTTGATTGACGTATTCACCATGTTCTTTTAAAGTTACAATGTTTTTTGTTAATATCTGTAGTCTACTTTTCACCATGAGCTTTTAGATAAGAATTAGTGAAGATTACCTTGGCCGAGAGTAATTTGTTTCATTCTTCCTAAGCAAAAGTACAGCTGTAGATAGATCCTTTTAAGGACGTTACAGATTTGTAGAACTGGGAGGCAAATTTGATTCATTTTGAATCATTATCAGGTCTTAGATAATTCATGTAGTGTCTTGAGGAATGTGATATGTGGGGGAGAGAAATGGAAGCGAGGTTAAAGGAGTTCTAGCTGGCAGGTACTTGTGTGGTGTTACCTCATTTATCAGGTCACCGTGATTACTGCCTAGTCTATCTCCCACCTCACCCCCAGGTGCACATGTTCTGAGTAGCAGGTATATTGGCATGAAGTCTAAAAGGAAATTCTTCTGAATTTCAAGATTATAGATTTGATGGGACCCGCTTTTAGAGACCTTAGTTACAAGCGTAGTGTTTTAACCCATGGCACTTCATTGTTCATGGCAATATATTGTTTACATAGGTAACATTAAAGATTTTAAAAGTAAATTAAAGGAAAAATGAGCCTTTATTATTTGCCACATGCTGTAAGGGATGCGGCATGGGCAATGTACACAGCTACACAATTGTGACCTATGTGGGGAACTGCCTTTCTCCTCTGTGACACCTTCCTCAGCTCACCTCTACCCTGCGAGGTCTAACAGCTCTTCAAAGCACAAGGATGCCAGTGGAGTCTGCGAGAATTAACTCGTAAACTGAGCCCTCCAGATTTTATCAGCTGGGACCGCCAACCTGGAAAGCCATCAAACTATTTAAACCCCACTATTCAGAAAAGGGAAGTGGCCTTGGAGAAGGATTCACTTCTGCATTTAATCTAGTGAAACTCAAAATGCTAAGATCAAGATGTGTTGAGGAAGGAAAATCTCTGTATGCAAATAATAACTTGGCATAATCACCATTGTGAGTATTTATCAAACTCTTATAGAAGCAGCTCGGCATGCTGTCAGTTCATGTTACAGTTTTTACCGTGGCTTCTGTTTCTGATCTTGAAAAGTTTTTATCCAAAAAGGGAATTAGAGGTCTGGAACCGATAATTGGAGATAGTATGAAAAACTGCCCTTGTTAGTTTAAGTACAGGCATAGCTTGTTTTATTGCACTTCATTTTGCTGTGCAAATATTGTGTGTTTTACAAATTCAAGGTTTATGGTGTTGAGCAAGTCTGTGGGCGCCATTTTTCCAACAGCATTTGCTCACTTTGTATCTTTATGTCACATTTTGGTAATTGTAGTATTTCAGACTTTTTCATTATTTTTTATGGTAATCTGTGGTCAATGGGCTCTTTAATTTTTTTTTAAGTTTATTTATTTTGAGAGAGAGAATGAGCAAGCAAGGGAGGGGCAGAGAGAAAGAGAGTGAGACTCCCCAGCAGGCTCCACACTATCAGAGCTGAGCCCGATGCAGGATACAGGGCTTATACTCACGAACTGTGAGATCATGAGGCCTGGGCTGAAACAGAGAGTTGGATACTTAACAGACTGAGCCACCCAAGAGCCCCTGAGCTCTTTTATTTAATTGAAATATAGTTGACACAGAATGTTACATTAGTTTCAGTAGTACAACATAGTGAGTCCCCAAGTGTGATGAACATGATGCTGTGCTCACAAGTGTAGCTACCATCCGTCATCATACAAAGCTATTATAAAGTTTCATTAATATAGCCATTAACTATATTTCTTATTATGCACCTTTTATCCCTGTGACTTTTTTTTTCTTTTCGGTGAGCTCTATGCCCAATGTGGGGCTCAAACTCACAAGCCCAAGATCAAGAGTCACATGCTCTACTGACTGAGCCAGCCAGATGCCCCCCTGCTGCTGTGACTTATTTATTCCATAACTTGAAGCCTGTATCTCCCTCTCCCCTGCACCCATTTTTCCCATTCCACACTCCTCCCCCCAAACCCCACAACCAGCATTTGTTCTCTGTATTTATGTATTTGTTTCTGGTTTTTGCTTATTCGTTTTGCTTTTTTAGGTTCAAGTTGTCACAGATGGCAAAATCTCATTTTTTATGGCTGAGTAATATTCCCATTGTGTGTGTGTGTGTGTGTGTGTGTGTGTGTGTGTGTGTGTGTGTGTGTATGTGTGTGTATACCATATTTTCTTTATCCTATGATCAGTTATCTTTGATGTTACTATTGTAATTTTTGGGGGTGCACCTACTACACCTACATAAGATGGCAAACTTAATCTATAAATGTGTGTGTTCTAATTGATCCACCCATCAGCCCTTCTGTCCCCTCTTCTGTCCTAGGCTCCCCTGTTTCCTGAGACACAATAATTGAAATTGGACCAGTTAATAACCCTGTAATGGCCTAAGTGAAAGGAAGGGGTATACATCTTTCACTTTAAGTTAAAAGCTAGAAGTGATTCAGCTTAGTGAGGAAGCCGTGTCAAAATCCAAGATAGACCAAAAGATAGGCCTCTTGTACCAAAAAGCCATGCTGCAAATGTAAAGGACACATTCTTGAAGGAGATTGAAAGTGCCATCCAAGTGAACACACTAATGACGAGAAAGCAAAACAGCCTTTTTGCTGCTTATAGAGAAAATTTTAGTGGTCTAGATAGAAGATAAAGCCAGCCACAAAATTCCCTTAAAAACCAAAGCCTAATCCATAGTAAGGTCTTAAATCTTCAGTTCTGTGAAGGCTGAGAGAGGTGATGAAGTTTAAAAGCTAGCAGAGGTTGATTCATGAGGTTAAAGGAAAGAAGCTGTTTCCATAACACAAAAGTACAACCTGAAGCAGCAAATGCTGATGAGAAGTTGCTGAAAGTTATCCAAAACTAGCTAACATAATTCATGAAGATGGCTACACTAAACAGATTTTCAACATAGACAAAACAGTTCTTCTATTGGAAGAAGATGCCATCTAGGATTTCATAGCTAGAAAGAAGTCAGTGTCTGCTTTCAAAGGACAAGTTGACTCTCTGGTTAGGGGCTAACACAGCTGGTGATTTTAAATTGAAGCCAAAGCTTATTAACCATTCTGAAAATTCTAAATGGAAAAACAAAGCCTGGATGAGAGTGCATCTCTTTACTATGTGATTTATTGAATATTTTATAGCCACTGTTGAGACCTTAGAAAAAAAGATTCCTTTTAAAATACTATTGCTCATTGACAATGAACCTGGTCACCCAAGAGCTCGGGTAGAAATGTATACTGACATAATGTTTTCATGCCTGCCAACACCTCTCTTCTGCAGCCCATGGAAGTCATTTTGACTTCCACATCTTTTTATTTTAACAACTACGTTTTGTAAAGCTATAGCTACCATAGATAATGATTCCTCTGATGGTTCTGGGCAAAGTTGAAAACCTGGAGAGGATTCACCATTTGAGATGCCATTAACATTTGTGATTCATCGAAGGAGGTCAAAATGTCAACATTAATAGAAGTTTGGCAGAAGTTGATTTCAGCCCTCACGGACGACTTTGAGGGATTCAAGACTTCCGTGGAGGGAAATAGCTGCAGATATGGTGGAAATAGCAAGAGAACTAGAATTAGGAGTGGAGCCTGAAGATGTAGCTGCAGTCTCATGATAAAACTTCCACGGATGAATGGGTGCCTGGGTGGCTCAGTTGGTTAAGCGTCTGACTCTTGATTTCAGTTCAGGTTGTGATCTCAGGGTTCGTGAGGTGCAGCCCCGCGTCAGGCTCTGCACAGAGAGCACAGAACCTGCTTGGGATTCTTTCCCTCTGTCTGCCCCTCCCCTGCTCTTTCTCTTCTTTCTCTCAAAATAAATAAATGAATAGATAAACGTAAGAAAGAAAACTTTCATAGATAAAGAGTTGCTTTTTATGGATGAGCAAAGGAAATCATTTCTTGAGAGGGAACCTCCTAGTGCAGATGCTGTGAAGATTGTTGAAATAACAACAAAAAATTTAGAATAACAAACTGCTGATAAAACAGTGTCAAGGTGTGAGGGGATTGACTCTAGTTTTGAAAGTTGTTTTATCAAACAGCATCACATGGTACAGAGAAATTATTCATGAAAGAGTCAATTGATGTGGTAAACTTTGTCTTATTTTAAGAAACTGCTAAGCATCACCAGTCCTTAGCATCCATTAACATCGAGGCAAACCCTTCACCAGCAAAAAGATTACAACTTACTGAAAGTTCGTATGATAGCATTTTTTTTTAGCAATAAGGTATTATTTAAGGTATGTACAATTTTTTTAAACTTAATGCTATTACACTTTTAATAGAGTACAATATAGTGTAAACATAGCTTTTATATGCAGTGGGAAATTTTAAAAATTCATTTGACTTGCTTTACTGCAATTTTCACTTTACTACATCAGTCTAGGTCCAAACCTATACTGTCTCTGAGGTATGCTTGTAATAGTATTAATCCCTGCTCTCATTTTCTTTGAATTAAAGTTCCTTTGTACTTCAGGAAGTTAAAAAAACATTCTTTCTTCCACTTCTAAGTTCGTGACTTGTTAACCTCTTAATAGAAAATCTACTGGTCTCTTCTTCAGAGATTTCTAATCCAGGTTACTGTAACTACATTACATTACACATCTGCTAATCTCACTAGTTTGAGAGTAGAGAAAAACAATGTTTTCTGTTCCTTTTGCTGTTTGGGGAAATCTATTAGAGATAAGGGACTGTGTCAGGGATGTTGTCTTGATAGAGCGTACTCCTACCTCAGTGTTTGACATAGTATTTTATGAAATGAGTGCTGAGATGAGAATTTCATTAGTAGTTTGTTTTGTTTTGTTATTTGTTTGTATAATTTTTTTATAACAGCAGTAATTGTCAGTACTCTCAAGTGAAGATAATAATTTGGGTTACATTTCAAATTCCTGCTTCAAGTGATATTTACCTATTCCCCAACTAGGAGTCATATAGTTAATGAAATTACAGAATAAAATATAAGCTAATTTGCATGCACAATATGCCATGGGTTTGAACCTTTTACTTTTTTTCAGTTCACTGACTTCTAAAGATGAGCTGTACTCAATAATATCTATTTTTCAAACTCTATAATCGTTTGACTAGCATCCCACATGTATTCCTTGGATAATTTGCTCCATTTATTCTTTAAAAAATATGTTTGATGTTCTACTAATTTCCTTTGCAAACTGCACACAGTTATCGGTGACAAATTAAACTGCCTATGATTGAGATGGGCCAAGAATGGAAAGTGGTTTCTTCTTTCCAAGAAAATAAATATGTTTAAGAGAAAGACACAAGTATGGAAAACAGCCACAGTGGAAAATCTAGAGAAAAATTGCAAGGCAGTGTTCAAGGTGTTACATGTTTATGTCTGGAGATAGCAGGGGGACCTAGTGTGGACGAGTTTTGAGAACAGAGGTTTGCTAAGATGGGACAGGTTGATGGAATAGCAGAGAACATATATTTGACATAAGAGACATGAGAAAGTACTTGTACTTTCTAGCATCAAGGAGAAACATAGTGAAGGAGTTTAATATAGAATAATGATGTAAGAAGACCCAAGGCATGGATTTCATTTGTGAAGCTATTACAGTAATCCGAGGCGTAAATGGGGAGAGAATGGAGAGAGAACTGTTGGAGGCAGGGATTGGTAGTTCTTGATGACTGAATACAAGGAGTAGAGCTGGCAATGAAAAAAGACAAAATAACCCAAATAACTTCAGATTTCTAATCTCGGTTACTGTTGACAACTGGAGAAATTGAAAGAGGGTAGTTAATTGGGGATTAGTAAGTTTGTTGGCGTATTGTATGGTGGAGAGTATATAAGCTTTGTAATCAGACCAGTGGTTTTTAAATCCTAGTCAACCATTTTCTAAGGGCGTAGTTACAGGCAATTTATGTAAAGTCTCTGGACTTAAGTTTACTCATTTTTTTGCAGTTTCCTCATTTTTAAGAGGAAAGAAAAAATGCCTGCATTATAGGATTCTCACAAAAGAATAATAAAGGCACATATGTTATCTATTGTTACCATTATTCAATTTTTCATGCCGAACAAGCTAGATTATGTGTATGTTTCTCTTACTGTCAGCTACATAGAATGGTAGGCAGCCAGAGATGGTTCCCAGATGGTTCTAAAGGCACATAGATGTTTTTGAAAAATATACACGTACAGGGGCGCCTGGGTGGCTCAGTGGGTTAAGCGTCCAGTTTCGGCTCAGGTCATGATCTCACAGTTCGTGAGTTTGAGCCCCACTTCGGGCTCCGTACTGACAGCTCAGAGCCTGGAGCCTGCTTTGGATTCTGGGTCTCCCTCTTTTTCTGCCCTTCCCCCGCTGGTGCTCACTTGCACTCTCTCAAAAATAAATAAACATTAAAAAAAAATTTTTAAAGAAAAATTTACATGTATCTCAGAATTATTATTTGGGTCACAAAAGGACTAGAAATATTTCTTTAAATGGCCTACAAACCAACTTTTGTTATTAGTAATAAAAATACAAGATTATAGGATCTCTCATGTACTAAGTTTCCATTTATGTAAACCCTTTCTGGGATTATGGATTCTAAAGAGGAAGAGGGCTACTAATGGTCAGCTATGTTTACTTCTCAGCGTTTCTGAAATTCTAAAATGGAAACATTTAAGTTTTTCTTTTTTCTGAGTCTGTGACCTCAGTGGGAAGCTTGTTGTTAACATATCTTAAGATCCTAAATATATGGTAGATAATGACTTTCACAGTGAAAAGCAGGATTTTTTTCTACCATTCAGTTGTAAAGTTAGAGACTAATACTCTACAGATTAAACAATTTTGTAGATACCTGCGGGTAAGACAACTAGGAAGATACCAAAATATATTCAAAGTGACAGTGAGTGAGATGCAGGAAATTTTGTTGCCCTTTCAAGACCCTATTAGTTTGTTCAACACCATCCAGCAAACAGCTAAACAAACAAACACCTCAAGTGAATGTACGAAATTATTGCCAACAAGCAAGATAAATATTACCAGTTGCAGAAATAGTTAAGATTCAGGAGAGCCAGAAAAAAACCACATCGAAAAATTATAGCAAAACATATTTGAGAAAAGTCTGTAGAGAAATTACGGAAGAGAAGATGAAGTAAAAATAAAGGTGATCCTTGGGGGTAACTTAGATGCTGCAAGGTAAGGAGAGTAGTAATGAGTTCAAGGGTGGTGGATACACTGGCATGATGCTGTAAAGCCAGAGAGTTAGAAAGTGTTTGTGTGGTACTTTTCCAAGGGCGGGAAATGGGATCTTATGGATTTGAGGTCTAATGGCTTTATGGCCAAGTTCTCTAAGCCTTTGAGGGCTTCAGGATGAACTTTTGACACCATTTTTTTGTTCAAGACAAAAAATAAGCTGGTGTGTCCAGCTTATTTTAAAAGAGATAGATAGGATTTTGGTAACTGGACTACTGTTGGGTTTTTTGTTTGTTTTTGTTTTTGCATTATGTGTTTAGTGAGAAAAATACGTAAGTGGTATGTGAGACCCATAGATGTAAAAAGATGGGAGATAGACTATACCAGAAAGGCTATATCAACAGTTATTTTGAAACTGTGTCAAAATACACGTATCATAATACTTATTTTGAAACATGTATCAGATCAACTAATGTTTTATAAGGATTTTTTAAACAGTGGTAAAAGAAGAAAAACTAGAAAATTAAAGCTAGTGAAAGACTTTGATCATGTAAAAATCTGCAAGCTATTGGGGAAAAAAATAGGTAAAAAACAATGTTTTGAGGTTGTTAACCTTGAGCAGTTTTGCACCAGTAGGTTATGTCATACTGATGGTACTGTTATGTTTATAACCCTGTGAAATGTGTTGAATATCATGAAAAGATACTTATTTATCTGTAACTAGCCTTGGTAAATGTAGGGTTATTGTGTAGTTTAATGTTTTTTGTTTTACATGGTAAGAAGAGGAGGCACACTTATGATACAATGTGGCATAAAAGCCAGGGATGCTAAATATTTTGCTGTGTGCAGGGCAGCCTCCCACAATAAAGACCTCCAGTGTCAATAATACCAAGGTTGAGAAACTCTCATTTAATACACAGAATAAAAGAGCAGAACATACATTTTTTTTCTTCGTGTTTTTTCAACCACCTATGATGCTCAGATGACCTGTGGTGAAGAACAACGTTTTTGTTTTTAATTTCCAGTCTTTGGTGGACCTATAACTTTTGTAAAATACAATAAAAAATTTCATAGCACATCAAACTGTTGTAAAAATTGCTGAGTACTCTCAATTTCTGCAGTTCTCATGAATGAGTAGCAAGGAGTTTGTAGACATTTTGAATAACACTATTTTAGAGCTTCGTCTCTGAATATTCTATACTAGTACATATATATATACATATATATGCAGATAATACATAATATATAAAACTGTATAATTTTGGAAGTTAAGGAAAAGTTTTAAAAAGATTCATGTATTTATGACCATCTGACAATAGAGAGTTGCTCGATGGGAAACAAACATGAGATACGTTGAAACTTCTACAATTAAATTAGGAAACAAATGGTTAACGAGTCGTTAATAGTTGCCGGCATTTGTCTGCCATCTCCATTCAACAGCCCAGGCAGATGGCCTCAGTACTCCTCCCCATAGACCCTGACAGCAGCCTCAGAATCCTTCTCAAAATAGTAATGGGGGCTGCTGCCATTGGAAGGGAATCTGCATCGGATATGAAACCTATTATCATCCTAAGTTATGTTCTGATGGTCTCGAGTGTAATACTGTGATTATCCTAACCGCGTAGTCTTTTTTTCTGATTTTTTTTAAACAGCATTTCTGATTTATCACCGTTATTAAAAATCTCAAAGCTTTTCGTATGCTGGTCTCATCCCATGTATGCTATTCGAAATCTTAATCACCGTAAAAAAAATTGGCTGTGACAAAAATATATCTTGATCTGAAGGAGAACATAAAGCAAAAACAATCATTGGTCTAGGGAAGAGAGAAAATCAAGGTGTACCTGGGTTTATATTTTTCAGAAGTAAAATCTTTGAGGAACTGCGATCCATTTTTATACAGCTTTTTAGTTTCTTTTATTCATTCATTTCACAAGTATTTACTAACCATCATCTATACATCAAGCGCCATTCTTGATGATTGAGATCCATCAGAACAAAGTAGGCAAACCTTCTGCCTCTATGTCTGGGGCCTACGTGGATTTTTTTTTTTTCTTAGCAACCTAAAAACTCATAAAAGTATGTAGCTTTAATAGCACAGAATTAAAAAGTCACATGGATTTCTATTATGCAAGTATTAATATTATCAGCTGTGAAATTAAACAGTAAAGCGGTAGCAAATGTATACTGAGGTAAGAATCACGAAATCAGGCTGTTTTTCCAGACTCTGCTTCCTCTTTCTGTAAAGCTGCGGTCTGTACTACCTGGTAGCAGTATAGCCAATATGAAATGTGAAAAGGAGTGCAAAAGCATGTGGAAAGTATAAATTGTTACATATAATCAAACTTTTTTTATTTAAATCAGAAACCCTAATGATGAAAAATATAGATCTATCCGGATTGGAAACACAGCTTTTTCTACTAGACTCTTACCTGTCAGAGGAGCCGTTGAATGTTTATTTGAAATGGGCTTCGAAGAGGTAAGTATGTTGAAGGGTTTCTTTTCCCCAATCCATGTACAAAGAGTTTGTTATAGTGTTGATGGATAATTATCTAAATAAGCTACTATTTTTTAATTAACTGATCAATTTGGAAATCTGGACAGCTAGTTATTTCTTCACCTATTAGACATTTGAAAGTCACAGTAAACATGCTTTAAAATCACAATAAAATATAACAACTCTCCTTTAATCCTCTAGAACAGGGAGGTCAGGTATACAACCCAAGATCACATTGTGAGTCACTCTAAACTTTTGGCAAAAGCCTGCTTTGTGAGCACACGTGAATATGAATGGGGTCTAACCACCTGCCTCCAGTAAGAAATGAGAAGAGTAGATGCAGAAAAGCTGAGTTTAGTTGCTACTAGTAAGGGATTTCTTCTGTGACAGAAGAGAAGAATCTCAGTATGCTTTTTTGTTTTTAGGTCAAAGTAAAAGTTTGGTGTTTTCATCCTCTAGAATCTTGTGGTGTAGTTTATAACACAATGAAAGTAGTTATCAATATCGTGAATTTTCTCTACACATATATGCCTAACCATTTCTAGTTTATGGAATATTGAAAGAAGTAGAACCAGGTTATAGATACTCCACAGCAGGCAGAATTGGCAAGGCTGTAGAAATTGTCAAAGCAATAGGCTGAGTTGCCATAAGAAGTACTTTCCTTCCTGCCTTTCTGCTCTACTCCCCAGATTCTGTTCCAGGCCCTGGAGAGTGTAACAGTGAACTAGAGAAATAGATCCCATCTCACGTGGAGCCTCGATTCTAAAAAGTTAGACAAATAGTAGACATGAAAGCAAAGATGAGTGCCAAAAAGAAAACAGGGCATGGCGATAGAATACAAAGCAACTGGAGAGGCAGGCAGCTACGTATGGATGAGTGGTCAGGGAAGGCCTCTAGGGAGATAACATTTGACCTGGGACCTAAGTGAAAAGAAGTATTCCAGGTACCTGAAGACTTCAAGTCAGAGTACCTCAGACGATCATCAGCTTTGGCACAGAAAGTAGCTGCACAGACAGGCAAGAATCCAGGGCATGGGTTTCGAGGACTGTAGTAAAGACTTGGATTTCATTCTAAATGAAATGGGAAACCATAGGAAGGTTTTAGGCAGGGAAGGATATTTAAAAGTTATTCTAGCTGTTGTAAAGGGAATGTTCTGGATGTTCTGGGATGGGGGCAGGGGTGAAGCGGGGAGGACCAGTTAGAAAGTGTTTATCAGCCTAAGCGAGAAACAGTAATGGTTTGTATAAGTTCCATGAAGGCAGAGCCTTTTGTCTTTTTGTTCCCTGTGTTGCTAGCTCCTAGAATATTCCTGGTACATTGAGGCACTCAGTAAGCGTATGTTGAATTAAAGACTGATAGCAGTGGAGATGGAGAGAAAATAAAGGCATCCAGAATTTTTTTTGCAGCAGAACCCACAGGACTTGCTGATAAACTAGATGTGAGTACAAGGGAAAGGAAGGAATGAAGGACGCTTCTAGGTTTTGGTTTGAGCATTTACGTGGATGCAAGTACCATTCAGATTGAGAAATCTTGGAGTGTAGCAGATATTGGGAGAAATGACTACCTATCTTTTGGACAATTCTAATATACTGTTAAACTTAGCAAGTAGGCAATCAGATATGTCTATAACTTGAAAGGAGAGGTCAGGCCAGAAGTATAAATTGTGGTGGTATTTGCTTGTAGTTACTCACAGTTATCTGAACATAAAGAATTTAAAAGTATAGGTGGGGGAGGGGGAGTTGAGAACATTGCTGATTTTGTTCAAGAAAATACAGACTTCTTTAGTCAAAAATGACAGAAAAATTTAGTAAACGACAACAGGAAACTGTACTAATTTCTCATTTTTGAAGTGTCACAGATTCTATGGAGTCATATTTGTCTTTCATTCAACAAATATTTGAGTGCCGGGTGTGATGACCAACCGACGCAGTTTGTCTGAGGCTGTTCTGGGTTTAGCACTCAGAATCCCATATGCTAGAAAACCCATCTCAGGCAGACCAAAGGTTGGTCACATGAGTATTAGGTAACAAGCTGAGATTTGCAGTAGTATTTGACCCAGATAGAACCACAGTTTCAGCAAAGATTAGCATGTTTTGATTAGACTAATTTATACTTCAAGTTTCTGATTGGCTTTGGACTTCACACCTCAGGGCCCATCTAAAGTCGGTGTGTTATCAGTGTGTTATCAGTGAGGCTAAGTTGCAGCAGGAACCAATGGAACTGCAACTGAACTCTGCCATCAGAAGGAAACCTTGGTAGGCTCTAAGATGAAGTAGGAATCGTGCAGACCCATCCCAGATTTTATATTTTGTATATTAAAATCCTGGGCACTTTTGGGCCTACTTGCCTCTGAGGCTGAATTCTTTGTGAAAATTCTGAGGAAGAGGTTGAGAAAGACTGGGATCCACATGGCTGTGTGACTCATCATGCTTTCTAGATGGAGTTGTTCTCACCAGGTACCATAGGACGTGGGCAGTTTGGGTTGTCTTGATGACTGGAAGATACTACCAGCATTTGGTGGGCAGGAAGGGGGCAGGTTTGCTTAACATCTGGCAGGGAGAATTGTCTTTGCAAAAATATGTTAAGAAATATGGATTTTGTTAAATACTAGAATTCTCATTGATTTGTTAAAATGTTATTGGATCCAGCACAAAGCCTGCAATTTTGTCCTTTCATGAAAATACAGTGCCGTTGATTGAACTTTTTTGTACAGACATTTTGTCTGTGATCATGCATTGTTTCAGGACTGGTCCTGAAAAGTTGGAAGAGAAAGCAGCACCTCTGTCTTACTGGGCTTTTCTGAGCCTTCCTATTTCCATATAAAGAGTAGGGATAAACCTAATACCTACCCTGCAGGGTGGTTGTGAGAATTACTTGAGAAAGCGTATGTAAAATGCCTAGTACAGCATTTTACCTAGAACACGTAAACACAATAAATGATAGTTCTGTTTTCACAGCTATTATGGGTAATGAATATATACAGCTTACTGGCTTCTGGCTTTTTAAAAGGGATTCATATGGAATTAATTTTCATGTCATTAATGAGAAATGTCTTGGTCAGTTGATTCTGATAGGTCTGCCATCACCAGGAAAATAAGGTCATTCTCAGTTACGGAGCTTAACTTAAATGCTCAAAATCGGCAAGTCTTACTACTGCACGTTAGCAATTGTTTTATCTCATATGCAGTTGATGGAATTACTGTTTTAACACTGTTGCTTCTCAGCGTCTTGAAACTGAATCGGATATATTTTCATTTAACTTTTTTCTTGCTTGTAATTTGCTGACTATTTTACATAGTGAGCTTTGTTGTACTGTTTATTGTAGCTCAAAGCACTCTGATTATATTCTGAGTATTCATTAAATGAATCACTACTTGAAAAATGGGATTTTTATTGATTATTTTGTTTAGACCACCTTTGTATTTACTGTTAACAATCCATAATTTTGAATTGACCATCAGGGTGTACTTTTTGTTTTCTTGAAAAATTAGTGGACCGCATATACAGACTGCTAATCATATAGCTATTCTTTAAAGTCTTGGGTTTAGGAGATTCAAAGAAAGAAAGGAGATTCATAACTTCTTGGTTTTATGTGACCCCCTGGTTATTTTGTATGGCTGCATCTCTAGTAATTACTGTTACTTCGTAGGGAATTTCACAGAGAATAGTAGCATTATATACTATTGCACAGAAGATAGAAATGTACATTTTTGTAATTCTTATGAGACTTTGTGACTTACTATTCCTAAAATAAAATATTTTTCTAAAGGCCTTTGAATCAATCAAATAAGCTAAGTATTATATGCTAAGAAAGAGACCAGTTTTCTTAATTTCCTGGTTTACATATAGGCATTTTTACCTTTGACTGTTTTTTAAAAAAAGTGCCATAATGGTACAAAAGCAAAATGATTGTTAATATCTGATGTATTCTGTAGTATTGGTTTCATTTTATAGATCTATATATGAGTGACTGTCAGTATGAAGCAAAAAGTTAAAATTTTTCCCGTTTTTATAAATTCCAGGGAGAAACACATCTTATCTTTCCTAAAAAAGCTTCAGTGGAGCAGCTGCAAAAAATTCGTGACCTGATTGCCATAGAAAGAAGTAGCAGATTGGATGGATCAAATAAGACTTACAAAGTAGAATTATCTCAGCAACCGACCCAGCCTCCTGTAACACAGTCTTCAGACCCTAATGGGTTAACCCAGCGTGCAGGGAGCAGTGAAGGACAGTCATCAAATCCACCATCTGCTCCAATGGTAATGTCAGAATTAAACCTTTCTTAACCAGTTCAAAGTGTTGAAACAGCAAAAGGTTTGAAACACATGATTTATTCCTGAATTTATGCCCTCCATATTCTTGGTTCTGAGAATTCTAATACATCAGATTTCCTTAACTCTTTAAAAATTGTCATTTTGTAACAAGTGGGGGAAATGACCACCTTTTTTTATTCTTTTAAATCTTAACTTTCAGTTTATTGCTTTTTAGGCATTTCATCATTTATCATATAAATGCACCCGTTGCCTTGGTACCTAAATCAGTTATATAAATTAGTATCTGTCTTTAACCTAAAACAAAATAACAGACTTGATGGGCAATGGCAGTCGTATGAGATTTTCTCTACTGCGTTGACACTTCTGATCTAAATTTTACCTGCTGCCATTCATTCTGGGGATTATTAATTCCGATAACCAAACCCTATCAACCTCTCAGTTTAGTAAAATAAATCAGATTTTTAAAGTTTAAAGTGGGGCGCCTGGGTGGCTCAGTCAGTTAGGTGGCTGACTTCGGCTCAGGTCATGATCTCACGGTCTGTGAGTTTGAGCCCCGCCTCGGGCTCTGTGCTGATGGCTCAGAGCCTGGAGCCTGCTTCAGATTCTGTGTCTCCCTCTCTCTCTGGCCTTCCCTTGCTCAGGCTCTGTCTCTATGTCTCTCAAAAATAAAATAAAATCGTTAAAAAAAATTAAAAATAAATAAGTAAAATAAAGTTTAAAGTAAATAAGAATGCGTTAACTTATTAACCGTGGTGCTACCAGATCAGTGAAGTTCAGTTAGCGGCATACACAGATACGTACTTCCGTAGAACTGATACCAAACTTGTGATCTCTTACAAGCATCCCGGGTACACTTGACTGATCTCATTTAATAGGAAACTGTCCTGTTTACAAAAATCCCTTTTGATGGAAGTCCTTAAGTTTTCCTCTTAATTTTCACTCTCAGAAAAATTTCATAATTTTTTTTTTCCTATAGTAATGGTATCAGTAGCCAGCTTCAACTCGTATCCTCTTATTTTGATTTGGTAATATATCTGTCACTGTCTTCCATAAAACAAAACTTCTATATAGAGTCAGCTATTAAATCTACCCTTAATCTTCTCCAGTTGGCTAATTCTCTGGTAGTCAAATGATTGGTGGTCATTTCTTTGTTTATGCTGAGAAGACCCTAAACTTGTCTTCAAAAAATAAAGAATAAAGGTGGTAAGGGTTGTCAGGGGAATAGACAGAGAGTTACGTCCTTTCAGTAATTCTTGTTGAGTAGTTTCTAAACTTTTTTTTTTTTTTTTTTTTTTTTTGTGGAGGATTAACTCGTCTAAAACTTATTTGGGCTTCAGTTTACTTATATTAACCTCAAAGTCTTTAAAATATTTTCTCCTCTCACTAACTTCACAGCTAATGTTTATTTTTTTTAATGTTTATTTGTTTTGAGAGAGAGACCTCAGAGAGACATGTGCAAGAGACGTGTGTGTGCCAGCAGGAGAGGGGGAGAGAGTGAGAAGGTGTGAGTCAGAGAGGGGCAGAGAGAGAGAGAGAAGAGGAGAGAGAATCCCAAGCAGGCTCTGTGCTGACAGCAGAACTCAGTATCACGAACCATGAGATCATGCATGACCTGAGCCAAAATCAAGAGTCAGATACTTGACCGATGAGCCACCCAGGCGTCCTTACAGCTATTGTTTATTTATAATAATAATAAATACAACTAGTGTTTGTGAAAGCTTTCAAGAACTAGGTATGTTAGCTCAACTAGTAACAATACTAAGTGGCAGGGACATTCCATGAGATAGCATATGTGAAACTTTGTTAACTATAAAGGTTTGCTCTTGGTAATAATAATTCTTTCTGTAAAGTATTTGAGCTGCTTCATTAAGTACAAAATTATCACAGAGTAATGGAAAATGTGACTACTTTAATGTGACAGAATAGTAACCCTAATCAGTCCATTCTTTAGCACAGTGGTTTCCACTCTTTTTTGATTGCACATTTTAACAGTAGTACAGTGTACCTAACCTAGCATCTATTTCCTTATAAATTATATACTTCTAATATGTACCTTATAAAAGAATCGTGTAATGAAGGTGAAATAAAAAGTAAATCTAAGGTGTACCCTGTGGATTCTTTTGGGCCCCTCTCGTGAGCATGTGTGTTCCGTCTCAGAATGCCTGAGGTCGTCTTCAGTTTGGCAGTTAAGGTTGATACAGAAGCCTGTTTCACAATTCTTCATTTTATAGCACCATTTCTTATGTTTTCTCATCATAGTGTTAAAATATATGTTTTAAGATTCCCTACTTCATCTTTTGTTGAATCTCAGTGTTATGGTTTAAAATGCACATTAGCAACCAATTTTACAGAGAAGCAAACAATACATGAAAACATTTTATTTTACAAAATAGCTATTTCTTAGAGTAAGTACTATTTTGTTAATGTTTTGGCTCAGGAAACCTATTTGCATTTTCTAACTCTTCTATAACCTCTTTCCTTTTTTTGATTCTTAACCTTGCAATTCAGATAAACTTTGAGGTCTTTAAAACTCTGTAATTACCAGAAAGCCACTGGATACTGTACTAAAAACAAAATGGCATTTTATTGACAAAACAAATGTAGAATTTAGAAGAAAATAAACTTTCTGAAGACCTATCCTTTTAGTAGGCAGTCTGTTACTGACTCTTATTTCTCTAGTCCTTGGAACACAGTAACTTTTTTTGAGTTCCTTAAAGGAATTGGGAGAAATTAGAATAAATCTTGGTTTATTTTTTTTTTTTGCCAAGTTTTGGTTATCCATGGACAACTGGAATACGGTTTAAAAAAGTGGGGCACCTGGGTGGCTAAGTAAGTTAGGTGTCCAACTTAAGCTCAGGTCATGATCTCATGGTTTCTGTGTTCAAGCCCCACATCAGGCCCTGTGCTGACAGCTCAGAGCCTGGAGCCTGCTTTGGATTCTGTGCCTCCCTCTCTTTGCCCTCCTCTGCTTGCACGCGCTCACTCTCTCTTTCTCTCTCTCAAAAATAAATAAACATTAAAAGTTTTTTAAAATACTTTGTTATTTAAGCATCCATCATCACTACTTGTTATACTACAGAATTTGACAATTATGTTCTCCTGCCTTTTCCATTTTGAGTGGGTGTCCTAACTGCTAATTAAAATAGACCAAACTCAAGCAGCAAGAGAAAGATTTAACATGCATATAAACTGGACAAATCCTAACCACTGATGCGCTCATGACTGTAATAATATTTCTTTAGTTAAAACTACATCAAGTAAAATTATGAATTATAAAACAAGGTGATAGGGGTGCCTGGGGGCTCAGTCGGTTAAGCATCCGATTTCAGCTCAGGTCATGATCTCATAGTCAGTGAGTTCGAGCCCCGCATCGGGCTCTGTGCTGACAGCTCAGAGCCTGAAGCCTGCTTCGGATTCTGTCTCCCTCTCTCTCTGCTACTCCCCCGCTCGTGCTCTGTCTCTCAAAAATGAATAAACATTAAAAAAAAAAAAACAAGGTGATAGTCACTGATATTGAAGTTTGCCAATAAGCTTTTCCTTTGAGAATATACTGGAATATATTGGTACTAAATAAAAGGCGATAGTTGCTAGAAACTTATTTTGCTGCTTTTTCTGGATGTTTTATGTAAATGAATTACACAGTATGTAGTTTTTTGCTTCTGGCTTATTTTACTTTTATGATTTTGAAGCTTGTTCATGTTGTAGGATGTGTCAGTATTTTATTCCTTTTTATTGCTGGATACTATTCCACATTTTACGTAGGGTTGTTTTCCATCTTTGCCAGTTATGCATAATGCTGCTTTGAACATTCACATGCGAGGCTTTGGGTGGACATGTTTCATTTCTCTTGGGTAGATTCCTAGAAATGGAACCGCTAGTTTGTATGGTAAGTTTATGTTTAATGTTTTAAGAAATTGCCAAGCTGTTTTCTAAAGTCGCTGCACCATTTTACTTTCTCACCAGCAGCATGTGAATGTTCCAATTCTCAATATCCTCACTGACACTTGTTATTGTCTTTTTTATTATGGCAATTTTAGTGGGTGTTAGGTAGTATCTTATTGTGGCTTTAATTTGCATTTCCCTAATGACTCAATTGACTTTTAAATTTGCTGGTTATACATGCTGAGTGTTTAGTATTCCTATAGAACATAATTTCCTGATAACCCTTTAAATATTTTTATGCCCTTTGCTTTCCAAAAGCAGTTTCAAAATAGCAAAGGTAGTTTTTCAAAGACATAGGACCTTAAAATGTTAAAAGCATTGTATTTCCAATTTTGTGACTTTATCTAGGTTAAAAACATGATTCTGAAATATGATTTGCTCAAAATAAGTCTTCAGTTAAACAGCTAGTTTAAGATACATACTCTTATTTGGTATATGTCTACTTTTTTAAATGTATGTGGAATTGTTAAAGGACTTTTCATCAGCTCCAACCACTCTAGAAATTATTGCCCATTTTGTATGCAGGTATACATTTATTTATTTACATCTGAGGGGCACCTGGGTGGCTAAATTGGTAAAGCATCTGACTTTGGCTCAGGTAATGATCTCAAGGTTTGTGAGTTGGGACCCCACATCAGGCTCTCTGCTGTCAGTGTGTAACCTGCTTCATATCCTCTGTCCCCCACTCTCTCTGTCCATCCCCTGTTCTCCCTCCCTCTCTCAAAAACTAAGCTTTAAAAAAATAACAAAAGAAATACCATTTGAGATTATTCTGTTGGAATTATAAGTATATTTTTAGACAATGATAACAAAATGAATTGGTTGATTTTTTATGAGTTTGTTTATTTATTTATTTTTAGATGTTTACTTATTTGAGAGAGAGACCAGCCTGTGAGCAGAGTGGTAGAGGGCAAAAGAGGAGTGGGGGAGGGGGAATGGGAATCTCAAGCTGGAACTCACCTGAGCCAAAACCAAGAGTCGGATGCTTAACCAACTAAGCCACTCAGGCACCCCTGAATTGATTTATTTTTAAACTAACTTAATCTCTTAAGAAACCTTTTAATCTGTATCTATATATGATATTTATTAGATAAGAAGTCTTCTATTTGGACATAAGATTTAAATGTCCAATTTCTTGTTATGAACCTAACATTGTTAAAGGTAAAATATATCTGCATACCCTTCAATAAAGGATCACTTAAATTATAACACATCCATATATCGGAATTCTTAGCATCTGTTCAAAATGGTGATGTGGTCTATTTTGGCATTAAGAGAGTTATTATGTGGGGAAACAGGTAAACTCAGAATACCAAAATTAAACAGCATGTGTGTATGTATATAATATTTCCATTTTCTTATTAAAAATGCACATACATAGAATTTAAGATACAAAACAGATGAACAGAACGGAAGGGAAGCAAAAATAACATAAAAACAGGGAAGGGGACAAAACACAAGAGACTCTTAAATACCGAGAACAAACTGAGGGTTTCTGGAGGGGTTGTGGGTGGAGGGATGGGCCAAATGGGTAAGGGGCATTAAGGAGGGCGCTTGTTGGAATGAGCACTGGGTGTGATACACAGGGGATGAATCACTGGAATCTACTCCTGAAATCATTATTGCGCTATATGCTAACTAACTTGGTTTTAAATTAAAAAAAAAATAAAAATGTTTTTAAAATGCACATACATAAATATGTTCATTTTTAAAAGGTCTGAGGGGCGCCTGGGTGGCTCAGTCGGTTGGGCGGCCGACTTCAGCTCAGATCATGATCTCGCGGTCTGTGAGTTCGAGCCCCGCGTCGGGCTCTGTGCTGATGGCTCAGAGCCTGGAGCCTGCTTCCGATTCTGTGTCTCCCTCTCTCTCTGCCCTTCCCCTGTTCACGCTGTGCCTCTATGTCTCTCAAAAATAAATAAACATTAAAAAAAAAAAAGGTCTGGAAGGCTGTACAGTGAATTCTTAGCCATAATTTTATCTAAAGATGAAATTACAGGTTATTCCATATTATTTATACCCCTCGGTATTTCCTGAGAATTTCTCAAAGCAACATTTATTACTTTTATAAATAGAAAACAAGAGGTTTTGTAATAAATAAGGTAATTAAAGTCACAAGTTGACAAAAACTATAATTTAAAAAATTATTAAACGGAACTTTTGTGTTTAAAAGTGTTCTAAATTTAAAAGCCGCAAAAGCAAAGAGCTACGTAAAGGTAGAAGGAAGACTGATGGGCCTGGGGACCCGTGGTCCTCTACAAAAAAAGCAAATTTACTAATACTGCTTCCATAGCTTATATCACAGGATCTGGCAAAGTATACATATTATCTTTTTTTCCTTATAAAATATCTTAAAAAATTATTTCACATTAGAAACCAAAATAATTAGAATCCAAGTATGAAGTGAAGTGAAGTCATCAATGAAGTAAAACATCTTTTTGCTTTAAAACCAGACAGATTGCACATTTTAAACTTCTACTTGGACTCCAAATATTACTTCTCCTCTCTCAGGCAATTAACCGCTGCCTTATGTACTAGTTGCCCGGCTGCCGTAGTCACTATACAATCAGCAGACTTCTAGTTTTACCACTTGGCGTTTATGGAGCTGTGCCAAAGAATATGCAAAGAAATAAGGCAAGAAAACAAACTCTCTTGTTCAAGATTGTCTGAGTGCCCTTAAAACCTTAGTGGATGAGATAATTTCCAGATTGGAAGTTTTAAATTGAAAACAAAAATCTCTAGACGAGTTCTTACCTTACTCTCAGTAAATAAAAACCTACACTTAAGAACAACAACAAAAATATTGGTGTGCCTCATTTTTGTAAGAATTATTTAAAATAAGAATGGAAACATTTCTTTTTTCTGTTTCTGTATCCATTCTGGTAAAGGAGTATATTCCTCCCTGTTGAGAAGACCCTGGATTTGTCATCACCAGATCTTCAATAAATTCCTCATTCATCTGTTATCTTGTCCCTTCTGTATATGGGGGGAGTGTGTCTGCTCTTAATACAAGCCAGTTCCTCCTTCGTCCCTGCATCTCTTCTTCTCTATTCCCTGTGTGATCTTACATGGACTATGTGCAGCCTGGAATCCTCTTTTCTTGGGGATTCTTCTCAGTGGCATTTAAACCTTGCTGCATTAGACCAGTTTTCATCGAATGTTATACTGTTTGCGTCAGAATGAGCTAGACATTCAGATTCCTAGATGTAACCCCAAACTGGCTAACTCAGAAAGGAAGCCGAAGTCGGACACTTAACTGACTGAGCCACCCAGGCGCCCCTTGGCTACCTTTTAATATACACATATAACTCATTCATATTTATCATAACTGCTAATAAGTTGGAATTTATTTCTGACATTTTGTGTTGCCTGTGTCTTTGCTTTTGTTTTTTTCCCATTTCTGTTTTACATTGAGAACATTTTCTTCCATTATTTTCTCTTTAAAAGTTAGAAAGTTAAATATCTTTTGCTTTTCTATTATTGCATTTAAATTTTTAATGCAAATATTTACATATATATATATTTTTTTTTTTAACCAACATCTTACAACAAGACAGGAACCTCAGACAGATTTTACTTTTTTCTGCTCCCTTCCCTGCTACCTTCTTTATGAGAAGATTTGAGATCTTGCTGTTCAATTATTATTTATAATAATCAGAACTTAGGTTTCACTAGTTTATTTTTTTAACTTGCCCCTGCTTTTATCTCAGTTTCTATTGCATGATCTGTTTATTTACTTTGATATCATTATATTTGGAGGGAAAATAACTTCCCTAAGAATTCTTTTAGAAAAGATTTGGGAGTGATATACTTTCTACACTGGTACATATCAGAAAATATTTCTTCCGCTTTTCTGTGTGATTAGTTTGGCTGGGTATGAATCCTGCTTCCCAGTAATTTTCCCTCAGAATTTCTTTTTTTTTAATGTTTTTTTATTTGTTTTTGACAGAGTGAGTGAGAGAGACAGAGTACCAAGTAGGCCCCACACTGTCAGCACAGAGCCCAACGTGGGGCCCACACAGGGCTCAATCTTACAAACTGAGATAATGACCTGAGCCAAAATCAAGAGTTGGAGGCTTACTGACTGCGCCACCCTGGTGCACCCCTCAGAATTTCTTTTTTTTTTTTTTCCTTAAAGTTTATTTATTTTGGGGAGGGGCAGAAGGGCAGAGAGAGAAAGAATCCCAAGCAGGCTCCGGACTGTCAGGTGGAGCCCATTGTGGGGTTTGAACTCCTGAGCCATGAGATCATGACCTGAGTTGAAACCAAGAGTATCAAGTTAGATGCTTAACCAAGTGAACTACCCAGGCCCCCCAACCTCTCAGAATTTCAGAGATTTTGCTTCATTGTTTCTAATGAGATGTCTGATTCATTAAAGCATTTTAGGATTTTGTTTTTCTTCTTACTGTTATGAAATGTCCCTATTATATGCCTAGTTTTATTCCCCCATTCATAGTGGCTCTTTTCTTCAACTATCAGAAATTGGTTTCCGTTATTTCTCGGAGAGGTTTCTCTTCTCCACTTTTTTCTACCGTACTTTCTAGACTTTCTGTTAGCTGGAATTGGGAACTTTTGGATTTATCCTCAGTGTCTGTTTGTTGTGGGCATTTTTTTTGGGGGGAGGAAGGGGTTCTTTTTTTTTTTTGCCACATTTTCAGGAAATGTCTTGGCTCAGTCTTCTAATCCATCCCTCTTTAGGTTTATCCTACTGTTTGACAGCATCTGTACTTTCTTGCTTCGGTGTCTAAATTTTTAATTTCCAGGATCCGTTAGTTGTCTTTTGCTGAATGAATAAAGCATACTCTCAAATCTCTGAAGATAGACTTTCTTCCAGTCTTTTTCTGTATTTGCTGCCATGGCTACAGGGTTAGTTCTTCTGATGTGGATTCTAGTGTATCTTCTCAACAGTATGGGTTGTGGCCAGATCCAGTGAGTCTGAGTTCCCGCAAGCCTACCTGTGAATACAGCATCTGCTTCTACCAATTGTAGGGAGGGGAAGCACATGCTACAAGGTGGGCTGTGCCAGAAGCAGCTCTTCTGAGCTTGAAAGTTTCTCTTTCCTTTTGGGAGTCTAAGCATCCTCCCTCACTGCTCAGAGGTATGGTTCTTTGTTGACAAGGAGCGATGGGGGTGGGGTGAGGAAAATTTGTAGCTGCTCCTTCTGCAGAGCTCGGCCAGTGTTCCCAGTGCTGGCTCCAAGGCCCTTTTTTTTTTTTTTTTTTTTTTTTTTTTTTTTTTTTGCTCTGGATCCTGTGGCCCCTCTGCCCTTGGCATTATTTTCAAAACATTTTTTAGTTTGTGTAACCACTCTTTACTGGGGAGGGGAGTGCATATTGCTATAGTGTTTTTCTTTAATCCATTGTGTCTGTTTTCCTCTTCAGGAATTTCTCAAATTTTCTGACCCCTTAAGAGTACTCCTCCTCTGTTAATGCCATATAGAGTTTTCTTCAAAAATTTTGTTACTGAGGTGCTTGGGTGGCTCAGTCAGTTACGTATCCAACTCTTGGTTTCAGCTCAGGTCATGATCTCACAGTTCATGAGTTTGAGCCCCACATTGGGCTCTGCACTGAAAATGTTGATACTGCTTGCGATTTTCTCTCCTGTGCATGCACGCACTCTCTCTTCCCCCTTCCTCTCTCTCTCAAAAAATAAATTACATTAAAACTTTTTTTTTCAAAAATTATGGTACTTGCAGGGATCTGAAGTGAAAAAGCTGTCATTCAGGAGCATTGCTCAGAGCACTATGTTGATCCAAACTTGTAATTAAGAATTTAGCATAACCTCGTTTAAATGTATCCTCGATGATACAGTATATTCAGAAGAAAAAACAGACCTATCTTAGACTGTGACACAGATACGGGTATCTCCTAAAACTAATATTGTAAAGGTTTTGAGTATAGTTATATGTTTCAGTGAATTCATACATTCCTATTTGTCTGTGAAATCACAGAACCAGTGTTTTCTGTTATGTAGCATGTGGAGAGAAGCTAACTTCAGTATTTTTTTTCTATTAGGTTACCACTGATTCGGTCATTCTAAAAGTTCTGCAGTCCAACCTTCAGCATGTGCTGCTCTATGAGAACCTCGCTCTCCAGGAAAAAGCACTGGCTTGTATTCCAGTCCAAGAACTAAAAAGGAGATCTCAAGAAAAGTTATCTAGAGCTAGAAAATTGGATAAAGGTAGTGACTTTATATAACCGTTCATTTCTAAGTATACATCATTGCTAAATAGAAATACCGGAATGATGCCTTTTGCTGTATGTATCATAACATTCTAACCTATTTCTATGTTGATGTTTAAGAAGTTAAAGCAGTAGTAAAATTTTATTGCACTTACCTCATGGACACATCTATTAATGCATTTTTTTTACCTCACTATGTATTTGCAGTTTAATCATTGGTATGTGAATTTTTTTTTAACTATAGTAGAACTTTAGTGTGTGGAACATTATTATAGCATTATTAGTGAATTTTTAATGTGAATCAGACAGAAAACACATTCAAGATTAATCTATATGATTAGACCATTGACTCAATTTGGGTTAAATAAAGAGATAGTATTTCCCAAGTAAGAGTATGGACGCCAACCGCCTGGGAAGTAATTCAGCTCTGCCCTCAGAAATTACTGTGCATCACTGAGCCAGTAATTTAATCTCTAGGCCTCAATTTCTTCATTTCAAAGTAGGGTGATTTTTAAAAATAAATGAGATGGAACATGTAAATGGCTCAGAATGATACCTACCACACTCATCAACCAATAATTATTTGTGTGTTATCATTAATGGTTTTAGGATTTTAGCTATTAAATTTTTCCAACATCAGCACTTTTACTTTGGATTTGCATGTAATTCGCTTTTATCTAAGTCATTTCGTAATACTATATTTTCCAGGGGATTATGTAAATTTTTGGTGGTTGCCTTAGTTTCAGTGAATAGTTTTAACTAATTTAAGTCCACCTTCAAAAACACTATTCTTCTTCATGTATAGTGCAGATACCTCTTAAAAGGATTGTCTCGATTCTTCCCTCCCGTCCTTATGACATTGCTGTCATATACTGCAATCTCCCAACGATACATCGCTGTTGCTATTAAACAAGTGACTTTTTAGGCCACGGATAAGTGAAACACAAGATTCTCTTTTACCTTCTTATATTCCTTTTCTGGCACTTCCTTTCTGTAGATCCTAGTTTCTGACCTTTTTCCTTCTTCCTAAAGAACTTCTTTTAATATTTCTTTCAGGGCAGCTCTGTCAGGTGAATTCCCTCACTTTTTCATTGCCTGAGAAAGTCTTTATTTCTTCTTCCCTCTTGAGGGGGATAGTTCTGGAATATAAAATTTTGATTGGTGAGGCTTTTCTTTCAACAACACTTTATTTTACTCCACAATCTTCTTGCCTGCTTTGTTTATGACCAGGAGTCTGATGATCCCCATCCTTATTCCTGGACAGTTTAGGTCCCCCCACACCTGCCAGCTCACTCCTCATTCCCAGCTTTATTCGAGATTTTCTCTTTGTCTTTGTCTTTCTGCAGTTTGAACGTGACAGGCCTAAGTGTAGCTTCTTGGTTGGTGTTTTCTGAGTTTCCTAGATCTGTGGTTTGGAATCTCATTGCCTCAGATATTTGTTTTGTTTCTTTCTCCCTTTTCCTTCTGGTATTCCAAAATGAAGGTATTCTGTTTTACCTTCATCTGTCTCTTCCTCAGTTTCCCACAGATCTTAGCACTCTGGTCCATTTTGAGATTCTCCTGCAGTTCTTGCATGTCCTGTGCCTTTTTTTTTTTTTTTTTTTTTGCTTTTTTTTTTTTCTTTATTCTTTTTTCCTCTTTAATTTTTAGTTTGGGAAGTTTCTGTTAACCTGTCTGCAAGCTCACTGTCCTTGGTTGTGTCTTCTCTACTGATGAGCCCATGAAAGGGATTCTTAAGTGTTCTTGGTTTCTAGCATTTACTTTAATTTTTTTAAAGTTTCTAAACAACAACAAAAAATCTATTTATGTTACCCATCTATTCTTACATGTGGTCTACTTTTTTCATGAGAGACCTAATATATTAATCATATTTTAAATTTTTTGTCTGTTAATTGCAAAATCTGTGCCGTAGCTGGGTAGTTCTGATACTTGCTTTATCTCTTCAGACTGTCTTTTTCTTGCCTTTTAGCACATCTTATGTTTTTTGTTGGAAGTCAGACATGATGCATTGGGTAATAGAAGCCGAGGTGCATTGGCCTTTTGTGTAAGGTTTTATGTCCATTAATGAGGAGTTGGGCTATATTTAATGTTTGCTGTAGGTGTCAGAAGCTTCAGATTTCCTCTGGTATTCTTCTTGTCTCCTCTGTTGTCTTTGGGCCTTTCTAAGAACTCCTTAGAGTCTGTATTGTTTAGTGTAATCCATTGTTCTTACACTGGAGCCTTGTTGGTGTAGTGGAAAGGCTTGGGGGAGGAGAAGCTGTCTGTCATCTTATGATTAAATCTCAATTAAGTTTTAGTGGGCCTGTATCCTCAGGCCTGTGACCTTCCCAAGTCTTTCTTAACTTTTCCCCCCATAGGCAAGATAAGAAGGCTAGAGATGGCTAGAACCAGGGAATTCCCCTTTCCCTACTTCAGAAATGGTGAAATCTTTTTTTCCTGAAGAATAAGCCTTAATTGTAGAGAATAATCTGGGCATACTTTATAATTCCTAATCTTCTCCTCTCCTTCCCAGAGCCATGAAGGGATTTTTTTTTTTTGAGACAACACACACACTCACACACACACACACACACACACACACACACACACGCAAGCAGGGAGGGGTAGAGAGAGACAGAGAAAGAGAGGGAGAGGAAGAGAGAATCCCAAGCAGGTTCCATGCTGCACTGTCAGCACAGAGCCCAACACAGGGGTTGATCTCACAACTATGAGATAGTGACCTAAGCTGAAATCAAGAGACAGTCAGGTAACTAACCGAGCCACCCGGGTGCCCCTCTTCTTCGGTTATTTACCAAGAAAACCTGATGGGATTCTTGGAGGTTTTCCTCAAAAGCGTTAGGAATCCCTCCTGAGATTGTGTTTCTTACTCAAGCTAGTCCATATCCAACCTCCAGCGGTTGGTCAAAATTATCATTTAGGTGTTTCTACCAATTTATGACCCTGGTGACTTATTTTTCAAATAGCAGATGCCAGTTGTGATTCTCTGTATTTGGGTGAGATTCTCTGTATTTGTCTGTGTCTCCAGATTTCAGGGTGACAGTTCGCCCTGTGAACTCTTTTGAGCTCAAGAAAAGTCCACGGTTTGGGTTTATTCAGTTTTTATTGTTATAACGATGGGAATGACAACTCTAAGTTCTTCAATGTTAGAGCTAAAACCTGAAGTCTCTCCGAGGGATTAGTATGTCTCTTTTCCTTTTTTAATTCTTTAATCACTTCTTACATACATCATGTAGATATTTTGCTGCTCATTATATTTTGGTAGTTTTGTCTTTACTCCAGTATTATGCTGTGTCATTTCCTTGTATTTGATGACCAGTCTGGGCCTTAGTCTAAATTCAGCAACATTGTTGTGAGACCTTGAGACAATTCTTCATCTTGGATTAATAGATTTTTACTATTTATGAAACAAGAGTGCGTATTAATATGCGATCACAAAGACCCTGTCCACATGAAAGTGCTGTGCTCCTTTAAATGATGCCTGTCTCAGGGGTACTTACTGAAGCATGTTTGTGTGTGAGTCACTGGGCTAAACTCCGCAGGGGAGACACAACAGTGTCCCTGCTGACATTCGTCTGGCATTTTTTCCCCTCTAACTGTAAAGGTAATATATGGTTTTTTTGTAGAAAATTTGAAAAATAGGAAGGAGTAAGTAAGGCATCTATGACTTCATCTCATCAGAATACGACTTAAGATTTGTCTATATATCCTTTCAGACTTAATTAAATTAAAAAATTAAAAATCCTGTTCTTTAGTTACTAATGTACTAATAAGTACATGAACACATTTTAAGTGCTCGTTAACCACAAGTGATTTATGGCAACCCTGTCGGACAGTGTGGATATGAATTATTTGGATTATTGCTGAAAGTTCTATTGGGCGGTGCTATTCTACAAAAACAGTAGGATACTGAAAGAGTTAGAATAATAAGTGGGAGAAATTCAAACATATAGTGAAATAAGTGGTATTACAGACATAGTGAATGTATCATTTCAGGTTAGAGTGGACTCTGAGTAATGGGATTTGACCCCAGTGGCTTAAGATTTATTTTCTCATGTCAGAAATTATCGAGGTAGGCAGTCTGATGCTACTGGTAAGCTCTGAGACATTATCAGAAGCCTAGGGTCTTTCTGCCTTTCGGCTCTGGCATACATGGTTTCCATTCTACAAGTTACATCTCATAGTCCAAGGTGACTGCTAAAGCTCCAGCCATTAAATCTGCAGACCAGACATCAAGAAGAAGAAAAGGAGAGAAAACAAAAGGTACTTATAAACTGAGCCTGTTCTCTTGAAGCAGGCTTCCTTGGAATCTCACACAAAGCTTAGTCATTTGGCCTCATTTAGCTGCAAGGGAGGCTGGGACCTGTAGTCTTTTTAGCTAATGCATTTGCCATCCTAAATAAATCAGAATTCTGTAAATAAAGTATTGGCAAATAGATGTTAATAAATCAGAATTCTGTAAATAAAGTATTGGCTAATGGCTGTTGTCTGGCAATGAGCTGCTTTGGCACTGAGATGATGACAGAGCCTCCTTCGTCCAGGTTGGTGCTTTTCTTTCATTGTGATTTGTTTGTTTGTTTGTTTTCTCCTCAAATTAAATATTCTTCTGGGTTTCTGAACTAGGAAAAGTGTTCTGGTTTGAAGCAGAAGTGAGAACCTTGGAACCCTGCCCACTGAAACACCTTTAGAGATAGTTGAGGCTCAGAGAAGTGTGATTTCATACATACCTTTGGCTTAAAGTTGTCATGATTGAGTGTTCCAAATATAGATGAAACACCTTTTTCGAAGAGGAAGAACTGTGTCATTTTAGAAAAGCGAAACAGGGACACCTGGGTGGCTTATTCAGTTAAGCGTCCAACTCTTGGTTTCAGCTCAGGTCGTGATCTCACGGTTCATGAGTTTGAGCCCCTTGTCAGGCTCTGTGCTGACAGCACGGAGCCTGCTTGGGATTCTCTCTCTCTCCCTCTCTCTCTGTCCCTCCCCTCCTCGCTCTCTCAAAATAAATAAATAAACTTAAAAACAAATTTTAAAAAAGCGAAACAAAATATTTGTTGGCCTACTAAATTGAACATGAAGACATGGGAGGAAAAATGTTGAGTATTAAGGTGTGTCTAAGGATGAGGCTACCTAGATTGGTTCTCTCTCTCTTTTTTTTTAATGTTTATTTAATGTTTTTGAGAGAGAGAGAGTGCAAGCGGCAGAATGGCAGAGAGAGACACACACACACACACAATTTGAAGCAGGCTCCAGGCTCCAAGCTGTCAGCACAGAGCCCAGTGTGAGGTTCAAACACCAACTGTGGGATCATGATGTGAGCTGAAATCAGACACTCAGCCAACTGAGCCACGCAGCCACCCTAACTGGTTCTCTTCTTATTCCCTCTTTTGTACACTAATAGTGTCTGTGGTTTTCATAGGATGGAGTTAAGACCTAAAGTTGTTAATTTTATTTTTGTCACTGAAAAGTTACCATACATCTATTTGTATGGTATTTTTGAAGATGCTAAATTTATTAATGTAAAGTCTTTTTTTTTTAAGTTTATTTATTTGAGAGACAGAGAAAAGAGAGAATGCACAGGGGAGGGACAGAGAGAGAGAGAGAGAGAGAGAGAGAGAGAGAGAGAGAGAGAGAATCTCAAACAGGCTCCATGCTGTGAGCAAAGAGCTCAATGCGGGGCTCAATCTCACAAACATGAGATCGTGACCTGAGCCAAAATCAGGAGTTAGGCGTTTAACCAACTGAGCCACCCAGGCACCACCTTGAAGTCTTGATTATAATTTTAAAATGTATTCTCCACACTCTAATATATTCTCCATATTTTCCCAGAATTTAGCATCTAAAACACATGCGCACATGCACACACACACCAAAAAAGAATTTAGCAGCTAAGTCAGATGTTCCTTTAAACCCCATAACTCTGAGCTTTCTGAGCTCTTATCCTCTACAGACAGGATTCTGCTCGCATTTCTCTGAGCCATAATTAAGGATATTGCTTGATCAAGGAGCACTGACCCTCAGGTGCCCCCTCCCTCTCTTTTTCTGTGCTAGTTCTACTTCTGGCTGGGAGGCTGCTGATGTATACCTGGAGTATCTAGAACGCAGAAGTACAAGTATGCTGTCTTCCTTCCCTTTCTTTTCCCATTTTGAGAATGACTATTTGCTGAACAGTATTAATTCTAAGTAACATTATGAGCCTTCTTTGTTTAGTCTTTCCATCATTTATTCAGATATATACTGAAGGACAAGCAGAGTTCAAGGTGTGGGGGAAACAGCAGTGAACAGAGCAAAGTCTTCTTTGTCACCAGGTGAGACAGACTGAAAAAAAACCCAAATACTCAAATACAGCACGTAGTGATAGATGCTGGGAAGACAAATAAGGATAACAGAATAGAGAGTGACTAGGAAGGATGCTGTTTGGTACAGGGTTGTCAGGAAAGTCTTCACTGGAAAGCCGGGATTTCTGCTGCAGTTAGGGGGAACCAACAACTGCAAAGGCTCCCTTGGCCTGTTTAAAGGATGGCAGGGAGGACATGGTGCCTGTCACAGAATGAACAAGACGGAGGTCAGGTAATTATAGGGGTTATATTACTTTCCTGTGTCTGCTGTAACAGGTCGTCACAGTCTTGGTGACCTAAAACAGCAGAAATGTATTTACTCGCAGTTCCGGAAGCCAGAAGTCCATCATCAGTACCGCTGGGTTGAAATCAGGGTGTCAACAGGACCCCGTCATCTCCTTCTGTTCCGCTGTCACCTAGCCTTCTCTGTGTGTGTCAGATGTCCCTCTGCTTCACACTAATGAGGGTCTGGTACGCATTGGGCCCACCCGGATAATCCAGTATAAGCCCACATCTCCGTATCCTTAACGTAATCATATCTTCAAAGACATTTTATTTTTTTTTTGCTATGTATGGTAACAGTTATAGACTCTAGGGGTTAGAGTATGCATATCTAAAAAAAAAAAAAAAAGAATATGCATATCTTCTGGGGGACCATTTTTCAGCCTACCAGGAGACCAACTGTGGTAAGAAAGGGCAAGAGTAGAGATTGAACCATATCCTGAGTGAGATGGAAACCCATTGGAGGGTTTTGAGTGACATAATCTACTTTGCATTTTTAAAAAGCTTACTCTGCTATGGGCCCTTGATGGAGAAGAAGGATGGCAGTGCTGTATTCCTCAAGTTCATTTTTAATCTAATACAAACTTTCATATTATATAAGAAAAGCTAGATTCGGGCGGCTGGGCGGCTCAGTCAAGTTAAGCGTCCAACTTCGACTTCGAGGTCATGATCTCATGGTCCGCATCGGGCTCTGTGCTGACAGCTCAGAGTCTGGAGCCTGCTTCGGATCCTCTGTGCCCCCTCTCTCCCTGCCCCTGGCCAGCTCGCTCGCTCTCTCAAAAATAAATAAACTTTATTAAAAAATCCATTAAAAAAAAGGAGAAGCTAGACTCTCCCTGCCAGTCACATCTCTTCCATAGGTAACCGCTATTATCATATGATGTGTTCCTTTTCATATCTTTTCCTCTGTTAATATATGGGAAATACACCATAGTTACCTGTAAAAATAGTTTTAGTTGTATGGATTTACTTAAAATTTATCATCCCATATATCTTCAGTTTCTTGATGTTTTGCACTTACTAATGTGTCTTAGAAATCTTTTTAATGCTCCATAGTGTTCTATGGTATGCATGTACTATTATTTATAAAGTTTCCTATTGATAAACATTGAGATTATTTACCATTTTTCTGTATTCTAAATGTTCCTGCAGTGAGAATTCCTGTAAAGCATACCTCCTGGTGTATATATATGCACAAGGGTTTCTCTGTAATAAATATAAAAATGTCAAGAGTGTGCGATACTTTCATACTTGTAGTGGATCCTGCCAAACAGATTACCTCCCAGTATACGTCGAAAGTGTCTGAGAGTATTTATTTCCACTTAATGAAATTATTGGACTTCTTTTATGGACTTTGACTTTTTTTTCGTGGATATTCTTACTGATTTATAGAAGTTCTTCATATATTCTGCATACTTTCCTTTGTTAAGCATGTTACTGTTTTTTTCTCCTAACGTTCTTTGTTTAATGTGGTGTATTTTTGAGATTCATGTCACAAATTTAATATAAGAAAATGTATTTTTTTCCATCTTGCTTTAGAAGGCCCTTCCATACCACAAAGCCATAAACGTATTCTTTTGTAACTTCTGTTACCTTTATAGTATTCCTCCTCTCAGTGTCCTATGTGTAGTACATTGTACACAGATCACTCGTTGAACAGTCCATCCTCTTAGAACCACTTTGAACTCACGTAGAACTAACTTCATTAGATGCTATGTATCACTTAGAAATCTGTTTTTCAGAAGTCTTCCTTTGTTTCCTTAATCTCTTTTGTCTATTTTTCACCAATATCACAATATTTTAATTATTTTTGTGATTTTGTAATGTGTTTTGACATGCAGTAGATGAATTTATCTTATTGTTCTTACTCAGTTATGTTGACCATTTTGTCTTTCATGTGAATTTGCAGTTTGTCAAATTTTATGAAAAATACTTTATAAATTTTTAAATAAATAAGTTGTTTAAATAATTTTTAAATTACTTTATAATTTTAACTGTGATTACATTAAGTTATAGATTAATTAGTAGATAATTAACAACTTTAGAATACTGTTTTCCCAGCTGGGAGCATAATAAATTTTTAGCCTTTATATTCTCTAGGTTTTTTTCTAATATAGTTTTTTTCTACTTTGAACTATATCAAACAGAAATACAAAAACACCCATGACCAACATTGAACTTTATTAGATCTTAACATTATGCCATATATTTCTTCATAAGTATGTTTTATTATCACTTCTTAATAATAAAACATGAAAAGCTAGAAATGAACTCCCTAGCTACGTCTTCCAGATTCTTTTCTCCTCTCCTTTCCTTCTTCCCAGAGATATCACAGTCTTGAATATGATCGAGAGAAATCTTTTAAAGTAGATATATTACAGACCATACATACTTGCAAGGGTTGTTCTATACGTTTTAGACATTGTTCTGTTTTTAGTTGATTTGTGACGAGTATCCACAGATGGATTACTTTGTGTAGTTGAAGCACTAATTTAAGAAAAGTTGATAGGGTGATTTTTTAGGTGTCTGGAATTCTGTGATTTTGTGATTGTTTCATGTTTACTGGTATACATACCTGGTAACAAATTGAACATAGTCATTTTTAAATATTTTTAAAAATCAGACTGATTTTCTTACTCCCTGTGTTTTAAGATCAATTCCACATTAGCCACAGTTCCCTCAGAGGTTGTTGTGTTCAGCTCACTTTGGTACATGATGTCAGTTGGAGGTTAGAGAGTGGTAAATGGCCTACTGCTATAGATGTGCGAGGCATTAATTACGCCGTTGTATTTCGTCCTGATTCACAATATGCTGACAGTTCTCTTCTTACATCATATTTGAGAATACCTTTTAGATCATCTTATATTTTCATATATTTCAGCTCCATATTTGAGAATAAAATATGTGTGTGCATATTTTTAGTTTTTGTCAGCTTTAGATCTTTTACTTGCTTCTGTTTTAACTTCTCAGGCGCTAACGTCAGTGAAGAGGACTTTCTTCTGCTGGAGCTCTTACACTGGTTTAAGGAAGAATTTTTTCAATGGGTGAATGACATTTCGTGCAGCAAATGTGGTGGCCCGACTAAGTCTAGAGGTGAATCATTATTTCCCAATGACGATGAACTGAAGTGGGGTGCGAACAGAGTAGAAGATCATTTCTGTGATGCGTGCCAGTTCAGCAATCGATTCCCGAGGTGAGTGTCCACTGGACAGCAAAGTCAGAGGGATCTCTTAGTGGAATGGTTAGAAAAGAATTTTTACTAAATGAACTTTTTAATTATTAGAAATACATTCCTCTAGGACAGGGGTCAGCAAGCTATGGCTGGTAGGCTAAGTCCAGCCCACATCCTATTTTTGTAAATATTGGAACATATTTATGCTGATTTGTGTGCTTATGGGCTGTAATTGTTTTCACGTTATAATGTCTGTTGAATACTGGCAGCAGAGGCCATATGATATGCAAAGTCTAAAATAATTGCTGTCTTAAAAAAATTTTTTTTTAATGTTTATTTATTTTTGAGAGAGAGAGAGAGAGACAGAGTGCAAGCAGAGAAGGGGCAGAGAGAGAGAGGGAGACACAGAATCCAAACAGTTTCCAAGCTCTGAACCATCAGCAAGAGCCCAACATGGGGCTCTGACTCACAAACCGTGACATCATGACCTGAGCCAAAGTTGGATGCTTAACCACCTGAGCCACCCAGGCACCCCAATTACTGTCTTTTTATAAGAAAAATTTGTTTACTCTTGCTCTAGCATTTATTGAGTGTAGAGGCATCTGGTTGGCTCAGTTGGTTAAGCGTCCAACTTAGGCTCAGGTCATGATCTCATGGTTCATGAGTTCAGGCCCCTCATCGGGCTCATTGCTATCAGCCTGTGAGTGCAGAGCCTGTTTTGAATCCTCTGTCGCCCTCTCTCAGCCCCTCCCTAACTTGCACTCTCCGAAAAATAAATAAATATTTAAAAATAAATAACTCACAAACTGTGTTATATAACTGAGTTATTAAATGTGCTAAGACCACATTTAATGCTGTAATCTTTTTTTTAATATATTTTCTTTTAAGTTTCTTATTCGACAGACAGAGACAGCATGAGTGAGGGAGGGAGAGAGAGAATCCAAGCATGCTCCACATTGTCAGTGCAGAGCCTGACGCAGAGCTTGAACTCATGACACTGCGAGATCATGACGTGAGCGGAAACCAAGAGTCAGTTTCTTAACTGACTAAGTCACTCAGCCTCCCTAATGCTGAAAGCTTGTATTGTTCTTTTAATTACATAACTTTCAACTTTCTGACAACTTTATTAATAATTGATAGCACACAAAAATAATACTAATCACATTAATAATGATAATACTGATACATTGTGATAGTAAACACAATGAAGTACATAGAATAACCATCAGATGGTAATATGGAAGGCACAAGTATGGTACCATCGTATTAAAGACAGAAGTTTAATCGGGTGCCTTCCCCACCCAATCTAACGTACCCTCATCATCTAAATTTTAAACTAAGGAAGATTGAACTTTTCAGTTAACTTTTTTCATCTTTTAATTCACAAGCCTCTTATCAAATTTTTTTAACTGGCAATACTTATAAACATCGGATGTATCATCAGTCAAGAAAAGTTATCAAATTTTGAAATACCTAATTTTGGGCCTGTAGGGACTCAGTTTTGTCCCAGTTAGGAACCAGCCCTTTGATATACAGAATTTAGAATATACAGAATCCAATATCCAGTAATTATATAAAAGTAGTCCAAGTTATTTCTTCATCCAGCATTCGTTTGTACAGGTACTTTGCAAAGATTTGAAGAATTAAATGTATAATACTCCCTCCTCATAAACTTTTCTAGACAAGCTAGATGTAAACTAATAATACAGTGTGTTAGGGGCACAGGCTAACAAAGATATTTACTGATTTCCTTTCTACTTATTTTATCATTTTACTGTTAGATGTTCTCTGTATAGAGTTGGGATAACGAACAATATTAATTCTAGGCTAAACTGGTTATTCGACTTGGCACAAGTAGTGTATGGAGGAGGCACAGCAAGCTCTAATTCTGCCACTGTTACTTCTTCATGTAAATTTACATCTGTTTTCAATTACTTTTAATTACCTTAGTTATAAATTTATTTAACTTTGGTAGTTTAATGGCTTCTGCTTAAGACAAACTTATCATTGCAAAGCCAATTCATTCATGCAGTGGTTTCCTTCTATAAGTTATGGCCAACATCTCTGCTCAGCTGGGGCACTTTTCTTGCTTAGCTTTATTAGTGAAATCCTTCTCAACCCAGTATGCAAAATTTGGCGTTCTCCAGTTTTATGATAATTTTATAATTGGAGTAACTTTTTAAAAGATTGTTGCAAACACCTTTCAAAAAACAATTTCAAAATTAGCAAGCATCTTTAAGTGGTTAAGAAGAAAAATTTTCAGTCAAAAAGATCACTCAACAGAATAGTAGTATTTTAAGTAGAATTGAGTTCAACTAAGTTTTAAAATCCTTACTGAGTAGTTTGCTAAAGTTGTTTACCTTTTAAATACATAAGCTAATTATGCCACTTGTTAGAATAATACTAATGCTCTAAGCAGATTTCCTAGAGAATCGCTGCCTGTCCAAATCTTATATGTCCTTCAGGGCCCAGTTCAAATACAAACTCTCCGTAACACTGAATCTGACCTGTTGTATATGATTTTGTCACATTCTGCCTTTTTCCTCTTAATACCTGTAAATTCCTTGAAGGCTGTACCACTGTTTAATCATTTTTCACTATAGACTGTTAACACAATGCCTCATATATGCTAGGCTCTTTAATCATTATCTAAGTATGTGAAATGAAGCTTATATAATATTGAATGTCAATTATATTTCAATTAAAAATAATTTTGGGGATGGGGACAAAACATAAGAGACTCTTAAAGACTGAGAACAAACTGAGGGTTGCTGGAGGGGCTCCGGGTGGGGGGCTGGGCCAAATGGGCAAGGGACATTAAGGAGGGCACTTGTTAGAATGAGCACTGGGTTTTATACATAGAGATAAATCACTGGGATCTACTCCTGAAATCATTATTGCACTATATGCTAACTAACTTGGATGTAAATTAAAATAAGTAAGTAAATAAATAAATAATAATAGTAAAAGAAATGAAAAAAAATAATTTTTTTAAAGTGTGAAATTAAGAAATATTGCTGTTTAGCACAGAGGTAATATAAATTTTTTTAAATTCTTGATTATGATAATGAATCAGGGCTTTTCTGTGGTTATCTTAAAACAGGTATAATAATCCTGAGAAACTTTTGGAAACGAGATGTGGACGGTGTGGCGAGTGGGCCAATTGTTTCACACTGTGCTGTCGAGCCTTGGGGTTTGAAGCTCGCTATGTTTGGGATTACACAGGTATAGACGTGGTAGGGCTGTGCACACTTCAGGGCTGGGCTTACAGTCTGGACTCATCACTGTTTGGTACTTTCTGGCCTTGTCAGCCTGAGGTTCCATCTGCCTTCTGTCAATAACACCAATACCAACCTCGTGAGTTTTTTTGGGGATCTCAAGATTTTTGTCGTACACCTGTCATTTTGCCTGGAACTTTAAATATGGCCTATAAACATTCTTTTGTTAACAATATACTATGACATTTTTAATAATGGTTTTTCTATATGAATAATAAGTAATGTGTTGTAGAAATCTTTATTTTTATAGAGATTAGTATAAAAGATGTAGCAGTCTTAATATACAAAGAAATGTAGTAAGAGCCATGTGAAATTTATATTGTTCTTATTTAGAAATGACTTATCAGCTACATGTTAAAAACTTGTTTTCCTAGTTCTTAGAATTTTACTTGTCTTTCTGTTGTTTTGTAGGATAAAATGAAACCTTCACTTAAGAGTTACTCTTCTCTTACAGTCAAATACAGAACATCAATAGCCAGAGAGCCTTTGTTAGGCCTCCTACCAGTTCTGGGTCTTAAATGTCAGGAGAGACTGCAGTTTCCAAAGTGGCAGTAACTCCACGTTAGCAAAAACTGAGGCCGTTGTTTGTGATGCCATAGTTCAATATGTTCACATTTTTAGTTACAGCTCACATTATTTTTAATTAAGCTTAAAACTAACTGCCTTAAAGGACATATTCCAAAAACATTTTTAAGGATTTCAAAGAGACAGAGAAATTAAAACAAATGTTCTAGAATTTTGTGTGTCCCAAAATTCTCAGTCCTATTAGCTAAAATTTAGACTGTTAGAAATTATTATATTCTCTTTATTTTAGCAGTTTGTATGTAGATGTTGGAAATCATTCTGGTTTTATAAACTTAACTTTTGTTTCCTTTCTTCCTGTTGCTGTCTTCTCTCTTACTTGAGTAGACCATGTCTGGACAGAAGTCTATTCTCCTTCTCAGCAGCGGTGGCTGCACTGTGACCCGTGTGAAGATGTCTGTGATAAGCCGCTCCTGTATGAAGTAGGGTGGGGCAAGAAGCTTTCCTACGTCATAGCATTTTCTAAGGACGAGGTAAAGCATAAGAAAAAAAAATTTTTTTCTAACAATAAAATAGTATTTCTTTTCTTTCTGGACAGCTTTTGAAGATATAATTGACATACAGTAAACAGCATGTATTTAAAGTGTACAATTTAATAAATTTTGTCATTTGTATGCACCCATGAAATCATCTTTGCAGTCAAGATAGTGAAGATATGCACTGTATCTGGAAGATTCCTTACGTCCTTTATTATTCCTCCTTTTTGCCCCTCTCTAGGCAACTGTGGACCATGGATCTGCTTCCTCTCACTGTAGATTTCTAGAGGTTTTGTTGTTTTGGGGTTTTTTTAGTGTTTATTTATTTTGAGAGAGTCTTATTTTGAGAGAGAGCGTGCAATTGAGAGAGGGGAAAAGGAGAGAGAGAGAGAGAGAGAGAGAGAGAGAATCCCAAGTAGGCTCCGCTGTGTCAGCACAGAGCCTAACTAACGTGGGGCTCAGTCTCACAACTGTAAGATCATGACCTGAGCCCAGATCGAGAGTCAGACACTTAACCGACTGAGCCACCCCAGCGCCCCGTTTCTGGAGTTTTATATAAAATCGAGTTATACAGTATATATGCTCTTTTTGGTGGACACGATCTCGTTTCTTTTACTCAGCACAACTATTTTGAGATTCACCCATGTTATTCTCGTGTATCAGTAATTTATTCTTTTTATTGCTGAGCAGTATTCCATCGTGTGATGTACCATAGTTTGTTTATTCGTTCATCTGTTGGTGGGCCGTTGGATAATTTCCAATTTTTAGTATTTCAAATAAGGTTGTCGTAAACACTTAGACACAAGTCTTTATATTGCCATATGCTGTCTTTTCTCTTTGCTAAATGCCTACAAGTAGAATGACTGAATTGTATGGTAGAGTCCTAAGAAACTGCAAAACTGTTTTCCAGAATCCTATTCCAATTTCACATTCTCACCATGAGTATGTGAGAGTTCTCAGCTTCTCTGTATCCTTGCTAACCCTTAGTATGGTTGTCTTGTATGTGAGGTGGTATCTCATTGTGGTTTTCATTTGCATTTCCCTAATGACAAATGATCCCAAATCTCTTCTTAAGTGCTTATTTGCCATGCATAGTCCTTTTTGCCCATTTTTTTAAGTTGGGTTGTTCATTTTCTTATTGTTGAGTTTTGAGAATTCTTTATATATTCTGCATGCAAGTCATTTTTCAGATAAATGCTTTGCAAAGATTTTCTCCTTGTCTGTGGCATGTCTTTTCATTCTGTTAGTGACTTTTGAAGAGACAAAATTGAGAAAGTCCAGATTATCAATTTGTTCTTTTAGGGATTGTGCTCTTTTTCTTTTCTTTTTCTTTTTCTTTTTTTTTTAAATAGTTTATTTTCAAATTGGTTTACATATAACACCCAGTGTTCATCCCAACACGTGCCCTCTTTAATGCCCGTCACCCCCTCTCGCCCCCTCCCTCACCCCCCTCACCCTCAGTTTGTTCTTAGTCTTTGAGAGTCTCTTATGTTTTATCTCCCTCCCTCTCTGTGTCTTTTTTTTTTCCTTTCCCCTCTTCCACTCCCCCATGGTTTTTGCGAAGTCTCTCAAAATCCACCTATGCGTGGAAACATATGGTATCTGTCTTTTTCTGACTGACTTATTTCACTTAACATAATACCCTCCAGTTCTATCCATGTTGCTACACATGGCCAGATTTCATTTTTTTCTCATTGCCACGTAGTATTCCATTGTATATATAAACCACATCTTCTTTATCTTTTTAAAAAGAGGTATCGTCTACACATAATATTGTATAGTTGCACATATACAACATAATGATTCAGTATTCGTACAGATGGTGAAATGATAGATTGTGCTTTTTGATGTTATATCTAAGAAAGGTTTGCCTAGACCAAGTCAGAATGATTTTATCCTGTGTTTTCTTTTAAAAGTTTTATACTTTCAGTTTTACATTTGGGTCTGCCATCCATTTTGAGTTAACTTTTGTGTATAGTACCGTGTGTGGGTTGAAAGTCATTATTCGCCAAATAGATAACAAATTGTTCTAGCGTCATTTGTTGAAAAGGTTATCTTTTTTCCATTGAATTGTTTTTGTACCTTGTCAAAAGTTAGTTATTTGATATAAATTTAATACAATAAAAGTGGAAAAAGTTCTTATTCAGTATTACGAAATTAACTTTGTAGATAAGTTTTAAAAAGCTAAGTGTTCTGAAAATCTCATTTAATCAATCTTTCTTGAAAGTATACCTGTTAAAGGGACGCCTGGGTGGCTCAGTTGTTTAAGTGTCTGACTTCAGCTCTGGTCATGATCTCACAGTTCAAGAGTTTGAGCCCCGCATCAAGCTCTGTGCTGACAGCTCAGAGTCTGGAGCCTGCTTTGGATTCTGTGTCTCTCTCTTTCTCTGCCCTTCCCCCACTGACACTCTGTCTCTCTCTTTCTCTCTCTCTCGAAAATAAACAAACATAAAAAAAAATTTTTTTAAAAGAAAAAAAGGAAGTATACCTGTTAGAAATAAATAAAAAGCATATTTTTTATTTTTTTCTACAAGTTTTAAAATTTCAAACACAGGATAGCATTTTAAAAATCTATTTAAGAATTACATACAGGGGCGCCTGGGTGGCTCAGTCGGTTAAGCGGCTGACTTCGGCTCAGGTCACGATCTCACGGTCTGTGGGTTCAAGCCCCACATCGGGCTCTGTGCTGATGGCTCATCAGAGCCTGGAGCCTGCTTTGGATTCTGTGTCTCCCTCTCTCTCTGCCCTTCTCCTGCTCATGCTCTGTCTCTATGTCTCTCAAAAATAAATGAACGTTAAAAAAAAAAAAAGAATTACATACAATCTAGGGGCACCTGGGTGGCTCAGTTGGTTAAACATGTGACTCTTGATCTCAGCTCAGGTTTTGATTTCGGGGTCATGAGTTTAAGCCCCATGTTGTCTCCACATTGAGCATGAAGTCTACTTAAAAAAGGATAAGAATTACATACATTCTAAGTAGTTAGCAAATTAAGGTTGATGGTTGTAATCTTGTTAAATATTGTATTCTGTAATTTGAGGTGGTAGATGTCACTTGGCGATATTCTTGTAAACATGACGAAGTAATCTCCAGAAGAACTGAGGTTAAGGAAGAATTACTTCGAGAAACTATTAATGGACTTAATAAGCAGGTATGGGCATTTATCATTTTTGAGAGGACATTTGAAGTTTTTAATATAATCAAGAATGGCCAGTTTTTAACCCATTGAAATTCTTAAAGTAATAGCATTACTTTGCAAGCAAAAATATTTTAATATGTTAAATGTCTTTTTGTTCATTGAAAATTTTGAGGACCCCTTTTAAATATTGTGGGTGTTGTATGTATTAAATTGTCACACCTTTTCTCAAATTTTAGTAAACAAAATTTCAATATGTATAATAGTAGGCATAAAAAGTATGTTGTTTTATTTTTCAGAGAAATTATGTCTTGAATATAATTACACACACTTGTCCAAATGTGGAAATTTTTTAAACAAGGCACAGGAGATTGTTAACAATGACTACCTCTGAAAAGAGGAACTAGAAGTTCAAAAAGGAAGATTGAGTTTTTATTTTATATGCCTTTGGTAGTATTGAAATTTTTTTACCATTATACATGTGTGGATTGTTTTATAATTTAAAAGCCAGACCATCAATTTTGCTTTCTGGCAGGCAGGCAGAATCACCTTAATCAAGTGGCTGAGATTCAGGATGAAGGTTCAGTCTGTTTGGAATTTCACCTTCTGATGTGCAGCCCTTCAAAGATCCTAAGCTGAAAATCTGGAGTATTTACCAGAGCCTCTCACCTTGAAATGCTCTGAACTCAGTGTGTTTACTCCATAGAACCGTGATTCTGTTAAAACTCTCTTTTTTTCAGCACGGTAGCCATCATTTGTGCTTGGCTTGTCTCCCTCTTTTGCTCATACCAGTTAATAATTGGCAAATGCCTGGAAGGGAAAAGAGGTGGGGGTATGTTCAGTTCACCTCAATTCATTTCTTTCCTTGGGATCTTAGCTTCTACAGCTGTGCTTGCCTTGGTAGCTTTCTGTTGCATTTCAACAGGGGTTTGCATGTTTGCGTCTGCATGTAATGTTTTGCCCAGCTTTGTACCTTTTCTCAGTAGGACAGTTGGTCTGACACAAGGTAGTCTATCGTAGCTGGAAGCAGAAGCTACCTTCATTTCAAATCTAGGACAGTAAAGGTCACGAAGAGTTGGATATAGATGTTAAATGCTTTCTTCACATAAAATTCGTAAAATTATTTTCAGTTTTCCAGTGTCCTATTTGTTTTCCAAATAACTATGTGTGAACAAAAAGTTGGTTACTTTCAAGATCCCATTAAAATACTAATGTTTGAAGTATATACTTACTCAGAGATGGACCCCTGCGTCTCCCGAATCTTACTGATTTTTTTTTTAAACATGAATTACAGAGGCAAATATCTTTGTCGGAAAACAGAAGGAAAGAACTTCTCCAGAGGATAATTGTTGAACTTGTTGAATTTATATCTCCCAAAACCCCTGAGCCTGGAGAACTTGGTGGAAGAATATCTGGGTCAGTGGCTTGGAGAGCAGCCCGAGGTGAAACGGGTCTAGAGGTATTTAATTCATTATAGCATGACAATCCTTTCACTCGACTGCTTCCTGTAGTGCGCTCTTTACTTGAAGAAAAATGCATTGGCCAGGACCGTTCAATTAAATTTTTACAGTAATTATGAGAAAACGTAAACATTTGAAGAGAACCAGTAATTGATTGACATAGTATATTCATATGGAGGAGTTAGGAAAGCATTTTAAAATGGGATTTTCCTATGTAAATTTTTGGTATAGTATAACTGTTACTGAGGTACTTACAGGAAAAAATGCACAAATTATAAGTGTACAGCTTAACAAATTTTCGCACATTGAGCATCCATGTAACCACCAGCCAGAGTGACAGATAGACCACCAGAATCCCAGGATTATCTTTGCTGCTGTGATACTATTATATTGTCAATTTTATATTAAGATTAATGTTATATTAATGTTACTAAGATTAATGTCCCCAAATTAAATAATGAACAATGGAAATATGCCTATAGTTAGGGGCTAGGGGAAAAGCAATGTGCTCTGTAATGAACGTTAAGAAAGTACATTAGACTGTCTCTTGCCTTTAGGGAACCTAAAGTTGACTCCCTAGAAAGTATTTATATAAATGTCTAAGAAGGTATGTAATGAAAAATGCTTGAAAGGAAAATAACCCACCACAGTATCATATCAAACGATTCCAAACAAAATAGAGTTTTATATCTACTTTTTCTAAATTTGCTATTGTTGCAACTCGTTTCTCCAATAAAGGAATATGTCTACAGTGGGTGAATTATCCCCAGTAAACTTTATGCTTGCTTTTTAATTTACTTCATCATCTTTAGGAGGCAGTTGGAAGTGTTGGTTCAGCCATAGAATTACAAGATCTAAATTCAACAGATAATTCAAATCACTGCTGATGCAGTGCAAGTTACAAGTATAAATCTAAATGAAGCCAATTTAAAAGAGCTAATTTAATTCGCAGCTGTGTTCAATTTAAATAAAACGTCGATATTATCTAGGTCTTCATTCTTTTTTCTTTTTATGGATGGATGTGCTTCCTCTCATATGGCATATAAGTTGATTAAACTTTAAAAATATGAATTGGGTCATATGCCCAGATTGTCTTCCCTTTTGGAATTTTCTTTTCTTTTCTTTTCTTTTTTTAATATCTGTTACTGGAGACCATTAGGGTCATGGATTTAAAAATCATTTTCCACTTTAGAAGTAGATGTTTATTTAAAAGTTAATTGAAAAATGTCAGTCCTAAAAAATTATAGAACTCTACCTTGAAATCATTTGGAAAAAGAAGAAAACATTGGTGATATAATTTCCAGAAACAAAAATTTATCTTAATCTTAGATTTAAAAGATTTTATGAAATATTAACGGTATTCGTACTCTAGATTATTCAGTTGCATACGTGATTACGTTCAGTAGCATAAATATTTTTCTTTTCTCTTTGGTAATCAGTTATCCTTTGTAAAACAGTAGATAATGGTACTTTTGAATTTTATTTCCATTTGGTTTATGTCAGCACCCTAAAATATTTTTGATAAAGAAAAGAATTAGGGAGTTTTGCTACATGCTTGTTTTGAAGTTATAATTCAAAATTATAAATTGATTTCTAAAAATAAGCTGCTTTTTTTTTTTTTACCTTTTTGACAGTAGTATTCATAGATTCTACTAGGGAATTCTCTTTTTCATATATTTAATATTACTATTTTAATATTTCCAACAGTGATACATATATGTATACACACACATACTTTTTTCTCTTTTTATTTCTAAGGTGTTTTATATTCTGCTTGTTGATTGTTGTACATTGGAAGTTTTCATACTGTTTAATACCTAGTACGCAATGTTTAGCAAAGAAAGCATTGCCTATTTGGATTGATTAGCAAATACTGTGGCAAGACAGTGACACAGACTAAAGCAGTGGTTCTCAGTGGTGGTTGATTTCGCCTTTCAGGGGATATTCGGCAATGTCTGGAGACATTTTCGGTTGTCACATCTGGGAGGAGGGATCAAACGGACGGAAGCCTGGGCTGCTGCTAAACAACCTGCAATGCACAGAGCAGCCCCTACTACAAAGAATCGTCTGACCCAAACGCTGCTGTGCCCATGTCTAAAGGACAGGGACCAGTGTTTCAGTGGCATAAAAGACGCAGGATAAATATATCATCTTTCTCAAGCTTTAGATTCACTCAGTGATTTCAGGTTTCTAGGGACTGATGTACATTACAACAAACATGGATTTATTTGGGGGCTAGGATGCAAATTTTTCCTGGAATTTTAAGATAAACCATGAGCTTCACACATGTAGAAGATTGTTTCAAGCTATGTATCCCAAGGACTCTCCTACCTTCGGGTATCAGGAAAGGACACTGATGAAATGGCTTTAAGTGGAGGCCTGAAAGATGAGAAAGAATCAAGTATATGGAGAGTAGAAAGAACAGCATTCCAGGTAGCAGGAACAGTATGTATGAAGGCCCTGAGACAGGAATTGGCTGGACCTTTTTGAGGAGGTAATGGAAGAGTGACATCAGATTGGTTGGAGAAGTAAGCAGGGAATAGATAAGTTAGAGCCCTACTAGTCTTGATAAAGGCTTGGAGTTTAAGTACAGTGGGAAGTCATTGGAGTGAGTTAAGCAAGAAAGTGACATATCCCAATTTACCTTTCTAGAAAATCACTTTCATTACTATGTGGAGCTTGAATAGGAAAGGTAAGAGTTGATAGCTGGGAGACAACTGAAGGAGTCCAGTTTGGAGATGTTGGTGGTAGAAATGAACAAAAATAAACAAATTTAGGTTGACTGTAAATCACAACAATATAAATCAGAGCTATGGTTTATACTTCTCATTTTCTGTTTAGTAATGTTTGGAGATATATCCACATCATACTAATCATATTTAACCTAAAAAATGTTTTCCAAATTTTTTAACGGCACCAATTCTTCATTTTCAAGTTGAAGGAATCTCTTACCACTATACGTAGCAGTTCCTCATATATAGTCTTCCATTATGTTAAAAAACTAATTCTGCTTTCTTTTTAAGAGAAAAGAAACCCTGCTCATTCCCTCTGAAAATGAGAAGATTTCCAAACAGCTCCACCTTTGTTATAATATTGTGAAAGATCATTACGTCCGAGTTTCAAATAATAATCAAACCATTTCTGGATGGGAGAGTGGTGTGTGGAAAATGGAATCCATATTCAGAAAAGTTGAAACAGACTGGAACATGGTAATTTACTACATGAAGCTGTTTAAAAACTCTGTCATTGTTTTAAACATAGATTGGCTTCATTTTTCAGTTGTGTATAGTGTGAAAACTGATACATCAAAATTAGTTTTAGTAATCCTTAAACCTGTAAAGGAAAATCCTCCTCCCAATGTTTAATCAAAAGTCCATAAGTTGTGCATTTATGTCAAGGAAGCATCTATTTTCATCAAAGAGGCTGAATTTAATTCATTCATGGGGAAAAATAATTACATATATGACCAACTTGTGACTGGTTTTTGCATGAATATGTAAAATATATTGTTATTTAATTCCTTTACAGATACTTGTTGATTGCCTACTAAATGCAGTCTACTGGTGACTTTAACATTTAATCCAAAGTCCCAAGAGCTAAGCATTTAACACGCTTTCATTTCATAAGAATGTGGATGATTAAGCAGTGATCCTGGCTATTTCTTCTTCGTGTCTAAAAAAGAAAGAAATGGATGCTAGGACTATAGCATTTCACTTAAACCAGCTTGCTCATTGTTTTCACATGTAATCTGTTAATAGTAAGAAGCTTTGCTTTTAAACTGTCTTACCCCTTAGACACACACCAAAAATAAACTCAAAACTATTCACATAACCTCGGTAGATCTAACCATATTATTGATAGATTTTCATAGGAATTAATGAACTTACAGGGAGCTTTTAAAGTTAACTTGCCAGGATGTTTGAGTGGGAAAGGAAGTTGCTCACTTGCAGGACACAATGGCTAGATTTAAAAAGTGAGTCACAGGTTAGCAGCTAGTGTATAGGAGCATCTACCATATGCTTGTCACCATACTAGGCAGTAGTCAGAGCACAGGGACATACAGAGGTAAGATCCCTGCCTTTTTTTTTTTTTTCCAGTCATAAGTTTTTGTTCTAAAATTTACCTTGGTGCTTATTTTGGTGATCTTTTTGTATTAAACCAAGAATAACTTAACAACATTAGTAAAATTATGTAAATTTTTCCACTTGAGGTAAAGAAGAACATAAAAAATAGAGCAAGATGAAATTTTAAATTTTAAGATACATATATCTATCATTGGTTATACAGTTAATGAGAAAGGGTGAACTTCTCTGAAGACCACCCTTAGCCTAAAAGTTCTTCTGAACAGAAAGCAGGATAGAATAGACACATTATTTATCCAAGGACTAAGCTCTCATTGTGGAACTAAAGAAGAAGTACGCCTTTTTTCCTAACCAGCAGTGTTAATGGAGAAAATTAATGGAAGAAACAACGACATGCTGCAGAAGATGTGATGTCATCAGAAGCAGGTCGATTCTGTGGCACATGTCTTCTGTCCTCCTCACTCATTTGTCCATCAGCAAACATTTACTGAGTGCCTGTTTTGTCAGGCGTCGTTCGTGGCTCCATGGATAAAAAGATAAAGATACGGTTTCTGCCCTCACAGTCTTAACAGGCAAAGCCGAAGCATAAACAACCGCCTTACCCACCGTGCAGAGTGCTATAATAAGGATATCAACACATTGCTATGGAAACACCAAGGAGGGAGTAATTAGCTCCGGCTGTGGGAGTTGGGGATAGCTCTGCGGAGCCGGAGACGTTTGAGCTGGACGCTGAAGGAGGAGTAGGTGTTCATAAAGCAAGGGAACAGCAGGGGAAAAGCACAGAGTACATGGCATGTTTTGAGTTCTCTGAATAGACCATTGTGGCCAGAGGGTATATTGTATGAGTAAGATTTAAATAATGTAAATGAGATGCAGAGGCCATTAAGTAAAAATAGGCTCCTACTCAATTAAAGTTTATGCCTTGATTTACCTTCACAAAGGGCATCACTTTTTAAAAGTTGAATGAATTCTGTTTCCCATTATAATATTTAATACCAAATGAAGAAAGTATTAGAATCTTAATTACACTTGTAGAATCAAATAACTCGGAAGCAATAGATTGCCATTGAAATATCGAATTTTCCACCGAAAAATAAGTCCGTATTTTTAGTCTTGTACTAGCATGTTCCCAATTAGGGATTCTCTAGGTCCACTAAATGGATGAAACCTACTTATTTCCCACCACACCTTTCCTCAGTAACCTCCAGCCTAGAATCATGACAGCACATGCAGCCTGTTCTCAGATATTTAGAACAGATTCCTATCCTACCTCTCAAAGAGCTAGTCTCCCAAGAACACAGCGACTTATTAATTTTACTACTTAGCAAGTGCATTGTTCAGTGAGGTTTGATTGGGAAGGAATATAAAAAGCTGAATCAAGAAAACCAGTATACCTTTTAGGAGGCAAGTGACAACACCTTGATAAAAGTGTTAATAGCTTCCTAACTAGTCTTCCTGCATCTGCCCTTGTCCCTTCATAGTTGTTTTCCATGGTGTAAGCCAGAAAAGCATTTTCCAAACCCCAGTCATTATTGGGTGCTCTTGGGATAAGAAACAGCTCAAGTCTCTTCTGAGTCTGGCCCCTGCCTTCCTGGCCTCGCCTTGCACCATGGTCCCCCTTGCTCTGCACTGCAGCTGCATTGCCCTTCTGCCCTCGCCACAGAACGTCTTTTACTTTCCTTTTTGTTAGATTCACTTATTCCTTTCCTTAGAGCTTGGTGTAAGCCTCACTCCCTCCAATCCCAGCTAGCTGGATCCATTTCTCCCTTTATTTATTCACTGTACCATGTACCCCTCCCCCCTCCTTCATGACATTTATTCAACAAATATAATAGATTATTTGTCTCTATCCTGGACATTTTACTGGATTGTAAACATTCTCATAGAAAAGACTTTGTCTTTCTACTCCCTTGTCCTCTCAGTATGCATGTATCTAGCACAGTGCCTGATAAATGTTTAGTAAAGATTGCTGAATGCAAGAAGGAATGTTTGAATGTATATGGCATAAATTCTATACCACACTCAAACTGGGTAGGGAATCAAAAATACTCTATCTTCAATTGGACTGCCCCTTGCATGTTGTTAAGTACTTTCATATTTGCAAAGTATCATTTTTGTCACTAGAGTCATTTTAGCACTTTTTGGTGTATGGCGTTAGTCATTAGTCATTCAGTAAGTGTGCATTGTCGGACATTGTGCTTGGCACTTAGGATGTAATAGTAAATTAAGAGTCAAGCTTCAAGGTGAGCGTAGACTGGTGAAGGAAAAACACATGGACCAGCTGTTTCGATTGGTGAGATACGTGCTAGAAGAATATGGGTCTGTGCGTGACTCTAAGGGAGAGGAGACAGAAGGAAGAGCCACTCTCCCTTCTTGAGTCAGAGATGACCTTGCAGAAGAACTAATGTCTGAATAGGCTTTCAGAGAAGGAGGCAGAGGAAGAGTTTCTCAGAGTGGAGACACGATGTGCAAGCATGAGATACGGCATGTGCAAAAGCACTGCCGTAAGAAATGTCTGGTATATTCAGGGAAAAGTAGTAGGAAGTCAGGAGGTGAACAGTGGGAAATGAGACTAGAGAGGTAAACAGTGGTCAAGTCCCAAGGACTTTGATTGCCTTGCAGTTACGTAACAGGAAACCATGAAAGATTTCAGACAAAGGAAGGACACGATCACACTAGTGACTCAGAGGTAATTCCAGAGGCTGCAGATAGAAGAAATAAGCAGAGTATAGAAAGACACTAATGCAGCGGGGACTGACGGTGATTCATGTTTGATAAAGTGGAATAACCAAAATAAGACTAATGAGCAATGCCAGTTTACAAGTATTAAATTAAAATCTCTTGAAATACAGTTCTGTTAGATATCTGTAGGAATTACTAACTGTAGAGTGTCTGCTGTACTGTAAACGTAGAGGGAATCTTAACAGGCTGAGCAGAAGAGTCATTTTAAGAGCAGAGTAAAGAACAGCTTCAACAGTGCAGCACAAACCTCCAGAAAATCATAGCCGTGGACCCAACAGCCTGGCAGGCAGTGATCAGACAACCTTGAAGCGAAGATCTTCCAGAGAGTGTGAAATACATAAAGTATAAAGAAGCTGACATGCAGATTGTTCTCAGTTGAAAATAGTGGTTACAGCCATAACCCGAAAGACAAGTTTACTTTGTGTACATTGTTAGGGACAAAACTTAGACCTTTAAACCATAGACAGACTGATCTCATTCTCCTCCAAAGGTTGTGATCTTCCTGTACCGCACGAGTGCCCTACAGTTGCCAAAAAAGGGCAGGGATAGGTCAGTGGGGGGAAGGGTGGGGTGCTTTATAGATTTCAGGTCTGTGGAAAGAACACTCCGTGACTTCTGATTTCACTGTCCCTGCTTCTAAAGTAGGTAGCTCTTCATAGTCCCTGAAATTGCAAGAGCAAGCATGTAGAACTTGCAATACAGTAAGTGATAGCTATGAAGTAAAAATACCAACAGCTAAAAATTTGTCTAAGATAACACTCAAGAAGTTAGGAGCAACCTAGTTACCAAAAAAAATGGTTTATTTTTTCATCTAAACAAAAAATTTGAATGAGAGCATATAACGTGTTTTTTTCTCCTAAGTAAATTATAATTACTGATTCTGTTGCTATTACACATAGAAAAGACTACAGTTGGGTGTTTATATACATTTTATAGTTTTGGCATATTTCATATTATCAAACTGAGTATACATATTCTTAGTAACTTCCACCTTTAAAAAGGCTGAGTTAAAATAAATTGGTTAAAGTGTTACAGACAATATATTGTGAGGGAAAAAAATGACATGAATTTTCAATATCAGTAGTCTTTTATTTCCATATACTGTTTCTTTAGCCTGGGAGACCTTTTATTTTCTCACAATGTGTTTGACTGTTTACTTAAGCATTTAAGAATTCAGTGATGAATTCCATCCTGTCCTTTAACTTTTTTAGTCTTAAAAGCTCATGCCTTTAGGACTGAAAAATGTAAATCATAGAACAAGCAATTCTCTCAGACATATTCAACAGCTATTGAAAACCATCTATGACAGTTAAAACCACAGTTGTGGTCCAGACCCACTTGGTATGATTAAGATAATTGTAATCTCGGGGCACCTGGGTGGCTCAGTCGGTTAAGCATCCGACTTCAGCTCAGGTCATGATTTCTCAGTTTGTTGCTTCAAGCCCCACATCAGGCCCTGTGCTGACAGCTCTGGGCCTGGAGCCTGCTTCTGATTCTGTGTGTCTCTCTCTCTGCCCCTCCCCTGCTTCTTACGCTCTCTCACTCTCTCAAAAACAAGTAGACATTAAAAATTAAAAAAAAAAAAAAAGATAAGGGGGTAAGCTAGAAATTTGAAATTACCCTAACTTCAGTCTTTTGTATTTTATGCCCACACTTTGGGGTGGGGGCGAGGATGGGGGGGGGTGCTTTGAAACTACTGAGCTCTAAAAAGACATAAGACATAAAACATATATATACTGAGACATAAATTTGAATATATTTATTTGTCTTAAGATTATTTTTCCCTGGTCTTTTCATTCCTTCCAACCATCTTTCTTCCAATAACTGTTTGACTTATCTTTTCCAGATAATCCCCTTTTCTAGCCACTCCTTTGAATGAGTAATGAAGCTACAGATAATTCCTGTGAGATGGCCAGGAGTTTAGGTTTAATGCATGAGCCGGTTACTTGCCGTACATCTTAGACCATGCAAATGATAGGAAGTAAGTCAGCTTTTAAAAACATTAATTAGGCAGTTGGAGAAAAATGAGCATAAAGTCATGACTATTAGTGGTAAGCGCAGTATAAATGAGGAAAGGGTTTTTTCAAGACTTACTTCAAAGAAATACATGAGTTATTGTGTGAGTTTGAACATCAAGGATAAGCGATTAAAGAGTCAGATTTTTGGGGGGCCTGGGTGGCTCAGCATTCTGTCTCCCCCTCTCTCTGGCCCTCCCCTGCTTGCTCTCTTATCTCTCTCTCAAAATAAATAAACTTTAAACAAAATTTTTTTAAATAAGTAAATAAAGAGTCAGATTCTTGGGGGGTTGAGCCTGGGTGAATGGAGTTACCTGTGAAAGACCAAGGCTGTGGATGTCAACGTTAATGTCCACATCATCAAGAAGGTAGATGAAGCTATGCAAAGAAATGAGCTGAAAGCAGCCAGTAAACTTGGATGCCTTAAGTAGTATACATTTAAAGTGGTAAGAGTCATTGACAATGAAGGAATGGGGGCATACTATTTGGAGAGGCAAGCAGGAATACTACCTTTTAAACCATTACTTAGCAATGACTGAGTTACTTTCTTGACTTCTCGCTTTAGAAAAGCTTGTCTGAAAATCCAGACTTAGAAAAGAAGATACAGAATAATTGCATTTAAAAGGATTCTTCATTTTCAGCAGGACTCCTCCTAAAGTTCATATTAAATAGCTGGACTTTACTAATTAAAAAAAAATTAAGATTTACCAAAATTTGGTTAGCATTCACCCCTTAGGGATGTACTTATGGGGCACCTGTATCCAGGTTTCTTTCTTCCAGGGCAAAAGATGCTGTAGGAAAAATTGCTGATAAGATGAAAAATGTTATCAGTGAAAATCTCAGTGGAAAAAAATTTAGGTGCTTAAAGCATTTGTATATAGTACCCTATGAAAGTGAGACTTTGACTACATGTGTTTTCTACACTATTTTATTATTTCTGACAATTCTTGCTTCCTCTCCTCCTCTGTAGGTATATTTAGCCCGAAAAGAAGGATCGTCTTATGCTTACATTTCTTGGAAGTTTGAGTGTGGGTCAGTCGGCTTAAAAGTAGATAGCATTTCCATTAGAACGAGTAGTCAAACCTTTCAAACTGGAACAATACAGTGGAAATTGCGATCTGACACAGCACAAGTAGAACTGTCAGGCGGTAAGCATTTGACTGGAGAATTAATCATGATGTATATATTTAACACTCCGAAGAATAATCGTACTTATATGAATGTTTCATACCCAAGAGTCATTCATACTACTGCAGTGAAAAAAAATTTTTTTTAATTAAAACTTGTAAAACTTCATTCTGATAGAAAGGCTTGTTTTTTATTGTGAAACACAAACAGATGAAGCAAGATTATTTCTTTGTTTCAAAGGACACATTCCCACCATAAGGAATTATTATATTTATTTTTTTAAGGGTTGGTTTTACCTACATGTCAGGCATATAATATATTCTTTATATTCTTTAAGTTACCAAAAGCAAAGTGTTAACAATTTTTTTCCTCCAACAGATAAAACTCTTCGCTCCTATCATGATTTTTCTGGTGCCACTGAAGTTATTTTGGAAGCAGAATTAAGCAGAGGAGATGGTGTTGTTGCTTGGCAACATACTCAGCTGTTTAGACAAAGCTTAAATGACCATGAAGAAAATTGTTTGGAGATAATTATCAAATTCAGTGACCTTTGAGAACCTGAACATTATAGAAAAGCTGACAATAATCAAGGACTTACCGTGTTCTGAAGTAGTCCGTTGGTTCAGTGAATGCTTAGTTGGCCATTTACTACCCTCTGCGAGCATATTTCTTTTGCCGGCTATCCATCATGTACCCCTCATGAAAATCTTTGTACTATAGACCATAATGAAACCTTGAATTAAAAGCTCCCTTCCATATGTGACTGTAATTTGAAGTAAAGTCTTACTGCTTCAATGTGAGATTTTAATCTAAAAACTGTAAGTATAGTTTTAAAAGTAAAATGAAGGTATTCATGATGAAAATGCTATTCATAATTATGATATAATCTTAAGCTAATAAGAGCAACTTGACATTTTTGATTGCCCATTAATTTCTTCATAAGTAATTAGATTTCCTAAGATTTTTAATTTTTAATAAATGTGAAAGTATAGTATCTCCTAAGTTATAATGCATGAACATTTTTATGATTGTAAATACATAGGCATTTAAGAAATAAAATGAATTATTTTGTCTTATATCATTTTAGTGGTTACTTTGGCTAAATAAGAATCGTTAATAAGTATGCTAACCATTGAAATCTGCTGGAATAGACGAGAGTTATGAAAACATTTAACCCTGATTGCATAAATTGAGAGATACATTATAAATCCTTGTGTGAACACTTTAGAATATGCTTTACTTTTGAGTTTACTTTTGAGTATTTCTATCTACCTCATTGAATAAATATCTGTTCTTGTCTCTGAAACTATGTAACTAGATTATACAGTACATGCTATATCAAGAGTTACTGGTGTGTTCCATGTCGCCTCTCCAATTAAATGTATTAAGCATTTGTGTGCAATCGTCGTGGTCGCGCTGAAGGAGGCAGTGGTGAGAAAGACACAGCCCCTGTCCTCTCACTATCTTTGCGATGTTCTACAAAGTGAGTTCTCAACTCTTTTTTTTTTTTTTTTAATATTTATTTACTTTTGAGAGGGTGAGACAGCATGCGAGCAGGGGAGCAGCATAAAGAAAGAGAGATACAGAATCCAAAGCAGGATCCAGGCACTGAGCTGTCAGCCCAGAGCCTGATGCGGGACTTGAACTCACAGACTGCGAGATCATGACCTGAGCCAAAATCAGGCACGTAACCGACCGAGCCACCCAGGCGCCCTGAGTTTGCAACTCTTCCTACAAGAAAAGTATGTTCTCAGATATTCTCACTCTCTGCACCCCATAGGACATTCATAGGCATTATAAAAAAATGCCCTAGGATCCTGAACAAAGGTCTTATATTTGCTTTTTAATTGTAGTCAAACTGTTAAGGATCAGTTTCTTGCTACAAAGTTACATTTCAAAAAAATTTGGGGGTATCTAAAGTGATTTATTAATAATCTTGATATTAGGAAGTTTTCTGGAATTCTCACTCCTGAGTTAATCATAGCTTCATGTAGTAGCCAAATACATAAAATCAAAGAGACTCTTCAATTGACTCTTACCTGTCTGGAGGGGTCTGGTATTGGCACGTGAGTATTGTGATGAGCAGGTGGACCAATCTTCTTAACCTTCATGAGAAAACCTAGAGGTTGTCAAGCAGTTTTATAAAGATGGTAAAAAAGAAAAATGTCAGTACTCAACTGAATGTATCTCATCTGTGAAAGATACATTCTAATTTTTGCTGTGGCTTTAAGCAAAAAAATGATTAGAGTTCAAATGAATTATGTTTATAAAGTTGCAATGTTGAAGAGGAAAGGAGTTGCACCTTTTTTTTTTAATGTTTATTTTTGAAAGAGAGAGTATGTGTGCACGAGGGAGGGGCAGAGAGTGAGGGAGAGAGAGAATCCCAAGCAGGCTCCATGCTGTCAGTGCAGAACCTGACATGGGGCTTGATCCGACCATGAGATCATGACCTGAGCCAAAATCAAGAGTCATACCCTTAACCAACTGAGTTACCCAGGTACCCCATTGCACACTTTTCTTAAATGTGTTCCGTGAGAGTCTCAACCCCAAGGGTATCCAATACATATTAATAGATATTACAGAGAACATTTCGGAAATAGTCCAGAAGTTTTGGAACGAGACAATTCTCAATGATGCATAAAGCTAAGTGACCTTAGTAAACTGGTAAGGTGAGGCAGGGCTGCAGTAGGAGCGACCCCCTCCGGACACTGGCTCTCACAGTAGAGCACAGTTTATGTAGCAGTCGGTTAGGGTCTGCTCACATAGAAGTACACCGTGTGCTGTGCCTAGACTGCGTGCCAGAGCGCTGAGGGCATAACTACAGCACCTTCTAGAAACAGGCGCTGATCGAAGAGCCTTGTCCTGCTATTGGTCATTGTTTAAAAAGGGTTTCTACTTTGGTGTCAGGTCAAATCCCATCATGATGACTTTTACAGACAGTCTGCTTTCTATTACAGTGGGTTTGGGTGGGGGGTGAGGTAAAAACGTACTTGTGCTGGAATTCACATTCTCAACATGAACAAGAAGCTACCAGCTCACAAGGAAAAGAAGTGCCTCACGTTGAAGGAGGGCTGGAGAACAGTGTATCATGGACTTCGGGGATAGGAAAGGTCGTTTGTGATCATTTAACCCAGACTCCTCACTTTTCACTGAGGAAACTCAAGCCCAGAGAAGTTAAATGACATAGCAATGAGTTTTAGTAGGTTTTAATAGATACTTTGATGGGAATATTCAAGTTGAGTTGTTAAAATTGATACTAGAACTAATGATTTTTCTAACTACAGTTAAGCTTTCCTGGAGAACAAATTTATTGTAATTTGATGATAGATTGTTCTAGATATGAATGCTTCAGTGTTTGTGTAATAATTTTTAAATATTTTTTCCTCTGTAACAAATTGTATTTCGATTTTATAGTTCAAGTGAATACACTCTTAGAAGCTAATAACTCTGACTCAGGTGGCATTCTTTCCTTAAATACTCTTGGGGGAAGAATAAGAATAAACCAATACAAGTCATGATTGGTTTTAATCCATCTAGCATGTATTCCATCCACGGCTTTATAAGGACCAAAACAGTGCTTTATTTCTGTTTTGTTTTATTTCTAAAAAATTTAGAATGGACCTAAACTTATAATGGTCACCTTTTTAGGTGCCAATGACTTGAGTGTCTCATTTGATCATAGTGGCATTGTATGTTAGGCATAGTGACATTGTATGTATTTTGAAACTGAGAGACTAAGGGGACCCCATATTTTAATGCCTGTCTATCTGGCATTCCCTATCATCACAACACCACAAGTGAATACAGACTTAGAAGTTGAGACCTTGCTTTCTTAATTTTCTAAAGACTTGCTCTGAGGTCAACACAATTGTAGCAGCACCTAAAAAGATACACGTAGCCAGAAAGGGGCTCTGAAGAGCTCAAATAAAGTCTAATCACTGAAGCCTATATTCGTTACTGTGAGAGCATTTGGGGTAGTCACTCAAAGTCTGTCATTTACGATTTTAAATGGTTAAATTACTGAAGCCACTTTTGTTAAAAATTCAAACAAGATAGGAAACGAAAGTGCTGCCTCCACTCCCCACACTACACCGTTGACGGAAGTAACTGCCAAAATGTTTACATATGTTTTTCCAGAGCTTTCCTGGAGACTTTTGTTTTTATGCATGTACATGCACAGAAAATCAGCTTTCACGTATTTGGGTTTTTTTTCTTTTTATGTAAATGGAAGCGTATTTTCTTTCTGCTTGTTTTCTTAACGACAGGTCTTCAAAGAAAGCTTTCCACAGGTGGTCATAGATCTGCCACGTTCTTTTTAACTGCCCCACGGTATGTATTTATTCCCTTATTTACAGATATTTAGGTTTTTCCCTTTTTTGTTATTGCAAACACTACCGCAGTAAAAAAAATACCATTACACATATTTCTTTCACAAAGAATATATGCAAAGATAACTCGCCTTTCAAATCTTACCCATCTACCGTCAAGCCATTTTCTAAATGAGGTATGTCCATTTGCACATCCCACGATAGTGTATCAGGGCACACGTTTCTGCCCATTCTCGCCAAAACTAAATACTGCAGTTGTGGTACCCAGCCTCCACCAATCCTTGCCTCCTGGCTTTCGTGTGTTTGTGTTGTCCCTTCCACACGAAATTAGAGCCGCCCTGTGTGTCCAGTAGAATATGGTGAAAGTGACCATGTAGTATTTCCTGGACTTTGTCATAAAAATCTTGCTTGCTCATACTGCCTCCCCGGGGTGGGGGAGAATCAGTTGCCATGCCCGTGAGGCCACTGGAGCAGGTCTGTGGGGGAGGAACTGAGGCTCCCTCGAACCTCTGGCACCACCTTGTCAGCCATAGAAGTGGATCCTCCAGCCCCAGCCAAGCCTTCAGTGACTAGCTTCCTGAGAATGAGACACCTCGAGACGGAACTCAGCCAAACCACTACTGAATTTCTAATGCACGGAAGCTGTTGGAGATCATTGATTTTTAAAAAGGCACTATGGGAGTGAGTAGTTACTACAGCATTAGATTACTGTTATGGACCAAGTGTGTCCCCCTCCCCACCCCACCAAGGCATATGTTGAAATCCTAACCCCCGATGTGTTAGTTAGTATTAGCGGGTGAAGCCTTTGGGAAGTAATTAGGTTATGAAGGTGGAGCTCCCATGAATGGAATTAGTGCCCTAAGAGAGCTTGCTATCTCCCTCTGCTTCCCACCATGTGAGAATACAGCAGAGCTCTATTCATTCATTCTTTTGACTTGCTTTGTTGAGATATTCACTTCACTGCGGTGGTCTGAACCATTTTGTGGTCCGGAACCAAACCGGCAATATCTCCAAGGTATACCTGTATATTTGCCTATTGAGTGATTCTTTGATGCTCATTGTTATATCGAACTCTTATAATTACTTTCTTTCATATCATCTTGTGCTTGCTTAGTGACTGTAATATCCTATTTCTATATTTAATTTTTTTAAGTTTATTTTCAGAGAAACAGAGACAGCGTGAGTGGGGGAAGGTCACAGAAAGAGGGAGACAGAGAATCTCAATTAGGCTGTGCTACCAGCACAAAGCCTGACACGGGGCTCAAACCCCCTGACTTCATTACCTGAGCTGAAACCAAGAGTCTGACGCTTAACTGACTGAGCCAGCCAGGTGACCCTATCTATTTCTATTTATACAAGATTATTAATTAGAACTTTTCTAGAAGTCTCTTTTGTTAAATAATTACCTCTCTTTTCTTCTGGATCATATATTGTTCGTTTTGATTTCTCTTTCTTGCTATTCATTTTCTTTAAATGTTCGTTCCACTGTATTTATAATTAAGGACTCAGCCGATGCCAGGTAGCTGCTTTGGGTCTTCTCACTCCAGGTGGAGGGTATTTCTTCACCAGGCCCCTCCCCTGCTTGGGAAGCCTGATTGCAGAACAGTGGAGGTGGTGAGTGTGGCAGGTCAACTGTGAGTGTCACCGTTGGGTACCTGGGCGTCAAGCAGGCAGGCATCCTGGGGCCTCTCACACTTAGTCCCTCCCTGCTCAGTATTCAGAGGTTCATTTGTTTCAGGGATTTTCTTTATTATTTTTTTAATAATCTAATTTTAAATTTTCTTAGATAAAACATTTACACAATTCCAACGTCGAAACCCTATAACGAAGTGAATGAGCACCTACCATAGAGTCTTGCTTCTATGGCTGCTCTTTTCCCCCACCTATCCCACCCTCACAGGTAATCATATTTACTTATTTGAATTTACTCTATTTTTTTTCTTTTACATTTCTCCTCCTTTCCGTCACAACAGACACTACTATTCTGCAGACACTTGCACCTTGTCTCTTTTTACCTGATGTATCAAAGAGGTCACTCCGTATCAGTATCTTAAGGGCTTCCTCATCCTTTCTACAGGTGCATAGTATTCCTTTGAGTACATGACATTTCTGTATTGGTCTGTCTCCAGCCTTTTGCAACCAATAATTTAAAATTACGTTAGTAAATTTAATAAAAACTCTGGACTCCAGCTTATATTATAAAATTGGATGACACATTGTGTGTCTATTATAGTAGCCGTTGCCTGAGCCTGACTAGTGGCTGTGCTTCCTTTAACACAGGACCTGAATTCACCATTTGGGGGGTTTTGGGGACCCATATTCCCTGCCCCCAGCTCCAATGCTACTGTGATTCTTGTGCTACTACTGTTCTTAGAGAAATATTCCTCTCTGTCACGTCTGCCAAGCCTGTAAAATCAAAGACTAAATGATTTGCATGGTTTTATTCATTAATTCATGTTTACCCACAGTTATTTATAAAAGTTATCTGCCTATACATGTTGGAGTGTGCGACTGCCCTAAAGGGATGTACTATTTTATTTGTGCATATTGCAGCCAAGTTTAAAGTAATTACTTTATATTTCAAGTTGCTAAAAGCAAGATAATTGGCATATTGAACGGCGTTGGGGAGGGTTGTTGACTTTGAATTTTCAGGAACTTCAAATTCATTAGTAAGTTACTTAAGATTGTAGGACTCATTTCTGTGCTCGAAAACAAAATATAGGAAATGTACCAATTTTATATCCTTATTTCTATAATTTGTACCTTTCCCCAAGTTCTTTTCATTCTATGAGGCAAATACACTCACTTCTTGTGGTTGTATTTGGATCCTTGCAATTAACGCTCAGAATGCTTTGTAAATATCACCGTTTGCAGCTCTGCCGAGTGGCCAGCCCACCACAGCACCCTCACAGTGTAACAGATGATTATGGGTATCTGCAGTGGTTTCTTTCCCAGATGTCCCCTCCTAAGTTGGTTGGAAAAAAAAACAAAACCCACAGAAGAGCAAAGAATGACGTGACAAAAAAACCAGTGTAACCTCCACTCAAAAGTGAAATACATTAACATTCTGTTGTATTTGCTTATCTTCTAAAGAAAATCCAAACAGCACTTACAAAGTCGAAGTGCCCTGTGACCCCTCTCTCAATCCCACTTCCCATTTTTACTTCCCCAAAGGCAATTATAATCAGAAAAGTAGAACGTCTTTATTTTGTTACTTTTTCCTTTCACTGTGTACAGTATTTAATTATATTGGTTTGTATCATTATAAATAGTACATAATGTTCTACAATTTGCTTTTTCCATTATCTTCTATATCCACGTTGATACATATAGATCTTAACTATCTTAACTCCTTGTAGATGCCATCATTTACAAGTTCCACCATTTATTTCTTCCTTACCAGCTCGATGGACGTTCAGCTGATGCTCAGAGTTTATGAGAAGCGGTTATCATTACTATTACAACCCACGCTATCTGTATCTCCTTGTGGGTAAGTGCAGTAAGTAGGATATATCTTAGAAATGAATCTCCTGAGTCGCAGGCTATGCACATTTTCAAATTTATTGCCAATTGTTTTCTAAGATGTTTACTGCCAACTTAACAGTCTTATTAGCAATTTACTCAAATTTCTGCTTGTCTACCTCCTGGCCGAACATAGTGTTCTGAAGATTTATAATGTTTGCCATTATGATCTGCATTGAAATAGTATTCTGTTGCTTTACTTTTATATTTTCTTACTAACTGGTGAGTTTGAGTATCCTTTCATAATTATTGATAACTTGGGTTCCCTATTCTGTGAATGCCTGTTCAGATACTTTGCTCCCTTTTTTGTTGGGTTCTTTGTCCTTTTCTTACTGACATTTAGGTCTTTATGCATTTGGGACAGTCATCTTTTAAATTTGTATTAAATTCCAAATTTCAAATTTGTTGCTGATCCTTTGTTAGAACAACATAACACAACAAAAAGTCCGCTTCTCAACAAGATCTATTTAAGAAGATAACAATCTTTGACTTAAGCCCTCTTATAAGCCCTGAAGCCAGTGTTATTTGGCACAGGGCTTTGTGCAAAATAAAGGAAAAAGCAGTATTCAGTGGCAATGTAGAATGTTATGTTATATTCCTGGTGTTCTTGAAATGTAATATGGAATGAAAATTCCATGCGTGATGGCAGCATGCTTATAACCTGGAGAACATTTAGGCTTAGAAAGAGGCAAGTGCTTAAAAATGAAGGCATTCTCATGCTAAATTCTTTGGTGGAAAGAGAGACTGTCATCTGATATGTTATGTCATCCCTCTCAGATGTAAAAGACTAAAAAAAGCAAAGAGGGGCCTTTGATCTTCACTTAATAAATATGGAATCATCAAAGCTCTCATACGTCTTGTAAACTTAAATTCGAAACAGATTCAACGCCGAGGGAGAAAGATGGTGGGAGAACTTCGTAAAATGAATCATAAAGTAGTCGATTTCCAAAACCTCACAGTCGAAGAAAGGAACGCCGTCCTTTCGGTTGGATCCAAATCACCTCACAGGATAAGGAGTGTTAGCCCTGAATGGTCATGTTTTTACCACTAAGGACAAATAGCATCGGCCTGAGCGTGCCAGGTGGGAGAGCAGCTGCACGAAAGAAACCGCGCAAACCGAGGCGCCATGTTCCCGTTACCCGGGTGTGTGGGAATGTGTGTCTCCACTGAGGCGTCACCGGGTTCCTGTTCTGCCTCAACCGCCAGCCAAGAGTGGGTGCCTCACCTCCTGCTCTCCTCCCCTTCTCCATGGAATATTCCCCTGCTATCCTTGAATCCCAGAAGGGCTGCAGGAATGCCCGTTAACACATATGCGTGCATATGAAACAATCATCACTCCTAACGCAGGTTTTCAGTGGGAGAATGGCAACAGTCTACATTTGACTTCTCAGATGCTACTTCTACATATCATAAATCGTAAGTCACGGTATTCGGGGGAACCTTTTCATTTTGCTCTGTGAGTGCAAGTTAATTATTTTTCTCAGTTTGAATGTACTGTTGTGTTGAAGCCACATTTCCTGATAAAAGCATAATTTTGATTTCCCTTACTGCAGAATGAATTGCATACAGATTAAATTATACTATTTATGAAATAACTCCTGAAGTATCTGCGAATGTATTTCGATGGGAATACATAAATAGAAACAGGAAGAACAGAAATTACAAGATGTGTATTTAATACTTCTGCGAGGTCCCTTTTGTAATGGTGATGCCTCACACAGAGCATCTTTCGGGTAAGATCCTTCAGCATTTTTCAGGATATTTCAGACAGTCTTCCCCAGAGCGTGGACTGTATCTCACCATCTGAGGGGATGCAGATTCCTGGGCCTCTTGCAGGAAATGTTGAATCAAAATCCTTAGGGTTAGGCTAGCAAATTGAGTTTATTCGCAGTTCTCTGATTCTTAAATGAACAAACATTTGAGAAGTACTGTTCTAACCTAATGCTCTTATTTTCGTGATGTGGGAATTGAAGGTCAGAGAGGTTAGACATTGGCTCAGTGTCACACAAGGTAGTAATCCCTTGCTCACTGCCTGATATTTGGAAGGCTCTACTATTGCTAACCTGATTTCATTCTCATTTTTAAAACGATTTTACTAACGTTGTGTGGTTTGTTGTTTCCTTGCTTTGTTATGGCAGCTGCTTTTCTTTTTTTTTTCCTTTTTTATAGAAAAGGATTAAAATTTTTTTATGGTCCTCTTCTCTCAATTCTTAGAGCAGACCACGGTTACCTCCAAAGGTAGATGCTAAGAAAATAAAGGAAAAGAAAGAAAAATGGTGTTCCAGATTACCTGAGCCCATTTCTTCACATCCTATTTCACTTTGAATGAACTACAGTTTGTTGTTCTGTACTCTGCTGAAAACACAAGACGGTAAGCCCCTTCAAGCCAGGAGCCATTTCCTATTCCTTTTTTTGTTGCCCCTACTGTACGTAGGACAGTACCCAGAAGGGACCTACAGTTGACCCTTGAACAACATGAGGGGTCAGGAGCACCGACCCCTCACGCAGTCAAAAATTCCTATAGAACTTTTGGACTCCCCACGGGCTTCACCACTAAATGGCCTACTGTTGACCAAGAGCCTTCCCGAGGACATAAACAGTCAAATGAACACATATTCTGTGTCCTGTATGTATTATGCCCTGTATTCTTACAATAAAGCAAGGTAGAGAAAAGAAACTATTATGAAGAAAATTATAAAGAAGAGAAAATATATTTACAGTGCTGTACCGCATTTATAAAACAAAATGAACATGTAAATGGACACATGCACTTCAAACCAGTGCTGTTCAAGGGTTAACTGTAGTAAGAGCAAAGGACAAGCAGATAAACTCCAAAATAAAAGGAACCCAAAGCGGGGACTGCTACTCTTTGGGGGTACATTCAGCAGTTTTGCCCCAGGGTATAGTTTTAAAATTTTGTACCCACTGTGATTCTCGTATAAACTTGTGAAGAGTCCTCGAAGATCTGTTCCTGAACTCTTCTTTACCTTTCTTTTTTTTAGGTAGTAGTCTCAGATACATCCATATCTTTTCACTCTTCCTTAGTCACTGGGACTCGCTCTCTCTCAATCCACATTCTGGAATCTTTTTTTTTTTATTTTTTATGGTACCTATCAGCACAATATAAATTGACTTCCTGTTACCCTAATCCATCCAACAAGTAGTAATCTATTAAAACTGATATGTTATTTAAATTAAAATCTATGGTTAAAATAATCACTGGGAGATTGACAGCTAGCGGCACATACCACATCTTTCTTACCGCTGTGTTTGTCATGGTCAGTTCTTGTCCGCCATTCAGTTCTTGGCCAAAGAAGAGCTTAACCAAAACTCCATTTGAGTCTTCTTTCTAATTCACTATTTCTCTTCTAGAATTGAACATATCTCATAGTTTCACTGATCGGTCTAAACACAGTTGACTCCCACAATTGGGCCTCATGCTGACCTCTCAGAGATGTCTGAGTTCCATGTCTCCAGCCACCCAAGGTCCATTTCCCTGGATGTCCCATTGCCATTCTCAATCACAACCCCACCTCCACGGTGGCAATCTTCTGGGTATCAACTGTGTGTGTGCCTTCTTGATGTTCATGACATAGTGAACTCAGCCATTCAATTAATATTATTGGTGTCTTATTCTGCGTTCCAGATTGTGTCAGCTACAGAGAATACAGCAACAAATGACAGACAAAACTCCCTGCCCTCTGGGCATACATATACTATGGAGAAAGAGATGGATTTTAATCAAGATTCACACACGTATTTAGATTGTGATAAATATGTAGATAGATGTTTAGATAGTGATACATTCCAAAGAGAAAAAAATACATGATTATTATTTTGCCAGAAGAGAATTAGGCTGATGAACCAGGGGTGACTTGTTCAGCTCATGAATCTAGCTAACTGTCCATCCTCTGAGCAGAATGACTGGCATTTTGGTGTGGCTTTATTGCCTACACTTGCCTCTACCTTACAGATTATGGCTACAAAAAAACACACCACCATCCCGCTGTGATTCTTGTGTATCTCTCACTGCAAGCACTGAATAACTTAGATGGGCTGTGGGTTTTGCACAGTTCCTTGAGCCGACCACAAGCATCCCCCCTTTCTTTGGCACTGAGTTGCCCACACATTACTGCGTCCTCAGGATAAACCCAATGCACTTTTCTGTCGTACAAAATCCTTTGCTGTCCTATCTACTGTGTTAGTGACATTAATTGTGGCCCTACCTGTTGAAGGAACAGCCATTGGCCTAGTGCCATTGAACATCTATTGATGAGGAGGAACATGGCAGTGAAAGTTGGTGCTTGTCAACATCTCTCCATGTCCACCTGGATCAAATTTGCTCTCTTGCTTTGGTCTCACGATATCTTGTCAGCTCTACTACAACGACTTTATGAATAGTGTGTAGCTTTAAGTAACCTCCTTCTGTGTTATTGTGCAATACATGGGGATAATAATTCCAGCCTTTCAAGAATGCAAAGCATGAGCATGATGCTTGGGTATAATAGGACGCAATGCACAGTAGTGGTCATTATGATTGATCTTTCCTCTCCCTAGAGGACCAGACCTGACAAATCATACCTTCTTCTGGAATTTTGGCCTTGGCCATTCCTGTACAGGTATTTCTCTCCTCTTCATAATTTTGCTTCACTTTTCACAACCTTTTGTAAATTTGTAGTTCTTGTTCTCAAAAATGTATATTGCACTGCTGAGGAAATTTAATATCATGCAGTAGTAATGAAATTTTTAGATTTTTTTTCTTATAACTTTTTCTTATTTTTTTAAAGTTTTTATTTTAATTCCAGTTAGTTAACATACAGTTTTATATCAGTTTCAAGTGTACAATACAATGCTCCCACAATTCCATATATCACCCAGTGCTTATCACAAGGACACTCCTTAATCCCCATCACCTATTTCACCCCTTCCCCCATAACCATCAATTTATTCTCTGTAGTTAAGAATCTGTTTCTTGGTTTGTCTGTATCTCTTCTTTTTTCCTTTTCTCATTTGTTTTGTTTCTTAAATTCCACATATGAGTGAAACCATATGGTATTTGTCTTTCTCCGACTGACTTACTCCACTTAGCATTATACTCTCTAGGTCCATCCAAGTCATTGCAAATGGCATTATTTCATTCTTTTTTTTTTTATTTTATTTTTTTTTTAATTTTTTTTTTAACATTTTTATTTTTGAGAGACATAGAGACAGAGTGTGAGCAGGGGAAGGGCAGAGAGAGAGGGAGACACAGAATCAGAAGCAGGCTCCAGGCTCTGAGCCATCAGCAGAGAGCCTGATGCGGGGCTCGAACTCACAGACCGTGAGATCATGACCTGAGCTGAAGTCGGCCGCTTAACCAACTGAGCCACCCAGGCGCCCCTATTTCATTCTTTTTTATGGTTGAATAATATTTCACTATATATATATATGTGTATATATATATATATATATATATATATATATGTGTGTGTATATATATATATATATATATATACCACATCTTCTTTATCCATTCATCAGTGTGCACCTGGGCTAACTTGTAAATATTTTCACAACAGAAAAAATTAAAATACAGATTAACAAAAATTAAAAATTACCTATAATCCCACTGCTCAGAGATAACCACTGCCAGATTCTGGTATTTGTCTTTATATAAATAAGGATACATATTTTAAAGTTTATATATCTATTTTTCAAAACTGGAATTGCTTCATATACAATGTTCTATAATTTAAATATGTGTGTGAACCATAATGTGCTTTTCATCATTTTTTAAGATTGCACAGTCATCAATTATACAATGCAATATAATTCGAACCAAACCAATCTCTTGTTGGATTTTTAATGATTTAATTCGTTTGCTGTTTGTGTTTTTTTGCCAAATATTTTGAAGAGAAGAGGTAAATGAAAAGGCAGCTCTCAGCAAATATTTCCAAAAATGTCAAAATACCCATAATACGTCCTGAGATGATAGAGACTCAGTCTAGTTCCCCACACTTTGTTTAGTAGCATCTTAGGCATGACACCAATTCACTGTGACCATTACAAAGGCACTTAACCCCTCCCTTCCTCCTTCTGTTACTACTGGAGGATACCAGCCCAGCCTTCAAAGGGGTTCTTGACTCCTCAGCATAGGACTAATACTTTTGGGGGAGAAAATACTTAGGTAAGGTTTTGTTTTGTTTTGTTTTTAAAATACAAATATAAATATAGATATATATATGTGTATATATATATATATATAACATATTTTTTTTAATTGAAGTTTGGTTGACACACTGTTACATGAGTATCAGGTGTAAAACATAGTGATTTGATAACTCTATGTTATACTGTGCTCACTACAAGAGTAGCTACCATCTGTCACCATACAACACTACTACCATACAATTGGCTATATTCCCTATGCTGTACCTTTAATCCCCATGGCTTCTTCTTTTTTTTTAAAATTTTTCTTAACGTTTATTTATTTTTGAGAGACATAGAGACAGAGTATGAGCAGGGGAAGGGCACAGGGAGAGGGAGACACAGAATCTGAAGCAGGCTCCAGGCTCTGAGCCATCAGCACAGAGCCTGACGTGGGGCTCGAACTCACAGACCGTGAGATCATGACCTGAGCCGAAGTCGGCTGCTTAACCAAATGAGCAACCCAGGCGCCCCCGCCCCCATGGCTTATTCTTAACTGGATGCTGGTACCTCCCATTCTCATTTATCCATTTGTCCCATCCCCACACACCCCACCCCTCTGGTAACCATTGGTTTGTTCTCTGTATTTATGGGCCTGTTTCTATTAAGCAAGGGTTTTAAGAAGACATTTTTGGTTTACTCTAATAGAAGTTAAACGAGTCACATTTTGTGGTACATATATAATTAGTACAGAGATGTTCTTTAAATTTGAATCTCAAATTTATTAACTAGTCTAAACATATAGAATATCAAACGTACAATTTCCTAGTCTTCTTGTTTTTTTACTTATCACGTGCTTAAGAAACAAAACATAATCTTACTGCTTATTCTCACAGAACAAAAAAGATTAGCTGAATATCACAAGAATTGGAAAGGGCTCCAATCAGTGGCAGATATGTTTGGCGTTGCAGAATGACAGTAATTTTGAAGAGGAAGTGAGATTAAAATAGAGCCCGATGGCTAAGTATAGGCCTGGGGTCCTGGAGCTGTAGCCTGTTTACAAGAAATCATAGATGCAGAGGCTCCAGTTTCTAGAATTCAGAGATCCACTATGCACACTGGCCTCTGTGAGCTGTATTAAAGTTAATGGTAAGCTATGATTATCTCAGCATTAATCAAGACAGGTGTTGCCCCAAATCTCCTGACAAGTTGCCAACATGGGCAAAGTTTGAACCTGTTGACTGTATGTTGATAAGATGTAGACAGTATTCATTGTAGAAGAAAGCATGGTTTCAAAAATATACTTAAATCTCAGCTTTCTGCAATAGATCTTATATGTGACTGGTATTAGTCAACAGAAGGTTAATGTGTAAAAATATAACTAATAGATTGCTTCTTTCAAAACTAATCACTGTATAAATTGTGGTAGGCACCATTGGGAAGAGCTTACACATAGTTCGGATTCTCATAGTTAATGAAATTGATCTAATGACCATTTAGATGAGCCACCAACCCCAAATGTAACTCCTCGTCTCCAAGTGATTCCACCCCCCATGTTTCCTCTATCAATAACGCCACATGAAACTATCAAGTACTTTTTGTTGACTCTTCCTTTAAAATTTTTCTATCTTCCAACCATTTCTTTCTAATCCCACAATACGACCTAGGCCCTCATCCCCTCTGAACAGATTTCTGTGCCTCTGGTATCTCTCTCTTCCCAAGATATTCCACATACCATTGCTAACAGGGTATATGATCTTTTTTAAAATATTTATTTTATCAGATCAATCCAGTTTCAAACTTGCCCTTGATTCCTCACAAGTTTAATTCCTGGCACATAGTAGGTTTTTAAGAAATGCTGAATGCCTCATGGACTAACTCATTTGTTGGTTTCCAAAATGTGAGGTTACAGTTTTGTTTTAGCTAAACATGTGATTCACTAAGCTCAAATTCTTAACTATGGTACGGCACTTGTTTCGGGTTATTTTCATTTACAACTAATAAAAGAACTATGGCATTGTAAAATGATTGTTGGCGGTGAAATAAACTAAGGAGATTAAAGCTTTAAGTACACTTCAATCTTGTGAAATAATTTGGAGTCACAATCTAACTTGTGCTTCATTAAAACTTGAATCATTCACAATGTGTGTCTTTAAGGTGAAGATACTGATTTCCATAATCCTCACTTGCAAATCAGCCTCATTATTTTCTATGTCTCTGTGTATGCTCAACCCTTTTTTCCCATTCTTTTATTTTTAGACCCAGCCAAACTGCCAATCATCTGTCTATGAGCTGCTCATGAGCAAGACCATCACTAAACAGGATTGTAATGTTAGGGTTTTCGGTTACTGCATAAATGTTTGTAAATCAGTTGAATACATTGAGCATGTGCAGTTTAATTATTTTACATTGAAGAGCAGTTTTACATGAAATGTTAAATGTTTGCATTTGGACTGGAAGTGCTTTCTCCTCCTCCCCAATCCCCCCTTTAAGATTTCCAAAGGTTGCAATAATTTAACTCTAAAGCAAGGTTTGGTAAGAACCTTAGATTAGTCATATAGCCCAGCTATAAATGATATATATAATCAAAGTTCATAAACTGAACAAAACCAATGAGTTGGTTGAAATAGTTCGTCAGGTGATTATGGTGTATTGTGTCCTCTCAATCACCCAGTAGATAACCATTGCTACTCTACCGGAACCAGGTTTTGGAGCCCTAAATATCAGCTGAACGGAGGGTTTTTCTTTTTTTCTCAGCTTTGTTTTTATCGCTACTTCTGAAAGATGTACAACTTGCTGATTAGTGACTGAAAATGAGGGAAATTAGGTCGATTAGCCAGATCTATTCTGGCTAACATTGAATGATTCTGGATAATTCACTCCTGAATAACTGACTGGAATATGCATGTTTCTTTGGTTCACAGTTATAAGCTCTTTTAGCTCTTCTGATTGCACACTCCAGACCTTCTAATTGTAGGCTGAGTGTCAAGTTGCCCATGTTCCAAGCAGACTGGGGAGAAATGTGGGAATTTAGCTTATGTTTCAAAGTTATTTAAAACATGTATCACTCTTTGAAGCCACTTTAGACTCGATTGCCAATAAGCTAAGTTTAACATTTCTCTCAGTGTGCTGGGATAATGTTACTACTGTAAATTGCTATTGTGTAGATTGGAATTTTAGAGAGTAATTATATATTCAGAAGGCTCTAAGCCAAGTTCTACTACATGTTTCTTGATAATTTTGCCTCCAGCCAGTGTGATAACACCAGAAGTTACTCATTGTTAAGTACAAGACAATGCCTGTGGCTGAATCTGAAAAGACCCACCAGTGACCACTAAGCATGCTATTCCCTGCTGAGGTGGAAACCAGCAGTGATATATAATATAAAACGGGAAAGATGCAGGGATTTCCTGTCCGATGTCTGATGGGCATTATTTTTAAAATCCTTCAAAATCATTTTTACACGGGAAGCATTGTCTTCTTCACAATAAACTCTCTCGTTTATTTTAGCATCATCAAGGCTGTTTTGTTATTTGAATTGGAAGCTGTTCAAATAGTGCATATTGTTGATGTGATTCCATTTGCACTAAATAATGAAGAGCATTGAGTGTGGTGATTTGAGGAACCACAAATAGATTTCTGGAAAAGTTGCCTATTACAAGGGGTTCTTTTCTTCTTTTTTAAAATGAATCCATGGTTCTGATATTCATAAATACAGGCTCTGGTTTACCAGTGGGTTGTGTTCCATAAGTGTGTTTTAAGTCAATCAGTTGACATAGTGAAAACACCAAGGACTTTTAAGTAAGTCAGGTCTGTTCAAATCTTGATTCTATTATGTCTTGGCTAGATGAAGTCCCTTAACCTTTCAGGGCCTCATTTGACATGTGTAGAAAAGGAATAACATCTTCTGTACTGAGTTGTAGAGAGCTTAAAGAGAATATATATAAAACACAAAGCATAGAGCTTGGATGTATTAAGTATTCAATTAGTAACTGTAATAGGCTGCCAATAATTGATATAGCTGCAGTTGTAGTCAAAATTTAGATTAACAGCAGTAATATAGGTTACTACACTATGCATTAAAATGAGTTTTTGTAGAATAGTCTAGAAACCCCATCTTATTTAAAACCAAGGTGAACATGTTTTCTAACAAATAAGGTTCAATTCTGAAAAAAACAAAGATATTTCAGATTAAATGTTTAAAATTTTATAACAAAATTAGCTTTTTTTAAAAAAATAATTTATTGTCAAATTGGTTTCCATATAACACCCAGTGCTCATCCCAACAAGTGCCCTCCTCTGTGCCCATCACCCACTCTCCCCCCTCCCACACTCCCCTAACCCCTCAGTTTGTTCTTAGTCTTTGAAAGTCTCTTATGTTTCATCTCCCTCCCTCTCTGTGTCTTTTTTCTTTTCCCCTCTTCCCCTCCCCCATGGTTTTCTGCTAAGTCTCTCAAAATTCACCTATGCGTGGAAACATGGTATCTGTCTTTCTCTGAACAAAATTAGCTTTAACCCATGAGGAAGAATATGTAATTTTACAAGACAAAGAAAAAAAATTTTTAAGACTATTTGTTTATTTTGAGAGAAAGAAAGCAAGCATGCATGAGTGGGGGAGGGGCAGAGAGAGAGAGAATCCCAACTGGCTCCAACAGTGCAGACCCTGATGCGGGGTTCAAACTCATGAACCATGAGATCATGACCTGAGCCCAAACCAAGAGTCAGATGTTTAACCGACTAAGCCACGCAGGTGCCCCACCAAAGACACTTTGATCAGAAGAAAGTCACCAAGGGGTGTCTGGGTGGCTCAGTAAATTGGGCATCAAACTCTTGATTGCACCTTGGGTCATGATCTAACAGTTCATGGGTTCGAGCCCTGTGTTGGGCTCTGTGCTGATGATGCAGAGCTTGCTTGGGATGCTCTCTTTCTCTCTCTCTCTGACTCTCCCCTGCTAGCACATGCACTCTCTTAAAAATAAATAAATACAATTAAAAAAAAAGTCACTGAGAATACTGGCTGTGTTTATGACACTGAAGTTTAATATCTGACAGTATCTGAGAAGAAGAAAAATAGAGGAAACTCTAATTCTTCATCCTTTCATGTGCATGGAGCTTTAGAGTTCATAAATTTGTTCATAGGCATTATCGTAGGGGTCATCCCCACTTTACATATGGAAAAACTGAAGCTTAAGCAAATTCACTTACCTGAAGTCCTATGGTAAATTAACAGCAAAACAGGAACAAGAATGAGTTCATTTAATTCATGGAAACGTTTGCCAAGTGTATGCCAATACTGGGAATGTGGAAATAACTATATCCCCCGCTCCCCATCCCCTCTCCCAACACCACGCACCTCTCCCAACAGGCCTTCCCCTCCAGGATTTTCCTCTCTGCTTGGACCAAATAAGGCCCCCTCCTTGCCTTTGTCTGACTGCTGCTATGAAAAGACCACAAACTGGATAGCTTATAAACAACAGAAATGTACTGCTCACCATCAATGATAGCATGGCCGGGTGAGGGCCCTCATTGGGTTGCAGGCTTTTCTGTTGTCCCCTTACATGGTAGAAGGGGTTAGGGAGCTCTCTGTGGATTCTTGTATAAAAGCACCAATCCTCACCCTCATCGCATGACTTCAGCACCTCCCAAAGTCCTCACCTCCTAATACCATCACACATTAGGATTTCAACATAGGAATTTGGGGGGCACATTCAGACCATAGCAGTCTCCCTGCCAGACCACACAGATTCCAATAGTTCTCAGAACCAGAGAGGTTTCTTGTTATACCAAGGCAGAAGGGTGCTGGCAGTTCCAGAAAGTCCTATTTTTATTCTTAACTACTGAATAGTTGACTGCTAACAAACTGTTGGTTTGGTCAACTTCTTGAAGCACCAAAAGTCAAGATGTCTTATCTTCTGCAATTTAGCAATATTCTATCATTATTTTTCTCCTTAAAAGATTTATTTTTAGAGGGCACGTAGGTGGCTCAGTTGATTAAGCATCTGACTCTTGATTTCAGCTCACTTTGTAAGATCGAGCCCCACGTAGGGCTCTGCACTAACAGCTCAAAGCCTCCTTGAGATTCTCTCTCTCTCTGTCTCCCCCTCTCTGCCCCCCCTCGGCTTGTGCTCTCTCTCTCTCTCAAAATAAGTAAATAAACTTAAAAAAATAATAAATAAATAAATAAATAAATAAATAAATAAAAAGGTTTTTTAAGTGCTTTAAAAGTTAAAAAAAAAACAACTCTGCATTCCAATTTCGGAGAGCTCTAGCACGTGTTGAAACAACATAAGACAAATATCTAGAATAGAAGTCTTTGTTTTTAAGAGCAGAAAGTATGGCTTCACTTTCCCCCTTTTGCAGTGTTCACGGCATTTTAAGAACAGAATCTATGATTAAATAAATTGGGGGTTTTGAGGTTTTCAGGATTCAGATCATGAGTGGGTTTTATTACTTTTCTCCAAAGCATAATATATTACTGGGTTTCTCTTCCAATATCCAAACAGCTAATAGCTTTGTTGAACTGTGTTCTCTTCTCCACAAAGGAAATTCTAATTAACTAAGCACTTTGATTCAACCTCTGAGCAATTTAAAGATGGGGGTTGTGTTACAGTTGGTCTTAGTTTTTTCTAATGTCCTTTGTTGGCCTCATAAAAACGTCTATGGATATGAATCTTAATAGATTTCAGTTCTGTTCTATTTTCACATTCCTGCTTGTCCTGAGGGAGTAGTATAGTTTGGATATTGTTGGTCTGGCATGCAGCTGGAGGAGGAATGTGGAGTTTATGGGAGCAGGGGGCCTCTGTGCTTGTTGCTGCTGCCAGAAATGTGTATCTTGCAACTCCTAGGTTTTGCACAAGACATGCTATGAATGGAACCACACACCTTGATGCATATAAGCGAGCCCGCTGAGGTTGAGTTACTTGTGTAGAACTTACCTTGTCAGGCATGGGGGAGATAGAGAAAGATTATCCATATTCTGGGCTATCTTACCTCCTTTTTCCTCCTCCCATTCTTTTCGAATGGCCTGACTTCTACCCTCAGAGAGTTACCCTCAGAGAGAGTTACTAGCTTGAGGTAAGGCACTGTGTTTTGAGGAGTCCTCTTAACATGTTGATCAGAGAGTTTATTTATCACCTCAAAGAGCAGAGGCTAGAATTTTGGCACAGTTGTACTTGGGAAGTGCAAATGATGAGACAGATGTCAAGTGTCAAGTTCAAGGTTACACAGCTAGCAGCTACAACCGACCCTCTTCCTTTTCTCTAAGACTTTCAAACTGCTCATGGCTTTGCTTCTTTTCCCAACCAGCGTAGACCCTGGGCTGAATCATTTCAGCTTCTGCCTCACTCACTCTACCGTCCCTCATCCCTCAACCCATCCGCTCCTCCCTACATTAACTGCGGTTCGTCAGGCTGCCGGTGAAACTTACTGCTTCAGGCAGGTCATCCTGCCTTATGGCCTCTTCCCACTTGGCCTGTTCCTCCTGGGCAGTGTGTCTACCTTCACAGTTTCACCTACTAGACTTGTGCTGGCATGTTGCAAAATTTTATCTGAAATGTTTCAGGGCCGTTCCAGACCCATCTCCTCCCATTTACTGGTAAGACTCACTTACATGTCCCAGACGGAACTCATCTTCTCTCTCAAAGCTGCCTCTCCCTGTATTGTCAGGACCTAAGATCTTTGAAAGGGAAAACAAAAAAGCCAACAAATCAAAAGTCGTGAGACTGAAGTCCTTTGCCTCTGCCTCTCATCCGAAGCTAATTAGAGCCTAGCGCATCCAAAGTTAGGTTGGTGTTGCTTCATGCCTTCATCAGTAACCTTGTGATCGAAGTCACTGTATGCACAAGTTCAGGGTTTCAGGATGGGACATGTTCATTCATTTATTAGGCGTCGATAATGATGCCAGATATGGACCTGGGATAAGGAGAGCTATGTAGATAAATAATGCCTGGGTGTGCTGTTTTCTTTATAAGCACTGGGGGATCTTCAACATTTCTTGAATAACCAGTCTCTCTGGGATATATGCATTCCTTCTAAGTCTTTACACTGCCTACCTTCCTTCTGGTGCGTGAGTGATTTGTATTTAAAGCATTATCCTGAAAGAATACTTTGTGAAAAGGGGGCCATAAAGAAGGCCATTGATTTCCTTTGTGATTGATGAAACATAAATGCCATATTGAATAGGGGAAAATCTCATGCTTCAGCCAGGGAAGAAAGATAGGAAGAGGTATGATGAAATCTTGCCTAAGGGCTGAGCAGTTTGAGAAGGTTTGGAGTGGTGCGGCAGGTTCCATGTCGTGACTTGACTATCCCGATTGCTTAGATTTACCCCCGTCTCTGGGCGGTCCCACTGCCTTTGAGCACACCTGCACCTCATCTCTGCAGTTGACATGTCTTGCCATTCTCTCTCAAAAAGAACAACGTGATGATTTGGTTGTTGCTTCTTAATAAACATTGTCAAAAATAAGGGTGCACCTGATGAGGCGTGGCTTTTCTGCCGGGACACGTTAAAGTGGAAAAAGCAAGGAGCCGGGAGACGGTTCATGTTCCCATGAACTGTGCAGTGTGAACCGGGTCACCCTGTTTCCCCAGCTTCAGTTTCCTCTTCTGTCAAATGATCAATTTTTTTACTTCATGGCAAAGTCTTCTGGGATCTCTAACAGAACACTTAGAAAACTTACTGCTTTGTGATAAATATGATTTCATGATACAGAAAAACCTCGTACCTCACTTGAAGCCTTCTGTTATTCTTTTTTTTTAATCTTAAATTTCTATATGTATTTTATGCTTATGGCAGATCTCAATTGGGACCAGCTTCATTTATTTATTTATTTGTATGTTTGTTTATTTTCGAGAGAGAGAGTGTGTGTGTATGTGCATGAGCGGGGTTGGCGCAGAAAGCAAGGGGGACAGAGGATTCACTGGGTGCTGACAGCACAGAGCCCAAGGCTGGGCTCGAACTCACCAATCGCGACATCATGACCTGAGCAGAAGTTGGAGAATCAACCAATTAACCGACTGAGTCACCTAGGTGCCCCCGAAGACTTCTGTTATTCTAACACTAAGGTAATTCCCGTGTTTTCTCCTTTTAAAACAATTCTTAGATTTGAAGTATTTTTATTACTTGCTGGATTTGGAAAATTAATTTTAAAACTATGGTGTGGCGTTATAAACTGTGAGCTGTAAGCAAACAACACCCCGTACATACAATAACGGTACGTTTTGAAATGGGAATATTTGATTGGAGCCTATGAACTTTAAGAACGAGAATGGGAACGGGAAGAATGGAGACAATGGAAGGCTGTTCCCTGGGACGGAGAACACGAAGAAGAGCAGGCTGGGGAGGGTGGAGTCTGGGTGGATAGGATTCAAGTCCGAACAGGCCGCTCTGTTTCTCAAGCAGCTTCCACTCCACTAAGGATAAGAGAGAAGTCCTTCCCAGAGCTTTCTGGACTCTGTATCACATGGCCCAACTTCTCCGGCTCACCTCCTGCCTCCTTCCTTTGGTCTTGTTGCGCCAGCCTGGCTGTTTTTGGAACACGTTTCCAGCCCTGGGCTTCTGCGCCTGCCTTTCGCTAATCCTAGAATTCTCTCCCCCATGGCTCATTGTCCTCCTTTCTTCAGGTTCTACTCAAAGGCCAGCACATCAAAAGGGTCTTTCCTGAGCACCATAAATAAATTAACACACCTTCTCCCAGCATCTTTTCTCTCCTTTACCTGCCTTTACCTTACCATCTACTGGTCTGCGACCCTCCTGAGAGCTTCTCAAGTGAAATCTGGAACTGGCCCTGTAAATGGAGGGCAGAGAGAGATGGAAGAAAGACACAGGTCACTCCAGGTGCACCGGTGGCAAAGGAACTTAATATGAGGCCAGTCTTGGATGGCAGCAAGGCAAAGGATCTCCACACCCGCCCGTCAAACTTGAAAGGTTCACAAAGAGGCCTCTCTACTGGATTCAGTCACATACACCACGCAAGGTGTTCTCAACACCACTTTGCTGTCTCAAGGCTGTGTCCTTGGAACAGCCTATGGGAGTGAGAAATGCAAGCAGAACCCACATTCTAAGGACAGGGGAGGGGGTGAGGAGCCTCCAAGCCCCTGGGTCAGTCGGCTACCACATCCTCTCGATGGTCTTCCCGACACCACCTCCCAGTGGCTATTTGTTTATGTCCATATGCTCGCCTCATGTAAACATCAGACACAGGGGAGAGGATATGCTTAATTATTACTATATCTATATCTCCAGCACCTAGAATTGTGTCATGGTAAATGCCTCATAAACAGTTCTTGAATGAACAGATGAAATCAGTTTGGGGCATGCTCAATTGTGAGAGTTGCCTCAGTTACATCTCAGTAGGGGCACGCACAAGGGGTTGGATAGTGCAGGTTCATTAGGGGGGTCTGGGCTACCGATTGAGAATGAGCAGCATATGATATGAAGTGGATGAAATCAGGCAGTGAGGAAGGAGAGAAGGGAAAAACCAAGGACTTGTTCCTTGGAACATCAATCTTGAGGTCTAGATAAAGGAGAATGAACCTATGAAAAGAACTTGGAAGGTGAAGTGAGAGATGGAAAATCAAAGCAAGGGGGTGAGGTATCCCGGAAGCAAACTCCAGAGGGGGCCCCAATGAGAGAACGACAGTGTCAGATGCTGCCAAGTGAGACTGGGTCTTTGGAGCGGGGTTCCCTGAATAATGAAGGGAGAGGCCAGATGGCAATGGGTTGAGGATTAAGTCAGAGATGAGATGGTAAGGGTAGAAGCTGGTGGTGAGAGAACAGAGTTAGTTGAGGGAGTAACAACCCAAGTTGAATAAAGATGGCGGATTAAATTTGCCTGTTGATGGAGTGAAACCCAGGAGGGAGGGAGAAGATGGATTTGAGGCTACAGATGAAGATCGGACCACGGTCAGTGGTAAAACACCTCTTCTATTGCCGAGGAGAGGAGAAGGGGTAGGCACAGGGGTAAGTGACACAGAAGAGGGAGTTAGGCAGAGGGGCAGCAACACAGGAATTTCTGCCCGAGGTGTGCTCTCTCTCTGTCTCTCTCTCTATCTCTCAACAAAAGAAGAGGTAATGTTCCTTTACTGACAAAAAGGAAAAAGTAATGGCTGGATTTCTAAAGAGAGGATCAACTTTGAAATTCCAGCTCCGGGGGATGGGGCGGCATGCTACCGAGGGAAACCTCCAGAGGGTGTCCGGAGGTGGCAGAGGCCCATTGGGACTGGAGACCATGATTCTTGCAGCAACACCAGGGTTCCGTGTGGATGCCTCTCAGTCTTAACGTGCATAGGAATCACCTGGGGATCTTGCTGAACTAGAGTCTGACTCAGTGGGCCTGGGACAGGGCTGCGATTCTGCAGTTACCACAAGTGCCCAGGTGATGCAGATGCTGAGGACCGTTGAGTAAAAGGTGGTTTTGCTGTTTTCTCCAGCGGCATTCAGCAACCCAGGGTCATGGTGGACCTGTGGAGAGGAGAAGCCAGGGCTGGAGCTCTACCAGATGGGCTCCAGAGAAGGAAAAGGGTGGGGGGAAGGAAAGCTAAGGAGGTTAAGAGGAGCCACAGATGCCAGGAGCTACAGGTCCAACGTGGAGAAAGACTTTGAAGATGCACGTCGGCATCCGAGGGGTGGAAGTGAAGAGGTCAATGAACTGAAGATAGGTAGGAGTGGTTAGATTTGCTCAGCAAGACAGATCAAAAAGAACTAATGCAGTTTCCAGAGTCTGATATAGGAATGCACCTAATATTGCCAGGGAGGGAAAATGCTACCCACAATCAGGGCACAGAACTTTCTAAACACACAAAAGTTAAATCAAGTGTGTTAAAATTCTTATCCTCTTTCTTTTTAAATAAATGTCTCCTTTTTTCCTGTTATCTTTGCTCTGGATTTTACATTTCTGCTGGGCAGAGATTTTACTTGGGATTAACATTTACACAGCCCCACAGTACACAGGAAGCTTGGCTGATCAGCATATTCAAATACTTTTCTTCTGGGCAAGCATGTGGACTTAAAGGATCCATAAACCTAATCATTCTTCATCAGGAAAGCCTGCTACCATCCTTCTCTGTAAAACAGCATAATTCCATTATTTCACAGTTTTTCTTTGGAATAGGGCATCGCCTGCATTCTTATAAACACTGCTCTGTTCGTAAAAGACTGAAATAATATGGCAAGACCATAGTCTAAGTATTCCACTGTCCAATGGTACAATTTTTATAACAAGGATCTTTTAAAAAAATTTTTAATGTTTATTTATTTTGAGAGACAAAGAGAAAGAGCACACACACAAGTGGAGGAGGGGCAGAGAGAGAGGGAGGCAGTATACGAATCAGGCTCCAGGGTCTGAGCTATCAGGACACAGCCCGACATGGGGCTTGAACCCATGAACCTCAAGATCATGACCTGAGCCAAAGTCGAATGCTTAACCGACTGAGCCACCCAGGTGCCCCTAACAAGGATTTTTTATATTCGGATGACATTATTAACAATCTTTAGGATACAGTGCTGCACGGTGGGAATACAAACAGGCATAATGTAGGGCTCCTTTCCATTGGCTCTATTCAGAGACCAAAATACACTTGTGTAAAAGTCTTAGAAAGAACCCCGTGGCAGCATGTCCATCAAGTATCATAATGCATGAAGAGTCCATATTAAACACACCTTGAGGGGCGCCTGGGCGGCTCAGTCGGTTAAGCGGCCGACTTCAGCTCAGGTCATGATCTCACGGTCTGTAAGTTCGAGCCCCATGTCGGGCTCTGTGCTGACGGCTCATCAGAGCCTGGAGCCTGCTTCAGATTCTGTGTCTTCTTCTCTCTGCCCTTCCCCTGCTCACGCTCTGTCTCTATGTCTCTCAAAAATAAATAAATGTTTAAAAAAAATTTTTTTAAACACACCTTGAAAGGAAAGGTAAAGCCAGGTCATTCAAAGCAAAAAAAGAGTTACCAGATTTTTTTTGGATTTAGGATAATGGGGAGGCATCAATCCCAACTAGTGTTAGTCCTAATTCTCCTTTGAGTGCTAAATATCTTTTTCAAAGCTTGAAATCAATACTACTAGCAGTTGTTAGTTAACAACCAGCATGAATACTGAACAATTTAATGACTGCTTTAAAATCATCACAAATGATTTCAGACATCTAAAAAGGCATAAAGAATAATATAACAAATACAAAATATTCTTTCATACTCACTAGTCGTCAGCTTCGCAGATACTCAATGTTTGTTGAATGAATAAATGATTCTCATTTATTATTAAATGCCTTGTCTCCATATTTATAGTATCCTTGGAGCCAAGGACAATGTTTTAAATTTGTCTTCTTTTTCATGGTGCCTATATAATGATGGTTACGTGGTTGGTATTCAATAAATACCTGTAAGTCAGTTGATTATTTAAGGGCTTCTTTTCCTATGTTTGTAGCTGCCTTTAAATCTGAACCCTAGCCCATTAGCTTTTTTGACTCTAACCCAATATTTAACCTAATAAAATTATTTAATTGTAAGACATTATTGAAAATACCTCTACAAGTCTAAATTGAGAAAAACTGAAAACCACATAAGCTATAATTTTATTGTTCATTTTATTATTTCATGCTAACACCCTTTATTAATACATACTAGTTTTAATGTTTGTATTAAAAACAGGGACTTGTTTAAAATCCTGATATTTAATTAGAGTAAGAATATATCAAAGGCTAATATTGCAAAATGGTTAAGGATAGACAGATTTTTCTTACTAAAAAAAACTGACTCCACTTCAGTTTTAAGAGTCCTCCCATGACTACTACAGATTTCACAAATCTCCGAAATCTACACTACCACATGCAATTATTTTCTGCTGCTTCCTCTACTTTGCTCTTTCAACATGGAACTCAAGGACATACACAACAAGCACTCTAATTATAAGACTTCTTTATATATTCTGGAGACAAGTTGCTCAGATATACAGTTTGCAAAGATTTCCTCCTATTCTGTGGTTTGTCTTTTCAGGTTTCATAGTATCTTTTGCAGCATAAAAGTTAATTTTGATGAAGTCCAAACGGTCTACTTTTTGTTGACGCCCATGCTTTTGGGGTCGCATTTAAGAACTCCTTCCAGGGGTACTTGGCCGGCTCAGTTGGTAAACCATGTGGCTCCTGATCTCAGGGTTGTGAGTTTGAGCCCCACATTGGGTGAAGAGATTACTTAAAATAAAATCTTCAAAAAAATTCCTTCCAAATCCAAGGTCATGAAGACTTACCCTGTGTTTTTGTTGAAGAGTTTTATAGTTTTGCCTCTGCCATTTAGGTCTTTGATCTACTTTTTACTTTACTATTGTATATGGCATGAAGGGCCCAAACTCAGTCTTTTGTATGTGACTTTTCAGCTGTTCCAGCATCATCTATTGATAAGATGATTCTTTCCCTATTGAATAATCTTGGTACCAATGACGAAAATCAATTGACTGTAGATACAAGGATTTATTTTTGGACTTTCAACTGTATGCCACTGACCAATAATGTTTATATGTCTGCCAGTTCCATATTGTCTTTTTAAAAATTAGTCAATTTAATTTTTTCACTCCAATATAATTGACATACAGTGTTATATTAATTTCAGGTGTACAATATAGTGACTCAACAATTCTATACATTACTCCATGCTCATAATGATAAGTGTGCTCTTAATCCCTTCATCTGTTTTATCCATCTCACCACCCACCTCCCCTCTGGTAATCACCAGTTTATTCTTTATATTTAAGAGTCTGGGGTTTTTTGTCTATTTTTTTCTTCGTTCGTTTATTTTATTTCTTAAATTCCACATATGAGTGAAATTGTATGCTTTTAATCTTCCTCTGACTGACTTATTTCACTTAACATGGTACCTCTAGATCATCCATGTTGTTGCAAATAGTAAGATTTCATTCTTTTTTAATTTTTTTAATGTTTATTTACTTTTGACAGAGAGACAGACAGTGAGCGGGGGGCGGTGGGGGGGCAGAGAAAGAGAGAGACACAGAATCTGAAGCAGGCTCCAGGCCCTGAGCTGTCAGCACAGATCCTGACATGGGGCTTGAACTCACAAACCGTGAGATCATGACCTGAGCTGAAGTCGGTACTTAACCGACTGAGCCACCCAGGCACCCCAGATTTCATTCTTTTTTATGGCTGAGTAATAATCCTGTGTGTGTGTGTGTGTGTGTGTGTGTGTGTGTGAACACATCTTTATCCATTCATCTATTGAAGAACATTTGAGTTGCGTCCATAATTTGGCTAATATAAATAATGCTGAAATAAACATAGGGGTGCATATATCTTTTTGAATTAGTGTTTTCATATTCTCTGGCTAAATATCCAGTAGTGGAATTAGTGGATCATACAGTAAGTCTATTTTTAAGATTTTGAGGACTCTCCATGCTGTTTTGCACAATGGTTGTACCAGTTTGCATTTCCACTAACAGTGCCAAGGTTTCACATTGTCTTGATTACTGTAGCTTTGTAGTAACTTTTGAAATTGGAATTTGGGAATCTTCCAACTTTGTTATTCTATTTCAAGATTATTTTCGCTATTTTGGGCCTCTTGAGTTTCATATGAATTTTAGGTTCAGCTTGCCAGTTTGTACAAAGAAACTAGCTGGGTTTCTGCTAAGGATGGCATTGAATCTGTAGATCAATTTGGGGATTATTGTCATTTTAACAATACGAAGTCCTCCAATCCATGAACATGAGATGTCTTTCCATTTACTTAGATCTTGTTTCATTCCTTTCAAAAATATTTTATAGTTTTCAGAATATAAGCTTATAATTTTTGTTCAGTTTATTCCAAACTTTATTACTTTTGATTCTATTGTAAATTAAAGTGTTTTCTTAATTTTGTTTCGAATCGCTCATTTACAGTTTTTTACTCATCAGGGACACAGAAAAATTCAACTGTTGTAGTTGCAGGGAAAACTTGGCTGATAGCCTGTGAGCCAACGTTTCTCAAAATATCTTCCTTCAAATTCTCTGTGAAGAAAGTGTTCTGTGTCCACTAATTTTGGCAGATGTTTACTTTCTTAAAGCTTCATGATACCTGGGAAGTCAGGTAGCACCTCGAAGCTTTAAATCCTGTAAAAAGCAAAGCTCTTTTGTCTATTTGGAAGTACATAATCCTGAATGCAGATGCTTTTCAGATCCTTCTTACAGTGTGATAAGCTATAGAGTTTATGTGGCCGAGGTCTTGGAAAGACAAAATCAACCTGTTTCATAATTTTGCCTAGAGTAGTAATTAATGGTTGGTCATGATATTTGTTGTAAAATGCATTAAGTGCCAGTGAAAATAGTTCTTTTTGAAAGTGACATTTAAATTCCGCCAGTAAAATATTGCCTTTGGTTGAATCTTTTTCCTTGGATGAAGTTTTTGAAATAGGTTTCCTAACTAAATGTTAATATCAATACTCGATAATAAGAGTAGGATACTTCAGACTGGAGGAACGAGGCCTTGGGGAACAATTAAATGAAAAACAAGCACACGGTAACTTTAAGTTTAGGTAGGTGAGGTATAGAAAAACAACATAGCCTGAGGAGTTGGACAAGCTCATGTTTGTCTCTTAGATCTACATGTATTACTTGAGAGAAAATGGACATATCTAATGGCCTCCTGAATCTCAGTTTTATCACATTAAAATGGTCTTTATTTTTAAAGAAATTCTTGGGGCGCCTGGGTGGCTCAGTCGGTTAAGCGGCCGACTTCGGCTCAGGTCATGATCTCACGGTCTGTGAGTTCGAGCCCCGCGTGGGGCTCTGTGCTGACAGCTCAGAGCCTGGGGCCTGCTTTGGATTCTGTGTCTCCCTCTCTCTCTGCCCTTCGCCTGCTCACGCTGTGTCTCTATGTCTCAAAATAAATAAACGTTTTTTTAAAAAAAAGAAATTATTCTCTGGGGGGTGGGGCACCTGGGTGTCTCAGTAGTTAAGTGCCGACTTCAGCTTGGGTCATGATCTCTCAGTTCCTGAGTTCGAGCCCCGTGTCAAGTTCTGTGCTCACAGCTCAGAGCCCGGAGCCTGCTTCATATTCTGTGTCTCCCTCTCTTTCTGCCCCTCCCTACCTCATGCTCTGTCTCTCTCTCTCTCAAAAACAAAATAAACTTAAAAAAAAAAGAAATTATTTATTTATTTTGAGAGAGACAGAGAAAGTGTGAGCAGGGGAAGGGGCAGAGAGAGAAAGAGAGAGAGAGAGAGAGAGAGAGAGAGAGAGAGAGAGAATCTCAAGCAGACTCCACTATCGGGTCAGAGCCCATGAGGGGCTCAAACTCATGAAACCATGAGATCATGACCTGAGCCAAAACTGAGAGTCAGACGTTCAACCCAGTCACCCAGGCACCCCTAAAGTTGTCTTAATAGCTGTACCGCTTTATCAGATACATAGAGCGCTACATGCATCCCTCAAATGTAAAATGGCTTTGTTCCCTAAAGTAGGGATATAGTATTTATTATTCCATTTTGCATATGCTTTTTTGTATCCTTCCAGTTTGGATCTGATTTGAAGGAACACTGGAGTTTGAAATCTGGGGTCAGTATAGGGCCTGCTTAAAGAGTGAACCCAAGTGTTCCACCCATCTGAACTACACTCAAAGCTGCCCCAGGCAAAATTCAGAACTAGGTAATTTATCATCAGTGTTCCCCCGCTCTTCTTTCCATGAGTGTCCCTGTAACTCATTCCCTCCCTTTCTCTGAAGTACCAGTCTGTCCTGACAAAATCTACTTTCTGGAAGAAGTAATGTGTCCGTCTGTGTAGGCTGCTGTAACAAAATGCCAGAGACTGAGTGACTTATAAACGACAAACATTTCTTTCTCACAGTTCTGGAGTCTAGTAAACCCGGGATGACAGTACTGGCAGATTCAGTGCCTAGTGAAAACTCTCTTCTGGTGTGCAGACCACCAACTTCTTGCTGTGTGCTCACATAATGGAGGGGGCTAGGGTGTTCTGCCAGCCTCTTTTTTTTCTTCTCCTTATTATTAATAATTTCCCTTAGCATCTAGTTTATTTCTGAGGAACATCAAAGCACCTTGGCAATCACCACCCAATCTCATTGTCTTTATAGTTAGTCTTGTCTTCCATAGTTTCAATTGCTTGATATACTCTATCAGTGGATGGTATGAGACAATTTGTATACAGTCTTTCTTCTTATTTTAAATACACATATTAATATCATAGTTTTATAGATTGTTCTCCCCTGGTTTGTGATTTCCTCAACGGCCGTATTATATTCAGTGTTTGTAAAGACTTTTTTTATGAAGGCATTAATCTCATTTAGAAGGGCTCTGCCCTCATGACCCACCCATCTCCCAAAACCCCGCCGCTTGACACCATCACATTGGGAACCGGGATTTCAATATGAGTGTGGGGAGGACACTAACATTCAAACCATAGCATAATGTAAAATTGAGCCAACAGATTACCTGTAGCCATGTTATTTGCAATTTTTCTGTCCTCTCTATGGACTGAAAGGCACTATTTATAGATAAAGAAATGTTGGAACATTGTCATGGAGGCCATGAGTAGGTATGAATTCTATTTTGAGTAGGTGATCCTTTCCTAATGCTTTTGGTTCTATCATATGTGCCAGATGACCGATTCCATTAAACCTCTTCTAGTTGGTTCTCAGTCATCAACTTTCTGGGAAAGGAAAGCATCAACCTTGGGTTTTTGATGGTTTCTTGCTTTATGTCTGATGCTAGGAAGCTGGGCTGGGCAGAGAGTAGAAAAAAAACTAGCTGCAAGGAGACTAAGGAGACAGATGGAAAATATCAGTAGAATTTAGACCTAACAATAAAGCATAACAACGTGGCTGCTAGTCTTTGTTATTACAGTCTCTAAAACATTTTTTTTGTACTGGAAATAACAATTCTCCAAACATATTTGTTGACATGAAAATAGAATTATTGCAAGTTACTGGGGGCTACGACATTGATTTTTTTTTCATTCTTGACTTTCCTACAATTTAAGTTTATTAGCAAACGATCTTGTGACTCATTTTAAGTTGATGATTAAAGTTTAACATAAAAAAAATCACTCAAGGGATAAAACAAGGAAGCTTTAGAAGTGAGAACAAATCAATTCAATAAAAATTTACCCGGTCCATGAGGAGGCCTTTAAGGAGTAGGGAAAATTTAGGTGGCTCTTTCTTGGGAGAAATGAAATGAATGGTTAGCTCATTCAGGACTTAAACAGCCCCAATGCTTAGATCTCTCTTTTGTTGGGACTCAAGACTCAACTCTCGCTAGTGGAAAAAGAAGTTGGATGATGTGATTAAGTGAAGCTATAAGTTTCCCAGAATGTGACTTTTTTCCCCCATGACCTTTGAAGAGGACACTCTAATAAAAGGCCTAGATACGAAAATAATTTTTTTAAACAGCAAAATGCACTTTTGACTTTGCCAAAACCAAGCACCATATGGATCCAGTCACGGTTTTTTCTCCTAATTGCTAAACTAGAATATTTTATTTTATTTTTTTTGAGCCTTACTGCTAAACAATGGATGCTCTCATTCAGTGCTGTTGAAAGAAGTCTGGCTGTATTCATTCTTTCAAACGCCAAGAGTGTAGGCAAAATATGAAATGTTTGGTATCAAATTACAGAAACGAAAGTTCTCTAAAGCTGTGAAATGGAGAAGGTAACTCATTGGTCATATTTCTCAAATTACTACTCTTATATTTGAATAATGGTAAGAGTCAAATCATAGAAATATTTAGCTTGAAGGGAGTATTGCATCCAAATTCCTTACGTTTTACAGATGAAGAAACTAGAGACCCAGAGAAATTATGCTTCAGAACAAATGATTTAACGAATAAAACCTGTAAAACTGATGCCAGGGAATTAAAAACAGCTGTGAAAAACATCGTTTGCGATTACTTCCTGGAGACAACTGAACAAACGTGAAATGTGAAAAAGTGAAGGTGGGAGAGGGCTTAATTAAAAAGCAAGAATTTTGCAGTGTGCTAAATCCCTGAGAGAAATTCATAACCGAAGTAATGGCAAAACACTTCAGGCTTTTACTATTCTGTATTATCAGATACCCATAATCAGGTGAAGCAATCATTATGCGGTTGTCAGAGGCCCTCTGGGAAGGGTCAGCTGGGCTATTATGGAGATTACTTCACCACCAGTAATAGAAGAAAGCAGTGAATTTATGGACGATGTGTTCAGAGAGACAGATTTTTTAACTGACAGCCCATTAAGGGTGGTTGCCTGGACTTACTATTAGAATCACTGGGAATTTTTTGTTCTTAGAATTCTATTAGCAATCACTCTTCACTCACCATGTTATTCTCCATCAGATGATTTATCACAAGGGATCTTCTCATTCTACAGGTATGAAAATTAAGAACAAAATGGAAGCAGAGAATCAATAGTAACAGGTCCTCTGTTAAGCTTCCAAGGCCTTGATACATTGTTTAACCAGAGGTCCCATAATCCTTAATAAGGGGAAAATTTCAAGGCCAATAGTGTGATGGAGCCATTATTTGTCAAAAAGAGGGAGATAGTAATAACCCTGACCCATTTTATCTTATTTTTCTAGTAATGACAGAATATATTGTAGTAAGCAAGTTAGTATAATTTCCAAGACATGGTGTCTAAAACCCTTTTCTGTAAGAATGAGATAATACTAATAACATTAGAGCAACTAGAATAGGAACTTCCAAATGTAATCATGACATCCCACGGCTTAAAAATCCTTCAGTGTTATCCATGGATTTTCTAGGGCCAAAGATAAAAATCCCAGGGCACCTGGGTAGCTCCATTGGTAGAGCATGTGACTCTTGATCCTGGGCTGTAGGTTTGAGCCCCATGTTGGGCGTAGAGATTACTTAAAAATAAAATCTTTAGGGGTGACTGTCAGTGCAGAGCCTGCTTGGAATTTTCTGTTTCCCTCTATCTCAGCCTCTCTCTCTCTCTTTCTTTCAAAATAAATAAATAAACTTAAAAAGAAAATAGATTAAAAATCCCTAACATGTACTAATATACCCTGCTTGATCTGACCAGGCCGTAGTCTTCCTCAGCTAGACCATGATCCATCCTGCCTCAGAGTTTCACATATGCTATGGCTATTCTTCAATGTTGATTTATCCTCCATCCTTAGAACTCAACATATTTTAGGGCGGAAAGCCTTCCCTCATCCTCTACCTCATTACGTTTCCCCCATTAATCACAATTATTTAAGCAACTAGTTAATATCCTTCACACACTTTCATAGAGACACGCTCTATGCCTCCTACACACTGGTGCCCCATTGGGAACATAATAGGTGCTTACATACTGTGGAATGAAGTAACAGCTGATTGAAATACTTGATACATAGTAAATACTCAATTTTAACAGCTACGTTTGTTTTGAATTTGTTTTACTTTCCCCATGTTGCTTGATTCAGCTTACCAGTTGTTTGGAGTTATAAGATGTCTACCCAATGTTGGGAGGAAATCTGGACGTTGAAGAATGAGTGGTGTGCCACCATATGCAATAGGAACTTGATACACGTCTGTACTCATTAATGATGATGATGGCAAAGCTGCCTGGCCCAGAAAAATCTAAAACACCGACCTTAGGCCTAATGTCAATATGATCTAGATTTGCTCTCAGGGTACTTCATCATTGTTAAGTACATTAACTAAGGTGATACTACATTAGCTATCTGTTTAAAAATTCATAACGTTTTCTTAGTTTAAGTGTTTGTCAGAAATGACTTGTGCTGCTATGGGCAACTTCAGAGCAGAAAAGTTTTAACTCCTGGTTCTGTCAAAAGAAGTTTAAGAATGTTTATCAGAACTAAGATTTTTAAAAATAAATTTCTTCTTTAATATTTATTCATTTATTTAGAAGAGAGAGAGCTCATTCATGCACGGAGGGAGAGGCAGAAAGAATCCCAAGCAGGCTCCATGCTCTCAATGAAGAGCCCCACTTGGGGCTCAATCTCATGAACTGGGAGATCATGATCTGAGCCAAAATCAAGAGTTGGTTGCTTTACCGACTGATCTACCCACATGCTCCAGAACTAGGATACTAAAAAAAATTTTTTGTTTAATGTTTATTTTCGAGAGAGAGAGAGTGGGGAGGGTGGACAGAGAGAGAGGGAGACACAGAATCCAAAGCAGGCTCCAGGCTCTGAGCTGTCAGCACAGAGGCCAAAGTAGGGCTTGATCCCGTGAATGGTGAGACCATGACCTGAGCCCAAGTCAGATGCTCAACCCACTTAGCCACCCAGACATCCCCAGAACTAGGATACTTTTAATATCCTCAACAAGCAGTGATACTTACTGTTCTGACTATCCTCTTTAGAGTGGTCCCTAAAACAACCTACTGGGTAGTAAAATTATAGTAGGGTTGGAAGGGAGATTAAAATCACAAACTCTGGAGGAGGCAGAATTTGTTCATATCTTACCTTTCCTACTTATAGCAATGAGATATCCTATCAACCTTGGACATATCAACCTTCCTAGCCTCCAGTTTTTCATTTTTATAACAAGCAATACCAATGGTTAGTGAATCCATTTTCCATTATTGAAAATAAAGACTTAAATATACTTCTGTACCAGTGGTTCCTGATAGTGGTAAGAAGGAAGGATTTTGTCTTTCAGGTGACAAAATGTCTGGAGACATTTTTGTTCCAGTGGGTGGGTGAGTAGATGGGTTGGGGAGGTGGGATGCTACTGGCTTCTAGTGGGTAGAGGCCAGGAATGCTGGTAAGCATCTTAAAATGCATTTGACAGGTCTTGAAAGAATTATCCAGTTCGAAAAGTCAATAGTACTCCTGGCTGGGTGCCTGTTTATAATGAGGCTGAAAAACCCTGTTTATAGTGAAATGGTTAAATAATCACTACAGTCATTAAAAGAATGAAGAAATAATCTATGGACAGACATAGAAAGATTTCCAGGAGATGTAGTGAAAGTAAGTAAAGCAACTCACAGAGTTGTATTTATAATAGAAGGCCATTAATAACCAACCTCTTTTCTATGTGCCTGTGGGTTTCCACACGCATATCAAAGATCTGGAAGGACACATATCAGCTTGTTAATCAGTAGCCTCTTTGGGGAAAAGACGTGTTAAGGATCGTTGGCATTTCTTAATCGATACACTTTTTAATGGATTTTTACAACCAGAAGGTATTGCCTTTCTAATTTTGATAACCTTTAAAAATAAATTCCAGGGGCGCCTGGGTGGCTCAGTCTCTTAAGCAGCCGACTTCGGCTCAGGTCATGATCTCACAGTCTGTGAGTTCGAGCCCCGTGTCGGGCTCTGTGCTGATGGCTCAGAGCCTGGAGCCTGCTTCGGATTCTGTGTCTCCCCCTCTCTCTGCCCTCCCTTACTCACGCTCTGTCTCTATGTCTCTCAAAAATAAAATAAAATAAAAAAACGTTAAAAAAATTTAAAAATAAATTCCAAACTCCTATAATTCTTACGAGGACTAAAGTAGATAATGCAAGGGAAATGTCAGCAAAGGGCCAACATACAGTAAGGGCCAAAAAAAAAATAGTTATAGTTATTTGTTATTAGAAAAAGTCTGTTTTTTTTTTCTTGAAATTTGAAGGAGTCCGGGAAGGGAAGGTATACAGGTAAAGCTACTAATTAAAAGATTTCATTAAAGATTTTCCAGAACTTCAGATGTGGCAGAATGCAGTTTTTAAAAATTACATTAAGTTTCCTTTGGGGCTTATTGAAAGGATTCTTCAATCTTATGTCATTTTGTACACATAGAAAAGGGGGAAACACTCATGAAATACATAAAAGTATCCGTACCACTTCACATTCGGAGTACGAATCTTCTAATCACTGATGACCTCAGAGGCATCGCTTCGGTCTTTTCAAACACTTACCCTTTTTGGTCAAGTGTTTGTGATATAGCACTTTTTAAAGTAAACTTTTCAATCAGAGCATAATATTCATATACAGAAGTGTATAGCTGGCCGAATTTTCAAGATGAACAGAATCATGTATTCACTACCTAGTTCAAAGAATAGAAATTACCAGTACCCAGGATCTTCCTCCCACAGGTAACCACATCCTGCCTTCTAACATCATAGATTAGTTTTGCTGGTTTCTAAACTTTACATAAAGGGAATCATATAGTGTATAGTCTTTTCTGTTAGACTTCTTTAGCTTAACATTACATTTGAGAAATTCCCACGTTAGGTGTAACAGATCACTGATATTCATTGCTGAACAGTAGTCCATTGTATGCATATACAATATACCCATTCTATTGTCGATGGCCATTTGGATTTTCCAGCTTGCGGCTACTATGAATAGTGTTGCTATGTACATTCTTACACATGTCTTTGGTATATAGAAGTATGCATTTCTATTTGTATGTACCTAGGAAATGACTTGTTGGTTTGTATTCTATGTGAGTGTTTAGCTTTAGCAGCTGCTACTAAACAGTTTTTCTAAAGCCATTTTTTTCCTAAGCAATATACTACCAGCAGTTAAGATGTGGCACAACAGAAAAGGTTAAGTGTGGTGCACTTATTTTAATTTTAGCTATTCTGGTGGGATATAACTCATTTTTAAATTTTAAGTGGCTTACAAGAGCCTGTTGTTTCCTTTTTTAAAAAAGCATCTTTTTGAGTGTATACTACTTTTTGGTGGAAAGCTAGTCACCAACTTGTTAATAGTAATTATCTGCGTGGTGGAATTATGGATCATTTTGTTTCTTTGGCTTTATATTTATTTCTACCATTTAAAAAATGTTTATTTATTTTTGAGAGAGAAAAGAGAGAAAGAGAGAGAGAGAGACAGAGAGCAAGTGGGGGAGGGGCAGAGAGACAAGGAGACAGAATCCAAAGCAGGCTCTGAGCTGTTAGCACAGAGCCCGACGTGGGGCTCGAACTCACGAGTTGTGAGATTATGACCTGAATCAAAGTTGGACACTCAACCGACTGAACTACCCAGACACCCCTATTTCTATGCTTTAAAGTTCTAAAATAAACATGCTGTGATAACAGGTATATATAAAAAGTGGCAGTATTGCCCAAAGTCTTTTCATTAAAACATAAATTCCAAGGATGTTAATAGGTATTCCTGAAAATAGTTTCAAGGCTAAGTATGACTTGTTCATTGCAAGATTGCTCAGACTTAAAGATGCTGATGTGTTTTCTAAATCCCTTATGCATGCGTACTATATAATAGCATGCATGGTTTCTGGGACTTACAATTTCCAAAATACTCATTTCTACCTCAAGGAACTAGTGTACTAAGAAACATTATTTGCAAAATGCTAAAACAGGAGCAACAAAAATGTCACACATAAAAATAGATTATAAAAAAGCAAATAATCCTTATAATAGAAGGAGTGTCCACAAACAAGTCTCCCCTGTGTGACTGAACACTGAGAATTTTTATGCTGCTTTAAGTGAATTTGAAGTTATCCGAAATATCAATCTGAGAGTCTAATCCTATGGTACTTTTCTATTTCCCCCTCCCTATATTGGAAAGTTAGCTCTTTGAGTGTCTTTGGTAATGATAACCCTGGGTTTAGATTATAAGGTTCAAAATCATATAGATAGAGAGAGGACACAGGACCACAGAATCTTGGACCTCAGGTTTTCTTTGATGATTCTTTGGACTCCAAAACCAACTTATTTTGTAACAAGACGAAGCAGATTTAGGCTGGTTTCAAAGAAAATTCCTAGTTGGTCGTGTAAATCATAGACACTTGTCACCATACCCAACAATAAAATTTAACAACGAAAGGGTTTTACCGAGGGCCAGAACTATTCGCCAGTATTGCCAAGTTCCTAACACAGTGCCAAATATGCTATATTGCCAAGTACGTTAGCCAACTTGGCAGTGTTACAAAAGGTTGTGGTTTGGAGTAAGAGACTTGGCTTTAAATTTCAGTTCCACCACTTACTAAGTTGTGTGACTTTCTATGACTTTTAATTTCCTGGACTCTGAAATAAGAATAATAATACCTCTTTTTAGGTTGTTGAAAGTTAATTAATCTAGTTTGTGCGAAAGCACCTGTCCAATGGTATACCAAAGATAGCAGGGTTCTCAGTGAATGGGGTTTCCTTCTTTGATGAAATGAAACATAAGCATTGGCAAGGCCATCGCTGATCTACTTCTGGAGCCAAAATGTATTTATTTCTCCACTCAGTTTCACACAATTGGATGCTTTTATTTTTGCTCTGTCTCCCCCAGCCCCATCCCCAATTCTTTCTCTCTCTCTCTCTCTTTTTTTTTTTTTAACATTTATTTATTTTTGAGAGACACAGAGACGAGTATGAGCAGGGGAAGGGCAGAGAGAGAGGGAGATACAGAATCTGAAGCAGGCTCCAGGCTCTGAGCTGTCAGCACAGAGCCCGACGCGGGGCTCGAACTCACAGACCGTGAGATCATGACCTGAGCCGAAGTCAGCCGCTTAAGCAACTGAGCCACCCAGGCGCCCCTCTTTCTCTTAATATTATAACCTCTTCTTTTTTTCTTTTGTACCATCCTGGTTTTCATTCCCCAAAAGAAATGATGGTTTGACCAATTCTTGATAATGTTAATGATAAAATTTAAGGTACTTTACCCTCTCTGGTATTCAGCCAAGAACACTGACAAAACAAAAGACTTAAGGATCCTGTTCAAGTTTTAGGACTATCTTTGATGGTAATGTTTTGCTTTGGGGAACTTCTTAATATGTCTCAAATTCATTTTTTGAGTGATTATTTATTGAACACCTACTACATGCTAGGTACTTTCTAGGCTTGGCTAGTGCTACTGAACAGGATGATCTTGTTTTTAAAGTTTTCTTAAAGAATATTTAAAACCGAAATCTATTTCTTGAAGACTCAGCATTCTCGGGCCTTGGAGATCTTTCCACATTTAGACAGCACTCTCAAAGCAAAGAAGAAAACTAATAGACAATATTAGTTTATATTATGGACAATATTATAACTGATATAAATAATATCGGTTATATAAGATATCTGGGCTAATCTGTGCTTAACTATTTTGGAAATGGGGAACGATTGCATTTTTGCTGTCAATTGGCTCACTAAACATCTTTTCAAAGTTCTGGGTTTTAGTTATCACCTTAGATAAGGCACAGGTACCTCTTTTGTTCTGTTCCAAAAACCCCTGTAACTTGTAGGCTTTATATATTAGATTTTTCTGGTGTAGATATTCCTCATCCTTCCTGGACTCCCCTCACCCACAACCTTTAAATTTTAAATATATTACAGAATGAAAACCACTTGGCAACTCTAGCTTTAGAGTTCCCAGCTCTTCTGAAGTGGAAACAGTTGGGTTAGGAAAGCCACTGCTATCTTGTTTCTTTAAAATAAATAAACTGAGTAACTGAATCAGATGACTCTGGGCAACTTACCAATACACATGCTAGGATCATACAATATTCTGTTGGTGAAGATTATGTGAATGATAGCATCTAATGTCACCCCCCCAAAGCAAGGTTTCCTTAGAACAAAAATGCTTCTTTGAAAGTCCCAAGCTTTCTAAATCCCTTTTAAAGGGCAAGAACAGCCTTTTTAACTAAGGCATGTGCTAATTATATTCTCCATATTATATAATTTAGTAGAGTAGTTAAGAGCCCTGAATTATTGCTGACCTATATCATCTAAAATATCTGAAGATGTCCCTTCTGTCTCTATAAGTAATTACAGACATCACCAGAAGATCAGCATAGCTTACTTGGCCAAAAAAAGTCAAACAAAACAAACATCCCATACTTATTATAGGTACAAATTGGAGACCTTTAGCCTTTGTCTGTCTTCCCAGTGGTGATAATACTCAGGAATATGGTAGTCATTGATATCTTTAGCCATCCATAAACACTTGTTACCTTTGGTTCTCAAGTATGTTTTTTAAAGTAAAAGTATACTTATAAAATATTTGCAGCAGTTAAGTACTTTCAAAAATCATTTAATAATCTATTGTATTTACTATAGATATGCTGAAATCCAAAAAACTACATTGATGGTAGCTTTCTGCTTTACCCGACGTTTACGTTTACGTCTAAGGAAATTTAACACATTAAATTACATTTACAATATTTAACACCTGGGCAATATTACCTGGACAACCATTTAATGGGTTAACTGTAGGCCAGACATGATTATTTCCTGTTCTTTGCCTAGTTACTTTGTATATATAAAGGATCCATCAAAACTAACACAGTGAGACAGAGAGGTCAACTGACAGGCATTGAATCTTGAACTCAAACATTAATTTATTTAAATGCTTAGTAGATTAAAGACTCATTCTCCAGCCCACCCCACCCCGCCCAGTTGAATCTCAATGTTGGAACAATACATGATTTAAGTGGAAACTATTGAAACGTTGCCAGGTACCTCGAAGTATAGTCTTGAATTACAATCTTCTTAGATGATTTATTTATTGATTACATTACCTGCTGTGTATAATGTGCAACAAAAGGTGTGACACATCAGGTAGACTGTTTATTTAATAGCAAATGAATAAACATAAAATCGACTTAAAATATTAGCTCAAAACTATATAACATAAAGGCGTGAACTCAAGGCAGAGACCACATCTTCATTACAGTCCTGAGTATCTAACACACAGCAGACATTTAAGACATAGATTTCTTTGATTTTTTATAATAGGGAAACATAAAATATAAAAATAAAAAAAAAATTAAGTGGTTAGGATACGCTCCTGTGGAAGCTATTCAGAAAGTTTGCTTAAAGGACTTTCTTTTTAGTTTACAGAATGGACTTTGCTTTGTACAATTTTTTTCTTTTGGCTGGGGTTTGCTATAGGGTAGAAATTAAGTCTTTAAATGTAATATGTGCCTATGAATAAAGTAGTCTTCCAAACAAGACAAACCTGATACAGAAGCTTTTTAATGTGGCAATTATTGCTATAATTACTCAGTACATGAATGAAAATTATTTGGCAAAAGCCCAGAAGGGAAAGCTATGCTCAAGTTGGGCACAACCAATTTTATTATAAAGATATGTTAAGTCTGTTACATGCTAGAACAACGACAACAAAAAACAACAAGGGTTCTTCAGGAGCTGAGATTTTTTTTTTTAATGTTTATTCATTTTTGAGAGACAGAGAGATAGAGTGCCAGCGGGGGAGAGGCAGAGAGAAGGAGACACAGTATCTGAGGCAGGCTCCAGGCTCTAAGCTGTCAGCACGAACTCTAACCCACGAACCCAAACCTGAAGCATGAGATCATGACCTGGGCCCAGTCGAAGTGGGGCCACCTAGGCGCCCCAGGAGCTGAGATATTTTTGATCTAGATACTTTTTCCCATTTTTCATGAATTTCTGCTTTAGGCTGTTGATTTGCATGTATTTTCAACTACTTTTTTATTTGTGTTTCTTTTAGGTAAGTCAGTAGTTTCATAAGAATAAGTTATATTTACTACAGTGTCTTCATACTTAGGAAACCAAAAGGCTCCATGCCTCATGCATGAGCAAGTGAAAAGATAAACATGAATTTCCATTAATTAACCTATCTGACTTTTGAATATATTGTTTTGTTCATTTAAAGTCTGAGGTGGAAGAGCTTTGAAAACTGAAGTTTAAAGGAGACAGTTATATATTTTATAGCTTGGGTTCTACTTAATGCATGTATCTTTATCAAAAACCCCACAACCTTTAAAATTAGTTACCCCTTTCAAACTTATAAAGTATATGTACTTTGAAGTGTGAAGTCACACTAAGCACACGAGCAAAAATCCTCATTTTCAGGAGGCTCAAAGAGGCTCAGGGAAGTTAAATAACAAGGCACAAATACTTAGTTGGTCAGGTTCAGAGCCCAGATTAGCCCTTGTCTTTCTGATTTACAAGCTTGCACCTCAAGTTCAAGATAAAGAAAGGCTTCACTGTTCTAAACCAAAGTCCCAAAGATGCCAGAATTACATGGCCACTAGAGAGCTAATTAAGAAAAACTGTTTAAATTATTTCCATGTTCCAGAGTTCCCCACCTCTCTGGACTCAGCAGGCAGTTAAAGTATGTGACCTGAGACATTTTTGTTTTCCCTTGAGAGGAAATGCACAGTTGGAAGAGAAGTTCACGAAAAATGCCTTTTCCACAAAGCAGCAGTACGGCTTTTTTATCTTTTAAAAAGCTCCCTTTTCACAGCTATTTGGTGGTACTTTCCGCCCTCAAGGACTCATTTTAGTGATAGTTAACCCTCCTTTAGTCTATCTCGCAAGCCAGATTATAAACGACTTGAAATCGAGGGCCCCGTTTTTATTTCGAACCCATCGCGGAGCCTGGCACGGGTTGGCAGGGTGTGCATCCAATCAATACTTGTTGAATGGAATTACACTGAAAAGCAGGGTGAGGTAGAGCCTTCTTCCCTCTGCCAGACTTCGGTGCGGCTATACGGGTAATTTTCTTTCTTAGAAAGCTTTAACGTGAATGAAATTATTCCTCAGTGTGCGTTTGAAAATTCCACTGAAAGCAGTTAAAAAAAAAATTAAACGTGCCCTCTTAGAGGTAGCTGGACAGATGAGAATGAAAAGTGACAGTGGCAAATCCGCATTGTTCAGCGAAGAGAGAAAGGTCAACAAAGAGTAGAAACAGAACCCTCAACCCACCCTGCATTCTTTCCCCGGAACGTTCTCCCTGCGTTCCTTATCAGTCAAGTGCCTTAAATGCAGTTTCCTTGAAACTGACCGTTTCCCTTTTGAGGGTGAGGGGAGGACAGGAGAGGGAGGGAAAGAGATGGAGGAGGGGAAGGTCTGAGCAGAGGATTCTTTCGACAGCAGCGTCCACCCGGGGCCTTGGGGAGGCCGGGGTCACGGGGCCCTCCTTGCACCAGTGATCTACAACGTCTTGCCTGCGGTTTACAACCGGTCTTTAAAAATACTTTCCCTTTGGGACTGCCCTCGGCTTCTTCCTGCCCCCCCCCCACCTCCTCCCCCCACAGCGGCCCCAGGCAAAGAAATGCCTCGGCTTCGCCGGCCGGTCTTAGAGTAAACAGTGCCCTCGGAGGATTACAATCGACCCGAGGCCAATTCGACCCTTTCCTTTTGCCGCCCTCAAATGACCCCTGACAGCAGCCCCTGCTCTCCCCTCAAATGGAAAACCCACAGACACACACACAAACAAAAACCCCAAGTCTTCCCTTCGGTTGCTACCCGCAATGACGTTTCCCCCTCGGGTCCCGCCCCTCCGGGGGCTTGGAATTTTGGGATTGGCCGAGGGGTTGCGGCGAAAAGGCCCCGATTGGGCGCCGAGGCTCTGACTGACAGCGGGGCGGCCGCCGCTCCCTCCCGCCCTCCCTGGTGTGCGAATGTGTGTGTGCGGTGTTATGCCGGACAAGAGGGAGGCGACCGCGACGGCGGTGGCTCTGTTTATTGTCCCTCTCGGTGTGTGGATGTGAGGAAGTCGGGGTGCAGCGCGGCCGACGAAGGCGGCCTTTGAGGCAGCGGCCCCGGCGGCGGCGGTGGCGACTCCCGCAACCCCAGCGGCCGGCCTTCGCGGAGTGTGAGGAAGGACAAGGCGCCTTTGCGTCCCCGCCACGTCTGGACGCCCCGGGCTCCCCGGCTGCGCTAGCCGCGCGCACCTCCCGGCCTCGGCCCGGCTTGCTGCGGCGCCCGCAGGCGGGCGAGGAGGAAGCGCCGCGGCTCTGCCGCCGCCGGCCTCCTGCTTCCTCCTCCTCCACCTCTTCCTCAGCGGCGGCCCTAGGCCCGGGCGACGCGGCCGCCGCGCCTCGAGTTTGAGGGCGCCGGGCGGCGCGGCCTCCTCGGCGGGCTCGGCCGGGCGTCCGCCCCGGGTCTCGACGATGGGGCGCGGGGGGCGGCGCCGCTAGGAGCACGACGAGCGGAGCGGTCGGTGCGGAGCAGCGGGGCCCGGCGGCCCGCAGGGAGGCGGGAGCGGCGGCCGCGGCCTCGGGGCCTGTGAGCGGAGGCACCCGCCATGGCCAAGGCGGGCGGCGGCGGCGGCGCGGGAGCCGGCGGCAACGGGGCACTGACCTGGGTGGTGAGTGGCGGGCGACGGAGGGCGGGGGTCCTGGCCGCGGCATTGTTCCCGGCCCGCGGCGGGGGAGGAATTCCGCCGGGCGGACCGGGGGTGGGGAGGAAGGGAAAAGAGAGGGAAATCCGGCGCCCCGAACGGGCGCCCCGTCGGGGCTTCTGCCAGCAGAATCCCCCGCTCCCCGCCCCTTTTCTTTCTTTACCTCTGTGGAGGCTCCGCTGCGGGGGCTTAATGTGCGCTTGAAACTTAGGGGGACAAACCATGAATCTGATAGGAAGCCTTCGCTTCATCTTTTTTCCTCTTTCTCAAGACTCTTCCAGGTCAGTCAGGCATGAGATGATGGGTATGGCAATAATGCCCGTGTGTCTCTGTGGGTCGGCACTTTTATCTAAATGTGGCTTAAGAAAATCTCGGAGAAAGGTGTTCGTGTGTGTGTGTGTGTGTGTGTATTGTAAATGCAAATGCAACCATTTCTGATTCTCTAACCTCTCAAAGCAGTTGCTGTATTGTAGATCGTCCATCTGTCCGGGTGGGATTATTGAAAGAAGCGTTCACCTGCGTCAGCATCGCAGGTGAAACGGGGTGGGGGCCGATTGGAGAGTGCCGGGGAGGTGACCCGAGCGCTTAGTCCTGGAATTAAAGGATTTCGGCGCTCTGTTCCTGCTGGGAAGTAGGAGAGGAGGGAAGACCTAGAGAGATCCGATTCCCACGGCAGATCGATAATTCACCGGCGTTTCACTTGCTCAGCATAGAGTTCAGAGCAGGGTCATTTCCTCCACACACAAAAAAAGCCCAGCTCAGCCAGCTGACTTGGTTTCCAGGAGAAACGTTTAAAAAGCGTTACATTTTACAGAGACTTTCGATGGATTTTCCCTTTTTCAAAACACCCAAGGAAACTTTCGTATTGGCATTTTTATTCCTACTTTTTCATTTTCTCTTCACTTGGGCGAGGTTTAGGGGGTTGAGTAGCAGTTCTGCTGGGTTGAAAAGTATTCCGTGTAAAAAAGTAGGTTACTGATAGCAGAAAAACATTTTAACCGTTTATGTTTGGGTGCCTCGGCGCTTTGCAAAGTAACTTGCCAGGCTTTTATTGTTGAATTTTCCGAATTTTGTATGTTGCTCCAATAATGTAGTGTGAACCCAGATCAAGAGCCAGGATAGATAACATGTGAGATTATCAATTATTGGTCCATGTGGTCCATTCCCAGAGGGGAGAATGCGTAAATGCAAAATAATGATTTTTAAAAATGAATGGCCCTTACCCCTGTTACTAAAATCAAACATCTTGTGAAAATTGAGTTAGCCAGATGGTTCTCATTCACTATTTGGAAGTATCCGGGCCTGATTTGTGATTCTGAGGACTTCTGATTCTGTAATGGTAAACGTTTTGCTCCAAGGTTGAATTGGCTGGCATTTGACATTTGATAGCAATACTTTAATTTACCGTTATTTAACTTTGTAGATAACTAAGTGACTTATTTATATAAAAAATTTCCTGAAACTTAGAGGGCCTCATTCAGTATCAGAAAATTCATTTGGTAATTTTGATTTATTTATTAAAGTTTTTTTTTCATATAAAACTAATAATGGGGAATACAGTAAAAGTCCCTCAATCTTTTACTTATAGATTATATATCCTCTTGTTGAATTAGAAGTTTATTAAGAAGCTAATCACTCCGGAAGTCCACTTTAAGATTTGATGCTTGCTTTAAATTTGTCAGGTTATATGAGCATCTTTATGTCCATAATCTACATCATTGATCATAGACTACTTTAATTTTATGGGAGGCAATATAGTGAGGTGGTTATGAGGATGGATTTTGATGTCAAATTGATGTAGATTCAGATTCTTCCTCCAACACATATTGCAAAAGGGACCTACCTCTCCTTTCTATGCCTGTTTTCTCATCTATAAAATAAGGTTGCATTGAGAATTAAATGAGATAAACATAGGTAGCCAGTGCTGGGTTTAATAAATGGTTTTTGGTGGTGGTGGTGAAGTTCAAGAAATGTATGCTCAGAATAATGAAGTTGCTCTTACATGAAATGCTTTTGAACCACAGTGAAAGCAAATTATTCCTTTGAAAGAATTCAGCGATTTGTTTCAGTGGTCATCTATTTCTGAAGAGGGGTAACTTTGCCTGCTTTATTGAAGCTGGTGTTATGTTGCCACCTGCTTGTGGGTAACAGGAAGAAATAAAAATGGAATTAGTTTCTGATAGTGTCCTTTTGGGGGGATGGGTAATGCCGTGTGTTGCTAGTGTTAACCTTTATTGGGATGCTTGCTAGCATGAGGCATTAACATTGTCACTGCATGAAAGTTTACATTTTTTATAGGTGTCTCTCATATATTTTTAAATATTTATTTATTTTGAGAGACAGAGTGAGAGCAGGGGAGGGGCAGAGAGAGAGAGAGAGGGAGAGAGAGAATCCCAAGCAGGTTCTGCACTGTCAGCATGGAGCCCGATGTGGGGCTCAATTTCACAAACCATGAGTTCATGACCTGAGCCAAAATCAAGAGTCAGAAGCTCAAACCACTGAGCTACCCATGTGCCCTGAAAGTTTAAATTTCAGTACCTGAAACCACAAAGCAGAGAGGTTTAAGACTGACATTAACTTCTTATAACATTGTATTTTGTTTGTGTTTGATTTATAGCATTTTAAGCAAATTTTTTGAAATTTGAAAAAGTGAAAAATATAGTAGAACTATTTTGAGTTAACATTGACAACAGCTATGAAGGCTTCCTGAACTAAGCAGTTTTTTGAATTAACCTTTAGTTTGTAAAGCTTTGATTAGTAGGCCCTCCAGTCTGTTTTGTTCTGTTATTTATCATTTGTAAGTGGTTGTAAAAACTTTTGTGGAAATATTAGAATATAGTTAATTACCATATGAATATTGATCTTTTTTCCTAGCAGTACTTTAATTTGGTAAATTAAAAGATATTATAATTAAAAATATTAAGCTTATAACAAAGAGGTGGCCAGAATAATATAAGAAGCCTTCTAGTTACCAAGTTTCAGCGATTATCAACTCAAGGTTACCCAGTTTGCCGCTTTTCAGTATTTTGCAGTAGAGCAAATCCTAGAATTATATCACTTTATCTGTAAATATTTCAGTATTTATCTCTAAAATATACATGTCTTTAAAAAATATATAAAACCACAATTAACAGTGTTTTAAAAAGTAAAATTCAATGAGGGATGCCTGGGTGGCTCAGTCCGCTAGGCATGACATCCTACTTCAGCTCAGTCATGATCTCACAGTTCGTGAATTCCAGCCCTACGTTGAGCTCTGTGCTGACAGCTCAGAGCCTGGAGCCTGCTTCAGATTCTGTCTCCCTCTCTCTCTGCCCCTCCCCCTCTTGTGCTCTATTTTTCAAAAATAAATATTTAAAAAAATTACAGTAAAATTCAATTAGATACAAAAAATACTTTTGCTTACTGTAAATTTTTCTAATTCAGGAAACATGATTGTATGTTCAAATATTGTTTAAAGATTTATATTAAGAACCTTGCTTTAGGGGTACCTGGGTGGCTCAGTAAGTTGAGTGTCCATCTCTTGATTTTGGCTCAGGTCATCTCACAGTTCATGAGTTCAAGCCCCACGTTGGGTTCTGCATTGACAGTGTGGAGCCTGCTTGGGATTCTTTCTCTCCCCCTACCCCTCTCCAATAAATACTAAAAAAACAGAAAGCAAAAAAACCCCTTGATTTAGTGGCTCATTATCGCAAGTCTGAACTCTAACCAGACTTTCAAGCCAGTTCTTTCATAAACTATGTGCCTCTCAATTGAAATTTATTTTGTAAAGTCATAGTTAAATTTATCTCTTCACTCTCCCCTGAACATCATGGCAGTTTTTGTCCCGTTGCCATGCATGCTTATCTTCCACTAGGAATGCCTCTTTCTCTTCTCTTGACCAGTCTAAATCTTAATTACTCTTCACGGCTAGCTCAGAGTCTCGCCAAACTCTTATCCTCCAGTTTACACTGATCTTTTCCTGTTACTCTTATGGATCAAAAACAATAAATGTCTTTTTAATGTAAATTATAAACTCCTAAAACAGAGACCATGTATTGTACTTATTTGTATCCTTTATAGTGTTTAACAAAAAGCTGGATTCATAATCCAACCTCAGTTATTCTTTTTTTTTAAAGTTTTTTAATATTTATTTTTGAGAGAGAGAGAGAGAGAGAGAGAGAGAGAACATGAGCAGGGAAGGGGCAGAGAGAGGAGACACAGAATCCGAAGCCGGCTCCAGGCTCTGAGCTGTCAGCACAGAGCCGGATGCGGGGCTCAAACTCACACACCCGTGAGATCATGACCTGAGCTGAAGTCGGACGCTTAACTGACTGAGCCACTCAGGTGCCCCTCAGTTATTCTTAACAAGTTGGATAACTGACACACTCACTTCCTCAACAGTCTGTCATTATTCAGAGAGTAGTCAGGTAGCAGTGTTCTTTAGATACATTTTCAGGTAACATAAAGCTGCACTGAGAAAATGTAGTTACAATTGGTGGTAACTTTTCTGAATGGAAGTGAGCGTTTACCTGTAGTTGTAGATCTGTTAATTACTCCAGTGCCAGTAGTTGTATTTTACTAAGTACAGTTTTTAATAAATAAACCTCTTTTGTAGTTTTAAAAATAGGACTCCCTTTAGAGGAAAGGTATGATGAATATGTTATTTTCATTTGCAGAGAAGGAAATGGGGGTGGGACTGGTTAGAGAATTAGGTAGCAAACTGTTAATCACCTGACTAAGGCACAAGTGGGATTGAAACCAGGTTTATCTTTGTAACCATGATTTAATACAACCTTCCACTTTAAAAACATTAAAAACCAAAAGCCTCATCTTTTATACCCCGAAATAACAGGATTAAAATACTTGTATCTCTTTCTACTAACCTTTCTTTTTCTTTCACGCAAAAAGCTAGGAATACATTTCCTTTTTAGGATATATATATCTCGTGTAACAATGCTTTTTAAGAGTATGGGCTGTGAAATCAGATCACATAGATTCATAATTCAGCTTCTTCAAGTACTAGCTTTATGAGCTTTGGGAAAACACTTCTTCAGACTTCCATTTCCTCATCTATAGAAAGAGAATTATGATAAGGGTGTCTACTTTGTGGAGCTCTTACGAGGACTGATTGAGATTATCCATATAATTCACATAATACTGCCACATAATAAGCTCTCAGATGTGTAGACACACACGCGTCTTTTTTTTTTTTTTTTCAAATCAATTGAAAAGAATTTTCATGTCTTTCGTCTCAGAGAAAGTGTTTTTTTTTTAATATTGTGAAGTCACAGTAAGTCAACATCCGTCACCAGTTACAATTTTTTTTTCTTGCGATTGGGATTTTTAAGATCAACTCTCTTAGCAACTTTCTTAAATTTTTTTTTAATTTTGTTTTTTAACATTTATTTATTTTTGAGACGTAGAGACAGAGAGTGAGCAGGAGGAGGGCAGAGAGAGAGGGAGACACAGAATCCGAAGCAGGCTCCAGGCTCGGAGCTGTCAGCACAGAGCCAGACATGGGGCTCAAACTTACAGACCGCGAGATCATGACGTGAGCTGAAGTAGGCCACTTAACCGACTGAGCCACGCAGGCGCCCCTCTTAGCAACTTTTAAATATACAGTGTATTATTATTAACTGTAGTCACCATGTTGTACATTATATTCTCAGGACTTCCTTATTTTATAACTGGAAGTTTGTACCTATGGGTCACCTTCTGCCATGTGGCTCCTTTCACCCACCAAATTCAGGGTTTTTGTTTTGTTTTTAGATTCCATGTATAAGATCATACAGTATTTATCTTTCTTTGATTTATTTCATTTAGCATAATGCCCTCAAGGTTCATCCACATTGTCGCAAATGGCAAAAGTTCCTTCTTTTTTTTAAGGATGGATGATATTCCTCCGTGTGTGTGTGTGTGTGTATGTACCACATTTTCTTTATCCATTTATCAGTGGATGCTTAGGTTGCTTGCGGTGTCTTGGCTTTTGTAAATAATGCTGCAATGAACAAGGGGGTGCATATATCTTCCCAAGTTAGTCTTTGTGTTTTCTTCAGATAAATGTCCAGAAGTGGAATTGCTGGATCATATGGTAATTTTATTTGTAATTTTTTAAAATAATAGTTATTATTTCTAATGTTTATCCATTTTTGGGAGAGAGCACAAATGGGGAAGGGACACAGAGAGGGAGACAAAGAATCCAAAGCAGACTCCCTACTGCTAGTGCAAAGGCTGACATGGGACTTGAACGCACTGTGAGATCACGACCTGAGCTGAAGCCCTCTGCTCAACCAACTGAGCCACCCAGGCACCCCCTATTTATAATTTTTTTTGGGAAACCTCATATTGTTATCCATAGTGGCTGCACCAGTTTACATTCCTGCCAATAGTGCGCAGGCGTTCCCTTTTCTCCACATCCTTGCTAACACTTGTTATTTCTTGTCCTTTTGATACTAGCCATCCTGACAGGTGTGAGGTGGCATCTTACTGTGGTATTTATTTATTATTGTGGTTTTGACTTACATTTCCCTGATAATTAGTATGTTGCCTGTTTTTTCATGTGCATATTGGCTATCTATGTCTTTTTTGGAAAAATGTTTACTTAGAAAATTGGCCCATTTTTTAGTCGGATTTTTTCTTGCTATTGAGTTGTATTGAGTTCTTTATATATTTTGGATATTAACCCTTTATCAGATTTATCATTTGCAAATATTTTTTCCTATTTGGCTGGTTCCTTTTTATTTTTTATGGTTTCCTTTGCTGTGCAGAAGCTTTTTTTTTTTTTTTTTTTTTTAAGTTTATTTCTTTATTTTGAGAGAGAGAGAGAGAGAGCACGAGCAAGGGGCAGAAAGGAGAGACAGTGAATCTGAAGCAGGCTCCATGCTCTCTTGAACTCACAGATTGTGAGCTCCTGACTTGAGCTGAAACCAAGAGTTGGACACTTAACCGAATGAGCCACTCAGGTGCCCCTGTGCAAAAGCTTTTTAGTGTGATGTAGTCTCACTTATTTTTGCTTTTGTTGCTTTCATTTTTCATGTCAATTGTGTAAGATAGGGCTCCCATTTCATTCATGCATATGGCTGTCCATTTTTCTCAACGCTATGTATTTATTGAAGAGACTGTTCTTTCTTCCTTATATGTTATTGGCTCTTTATCATAAATTAATTGGCCACATACGTGTGGGTGTATTTCTGGGCTCTCTATTCTGTTCCATTGACTTTGTGTCTGTTTTTATGCGAATACCATACTGTTTTGATTATTATGGCTTTTAATATAGTTTGTGGTGAGTAGGATGCCTGTAGGTCTTCTTTCTCAAGATTGCTTTGGCTATTCAGAGTCTTACGTGGTTCTGTATACGTTTTAGGATTGTTTGTTCTATTTCTGTGAAAAATACTGTTGGAATTTTGATAGAGATTGCATTGTATCTGTAGACTGCTTTCTGTAGTATGGACTTTTTAAGAATATTATTCCATGAGCATGGAATATCTTTCCATTTTTTTGTATCTTCAGTTTCTTCATCAGTGTCTTAGTTTTCAGCGAATAGGCCTTTCACATTTCTGGTTAAATTTATTCTGAAGTGTTGTTTTTGATTCAGTTGTAAGTGGGATTGTTTGTTAATTCTTCTTTCTGATAGTTTGTCATTATTGTACAGAAACATGAGAGAGTTATGTGTATTGATTTTGTATCCTGCAGCTTTACTGAATTTGTTACTTTTAATAGTTTTTTGCTAGTCTTTAGATTTTTCTATATGTAATATCTGCAAATAGTGACAATTTTACTTCTTCCTTTCCAATTTGGATGCCTTTTAGAGAAAGTGTATTTTTTATTTTCACAGTGGACATGTAAACATTCCTTATGATCTTAAGTACCCCTTACCTTCCATCTCTTTCCCTGAGAGGAAAGGTTTGGGAGGGCATTTCTTGAGGAGCATAGATGGAAGACAAAGTGTTGGCTCTTGTTCTCTATTACATAGGTGAGATAGGAGTGAAAGGAACATCAAAGCATGGCAGTCTTGAGGGAGAGAGGAAGGGGAGGAGATGTAACAAAAGGCGAATGTGAAGTCTGAGGGGGTCATTTATAGAAGACAGGAGAAAAGGCTTGTTGCCAAGGTTTTGCTAGTGCCACTCTTGTTGGCTTGGTGATGGTGAGATTTTTTTTGTGCCGATTATGTGAATGACTGGCTCAGTTCCTTTGTAGCACCAACTGGCAAACCATCTCTCCACTCTTTGGCAGCAATTCATTCTCTCACAGAAAAACAGGAACTGTGGGGTGATTGCCCCAAATTGCTATATCTCATGTGACAACTCTGTAACTGTGCATGGAAGAATCTTTTTTTTTTTTTTTTTTAACAGAATGGATCTTGGTACATATTCATTCTGAAATAAAAAATTTGTTTTATTGGAATGTTTTTCTTTCTCTTCTGGTGGTTGAGAAGTATTCTTGATTAAGGTTGAATCTTGGATAAGTATTATATCTATATTCTTTCACTAGGAGTTAGCAATATTGCAGAAGTGCTATAAAATAATATTTTAATATCAATTATGAATTATTTTTGTGTTTTTGTTATAATTTAAAAATTCCCAACAATGCATTGTTTAATTTGGCAGTCAGCTTTTGAACTTCAGAAAAAGTCATTTATGGCATTATATGTGTAAACCACAAAGAATAGAATTAAATGTTTTTAGATATGTGAAGGATATTTTCGCATGGGATTATTTTGCATTTTCATTGTCTTTAGTTTTACTTGGAAATAAAAATGTTGCTCTGATTTCTTATATTCCAATGTAATTAGGTGATGGATTTATTCCTATAAATAGCTTGGTATTTTGTCCACATAAACAAATTTAGGCAGCAAAATAAATTACAAATAAACTTAAATTGTAAGTTTTCAATTTTATCAAACCTTAAAATTTATTTAGAATGTTTTTGTAGTTGATTATTTTTACAGGCATATTGTGAACTTTTATTTAATGTGGAATACTTAGTGCAATCATGATAGTACAAGGTATTTTACTAGTATGAACATATAAGAATAAGAAAAGTTTAAATCCTCATTTTGAATCAAAAGACCCCTTTCTTTTCAATGTTTCAAATGAGCATAATTCAAAAACTTAAAGCAAATTAAAAAGACGTAGTAAAACAAGGACTTAAAAAGCAAAGAATGAATACAACAGCAACCACAACAAAACTTTAAAAAATCAAACTTCTTTGTCAACATATACCTGTGTCAATTAAACATGAGGATGAGGGGATTATTGCAATCCAATAAGGATTTTTCAACTTCTCAAATAGTGCTAATCACACGAGAGAGTCACTGGGAAGACTTGTGGATTTACAAGTAAACCAAATAAGTTGTGAATGAAAACCCAAACATACTGATATTAATAATGGAAAGCATAACACTTCCCCTCCCAAAATGAAATGAGCATAATTCTTTTAGCCTACAGGTATCAAATATAAACCAGTCTTCTTTATCATTTGTGGTATTGAGAGTGTTATTATAAACATGTAGGTATGAGTTTGCTGGTCTTTCTGTTCAAGCTAGTTTTGTGATCTCTTTTCTGAATATTATCATTAGTAGTGTTAAAACTGAAGAACTACTGTGGCGATTTCTTTCCTTTTCCTTTTCCTTTCCTCGTCTCTCTTTCTTAGCTAGAGACAGTGGTAATAACAGTTGGAGGGAAGGTGATCAATAGATTTTTCTCATTTTACTTAGTTCTCAGGCTCAAAGTGTTTGTACTTATACCTATTCTAGGGATGGGATCATCTCATTGAGGTGAAGTGGGGGGAGTTGCTCCCTGTCCTCTCACCTCCAGGGTTTGATTTTTAGTGGCCTGGACATTATTTGGGGGCAACTTTCTGCTAATAAACAGAACATTATTCCAGGTTTCTGTCAGAAAAACTTACAGACTCTCAGGAGAGAACCTCTTCTTCCTGTTTGCTGTTAGTGAGCCAGCTATTTGTTGAGAATGGGAAAGTAAAAGACAGTCTGACCACAATGTTGATTTCTATTTTCTACTATGCCAACGCTGCGAATCTTATTTATTTTGGTTTCATTTTTTGCCTAGATTCTAGTGAGAAAGTTGGAGTGCATAAGTAATAAGTAGGTATTAACACTGCCACTAGAAAAGAGAAACCTTCAGTTTTATTCTAGCTTACTTACATTTTAACATACATGGGTTAATAAGCTTTAAAAATACTTCTATGTTCATTGTATAAAACTAGAAAATGTGTATCAGAAAAGAAAATGAAAGGGGCTCCTGGGTGGTTCAATTGGTTAAGCATCTGACTTCTGCTCGGGTCATGATCTCGCTGTCAGTGAGTTCAAGGCCCATGTCGGGCCCTATGCTGATAGCTCAGAGCCTGGAGCCTGCTTCAGATTCTGTGTCTCCCTCCCTCTCTGCTCCTCCACACTCCTGCTCTGTCTCTCTTGCTCTCAAAAATAAACAGAAAAAATAAAAAAAAAATGAAAATAACTTCTATTTCTACTTTTCACAGATAATTTTGATTGATATTCTGTTGGGTATATTTTATATTTTCTCCTATGCGTGTATATATTATGGGTAATTTTTTTCTGGTGAAAATGGGCTCATATTTTTTGTAGACTCTTGTAATTTTGTTCACTAAACTGTAGTTTTAATAAGCTACTCATTTAAAAATACTTGATTATTAAAATTTTCACATAAAAGTTACAGCAGTAGAAGTTTATGTAGTCAACACAAATAATTTTTGGTAAAGTTAACTAAAAATACTTAATGAAATATTTAGGTTTAAAGTTTTAAATGCAAGTTGTAGAAATTATTTAGTTGAGTTAATATTGAATTATCGACAAAGATCTCAAAACATTTGTTTTATTATAGTCTATAAATAATATGTGTTCTTTAATGCCTTTCATTTAAATGTTTTTTTAATGTTTATTTTTGAGAAAGAGAGAGAGACACACAGACCACGAGCAGGGTAGGGGCAGCGAGAGAATGAGACACAGAATCTGAAGTAGGCTCCAGGCCCTGAGCTATCGGGACAGAGCCTGAAGCAGGGGTTGAATTCACCAACTGTGAGATCATGACCTGAGTCAAAGTCAGACCCTTAACCGACTGAGCCACCCAGGTGCCCCTGCCTTTCATTATTTTAAATAAAATCGTACCTTTTTTCTTAACACCTGTCATATATTTAGGAAAAAATGTTTAGATGTGAAATATTTTAATTATATTATCAGACTTATTTTATTAAATTTATTTATTTTTAATATAAATATTTATTTAAATTTTATTTATTTATTTTTATTTAAAATTTTTTTTAATGTTTTTTTTATTTATTTTTGAGAGAGAGAGAGAGGGAGGCACAGAATCTTAAGCAGGCTCCAAGCTCTGAGCTGTAGGCACAGACCCTGACACAGGGCTCAAACTCACAAGCCATGAGATCATAACCTGAACTGAAGTCAGACCCTCAACTGACTGAGACACCCGGGGACCCCATCAGACTTATTATTTTTTAAGTTTGAGAGAGAGAGTGCGAGCACGTGAGTGGGAGAGGGCCAGAGAGAGAGAATCCCAAGCAGGCTTCACACTGTCAGTGCAGAGCCTGATGTGGGGTTGAACCCATGAACCATGAGATCATGACCTGAGCCAAAATCATTAGTTGGACACTTAACTGACAAAGCCACCTGGGCACCTGTTAAACTTATTTTCCAACTTTCATATATTATTCTTAGGGAAAATTACAAGTAGTAATCTGACAAAGCCAACTATATTTCACTTGTTCTCTGATTTTTGAGACATTATCCTAGTAAGAATGACAACTTTTGAACTTGATAGGAATCTGTTAGGTGCAAGCAAACGTTCCTTATTCTCATGTAATCCATTTGGGAGGAAAAGGGATATGGGAAAAGTTGTAAATTCTTAAAGGAGTGCTGAAGGCCTTTACCCTTGTTTTACATACTTGTGTGTGTCCCCTTTTAGTTCAGTGTAACTCATCAGGGCTAAATGTGGAAGCCCAAATTAGGTAGACCTGTCTTGATGAAGTCTAATCAAAGATGTTATCTTTGTTGTAGGATTTGGAGAAGTAGCCTGGGATCAGAAAGCCTTTACTTGCATGGTTATTATAAGTTCCTAACCTTTATGTCAATGACTGCAAATAGCTCTAAGTTCATGCTCACTTTTATTCCATAGCATTTATTGCCTTTAAACACTTTCTAAAAGACTGTGATCTTAGTCCTTTCTAACTATTCTGAGAATCCATTATAAAAAATCAATTATGTTTTTACCTTTAGATTTGTTTCTATAAATTAATGAGCTATCTCATGAAAAGCAAGGAACATGATTAGAAATTTGGACACTGATATTTTTAAAATATAGTTCATACTTTTGGCCAGTTCATCATCTAACTCTTGATAGAAATAGAATATGAAGACTTCATGAAACAATTATTTTCTTTTATCCAAAGCTATTTTTAATTGAGCAGTGTAATGTATAAATGAAAGAATGTAAAAGAATATAGTTTAAAATATAGAAAATGAGTTATTTATAATACTTTATTTTGAAATATTATATATCTTTAATTTTACATAAAATTTATGGCACTGGAAGATTTTAATTAATGTGTGAATTTCCATAGGAATCATATGTTACAGTTCTTGTCCTGGTTTAGACTAGCTCAGAGGTTCTGCATTTGATTTTTAAACATACATTTCAAGAATATGTAATGACCTTTTTTCAAATATTAACTTTAAAGATAATGGTATGGCTATTGTAGGAGCTGAATCGAAGTGGCCTGTTCAAATGCATAAAATCTTTCTTTTATTGTTTGTCTTCTGACCGCTTCATTTCTACTAAAGTTCAAAGACCTGTGAAGGTATCTCAGTTTTCATTGTGTCTTATATATGAATTATTTTTTGATTGTAGAAAAATGAGTTATTATAATACCTTTCTTTTAGTGAGATGTCTTATTTGTCAACATTAGGGAATTCCAGAAGGATACAGGTGTGTTCTCTGCTGCTATTAAGAAGACAGGGAAATCTCTAGACTTTGGGAATTTGAGTTGGGGGTCCTTATCTACTGTAGGAATGGTTAGGATTAAGATCACCAACCTCTGTCTCCTTGGAACTGGCATAGAAACTAGAATCATGGGATACCTCAGTAATGAGGTACCTAGCACTGATATGTAAGGAATTATTGGCATGACCTCTAAAAGTGTGACATTTGAGATTTCATAAATCATGCTTAGTATTTTCATATCAGTGTGTATTAACTACATAGGTTACATTTTGTGTAGGTTACTTTTGCCCATTCTTTACTGTAATCTTCAGTAGCTTAATGGCAAGGAACTGATATATGGAAGATCTAGGGACTCCTGCAGCTAGGTGGGTTTCATTGTGAGCCTATAAACTGACCGGAACTCCTGTTCCTTGAAAAGTTTTTGAGGTCTATAAAAATTATCTTGAAAATATACAGAATTGGGAAATATTTATATTTGTGGATTAAATAGATGTAGGCATATCTAGCTATTTGGGTGACTATACCTGCTTTTTGGGCTGAAACAAAACTGCAGTTTTATACTCTACCATAAGAACCGGACTGTCAGTAGATAGATCTATGTTCTCTTTAAGACTTAAAAATCAGTGAGCCTGAGAGATTATTTGATAATTAAAAAGAAAACCTATGTCATGTGTCCATATACATTTTAGTTTACCCCTTGGTAGGTTATTTAAATTTGATTTTTTGGTTAATTTTAGACTCTTTTTGATCAGAACAATGCTGCAAAAAAAGAAGAGTCAGAAACTGCAAACAAAAATGATTCTTCAAAGAAGTTGTCTGTTGAGAGAGTGTATCAGAAAAAGACACAACTTGAACATATTCTCCTTCGTCCTGATACATATATTGGGTCAGTGGAGCCATTGACACAGGTAATTATTTGTTAAATTTTGAGATTAGGAGATGTCTGTCTATGTCTACTTCCTAATAAAATTTTTGTGATTATATGTTTAGTGAGTACATAATTTCATGTCTCTGTGGTCATATGCAAAGTAGGGAGAGACCTAAGAAAGGTAGAAATGTCTTCATTTCCTGCTGAAGATAGAAAACTAGGAGATAAAAACTATTAGAGGTAAGGAGTATAGAGTAAAATGGTAGTGTGTGAACCTTTTAAAAATCCTTAAGTTTATGCTGTGGTTTGCTTCAAATTGTAGAAAATATATATGTATATACACACTACATACACTAATGACTCTCTAATGCTTACTATGAACTTGGCTTGCACATATTATCGATTCTAACAATTTTGGGTTGTAGGTACTGTTACCCCCATTTTATAGACAAGGAAACTGAAGTTTAAAGAAATGTAAATAACTTGCTCAGATCTCTCAACTAGTAAGAGCTGGGATTCAAAACTAAGTCTCTGACTCTAAAGTCATGCTGTGTTCATGCTATTTTACTCTGTGCTCTTTATAGAAAAATATAAAACATGAAATAAAAGTATGTATATATGTTTGTGTTTTTCCTATTTTAAGTACTGTTTCTACTGTTTCTAACAATTCTTGGTGCCTTGTATGAATAACTGACTTTATGTATAAAAATACAGACTCAATACAAAATGAAAAATTTCTCAATTTTGAAACTTTAAATTAGATATGAACATAGTGATGATGATTGAAACTGAAGTAGTGTATGTTTTTTTACTTTGAAAGTCTTAAGTATTTATAGAGGAAATGACAGATGTGGATTTATACTATGTAAAATTGACATTAAACGCTTTTTACCCAATAATTCCTTGTGAATTTTTCTCGTAATGCAGCTCATGTGGGTATATGATGAAGACGTAGGAATGAATTGCAGAGAGGTTACCTTTGTGCCAGGTTTATACAAGATCTTTGATGAAATTTTGGGTGAGTACTTGCTTAAGATTTAATGCATCTGTGTCCATTGATGTATATATATACATCAATATGTATATAAAGCTAGACTTACAGTATAAATTTTAAAGGCATATCTTGGACTTATATGCTGAATATAATGTTCTTCAGAAAATTTATATCACTTGCTGTAATATTTTCATATTTGTGCACATTCTTTGAATTTATCTATAAAACGAATGTGTTGTATTTGATCAGTAACCAAAGTTGGTTTGTATCTTGTATGTGTTGTCATTGAAGGTGGTACATCCCTTTTACTTAGGGGGGGCATGTTAAAAATAGAGATTACAGGGCCCGATCCTTGCAGATTTAGTGAGTTTGCAGTGAGACATGTAAAATTGTTGTTTTTACCAACAAATCAGGAATTTTTGTTGGGCCGACGCTATCATTGTTCTGAATGACCTCTGTTTTTTCCAAATCACAGGATTAATTAAATCAACGAAGCGTGGATGTTCGGTTGATTGCTAGGGAATGCTCGCACATTGGAAATATTTTTAGTCAAGGACTTTCTAAAGACAATGGGCTCTGCCACCTCATCAGGGCCACTCGAGATTTCCTAGACAGCTGGGTTGTGGGGGTCTCTCTGAGCTTCCTTCAGCTTTCCTTCTTTGGGGAAAGGATAGGGGAGTAAACCTGATTACTTGTATTTTATACCTTTCACTCTTGCGTCCCAGCCATCCACTCGGTTTTACTTTTATGTTACATAGTGTTTACCAGGAACATAGTCCTTCTATGACCAAAGTTGAACTCGACAGCTAGCTTGTGTTCAGATTTGTGTAGTCATGTGTCTAACCACAGCAGTGGGTAATGTATGTAAATATATCCTTATAGTGCATAGGATTTAGTTTTGATTTCTAAGGATGCTGAAGACTATGCCTTTTTAATTTAAAAATAACTTATTTAATCTCAATCTGTCTATAAAACCACTAGTTTATTGAAGGAGATCAAAAGAAAGATACAATATAATTAAACTCAAATTTTTTTCTTTTAGGCCTCACCTGGATTAGGGGGTTATATAGCCTACAGATGTTTGTTTTTATTTATTTTTATATATCACAAAATTTACCCTTCCTCTACTCCCGGTTTGTAGTAGATGACATAATAGTAATTTAGTGTGATATAAAATTTAAGAATATTACTTAGAAAATAAATTTTTATATTAGAAGTTAGCAGTAATAATTTTCATTAGTATTACCATATGTAAATGTTTACACTAAGTTGGGATGCACGTGCAGTTGTGTCATGTATTTATTACTCATCAAAATATTTAATTTGTAGTTAATGCAGCTGACAATAAACAGAGGGATAAGAATATGACCTGTATTAAAGTTTCTATTGATCCGTAAGTATATTTCAAGTGTAATTTCTTATGCTAAATTGTTTTATTTTGATAGCCCCCAGCTTATGAATACTCCTCAAATGAATACTGTGTTTAATTAGTACTCCTAAAGTTGCCCTGTTGCATGAGACCTTGTTATTTTTGACTATTTTAGCCAGAATATACTATACTTTTATAGTTTTCTCTGTCATTCATGATCTTTTATTCCAAAGTACTTCCTTATGGGAACACTTGGAAACCATTTTTCTCTCTCTTTGGAGCTGTGGCTATTGCTTCAGGTGATACAGTGTTCACTTGATCTTTCCTGTTTTGTCTTTGCTTTAGAAGTCAAGGCTAAGGCTATTGCTAGTACTATTCCAATTATGGGTAAAATTTATTTTTTATGACCAGTATTTGGACTTTTCCATTATTTCTAACATCATTTGTAAATTAGGAACTGCTGGTATTATAGAATATATACTAGGTGTTCCGCTAGTTAGATCTCACTACAGGAATTAGTTTTGGAGAACTGAAAGGGAGTGAAAATAATAGTTTTAAGATAGTTTTAAGATTACTGGTACATTTATCCTGTTTTTGCCAGCATGCTTTTGTAAAATATTGCATTATATGTATCATTTATAATGTTATTAGTAATTTAGAATGATGTTAAGGTTTTTCTGTAACTTGAAAATGTAACCATTTGGGTGTAGTCCTACTGTCACCAATCTAATTTTAGATGGTATGGCTAAGATTCACATATATATGTGTGTATAAAAGTATAATTTAAATTTGGTTACACCAAAAAGTTAACTGCATCTTATATTAAAATATTACCACATAACTATGCTGTTGGAGTTCTAGATTTTTCTTTTTCTTTCCATTTTCCCCCCTTTGGATATTTTCTATAACAAGTACATTCTTGAGGATTTATGTGGTAAGGTGCATAAGACCCTTATAAATTGTAATTTATGCAGAGTTTAAAATAGTTTTAATGAAATTTTAGCTTCAAGATTCCTTTTTTTTTTCCATATTTAGAAAATTGTCAGTTAAAAACAATATCATTGTGCTTTAGGAGAACTCGCTAGTGAGGAGTAATTGATGTTGAATGTCAGATATATTTAAGCTTTTAAAAGTTTAGAGTGGAAGGATTTTGACTGAAAACTAAGGACGAAGGGGCTCTTTCTTAAATACATTCTTGATGAACATGGTTCTTTTATCTGAATTGTTTTGGCCACGTTAATCCAACAACATGGACTTAAACAGCTTACATAGAATCCCATCATAACAGTGATCAAGAAATGAACTATGAAACAACTCTGTAGATTGAATAGTGGCTCTCGGTGGAGTGCTTTACCTTTAAATTTATTATAGATTCAGGACAAAGTAATTCTATGTAACTAGTGATCTTTTTCCTTTTTCAATCAACATTTTTGTATGGGCATAAGAGTGACAGAATTATAATTAAATTTATTTGGTTCTTAATGACAATCAGATACCAGTTTTTCTATTTACCTTTACATCATTTTAATTACTTCTACCAGAAAGTTCTTTTATTTCAATATGAAACAAAAATTTAGGGGCGCCTGGATGGCTTAGTCAGTTAAGCATCCGGCTTTGGCTCATGTCATGATCTCATGGTTCATGGGTTCAAGCCCCATGTTGGGCTTTGTGCTGACAGCTCAGAGCCTGGAGCCTGCTTCATATTCTGAGTCTCCCTCTCCGCCCCTCCCTTTTCTCTCTCTCTCACAAACAAATAAACATTAAAAAATTAAAAAAAAAATTCATAGTTACTTTTAAGGAAGGTGTGAATTTTGCTTTTTTCATTGATGAGAGACTATGAATCTTTCTCCTGCTTTTTAATTGAAATATGTGTATTATTTATTTTAATGTATGTTTAAAATATATTTAAAATTGGCAGTAGAAAGCATTTTGGGAGATGTTGCTGGTCCTTATATTTTATTATTTATTTATATTTCTGAATTTTAACCATAACATTTTGTCTTTTGTGAATTTCCTCACATAAACTCATTCCTTATCTTTTTTTTTACTATGTATATTACAGAATTAATGATGTTTTTATAAAAATGAATTTTGTTACAGAGATGTAATTTTTGTTTAAGTTAGATTTCTTATTTAAAGAAGTTATGTATTTATTTTTTAATATTTATGTTTGAGAGAAAGAGGCAGAGCATGAGTGGGGGAGGAGTAGAGAGAGAGGGAGACACAGATTCAAAAGCAGGCTCCAGGCTCTAAGCTGTCAGCACAGAGGCCGACATGGCTCAAACTCAAACTGTGAGATCATGACCTGAGCTTAAGTCAGATGCTCAACTGCCTGTGCCACCCAGGCGCCCTTAAAGAAGCTATTTAAAAGCAGAATTGAAACGGGAAGATGTGCTCTTCTGCTGTTTATTTCATCGACCCAGTGTTCTCTGCTGTTCATTTTTGGTATCCTCTGAGTTTCATTCTTTTTAACTTTTTTGTGTAATATATTTAAAAATTTCTTTGTGCACATGTGTACATGAACTCTTTGTAAAGGAGAAGTAAAATTTTGATAGTTATTGGGTTAAGTGTGGAGGCTATACAGCATAGCTTAGCTTTTATTCTTTCTTTTTCAATAGTACTCTAATGTGGAGGTAAAGTTTAAATAACAGCCATGGTCGTAAAAGGCATAAGAAAATATATGAGCAAGGGGTGCTGTGCAGAATTTGGGCAGCTTTTTTAGAATTTGGAGCAACTATTTACGGAAGAACTTAAAACTCGTTAAGTAATAGAATATGATGGTTAGTACTGCAACAACTTATTTATTGGCAGCTGTCTGATTAAAAAACAAATGTGGCAAGCATATTAACCAGAATTCTAACTATCCCTCTAGGTTAAGTGTTCTTGTTTACTTAGGGTTAAAACTGTTAAATCCATAGCTTTATAAAATAGTACACGCTTACACTGAAATATGTGTACGGATAGATTTTTATTTTTTAAAACGTGGGATTGTATACTTTTTCTATCTTTATCTGACATTGTAGACAGCCTTTGTTATTAACTTATATAGATCTACTTAAATCTTTTTAACTATTACTAATTATTATGTTGATATATCAGAATTCATTTAACCTTTTTCCAGTTGATGAATATTAGATATTTAGATTGTTTTGCAGGTTTCTTTTTAGCTTTAATTATTTTGAAACTTTACTTGTAGCTCATTCGAATGTAGTATTCTTTTTCCTAATATTTCCGTGAAGATTATTAATGGACCAAAGAATATATTATAAAACTCTGAAGCATTGTTTAGAGCTTACAGAAATAAATGCCAGATATGGGAAGTGATGTAGACTGAGATTTTTCAGTAGAGGGAGGTGACTTTGATAGAAAGTTCAAATTTCATACTTAGGCTTACTGAAAGTAGGAGATGTGAAGCCTTGTTTGTATTTAACTGTGATAAAGATAATTTACAAAATGCTTATCTTAATTATAGTACTCTATATGATATGCTAAATTGGATGAAAAACACTTTAAAGGTTTACTCATGAGTGTATTGGCTTTTGTGTCATTCTGAGATATTTAAGATATGTAACTTTCCATTCATGGCCTTTCTCTATTTCCTTCAGAATTCTTCTGTATTAATTTTAAGCTCCATAAAGTTTCTTATAGAAAATAGGTACTTAATAATTACAGGTTAATTATTATCTTAGCTTAAGCTAAGATATTTGGAAGTTAAAAAAGTAGTGTAGTTTCTGACCGTTGTTTCTAGAGCCCACTATTACCTCTGGAGATAGTAGGCACAAGTGGAAGTACAATAGGCAATTTGAAACTGTTACATGCTTAAACATTCAGCTGTGTATTCTGTAGAGAGTGTTTACTTGTAGGTGAGATAATCTAAACATTTCCTGAGGTCCTCAATAAAAAATTTAGATTTCTTTTTTTTTTTTTTTTTTTGCTAATTTATAAGGAGGGTTGGAAAACATTGTTATAGGCAGGGTGTAAAAAGCTTAATGGAGAACTGAAGTCATAAACTGACTTCTCAAAGTTAGGGTAAATTTTGGCTAGACAAAGAGAGTAAAAAGACATTATAGGCAAGAGAAAGACCAGTAAACAAAGAAATGGAAGAATCGAGAATGAACATGGACAAGTATTTAAACCGACCTGAAGGAAAAATAGGATATGTGTTGCAGAATAGTGGCAATTAAATTTGACAGTAATTAAGGACATGACTGTGAACATGTAGTAGAGGACTTTTCAGCTTGATTTATAGTATTTAAGGTGATCCCAGTCTAGACTCATATAGTGGTATTCGGAATGAAGGAAAGACTGAATACTGATGGCAAAATGAATCTAGGAACATACTAATGAGTCTTGATGACTAAGAACTCTAGAGAATGATCAGGGTATCCGAATAAAAAATGCTATCAAAATTTGAGCCTAGGACTTTTGGAGAGTTGAACTTGTATTGGAGAATGAGGGAAAGAAAAGTTGGTTACTGATTCAGGAGAAGAAGATGGTGTCCTAAAAGTTATTTTTTAGCTTCTTTCTTGCTTTCTTTGTGTTTTGATTTAACTAATTGATTTCCCCCTGGATATATGATTTTAATTTTGGATTTTATAACAAGTTTTTAGTCATAATAACTACTTCCAAAAACTCTTCAGAGATTAAGGTATGTATATGTGAGTGAAACTCACATGAAAATTTTAGTATATCTAAGAATAATTATGAATCAGATTGGCAAACGGTAACTTTTAGAGCCAATTCTCAGTGTTGGTTATGAAGCTGTGTTTCCTTGCAAATTTGGCTCTTAAATGGCTAAAGCATCATAGTATGTACTACTCAAAATTATCGATAGAGTAGGCAAAATTTTCCATCGGAACTGTTGCCTGTGTCAAGTTGATGTTAGCTATAGGAGCCTCTACTGTTTACCCCTCAGTGCTTAAATGGATAGTTTGTGATAGGAAAACCCAAAAAACCTAAAATAGGTAACATCTACATTTTTTAAAACCATTAAAATTAGTTTATGATTGCTGCAATGCAATATTTAGTCTGAGGATGGAATACATTTCAGACTGTTTGTCCTCTTCTGTGTGTACTGCAACAACAGGCAGGAAATGAAAATGGCAATGGCAGCTGCTTCTACAGAGCTTGTGATTCACAGGTGGTATGCTCGTAGAATGAAGCAGGAAGATCATGGCTAATGTATTTGAAAAGAAATGGATCTGTAGCTGAATTTTTCTTTCTAAATTTATTTTGAGAGAGAGAGAGGAAGAATCCCAACCAGGCTCTGCCCTGTCAGCACAGAGCCCAACACTCGGCTTGAACTCCTGAACTGTGAGATCATGACCCTGAGCAGAAATCCAGAGTCGGACACCTAACTAACTGAGCCACCTGGGCGCCCCTGTAGCTGACTTCTTGTAAAGGCTTCACTGCTTTAAGTATTTTCTGGGAGGTTGAGAAGTTTCTTTTCCTGAGAAATTTTTCAATATTACCTGCAGATCTTAGGGCCCTAATTTGAGTTATGACTAGAATAGAAATGTGTGTCCTCACCGAGTATTTTCTTGAAAGATGACTGTCTTACAATTAGTAATGGCTTTAGTTTTGCTTACAATTACTCAGGTTTGTTCTGGATTGCTTTATTTTTTATGGAAATTAATATATCTTTAAACCATTTTAAGCTCTAAACTCTGCTTGTTTATTTACAGTGAATCTAACATTATAAGCATTTGGAATAATGGGAAAGGCATTCCAGTAGTAGAACACAAAGTAGAGAAAGTTTATGTTCCTGCATTAATTTTTGGACAGCTTTTAACATCCAGTAACTATGATGATGATGAGAAAAAAGTAACAGGTAAAGTCTAAATGGCTGATCAGAATTTTTATTGAATTTTTTATGCTTTCAACATAAAATTTAACTATTCCTATATTAAATATTACAGAAAAGGAAACCTATTTAGTTTTATTGTGAGAAAACTATTTTCAGAATTAATAGCTATAAAACACTATCATGTGTAAGTAATATATCTGACAGATATATTTTAAAAGCTTAATTGATAGTACATTGACTCATGCTAGAACTCTAATGTGGTTGGCAGTTTGAGTTTTGAATTAGAGTACTAGTGAAAGTCAGATGTAGAATTCCTGAATATGTGAATTTCTTGTTACATAAGCACTATGTCTTTTGGTGTCAGTTAAATTACTTCTAAACTGTTTTCTTTTAAGAGGGTCGAGATTGCAAATCGAGGCTCTGTAAATAGAGTTGAAAGTGCTTTGATCAAAACCAAATGTTTCCCTACTTATTTCCATTACTCAAGAGGGTTGATGGTTTTATTTATTTATTTTCAAAACCAAGGCTTTTGGAAGTGATGTAGATTAAATTTTTGTAATAGAGAAGTAACTTCAATAGCTCAGATTTCATACTCATATAGACTTACTTGGTTGTTGGAGATAGCAAGCTTAATTTTTTAAAATTATGATGAAGGTAATGAATCTACAAAATTCATGTTAATTACATTACTATATGTGCTGAATCTTAATTGTATTTTTCTTTAAACGAAAACATCTAAATATACTCTGAAATATTCAATTTATGAATATTAAGGTAATGTGGTAAATGGAACTATTTTGCAACAGATCTGCTCTATGGTAGGCAAGTTAACCAAGTTCCCTAAAATCCTTTTCATTAAACCTTTCACTTTTAATTGTTCTTACAGGTGGTCGCAATGGTTATGGTGCAAAACTTTGTAATATTTTCAGTACAAAGTTTACAGTAGAAACTGCTTGCAAAGAATACAAACATAGTTTTAAGCAGGTATGATAGAAATGTGTCTAATTTTTTTTTAAACTGTATTTTGTTGCCTTGCCAATAAGATAATAGAACTTTAGGTAAATTGCAATGAGACATGTATAACTTTTTTTTTTAAAGCATTAAGCACAACAATAGAGTAAAAAGACTCAAGAATGCGTTGATTTTTACATAAACCTTTCTCCTGTTCATTGAAAACAAAGTGCCGTAATGAATAGACTTTTCCTTTAACCTAGTTGAGCATTACTGAAAATGTAATTGAAATGCATCCACTTAGCATATTTGAAAAATTGCTCATTGAGTCATCAAATTCATATTTCAGAATTCTGTCTTATTTTACTCTGGTAGGGTTTTGAAAATAGTTTGAAATTTTATGTAGTTAAAATAATTTTTCAGGAAAAGCATCATACTTATTTTTGTAAAATTCTAAATAGTCATGTTGAATAATTTGAAAGTTATTTTATTAACAGTGTATAAAGTCGTGCAGTTCATTTTGCTTATTTTCAACATGAGGTTATTGTAATATAGTGGTGTTCCCCCATCCCCCCTTATCTGTGGTTTCACTTTCCACGGTTTTAGTTACCTGCAGTAAACCGTGGTCCAGAAGCAGATGATCCTCCTTATGACATATCATTGGAAGGTCAGTAATGGCCTAATAGTAGGTCACAGTGCCTGCATCATTCACCTCACTTCATCTCATCATGTAAGCATTTTTCATCACAAGGAGGTTGACTACAGGTATTTTGAGAGAGAAGAAGACACATTCACATAACTTTTACTATAGTGTATTATAATCTATTTTGTTAATATCTTACTGTGCCTAATTTATAAATTTTATCTTAGGTATGTACATATAGGAAAAAAAACACCGTATATATAGGATTCAGTACTATCCATGGTTGCAGGTCTTGGAACATAGAGAAAGGGGGACTACTTTAGTAGTATTTATAAGTTTTTTTTCATCTCTAATATTATCAGTTTCCAGGATTTTTTTATTGCGAAGCTGGAAAATGGATGTTGTTGTGGTAATGATTGTATTTCATGAGCTAGTCTTTATGTATTATAAAATATAGAAGCATTATAGAAATATTCGAATATTTTTTCTTTTAAAGACGTGGATGAATAACATGATGAAAACTTCTGAAGCCAAAATTAAACATTTTGATGGTGAAGATTACACATGCATAACATTCCAACCAGATCTGTCTAAATTTAAGATGGAAAAACTTGACAAGGATATTGTGGCCCTCATGACCAGAAGAGCTTATGATTTGGCTGGTTCGTGCAAAGGGGTCAAGGTCATGTTTAATGGAAAGAAATTGCCTGTAAGTGTCTTCTAAAATAATACATGCTTTGTTATTTGGTGGGCAGCTTATAGTTAAATCTAACTGCTTTCAGCCCTCAGTTATCGTATGAAACAATTATAAATACAACAAGGATTCTGTTTTATTTCCATTTCCAGTGCTCCTAATTTCTCGGTGTGTAGGTTTAAGTTTCGGATCTTAATCATATTCCTTCTGCCTGGAAATCTCTTATTTCTTGTCGTTAGGTCTGGCAATAAATTCTGTCAGTCTGTTTGAAAGAGTATTTTTCTACACTTTCAAATGATACAGAATTTCCCTGAATATAGAATTAGGGGTTTATAGTATTTTTCTTCTAATGTCATTCTGTTGTCTTCTTGTTTGCGTGGTTTCTGATGAGAAGTTAGCTGTAGTTCTTACCCTTCTTCCTCTGTTGGTAAGGTGTTTATTTTTCCCTCTGGCTGACTTGAAGTTTTTTTCTCTTTCTCTTTTTTTTTTAGTACGATATGCTTAGGTGTTTATATGGGGGGTTCATTTTGTTCTTTTGATATTGTGTATTTATTTCATTCTGTTTTCTGAACTTCTTGGATCTGTTGTTTGGTGTCTCACTAATTTTGAAAAGATTTTGGCCATTACTTCTTCAGATATTCCTTTGCTGTTCTTTCCTTCTGGTATTCCAGTTACGCATATGTGATACAGTCTGGTATTGTCCTAAACTCCTGGATGTTGTGCTCTACTTTACTCCCTATTTTTGTATTTCAGTTTGTTTAATCTGTTGCGCTATTTTCGAGTTCAGTATTTTTTCCCTTTACTGTGTCAAGTCTGTTGATGAGCCTGCCAGAGGCATTCTCCATATCTTCTACTTTGATATGAAAGTAGAATTTGATTCCTAGCATTTCCATTTGATTCTTATATCTTCCATTTCTCTGCTAAAGTTGTATATTGTCTATCTTTTCCACTAGATCCTTTAACATGTTAATCATAGTTATTTTAAATGCCCTGTGTGGTAGTTAAAACATCTGTGACATATCTGAGTCTGGTTTTGATGATTGCTTTGTCTTTTCAGTCTGACTTTTCTTGCCTTTTGGCATGCCTTGTAAGCTTCTATTAAAAACCGGCCATGTTGTATAGGATAGTAGATACAGACTAAATAGGTTTTAGTAGCAGGATTTGTGTTTAATCTGTATAGGAAATGGGTTGTGTTTGTAGTTCATTGTTGCTGTATTTAATTAGTGTTGAGGTTTGTTGTTGCTATGGGCCAAAGACTTAAAATTTTTCTTGTTTTTGGGCCTTGCCTTAGAGCTGCCCCTTCAAGGAGGGTCTGTCTCTTGCAGCCTTTCCGGATAAAACCCTCAGTTACTGTTTAGAGGCCTGTTAATGTCGTAGGTTGTGGAATACTCATATGTGATGGGCCTCAAGACTTTGGAGTATACTCTGGGCCTGTGTCTTAGGGTGTTGGCGTTCACAAGTGTTTCTACCCTCTTCTAGAGGTAGAGATTTTTCCTCTGCCCTTTATTTGCTTTCCCTAGCTGCAGCAAGTATGTACCAATATTCTCATTTAGTATTCTTCAGGCTCCCTGCTCTATAAAATAAACTTCTTTTTTTGTCCTTAAATGGTATGGGGGGGGTGGGATGAGGAAGGACTGGGTGGAATTGTTTCATTCCTGCTATGGTAATATTTTACTAATACTCTCCAGCAGTATCCTTGCCCTCTGAAAATTAAGGTGTTTTTTCCCCCACCCCCCCTTTCTGTGGCTAGGATGGGGTTAAATACAGAGACAGTTCTGGGTGGAATTTCCAGTGGCTGCTATTCTCTTCCCCCAACCAGCAGTACCATGGTGGGGAACTTTCTTTAGATTCTCTCTGACCTTCCCTGTGAGAACCTGCTGGGGTTTCTGGAGGAAAAGCCTGTAAGAATAGGAATCCCTTATGATGACATCCTTCAAGTACATCATACACCTATACTGTCTACATTTGTCTTACAGTGATCTGTCAAAATTTTTGGTTTACTGTTCCTTTTGGCTTCTATGACATTAGATAGCTTCTGCCTCACTTAAGCAAATTGGTTAGTGTTCTTTGTCTCCCTTATAGATACCTGTTTCTCTTCAGACTTAGGATGGCCAGCCGTCTGATGAATTCAATTTTTTGGCAGTTCTTGAAAAATCAACATGTTGTCTGACCTGTTATTTTCTTGGAAGGGCAGAAATTTCTTTTCCGAGTTTTTTTTTTTTTTTTAGTTTATTTTTATTTTGAGAGAGAGAGAGAGAGAGAGAGCAAGCGAGCAAGCAGGGGAGGGGCAGAGAGAGAATCACAGGCAGGATTGGTGCTGTCAGTGCAGAGCCTGATGCGGGGCTTGATCTCAGAAACCTTGAGATTGTGATATGAGCTCAGGACCTGACTTGAGATCAAGAGTCTGATGCTTAAGTGACTGAGCCCCCAAGTGCCCTCTTTTTTTATTTTTTTAAGTCTTCTATATGTCTGAACTCAAACTAGTTTGTCATTTTAAAACTTAAGCTTTTGAAAGATTTTGTAATAATTTACCTGTCCAGCTGTTACTTGATGACCTCTCTTTGTCAAGTATGTAAGGAAATGAATTCCTTTTTTTTTAAATTTTTTAACGTTTATTTATTTTTGAGAGACATAGAGACAGAGTATGAGCAGGGGAAGGGCAGAGAGAGAGGGAGATACAGAATCTGAAGCAGGCTCCAGGCTCTGAGCCATCAGCACAGAGCCCGACGCGGGCCTCGAACTCACAGACCGTGAGATCATGACCTGAGCCGAAGTTGGCTGCTTAACCGACTGAGCCACCCAGGCGCCCCTGAATTCCTTTTTAAAGGGCAGGGATCAAGGAATAGAATGGGAGAAGTCATGAAGGTTTGGATCCGAGGAGTAATAAGATCTGTTGTGAATGAGGGGAAATAAAAGTTTCTAAGAGTACCTGATAGCATTTACCTAGTTGAGCTACCAAAAAAAAGATTGTTTATTGTTTTTGGTTTTCAAATTAATAGGTAAATGGATTTCGCAGTTATGTAGATCTTTATGTGAAAGACAAGTTGGATGAAACTGGAGTGGCCCTGAAAGTTATTCATGAACTTGCAAATGAAAGATGGGATGTTTGTCTCACATTGAGTGAAAAAGGATTCCAGCAAATCAGCTTTGTAAACAGTATTGCAACAACAAAAGTAAGTATGCTAGTGCTTTGTTGCCAAGTCAGTGGTAGAATAGTGCTTCATTAAAAACAACAAAATAAACAACAATAACAATAACAAAAACCCACAAATCTGCTTTTATGAAATCAGAATCGGCTTATGAAAATGAAACCTTATTTTCTATGAAAATAGCTGTCTTATAATTTATTTAAACCTCCACTGAGCATTAAGTTTATATGTTTAGTATTTATGGTTGAATATGTTAATATTTTATGAATTTAGAACGTTAACACAGTCCTTATTCTGTGTTCCTAGTTTAGAATGTAGAAGAAAGAATGATAGGAGAGGAATCGGTTTTGGGATCAGATTGTGGAACGGGTTAAATGCCATTCTAAGGAGTTTGGACTGTCTTCCGTAGGCATTTGGATTTCAAAAGCAAATGAAATTGTTCTGGTCTGACAGCATTTGTCCATCGATCTTGATAAAGTCTTAGGCAATACAAACATGTATCCTAGAATAATCTAAAGCAGTGATTTGATCATTTGTCACCCTCGTTCAAGTTTTAGTTTTTTTTTAATATTCAGTGGTTTTTATAATCTAGCATTACTTTCTCAAGTCAACAAGTTTTGCATCAGGTATGGTTGCATTTTGTCCTATGTAATAGAAACCCAAAATACAGTGGCATAAAGATGTAGAAGTTTTATTTTTCTTCGTATGACTGGGGACTGGGTGTAGTCAGTCTTAGTTCGGTATTGTGACTCCACAGTATCATCAGGGACTGGGCTCTTCCTGACTTTCTTTTCTGCCATCCTTAGCATGTGACTTTCCTTCTCATGCCTTTAAGATGCCTCAGTTCCAAGTTCTAGGGAGAGAGAAAGGGGCTGGACAAATGCATAGAACCACTAAATCTCTCCCTTTTTATGAGGAATACAGTAGTTTTCCTGGAAAATCCCATCTGGTAGACCTCACGAACATCTCTGGCTAGAACTGGGTCAAGTGGCTGCTGCTAGCTGCAAGAGAGTCTAGATTGGTTAATACTAAAAAAAATTTTTTTTTAATGTTCATTTTTGAGAGAGAGGGAGAGGGAAAGAGCATGGGGGAGGGGCAGAGAGAGAGGAAGAAACAATCCGAAGCAGGTGCCAGTCTCTGAGCTGTCAGCACAGATCCCGACACGGGGCTCAAACCCATGAACCGTGAGATCATGACCTGAGCTGAAGTCGCACCCTTAACCGACTGAACCACCCAAGTGCCCCTAAATTGGTTAATATTTTCAATTTGGGATGTTGCCAGGTAAAAACAAACAAATTTAGGTTTTTCAATAAAGGGGAGAATAGACATCGGATAGACAACTGGCAATGGCTGCCACAGCCCCTAAGTTTTATTTATTTTATTTTATTTTATTTTTTTTAGCGTTTTTATTTTATTTTTGAGAGACATAGAGACAGAGAGTGAGCAAGGGAAGGGCAGAGAGAGAGGGAGATACAGAATCTGAAGCAGGCTCCAGGCTCTGAGCCATCAGCATAGAGCCCGACGCAGGGCTCGAACTCACAGACCGTGAGATCATGACCTGAGCTGAAGTCGTCCGCTTAACTGACTGAGCCACCCAGGCGCCCCACAGCCCCTAAGTTTTAAATCTTGTGAGTGCTGTTACCACTGTCATGCCGGTATTGATTCTCACTTCCATGTTTTTTTTATTCGATTGTTTTTACTTTGTATATAGTTTTGCACAGTTCGCTAATTGGCCCTATAACCAAAAATAGTTTATTTTGTAAGTCCCAATTCTGTAATTCTGAGATTCATACTATGCCTCTGCATAATTGGGTTCATAATACTGGTTCCACAAGGTGTGAAGATTAAATGCTCATTTGAGAAAAAAATGATTAAGTATTTTGCTACCCTAATACATGATTTTGGATTCTGTTTTTTTTTGTTCCTTTTTAGGGTGGACGTCATGTGGATTACGTAGTAGATCAAGTCGTTGGTAAACTGATTGAAGTAGTTAAGAAAAAGAACAAAGCTGGTGTATCGGTAAAACCATTTCAAGTAAGTGATGCTTTGTATATTCTGTCGAATTATTAAATAATATCAGTTCTGATGTTGACCTTTTTTGGGTATGTTTCCAACAGGTAAAAAACCATATATGGGTTTTTATTAATTGCCTTATCGAAAATCCAACTTTTGATTCTCAGACTAAGGAAAACATGACTCTGCAGCCCAAAAGTTTTGGGTCCAAATGCCAACTGTCAGAAAAATTTTTTAAAGCAGTGAGTAAAATTTGTATTATTTTTCAGTGTGTTTTTATTGAGAGTTGATTACTTTTCTTGATTTATTTATTCTATTTGTGATTAGTTTCTCTCTTACATTAACTGTGGGCATAGGCACTCATACTGCAAACTAATGGCTTAATTCTGAAAACTACTAAGGATGGACTTTGTTTTGTAGAACAGTGGATTGTTTTGCCTAGAAAAAATTTAGGGAATCCTGTAACTAATTGCGTTTTAACTTTTTATTGGTCATTATTCAGCCAGATTTTCCTCTGACAAATGTAGATAGGTCCTTATAGGACTTCTCCTTTCATCTTTTCTGCTCCTTTCAACTTCATCTATTGATTTTTACTTTTATATACTTTTTTTAAAAAAAATTATGGTAACCTATGCATAATATGAAGTTTACCATATTCTACATATTTTACAATTTCATTTTACTTTGCACATGTTTATTTAGACTGCTTAACTTTCTGAAACGAGGTGAGTACAAATAAATGATCTTATATTTTTAACTGAGCCTTGTATCTATTAATAATTTCTCAAAATCTGTTGTATCCCCGCAAGATTTACTTCACTTCCCTTGTTCGGCAGCACATCTGTAAACATATATTAAAGAAGCATGTGTAAAGTACTTTTAAATATACTTGCACTAGGAACGTAAAGATAAATAAATCACACACCCTCTTCTTTGGAAGTTTGTAGTTTGGTGGAGGAGTGCCGTGTAATTGCCTTAGAAATAATTTATTTATTACATTCTGATATTGAAAAGCCAAAGGTAGGCTCTCACAAACAAAAACAAAAGTTGTTTTTCAGGTTCTAGTGTAAAGTCTACAGAAACAGTGCTTTTGGATCTAATAATGAATTTCAAATGCAAAGGACCTTGCGTTAATGCTTCTGCAAATTTCTACCCTTATAACATTCATTATGAACTGATTTGATACTTTTTCATTTTGAGAGGATTAAGTTTATTTGGCAACATAGTCCACCTCTTTTTATATCTCAAACATTGCAGAAAGCTATTTCATATACCTGAAACAAACTTTTCAGGATAATGAAAAATAAATAGTTCCAACTTGAAGATTCTTCACTTTTTTCTTTTTGTGTTAACATCTTGTCACATATTGACTCCCTGCATAGTGACATACAATATATAATGTAGAGTCCTCACTGCCGAACTTTTTTAAAGTATAAGGACTACTCATAAGTTCTCAAATTCATCCTAATGTTTTCTACATACGTATTACTAGTTTTCTCATAGTGAATTCAAGATTTGTTCTTTTGAAGGATATAAGAAATGTCAGTGTATAGAATTTCTCAGCTACTAAATTTATGGTGGTTCAGGTTTTACCTGTTAATTTAACAAAATCAACTTAAAACAAAAGCTATGTTTGTTTCTCATGGGGCTTATCATAATGGAGGTTTTTTTTTTCATATTTAGGAAAGTTGCCCTTTATTCACGTTTATGTTTCTGTACAATAGACTATTGTGTATAGCTGCCTGAGTTAGCTTTACTGAGTTAGAGTAAAATTTACTAGCATGTATCATTATTATCATCACCATTATTGTTTGGCCATGTAACTGCACAGATTCTAAGTTTTAAATTAATTTTAGCTAAGTGTATGAACTTCTGGCTTGTTCTTTGTTTTTAGGCCTCTAACTGTGGCATTGTAGAAAGTATTCTGAACTGGGTGAAATTTAAGGCTCAGACTCAGCTGAACAAGAAGTGTTCATCCGTAAAGTATAGTAAAATCAAAGGTATTCCCAAACTGGATGATGCTAATGATGCTGGTAAGGTTCAGATTTTTTTTCAAGATTTTGATTTAAATTTTTATTTATCCAGTTATAGAAAGTACTCATTTTCCATACGTAGTTAGACTATGTGATTTTATGTTCAGAATATAATTTTACTTCATTAAAATTGTCATATGCATCACATGTTGCCAATTTCCTTGAGATAGGAATTCAATAAAATATACTTAATATTTAAACTATACTATTTGTATTTAAATTCTGCTATTATATCCTGTTACTCTTACAGTCTTACTGTTATCACTATGATTATTAATTTTTCTGGCTTCATTTTCTTTATTGGTAAAATTGAGGAATTTGGAGTATATGTCATTTCTAATACCTCTCAGGTGGCAAACATTCCCTGGAGTGTACATTGATACTAACAGAGGGAGACTCTGCCAAATCGCTGGCTGTGTCTGGATTAGGTGTGATTGGGCGAGACAGATATGGAGTCTTTCCACTTAGGGGAAAAATTCTTAACGTCCGAGAAGCTTCTCATAAACAGGTATCTCTCTCTGTCTTGCATATATCTCCATGTACATATGATATCTTAATATTTGATTAAAATTGTTGAATTTTTAAATGTAAATTTGGACTCACTTTTTATATATTTCAACACTTTATTTAAAAAAGATTTATTTTTGAGAGACATAGAGACAGAGTATGAGCAGGGGAAGGGCAGAGAGAGAGGGAGATACAGAATCTGAAGCAGGCTCCAGGCTCTGAGCCATCAGCACAGAGCCTGACGCGGGGCTCGAACTCACAGACTGTGAGATCATGACCTGAGCCAAAGTCGGCCGCTTAACTGACTGAGCCACCCAGGCGCCCCTAAAAAAGATTTTTGAGTAATCTCTACAACCAGCGTAGGCCTCAAACTTACAACCCCACGATCAAGAGTCACATGCTCTAGTGATTGAGCCAGCTAGGCGTCCCTCATCCCTTTTAACATACTCTGAATTCTTTTTCTTTTTGCACAGATCATGGAAAATGCAGAAATAAACAATATTATCAAAATAGTTGGTCTTCAGTACAAGAAAAGTTATGATGATGCAGAATCTCTGAAAACTTTACGCTATGGAAAGATTATGATTATGACTGATCAGGTTGGTTTAAAGGCTGCCACATATTTAAAACTTAACATATTTTTCGGAGTGCCCTTTTGATATTTGTTTCATGAGACTTGCTTCAAGAAAGTAAAAGTGAAAATGATTGTACATCAAAGCTGGGGGTAGAAAACATTTAATGGTACTGTTTGTGTGAAGCACATTCTACCTTATCCGATTTATTGGGCACCTGGTGTTTTTGGTTATTTTAAAAATGTTTTTAAATGCAGTAAGTACGAGAAGAATAGAACACATTGCAGTATTGTACTATGTAGTATTATGGGGTTGAAGCCTACCTAAATGTTGGAAAGAAATGATGAAACTTAATAAGAAAGATTAATCAATACGATAATTTTTTTTTCAAGATTTTATCTAAATTTTAGTTAGTTAACATATATTGTAGTGTTGGTTTCAAGAGTAGAATTTAGTGATTCATCACTTACATATGACATCCAGTGCTCATCCCAACAGGTGCTCTCCGTAATGCCCATCGCCCATTTAGCCCATCCCCTCTTCGCCTTCCCTCCACCAACCCTCAGTCTGTTTTCTGCAGTTAAGAGTCTCTTATGGTTTGCCTCCCTCTCTCTGTTTTTTATTTCCCTTCCACTATGTTTGTCTGTTTTGCTTCTTATATTCCACATATGAGTGAAATCATATGGTATTTGTCTTTTTCTGACTTACTTCACTTAGGATAATACACTCTAGCTCCATCCACATTGTTGCAAATGACAAGATTTCATTCTTTTGGATGGCTGAATATTACTCTGGTGTGTGTGTGTGTGTGTGTGTGTGTGTGCGCGCGCGCGTGCCACATCTTTATCCATTCATCAGTCTATGGACGTTTGGCCTCTTTCCATGACGTGGCTCGTGTTGATAATGCTGCTCTAAACATCAGGATGCATGTTCTCCTTCAGATCACTATTTTTATATCCTTTGGGTAAATACCTAGTAGTGCAGTTGCTGGGTTATTTTTAACCAGATAGTTCTATTTTTAACCTTTTGAGGAACCTCCATACTGTTTTCCAGAGTGGCTGTACCAGTTTGCATTCCCACCAGCAGTGCAAAAGGATTCCTCTTTTTCCACATCCTCGCCAACGTTTGTTGTTGCCTGAGTTAATTTTAGTCATTCTGACTGGTGTGAGGTGGTATCTCATTGTGGTTTTGATTTGCATTTCTCTGATGAAGAGTGATGTTGAGCATCTCTTCATTTGTCTGTTTGTTTCTGTGTCATTTATTTCTGCTCTAATCTTTATTATTTCTCTTCTTCTGCTGGCTTTAGGCTTTACTCGCTTTTCCTTTTCTAGCTCTTTTAGGTGTGAGGTTAGTTCTCTGTGCTTCCTGGATTTGGTTGTTTGTTTCTTTCCCCAGATTAGGGAACTTTTCACCTATAATTTGTTCAAATAAACCTTCTGCTCCATTTCCCCTTTCTTCTGGAACTGCTGTGATATGAATGTTATTACTCTTTACGGAGTCGCTGAGTTCCGTAAGTTTACATTTGTAATCCAATATTTTTCTTTTCTTACTTTTTCTTTTCAGCTTCATTATTTTCCATAATTTTATCTTCTATATCACCTATTCTTTTCCATGCTACTTCCATCCTTGTGGTCATTACATCCAGTCAGTTTTGCATCTCGGTTATAGCATTTTAAATTTTGGATTGACTAGTTTTTAGGTCTCTGAGGTAAGGGACTCCTTGATGTCTTCTTTGCTTTTTTCAAGCCCAGCTGGTATCCTTACGATTGTTGTTTTAAATTCTGCTTCAGCATCTTATTTATATTTGTTTTGCTTAGTCCCTGGCCCTGATCTCTTCTTTCTTTTGCGATGAACTCCTTTGTCATGGCATTTTGTCTAGGTCTCTGTCTTCTTTGTGTTAGGAACATGTTACGGTTCCTGGCCCTGAGAGTAATGGCAAGATTAAGAAGAGATCATATATTGTCCAGGGCCTGGTACTTCAGGAAGTGTTTCTGATGTATGCTGTATGCACTCTGCTGTTGTGTTTTGGCAGTTCTTTCCCTTAGGTCAGTCCTCTGCAGAGTTTCTCCTTGCCTGCAGTGGGAAGTGTTTGGATCTTGTCCAGTGTGTGGTGAATTTTAACCAAGTGTGTTTTGGTCTGTTTGTTAAAACAGACTAGATCCTATTTCCTTTGCAGCTGAAACTTTGCAGCACTGTGTGGTCAGTAGACTTGGTGTGTGCAGTGGGGGAAGAAGGGGGTGGTGGTGTGCTAGCCTCCTAGGGGAGGGGCCTGCTGTCCTGCTGCTCTCTCAGGCACACTTGCCCTAGTAAAAAAGTACCTGCAGATGCAGAGGGGCGGAGCTTGGTGTGAACATCTCAAGCTTCCTTTGTGGCTGTTGTGCTGCTCACTGAATTTCGTCAGTGCTGAGGAATGGGGAGGAAACGACCTCTCTGTTAGTACCAGCATCCAGGCTAGCTGCCCTCAGCAAGTGCCTCTGCTCCTGTGCTAACGAACACAGCCCAGTGGCACCTGTTGACTCTTTTTGTCCCCTGAGAGGCAGTGCCTCCTCTCCCAAATGCACTCCAAGAAGAGGAACTATCTCTCCCAGTGCAATCCAAGGGATCCACAGACTACGTACACTGTCTGCTCCAAGGCCTCTGCCCTCCTCCTCCGCAGTAGTACCACTATGTCTGCCAGGCTCCACCCTGGAGAAGGCACAGACTTTAGGACTTCAGACTTTGAGCTCTGTTGCTTGTATAAACTTGAGATAATCACCCTCTCTCATTTTCCCAGTCAGTGGTTTTGGGGAAGTGTTTTTTCTTCTGCAGTCCCATGTGCTGTGTGCTCATGAGCTCTCGCTCGCTCACTTGAGCTCTCTCTCCTGTGCGTGTATGCTCTCTTTCTCTCACCCTACCCTCCTCCCCTCTCCATGATCAGGGCTTCCTCCCCTCTGCAGCACCTGCGATTCTTTTCTCCCTCAAATCACATGTCTTTGCTCCTCCTATCTTCCATGATATGGACTCTTTTCTCCCCCTCTAGTTGTGCAGTTTGTTTTCTCTGTCCTCAGATGATGTCTTGGGTGTTTAGAATGATTTGATATTTATCTGTGTTCGAGGGATGAGATAAGCATAGGATCCCCCTGCTACTCTGCCATCTTAACCGCTTAGGATATTGGTTAACCTTTGTATATGATGACATAATTCGGGATGTGCAGAAATCAGGACTTGAATAGTAAAATGCAGTAATTAGGAAAGAACCAGAAAATTGAAAAGGAAGAATTTCATATGCATCCAACTGCATGTCTCATGTACCTTAATTAAAAGCATTTGTGGAGAAAATCTTCCACTGAAAAAACTGCTGTATAGTTTTAAGCAAAAATTTAGCTGGTTTTTTATCAAGAGAATACTTGTGAATACCTGTACTCTGTGGATTACTACATCTCATTGCTCAGTGGCATTATAACCATGTTTTATGTATCCATCCTTAAATCATTCTTTTAGTGAAATCTATATAAAACATATAATGATAGTATATTTTGTAATGACAAGAAGATGTAGTCTATCACTAGCCACATTCATTATTTGAATTTTAAGAAAATACTTTCTGTGATCATCTAAAGGATAATCTTTACTATTTTATAAAGTGCAGTTCCAAAATTTGAATGGAATTTTGCCTGTGCTGCATTCATACTTTTTAAAATTTGGTTATATAAATAATTTTATTATAGCACTCTGTACTGACATTTATTTAGGATCAAGATGGTTCTCACATAAAAGGCCTGCTTATCAATTTCATCCATCACAATTGGCCATCACTTTTGAAGCATGGTTTTCTTGAAGAGTTCATTACTCCTATTGTGAAGGTACTATTTACATTAATATATTTTTATACCGTTGTATTAAAGAATAGCAGAAAACTAATTTTTTTTTTATTAATTTAAGGCTAGCAAAAATAAGCAGGAACTTTCCTTCTATAGTATTCCTGAATTTGATGAGTGGAAAAAACATATAGAAAACCAGAAAGCCTGGAAAATAAAGTACTACAAAGGTTTGTATTTTAAAATACTTAAATTTTGTGATATTACTACTGACATAATAAATATATTTTTGAGATCATTATAAAATAATTTGAAAATTTGTTTTAGACTACAAAAACAGCTGTTGCTGATTTTTAAAGAATTGTTATGGAAAATTTCGTAGGAAACAGAAAGAGTGGTATGATGGGCTTCCCACGCCCCTTAACAGTCACCATCTCATTGCCGATCCTGTTTACCGAAACTCTTCTTGCCTCCCCATTAATTTGAAACAACTTCCAGATGTTATATTATTTCTGTAATACTTAAGTATGTATCTCTAAAAGAATGTTTTAAAAATGTCCATAATTTCATTATCATACCTTTCTGTAATAACTTTACATATTCAGTCAGTGTTGAAATTCTTTTAATTATTAAAAACATTTTTTTGAGTTAGGATCCAGTCAGGGTCCACAGATTGCATTTTGTTTGATAAGTCAGTTAACTCTTAATTTATTGTTTCTCTTTTCACATTTTTTCCTTTGTAGTGCTGATTATCACTGTAATTTCATTAAATATATATATATATATATATATATATATATATATAGTATGTTCCTTTGTCCCTTATTTTCTGTTTAAAAAAAGTCGATAGTTAAATCAGAAGCTTGATAATAGATTTGGATTAGATTTATGTGGCAAAAACATTTAATAGATGACTTTGTATATTTATGTCAAGAGGCATGTAATATCTGATTTTTCTTTGTTAAAATTGATCCAGGTGTTGCCACCTTGATCTATCAGCTTTTCACCTAATGGTTTTAAACAGACATTAATGTTCATAATTCATGTAAAATTCTTTAGCTTTATTGAATAATTGACAAAATTATACATATTTAAAATGTACAACATAATGATTTGATATATATAATAAAATGATTACCACAGTCAAGTTCATTAATGTGTCCATCACCTCACATAATTTTATCTGTTTATAGAGGGAACATTTAAGATCTACTCTCTCAGCAATTTTCAAGTATACAATAGGGTATTATTAAGTATAGGCACTGTGCTATACATTAAATCCCCAGAATTTACTCACCTTATAACTGAAAGTTTGTATTCTTTGATTGAACTTTCCCCATGTGCCCCTGGCAACTACCATTTTATTACCTTTCTATGAGTTCAACTTTTTTAGATTCTACATATAAGCAAGATCATACAGTATTTGTTGTTCTCCGTCTGGATTATTTTCAACCTTATTTTTTAAATTATGCAGGGTTGGGGACCAGTACAGCTAAAGAAGCAAAGGAATATTTTGCTGATATGGAAAGGCACCGCATCTTGTTTAGATATGCAGGCCCTGAAGATGATGCCGCCATTACCTTGGTAATCAAGTTAATTAAAAAATTTTTTCCTAATATCCATCTCTCTACCTACCATACATTTCTTTCTAGTCTTGGTTTTCTGTGATAAGTCTCTTTTGAACTCTAATGCCCAAACTAGTTAATCTTAGTGTTCCTTCACCTCAGTATCATACACAAATTATGCTGCACTTTCAGAATTCTTTAATTGAAAGACTTCTGTTCAAGTATATCTTTGATAAAAGCATATTTTAAAAAACCTTAATTTCTGAGAAATTAATAATTATTTGCCTTTATGCATTTTAATGGTATAAGGAAATTCATTTAATCTTTAATGTTTGAAATTGTTACCTGGGATCTTTCAGGCATTCAGTAAGAAGAAAATTGACGACAGAAAAGAATGGTTAACAAATTTTATGGAAGATCGGAGACAGCGTAGGTTACATGGCTTACCAGAGGTTAGTCATAAAGAATGGTGGTCTGGGGGAAGAAAGAGACTAAAAGTCATGCAGGACTAATGACTGTGTTGCTGTGTACCTTTTTTCTTAGCAATTTTTGTATGGTACAGCAACAAAGCATTTGACTTACAATGATTTCATCAATAAGGAGTTGATTCTCTTCTCAAACTCAGACAATGAAAGATCTATACCATCTCTTGTTGACGGTAAGTAGCTTTTGTTTGAAAGTCTTTCTCACTTTTGTGTGTAGTTAATGAGTATATTTTAATTTCATGTATTCTAAGCCATTCTTCTAATGAATTTTGAAATTTTGAATTTGTTTTTGAGATCTTTTGGTAGGACTGAAATCTTTTATAGTCCTTGAATCTTTAGAATCTTTTAATACTTTCTAAGTTTTTAAGGACAATTTAAGGCAAATTTTTAAAAGTTTTGCCCCAAGTCGATTGCAAACTTAAAAAGTAAAATCGGATTTTGATAAATTCTAAAATACTTAACTGAGACTGATTTTTTAAAAATGTTTATTTACAGAGAGGGGGGAGAAAATCCCAAGCAGTCTCTGCTCTGACAGCACAGATGTGAGGCTCAATCTCATGACCATGAGATCATGACCTGAGCTGAAATCAAGAGTCGGACGCTTAACCGACTGAGCTAACCCAGGCACCCCTAAGACTAAATTTTAAAAACACCTTTATACCTCAGTACCTCAAACCTAATACCTTCTCTAACTTGCCAAAAAATGTTTAGAAACTGGTACCCAGTAGTTAGAGCAGATTTTTGTCTTCTATCTAGAAATATTTAATTTTCATTTAATAATTTTTAGCAAGTTAATTAATCTTTGTGTTCCTTGGGTTTTCAGCTAATAGATGGTTCTACCCATCCATGTAATTCAGCTTTAAGTTGCATCCCTTCTGTGAAGTCTTCTTTAACAATTGCAATCTAAATTGGTTTCAGATGCCTAAACTTTTATTCCAATATTGTGTACCTATTATTTTACTTGTGTCAATTTTGCCTCCTCAATTAGATTATAAAATTCTCAAGGAAAGTGGCCATATTTTGTCATCCTCTTGTTTCTACCATGCTCTGGGCCCACGATGATGATGATAGCTAGCATATACTGAAAAGCTTATTACTATGCTCACTGATCTAGAGCAAGAAGAATGATAAGGAAGCAGAATGCTTTGCTTGCATTATCTCATGTATTCCTTATGATCACCCTGTTAGGAAGGTAATTATTTCTATTACACTGATGAGGACACTGAGACTTAATTGGTTTAGTAATTTGCAAAAAGTCAAATGGTAAATGGCCAAGTTGAGGAGTATACAGATTAGTGGGATTCTAAAGCCTGCATTCTTAACTGCCGTAACACATCTCTTCTTTATAGGGGTTTTCTGATTTGGGATACCGTAATATACTTTTTAAGATCATTGATAGTTTGTTGCTACTTTAGTTACAACTGACATTTTGGGTGTTTGGATGTTTGGCAACTCCTGTGAAAGGAATTTGGTGCCACTGAGCAGTTCTTTAAGACCAGAAGGTGGTATTTTAGTTGGTATTTCACTTTTGGAATAGACTGAGATGGTATAAAAACATGTTACTATGTACTTACTTTGTTAGAGAATCTCAGGTAACAATTTTAGTTATTTTCCAAAAGTAAACTATATTTTTGTTTTTTTCTCTTGGATATATAGAACATTCATTGTTGTCATTAAAAGAAATATTGCAACTATTATCTGGAGTAATATTTTTAAAAGAGGGTTGTTCTTTTTAAAAATAGGCTTTAAGCCAGGCCAACGTAAAGTTTTATTTACCTGTTTCAAGAGGAATGATAAGCGTGAAGTAAAAGTTGCCCAGTTGGCTGGATCTGTTGCTGAGATGTCTGCATATCATCACGGAGAAGTAAGCATCAAGATTGGAATCAACTGAGAACTATACTTACTGGCATGAAGAATGATAATTAAGCATAATAAAATATTTTTTCTTTTTATAAGTTCTTTGGAAATGTGTAAGAGTATCAAGAATTTGCATTTTAATAAAAATTAGGGAATATGTATGCAGAATTTAGAATATTAACATTATATTCTGTTTATGTGCTGTAGCAAGCATTGATGATGACTATCGTGAATTTGGCTCAGAACTTTGTGGGAAGTAACAACATTAACTTGCTTCAGCCTATTGGCCAGTTTGGAACTCGACTTCATGGTGGCAAAGATGCTGCAAGCCCTCGTTATATTTTCACAATGTTAAGGTAACAATTTACTTTTGCTGATACAGTGGTATATAGTTCTATTTGAAGTTTCTATTGGAACTAACTAAATGTTTGACAGAATTGTAATGTGGAGAGATGATTGGGTACTCTAGTGAGGGTGAATGTTCCAAATTATTTGATTACAGATAGAATGAAGTTTTTTTGATCTCAGTGTTTGTGAGTTATTGGTGAAACCAGTCCTAATTAATGTAAGGATGTTTTCTGATCTAACTTCATAGGCTGAAGAGAGGTTTTGGGGTTTAGTCAGAGTAAGAGGAAATCCATAAAGCATTTACCAATACTGAGAAATTAAGTAGGCTAGTAAGTAAGCATATAAGTAAAATAAGACTATTTTATTCTGACTTTCTGCCTGAAAAATCTATTTGGTAATAAGTTTAGTAAATTATATTGCTAATACATATAATCAAAAATTTTAACAAAATGTGTTCTTAATTTTTGAAATGTAGTCTTTATGTATAAAGTTTTATTTCCTAAAACCAAGCCATTTTTCCATATTTTTTTCTCCTTTTCATTAGTTCTTTATCAAGACTGCTTTTTCCTGCTGTGGATGACAACCTGCTTAAATTCCTTTATGATGATAATCAGCGTGTGGAGCCTGAGTGGTATATTCCTATAATTCCCATGGTTTTAATAAATGGTGCTGAGGGCATTGGTACTGGATGGGCTTGTAAACTACCCAACTATGATGCTAGGGAAATTGTGAATAACGTCAGACGAATGCTAGATGGCTTGGATCCTCATCCTATGGTAATTGTTTAGTACTGCTTATATTCTTTATTTAACAAATGATAATGTGTAAACTACAAAGTCCAGTCATTTTAGAAAAGTATTGGAACCATTTTCATTTTGGAACATGTCGTAGACAATAAAGACCTTATTAGTGTGTAACTTGATATGTGCTTATGGTAAAAGACACAAGCTTTCCAAAAAGCCTGGAGAATAAGGATTATGGGGAGAAACTTTATTGAGAATTAAAAATACCTCATTTTTAGGGTTTTAATTATCTAAATTATATAGAGAATAATACTTTTATGACAAAATCATATGCAACTTTGTTTTTCTTCTCCAACTAAAATCCTGTTAGAGTTGTAAGGACACTTAACACATTGTATATATTTTAATGTAGCCTCATAATTTTTATTTTTGCCCTTATATCATCCACTGTGCTTATTTTGCCCCAAACTCCCTCCAAGAAAAACTTCTCAAAAAAGTATTTTCCCTTTTTTGACATAATTTAAAATCGTTTAGAAGTTTCCCTTTATAAAGATACTCTTAAATATAAAGTGTATTTTTTTATTTATATTTTTTAATGTTTATTTATTTTTGAGGGAGAGAGCATGAACCTGTAAGGGGCAGAGAAAGAGGGAGACACAGAATCGAAAGCAGGCTTCAGGTTCTGAGCTGTCAGCACAGAGCCCGATGCGGGGCTCGAACTCACTAACTGTGCGATCATGACCTGAGCGAAGTTGGATACTTAACCGACTGAGATACTCAGGCACCCCTAAAAGTGTCTTTCTAATACAAAAATTCAAAAATTAGAGTGCTCGTTGTAGAAAATATAAGTAAGCAGAGGACAAAATACTTCATAAAACCACCATATGGAAACAAAATATTTTATGTATTTCTCTCCAAGTGTTATTTCATTCTTATATTTTAAAATCAAACAAAACATTAGGTTATAAGTATGATTTAAAATCTTTTTCTCCTTAAATACTGTAAATACTCTAAAATATTTCTGATAGAAGCAAAAAATGTTTTATGACTATTGTGTCTTAGTTTTTTCTGATACATTTTAGAATATTAAGTTAATCTTTTTGGTTAATACTTGCTTTTCATGTTCTCTCTCTCTATCTCTCTCTCTCTCTCTCTCTCTCTATATATATATATATATAGATATAGATATAGATATAGTAGGAATATTCAAAATGTTTAAGCAGTGTGTGGAAGGAGAGTAGTGGCCTGGGAGGCAAATCATTGGAGAAAATGTAGAAAGTCAGATCGGGTGCAGGTTGTAGAAGGCTTTTAATATAACATCCAAGGAGTTTGATTTTAAAGGATTATTAATCTAGGGGAGAAGGAGGGATAGAGGCAATAGGGTGAAAAAAAACATTCTAAGAAGACTAGCAAAGATGAAGCTAAGATTTTGAGTTTGGGAAATGTTGAGATTATATTAACAGCAGATCTGAATTCACGACTGAGTGAATTGGAGACAGACTATTGAGGATGAGGAGTTTAGTTTCAGTCATGTTCATCTGTCAGTAGCAGTAGACTGTAGAATAAGGGGCATTCAAATGTGGTATATAGGCAGTTAAGAGAGAAGTCAGTGCCTTAAGTTATTTTTATTTTTCTCTGTAGCTTCCAAACTACAAAAACTTTAAAGGAACGATCCAGGAGCTTGGTCAAAACCAATATGCAGTCAGTGGTGAAATATTTGTGGTGGATAGAAACACAGTAGAGATTACAGAGCTTCCAGTTAGAACTTGGACGCAGGTGAGTATATATACGTGAGCTGCCTGTCAGGAGGGCAGTGCGTTACGTAATGCTTTCTGGTAAGAATATGATTCCATCATTGTTTGTCCAAAGTCTGTACAGTGTTTAAAAATTCCTATATACATTTTTGACCCCTTCAATTGAATTCGTGCTTTGAATGTCGAAGTAGTAATTTAAAAGTTTAATTTATTTAAAATGTAAAATGACTTAAGCTAGCTTTGAACCCTTACAAATATGGTCAATAAATTCGTGTCAGTATCAGCTGTTCCAGATCTAAAAGTATATGCATGTCATGTCTTGTCAGATGTGGTTGATGTCATCCTCTTCGTACTCTCTTGACCCTTTCCTTGCCCTTTGGTGTATGAACAGATCAGAACTATTACATGTATATCTTCTTTCACCATTGAGACTCCCATATATTGTCCTCTATAGAGGCTGACCAGGAGATGATAGAGACAATGGTTTTCTTTTTTTCCCACCAGAATTGGGAATATTTTAAAAATTGCATGACTTGAAGTATGAGAATACAAGTGTGTGTCAGGAAAAGAATTACTTATTTTTATATCTTTTGTAGGTATACAAAGAACAGGTTTTGGAACCTATGCTAAATGGAACAGATAAAACACCAGCATTAATTTCTGATTATAAAGAATACCATACTGATACAACTGTGAAATTTGTGGTGAAAATGACTGAAGAGAAGCTTGCACAAGCAGAAGCTGCTGGATTGCATAAAGTTTTTAAACTTCAGACTACTCTTACCTGTAATTCCATGGTAATTGAATAGATTTACTATTAATTTAATGTTTCTTCCATGCCATGAGTTGGATTTCACAATTGGCTTCATGATGGTTGTGGCTATAGTAAGTCTGAATGGTTTTCCCCCTGTATATTTGCTGAAGAATCTAGAGGTACTTTCCTTTTCCTCTCCTGTTATCCACTAACTCTTAATCTCGACTCTGCATTTGTGCATCTGAGCTTGAACACAGAGGATATGTACTCTGACCAGAAGTTATGAGAATGATTGGTGCAGGATTTCATGTCCCTTATACCTGTCTCTATTAGCATTTTAATTGTGGCGTACTTCTCTCCCTACAACCCTAATTAGCTTTATTAAACTTGTATATTCATGTTCGTATATAATTGGAGAGAAAGGTAGACAATGAACATGTATGGGTAACCCTCATTCCATTCCAAATTCACTTTTAGACATAAAAGAGTAAAAGTCCAGTTGCACAGTGGCTGAGACAAACTGCCATAATCTGCTAAGAAAGGCAGATGGAAAAAGAATAAGGATAGAGAAGAAGTAAAATTTTCCTCCAAATTGAGGAAGCTCATAATTCAATGAGCTTATGAATGAATTATAGCATAATTATAAAAAACAAAAAAGAGACAAATACACCTCTGTTGGGTGTATGGGGGAGAGAGAACTTTAACATTTGTAAACTCTGAGATAGAATATGTTTGTTTTTAGTTTGAAAAAAAATTCTTAGATGGTTTTATAGCCATTTTAAATAGGAACCTTTTTTAAAGGACCTATTTGTCTTTCAAAATTATTTTAAATATTTTCATAGTTTAGAGAATTGATTGTATCAGTTTCATGGAGTCACCAAAGGAATGTTTACTTAATAATTTTGGTTCTATTTAGCAAGCATTTAGTGGTGGTGTCTGTTCATTTAAGTATATTGTAGTTATTTTAAATACCATAGATGTCCTACAAGTTAAAAATACCAGTACAGATTTGTGTCGTCTGTTTTCCTTAGGTACTCTTTGATCATATGGGATGTCTCAAGAAGTATGAAACTGTGCAAGACATTTTGAAAGAATTTTTTGATTTACGATTAAGTTATTATGGTTTACGTAAGGAGTGGCTTGTAGGAATGTTGGGAGCAGAATCTACAAAGCTTAATAATCAAGCCCGTTTCATTTTAGAGAAGATACAGGGAAAAATTACCATAGGTAAGATGCAACCTTTAAAAATTTAAACATTAGTTAAAATGGAAAGAAAACTTTATTAATAGAAGACATTTTAATCAGTAGAATATAAACAAATACAAATTGAATCTCTTTTCTTGATCCTAACTTTATTTTTCCCTCACATAGAGAATAGGTCAAAGAAAGATTTGATTCAAATGTTAGTCCAGAGAGGTTATGAATCTGACCCAGTGAAAGCCTGGAAAGAAGCACAAGAAAAGGTAATCATTTGCAGAACAAGACGTTCAGAGAAGCTTTTAAAAGCAAATTCCAAAACAACCCAACCCCTAAATTTTAAATTTAATACTGCTATAAAGGTGCCGAGTTCTCTGTTTGGAGACTGAAGTCTTCTGTTTATCCACAGAACAGATACAGTACAGGAATTTGCAGTGCACACCCACCACAAAGCACTTTGCCAGTGTGACTCAACCAGGGCCTGGAGAAATGACTCCAGGTGTGAGAAGGTAGCTCAGTCTCCTGGGCCTTTTTTCTGAGCCTGCCATTAAAGGGTGTTAGTTGTGGTGGTGGTTTTTGTGAGGTGCATGTGTACAACCTGGGAACTACACTGGTAGCACATAAATGATTTCACACTGGTCTGTTCCATAGTATGGTATCCAGTCACCATGCACTTGGTCTGGTTTTGGTTTATGCTGGGAAGACTAGAGATAAAACCTTCAATATTACAGTGTTTATTGAGCACCAAGTATGTGCTCTGTCCTATGCTTAGATCTTTGACTAGAGGTTTAAACCCTGGAACTTCAGATTAAAAGTCTGATAGTCTATCTATTAAATTGTCCACTTCAGATCATAAAGTACTAGTATTCAGTGAATCGAATATTGAAACTTTGAGATTCTTCTCAAAAATTAGTTTCTTTCTTTTGTATATAATTAAAAGAAAAATTTAAAAAGGCAGTACAACATTGGGATTGAGAACACAAATGTACAAAAGGAAGAACATTATGGAAATGACTGATTTCTTAATTAGAATGTTGTGTATATATAATACTGTTAACAGTTATGATTATATGATGTAACTTGACACTTCCCTACATTTATGAATTCTCAACCCACAATGTTTTTCATGTTTTTTATCAACTACATTGAAGTGTTACTTTTGTTTTTATTATTTAAACTTTTTAAAATTTTGAACAGTTCATAGAATGCCAGATATTAGAGCAAGAAAGTTTAGAATAAATTATATACTTAGCAATTATATATTAAGATAATAGGCTTATTTATCGTTAAGGGAAAATGGGGGAGGACAAGATGGGGAATGTTCAAAATTAAGATGATCCAAGCACTTTGCTTTCCTTTCGATGTGTTTTACTGCATTTTTAACCCCCAAATTACGGTTTATACACTGCTTGCCCTTCTGTATCATTGTTGGTTTAAACTAGATCTTAAAAAAAAATTAACTAGTAAGCTAGTAAATTTAATGCTTAGTTTTAAAAGATAAAGATGTTTAGGGTTTGAGAATGCCCTTCCAGTGGAAGTCGACTTCAGGGGTAAAACCTAGTGGTTGGTTTCAATAATTTCATTGTCACCATCAAAATTTTTCAGCATCTTGGCCATGTGTTCACTTTGGGGGTGAAGGTAACAAAAGGAGCTGCTCTTACAAGAGTGTCCTGTTGTATAGAGCTGGAGAAGAGAGAATTATAAAGCAGATAATTATAAAGTTTTTATTCTTGATTTCTGAAAGTATCTTTAGTTACCTTCATGTTAACAGTGGTAGATAGACATATATCTGTAGGGTGTTACCAATATTTTGGGTGTCATCAAAACCTAGAGTAAATAGACTTCTAGAGTGTGGGTCTAGACAGGATTTTGACAGCCTGATGATATTTTAATAGTAGTGTAACCACCTAAATATTCCATAGAAACACACTGTTTCATGAAGACTTTTTAAAAGCAGTGGAATTTACAAATTTATCGTAAGTGCTATTCGTCTCGGTACTTATTATTGGCTCAGCAACGGCACTTCAAATCTTATTTTGGCTCATATTATTGCTTAATTGAATTCATAGTTTTATTTATGTAATGAAGCATGTTGCTTTGCAATTTTTATCTTTATCACTTCTAAAGTACACTAAACTCTACTTTGTGTATATATCCATTATTTTACTGAAATTTTTAAACTAAGTTGAAGGCAACTTTTTTCTTTTTTTGGTTACCAAAAGTGAAAGTTTTGTTTCATGGGATGTCATGGTTAACTCAGTCATTTTTAATTATCTGAGTGCCTTAAACAATTTAAATGCAATTTTGTTTAATGGCTGTTGTTATTTTTAAAATCTTAAAGGTGATATCACCTATAGTAACTTCTATTAGATTCATTGGATTTTGAAATTTAATATTAGCATAAGAGGATTTTTTTTGCAACCATTTCTATGAAAAAAGACCTCGTGAATAAAAATTTAGAATAGCCCTCACAATTCTTACTCTAACTCACCTGCTATTAAATTCTTAATTGAGCTTTCTATTCATTCTGACATGAATATTCTTGCTTTAGAACATCTTTATTAAGAAATCATACTTAGTGACTACACCTTAGCATATTTATATTACAACTGTAAAACAGTCTTTATAGTGATACTTATTTTGGATTTCAAATTGTTAATTCACTCACCAATATAAAAATCTGACAAGATGCAGTTATAAAACATTAGTTCCACTCTATTAATTTCAAGATGTGGTGTCTTCTCATTTTATGACTCAGTGCCTGGGCAAAGCAGTTAATTTTTCATCAGATTCCTAGATAAATAGGGACTGAATATACATTTGTTTTGAAGATTTATTGTGTATTTTAGAAAATTTTTTATAGCAAATACATTTTTTATATTGTAATCCTGCAGATAGAAATCTAAAATAACCCCAGCCACCCTGAAGATATAGCATTAAGAGTATAGTGTTTGTAGAATTTTTAACTCCATATTCAATAAAATTCAGTGTTGATTTGATACTATACAGGGCTTTAATATAAAGTTTATTATTTTTTACAGGCAGCAGAAGAGGAAGAAACACAAAACCAGCATGATGATAGTTCCTCTGATTCAGGAACTCCTTCAGGCCCTGATTTTAATTATATTTTAAATATGTCTCTATGGTCTCTTACTAAAGAAAAAGTTGAAGAACTGATTAAACAGAGAGATGCAAAAGTATGAACTTTTGTGGGTTAAATAATTTGGAACTATTTTCAGTGTTATGCATTTCTTTGTTTTTCTTTTTACAAAAAGAAGTATTTTGATTTATCCTTTATACCTTATTAAAATACTGAATGTTTAAATTTTACCACTTTTTTATTATAGGGGCGAGAGGTCAATGATCTTAAAAGAAAATCTCCTTCAGATCTTTGGAAAGAAGACTTAGCAGCATTTGTTGAAGAACTAGAAGTAGGTTAAGTCTCCATTAAAATATATTTGGAAAGGAATGTTTATGAAATAAGAATGAAAATTCTAAGTCTATAAAGGTTATTGTGTTTATAAGGTGTGTTAGGATTAAGCTTCTAGGTCTGTGAAGTTATAAAGAAAAGTTATATTTGGTGTAAATGAGTGTAAAGTATATGGAGTTAAAATTTAGAATAAATTGAATAGTAATACTTTCTAAGTTAAATATTCTTAACTTCAAAATACCTTATTGATTCGATTTCTTTTCCCCAAAGAGGTAAGAACAAAATACATATGATTGACTATAATTACTTTACTTTTACAAAGTAGAATGATAGTATATTTAGGTTTATAACAGAGAAATTTTAATATTTTTTATAATTTGGTTTTCTCCAGGTAGAATTCTAATTCTTAAAAAAAAAAGAAATGTCGAGAAAGATAGAAAATGTAAACTTTTTCTAAAATTGCCCAATTTGTTTTGAAGCAATTAACTCAATCTTAAAGTTAGCAATGTGATCATCTGATTTTGAGTAGCACAAGGTCAATTACTATTTATTATTACTCATATGATAGTACATTTATTTTTTACTTTTTAGTTTCATTAATTTTTGTCCACATGTTTTAGTTTTATTTTCATGCCTAACTCAGAATTACGACTCTTACAAATGAGGGTGGTAGCCTTATAGAATTTCTGCAGTTTTTTAGTGCTGTTGTTTTGGGTTTCCTTAATCATCTTTCCAGTTGACTTAGATTAATGGATTAGATTTTTTAAAATTTGACACTTTTCTGCTGACACATGAAACAGGCATACATTAAAAGGGCATACTGTTTCTGATTAATATTAATGATAGTCTAATGCTGCTTTAAGTTTGATCACTGATGCTTAACATAGTGAGACACAGAAAACTTTTTGTGGCTATGCCTATAAATTTTCCTTATTATTGAAATATCATCACTCAGAACAGTCCCAGTGAATAACATTATTCTCCCCCCCCCTTTTTTAACTACTTTTTTACTTTTAATTCATTACCCTATTTTATCACTTGATAATTAGCAAAATAGGTCCAAACAACTTATTTTTTCTGAATATGGTAACTTTTAACATCTAGAAAGATTGAGACTTAAATTTCATGTCTTTCTGTATCATTTAATATCTTATGATACTCTTAATTGAATATCTGTGATACTATTGAATACCTATTGTGTATTGGCACTGTGTTCTCTGTAATCCTCAGACTGACTCCTATCACAACCCCAAATGAGAGAGCTTATTAAACAGTTATTTAGATGAAGATCTTGAAGTTTAGAGAGGTTAAATAACTTGTTTAAGGACGAATTATATCATTATGAGTCAGAACAGTTACTCATGTTAGTAAAGTCCCAATTTCCTCATTCATAAAATGGGATTACATGATCTTTAATGCCTAGAACTTAATAGGTGCTCTATAAATAATTATGTTATTTCTTGTATTAGTTTAAACTAATAAATGGAAGTGCTAAGATTGACAATCAGACATTGTCTGATTTCAAAGCTTATGTTATTTCCATTAAGCTATTATGCTACAAATACTTCCTGGTTATCTGCAAGATAAGCGATGTCTTGCAATACAAATGGTGCGTGACCCCAAACATCACATGATCATAACTGAGCCAATGATTCTTGAAATTTATACAAGTGCTTTGGATTACAAGCATGATTTTGGAATGAATTATGCTTACAAACTAATGTTTTACTGTAGTTTTAATTTCTTATGCAGTAGTGATTGTCTTTTCTAATGAGTTATTTCACACCCACCCTTTTTATAATTCAGAAAGTGGAAGCGCAAGAACGAGAAGATATTCTGGCTGGAATGGCTGGGAAAGCAATAAAAGGTAAAGTCGGCAAACCTAAGGTGAAGAAACTTCAGTTGGAAGAGACAATGCCTTCCCCTTATGGGAGAAGAATAGTTCCTGAAATTACTGCTATGAAGGCAGATGCTAGCAAAAAGTTGCTGAAGAGGAAAAAGGTATGACATTTCTTTTGTTTTAGCTCATTGGTAGACTCCATCTCCTAATGATATATTTGTGTGTGTGTGTGTGTGTGTATGTGTAAATGTATATACACACACATATATATATATATATTTCAATTATACCATGTGCTTATTAAATCATGACTTTGTTTCTATTTCACCGTGATAGGAAATCATTTGTTCTATGAGAGCAGTTGGTCCATAGAAAGAAAACATAAGTCAAGGATCCACATATATGTAAAGAGCTACTTAGTTGATTGCATTTTTAAAATGAGAGCTAGAAATAGTCTATTTAGCACATTCTACATTAAAATCCTGGAACAACAACCGAAAACATATCAGCTTTAATATACAAACTTTAGTCCTACATCATGACCAATTAAGGAAGTCTTCTAAGCAGAAAAGTGTTTGGTTTTCAAAGTAAGCTGTCTTTTACTATTTATTGTTATTACTCTTAGTTAAAAAATTATCAAGTACCTCCCATGTCACTGGCATTGATAGGTTTTACTAAGGATTTAAAAGTATGGAATGGACTTAAGCTACTCTCCAGAAGGTTGTTGGGCAAGAGTTAGCCAGACTGAGAAGGCTGTTCAGGATTGAGGAAACAGGAGGCATGATGGTCTGAAAGAGAGAGGCAGATTTTTCTGGCAGGTTGATTTTAGAACCTCAGGTATATAGATATGTTCAGTACTCTAATTAGAGCTTGGGAAATGAGCCTCAGAGGTGGAGTGTACTGAGCTAATATTTGAAAGCATAGGAACTTTGTGGTAGCAGAGAGATCACCCTCTTCTACTGTTCTGATACACTGATGTCTATACTATTTGCCTCTTACCTAGCTTCCTACCACACACAGGTTCCTCCTTAGGAAATGGTGTCTCTCCTTCTCAGTTGGTGTTTGTTCTTAGCACTCTTCTCTTCACCTTACAAAGTCTCAAGTAACCTCATCTGTGCCCAGAGCTTTTTTTCACTCACACTGATAACCTTAAATCTATGTCCCGAAGCTATAATGTTTTCAGGAGTGCCAGGTTAATACAGGTACCTGACTGCCCAAAGCCCCCTCAGACTCCACATAACTGAAGCTGGGCCCATTATCCTGATTTCAAAACCTCTTCTACGTCTGTGTCTTATCACTCATCACAAACAAGCCAAAAACCTGGGACTTTCTCATTTAATCAGTAACTAAATGTTACTGACTGCCTGTGAAGCAGTTCCAAAATCCCTCTCCTTTTCTTGGTCCCCACTGATACTGTCTTAGAATTCCAGAAGTTTTCTTTGATGTAAAGTGTTCCTCTTAATTATTCTTCCTGTCTCTAGTTATCTTATCATGACTTCTACATTTTTGAACTTTATTCTTCTCTGTTTTGTCTCTTAATACCCAAGTGATATTTCCAAAAATAAGTCTATTGTACAAATGCTTAAAAGTTTTTTAGGACTCCCCACTGGCTAAACACAGACACTAGTGTCCAACGATACAGCCACCGCAGATCTCCCTGTGTTTCCATGCGCCCACTCTTTCCTTTTCCCTTTCCTTGAATCCTAGCAGACTATTTGTAATTTGCTAAACATAATGTGGTGATCGTGCCTCTTTGTCTTTTGCCTGGGATGCTCTTCTCTCCTTTCCTTCTCTTCACTTGGCAAATATACATGATTCAAAACTCAGTCAGAAAGGCTCCTTCTCCATCAAGTCATCCCTGACCCTGCCTGGGCCAGAGTTGCTCACTTCTCCCCTTGGGTTACTTTTATGCCTCCCTCCGTGTTTGTTATTTGTATTGTAATGACTTGTCCTGGTGTCCTCTGTCTTTTAATGATCTTAGGGTAGGAAGACTTTGACTAATGCCTAGCAGTGCATGACATGTGTTGCTTATCTTCGTTTAGTAATCTGTGATTTTTTTCTAGTATGTAGAGACCTGAACTGTAGGAACTTATTTTGCAGGTACTCTTTGGTGTGTTTTGCTATTGGTCTGAAAGTCCCTTTGATAATCAAAAGCTGCCTTATTTTTTTTATGGTTGCTTTTAAGTAGCTATTATCTTATAGAGTGTATCAATATTATAGTGGTAAGCAGTATCATTTGCTACAGATAAAGTAGAAGATGATCTGATCAAAGTCCTCTGGATTATTATTATTTTACATATGTGAAGAAGGGGTCTACTGGCTGGAAATGTCTCTCTAAAATGTATAGTGTTAATTTTTGTTTTTATTCCTGGTTATTTGTTTGTTTGTTTGTTTGTATGTTTACTGTATAGGGTGATCTTGATACCACAGCAGTGAAAGTAGAATTTGATGAAGAATTCAGTGGAACACCAGTAGAGGGTACAGGAGAAGAGGCATTGATCCCGTCAGCTCCTGTAAATAAAGGTCCCAAACCCAAAAGGGAGAAAAAGGAACCTGGTGAGGAATTGTTACAAAGTTTTTTTTCCTTTTTTTTTCTTTTAAGAAAAATTTTTTGTTTGTTTATTTATTTAGAGAGCAAGCGTGAGCGGGGGAGGGCCAGAGAGAGAGGGAGAGAGAATAGAAGCAGGCTCCATGCACTGTCAGTGCAGAGCTCGACGTGGGGCTTGATTTCATGAATCTGAGCTGAAATCAGGAGTCTGCCGCTTAATTGACTGAGCCACTCAGGCACCCCTACTTACAAAGTTTCTTTGTGAGGAAAAAAAAAATATATATATAGATATATATATATGTATAGGATATTACTGGATTTCTTTTTTTATTGTGATTTTTTTCCTAGTATTTGATGTAATGTCTTCAATTTTCATGAACATTTGTTATTTTATATTTAACCTTTCATTGTAAGTTTTATTTCTAGTAATGACATTTGTATAAATATTCATATATATCTTACTGTTTTTATTTTTAGGTACCAGGGTGAGAAAAACACCTACATCATCTGGTAAATCCACTGCAAAGAAAGTGAAGAAACGGAATCCTTGGTCAGATGATGAATCCAAGTCAGAAAGTGACTTGGAAGAAACAGAGCCTGTGGTTATCCCAAGAGATTCTTTGCTTAGGAGAGCAGCTGGTATTTGATACATTTTATATTTATTTTCTTGTATATATTATAGTTTGCCCAAGTTAGTATTACTCATATCAGTTGATATTTTTAGTATTATCAATGCCATCAAAGTACTAAATTGTTAGTATTTCAGAAGTTACAGTTAATGAATATAAAAAAGTTGCCTTAGAGAGTGATGTTTTTAACAAAGTTGGACACAGATTGCTCTAAAGTGAATCATGTTTTCTTACTGGTTTTTATTAGAAAGTTTGGGTTTTATTCCCTCCGTAGTATGAAGATGTTTGGTAAAAATTGTTTCTTGGTAGAATATCAGCAGTGATAGATCAGTAGGAGTGCTTTCTAGTTTTCGTTTTGTATTCTACCCCATATATCATTAAAAATTTCATGATTAGAAGTCTGATTATATGCATATAGCATAATTTATATAATTGCAGTGCTAGGGGCGCCTGGGTGGCTCAGTTAGTTAAGCGGCCGACTTCAGCTCTGGTCAGATCTCACAGTCTGTGGATTCAAGCCCCGCGTTGGGCTCTGTGCTGACGGCTCATGAGAGCCTGGAGCCTGCTTCGGATTCTGTGTCTCCCTCTCTCTCTGCCCTTCCCCTGCTCACACTCTGTCTCTATGTCTCTCAAAAAATAAATGAATGTTAATTGCAGTGCTAGAGTTAGGATGAAGATACCATTTTGTTATTCTGTATTGCTATTAACAAGCATGCAGTTTTATCCTTTCTGAATATTCATTAATTTGAAGTCTCCAAATATTTAAAAATTGAGTGTCCTATTTTAAAGATTCTTCTCAAATTTTATTAGGTCCTAATTTAGTTAAAATGAGTGATACCTTACTAGGGTTGTTTTATTTCTGGGGATACTTTTTAAATTATATGTCAGACCTTAAATTCTTTGGTTCTCTAATCGCCAGTGATTGAATTTCTTTTCCTAATGTGCCCAGGTAGTACAATGTAGGTGAATTTTTAATAAGAGTAACTCAAGTTACGTGAAAATTAATCTATTAAATTAGATACTTCAAGATTCTTTTTACACTTTTTTGTACACTTGAAGTATAAAATTACAAGCATCCATATTATTTAAAAATTTTATTCCATAGTATATGCTAGAAATTACCAGACCTACTTGCATTATACCAATGTGCCTTTCCCCATTCTTGGTGCCTTTTTTGCTTTATATTAAATTATTGCTTAGTAATATGTTGGTATTATCTCTATATTTCTCATTCATCTGAAGAACTGTTGTCTGTTATTGCATAGTAAAACTATTGGGAATAGAAGATAGAACTTTTTCTAAGAGGTTAGGAGAAAGTTCACTTTCTAAGACTAGTAAAAATTTGTCTTTTGTAATTGCAGAAATGGGAAATCTTAGTAGTTTTACAATGGCCTATATCATCCCTATTTTTGCGTAATATTTAAGTGTGACAAGCTGCCCCCTAACAGTCTTAATCAGTTTGTGCTCCCCTGTACCGTACGCAGCATTAACCTCCTGGGCAGTACAGGATTAACCCTTGATGCTATCAAAATAACTGAGGCCAAAGTTGTTGGCTTTTTCTCTAATGGTTTTTTTCCCCCCTTTTGTTATTCTTAGAGATAGCTGGAATATTTTCAGATGAATTATTTGTAATGTTTCATGTAGATAAAGCTGGATTTAACATTCAGGTTTTTTCTCCTCTCAGCCGAAAGGCCGAAGTACACATTTGACTTCTCAGAAGAAGAGGATGAGGATGCTGATGACGATGAGGACAATAATGATTTAGAGGAATTGAAAGTGAAAGCATCTCCCATAACAAATGATGGAGAAGATGAATTTGTTCCTTCAGATGGCCCAGACAAAGATGAATATACATTTTCACCTGGCAAATCAAAAGCTACTCCAGAGTAAGTCATAAAGTAACTACTAGTCATTTATATGGTAAAATTAATTATTTAGGCATCTATCAAAGATCTAGGAAACTGTGTCTCAGAATTTATCATCAGTTGAGGTAAGGTCCTCCTCATGAAGGAAGAAATCTGGGTAATGTCGCAGCAGTTTACAAAACTGTTGTCTGTAGTTTAGAGCCGGGATTGGCAGGCTTTTTCCCCCCATAAAGGGCTCTATAGTAAATATTTTAGGCTTTGCAGGCCATATGGTCTTTGTCGCAACTACTCAGTTGTTGCCACTGTAGCAAGAAGGCAGCCATAAACAGTAGATAAATGACTAAATGTCGCCGTGTTCCAGTAAGACTTTAGAAAAAGAGGTGGCAGGTCTGTGGGACATTGACACATGGTTCAGAGAAATTACTAATTCTTTCGAACGGGGAGGATTTAATTTTCTTCCTTAGCTTTGGCCTTGATTTTTTTTTTTTTTTTTTTTTGCCTCCGGAGAGTGTTGAACATTAATGTGTAGGATGTGACGTTTGTAAGCTGTTTTAGATCTATAAAGAAATGTTTTATCATATGCGGTCTAGGATTAAAAATAGGATTATCGAGGACTCTGACAGAGATTCTGACTTCCTCCTCCGGTTTTTGGCCATGATTTACTGATGTTGAATTCTAGAATGGTTCTGTTAATCATAAAATTTAATGTAGTGAATTTTGAATAACTTTAACCTTTGCTCACTTTCCCTTCTCTTAGGTTAAATCATTGGTTTTTCTGGTGTCTCTGAGTGTATTTCTGTGCACACCTGTGCATATGAGACAGAAAAAAAAGTTTGGTTCTCCTGTCTTTGACAGAGAAACCAATGAAAGAACTGTAATTATAATCCTGCAGCACATTATATAATTTATCGAGGTTGAAACTGTATTTAAAGTATATTATGATTAATTTTTCTTTCTAACAGAAAATCTTCACATGACAAAAAAGGTCAAGATTTTGGGACTCTCTTCTCATTTCCTTCATACTCCCAGAAGTCAGAAGATGGTATGCTCATTTAGTCTTTTCATTGATAACTTACTGTATTATTTCTATGGATATTTTTTATGAGCGGAAAACTTACCTTCTTTTTACATTTCCCTCAATGTAATAAGATTTACTTTTTGAGATGAGTACCAACTAATTGGTCAAAATAGGCATTATGGAACAGTTAGGAAGATGAAATTTGATTGCCATGGCAGTGTGAATATATATGTGACAGTCTTTTAAAAGCTATAGGGGGCCTGATATTTGGATTTGTTGTACTAAACTGTAGTAGCTGAAAGACTAAAACCTTAATAGAAGCAAATTTAATCAGGGTATATATTTTTTATTTCCTATATATATATATATATATATATATATATTAAAATTTTTTAATGTTTATTTTTGAGAGAGCGTGAGTGGGAGAGGGGCAAATAGAGAGGGAGACACAGAATGTGAAGCAGGCTCCAGGCTCTGAGCTGTCAGCACAGAGCCTGACATGGGACTCAAACTCATGAACTGTGAGATCCTGACCTGAAACCAGACACTTAACCGACTGAGCCACCCAGGTGCCCCTATTTTCTATATTTTTATGTGTGGAATTTTTAAGGTCAAAACAATCTAGTTACACTTAACTGTCTTGCATTTTTAAAATACACACATACATATAGGCAGACTTAGATCTGGTACATGTTCTAAGTGTATAGATATGCATATTTGAGAGCATGTCGAAACATTTATATAAAACTATCACATCCAAGTAGACGTATTAAGTCCCCGTTTTGGTTTGACAAAGGGTTAAGGAGAGAGGGATGGAGAGCAGAATTGTTTAATAAAAATTGAGTATAAGAATAAACTGGAGATAATCCTGCTGCCTTTTAAATTGATCTTCAGTGATTTAAAATTGGTTTTTAAAAGATGAAGTTACCACTTTCTTAGATTGAACATTATTACTGATATTCCTGAAATGGTTCACAGCATTAGATATGTAGGTACTAAAATAATCACAGTGAGATACCCCAGTTTAAAATAAATCATCTTTTTGAATTGGCCAATTATGTTTTAAATGATTAGCATTAGGGACTATGAAGAATTTTATGACTCTATACATACCTATATTGCTTTATATAGAGTTAACATTTTTGAAACATAACATTGTTATATTTTTTTGTTTTCAGCTGTTTGTATGTTATATGGATTATATGATCACAAAATAGAAATTTATAAGATCAATTAGCTAAAGAGAAGTCATCAGTAAAAAGAATCAAAGTTTATTAAGTGGTCCTTATAGAATCTCTTTACTGAAAGAAAGCTTTATAATTTTTAGATTCAGCTAAATTTGACAGTAATGAAGAAGATTCTGCCTCTGTTTTTTCACCATCATTCGGTCTGAAACAAACAGATAAAGTTCCAAGTAAAACAGTAGCTGCTAAAAAGGGTATGTACTTATATTTGATGTCCTTAAGCATTGCACAAACTCTATGTAGTTGATGTTAAAGGAAATTTAATATAATTTGAAACTATTTGCACATGGATTTCAGTTGAAAAAAGTATAAATGCATGTAAAGAGAATCCCTCGTTTTCTAACCGTATGAAGTAATTATTAAAATGTGTATAAGACCTTATTGTACAACTATTGTAATTATAAGATAATCCCCATGTATTGATATCTAAAGATAGCTTTTTAGGTAAGGTCTCCTATAGTTGTTAGGTTGTAAAATAGATTAAAATTTTGTCTTGCTAGTAGCCTGATTGTGTTATCTATGTAGGTCATGTCGTCACACCCCATTTGGAATGACTGGCTCAGTTCAGTTGGGGATCTTCTTTTTCTTTCTGAGTCCTGTAGCTTCTTCCTTTTCCATAGCCTTAGATTTTCCATAAATCTAAGTTGATTTGACATACAAATCTGTTATTAGTACCAAGGTACATACTCTTGGTGTTTTTGAAGGAGACCAGTATTAGTGCTTTGTTTAAAGGTAAGTGCTCCTTACACAGCGAGTAAATAAACATACAGTATGGACCATCTTTTCAGTGCCTTAAAAATGTAAAACAGATAACCATTGTAGACACACATGTATTAGATGAAGCAGAACAAGAACAAAAGTGCCTACTTACTTTGAGTGCACTAGGACCATGGTAAGAAATTGGTCGACTACAGGAGCTTCTCTGGCCAATACCTCAGGTGCCCTGCCTGTGTCCCCCCACCCATACCGCTTCGGTAGACATCGGCCAGTGACTGTATTTCTTTGCCTCAGGACTTTTTGTTACTATGTTGGAATATTAATATTTCCCCACCCCGGCCACTATTTATAAGTAATTGAGGAGGGGTGGTTTGCAAACATGTTAGTGCTCTTGCCTCTCAGGCTGGCCAAGTCTGGGATGTGTGCTTTACAATGGCTCAGAGATTGCTCATGATAAGCCCTCAGAGTGATGATAGGCTTGATACCTTACCCATTACTGGCTGCCGTCTCTTCACTGTCTCATTTTTGTACTCCCTTTTTCACCTCCCAAATAAGTACTTCTACTAGAGTCTTTGTTTTGGGGTCAGGTGGGATCTGCTTCTGAGGAGCTCGAACTGAGACAGGCCTTATACTTCTTTTTGCATCTTTTTTTAAATTGTCTTTATGCGAGCACTTTATAACCACCCTGAGAACTTGGGAGCCATATCACTTCTTTGAACATACCAACCTGTTTCCTTCATCAAGCCGTTCACTCCTGTTTAACCTAATGAGTGAGTGTTCAGTACTATCTAAAAGGCTAGCATACCACAACATCTGTCCTATCGGGTTGTTTCCCCAGTTGCACTAGCCTGTGTCAATTGAATGGGCGATGCCCTGTGTGAAACAGTTGAAGCCCTCTGTCTTCCTCGAGCCTCCTTCCAAAAATACAGTTCCCACAAAATACCATTTCAAGGAGAGGATGCATCCTGTCCTCCATCTTCTGTGAGAGCATCTCTGTTAACTCCAAATTACATATATTATTGTGCAAGTTAAATTCTGTAGTTCCAGTAGTTGACAGCAGAAAAGCAGCTCATGGTAGTGAGATACTGGACTTATTAACATTTGCTTGGTAGAGTTTTAACTGCCACCTAACACGCAAGCCTGGAAACTCTAAGAAGAAAAAAGGTGGTTCCTAGAACACACTGCTATGGCAAGCCTATACCGTGCTAGGAGCTGCCTGCCATGTGATTCTTGTGGTGGACTTAGTCATAAGGATTCAGAGAAAAGCCACAAAATCTGTGGTTGCCACTACCATGAGTGTGAACTCTCTTGCTGTTCTAATGAGGGGTCTTTAGCGTCTCAGATTGGGCCTGGGAGTACATTTTCCATATAATTAGAGTGTTCTGGTTTTTGTTTTATCAGTTTTCAGAAAGAATGTAAATGAAGCTGAAAAACAGTCTATTTTAAAAACAAAGTTCGTAAAACAAAGGCCTTTGGGTCTGTTGTCTTACCTGGAATTTTCATATTTCTTTCTACACAAAAGTGCCATGTTTGGATTTCAACTTTTGAATTGACATGAATCAGCTTCTATTCATGGTATTTGGGGATCCTGTAAAAATGTTTTTTTCTTCCTCTAAAACATTTTAGAAGTTAGAACATAACGTGGTTAAACTCGAGTTGTAATTAATGTCAAATATGTTACTTTTCTGTCATGACTATACTATATTTTTACTACTGCTTTTTAAAAGTTACAGCTTAATTCACCTTAATGGCCTTTGTTTAAAATAACAAAAGGCAAATTATTAATAATTAAATAAAAAGCATGGTGTCATCCATGAGAAATGGTTTGGCTTTATACTGGCACAAAGTGAAGAGAAACCATTTTGTTATGTAAGGCTACTCAATTTCATATCAGCAGTAAGAAATTCCATTGTTAGAAGATTCACTTGAGCATGGTTTGTTGTTAATTTCCTTAATAGGAAAACCATCTTCAGACACAACTGCTAAGCCCAAGAGAACCCCTAAACAGAAGAAAGTAGAGACTGTAAACTCTGACTCAGATTCAGAATTTGGCATTCCAAAGAAGACTACACCCCCAAAAGGTGAGGATTAGGTTTAACCCTCTAATGTATGCCATGCGGAAAATATTTAGTCTCTTCTCATTGAATTTAGACTGTGTACTATTTTGTTTTAAATTGCTTTTACTTCTCAATAAGCAATATGTCTAAGAATCAGTGCCGAATTAGAATCCAAAGGAAGTCTAGTACTTTGTTTCATAAATCAAGGAATTGAGACTCAGAAGTTGGAATTGAGACTCAGGAGTTAAGTAAGCAACTTGCATTTCTAAGAATGGTCCAGAGACCCCCTGTCATGGACTCACTGGAAGTAGTTATTAAAAAGGCAGATGAGGGGTCCTTGCCAAGTAGAGAGTGACATTCATGGGAGCTAGGACTTCTACCCTGGAGCTGTTTGCTCATCTAGGAAACGGAATCACTGTACTCAGGGACCCGTAAGGGCACCAGCACCAGTTCTTCATCCTGGAACCCCTCTTTCCTTCCAGAATCTCAAAAAGTCTTCAAAGATGCTTTTTAAAAAATATGCGTAGGACATAATTTTTTCTAAGGGTAGCTGCTCAACCTTCTCTCCAACTGACAGATTTACCCTTAGTGTATTTATTTCTTAAAGTGGTGACTGGGATAAGGAGATACAGACCTACATGGAAATAAGGGAGAACAGGGGCAAAAAAAAACAAAAACAGTGACTGAGGACGTGAGTACTTAGGTTAATGCCTGATTTGAAACTTTTATAGATTCAGAAGTGCCATTTCATTGATCCATTTGCTAAAATAGGACATCCCAAGATCATTTAGGCTACCTTTACTAGTACAGTCTGGTTAGTCATAGCTCTTAAAGAATTTTTAAAATTTATAATGGCAATTTAGTTCCATTTTCTCTTTCACAGGCATCATTGTAGGATGTAGAATATTTTGTCACCATTTCCATGCTACCTTTCCCCCTTTCTCCTCCAATGAGAATAAAAGGCTAGGTAGATGGAAAACAATGGCTGGACATGGATTTGACAGGTTACTGTATGTTTAATATCGGGGGCTTATTCTAAGACTGTGCTGTCTAAAATGGGATCTGCAATTGGTTGTTAGTAGTGCATGATAAGTAAAATTTGCAGTACACGTTTAAACATAATTTGTGCTAAAAAGAAAATAGGTACTTTTAAAGGTACTAGTCTGTGACAAATTAAAACTTTTTTTATCACATACAAGTTAAAAAGCACTCTTCGAAGACATTTTCTTTTTAGGCACAAAGACCACACGTTCAAAATGCAAATGTTTCTCTTATGTATCAGGGGCTTGGTCCTTAAAATTTGTCAGCAGGACCTTCCAACTAGTTTTAAATATATTTGTGAAATACTCTTGAGTCGTGTCAGTCCCAGAACTGAAATGATGCTGCCAAAAAGTTTCTACATCATTTATATTTAGAGACCAGGATTGCAGTGCTGATTGGGGCATGCCAAAGAAGCGAAGTATAATTTCGTGGCAATTATCTTTTTATACTCTACTTAACCTTGGGAGAAAAACCCCTGTTGTATCGTTTTAAGGTAAAGGCCGAGGAGCAAAGAAAAGGAAAGCATCTGGCTCTGAGAATGAAGGTGATTATAACCCTGGCAGGAAAACCTCCAAACCACCCAGCAAGGTAATCAGGAACGTCTCTTTAATGCGCTGTTTTATGACGATCTGTAACTGGCTTCGTTGGCTTATTACTGTAAGGTCTTCTTACAGCTTTAAACCTAGCCTCTCTTATGCATAGGGGGCTTATATATGGTTAAAGAATTATCCAAGTATAAAATCCATACAATCAGGACTATTTCTTGGATAAAAGTATAGCATAAATTAGCCTACCTAATTAAAAGTTATAGGCTATCTGTCTAAAATATTAGTTTTCAGACCAAATAAAGGCGATTTCTTTTTAACTTGGATTTATTTGACCAGGCTTTGATTTTTTTTTCTCTTTTAACTTCATTTGACCATGGCTGATTTTCACAGTCTGACCTTTCTCCAAGAAGCACACACACAGTCTTTTTTATCGGTAAAAGAAAAACATCACACGTCCCTCTTTTTTTCTTCTCTCTTCCTATTAAAACTTAAAAATACAAACACAGATAATTTTAGCTTTATGCTGCTCTCACCTTGACCGTTTTCCATCCAGTCTCCCGTGCCTCTCTCTGGTCCAGCTTGGTGACTCCTCTCTGCATTTTTATAATAAACACAGTGTGGACTCCATGTTGTGCACACGTTTTGTTTTCCTTTCATGAACCGATAGGTACTTACAAGTAATTTTCACTAATCTGGGTATGGTGCGTATCTGCTTGGTAATACAGAAATTCAGAAGACATAGATCACCAAGGTGTCAGATCATTATGAAGGGAAAAAGGGATTAGGTAACTGGTCTTACACTGAAGTTAGCATTACAGTTCTGATTTTAGAGGCCTCATTATTTGTCATATTTCTCAAATGTAAGTGAAGTAGAAGGAATAGTTCTTTTTAACACTGGTCTTTTTTTTTTTTAAACCACGTCTAGAAACTGAAGAAAACCTCTTTTGATCAGGACTCAGATGTGGACATCTTCCCGTCAGACTTCACTTCTGAAGCACCTTCTCTGCCACGGAGCGGTCGGGCTAGGAAAGAAGTAAAATATTTTGCAGAGTCCGACGATGAAGAAGATGTTGATTTTGCAATGTTTAATTAAGTGCCCAAAGAGCACAGAAACATTTTTCAACAGATAAATTGTGTTGTCCTTTTGTCTTTTCTGTCTCAGACTTTTGTACATCTGGCTTATTTTAATGTGATGATGTAATTGATGGTTTTTTATTATTGTGGTAGGCCTTTTAACCTTTTGTTCTTACACATACGGTTTTATGCTCTTTTTTACTCATTGAAGTGTCATGTACTGTCTGATCGGCTTGTAGAATTGTTATAGACTGCCGTGCATTAGCACAGATTTTAATCGTCATGGTTGCAGACTACAGACCTGCTTTTTGAAATGAAATTTAAACATTAAAAATGGAACTGTGTACTCTGTGTCTTTACTGAAGATGAAAGTGTAGTAAAGGCTCCCATACACTCTTAAAATAAATATATTTTATTCTTTGCCAGGAGACTCCATGGAAAAAGGTAAACAGTATATGAACATAGAAAGCATTGTTAAACAATCTCAATGTACAAACAGAGCCAGTGAAAGTACATCACAGACTTGCTAATATATCAAAAAAAAAAAATCCCACTAGTGCTTAAATGAGAACTAAGAAACTGACACTTGTATCTGTTAACCACTCTACCACAGCTTTCACTCTGCTTCATAGTGATTGAACAAGGTCAAAGGATGCAGATGCTCTGTCCATGCCTTTGGGAGTTCATATTAGCCCCGGGGGCATCAAGGAGGCTGGGAAAAAACCCCTCAATACCAGGCATGACTGAGGAAGGACACTGGAGTTACATGGTGTAGGTAGTGGACCAGCTAATTATCCCACGAAATTTCCCTAATGGCTTGTGAATAGGTAAACAAAAACTTAACACTGAAGTGTTCCTGCCTTGGAGGCTACCATTACTGTAAAAATGTATCTTTTAAAAAAATTGTGTCATCATGTCATGAAGATAAACCACTGTTAAAGTGACAGTAACAATTGAACAGATGACATTCGATTAACTGAACTGGCAGTCACACGGATACAGAACTCTCTCCTGCGAGTGCGGTGGATTTGTATCTCTTTACTGGGCGACACGAAATAGAAGACGCAGTTTGAGAGTGCCAGAAAGAGCAAGGACAAGCTTCCGTACTAACTAAAGTCGAATTATCTCTAGCTTCATCTTGTCATACTGTACAGCAGTCCCCTTTCCTTACCTTGATGTCCCGATTACTCTGTGAAAGCAAGACAGTTATCTTTTTGAGCCTTTCTTAGCCGGACGCGTACAGTAGTCTGTTTCACAACCTTGGTTCTTGGTTATTTTGAGTATGCAAGGCAAAAGGAAAGCACCGAACATACAGTATAGAAAGAACAGAGCCATACTTCCGTATGTACAAAGTCTTCAGAAACTTAACCAGGGTAAATCGTTTCGACTGGGTCTTTGCCATGCAATCTTGAGTGTCCAAAGAGGAAAATAGAAGCTTTTAACTAGTTTCTGGTTGCACGAAACGGCTGATTTTTAGAATTTAAAACGTTTGTATTTCTAGGTAAGTTAGACAGTGAGGAGTAAATATTGATACATATGAAAACTTCTTGGTCCTTCTTGAGTTTTAATATCTTTTCGGTCCAAAAACTAAGCAGCAGTAAAAATGTTTCTTTCTTGTGGTTTAAATCCTGGAACCGAAGGTACTGGGGAATGTCTGAAGTAGCTGTAAAGTCTTATTGCACCAGGGGTGACTGACTGACACCGCTGTTTTCCACTGAGCTGGGTGAGACGCTGGGACTGTGCTCCGCCGGGTTCCCACCCGAACTGGGGGTCAAGGGCTCGTGTCCTTCAGAGTTCTCCAGCATCTCCTGAATGAGCGGTGGCATTGACCCAGGGATTTCCATTTTCAAGGTAATTACACGTTCTGCACCTTTTAAAGAGAGAGAATAGAAATCTGGTAGAGATGAGGAGTTAAGCTGAAGAAGTAGGGATCAACTTTCACCTACTTTCACCAGGGTGAAAGCTGTGCCGCGGGCCTCCCGGAGGCAGCGCCCTAACTTTTTAACATTTTAACCTTTTTTCTTAGTCTAGGGAAAAACAGCACATACATGATGACTTGCTTAAATATGATGATTCCATGTCTGAGTCCCTTGCAGGAAACAATATCAATACATACTAACATACTTTACAAAGAAAAGTTCTTGATAAGAGCAGAGAGGGTGTATCTTCAAACAAGACACTTTTAAAGGAAAACCAGTTACCCGCAAATGAAGGAGGCGACAAATAACGAATGTGCAGCGTGGGCCAACTTGACGCAGGGCGGCACTGGCTGTACAAGAGGCGCTAGCCACGTGCGGCCATTTAAGTTTAAATTCGATACATTACAATTAGGAAAAACAGCGCCTCGGCAATCCGCTTTTTAAGTGCCCGAGAACCACGTGTGGCTAGCGGCTGCTTGTACTGGACGATGCAGATCATAGAGTATTTCCAGAATCGCAGTAAATTCTGTTAGCGCCCGTCTAGCTAGATCTAGAGAATGACAGCATTAAGTTTAACAGCCTCATTGTTTTTAAAATCAAAGATCTCATAAGGCCAAGCACGGGTATCTGCTGTTTGCAGAGCCCAAACCCCATGCTAGGGATGAGCTCAGGAACTGCTCGTTGAGGAAACCTCTTAGAAGTCGCTCAAGAATCGAGACTCCTTGTCGAACTAGTTCACTGTGTTTTTTAAGCACTTTGTGAAATGCAGAGTTTGTTCCTTGGCTCAGCACGGTCTTTAGGGACGGAGCACGCTGGTGGGGAAGGACAAGAGCAGGCTCGGTCCCCAGATACTGCTGAGTTTTCTCTCTGCACAGAAAAATCCTACGCAACACTCAACTGTGATATGGCTCTAGGCACTCCTGTAATTGCTCGAGTTGCCACACAAACTGAAAATCACTAGGCACAGAATATTTCTACCTCTCAGGAAGGCAAGAGTTCCCTTGCTGAAGACATGTACAGAAGTAAATCTGCCTACACACGAGAGAGCAATGGCAACACTGATGGAGAGAGAAACTTCACACCAACAACTGCCCTAAGTACTGTTCATTTTCCCGAGGTTTGGATGGTCAGGAAAAACTGGAGTCAGGTTCATTTCAACCAGAGCATGCGCGCCAAGGAACGAAATTAAAAAGCCTGTTATATAGTACATTCTCTTGAAAACAGTTTTTCTGCTCATTTAGTAATCTGAATTATCACCTGAATCTATTAAGATCATTGAGTAGGGGAAGATTTGAGGTTTTTTTTTTAAGGGTGAATACCAAATTCCTTTTGATTTCCATGAGAAATGAATTCCGAACAACCAAAAAAGGCAGCTATTACCCGACATCCTGAATGAAAACATCAGTTTAAAAGCAACAAGTCAGGACCGTTTAGTGAATACAACTAGACGCTAAAGACCTACCCTTCGCACTGATGCTGCGGAGATCTGTGATTTTCATTAAGATCTTTGGAAACATGTGAGGCTTGCTGGGTCGTCTCTTTCGGATGTAAATTTTTAGCGCTTCCAGCAGTGGTTCTTGTAGCTTATCTACTTTTGTTGGTTCCTCAAGGTCCTGGCGGTCTAGATAAGCAGGAATAAAGGATTAAACAATTAGCATCAGGACAGAAAGAGTCAGGCACTTGCCTGGTGAGCCTGTTTCCCTGTTCCTAGTTCATTATGATTTTATTAATTTGATGACGCAATCATACACACAAGTTTGAAGATCCAGGGAACTGCTTTAGGCAACGGTACTTGAAAATGTCCCTCTTGCTGGCCCAAAGCACATTTTGACGCCTGGTGGCTTTTGTTCCAGGGAGAGAATTACTTCTTGTGACCAGGAGGTGTCACTACTGAACTGAATTCAACAAACCTTGAGCAGGATGGTTATAAAAGCAAGGTAAACAGGCCCCATAAAGCCATCACTTTTTAACCGCTTAGATTCTGCCTCCTGTAGGCCAGTAGGGGTCAGTACAAAGAAGAAAGCCATATTTTATTCTAGTCCTTCCAAGGTTTGGAGGTTGGGGTTGGGGGGAGACAACCCAATGACTTGTAGTCCCAGCCACGAAATTAGCACACAGCACATGTAAGTCCCTTGCATTATCATTAAAATGTCCCCGGGCAATTTATTTTACAACAGGTCTGATCCTACCTTTAAAGTAATACCTGTGGCAACTGGAGAAATAGCATTTTAAAATGGTATTTCAGAGCAACAGGATCCCAAATACCTTTATTTACTTTATAACACATGGGAAAATGCAACGAACCCCAGGCATGCAGGCCTGGTTATTTATTCCCGTGTCTTTTTCCATGCAAAGTAACTCCAAAACGGAGACAGGAATTTCCCATAAATGATAAGTGCAAATCACATGGAATCTCGTGAGGGTTTGCTAGGGGTTGCTACCTCCACAGATTAAGCAGATGGCACTGAGAAGGCCTGTTTCTGTGTCATCCATTTCCAAAGGCAGGAGCTGGTTGGCAAAGGTGAACACAAGGTCGGTCAGAGGACCAAATCCAGCATTGTGCATCTGAGTTCGATTTAGGGTAAGGCCATCTGAAAAAGTCATGGTGTCTTGTTCTGGGGTATACCTGGTGCAAATTCTAAGAATCTGGAAGGCAAAAAAAAAAAGCATATTTGATCGGTCATCAAAGCCAGCTTGTTCTTACAGCATCAAAGAGATCTAGGCACAAAGATTTCCAAGGACCTCTCGCGTCCCATGAGGCACGCTGTCCCCCTTCGGGATGCGTGATGTCTTCTGCAGCTCTTTCGTTAAAAGAACACACGTCGAAAACATGGGCAACATTATTTAGGGAGTAATAAATAGGACGGAAGAAATTCTGAGAAATACTTGTGCTAAAAATAATTCATTTGACTTGAGTAAACATTTACTGAGTACCTACTTATGTCCCAGGCACTGTGCCAGGGGCTGGGAATAAGAAGAACAAGATTTTTTTTAAAGAGCTTACAGTCTACCCCCCCCGCCCCAAAAAAAAGGCACTAGCTACCATGAAATGCCTAGTATATGTCGAGTGTTCTTATGCCCGTACGATCTTTCAAACAACTCACTAGAGTGAGCATTCCTCCTATTTCACAGATAAGGGGCTAAAGCTCAGCAAGGTGAAGCCATATGGCCAATGTCACACAATTAACACGTGGCTGCACTGCATTCAAACCCAGGTTAGGCCCCTCTTCCGTGACGCCTCCGGTCACACAACTGCACAGACGAGTAGAATACAACGAGCAGGGGTGGAACCGGGAAGGCGCCTGGACATTCGGGACGTCCTCTGACACCGCCGGGAGGGAGTCCAGGGCGCGCACACGCAGGGGGAGACCACATTTCAACTAAGCTCAGAAATACGGCTGGGGTTCCTAGGTAAGCAGCCTTTGTCGCCATGCCGCAGTCTCCCAATGCCACCTGGCATGGCCTCGATCGAACACTGCGGGCCACCCTGGCACACCCGCTACCAGGAAGTCGCCTGCTCCGTGCTCCGGGCCTCTGGGCCTCGCTCGGCACGGTAAACTCCAAACCCCCTTCTGTGTACAGTCCACCCCGACGGGCGTTCCTGCTGCCCCATCAGCCCTCACTGCTGGCAAGGAGCTCCGTGCATTCCGGAACACTCAGCCACTCAGAAGCATATTTCTGCACCAACTGTGAGGGGCCGAATTTCTGCCAACCGGGTTTCCACATTTGACTTTTCCATCTAAAAACGTCTCAGAGCTGCATGCAGCACAAACTTCTTCCATCTGGACAGGAGCGAACAACCCTGGAGGGAGCTGAGTGTTTTTTTCCAGATGTCGGTGCTCAGTGTGGGTGTGGTCGCCACAAATGTCCACCTTAGTGTCAACCGAGAGGAGGACAGATGTGACCAGAAGGGTCTACCTTCCTGTGATGCGGCCACGCGCGGCGGGGTGGCCCTCAGGCAGAGCCACAGACTCCCAGCTAGGAGGAAGGGCCTGAAGCACAGCCCTCCCCACTCTCCGTATTCTCACCAAGGCTCCGAACGAGGCCAAATCTTGGATCTTGCAGGGGAAGTGCTGGGGGTTTGGGGCAAGGACAGCTCTCGTGCAGAAGACCATCCTGACTGGCTAAGTGACCATGAAGGCCTCATACCCACTGGACCCCAGGTAGTCAGGGGGCAGGGCTGCATGCTCTTGGGTCTTTGCTGTTGTTCTCTGAACCTCCAAGAAGACTGGACTAGGAGCCAGCCCACCTCCTCCCTGCAGGACTTGGACCTGGACGAGAGCATGAGGATGCCCTGGAAAGTGAGGGCGTGGGACGTCGGTTGATTAAAAAATGTCTGACTCTTGGTTAGAACATCTCCGTCGAGGAGAAAGGTGCATGACTAGCGTTTCCACCTCCAACTTCTAAGAGCTAATGTTTCATTGACCAGTGACTGCGTGCTAGGTACCATGCTAACTTTTAACATATTATTTCATTCTTGTATCAGCCCAGGAGTTAGGACTACTGTTATGTCATTTTACAGATAGGGAAGCAAATGCAAATAAATAGCTCGGCCTTGGTCACATAACTACAAGATGGCACGACGTGCTCCGGGCAGTCGGTCTCCAGCACTTAGGCCCTCCACTCTCCTCACCTCTGCTTCACGGCTGCCCGGTTCCTCTTTCGGCCACTCTCCACCCCAGCTGCCCGAGGCGAGACGACCTCTGGCCTCGCATTAATTTGGATAGTAGCCTCATGTGTCTCCTTAGCTGGGGGCCTTTGTGCAGTGTACAACCTGAACAGTTATCCATGGTGACCTAGCTGGTATACAGGAGTGCATGGCCCGTGGTCTGGAAATGGAAAATTTTACAAACTTCAGGTGAGAGGGGCACATCCTCAAACTTAATATTCCTGTTATGCCATCAAGTGGCACAGTGACCTGGAAAGCATTCAGTGTGAGTGGTTGCGAAAACGTCACAAAGATTTCTCTTCATTGGACGGGTGGTCGTTTTCGCCTCTCAGGTATTTGCCCAGGGACCGCTCTGGGCCATCTCCTCTGGGTCCCTGATTGGCTGGTAGCTGACCAGGCTATCTCGGTAGCTGACGGGCTACGAGGCCATTCCCAGAATCAGAGCGGCGAAGGAACCGGGAGTTACTGGTTATAAACTTCAGTTTCCCTGAAAGCCTTGAGGGGGGAAGTACGGGGCCCAAGATCACACAGGCAACGGTGCCGGGGCGGACCACAGGACTCCCAGCCCCCAGCCCAGGTTCCCGTCAACCACCTGGGGGATCACGAGGAAACACGCCTGCACAGGGAGGCATCACGCGACGGGCAAAGTTGAGTAGGCCCAGTGTGCACGGGCTCGAAATCTCCGGACCCCTTTCCAGTTTGGAATCGAGCAGGGGCTAAAGAGGTCTTTGCAGCTATAGCACGCTGCCAAGAAGCGAGCGCTCTAGACCCGTCCCTGCAAGAGTGAAAGAAACCAGAATTTGCCGGAAAAGGACCAAAAGACCAAGATTTCGGCATTCGCAAGCGGTCAACAGCTCACTTAGAAATCCAGGTCCAAAGTGTCTCACACGAACGTCTCTTCCGAACTCTCCTATTCGGAAGGGGGTCCCCCCTCGAAAGCTGGAAAATGTTGGGATTCTAATGAAGCGTTTAAACTATGTTCTGTTGCCTCTCTCTCTAGAGAAGTTCAAAACCGGAACCAAGTATGAACGGGCTGTCCGGAGAGGAAGGCACATGGCCTGAGACGGGAGAACGGTCAGTGTCTTCTTTCATCAGGGGAACCTCCAGCCCACCCTGCCCTGGCTGGGCCCGGCGGGCAGCAGGCCCCCTCCTCAGGGCTTCCGGCCAGGCCTGCCTCTGGACATGAACCAAGAAGTTTCATTTTGTTGAAGTCAGATGCCAGCGGCAAATACCGAGTGCTTCGCCGGCATTAAAAAACGCCCTTTGTTTGAAATGAGGCTCTTTCATCTGGAAAGGGGAGCACGCAAGTCCCACAAGATGGTAAAATTAGCCCAGGCGAGGTTGACCCTGCCCCCCCAAGGAGAGTCCCGCTGGGCAGTGCGGCGCTCTGCTGGGGGCCAACCTGACGCTCTTCGGAGCGAGGACCTCAGCCTTCCTGCCTTCGGCGAGGACCACGCAGTATGCTTCCACCGCCTTTAGGGTGGCCCCTGGGAGTGGACCGCCTGAGGTCGGGCCGTGGGAGGACCTGAGCTCGTGGGATCCCAGGCACGGAGCAGGCACCTGTCCCCTTCTCTCCTCGTGCCTGCGACCGCCTGCTCGAATCCAAGCCACCATCGCCTCTCTCCTCCGGTGACGGCCTCCCCTCCTGCTCCTACAGCCAGAGCCGCGGTTCAAAACGTTCGCCAGCGTGGGCCTCGCCCTGGCTACGCTCCCGGCAACGGCTTCGAGCCCTTTCAGCCCCAGGACACTCAAAACCTCTTCCCGCAGCAGGCCCGAGGCCTCTGCCTCTCCTCGCCCGCTCCTCTCTCCCCTTGGCATCTTGGCCATCTTGGTCTTTCTGAATCTAGCAACTCAACGTGCGCAGCAAAGCGAAGGCCCTTGCCGTTCCTTCTGCCTTTGACGCCTTTCCTTGATCATCCTGATTCGTCCTACTCAGCGCTCAGTTCAAACGTCACCTCCTCAGAACACACAGCGAACACACGTCCTAAAACCCATGGCTCTCTATCATATCACCCCCCCTTTTTTTTTCTGAAATATAAAATTGTTTTAAAACTGAGGTATAGCCTGTGCGGTGGTTTTAACATACACCACAAATTCTTCGCGACTACTCCTTTTAAGGAGTAAAAGCTTCGTTCCTCTGCTCCCTCGCGTGTGGGCAGGACCCAGTGACTTGATGCTAACATAGAATCCACTAGAAGCCATGGGTGTGACTCTGGAGAGTAAGTCCTAGGAGGCGCGGCACCACGGACTCCTCCTCGATTGCTCTCCTAAGTCTTGTTTTGGGGAAGGCCGGTTGGCGCGTCATGAGGATACTCAGGCAGCCCTGTGGAAAGTTCCATGCGGGGAGGAACTGAGCCCTCCTGGCAGTAACCAGTACGAACCTGCCGGGCAGCTGTGAGGGGCCGCCCCGGCAGTGTCTCCCCTGCAACTTTATGAGACGCCCTGATCCAGGGCTCCCAGCTGAGTCCGTTCCTGACCCACAGGGCCCCCGTGAGATAATAACGCTGCTAAGTTTTGCAGCAACTCGATATACGGCGGGAGTAATGAGCACCACATACTGGCCTCGAGTGTGCACACGGCTCACTGCACCGACTCTCCCCTAAGGATGCCCCCGCCCGGACCGAGACACAGATAGCAGCAGCTCCTACAGGCTCCCCCGGCCCCTCCTGATCCAGCCCCCTCCCCCAAATAACCATCATCTGGACCTCGATTCCCGCAGGGTGGTTTTGCCTGTTCTGGAACTTCACGTAAATGGAATCCTACACTATATTCTCTCTTGCGCCTGGCCTCTACTGAGTCTGTGCCGTATCTGACGTTCCCCGCCTGTAGTGCCTGGAGCCCTGGTTCTGTTTCCTTGCTGGGTAGTGTTCCAGTCCGCCCCCTCGCCCTACTTTCTCTCCCCCCCTAGCACCGTCACCCTCTGAGCTGGCGGACCACCGGCCCCGTGGAAGATGAGGTCCGAGGAGGAGGCTGCTGCGTCTCTGACCTGCTCCCTGCTGTATCTTTAGCACGTAGGGCCAGTGTTGTCCACATGGCAGGTGGCTAATGAACACCTGTTCAATTATTAACGAGGCGGCCCCCTCCTCGGAATCTCTCCCACCTTGCAGGCCCCTGAGGGGGGCAGCCGGGGACTGCCGAGTTCCTAGGCAAGGGAGAAAAGCTCCAATTGCTCACGCGTCTCCGTCTGTGCACTGATTGTATTTGGCAACTTGTGGGCAGATCCTGATCTGATTTGACTCTCCTCCAGTGCTCGTGGGACCCGCGAACCAGCGACAAGAACGACAGTAACACACACACGGCTTTGTGAGGCTGTCTTCCCTGGCGGGGTGCGGCACCTATTATGATGAGCTCCCTGGAACAAAATGATTTCCCCCGCGAGACCCGCCGCCAGCCTGCCTTTCCCGGGGAGGAAACGCACGTGCCGGGAGCGGGCGCGCCTTGCACCCCTGCTGCTGCCGAGCCCGGCACGCGGGGGGCCCTTATGTTAAGGGAGACGGGAGGAATGACATTTAATACTATATTCTGTGTCACCGAATATATTCGAAATATCTGTTTTAACATGTAATCAATATAAAAAAATCTGTTTTACATTTTTAAATACTAAGTGCTCGAAATGGAGTGTTTATTTCATAATTACGGCTCTTCAGACCAGCCACGTTTCAGGCACTCAGCAGCCACAGGGGGCTCGTGGCCGCCGAACTGGAGAGCACAGCTCCGGCCTGGGTGCGTGTCCACATATACGTACCTGGGTGCAAACGGCTCGCCGTGCAAGTTAGCTGTCATCTAATTTAAAGGTGCTAATTTAAAGGAGCACTCACTATGTGCCAGGTACTAGCTGAGTGTTTCACATGCATTAACATAATTAACGATCCCAACAGCTTTAGAGGGAGGAGCTACTAGTCTACCGCTTTCACTGAGCAGATAAAGGAGGCTTAGCGCAGTCACATGACCTCCCCAGTTCACGCAGCTTCTAGACACGGCAGAGCTGGATTTGAACCCAGGGAGTCGGGCCCCAGAGCCCGCCCCCTTCACCACTATGCTGACTGCCTCACAAGGACTTCCAGTGATGGTCGGGGTGATGGCTCTGGACTCATGGGTTAGAAAGCTGGGTGACAGAGAGACACGGGGCCTCGTCACAGTGGTACGGGTGGCCGGAGGCAATGTGGACGCCTGGACCCAGGCCGTGGGCTCCAAGGCCAGAGCCCGCTCCTCCTCAGGCTGGGCCTGGTCTCTCCGAGCCTCTGGAAGGGAGGAGGACAGAGTCCCGTGGGAATGACCCTCCATGGCTGTATAGCCACACGGTCCCCAGAACCCCAGGAACCCCAGATTGTGTTCTGAGGTCACGCAGGGCGGTCAGTACTGCGTCACCAGAGCAAGGTGCTGCCGCCGCTGGCGTGGGAGTTTCCTCAGGGCAGCGAGAGCGGTGGGGGCAGGACCCAGGAACGCCCCGCGTGGCCCTCGGGGACGACCTCACCCTGGAGCTCACCCAGAGGCAACACGCAGGAGACACACATATTCTGGAGACACACATCCAGCTGTGATGTCTAACTCATCTGCTGGCCCATTCATTCTCGAATCTCCAACGAACGCCTCTAGTGTGCCCGAAAGTCAAGTGACCAACCCCCACACGGTCCCTGCCCCCCTGAGCCCACAAGCAGGTATAGGAGACTCTGCGGAACATCCCGCTAATGACAAAGACAGAGACCAGTGGGAAGCAGGGTAGGAATTGGGGGGCTGGTTGGGAAAGGGTTTTCTGAGGAGGGGGCACCTCAGCCGAGAGGAGGGGCTGGCCAAGAAGAAAGTGGGGGACAGTATCTAGAGAGAAGAACCCTTGCCAGAGCGCCATGGGCCTCCGGCTCCACTCGAGCTATGGCTGCCTCATCTGTAAACTGGAGAGGAGAACGAAACTCCCCTGGAGAGGGTAGCAAGGCTTCATAAAATGCGTGGTGACCCTAACACCGAGGATGCGAACGTGCTGGCGGTCTCGGGCTCGCTTCCTCTCAGGCCAGGCCCTCCAACTCCCCTCCCGGCGCACCACCTCCTCACTGCCCCGGCTTGCCAGAGCCTCCCCGCCCCGGGGCCTTTCGACCACACTCTCCAGGTCCCCCTCACCCGCACACTTCTCTGACTGGCGTCATTTACTGTTCCAGCTCTTTCTATCCCTTCATTTGGGTCTCTTCAAAGGTCATCTGCTTCCCTAACCGCACCACAGAAGTCAACCCCTGCCCACTTCCGTCACGCTCCTGGCCTTGCTCCTGCTCATGTTTTTCTCGGCGACCCCGTAAGACCCTGCTTATTAATGTATTATCGTCTATCCCCAACAGACGGTCAGCTCCATGAGGGGAGGGATTTTTGTCTGTCCTGTTCACTGCCGTGTCATCAGAGCCTAGAAGAGTGCCTGGCACGCAACAGCGCCTCAGTGAGTGTCTGAGAAAGGGAGAGAGGGGAGGAGGTCGGCAGGAGCAAGGAAGGGCAACCAGAAGGCCAGGCAGCCTCAAAGGTTGTTTTTTATGACTTTTAAGTTGAGAGAGACTTGCTTGCAGAGAAGAGGCGGTGCGGAGGGAAGAGGAGAAGAAACAGGACAGGAAAGATAAAGGAGAGTAAGCAAGAAGGAACACATGAGCAAGACCTCAAGCTGAGGGGACCGCTCTGGGGCCTCCCTTTCCCGTCCTGAACACGGACTCCGAATGCCACAACTGCTGGGCGAGAAAAGGAAGGCCCACTTCTGTCCACGAGGGTTTCGAAGATTTGGCCCATCTTAGGGCAGACCTTTCGGCTACTTGACCCCTGTGGGGAAACATGAAGCCGAGGGAAGCCGGGCTGTGGTCTCTACACCGAAGGGTCCCCAGCAGGCAGACGCGGGGACAGGAAATCCCCCTAGAAGGCGGGGAGCGCAGGCCCCACGGGCTGCGGAAATACTTTCCCCTTGGACCTCCTTCCTGAGGGGCTCCCGCCTCGTGACTATAAACCCACCCGTGTCCCTCGCGGCTGGGATCTCCCGGCAGGCAGCCCCGCGCTCGGACACGGAGGCCCGTCCCGGACCTCGTGACACGATGTGCCTGGTGGCTGTGACGGCGTGGTGCTGGGCCAGAGCTGCCGACCCTCGGGACGACCGTGACTGTTCTTTCTAGGGGCTGACAACGACTGCAGCCTGTCTCTGTCTGTCTGTCTATCTTCCTGGTCTTTTCCATCTCACTCTCTCCATACATCAATGGCTTAGATAAGAAGGTTCTTCTAGATGGCTCAGCGGATGGCAAGATGCTCATCTAGAAAATGCCCTTTGAAGTCGTGCATTGCTCAGGCTCTTGGGATTAATTGCCTTTGCTACAAATCCTTGGAAACGAGCTCTTGTCCGGAGCCAAATAAGTACTTCTTCTGCTTTGTCTCATGTGACGGGAGGACTCTGCCCTTCCCCGGGTAGAGGCGTCTCCTCCCGTGGCTGCTCTGTGCCAACCCCAACCCCTCAAGCCTGTGGAGCCAGGAAGGAGTGGTTGACAGAGTTCCCTGACTCATGCCACAGGGGTTGAAACTGCCCCCATGTGCTTATGACAGCTTTGTCCCTGATTTCAACACCACTGGGCGAGGAGCTACTATGTGTTCCATGTTTATATTTGTGTCTGTATTTAAGCCCATGTAAAGAATTACTTTTACTTTCGTTAACGCCTTATTGATTTGTATTGATACGTAAATAGAAGCTGAGAGAGGTTAAATGACTTGACTGAGGTCGCAGAAATTAGTTCCTGGGGGAGCCTGGGTGGCTGAGTTGGTTAAACCCCCCACTCTTAATTTCGACGCAGGTCACGATCTCACAGTTCGTGAGTTCGAGCCCCACACCAGGCTTCATTCACAGTGTGGAGCCTGCTTGGGATTCTCTCTCTCCCTCTCTCTCTGTCCCTCCCCCATTCATGCTCATGTTCTCTCTCTCTCAAAATAAATAAATAAAGTTAAAAAAAAAAACAAACAAAACCGAAACTGGTTCCTGTTCTACCTGTTTCCACCAAGGAGCTAAGGGCTGCTTCTTGGCTCCACGGGCAAACCAGAGGAGTGCTTAGGTTTCGTTGTAAAGGCAGGATGTGGGAAGATGGCGATGGGAGGCTGGATAGGGATTTTAAGGGGGGATCTAAGCGCCGTGACCACTAAGCACAGGGTGTTGTAGAAACAAGATCCCCCCCCCCCCCGGAGGATCTCAAAGTATCCTTCGCATTCTATCTTGCCCAAAGGGCTAGAGTTGAAGGAACCACCGACTGTCACCAGCCAGCAGCCGGAAAAGGGGAGGACTAAGAAACAAGTGAAGAACCAAAGTCAGAGCCGGAGCATCGGGAAGGCTCCGGGCCCTGCCGGGTGGCCGTGTGACACAGCCATCAGAATCCCACCACGTTCCCTGGCGCAGACACTGACCTGCTGCAGGCCGCCACACGGGTCCCTCAGCCGCTGAGGCCTCTGGGGCACCTCTCCCCATGTGCTGATAACTCCAGCCTCTACTAATATCGCAGAGGTGTCCTGAGGTTTAGGTGACATTCACCTGAGAGCTACGCTTTAAGCACTGGCGAGGAAAGGATAAGAAAGCCCAGGCTTTTTTGTTAATTATTCCAGTAGCTCATTATTAACCTTGTTATTGATTTGCTCGAGTGGCCTCTACTAATCTCTGGGTCTGGCTGTTTCTCTGCCCAGGGCCCACCTAACACCACTCCCGGTTTATGCTTCTAATCCTCTCGTGGCTTTGGAGTGAAAGATGTGGGTCTTGGCTGTGGTTCCAGCAATCACCAGGCGACCCGGGTGACTCCCCTAGTCTCCGGCTCCTGACCTGTAAAATGGGCTGAATCTCCGTCCCCAGCCAGGCTCGCGGAGTTGCATGAGGCTCAGAGGAGCTGAGGTTTCCAGACTCTATGGGGTGTGGGTAGGTGACAGGGAATTGCTGCTCTGATGTTTCATTTGTTTCCTGACTGTCCCTAGGTTCGTCCCAGACCCTCTGATGTCACGAGATGAAAAAGTACCGTATTTACCCTCCGGACCCCCGGCACTTGCAGCTTATGGAGCAACCATTGCCACGCCTCCTAAGATGCAACCAGTGAGTGGAAAGACACATAAACATTCGCGCTTCCCGCACGACTGCCTCGTATGGAGGTCCTCTCTCCTCCTGAGCAGTGCTGTGTGTTTAATTACAGTGAGTAACTATATTTGCTTTGCAGAATTGTTTATACCCAAAGCTATGAAAGATGTAATAAAAAGAAAAATCTATGCTTTTAAAGCACTTCCAAAGCTAATTTTACTTTCTCTGTTTTCTGAAGCATCCCTGCAGGCCGGCCTTCCCTCCCACTTCCTCCAAACGCCCATCAGCATATGCTACCCCCCCCCCCCAGGCAGGACAGATCCCGGCCCCCCCTCCAATGGGAGCTGCTTCCCCGCCCAAGAAAACCAACGCGCCCAGAACTAATCGCATCATCCTTGATGCCCCTGCCAGGAAGAGAGAGGGTAGGTATCCGGCCAGTAGACCCGCACGGGACACGGTGTGACAGTGTCCTCACCCCATCTAGGGCCTCGGAAGCTACAGTGTGAGAGCAGCAGAGGGAGAGAGGCACCAGGGCTCCATCCCCTTTGCACAGAGGGGGACACTGAGGTCTACGGAAGGAAGCGATTTTCCCCGAGGCCACGGACGGGTGGTTTAAGATCAGACGGTAGAACTAGGGCTCTATGTGCTACCTTCAGTTACTCTGGCTTGGAGGAGCCTGATGGCCTTCCAAGATCTACAGGACCGGCCCACGGAAGGGACTCTGAGGGAGCGAGCAAGCCTGCGACCGAGCCAGGTTGGGTCTTTCCCCAAGATCATGCAGTGGGGGTTCCCACACCTGGGTTGAAAAGGTAGGAGGTTCTGCCCAACTCTGGGGGTGGGTCGACTCTGAGCCTTTGGCCATGGAACTGAGATTCAGGCAGGGAGGACGGGGCTCCGGGTGCGGGAGGAGAGGCTGGGGAACCAAAGCCTCCAGAGGTCTTCAAAGCGTCGCCGTCCCCCACTCCCCGCCCCACCCCCTGACTAAGGGTTCAGAAAGGCACATACCAGAATGTCCAGGCAGGCGGCCTTCAGCAGGGTGATCTGGTCTGCAATGGTCAAGCCGGTGAAGCCTGGCAGACGCTTCGCAAACTCCACGATCTTAATAATGCACTTGGTGGCCAGTTCACTGAATTTGTCCCAGAGGCCCAGGTCCAGCCGGACTCGATGGTCAGCGCTGGAATTCTGAGAGGGAAGGAGAAAACACCGTCAGGGGGCGTTTCTGGAAAGCTCCACAGAAGGCGACGAACTCAGCATATTTCCGATTAATGAGCGATACTTTGGTCTTGACCAGCGGGCTTCCTGCTGGGGAGGCTGAGTGTTCAGCTTGGGTTCTTTTTAAAATGCTCAATATCGTATCCCTGAACCACCGGGTCATCAAGTAACAGATACATAAGTGAAGGAATAAGTGAAGTGAATTGGGAATAAACAAAGAAAGGATGGAATAAAGATTCACCATTTTAGAACTCCGATGAATTCAGGGCTCGAGGCATTGCCCAAAGAGGCGATCGGTCACGGAAGCACATGCCACCACCTGTGACACGGTCACCCCAGAATCAGAGTGGACCTCTACAACGCACTGCAGGAAATCCAGGCGGCAGAGGAATGTGCTACATTTCACTACATGGGGGAGCGACTGTCACCCCCCAGAATGTTAGAGACCCCCTCGAACCAGTGAACTGGTTTCTTCAACAAATACATTGCCGGGGGAGAAATGGAAAGAGAAACCTGCAGACGGAAAGCAACTCAACCTAGACGCTGATGAACTGGTAAAGGGGTCCATCGCGGCACCCCACTCCAGCCAACGGGAAAAGCAAAGGGAGCACCCACACGGCCCCGCGGCTGGATGAGCCTCAGAAGCGTCAGGCCAAGTGAAGAAGGCAGACACAAAAGCCTACACACAGAATGTGGCCCCTTGTAGGACATTCTGAAAACAGCAACACTATAGCGGGAGAGAGCAGATGGGTGGCGCCCAGGGGCCAGGAAGGGACAGAGGCACAGGAGGGGAGGGGACTTAAAAAAAAATTAGGAGGCTTATCAACTACAACTATAGACCTTATCTGAATTGTGATTCAAATAAACTAAAAACACTGACACACATCACAAAAACAGGAAGGTGAGAAGCTACCTGAGGTGTCTGAGATGCTACTTTCACTTAACGATGACATTCCTGTTCTGCTTTTGTGGGTGGCAGTTCCCACCCTTGAGAACATTAACGGATTTACAGGCCAAACGACATGCTTGTAACTGACTTCCGGACATGCACCGGGGAGACCGTGTGAGGAGGGCTGGGAGATGAAATAAGACCGGCTGGCGAGCGATCACAGCGTCGGTTACTCTATTTATTCTGCTTCTGCATTGCGGCCGCAGTTTTTCATAATAAAGATAAGAGATAAGAAAGGGAAGGTGTGAATTAAAACAAAATGCCACCCTGACAACGGCAGAGACAGACTCTCCCGCGGACGTGCTGTGATGATCACATGCACGCTTCCCCGGGGCGCCCGGGTCTCGCTGCCAGGCTGGGCTCCCGGGACACCTGCGGTGCTGGGACACAGGCCCCTGAGGGGAGCCCCAGGAGGAGCTGTGCACCCCACCCCGTCCAGCAGCTTTGATTCTGGACCCGAGGCCCAGGTTCCTGGGGGAGCCGCAGAAGGAATCGGGAGGAAGCCTTCCTCTCAAACCCCTACGAGAAGATTAGTAGATTTCAGTCCGACTCGGGGCACCTACTGGCTGGATTCCTCCTATCTGAATACTCCTTCATTCACTCATGTATCCGCCTTCCTCTCTTGCTCCCACTCTGTTTCACAATGTTTCCGGATCCGCCTCCACGCAGCCAGGGGCGAGGGTACAAGCACCGAGCACACCAGACCCGAGCCGACAGCCCTGCAGGAAAGCGCCTGGTCGTCTGGGGACGTGCCACCCAGCAGAGCCAGCCAGGCAGGGCTCCAGCCCCAAACCTCACCCAACCCCGTGGTCACCGGCAGAGAAGGGGGTAGCTATTGTTGGCCTCCTCCTGAGACAGGGAAAGCGCTTTCGGGGAGGAGAGCTAACTTGTCGGTGAGGGGCTGGAAGGGGCTCCCAGGTCTCCCTGCTTCCGGAAGCCAGGCCTCGGTCTTCCCATCAGTGAAGAGGGCTGTGTGGTGGCTGCCCTCCGAGGCGGCAGGGAGACGCCACGGGGTCCCGGCAGTGCAGACGGCACCTGCTGTGTTCTGGGGGCTTGGCTGGTGTTCGATCCCTTTCCTCAGCAGCACCAGCTGCCAAAGGCACTGCCAGAGGGTCCGGACAGCAGCAAAGACCGTCTTACCCTCTGTCCTCACGAGCAGAGGTAGCGTGACCAGCAAAGGCCCCGTGCTGGTCCCCGCCTCCGTGGTTCAGTACAGGCCTCGACCTCGCTTTCCTCATTTGGTCAGCAAGAAGGATGCTCAGAGGACACACACACAGGACATGGGACACCACTAAGAATTTGCCAGAAATTACTGAAGGTCTCAGCTTCTGGCTAGGACCACACTAAAACATACCCAGGGAAGGGGTTTTTGTTTTGTTTTCATTTTCTTTTACTTCTCTTTCTCTAATCTGCAAAGCAGAAGGTCTAGTGTGAATGCGGCTGAATGGCCACCTTATGTTCTTGCCTTTTTCCAGCCCTCTCTTCTGCCTCTGGAGTCCTTTCTAGGACTGTGTCTCCCTCCCCTCTGCGCCCGAGGGGGTTTGGCCAGGGCTGTCTCACTGCCTCAGGGGTGGGGAGGGCACGTGACTCTGGTCCGGCTAATCGCAGCGGGCCCTCCTCCCGGCCGCGGGGATTGGTTCAGAAAAGAGCAAGTGACCGGCGGCAGGCCAATGAGGCTCGATTCTGAGATTCTGCGTGGAACAACTGGGGAAGCAAAACTATGGGCGTGGGTTGCCAGGAGCTCTCGGGCGCTATCAGATAGAGAAGGGCTCCCAACACTGACGCCAAATCGGAGGAAAGCTGAGGGATGGAAAGAGGGAGGAAGAGGGGTCTGTACGGACGATACGGAGCCGCTGGATCCAGCCCCGCCTGACCCCTACCAAGATTTTTTTTTTTTTAATCTAAGTTGATTTGAGTTTGGGTTCTCATCGCCTGTAACGGGAACGATTCTCACCAATGCGCAGTTGTAGCTAAGATAGTTCAGGTCTAAGAATTTCACATCCTCCCTCCAGAGAACTGTCACCAGGCAGAGGAGAGGTCCCGCCTGCACCACCACCATCACCGTCTGCCTAGATCACCGCAACAGCCTCCTCCCGGACTAACCTCATTCCGCTCGGGCTGCCCTGTAGTCTATTCTTACCAAAAGGGTGGAGGGGATCCCTTTAAAACAAAAGTCAGAGCAAGTCACTGTCCTACTTCAAATCTCCGCTGGTTTCTCATTTCATACCAAGAGCCAAAGTCATTTCGCTGACCTGCAAGGCCCCCCACCCCGCCCCAGATCCAGCCCCTGCTCTCCGACCTCCTGTCCCCCCACTATTCTTCAGCTCACTCCACCCAGCCTCACCGGTCTCTTGCTTTCCCTGAACAGGTGGGCGCCGTACCCGCCTCGGGGTCTTGGCGCTGGCTGTTCCATCCACCTGGAATGCCATTCCCTCAGCTACCCGCATGATGCATTCCCTCCTTCCTTCACGTCTTTGGTCAGTTGTTACTCTCTCGAGCCCCACTCCAGCTTACTCCACTGAAAACTACAGGATCCTCCACCTGGCACTCCGGCCGCTCCCCGTCCTGCTCCAAGTGTACAGTCCTTGTCTCCTAACACACTAGCGTTCACTTATTCACACGGGGTCTTCCTGTCTCATTTCTCTCTGCCGTACCCTCAGCGTCTGGAACACTGCCTGGGACAGCAGACGGCCCCTCAATAAAGCCGGGCTAAGTGAATCGATGAGGAATGAAGTTCCCCCAAACCCTTGCTAGTTTCAAAGGGCTCAGGGAGAGACTAATTCTGAGGCCGAGGCTCTCAGGGCTGGGGTCTAGGCCCGGTCATGAGGCCGCTGTGGCCTCCAGAGGCAGAACTGAACCACCCCGACGAACCCGCGGCTCCCTGGGCCCGGCGTCCGGCCTCTGACAAACACCAACAGTTCGGGGAAGGGCACTGTGCACCCGGATCTCGAGTTCCTGACCTCAGTGAAAATCAACCCAGGGTGTCCATAAAGCGAGCTTTCATTTTTGATGCTGGGGGGGAGGTGGTGGTGGGGGGGAGGTGGTGGGAGGGGGGAGCCGGAAAGAAAAGTTCGCACAGGGGATCCCACGGAAGGCTGTCGAAAGGTGGCCACCGCCGTGGCCTTCCGCAGCACCCCCCGCAGAAAGTAGGCACGCATCCTCCAGATTTATTTTCTTCCTTCCTCAAGGACCTTGGTGGAATACAGCACACTCGGGGGAATGGAAGATCAAGATGTGCGGCCGTTCGGGCTGTAATTAAATTTAATAGGCAGTTTATCCAGTTTGGAGGAAGATGACACGGAAGAGAGGGACGGAGAGGCGAGCTGGCGGCGGGAAATCATTTTACAACGGAGTATCCATCTGGAAAAAAAGACATTGCCCCGACCCAGCGAGTGTGAACGCAGCTTTCATCAGCGTCGTATGGGCTTACTTCATCACGCTCCGGGCTGAGGGAGAGAAGCCCGTCGTCCCTTCTATTAAAAATAATGCACAGCCGTCTTAATGGCATGTAAATCTAACTCACTATTATGCAAACTGAAGGGAAGAGGCAGTTAATAAAACACAAAATAACCTGGTGTTTTATTATACCGGTGGCTCGATTCATAGGCGTGAGGTTTAAAATGGCTTATATATTATGTGACAGCTCCAGCAAACGGAGGGGCCCGCTTGTCTGAGTGGGTGACGAGGGCGGTTACGGGCAGCACGCGGGAATGTGGCTTTTCCACAGCGTTTCCGAAACTGGGAGAGAAGGAGGGTGAGAAGTGGGGGGTGGTGGGGGGGGCCCACAGCGGAGGAGAGGCGAGGCTGAGACCAAGGGGGAGAGACGGGCCTTCCTTAAACTCTTGCTCCCCCTACCCCCCTGTCCCACGCCCCCTGCCCGGCTCCTCCTCAGTGGGGGGAAGCGGGTCTCCAGGTGGGAGCCCGCCTGCCTTCCCAGCAGGCGGGGCGGCGGGTGCCCACGGAGGGGCCACCTGAGGGCCATCTTCGGCAGCCGCAAAGCCCAGCCCCGCCGAGAAATCCAATTATTCGGCCATTTTTGTCACGCAAACCGATCCCTTTTCTGATGGCCATTACTTGCAGAACAAGACGACCCATAAACGGAGACGGAATCGCCTGTGACTTCAAGTTCGGTTTGCGGCGGCTCCCGGATTCGGCGGCGGTTCAAACAGGCCACCGGTTGCTCCTTTTTTTCAGCCGAGGAGGAGATAAGAAATCTTCCAATGAACGGTTAAGTCTCCCCGGGAACTCTGGGCGCCATCTGCCAGGGTGTCCCCTTCCCTGGGCGTGACTCTGCCCGTCGACCACCCGGACGGGCTGACGCCCACGCTGTATGTGCGGACCGCTCCCGTCTTCCATGCTCCGGGTCTCCGTGGCGCACGTGGCCCAGGGTCCCATGTGACAGCCCCCAGGGGCCCGTGCTCCCTCTAATCCTCACCGCACCCTCATCGGTAGGAGCTGTTCTCACCCCACTCGGCTGGGGTGGAGGCTGAGGCCCAGAGAAGTCAAGTCACTTGTGCAAGATGCCCAGCTGTCAGGTGGAGGGCGCAGGAGTCCCAGGAGGCAGCCCCTGCGGCCATGTTTGCGCTCCCTGCCATTATGCCAGTCACCCATCCTCTCGTTCCTGGGTCACCTTGTATTCTGCTTCCTGGCCTGAACTTGCGGTCTTCTAGAGCCTGTTACTGCACTTGTGATGTCCCTCCTGGTTGGAAGTGCCGGATGCTTCCAGAAGGTGGCTAAAAGATCCGTGGCATCATCATGAAGAGAACATTATGTACCAGGCATCTCTCTCTCTGCGGTCAACAAACAGGTATCTGGGCACTATGACGACATGGCCTTAGGAATGTACCAGCTGGGGGACATCCGTCAGTGGGAGGAGGGAGGCACAGAGGCCCCCAGCGCACATTCAGCCTTCTCCTTAGAACTGGACGCTCCCAACAGGTGGGGAACGGCAGCTTGGCAGCCATCCGGCAGCTGTGGGTGGAAAGACAGGCAGCCCCTGGGTAGACAGGGCTCTGAGTAACGGGCCGCAGGCAGTGGGAACAGGGCAGTCACAGGAGTCACAAACCCAGGACCTCCCCAAGAGTTTCTTGGAAGTCTGCAAGCATGATATCCCTGAAGGAGATGTTTTAGGGGTGCTCCTACACCCCCATTGCCCAAGATTCTGGGACCAACACATGAGGCTCCCCTGGACAGCTGTGGCTCCTGCACCATTGGTGATCTTAGAGATTCAGGGGGGCCTCGTGGAGTGTCGGGGAATATTCCAGCTGGAGGGTATGGGCCAGTGTTCCAGAGGACATCCAGGAGTGCTAGATTTTGGGGTGCTCTCAGCTACTCTGGAAGGCCAGTCACTGATGGCTTCTGGAACTCCAGGGCCACATCTGAGAATGAACCCAAACTCCGCCCTGCCGACCTGCCAAAGCATTCCCGCCCGGCACGGAGCAGCCGGGGCTCACCCCCTTGGCACCGCTTCTCCTGTCTAGAAACCTCACTTGGCTCTCCGTTGCTAATGCTCCTACTCCTCCCCCAGCTTACGAAGGCCCCGCCAGGTTGCCCTGACCTACCTCCTCAGGCTCTGCATCCAGTCCCTTCTCTGCCAAACCCCGGCCACGCTCATGCTATTCCCTTAACTGAAAATGTCTTTTCCTTTTTCCACCACGCAGTAAGATCCAGGGAATACAGCAGAGTGCCTCGAGGGCATCTTTCATTAAAAGCCTCAGACTTGGGCTGTGTACTGCCAGAGGTTCCTAAAAGCTCACAAAACATGTGACAACCTTTGATTTTCAGCCAGACTGCACAGAAGAGCGCGTACGCATGAAAGGCCATACACTCCAATTCCGCACTCAGCAGGTGTTACGGGTTGGAACGTGTCCCCCTCCCCTCAAAGCTATGTCGAGGTCCTAACCCCCGGTAACTTCAGAATGGGACCTTATTTGGAAATGGGGTCTTCACGCAGGTTATCAACTTAAAACGAGGTCCTCAGGTCAGACTCCATCTAGTATGACCGGTGATGACGGGAAACGTGGACAGAGAAAGATGTGCATGGAAGGAGGGCGGCATGACCATGCAGAGGCGGGAGACGACCACGTGAAGACAGAGGACCGGAGTCACACGTCTCCAAGCCGAGGAGTGCCAAGAACGGTCCTCAAGAGCAGAAGCTAGAAGAGGCAAGGAAGGATTCTTCCCTAGAGCCGTCAGAGAGAGCACGGCCCCGCTGACATCTTAATATCGGACTTCCGGCTTCCAGAGCCGTGAGACAATACATTTCTGCTGACTTAAGCCACCCAGTTTGTGGTACTTTGTTACGGCGGCCCTAGGAGACGAATACAGTAGGGATGCTGTAAATGCGTGTTGGGAAACGAAAGTGCAGTCTACGTGATACAGACAGGGCAGGTATGTTTCCTGGCAGGAAACAGGCTCACAAGAGATAAGAGCCGGTTCAAGCTCAGACAACTGGGAGGTGGCAGAGTGGAGGTTAGACTTCGGGCCTCGCGACGCCCCCATCTTCCACCCCACCAGGTGCGTCTCTCCTGGGGGGAGGCTGACCTCCCGCGTGTCAGGTTCGGATTCTTGGGCTGATCCCAGTGTTAGTTTTCTAGAATGAAGGCCAAGTCTGTAAAGAGCCAGAACCGCTCCCAATACCCTTCCTTTTCGAAAGCACTCATTTCCTGGTAAGTCTTTTGGAGGTGTGTTTGATGTTTCTGCGGGTGGCCATTTCTCTGAGTCGATTAGGGCTCCTTAAACCACCACAAGCCCCGCGGAGGGCAGCGGATGTCCGCGCCGTGTTCGTGTTCATCACCCGCTCACGGGGAGACCTGCCTGCTTCGCACCTGTCTCCCCCAGAACCTACCCTGGGTGCCCTGGCACAGCTGTTTCACTTCGGCTTCCCAGCAATCCCCAGAGGCGGGCACTGGGCAAATCCAGTTCTACAGAGGAGGGGGCCATCCTCCTAGGGTGGGTTCAAGGTCATGCAATCTTACATGGCACAGGCAAGACCATAGGTCCACAGAGCCCAAAAACCCAAATGACACAGTTACTGGAGTCGGACCTATGGAAGCAGAGGGCATATCCTCTGGGCCAGGAAGCTACCTCTGGTTTGCTTCTTCATTCTGTTTTGGAGACTCCTCTCTACACAGCCCCTGCCCTGTTTTCCACTTTTCCTCTGGTCTCCCCCTCCCACTCCTCCTGGGTCACTGGTTAGGAATCTTCCCAAGGAGACTGGTTCTGAAGCTTGCAGGTGAGTGCCCTGCCCAGGCCGGGTGTGGAGGGCAGGGGTGGGAGAAAACATAGGTTCCTGCCTCCCCACCCATTTCTGCTGCCTCCTCGGGCCGGACCATTTGTCCCAAGTCTATGCTGATTTGAGAAGAAAAAGGAACTACTCTTTCAAAGGTCTGTCGGTGGGCGGCTAGCTGCCTTTTTAATTCCTCTCTGCCCACTTATTCCAAAGGCATCTGACAGGGATGCCAGGCTAGTGAAGACGGCAGGAAGTGTCCTCGCAGTGGAAGCAACTGCCTGTCTAAAAAAAGCTCTTTATTAAAAAAAAAAATGCTCCACTCGGAACTAAGAGCTTGCCGAGAATGTGTTATGGCTGCTGTTATTTATTTATATCCCCACCTACTTCCAGAAAGGATTTGAAGTTGCTTACAATAAAACTGCGCTAGAGCTGTGTATGGAGAGCAGAAGGAAGGAGAAGAGCCAGACGAGAGACTGCATCAGAGCAGCCTTGATTCCGCAAATGGGCAGCGGGCTTCCATGGAGGCGGGCTGCCTTGTAGTTAAGGACCATCCTTTGCAGAGGGAAGTTGTTTCCCCTTTCCCTGTTGGATCAGAAGAGGTGCAGAAAGTCCCCACAAAGTGCTTAGGATGATGGGGGTGGGCGGTGTGTTCCCCAAAGAGAGGCGGATGGGGAGGGGTCCCGAAGCCCTCCGGGAAGCTCTCTGCCTTGGGCCCAAAGCAGACCCCGGGACTAGGATCTGCATGCCAGCAGCTTACTGGGAAAGGGTCTCAGGAAGCACTGGAGGGGGGTGCAAGGGGAAGGAGGCCCAGGAAGGGAAGGCGGCCAGTAAAGACCATCCCTGTGGGCACGCGGGCTCCTCTCGCGGGGAACTCCTGGGAACCGGTTTCAAGAACACCTAAGGGGAATCCTCCCCAGAGTCAAGGAAGTTGGGGCTTCACCAGCCAGCTCCTATTTGTTCCTGGGTGGAGGCCTCCCCAGGAGCGTTAATGCCCACATGCAAGCCAAGCAGCTCTGGCAGCCAGAGCAAGGCTGCAGGGAGGGTCACCCAGGCAGCGTGAGCCCTGGGGCCTGGTTGGGGCACCGCCAGCCCCTGCCACGTTCCCTGGGAGGGCTGGGCAGGCAGCCTCGCTGGCCTCGAGACAGGTAGAACCAGGCCTGTGGTGTAAAGAGAGTCCAAAAGAAGAGGCTACCGGGTTTGGAGGGAGGCCCGGCGGCACGGGGGAAGGTGGTAGAGGCCCTGGCGAGCCCAGCTGACATCCTCGGCTGGCTTTTGGGGTGGGAGGGAGCCATGCTGACCATCGGAGGGCGGTCTGTCCCGAAGGAGCATTTTGGTCCCAGGCCCCGTAGGAAGTCAGGCCCCACAGGGGCGGGTGTTCCAGGCAGAGGCAACGCTACACCTTGTGTTTGCCCAGCCTTCCCCCAGAGAGGACGCCACTTCATCTGGCTACCAGGTGAGGCAGGGCCTGGGGGCCGCCTAGACCTTGCTCAGGGAGTCCCGCCTGGGGAAGGAGAGAGGAGACCCCTACCATCGGGGCAAATGATCCCAGGGATTGTCGGGAGATGTTTCTCACCCCATAACCTGGCTCCAAAGTCTTCACTTCCAGAAAGCCCTCCCTGCTTTGACTGTTCTTTTTTACTCTTTTCTGGAGCTCACAGTTCGATTTATTGCTGGATAACAGCCACCCCCTCTTAGCTAGATGCCCACTGGTTCCTCCTTCCATTCTATCTTGCCTACCGCCCTCTTGATAGATCCTGTGTTGCTGTGGTTAAAAGGGCTTTCCCTGGACTCGACCGTTCACAGTCAAGTCCCATTTACTGGCTATGAGATATGGGGAAAGTTAATTAGCTTTTCCACACCTCAGTTTACTCATCTGTAATATGGAACCAACAATACCCACACCTACTTTGCCATGTCTCTGTAAGGAGTTGAAGATTTAAAATTTATTTAGCGTGGTCCCTGGTACATAGTAAATGCTCAATAAATATTAGCTGTAGTAATAATGGTGATAACAATAATAAAGACTCCTGATGACAAACTGTCTATTGTTTTCCATTATTTACAAACCAAAATACAAATTCCTGAGCGTCTGGGGTTCTGTAAGGCTATTTCTTTCTCACTTCCCAGTCACTCCTAACACAGTCCTGCCCTTCCCCTCACCTCCTTCCGTCCTTTCCCCCGGGCCCATCCTCAGGTGATTTCCTGATTGCTGAGGTCAGGATGCGCCCACCTTGATACTAAGCCCAAAACAGTGCCTGGAATAGACGGCAATCATCAAGATTTCTAAAAGGAATAAACGATACTCTCCTTGGCACTGGTACTTAATCGCCTTGCTTCTCCGTAGTGCCAGACGCACCTGGCAGGAGACCAGGGCCCCGGAGCATCGGTTCACACCCAGGGAACGGACGTGTGGTGCACGTGGCTTCCGTCACCTCACTGCTTCTTACAGGTCCCACTGCTGAAGCTCTTCGGGAATTATTTAATCTTCCTATTTTATAGCATCCCCATTCCACAGTTGGAAAAACGAGGACGAGAGAAGTTAATAACTTGCACACAGTCTCGTGGCTGATCGGCGGCTGAGCAGGAGTTAAACCACGCTCATCTGGTTCGGGCGTCCCTGCACCTCCTCTTGGTTCACAGGCCTACTCTACCTCTTGCTTTAAAAGAGAAGTTCCTCTGTGGCGTCCAGCCTCGTCCCGTTCCGTGTCTGCGCTGGGCTAGGACGCCGTGCGCCAAGCTCTGCGGGGGCCTGTCCATTGAATGAAGCCCTTCCCCGGGCCCAGTAGGGTAGGTCCACAGCTTCACACGCTGGTGGGCGAAGCACTCCAAGCATCTCTCCTCCTTGGCACCAAAGGCCTGAGTGGGGCCCGGAGTCCGGCTCATGGCCTTCACCATGCAGAGTGTGGTCCGCGTCCCGGCCTCATCAGCATCGCCCGGAAGCCCATTAGAGACCCCCCGGCCCCCGTCAGCATGCCGCACCTGCCGCATGGGAACGTGCACGCCAGCGAGAGGGCTGGGCCCGCAGAAGGGCGCGCGCTCTCAGTCCGCTTCCGCTCCCTGAGCCCGAGCCTTCGTCCGGCCCGGTCCAACTGCTGCCGCCCACCGTGCGGCCCCGTGCGCACCCGCGAAGCCACCCCAACGTGTTCTCCCACCCATCTCCACGGCAACCCTCCGCGCCGGCTCCTGGTTGCTGTTCCCATTTTACAGAAGGAGCTGCGACAGCGCCCCCCAAAGGCACGTCTGCGAGCTCCCCCAGGACGGCGTCACAGCCCCTGCGCTCACTGTTCCTTATCTTTCTGCATCGCCCTTTCCGCTTTATCTTCAGGAGCTTTAATACTCCTCTCCTTCCAGCATACCAGTTACCCAACCGGCAAAGGCCATAATTGGGTTTAAAAATGATTTCTTAAACATTTATTTATTTTTAAGGGGGGGGAGGGGCAGAGAGAGAGGAAGACAGAGAATCCCAAGCGGCCTCCACATTGTCAGCACAGAGCCCGATGTGGGGCTTGAACTCACAACAGTGAGATCATGACCTGAACCGAAATCGCAAGTCGGCCTCCTAACTGACGGAGCCACCTAGGCGCCTCAGATAACTGGATTTAAAAAAAATACATTTACCAGAATCTTAGGCTAGCGACCTTAGCTACTTAAAGAGGCCGGACAGCTTTCTAGTTATATTCAATCATTCATTCATTCATTCACTTCTTCATTCATTCCTATTTTCACTCAGCAAATTGAGTACCTATTATGTGCCATGCCTGGGGAATTGGTACCTTGAACGTAACACATGCAGAAACCAGTTTAAAAACCTGAAGTACCTCACGTGTCTTCCGTGACGTATCCCAGACCAGTCAATACACGCCACCCACCCTTGATCCCACATCTGCTCCCTCCTCCCTTCTCATCCTTTGTCATTTCTACCCGCAGTGAAAGCCATCCCTGGCTCAGCTCTGGGGGCACAGCAGGCACCCCCGCCTCCCTGGGCAGGAGTCACGCCTGTGCCTGGCTGACGGGTTGGACACCCTCTCTCATGCCAGACCGTGGTCCGGGGGAGGGCCCCCGTAATGTTGGCTGGACCTTACAGCCGGATGGGTGTTTTTAAAAGACTGCCCCGTGTCCCTTCTAGGTGCCCCCTGGGCTCCGTACAGGCATCTGTCATGGCTGCGGCAACACCTCATCGGTTTCACTTGTCTCCTTCACCAGACGGTACGTCCCTCTGCGGAGCAACCTTATCTTAGTCACTCATGTCACGAGTGCCTTGCACGCGCCTGCACATAGTAAGGGCTCGGTGTGTTTCCTGAGTGCATGCATGCTTGCGTGACCGGATCGGAGGAAACACCCAGCCCGCTCAGTGACTGTGAGAAGGCCACCACACTGCATAGCCCCGCTCAGTCCACCAACATGTTCTGGGCTGAATTTGGGTGGACGTCCCCTCCAGGGCAAGGGGAGAGGGAAGGCGGGAGCGAGGGTGCGTGCAAGGGCCCGCACGGACCCTCCCGGTAGCCTCGGGCGGAAGCGTCTCTTACCGTGGTGTATTTACCCAGCTGGCAGAGCGACGGGAAGGTTTCCTGGTGAGCTTTTCGGATCTTCTCTGTGAGATCGTCCAGCTCAGCCGTCATTTCATAGCTTTCCGTGCATTCCTGCTTCGAAGGCTCCTTCTTTTTCTTGTTCCTATCATTCCTGACAGCTGGAAATGAGAGAGAAGGCAAATCGGGGGTCACTAACAGCCGGGCCTGTGCAGCCTGAGCTGGAAGCTTCCATCTCCTGATGCTGCCTGGACTCACTTGACACTTGGAACAGAAACAGTGGGAAAAGGTGCCATAAACACATCTCCCAAGAAGAGAGGCTTGGCGGCCAGCAGGGCCAGGCAGAGAGGAAGGTTTGTGTGTGCACCTGCCAAGTAATTCTTAAAGAGTTACTTTAAGGATCACCCAGAAGCCTGAGAGCCTGTTTGCTTGGACAGAGCTTTCTAGGTGGACTAGTCCTCAAAAGATGGATTTTTCCAAATGCCTCTCCATTCCCCCCAACCCAGTTCCAGAGGCTCCAAGGGAACCGTTTAGGCCTGGGAGACACGTTGCTGAACAAAAGCCTTGTTGCATCGTGATTAGTGATTCCTAGCTAAGCCTTCTGGTTTGTTTTTGTTGTTGTTATTGTCTTTTAGTTTTCTGAATGAACTGACACTTTGAAGAGATTCATCTTAAAGGTGATGGGCTGGTGATTTTTGTCCCTTCATGCTTTTCTGCTTCCTAGACTTTTGGTACTAATCATACAACCTTTTATTATTTATAAATACTGTATTAACACATTACATATTACATACATCATACATAATATTTAAATAAAACAATAATCATTTATTGTTATAAAAAGTTGTTTTAAAATAATAATCTGTGCACTAGGAGCCCCTGGCCTGAAAAACGATTCGTCCCTTCATTTGTCTGGCCCACTGACCCCTCGGCAGGTGTGTGTCTTTGCCTTAGCACTTCCGCAGCTGAGCAGGGGTGCCAGGATGAGCCGGGGCCCAGGACCTGGGGCTGCGGAAAACCACGCTCCCCTCACAGCACAGAGCTCTCAAATGACTTCAAGCCTGAGTGTAATGCAAAGCTCTGGGCTCTGGCTACGGATATCCCGGGGAAGGAAACCGAATCCCAGAGAGGCCGACAGGTAAAACTAGCCCACGCAAGCCCCTCCGGGGAGTCTACATTCCCCGGGGACGCGGGGGTTGCCAGGCTGGACACCACCTGGCCGTGTATGCCACCACCATGACCTGCGAATCTGTGCTGCAAAATGACCCAGGCCACAATCCGATCCGCCCTAAGAGGATTTGGCTCGCGTTGCCTCCCCGAGGGCACGCGGGGTCATCTGAGAACTGGCAGTTCCCTGGGTCTACACCGTGAGGATCCCGAGGCCCCGTAGAGGGCAGACTAAAATGAAGGTGCGGGGAGCGCAGCGAGGCGGAAGGAAATGGATGGGGATGGGGAGGGCGTGAACAGCACTGCACGACCCCAGCGTCCGGATAAGTCACTTACTCCTGACCAGGAGGGAGGGCAGCCGGGGAGAACATTCCCATTTCTTGAGCATCTTAAGCATTGTCCTGGGAACTGTGTCCACAGCATCTCACTTAATCCCCTTATCAGGTAAGTGATTTTAAACTCATTTTACAGATGAAGACACAGAGTGTCAGAGAGACTGAAGAATGTTTACACAGCCGACAAGTTCTTTCTTCACTTGGACTCTCTCACTCTCAAGGGAATGGACAAGTCTGAGAAGAAAACGGTATCTCTCATGAGGATTTTCTTCCCCCAGGACTCTGAAACGACACTGTTCTTTGGCTCAGAACATTTCCAGATTAAGGTGAGTGGTAAAGACACTGTGAACTAACTCAGCTTCGAATGTATTCCTTTTCCGTGTAGAGTGGCCAAGTGCCCAGACCATTCTGAGCAGGTGTGGGATGCAGGGGGAGGGCAGCATATGGTTCCAAGCAGTTAGAAAGCAAAGAACACAGCCAGCAAAGGAGGGGCCATGAGGGGGCACGGGGGCAGCAGCAGAGACGCCCCCGCGGCCCTCCTCGAGGACAGAGGCCGGGTCTGTGAGGGGAGGCTGTGGCCTGAAGCCTTGCGTGTGAGCACGGCTCTCCACGCCGGTGAGCGGGCCTTCCTGGCCCCTGCCCATGACCCCTTTCGTCTGCTAACACAAAAATCCTATCTGGGCAGTGAGGGGCCTTCTGGAACAGAGCTCTAAGGAAAGCAGTCTGGCAGCCCCTTGGAAAGCTAAACATAGAGTTACCACATGACCCGGCAATCCCATTCCCCGGGCCCACCCAAGAGGACAGAAGATAAGCGTTCATGCAAAGCTTCACACAAATGTTCACAGCAGCCCTTCTCATAAAGAGCCCTGAAGTGGAAACAACCCACGTGTCCATCACCTGGTGAACGGATAGACACTTGTGGGGCATCCACACAGTAGAACAGCATCGGCCACAAAGGAGTGAAGTGCAAACCCACGTTACAACGTGGATGAACCTTGACACCATTATGCTCCATGAAAGAAGGCCGTCACAAAAGGCCACGTACCGTGCTATTCTATTTATACGAGATGTTGAGAGAGAGCAAATTCATAGACGGAAGGCAGATCGGGGGTTGCCAATGGCTGGGGTGCATGGAAGATAGGAAGTGACTGCTAATGGGCAGTGACTGCGAACGGGATTTCTTCTGAGGGAGAAGTGAATGTTCTGGAATTAGACAGCGGGAATGGCTGTACGGCCTTGCAAATATACTACAAACCACTGAACCGCATACTTTAAAATGATGAACGCTATGCTCTGTGAATTACACCTTAAAATAAGAACAAAAACCCAGCTCCCTGAGGAAGGCCACAAGTCACTGAACACTAGGAACTGCTCTGACTAGAATCAGAAGCCAAGATGGCACCTCTGACCATCTAACACAGCAGCGACCGTAATGTCACTTTTTGATTGCTTAGCAAGGGCAAGTCATCACCTTAAGTAATTCAGGAATTCTAGTTCACTAAATCCCACACTGAACCGGGGGAGGTAGGCATTAAAATTCCATTGCTACACTCTCAAAAGCTTGAGGCCCAAGATCACCCTGTTTGAAAGTAAGCAAGCCAAGATTTCAGGCGAATATACAAAAAAGCAGACAGAGGAACCACACACATACGACTACCCATACTCGCATCCCCAGGCAAGTCTGTAGGACGCTGAGAAGTGTCTGAATGTCTCAGCATTCAGCTTCACTGCCCCCCATTCACCCATGGCCCCCTGGACCGTTACCTAGAAAACTCATGTGAAGAAAGACAGCCCTGGAGGTTACCTGAGAGGTGGGAGGGGCACTCCAGGAGCTGCCCCATGGAGCATGTACCAAGCCCGACAGTGAGAGGTGAGGTCGGGCAGTGAGCTGCAGCGGGGCGCTGAGTGGGGGCGCCCAGCTGGGTTGTGCAGACAGCACCCGCCATCTGCAAAAATAACAGCTGTAAAGCCAGAGTTTCATCTGTGCTCTGAGGCCCAAACTCAGAGCACTCTTACCAGCTAACTGGTTGCCAGGGAACCAGTGTATAACACCGCAGGCTCCCTGCCCTCCCAAGGCAGAGTGCCCCTCCTACCGTCTCCATGCCCAAAGGGCTCCTGGGACTCCCGGGCACTCCTCTCCAACTGCAAGATGCAATGACCCCCTGGTAGGGACGCCCCCGTCGTGGAAAGGTTCATAAGCTGATGGATGTGTCTCGTAAACACGCGGCTTCAACAACCGCTTTGCTCGATGGTTTTAAACTGCCATGGATTGCAGATGTGGTATCTGGGCCGTGCATGGGGACGGATGCCAGGAGCCACCAGAATCAAGGAGGAGATGCAGCACGTGGGACACCATGAAGGCCTGGGGATGGTGGCTCCGTCCAGCTTCGGGGGACTCACGGTCAGCAGCCTCTGGGGCAGGGCAGGGGCTAACCCGCTTGTAGGATACCAGTGTGGGGGAGGGGGTGGCGCGGGAGCCGCAGGGGGCCAGGCACCCGGTGCAGACACTGGCTTCACCAGCATTCCGGGGGACTCAGCCCCTCTCAAAGCCTCTCCGAAGGCAGCAGCAATCTCCAAGAGACGCGTGGACAGTCTGCTAGGTGAATATACCATCAAGGCTCATACGGCCTGGCCATAGAGGAAGAAGAACTTAAGGCCCTCCCGTGTGGAAATGGGGGGCCCAAACGCTGAGGATCGCGAGGTCCGTGGCTGCAACTGGCAGTGACACTTCTCAGGAAGCCACCTGGTAGCGGCCCCAAATGAACAGATGGGCTCATTTCTTCATTTTCTGGCCATTCATTCATTCAAATGTTGTTTGAGCATCTAGTATGCACCATCTGCTGCGGGGACGGAGGAATGGTGGAGCCGCACAGATGGTTCCTGCTGCCATGGAGCTCACTTACGGTGAGAGCCAGACATTCATCGTACGATAGCAACAGTAACAATAATCCCGAGAACTCGGCATCGGCATCGCTATTAGTACGTGTACCGTGACTCATCCTGGAGAAGTCTTACATTCCTGAACATGTTAATTACGGCTACCCTAGCAGCTATGGGGCGCTCCCTGAAGCCTTCTATTCATATTAGGCTTTTCAACATCCCAATCCCTATCATTATTATGCCTATTTTGCAGATGAGACAACTGAGGCACCGAAAGCTAAGTAGCCTGCCCGAGGCCATGCATCTTATAAATAACTTAGCGGGGATCTGAACTCAAAAACCCCCGCATCGGGGTTCTCAGTCTTAACCACCGTGTTCAGTCACGTCATACACACTCACAATTCTGCCACATGGTGCTGCGAAGGATGGGGCCTGTGTATCACTGGGGCATGTGCACACGCGCACGCGTGCGTGTGTGTAGGCGTGGGGGGGTCTGATCCAGGATGGGGAGGCTGATGCTGGGAAAGGGGACGCCAAGGGGAGGGGAGGGATGGGAAGGTAGGTGGGAGCCTGGGGAGTCTAGGCTGTAGCCCTGGATGCTCAGCCCCAAAGGCTGCCTGTGATGTTGGTGGCTGGCCTCTCCTTCCACTCCCACGGAAGCGATGCTGGCTGGCATGGGCACCGATAACACCTGTGATGGACCTGGGGGTTGACCGACTGCTTTCAGGCACAGTGCATCCCTGGGAAGGCACGGGCAGTGGGATGTGGGGGGAGCCACATACTGTCACCTCTGCGACAGAGCCCCTATTGCAAGGTGGGGGCCAATTACTGTTCCAGAGAGCCATGCCCTCTCGGTCTGAATAACTGGATGGCCAAGGTCATATCTTGTCTCTGTTCCTTGAAGGCCGAATACAGTGTCTGGCCCACAGTGGGGGCTCAAAACCCGTTCTGTGAAGGCCAAGGTGAGCATGTGACTAAACGTGGGGGCCGCTCTGCGTGCAACGAGAGCTCACCCGAGCCTCTTCCTTCCAGAAATCAAAGGTCTCCTCTCCACCTCGGGGCCTGCAGGGCATTCAAGAACCACTTTCCACCCCGGCAGCAGGAGCCAGCAGGCTGATAAAACAGGTGGGGCATCCAAAGGGTCACGAGTGTGATTTACACACCTGGGAGAGCCGGGCCTGATGTCTGCAAAGCGCTTCTCGGGCGCAAGGTGCTCCATAAAACATCAAGTATTCTCCTTGTGAGGGCCAGGCGCCACAAATCAGATTTGGTGGCGTAAAAGTAACATATTTATGATCCACTATCATATTGCAAATGAAATGAATGTAATAAAAGTGTCACTTACACAAATACCTCTGATGTACGGATCTCGACCTATGAATATGAAAACAGACACCCAAGCACTTTTATTTGAATGTCTAATCATGGAAATAAATGAAGTCATGTTCATTTTAATGTGTGCACTTGTGCATGTATCTAGAATATTGATTTCCACGCACACAATAAAAATGTAATGCGGGAAACATGCAAAGGATGTGGACTTCACTTGGATTCAGGAAGAGATGAAAACGACGCTCCGCTAAAAATTCCATGACGTCAAAAAAAAGAAAGAGAAAAAGAAAAATACAATCGATAGTGTTTTTGCCCATAAAGTTCTCTATGTTCAGTTTAGCCAATGATCTGTTTATTCTTGTTTGAATATTAAAGTCTGGAATCCGTTCATCTCGACTCTTCACCTTGCTAACGACAGAATTAATGGGTCACAGTTGGTGATTTGAGCTAGCTGGTTGCTGTGTCTGGGGGAAAGCCTGCAACTAACATACCCACACACTTCACAGAAAACCGCAAAACTACAGTTTGACGGATTCTAAAATAATTTTTCTGAATTAATTATGTAAATGAACTGTAAACCAATGGATTTGAAGGCAGGTGATCCAGGACGAATAGAGACAGACACTTCCCATTATTTCAGGATTGGGGGGTTGGTGCTCAAGCGTGGAGGACAGCAGGTCCCATGGCAGAGCTGGGTGGAGTTGGGGTGAATGATATCCCTCCAGACCCGCATCTCCTTAAAGGTGGAGACCTTTATGTCTTGCGCATAACACAGCACTTACCATGAAAGCACTAGTAGAAGTTGGAGCGAGTACACAGAGAAAGGAAGTGAGTGAGCGAGCCTGCAAGGCAAGGAAGTCTCCCCCTCCCCCAGTGACGCAAGCCTTTGGGGCCAGACTGAGGGCGGGGCACCGGAGTGTCTGTTAAATGAATACAGTCCTGTGATTGGACAGCTCCAACCTCGGCAGCAGCAGCACACGGGGCGGGGATTTGAAAAGGCGATGCGCCCCCCTCTGCCCTCCCACAAGTACAAAGTGTAAGGGATGACCTAGCGTTCACAGTGCCAGTGACCGCACAGGGATGCATACTTAGAATTTTTACAGAATATCAAACATGCAAGTCACAGGAGAAGTAGTCTGGACGCAGCATTCTCAGAGTTTAACAAGGATCTACCAGCCTAGCCCAGCTTCTTGAAGTTATTCGAAGCACTTACAGAAAATCCCTGAACTATCATGATGTACCATTGCCAAATACCTCTTTCTGGTTAAAGTGGTATATTATACTAATAAAACTTTCAAAACTATTTTCAATACCTTTTCCTCTCCCTGGCCGCATGGAGAGATGGAGATTTTACCTCCTCTCAAGTGGAGAGCCCTCCTTTGTCTTTTGTTTCCAAATACTTTCTTCCTCCTCTGTCTGGCCTGCCGTGGCCATGTTCCTTTCTGGGCAGGCCCCGTGTGGTGGCCATCCTTGCAAGGCAAGAGATTTGAAATTTAAAGGCTCTGTTACAGGTCGTCTCCTTTGGACAAGTCTCCTACGTACTCTAGGAAACATCCTAAGTTCAACTCCAGGGACGAAGCACAATAAAACATTCCTGCATGATGGAGAAAAGCAGGAGCTTTGACAATGAGCAGGGGAGAAGGTGCCTAGTGCCTCTGAGACCCCTTCCTTTATAATTAGTGGAACTTTGCACGTTCCCTTGGGCGGCAATGGGTGACTGTCCGTGACGGCCTTCCCCAAATCCTGTCCATGAGGGGCAGATGTGTCCTTGGCTTTGTGCTTGTGGCGGAGCTATCCCACGTCACGGGGGCTGAGAGGAAGGTCTTAACCGATGGTATACACCTGAATGTTAAAAAATGGAAACTTAAGGGGCCCCTGGGTGGCTCAGTTGGTTAAGCGTCTGACTTCGGCTCAGGTCGTGATCTTGTGTTTTGTGAGTTCAAGCCCCGCGTCCGGATTCTGGAACCTGTTTTGGATTCTGTGTCTCTTTCTTTCTGACCCTTCCTCGCTCACACTCTGTCTCTCTCAAAAGTAAATAAACACTAAAAAAAAAATTTTTTTTAATGGAAATTTAAGACACTGAGGTTGCCCTCTGTGTCTTACTCAGGAGTAAACCTGCACACCTATGGGATGATCAGCTCATGTTGTTTTTAAATATTTCCAGTTTAGAAAAAGGAGAGTTAGGTATCTGTTCCCGTAAGCCATACCCGTGGGCAGGAAGTTCTTTGTTGTATCACTTTATATCAAGCTGAAGTTCACTTTGTTGAGTTCAACCTGCCCTCGTGTATCTGAAAGACTGGTGGTTTTTGTTTTGTTTTGTTTTAATTTTAACTTCTTTGTAAAAATGCAGGCAGTCTCAGATTCAGGAATCAATCGTCTTAAAGCAAGGACCCGTACATCTAGGGTAAGTGATGAGCAGAGACCCAGGCACACGAATCGCCTTTCAAAGCAGTATCTGACTGGGGACGGGGGGCGGTGACAAAAAGAAATTTCTCAGCACCAGGCTGTTCCAGAGAAACCTGGATCACAGCAAGTTATGTGCTTCCAAATATTAAACAACAATTTCTATCAGCATAAATTCTAATGGTCAACATTTTTATTCCTCCTCTTCTCTAAGCCCAATTAATTTTCAAAAAATGAATTGTAGTTCTCCCTGACATTCTTTTTTTTAACAATTTTTTAACATTTATTTTTTGAGAGAGAGAGAAAATGAATGTGAGTTGGGGAGGGGTAGAGAGAAAGAGAGACATAGAATCCGAAGCAGGCTTCAGACTCTGAGCTGTCAGCACAGAGCCCAAGGTGCGGCGTGAACCCACGAACAGTGAGATCATGACCTGAACTAAAGTTGGACGCTTAACTGACTGAGCCATCCAGGCACCTCCTCCTTGACATTGTTATATTTTCCCTCTTAAAATATTTTTTTAAAAATAGAAATGAGGTACTTGACTTAGCTTGGAGAAAGCTCTGAGAAGGAGACTCAGCAAATTCCTCCTGGGGAATATGACCCTTTGACACACCCTGCAGAACTGGAGCACTAGACAGGGGGTGGGGGGTGCCTGGAAATGGGAGCCATGTTTCCAGGGGGCTTTGACTTCAAACACAGCCCTAACCCTGTGTCTTTCTATTGTACCCTGTTTACATTGACTTTGTAGCCTTTCCCATCAAGAGGTGGAGACTATACCACAGCCCGCGTACCTGGGATGGCTTGTGAGTCACTTTAACCGACAGAATGCAGTGTTATACCATGGTAAACCATTTCTAAGAGATCTTGCACACTTCTGCCTGCCCCTCTTAGAACCTCATCACTGTGTGTGAACAAGCCTGAGCTAACCTGCCAGAAAATGAGAGACTATGCGGAGGAGAGCCCAATTAGTCCAGCTAAGACCATCTGAGATCAATCTAGAGCCGACCTGCCCAGAAACCTGGGAGAGCATTTGGGGAAGATGAGCAGAATTGCCTACCCCATCTGAAGCTGACTAGAGTCTTATGAGAGAGCCCAGTGAATCCAGAAGCACCACCCAGCTGATCAAAAGTTTTGTAAGCAATAATAAATGCTTACTGTTTCAAGCCACTAAGCTTTGGGATAGCTTGTTACACAGCAACAGCTAACTGATAAAGTCTGGGTAAAGAATGTGTTTACGCAACTGGGACACATACCCACATATTCTGCCCTTGGCATGTCTGAATCAATGCTTGCTTTTATTCAGTGGTTAAGGCCAGAAAGAAGACAATTTGTTATTCCTCCAAAGCAAGGTTCAAGATCTTACCCATATCTATTACAGCTTATAACACCCAGAAATTACGAAATTGGGTTTTAAATAAACATGGGTTTAAAACCCAAGTATGGGTTTTAAAGAAACATGAAAGGTACAATGGACAAGTGGGAAGGACTGGGGTAAAATTCCAAAGTCTTGCATTTCAGTCCATCATTTATTGCCTGTGCAAACTCAGGATAGTCCCTAAATGTTCCTGAGCCTCAGTTTTCTTGTATCAAAAATGGGAACATTCTTTTTTTTCCATCGTACACAGAATTCTTATATATATACTTAGATATGTAGATAATTGCCACATACTGCAATATGTACTAAGGTAGTGGGAGGCCTACACCCATTTCTTATTCACCAAACATTTACTGAGTCCTGGTGCTACTGAAAATTCTAAGTCACATAAAGCATGCTTTATTTCACAAATGAAATGCAGAAGACACATAATATGGACTAGGAGGATTTAATATACACGGAATGCTTTCAAATGTGAAATGTAACACAGCACTGGAAAAAGAAACGAGAAAGAAATAAGGAAAATAAGGGAGGAAATGTAGGAAGGAAGACGGTGAACGAGGCAGGGAGGAAAGAATTTTTTCCAAGGTAAGACCAGTGCTCCAGCCTGGGGCCCATGTAACTGGGGATTAAGGGGAGAGGGGAGGGGGAGGATGGAGGATGGAGGATACAGAAGCTGAGGGATTTTTAAACTTTCAATGGGTTCATCTCGATGGCAGGAACTTCCATGTGAACTTGACTTAGAAACAGATGGGGCAATGTTCATCTCCTTGGGCTCCAACTTTTCCAGACACTGCTGGACACACCTGCTGAATCTCTGCCCACACCATCCATGTGTCAGTGAGGGATCCGAAAGAGAGAGACAAATGTCTGCACATTTGCTGACGTGTGCCAAACGCCCTAGGTAGGATATTACTCTGGAGAAGTGACTGCATGTTGTCACATCAATTTCAGAAACCCAAATCACCAGAGCAAGGGTCTACACATGAATGTGTGGATGTACATATTATATACCTAGTTTAAATGAAGACCCCTCACCTTAAGGCATTTAAATTATTTATGCCAGCCTATATATCCCTAAGTGATTCTCACTTGTATCCTTGAAGCTCTAAGCTTTCTAAGGTTTTCAGAATCACCAAATAAGTATTGTTCAGTACGGCTGTTGTTCTAAAAGCATTCTATGAATGTTAATTTTTAGAGAACTGGCAATCCATGCATGAGATATATGCTAGCCTACTACTGAATATGATTAGTCAATTAACTAGAACCTCCTTTCCTAAGACACTGGGTGTTATAAGTAAGTGATGAGTCACTAAATTCTTCTCCTGAAACCATTATTACACTATAGGTTAACTAACTTGGATTTAAATCATATTTTTAAAAAGTGAAAAAAAGGAAAAATATAGTCAATTCAGTTTGAAAATAAAAAAATATTCTTATATAAATATCTTTGAATTAATTTGAATTTACTGTTAATGTTTATGGAGGCTACCTTAGCTCTCAAAGTGATTTTAAAAGATATTCTTACAAGGGATGGGAGGGTTACCACTGAAGTCTCTCTTAACTGTAGGGTTTTTCTTTTTTAACCCATCCATCCATCCATCCGTCTAGCCATTCATTTATTAATCCATCTGTCCATCATCTATACATTTGTCCATCCATTCAGCTATGCATCTGTCCATCCGTTTAGCCCTCTCTCCCCATTTTTTCCTCCATTGAGCTGTCTATCCATTTATTCATCCATTTGTCTAATCTTTCATCTATTTATCCATCCAGCCACCCTCTATTCACTTGTTTATTTAGTTTTTCATCTGTTCAAATCTGTTACTGAGTAATTTTAAGAGATTCACATTCTAGTAAAAGATAGTCACCGAAACAAATAACCATCATGCAGTGAGTTACACGGCAGAATATTAATTCGCTGACTGGGGGAACGGGAGTACGGTATCTAAGGTGTATGTCGGGAGATGGTACTTAGATCCACAGACGAGGGAGCTCACAGTTCAGTCTGTGAGAGTCATGAGAAACATCACAGGGGAGAAGAATCCTGAGCTGAGTGCCCTATAGGAGTATCCTGGGTCTTATTCATTCCGGTGTCCCCCGTGCGATGTCTTCTCCAAGGATACGCAACAAATATTCGAGAAAAATTCGATAAGGAAGGGGCAGGAGACACTCTGGATGAAGAGAACAGTGTGTGAAAGGCCTCAGCATGGAACATAACATAGTTATAGAAGAGAAGTTGGTTTTCTGATGGCCTTCAAAGGATGGCTCCAGTAGGGAAGCAGAAAGGGGTGGGAAGAATATTCTGGATGTGGGGGATATGAGGAAATGCTTCCTGGAATGTCTGAGTCAGGTTTGTAGGAGAGCAGGTAGCTGGTGGGCCTAGAGGAAAAAGTACAGACTGAGGACTGGTGGGGAGAAAAAATTAGATAAATCTATCTAATCTATATAGGGATACTGAGGAGGGGCGGGGGAAAGGGCTATGCTGGAAGTATGGCAATGAAACAGGAGTTGGGCTTACTAATGGGCTCAATATGGGGGATGAAGAAAAAGATGCGGAGGTAACAGCAAGATTTTAATGCTGGTACTGGGCTATGGATGGTATCCCAATGAACAGGAAACTGGGGAAGCTGATGGGGAGCAAAGAGTCCAGTGTGGGGCAGGGAGATAATGAGTCTGGCTTAGGGGGAGGGAACCACAAATCCAGATGGCAATCTGGGAAGCCCTCTGAGCGACGGCACCATGGATGGGGCCAGAGAACAGGTCTGAAGTCAGACTGCTTAGGGGCTGAAGTCTTAGAGAGGACTGTCCCAAGTCACGAGGGAGACAAACGACGTGAGAGAGAGGAAGGAACAAATGAGGCCAGGGAACTGGTCCTTGGGAACTGCTGGCGGTCGGTAGGAAAGGAACGGGACACAATGATGGAGGCGGACGAGCGGCGGGCAGGAAAACTGGGATGATAAAAAAGCACGGAAACAGATTTCCATGGAGAAAGGGATCTGAAGCAGCCGCAGCCTGGCCAAGTGTCCACTGCGGCTGACGGGCAGGAGGAATGAAGAGGAAGCAAAGTTCACTGGTTTTGGCAGTGGAGAAAGAGGCGACTTTCAAGAGAACGTTCACAGCAGGGATGGAAGCCAGACTGGGGGCGGGGAGGGTTAAGAGGAGGCCCGAGAAAGCCCTTCAAAACCCAACCCAGGAAATACACTGGGGTCCGGACACTTGAAAACTTGCTTTTCTGTAACCAAACCTGGAAGAGAGGTCAGGAGAGGCGCCCGTGTTTACAAACACGAAAAGCTGTATGGACTTCCCGGCGAAGGTGAAGCTGTTCATTCGCAGAGGCCCGCTGGGAGGGCAGCACGGAGCAGCGGGATCCTGCAGGATGCGTTCCCCTCAGGTCTGTCCACGCAGAGGACGAAAGCGAGGGGAGGCTCCGGCTCAGCCACGGCGGGAAGGTGGGAAGGCCCGGCAGGCGGCGGACAGAGCGAGTCTGAAGATCCGGACAGAAGCGCCGCGGCGGCTCTGACGCTCTGCACATGGGGCCAGGGCTCACGTTCAGACTCAGGCCGGGCCACAGCTCACGTGATCCCGTGGATGTCACCAAGGAGACGTGGGTTTTAGGTTCATTTAGGGTGACAGGGGCAGCGAGAGGATCAGACTCGCCTTTTAGGAAGGCGGCTCTGTTCACGGTGAAGAAGTGACCGGCCATGGAAAGAGCACTGAGGGGGCTGCTAGAGGCTCCACGTGCAAGAGGAGGCTGTCTGAGCTGGGGAAGGACTATGAGGAGGGGTCGGGGTCAGGGATGTGGGGTGACAGACGGTGGGAAGGGGAAAGGGGTGGCCAGCTCGTGTCCGGTTTGGAGCGTGATGAAGGGACAAAGAAGGAGGAACATGACGTGTGGAACCCCCGGGGCCTGTGTGCCTTAACTGTCACTTAGCCAGCCACCGACGGGGCCAGAACATCGTTCCAACCCCACACCATACACGCTGCTCGTAGAATAATTCCTGAATTGGTTGGCTTTTTAAAAAGATCAGTGTTACCAAGAATGTAACGAGGACTGCAATTAAGGAATTTTCCTACTTGGCCTTGGCTGCCAGGAGCGCTAGGGAGAGGTCACCCTCGGGCCGCGTGTGTGACTAAAGGAAAACGTTAAAAATGAAGCAGCAGGAAGAAACCACAGCCCCCAAGTCCATATCAGCATGTGAAGCGTCGGCCCGATTGGAGCCAACTCGGCCTTCCCTCGAGTGAACTTATCAGTTTCTCAATATAAATAAATCATCCCAAATTGTCCTCATCTGTGAAGGATTGCTAAAACGCTATTTAGTTCACAAAAAAATCCTCTTTCTGGCCTACACAACGTTAATTCTCAGGTATTTATTTCTCCGGAGAGTCGTTTGGAAAAGAAATAAAGCCATCTTCCACATCCTCTGTGTACTTGGATGCCTGACACGAACAGAGAACCGAGTCTTATTCCTGGGAACGCTTCGGCGGAGGGGTCAAACACACACAAAAAAATGCGAGAAGTCCAAGAAATGACACACGACGTTCCTGCCAGACCTGCACAACTCACTTCCCTCTGCCCTTCCTCTAACACCCACGCCCAGAACATGCTTTTCTCTCCTTTTAATCAAAAAGACATCTGCCCGGGCCTTCTAAGGGAGACACGACCTTCAGGACTCGGCAGGGAGAGGAGAGCAGTGCCTAAAACAGAAAGTGAGAGAGGGGTGGGGGGTTCCCACCTCCCACCTCCCACCTGCGGCCACCTATTTCTTACTAATCCATATGTTGGGTGCGGCCGTCAGTACAAGGCGGCGTTTGCGATCTATCAGGAAGACAGCTCACACCCAAGAAACCAGGGGAGGGCATGGTGGGGGGCCCTGGGCTACCTGCTGTCAATTCTAAATGTCATTAATTTAAAAACATTTACCAGGTGCCCCTTATAATGTTCCAGGCCCTGTTCCAGGCGCCAGGGATGTAACAGTGGACGGAGCAATGTTCTTGGCTTCTTGGAGTTGATTTTCTTCTTGGGGAAGACCATCCATGAAATATACGCTATGATGTCAGGTAATGACAAGCAAAATCATGAGGGGGGGGTGTGGGGAAGGGACAGGGATATTGTGTAAGGAAGCGAGGGCAAGGGGAGGCCTCTCTGATGAGCAGGGAGATACAGGGGCAGTAACCGGGGTGGTTGGGAGCAGAAAGGATCGCACGTCCCGGGGCGAGCAGCTTCTCACGTACATTCAAGACACGAGCTAGAACAGCTATCGGTCAGTCTGCTTGTTCGTTCATTCAGTAACTTCCCTCAGATCTTTACAGGGATCTTATGCCCCGCCTGTGCCCAGCACTGTGGCAGCTGCTGGAGATAATTCTGGTGAAGGAGGCCATGTGGTTCCCTCATGAAGTCCCAGTCTAGACCGGGCATAGCAAGATTTTTCTCCAAAGGGCCAGGCTGTAAGTGGGTAGGAGGTTCTGCAGGCCCTAGGGTCTCTGCTGCAGCCACCGTGCCGCTGTAGGGCGCTAGGAGGTGGGACCATACGCCGGTGAGGAGCATGGCTGCGTTCCAAAGGAACATTCTATTTCCGAAACCAGCTGGAGGCCAGATTTGGATGTAGAACGCTGAATGTACTTTGCAGTCCCGTCCTGTAGAAAGTGTCCTTGATTGTTAAGAAGTTGTTTGCGCAATAAATCCCAATTAGGGAAGAAAGTATATTTGAGAAGAGAAACCACTTTGATACCTACTTTCTCCCATGTTTGCTTTCTTGTTTTATTTCAGTTTTCAGGCAACATAGCAAGTGTCCATTGTTCTTTCCGCCCGGCCACGAACCCGTGCCCCATAGACATTTTCTTCTAGGAAATCCGCCCTCCCTTGCCCTGATAACGGCCTGCAGGGTTTCCAGACCCCTGGTCCAGAGGACATGCAGATGCTCCTCACCCAACCACACACAGAATGACGGGTTATGACGCCCCAGAGCAGTAAGGGCACCAGGGAAACAGACGAGTATCACTGGCTTCCACTGAATGGAGTGGAGAGGGGGGGTAGCCAGAGAAAATCTTCCCATGAGAAGGAAGATCTGAGCTGAGTGGCAGAGGAAGAACATTCTAGGCTGAGGGGGAAGCAGAAGCAAGATCTTGGGAACATACAGAGACCCAGGGCCCTGCGGTTGTGGTAACGAGAGGTGTTCTGGAGATACGAGAACATTTCAATTCTCGCCAAGCCTCGTAAAAAGTACGGCCTCCAAACCTGCCAGGTTACAGTGACATCCAATGGTATTCTCCTCCCCAAATTCTAATTCCCTCTCGGTTAAGTACTCACACTTTCTCCAACGTCATTGCATTACCTGCTGCTGCTCTGGAAGGCAGCTTAGTCAAAAAAGGAACATCGCAAAGAGCTAAATCGAATGCACGCAGAGCTGGAGGGAAGATGTAAAGATTCCGGGAATTCTCTAAAGAAAAGCTATCTGCCGCCCTGCCTGTCATCCTCCTGGGATGTTGCAGGGTGCATCCAGGCACCAGAGGCAAAAGCCACCCTCAACCCGAAGGCTCCCATCCAACGCAGTGTCAGTAAGAGTTCAGGGAGCCAGCAAAGTCTATAGATTGCAACCAACGGAGTTCTATTTTATTTACCCAAGTCTGTCCTGGAAAAAACTACAGAAGATGGCAGAAAACTATCGTCTCCCTAGGTGTAACATTTTTAAATATTTAAGCACTGTTGCTGTTTGTGTTTCATAAAATTCATTGAGTGAATTATACTTTCCGCATCCCCCTTTGTCAGATTTGTTTTTATATTTTAAAGCTTCAAAACACATAATCATACCTTACAGGGTCCATCATTAACTTGTCTGATCCTGACAGATGGCACAGGTATTTATATTTGAGAACATCTTTTATGGAAAATTTCAAACATACCAAAAGTAGAGAAAATAGTATACGAAATGAGCCCTCAGCCGCTCAGTGCCCAGCGTCAATTCTCAGTTTATGGTCTGTGGTCTTTCCTCTCCACTTCCATCCCTTCCTCCAGATTATTCTGAAGCAAATCCTTGCTGGTTTCATCTGTAAATATTTCGAACTCCTTTCTTTCATCACTTTTTACCACACCCTGGCTTCACTTTGTGGGGGAGGGGGAGATATGATCTCCTTCAAGCAGATTTTAGCAGGGAGAGAGGTCAAATGTGAGAAGTGACTGGCTACAAACACACGAGAGGAAACTAAGGTTGAGGTGCCTGCTTGACCCTGATGTACTCAGAGCAGAGGCAGCCATCTTGGAAACATCCAGAACATAAGCAGAGAGAATAGGCTATCCTGACCAGCGACTGACATGAGGGCGTTCCCCTCCTCTTTACCAAGTCCTGTGCACTTGACAACCAAGCCGCTTTCAGCAAGACCTGGCTGCCCCTGCCCCCGGCCGTCCCCCTCACGCTTCCTAGCCGTTTTCATTACCTTGAGAAACATATGGCATAACTTTACCCGCACTTAAGGTTGGCCAGACCTTAAGCTGGAAAGGAATACTGCGCTCTAGAATAATATTTTTCTCATCAATGCCACTGAATCCCCTGTCCAGCCTGTTCCCCCACTTACCTCGTAATCTTTCGACTGAATTCATGAAATTGCACAGTGGTGGGTCAGCTCCAGGAACTGCCATTTTCAATCATGTAGATTGTTTTTGCTACCATGGACCTTAACTGCAGAAGGACCTGTGGTCAGCTATGATTACCGGCCTCACCTTCTCAACCCAGGGCTCTCGCTGATGCCCACGTTTATTTAAAAACAGGGAAAGGTCAGTAGACCTATAGGACTTTCTTAGGATGCATCTGGACTTGACAAAATAGCAAGAATTGTGAAACGTGGTTATTAAAAAGTACCTTGAGCTAACTAACTTCAAAAAGAACGCTGGTGGATACAGACTGTGTTCTTCTCTCTGAGACCTGCCATGGTCTCCCAGGTTGACAAAAGGGAGACTGAGGGCTTGATCAAGAAAGCTAAGAAATGCTCCACTGAGACACCTTCATCAGGGAGCCCAAGAGACCCATCTGGCAGCCCGCTGAAGGATTCCCACCTCTAGAAACCCTAGCCCTCTTCACTGTTCATGGGGGTCAAAGTCCATGCCCGAGCCCTCCCCTATCAAGCACATACATCCAGAAGGCTCAGCTCCTCAGCCCCAGCTCTGGCCTTTCTCCTAAGCATCAGATATCTGTACCTGTCTTCCCACTAGACATCTCTCGGCCCCTCACAGGGTCTCCTAAAAGGGACTCTTGAGCTGCCCTATGTGACTCCGCCACTGATAACACCTTCTCTGAGACTGGAACCACAGCCCATCCAGGGGCCTAAATCCCAGGGAGAGAGGCAGACCCGTCCTCTCTCTTCTCCGTCCTATGCATTTACCAAGGGCCACTTAGTCTACCTGCTGCTGCCCGGGTCCTTGCTCTCTCTGAATGATGCTTTGCAGACATCAGCTCATCTGTAAGTGGTAGGAAAAATACAACGCAATAAGAAGTAAAGGTAAAAATCTTACTATCAGAGCTGAAAGAGGCTGTTTCCACAGATGTACCCTTACTCTCTCTTGCTGGACCCCAATAACATCCTGTGAACTCAGGTACCCTTTGGTCCTTACCACAAAGACATCATTTAAAGCCTCTCCTTCCCATTATAAGCACCCTGCTCAGACTGTCACTAAAGCCTTTTAAAAATGCTTTTTCTAATATTGTAGGCCATGTCCTTCTCAACCCCTTAATACATACATACATACAGACAGACACAAACACACGAACCCTTTCCTTAAGGCTCCAGGAAATGCCATGGTGGTAAACCAGCATCGGGAACTGCCATTTGCAACAGTATAGAGAACTTTACTGCCAGTGTAGACAGCTTACTCGCAAAGGTGTCTTCACTCTCTCGACCTACATTTATTTAAGCAGCAAGTACTCCCAGATGAACCCCAACTTATTTTGGGTACTATGAGAGAGGACTTCCTCCTGATGCTTGAAATGTTTCCAAGTATCGGGAAATGATTCTGAACACGTATTCTGAATGGGGACCGACCGAATGTACAGGTGGAAAGGACCTTAGCGATCCTCAGAATCAGTCTAGAAGAGTCTCAGTTATGGTGTATCACAAGTGACCACGACTGTGACCGCTCAGTTATGGTGATCACGAGAGCTGGGTTTTGTTCTAAACTCTGTAGCACAGCAGTTGTGTACATTTGGGTAGGCAAGCTGCCATGACCATTAAAAAAATGGCATAATCTAAGAGAGGTGTTGAAAAGATCTAGCACCCAAGAAATGGTTTTCTTTTCTGCCCATGACCTCCCAAACAGGTTAGAGCAATTATCTTCTCCCAACATCTGGTTTTTCTCCACCCGGTGACTTTCCAATGATACCTCACAGCCAATAGCTAGAGGATCCCACGCCACCCTAGTCATCCCAGTTTGGAGAATATTCAGTTTGAGATAAAGTAACTCTTTTATTTTTTTTTATTTTTTAATATTTACGTATCTTTGAGAGAGCGATAGAGAGAGAGAGACAGAGTGCAAGTGAGGGAGGGACAGAGAGAGGGAGACAAAGAATCCGAAGCAGGCTCCAGGCTCCGAGCTGTCAGCACAGAGACCAATGCGGGGTTCAAACTCATGAACCGTGAGATCATGACCTGAGCCACAGTTGGGCACCTAACTGACTGAGCCACCCAGGCGCCCCATGAGATAAATTAACTCTTAAAATCAGGTATTCAGAACAAAACCCGATAATGTCCCAAGATGTGCTCAGACCAGCCACAAATACAGAGGGTTTTGGGAGTCTTTCATGATCTGATTAGCCAAGGCTCTTAAGAAGGAAGACGCGTTTCTACCTGAGTTAGATCACAGGAAGCCTTGGCCACCCAGTCCTCACCGCGGGCTTCCCCAGCCTGTCCTGCCACCACTGACCTGGCTGAATCTGAATCAGGATTCAATACTCATCTCTGTTAAATGGCTTCTTGTTTGTACTGGTTCATCAGCTGCTTCTGTTGAGATCTTCTGAAACCTTCAGATCATTTGAGGTTCTCACTCTACCAGGTTCATACTTGGGCCAATTTTAGGAGTGAACCCTCTACCTGAAGCCTGTTTCTTTCGTCTCTAAATGTCTTGAGTCCTGACAGCTCCTTGGCCTCTGTTCCTCCTGCCGCCCCTGGCTGCCCTGGCCGAAGAGCACAGCGCACTTCACCTCGCTGAAGCGCTACTGCTTGTTAGTTTCTCAGGTTTTGATGCCATTTCGTCCATGTCAGATCATCCAACTGAGCCACAAGACATAACAGAGAAATCTGTAATTCCGAACCCAGATTTGGACGTGACTGAACTGATGAGAAGCCGCACATATAAAAACCACAACTGGGGCGCCTGGGTGGCTCAGTCGGTAAAGCGGCCGACTTCGGCTCAGGTCATGATCTCACCGTCTGTGAGTTTGAGCCCCGCGTCGGGCTCTGTGCCGACAGCGCAGAGCCTGGAACCTGCTTCGGATTCTGTGTCTCCCTCTCTCTGCCCTACTCCTGCTCATGCTCTGTCTCTATGTCTCAAAAAGTAAATAAACGTTAAAAAAAAAATTAAAAAAAGACAAAAAACAAAAAACAAAAAAACCACAACTTACTTCCTAAAGTGAGTCAGGCCTTTTTAAAAAGGAAACAACAACAACAAAGTAGACATCATCAGGTAAACATTAGGCTCCAAAGAAAGCGTCAAACCTCCTTAAATTTAGATATCCCGTGACTTACCGTGAAACATCTGTAATGTCAGCTGCCTGCTACAATGGATATTGGAAAAATATTTAGAACTAAAATATGGCATTTCTCCAGGGGATGTATATCAAGAATGGGAGGGGGGGAGGGAGTAGCAATTACCAGAGAAATTCAATAAATAACTTGGCAACCTGTCACTTTTCTCCAGGTGCACCAATAACGTATATTAAAAGGATTCAAACCTTGTGGTTTCCTCCTAGATTTTTTTTTTTTTTTTTTGGTCAAGTCTGGCAAAGTCCCATTCAGAACACCAGCAGGAAAAAAAAAAAAAACACACACCTTCATGATGCAGTCAAAGACTCAGAATGTCCATCCCACTGAAAGGAACGGGCTTATCTGAGCCCTTCCATTGGCGCTGCCTTAAAACCCAATGAATCTGAATGCTGGTTCTCCTGTATTATTCATTACATAATTGCTGTGCTTTATTAGAAATATGATCTATTATAACCTTGAATACAGTACATTAAATGACATTGAAAATTAGATTATTCTGATTATTAGGGAAGTGAGAAATGTGCTAAACATTTGTAAGACTGACAATCAATCAGGGTATCCATTTGAGTGTAATAAAAATCCATCTGGAGCCAGTGTGTTTAAATCTAATTTTTTAAGCATGACATTTTCCTCAGAGTTTCTTTCTAAAATGTCATCATCTTCTACAACAGTGATTGATTCCGTCTCTAGGGAGAAGCACTCACTCCAATTACTTCATCCACTGCACACAAGCCATAGTCCACTTCAAAAAAAAAGTCAGATGAATCACAGCAATAACAATATATTTGAGGGGGGGGGGCACAGATTTATGCCACTCAAGCTAGAAAATCAACCCCATCTTCTTCCCCCAGCTCAAACAGATACGATATGCTACTTAGATCACAAGGTGGCTCGTGACTATTTTCCATCAGAAATGAGGGATTTTCATATTGGGCTCTTATTTCACCTGTGAAATGGAAAAGACACTGGCTTCTGTAAAAATATTATTCTGCTTTCATCTTTTCAAAGAAAAATATATTATAAATGACTGTGTTGATTTACTTCAATCATCCACCCTTTTTCTTTCCTTCCTTCCATCCTTCCTTCCTTCTTTCCTTCCTTCCATCCATCCATCCACCCAACACACCTCCTCATCCATTCACTCATCAATAAACAATTATTCAACTCCAACTGAGGTCACTGAAAGACTGGCCAACTCGGGGTTCTTTTTTCTCTTGAGTATATTCAAATATGGCCCAGGTGAGAAGGACAGCTAATGAAATTACATCCGAGGGAGAATTACTGAACTGACCCTACAGTCTGTAGAGCGTTTGCCAGATCGGCACGCATAGGAATGACTATCCACTCGCTCAGCTTGTGCCTTTACACTGGCACGTGTGAATATTTACTTCATGGAATTTTGGCATTTTCCTGACAATTGTAGGGGAAGAGAGATGATGGCATTTATCAAACCGCTGCCATGACTGAGAACTTGACACTCATTACCTATTAAATCCTCAGTGGTAGGAGGGTATCTCTGCTTCTCTGGCCTTGGGTTTCCATATGCAAGGTCTTTCAGTAGGGTGACATTCTTGACTTTTCTCCCTCTCTGCTTTCCCCAGGAAAGAGCAGCGATTTGTCTTGGTGAGTCTGAAGGAAGGCACTTAGTGTTTTGGGCTCAAGCCCCTCTGGGCCTTCTCAACGTCTATCTGCTTGCAGAGAAGGGTACACAGGCCTGGGTTCCATGATGTGGAAGTTCCCGTGGGCAGGCTCTGCCTGGGAGGAGGCCTTCAGGTATTAACGCTGCCTATGACAGTGTGGTTATGTTTATCCAAATTGGGAGTGTAGTTTAGGAAGTCTATCGGGGCCACACAGGTAAGCCACAGCAATAAGCAAATGACTATATAAATTAAAATCAAATGACTATATAAAGTCAAATGACTATATAAATTAAAATCATAGGAAGGAACATTATGTTGCTGTTAAAAATACTTTTTCAAAGACTACTTCATAACATGGGGGAAAGAGCCACAATGTTAAATTTAACTGAAATGATAAAGATATACATATGCGAATAGAAAAAAAGGGGAGAACGAAACATTAATCAGGCTTATAGCTGGGACATGAGATTTTAGCACTTTCCAAATTGTCTGTAGCAAGCCTAAGCTGTTTCAATTATTTTTTTAAAACGTAGATTTTTTTTTTTCCTTTTAAAAGAAAGTAGCTTTTCTCCAGCACTGGTAAGATTCCCAGACTGGAAGGGGACTCTTGGAAACAAGCTGCAGACAATTTGATCTCCTTCTGATTAATGCAGCTTCTCAACTAGGACAGAATCCCTGAGGGAAAGAGAGCATGTGATTCCTGGAAACCCCGCCCCTGCCTCACTGCCCCACCTGGTCAGAGCTTGCCACCCCCTCTCTCTGCTTCTTCCCTGTGGTTGAGTTTCAGCCTCATGGCCATCTCAAGCCTCCTGAAACCCAAGTATGTCATCCTTCCGTCCCAACACCGAACAGCCTCCCATCAAACTTGGGGTAGGAGCTGGTCTGTGCAAAGCCAAAGCCCCCTGGGCCTCTCGGGTTCCCCCCTGCCCATTTGTTTATTCCCCTCTTGGCACATGGGCTTCCTTGTTGGTCCTCAAACATACAGGTGAAGGTGCCCACCTCAGGGCCTCTGCACTGGCTGTCTCCTCTGCCTGGAGCACTCCCTCTCCCCCCACATATCCCCACACCTCTCTTCCTCACCTCCTTTGAGTCTTTACTTAGAGGTCATCTTCTCAAGAGGCCTTCCTCAGAGGCAGTATTAAAAACTAGGGAGGGAAACCAAGAGCACACTGTATACACTGTATGTTAGTCAACTTGACAATAAATTATATTTAAAAAAAGAAAAGAAAAAGAAACATTTAAAAAATTAAAAAAATAAACTTTTTAGATTATTCAAAATAAAAACAAAAAAACTAGGGGAGGGGCCTCTGGGTGGTTCAGTCAGTTGAGCATCTGTACTTCGGCTCAGGTCATGATCTCATCCTTCCCAAGTTCAAACCCCGTGTGGGGACAGCTCAGAGCCTGGAGCCTGCTTCATATTCTGTGTCTCCCTCTCTCTCTCTCTGCCCCTTCCCCACGTGTGCTCCGTCTCTGTCAAAAATGAATAAACATTAAAAAGTAGTTTTCAAAAACTAGGGAACCGTAGATCTATAGTCAGGCGCCATCAAGACTACTTCATCAGAAATCACAGCCCCTACCTCCAACAATCCTATCGCCCTTGCTGGTTTTATTGATCTCCTTACTGTATTTGTCTTCTGTCTTATCTTTCTCCTCTACTAGAATGGAAGCTCCAGGAGGGCGGGAATTTTAGGAATTGTTCACACGCTATCGCCATCATCCACAACAGTGCCCAGTGCCTGGGGCGCTTGACGAATCTTGGTGGTCAACAAGGCTCTGGAATCGGAGCCCCGCACCAGGCAAGGAGAGGCACAGCTCAGTCCTGCATGTAAGAGCTGTGGCAAAGGTGCAGGCGGCAGAGAGACATTAGGTCTATCTTAGGAACCCAGGTCCCGAGGCTGCCCTGCTTTCCCATCTTCGCCAGCTACTCAGAACGGTGCCAACCGTGCGCCCAGGGGTATGGTGGCCATGAGGGCCAAGAGCGTGTGACTGCTGGCTGGGACTGAGGAGGACGGCCCGTCCAAGTCAGACAGTGTTGAATAACCCCAACGCAAGTTCTCGTGCGGCTTCTGCCGTGAGGGACAGGGAGCAGACTGCTGCAGGCAGATGCCCGACCCATCCTGGGCATCTTTACTAAGTTCCGCGTACAGAACAGACAAAAGGAAACATCCTCAGGCTTTAAGAGAGCCCACCGCTGCCGCCCTTCCTAAGTGGAGAGTGCAAAGGTATGCCAACACGGAGAGAATGGAACAAAATTCTTGAAATTCTTACACCTTCGTTCTCGAAACCAACAACTCAGGTGAACGTAAGGCAACTCTGATAACCATAGATGGACTGTAGGCAGCTGCTTACAAAACTGCCTTCAGTTTAGAACAAAAATCTAAATATCGCAGAGAGGGAGGCAAAGAAGAAAGGCAGTCGGGTACGCGCGGGAAGGTGGCCGCTCCCTGAAAATACTGCCCATGACGTATACGTGCTGGCGAAGCACCGCTGGGAGGATCCCGTCAAATAAGTCGAACGGCAACCTTCATCTGTTTTCCAAGCTCCAGACGGGCAGTGATGCAATTCACCAGCAGGAGGAGGAGGGCCTCCGGTGTCCAAATAAATACTAGTGTGAGCGCAACAAGGGACATAAGGCACAAGATAAACTTAATTTTTCAGGTAGAAACTGGTTTTTGGGGAAGACAGCTGCTAAACTAGATTCTGGGCAACCAGTTTCCTAGAGTCCAATATGAGGGCCTGGTTCTTTCCTTTGAAAGGAAGCAACCTTTTCAAAAATAGCAACGATGACAACAACAAAAATAATAAAATAAAATAAATAAAAATAAATAAAATAAATAGCAACTGCGGATTATTGAGAGGCTCACTGCAGATTATTTCGAAAATGAAATTTGCAAAAAAGAAAATATAAATTGTAACTAATCCGTTTTCCAGAAAGAAGCCCTTGTTGATATTTTGATTTATTTTATTCTGCTCCTTTTTTATGCATTCATATATATTTTAAAAATCATAGATCACAGAATATCCAAATTTTTAAATCTTGCTTTTCATTTCAACTCAGCATTGTGGATAGTTTCCCATATCGTGAAAAGATTCCTTTTTCAACAGCAGCATAATGTTCCTTTCTATGGGTGTGAATTAATTTATACAGCCTTTTTTTTCTTGTTAGTCCTTTATGTTCCTGCCTGTTTTATATATATATAATGCTGCAATGAACATCTCTGTACATCATCATCGCACATATTTTTAAATTATTTCTTAGCACTGGGTGTTGTATGTTAAGTGATGAATTATGGGAATCTACCCCCCCAAACCAAGAGCATACTGCATACACTATATGTGAGCCAACTTGACAATAAATTGTATTTAAATAAAAAATAGCTTCCAGGAAGAAGACTATAAAGGCTTTTGAAATACATGGTCAAATCACAGGCAGTTGCTAGTATTAACCTTGGGTCAATCTGCCATAGGCTTGGTTCTTGCCCTTCTTTGCAGATCATGGGATACGTTCTATAGAAGGAGGTTAATTCCTCATTTCCAATCTTGCTCACCTTTGTGGGGAACAGATAAGCTCTATTCCTGTCAGAAAGGCCCATCTGCTAGCCCCCATTAGCAGGGCTATTACACAGTCTCTCTGGTCATTCCATCGTTCCAAGGAACATTGCTATCGTCCATCTCACTTAGGTCAGTGCTGTTGGCTTAATAGTTCCCTATTGGGCCACAGATGGCCAATGGTCGGATATAGCAACATAATCTGATTACAGGACAACCGTGACCGCTTTGGCCCACCTCAGCCTTGCTTTGCAAATAGGCACTGCCCAGAGGGAGTGGATTTGCCATGCTGCCCGGCCATGCAGAGTTATTGAGACACTCACAGAGGGCCCGGCCCGTCCTGAAGCACAAGGATTCATCGGTTTCACTGCAAGGGCAGGCCCGGCGACGCTTGACTTCTTTGGAGGATGTGTGGCAAGGGAGAGTAGAAGCTGGGGGTGGTCTTTAGGTGAGGTTTGGTTATGGTAGTTCATAGTTAATTAAGACAGTCTTAGCAAATGATTCCCACTCACAGTGAGTTTTATCTTTTAAGAGCCAATTCATGTGCATGTTCAGGCCCCACAGCACCATGGGCACTTTGTGCGATCACAGACCATGTGTCCATGTGTGTATATTTCAGGCTTTCTCAGCCTCAGCATGACTGACATCTGGGACTAGATAATCCTTTGTTGTGAGGCCTGTCTTGTGCATGGAAGGACATTTTAGCAGCACCCCTGGCCTCTACCCACTAGAAGCTGGGAGCACCTCCCCCAGCTGTATGTAATAACCAAAAAGGTTTCCAGACACTGCCAATGTTCCTGGAGGGCAAACCTGGCCTGGGGTGAGACCACCGGTATACACAAGCGCCGTCGTCTTGAATTAACGAGTGATTATAATGCACACGCTTAGGAAGCAGACCTGTCCCCAGCACTATGCGAGCCGGCTACTTAGCTTTCCTTGCCTCTGATCCTCATCTGCCAACAGGGACAAGAATATAGATGTCATGGAACTGTAAGGACTATGCAAGAACATGGTTGGAAACTACTCAGAAGGGTCCTTGAAAAGCACTGCAGGGACGGCAGGTACTAATATCACCGGCTCATTTGCAAACACACTCCAGGAAATGAGGACAGATGATGGCTGCAAAGCTTCATGAAATCAAATTCTGTAATGTGGCCAAATTTCACCCGTCCTGAGCCATTCTTAGGTGAATCAGGACCCAAATGAACAGAACATTATTTTTTAAAATCCTACAGTAGAAATAGGAGACTCTTGATGATTGCATCCTGAAGTAGCCATTAGAGAGCTGGAGGGCTGGGGGCAGTTCTTAGCATCAATTTCTCCTCCTTACCATTACTTTAATTTCCCTTGGGGAAATTACCTCTCCCCCACCAGGTACAATTCTGATAGGGAGCAAAATCCAGATACCTGTCCCATTTGTTTATGACAGAGGATGAGGACCAAACCATCCCCCCCAACCATTTCCTCTGTGGGGTTTGAGGGGTTTGAGGAGTGGTCCCAGTCTGCAAATGGGGCTGTCTTTCCTGGCGCTGAGAATCTGGAAGATGAAATAGGTGACCCGGGTTCAGTCTTTTTAATGGCATTCTGGCCAAACTGTCCCCAGGAGACTTCCTTCCCCGCCTCCCAGAGCCACTTGCTTCCAGTTCTTTTCCGAACCTGGTTCTCTAGACCCTCGTCCATTCTGGGAGCCCCCAGCCGGTTTCCCATGAATTTCTCTTTGCTTAATGAAGCTGGCCGAGTTGGTTTCGATTGCTCATGACCAAACAACCCTGACTGATACACACTCACAGAGAATTCTGAGGGGAAAAAGAGAAAACTAGAGAAATGGTCAAGGTGCAAGAGGTACAAAACACTTTCTACAGAAACAGGAGAATCCACCGTTAGCTGGCTTAAATGCAGGTAATACGGGAGAGGAACAGTACTATGAAGAAAACTCTTGCTTTTGCTACTGTTATCAGCTTTAAACTCCACTTACGTGGAGACCAACATTTGGCACGTCTAGAACAGCGTTCCCTCAACTGGTAACGTCTGTTGTAGCTCTAAAGATTAAGTTTTCAACAAGAGGGCAGGTGGTCACAATTTCCAAGATTAAATATCATTTTTTCTCTGAAAAAAATTTTTAAATGTTCATATTTTTAAAGAGAGAGACAGCGTGAGTGGGGGAGGGGTAAAGAGTTGGGGAGAGAGAGAGAGAGAGAGAATCCCAAGCAGGCTCTGCACCATCAGCACAATTCCCGATGTGGGGCTCAAACTCATGAACTGTGAGATCGTGACCCAAGCTGAAATCAAGAGTTGAAGGCTTAACCAACTGAGCCACTTGGGCACATATATACAGATATATATTCTTCTAAGATCAGTAACAGATATATAATGATTTCAGCCCTCTGACTTGCTCTGTTCTAGCTACAGTGGCCTCCTGGCTGTTCTCTGACGCACCAGGGCCTTTGGACTTGCACTTCCTCGTGCCCAGAAAGCTGTTCCCTCAGACGCCCACCGGGCTCACTTCCTCACCTGCAGATCTTGACTCAACCATCGCCTTCCCAGGGAGGCCGACCTGAGCTACCTTATCTGAAATAATAATGCTCCCCCTCCAGTGCCTGCACTGTGCTTACTTTCTCCTTTGCCTCTTATTTTTCCGGAAGCCACAACTTCCTTTCTTTCACACCATGCAGACATTAGTAATTGATTATAGCTCTTTTTGTCACTGAACCTGAAGATAGCCTCAGAATCCTTCTCAGCAGTGACCCAAGGAGATCCCAGCAACCACTACTAACTGATCAGCATTAAGACAGAAATGAAACCTCTTTGCCAGCCTTGATCTTAATAATAAAAGACTTAAGTTAGCTTCCCTTTCTCCTTCCCACCTTCTCTTTCTTCCTTCCTTTTTCAGATGATAATTTGTTTGGAAACATAATCTAAATCAACCAAAAAAAGAGGGAAGGGAGAAATAAACCACCTTCCACAAAATGAACGACAGAGCCCTCATCTATTATTAGGGTGGTGGCTACACAGGACCCGGGAGTCTGTGAAGAAAGGGGCCAGGGAACCGTTTTATGATAACTTCGTGTGTTTTACTATCTCTCCTCGTGAACCTTACCGGTTCTAAGCTACTCTCCTTTGTGTGCCCCGGGAGGCTGGACCAAATGCAGACGTGAGCAGAGGAAGATTTACAGAAGTACCGCTACCTCCACGCACCACACACACGCTAGACCAGAAGAAGGGCTCGGGTGCTGGCCCTAAAGCCCCAGGTCTTGGCTGTGTAAGGGTTTGAAACGCTCGCGACTCCAAGCTAAACTCTTCCCTTCACTCTTACTGGGATACACCTGTTTGCCTGTGAAGTCCAAACAAGACCGTTCTGCAAGGCGATGTGACAATCGACCTCCCTCCAGAGAGAGCTGAGTCACTCGCCCGGTCCCTAAACATGTGCAAGGCACTGTCTAGGCACCAGGGAGATAGAAATGAACAAAGACAAAAAACTGCACTCTCGTGTATGCTTATGGTTGAAGTGTAAAGGTCAGGGTGGCAGATAGAAAAAAAAAAAAAGTGGCCAGAGCGAGAAGCAGAGGGTAACGAGGGCTCACTGTCACAGGCGCTGGGGAAGAAATCATCCAGAACAAGGGTCTTGAGAGCCAAAGGCAGCAGAAAGGCTAAGGAGAGTGGGCAGGGAATCAGGAACATCAGAGTAGCTAGATGGATGCGTTTATTTATTTATTTACTTTTAATGTTTGTTTAGTCTTTAGAGGGGCGGTGAGGGGTAGAGAGAGAGGGAGACACAGAATCCAAAGCAGGCTCCAGGCTCTGAGCTGTCAGCGCAGAGCCTGATGCGGGGCTCGAATTCGTAAACCATGAGATCATGACCTGAGCCAAACTCTAACATTTAACCAGCTGAGCCACTGATTGATGCTAAATCAATACATTTATTAACACAGAACAGGGGTCAGCACACTGAGTTTGGAAAGGACCAGAGAATAATACTTAGGCTTTGTGAGCTGTCTGGTCTCTGTCACCACTCCTCAGTTCTGTGGTTGTACTGGGACAGCGGCCATTGGCAATCAGTATCAACAAACGTGCATGGCTGTGTTCCAATAAAACTTTATTTACAAAAACAGGTGAGCCACTGGCTTTGGCCCATGGGTCGTAGTTTGCTGAGTAAACTTGGAAGGAGCATTTATTCCCTCTGTAGAAGGTAGAGGCCAGAATGTGAGGCGTCAGGAAAAGAGCGGGTTATGAGTAAGTCAGGCGGCCACTGGAGGAGGAGGCTTTTACTACGGGCTGAACTCTAGCCAGCAAGCAAGGAGGGGTGATTTCTTTTTTCTTTTCTATTACTTTTCTTAATTGCAGAAGTCATATATGCTTATTATAACATGTGAAACGATAATCTCCCTCCTACTCCTCTTCCATCTCTGGACCCCCTGAGGCAACCCACATAAAATTCCTGGCATGGTCCTCAGGTGCAGTGACCAGGCCATCAGAGGCTGGGATGCTGGGTACAATCAGAGGTGACACCCGGATGTTCTGGAAACAGGTGTCACAAAGGTCACAGCCAAGAGACCTCCTTGATCGGTGCTTCTAAAAGGGAAGGAGGATGAGGTGGGCAGCTAAAACCAATGGAGTGTCTACCTGGGGAGCTCACTGATAACCTCAGAGAGCTCAGCGCTAGCTGGAATTTTGTTAATCGGCTAACCATATGCTGAGGTGTGGACCAGAGGCCGATGCCTCCCCAGACACTGGGATTCCGGACCAAATTAACCAGGAGGATTAAAAGACCTAAAAACGCTTTCCTTCCACTGAGCAGTAAGTAGTTCATCTGAAAACAAATGATAGGACTAAAATCCTAAAGCAGGTACTGTAGAATTCCACTGGCTGGCTGGCTGGCTGCTTGCCTGGATGGTGGGTGAAGAAAGGAATCCATCAATGAATAAATGTATTAGTAAGTTATTAAATCCAACAAAGAGAATAAATGCTAGCCAAATGCAGATGTTCACATCGAAAAGACTTAGGATCTTCATCTTGCTACAACATAGCAATGTGGTGTGACCGCAAAATAGATAACGCGTCAGACTCCATTATACGAGACAGTGTGTGGATCGAGGGAAATGACCCTTTCCCCATAATCTCAACAGACCGCCTCTGGAATGCCAGGTTTCGTTTGGGGGTGGGGGACTCACCCACTTAAGGATGGACAGTGACTAAAGGAAATGCAGAGCACGGCTAGGATGATGAGGCTGGGGTGGGGTATTTTTAAAGTCCTACCAACCAAGGAACGCTTCGATAAACTAGAGAGTTCTGCCTTGGGTGGAAGAAGACGGTTCAGGAGTGGCACCATGCCTACAACTAAATATTGGGACTCGGTCTTAGCATCTTGAGGAGGAACTTCTAGGTCCAAGAGGTAAACCAGAGAAGGGGTGGCCAGGACAGGAGAAAGGATTTTTAACCGTCCCTGATTCTCCCAACGGCATGCCGTCTAGCATGGAACATTCCTCCCGTGGCGCAGGGCTGTCCTAGGTGCCGTCGAGAGGTCAGGGCCCAGGGGCTGCGTGGCCCCCTAGGTGCTCTTCCAAACCTCGAGCTCCTTAGCAGTTACTCTCTTCCGACCACTTTGCAAAGCACAGGAAATTAGCTAGCCTGCAGGAGTCTAACTGTTTTTCTGAATTAGAAGAACTCCAACGTTATCAAAGGTTATCTGTCCGTAGATCATTCAAGGTCAGTTGTACACAGAGATACCTCCTTGAAAAAAGGGTTTAGGCAAGAGTGTTTGCAGATGACCCCACTTTAACTTATCTGTGATTAGCAGAGTGATACCTTGGTTTACACTGCTGGCTCCGGGTAGGAAGAACGAGATCACAACACCACACGTGTGATAGGCCAGATGTTTTTACCTCCCTGAGGCGGCTTAATTTATCTGTAAGATGGACCTTAACATGTGACCCTGATCTCCCTCACAAAACTGCAGGCAGCATCAAAAGAGATGCTGCATGTCTTAGTTTGGTTTTTCTCAAACTATCTTTGGGGAGGGACCAGAATTCTGTGTGTGTGTGTGGGGGGGGCGGGGTCCATTTCTAATCTATGATAAATACTTTAATAAAGAGAAATTGCTAGAAAAATGAAACTGATGTGAGCAAACTGCTAAATGTTTCCTTTTTTAATTTTTTTAACGTTTATTTAATTTTGAGAGACATAGATTGAGAAGTGGAAGGGCAGAGAGAGAGAGGAAGATACAGAATCTGAAGCAGGCTCCAGGCTCCGGGCCACCAGCACAGAGCCCGACGTGGGGCTCAAACTCACTGACCACGAGATCATGAGCTGAGCCGAAGTCGGCCGCCCAACCTGAGTCACCCAGGCGCCCCACTAAATGTTTCTAAATGCCTGTTCTTAATTTCTGTACCTATCTTATCAGGTCTGGTGACAGTGTTTGTGGACAGGCTTTGTCTTCGGGCCACTTTTGAGTGATGCTCCTCTAAGATGTTGGCAAGTATAATTATAAAAGAGCATTACTATAATGTTAAGACATGAAAAAATCAGTGGGTGTCTGGATGGCTCAGTCCATGAAGCACCCGACTCTTGATGTCAGCTCAGGTCATGATCTCACGGTTTGTGAGATCAAGCCCACGTCGGGCTCCATGCTGACAGTGTGGAGCCTGCTTGGGATTCCCGCTCTCCCCCTCTCTTTCTGCCTCTACTCTGCTCTCTCCCTCTCAAAATAAATAAGTGAATAAACTTTTAAAAAGACATTAAAAACCCATGCTTATAAAGACATCTATCCCCGATGAGAAGGCAGAATTCAAAATGATGTTTAGCAGTCAAAAGGCTCCCTTTCTCATTTGATAACCAATTTGGGTTTAATGATATTTACTGGGCCAACTTACGGGAATAATAAGGACATTCCGTAATCAGGAAATGGGTCTAAGCCTCCCATTCTGTCAGGTGCATTCCGATCTTTCTGGGCATTTACGCAAGGCACCAGCAATTTCACTTACAGCCCTTCCACCACCCAAAAGGCTGAATTGATTTAGTGTCTGACAAAACAGTTAAAAAGAGAGACATGTGTTACCGGGAAACACCATTTCTAAAAAAAGAAGGGTTTTCATTGTTTGATTTTAAATCTAAGTGATTACTTGGAAGCCTCTGAAAACTTCCAGAGAAAATGCCCTGGACACAAGGGACTTTGTTTCTATAAAGCACTGAGGCAGCAGTTTGCGCAGAGGTAACTCAATAAAATAACACTTTCTACTTGGATAAACTGACCTAGATTCTCTGACTTCCATGCAGAAGCACGAGAGGCTGGCGGACATCTGGGGAGCTGTCCGTGAGGAGAACAGAGAGGGTGGGACACCAGGCAGCAGGGATGGGAGAAGGTCCTGTGTGAAGAACAGCAAGATTCTTCACCGTGATTATAGTTAGCACTCTCATCTCTAGGTTTGAGGACCGAAGGGGCCTCTGCCAGGCTTTCCAGAAGGGATTCCTAAGTCAAAAGACATCACCATCCAAGACCAGTCAACGGAAGAGAGCCTCCTGTTGAAAGAGTTCAGAAATGCACACTTGTCTGTGTGTTTCCCTCACCCCCGCAGCATTTTCAGGACATGGCAGCGTGGGGTAAGGGACTAAGAGCACCACAGCCAAACAGCCCTGTGAGGGCCTCAGTTTTGACATCTGCAATATGGGAATCGGACACTCTGCCACATGAAATAATGAATTGTGAGAACCCTGTCCACCAGTGCGTAGTACCGGGAACGCAGCTATAATCTATAAACCATGTGTGCACACGGCGACAGCCCACTCAGAGTCGTTTCAAACACACAACCAATCTTGAACTGCAGGGTAAGGCAATCTCAGGGGAAGAACTATATACAGTTGAAATAATTTACAAGAACATGCGCTCACATTACTCAATTAGCTTGGCATGAGTTTAAAGCATTCAATGGCCCTTTCCAGATGCTTCTTGTTTTCAGCCGCCTTTCTATTAGCAGACCTCTCTTGACCAACCTCCTTTCTTTTCCACTAGGGCCAAACCACACTTTCAACTCCCTGTGTCCCTGTGGGTTTGGGGTCTTTTCTGGACTCAGTTCCAAGCCTCCAACTGCAGCAGGCGCCCCCGTCAGCAAACTGCAGGAGATCCCTCGGGTCAGTGTTTGATCTGGGCGCTCCCCAGGGAAGTCCTAGACTAGTTTTTCCCGTGATTCTGGGAATTTGGTCTCTTACTCAATTCTCTGAACTGGACCGGCCATCTTGCTCAGCAAAATGTGAGTTTCTTTTCTTTCTCAATCCAAAATGTCACCGGAAAACTCCCCAACTTTCTTTTTCTCGGGTTTCAAAAGTTCTTGCCTCATGGTGATGCACTCCCCCCCACTCCACATACACCCACCTCAGCAGCTAATGAAACTCCCGAGGACAGATCCCGCCCCCGCCCTCCCCGCTCCGTTTACCTCACCAACCTCACCCCTCCTGCCTCCAGCCACCAATGAATTTCTGAAATACTGTTCCTTCCAGAAATACCCAGCCGCATTTGCTCAGAACAGCAGGACATCTGCATTTTATTTTTCACTGCACTTCACCGTTTTTAGCTGAACCAAACTAAATTCCTCGTATTTGCCAGAGCCTAAAGATTAAGAAAAAAAAAAATCAGTGTTTTTTTCTTGAAACCACACGTTCTCTAGTTTTGCACTCCACTCCGTGAGGAATGGTTTGACTTGGAGCATCGTTCATCCTCTAAATGTCTCAATTCCATTCTGTCTTTCTCCCCCCGTGGGCTTTGCTCTAAGCCATCTATGTAGTGGATATGAATGCGTATAACCTAACTTCTGTTTCATTCTTGAAGAACCTGGATCTGTTAAGTCTTCTTGGGCTTTTACGCTTTAAAACGCCTTATTCCGGTGGGAATCTGGCATGGCAGCCGGGATTCGCACAAGAGGGGAATTTTGCAGACCACAGTTTGAGGTCTGGCTTTGCTCCTAACCAGCCGTGTGACTTTAGAAAAGACACTTCACCACTCTTTCTAGCCTCATGCCCTTAAAATGAGAGCAGACGCTCTTCTGTGTCCCCATGGACCCTAACATGGGCGAAACAGCAGATAGGAAAAATAAAATCGGTGTAGTAGGAGTGAGGGTGGACTGGGGACCCTGGTATCGCCATCGTGATCTCTGACTGTCTCCTCACTTTGGCCGAACATTTACAGAGGCTTCCTCAGTGCCCAGCACCCTACATAGTAATTCCAATCATTTGCAGAGCAACCTAATGCCAGAGGAATCCCTCTCCCCTCCCATCATAGAGATAAGGACACTGAGGCCTGGAGAGGTTTTGTTTTTTGCCCAAGATCACATGGTAGAGACAGGGGCCAACGCTAGCGAAGCGCCGAATAATACTGCCCTCTCTGACACCACCCCAAGCAAGTGACCACGGACTTCAGCAGAGATCTCCAATTCAGAACCCACCAGCTCTCATCGACGGAGAAACAAAAGAGAGGACCCAGTGCTAAAGTTACTGACCCAAAGCCCTGAGAAATTAAGAAACCAACAGAACATTCAGCTGGCCCAACTAGTGGCTAAATTAAAATCAAGCCTGCATCCTTACTTTGACTCTTGCTCTGGGAAACCAAATGTGATGACCTTCTCCTCCCCTACTCCATGTCGTTAATACAATAAATCTAACCTGCTCGTATTTTCTTTCTCCCAGCGCCACAGCTATATTTTGATCATTTCATTCACATTACTGGCAAGCATACAGAATATGGTTTACGCTTCGGAGTAACACGGCTGGGCCCTCACCCCACCTCAGCAGAAGAAGGAACTTCTTCAAGTCTTCAGTGCCCTGGCCGTCCTATACCCACCTGTCCTTTCAGTTCAAGACGATCCACTCAGCCAAAGCAATCTTGAGAAAGAAGAACAAAGCTGGAGGTATCACAAATCCAGATTTCAAGATATACCACAAAGCTACAATAATCGTAACAGCATGGTACTAGCACAAAAAACAGACACAGAGATCGACAGAACTGAACAGCAAGCCAAGAAATAAACACACAACTATTTGGTGAATTAATCTACAACGAAGAGGCAAGAATATACAATGGGGAAAAAGACAGTCTCTTCAACACATGGTGGTGACAAAACTAGAAACTAGACTTTGTTTTTTAATTTTAATGCTTATTCATTTTTTTTTTTATTTTTGAGAGAAACAGAGACAGAACATGGGCAGGGGAGGGGCAGAGAGAGAGGGAAACACAGAATCTGAAGCAGACTCCAGATGTCAGCACAGAGCCTGATGCGGGGCTCAAACCCACCAACTGTGAGATCATGACTTCAGCGAAGTCGGACGCGTAACCCACTGAGCCATCCAGGTGCCCTGAAACTAGACCACTTCCTTACACCATATACAAAAATAAACTCAAAATGGATGAAAGACCCCAAATCATAAAACTTCTAAAAGAAGACATTGGCGGTAGTCTCTTGGATATCAGCCTTTGCTACGTATTTATGGATATATCTCTTGAGACAATGAAAAGGAAAGCAAAATAAACTACTGGGACTGCATCAAAATAAAAAGCTTCTGCACAGCAAAGGAAACAATCAACAAAACAGAAAGGCAACCTACTGAGGAGGAGAAGATATTTGCAAATGGTATATCAGAAAGGGATTAATATCCAAAATATATAAAGAACTCCTGTGGATCAATAGTAAACAAATCCAATTAAAAATTGGGCAGAGGAGCTGAAAAGACATTTTTCCAAAGAAGACAAGCAGATGGCTAATGAATACATAAAAAGATGCTCGTCACCACTACTAATCAGGGAAATGTGAATCGTAAGCACAACGGCACACCACCTCACACCTGCCAGAATGGCTACTGTCAAAAAGACAAGAGATAACAAGTGTTGGTGAGGACGTGGAGAAGAAAAAACCCTCTTGCACTGCTGGTGGGAATGCCAACTGGTGCAGCCACTGTGGAAAACAGCATGGAGGTTCCTCAAAAAATTAAAAATAGAAATACCACATGTTCCAGTAATACTGCTGAGTATTTACCCGAAGAAAATTAAAACACGAATCCAAAAAGATAAATGCATTACTACGTGTACTGCAACATTACTTACAACAGCCAAGATATGGAAGCGACCCAAGTGTCCAGACACAGATGAATGGATCAAGAAGATGGGGTATGTATACAATGGAACATTACTCGGCCATAAAAAAGAATGAAATCTTATCATTTGCAACAGCACAGATGGACTTAAAAGGCATTATCATAAGTGAAATAAGTCAAAGACAAATCCCATATGATTTCACTTATATGTGGAATCTAGAAAACAAATGAACAAACAAACAAAAAATAGACTGTTAAATACAAAGAACAGATTGGTGGTTGCCAGAGGGGAAATGGATGGGGGGGAAAGGGCAAAACAGATCATGGAAATTAAGAGATACAAACTTCTAGTTATAAAATAAATAAGTCAGGGAGATGAAAAGTACAGCACGGGGAATACAGTCAATAATATTGCGGTAACGTACGGCAGCCACATTTATCAGGGTGAGCAGTGAATAATGGACAGAATTGTCAAATCACTGTGTTGTTTACCTGAAACCGATGTCCCATTGCATGTCAATTACACTCCAATTAAAAAAAAAAAAAGATGATCCACTCATTACTTAAAACAAAATGCAAACTTGACACATGGCTAGATGTGTTTATTTGTAACATTTTCCCTTTAAAGAAATATATTGTCTGGCAAGAAGAAGTCTGCACCCAGACAGGTGTGTTTAGTAAAGATTATGCCAAAGAGACCCAAGAACATCACTGCTAAGGACACTGGTTGTGAGCTTATCCTCAGGTACTTAATGGAAAGGGAGGAACTGCGGAAAAGCACACGTTCTATTGCCACAGGATTTGTGAAGCAGGGACTGTTCTCTGCTTTCACTTACAGGATAAAAACAAGTTTAAGAACCCACAATACTCAGATTCAGAAACTGAAGACCCATTATTAAAACCAATAATAGTAATAATAGTAATAGTAATGATAAGTAACATTGATCGAGTTGAGTAGTTACTCTAAATCAAGTACAAAGAACCTACCCACTGTACACACGTAAATCTAACCCTCTCCACTCTGGAAGTAGGTACTATTACTCTAATCTTACAAATGCTTTGGTTATTTGCTCAGTTTTATGGCCAGCAAATGGTGAAGCTCGGTTTCTGACTCATTCCAAAGTCTATACCCACAATATTCTTGCTTTCTGACAACTGGCTATAAAAGAATAAACTGAATGCTTAACACGACAAGAAGTCAGAGCAGAGTTAAACATAATCTGGGGTCTTCAAGTAGCATGTGGTAAAAGTATATTTTTTTAATTTTTTGACATTTATTCATTTTTTTAAATGTTTATTTACTTTTGACAGAGAGACAGAGTGTGAGCAAGGGACAGGCAGAGAGAGAGGGAGACACAGCATCTGAAGCAGGCTCCAGGCTCCAAGCTGTTAGCACAGAGCCTAACGCGGGGCTCAAACCCACAAACCATGAGATCATGACCTGAGCCGAAGTTGGTGCTTAACTGACTAAGCCACCCAGGCACACCTATTTATTTTTAAGTTTATTTATCTATTTTGAAAGAGAGAGAGAGCTTGCACGTTGAGGGGGAGAGGAGCAGAGAGACAGAAGGAGAGAGGGAATCCCAAACAGGTTCCATGCTGCCAATGCAGAGCCTGATGCAGAGATCAAACTCATGAACCATGAAACCATGACCTGAGCCAAAATCAAGAGTCAGATGATAAACCGACTAAGCCACCCAGGCGTCCTGGTAAGTACTTATTTTACCTGCTGGCATGTGAATACAATCTCTCCTCTCCTCCTCATTGATAAAATATATTCATTCTACATTCTATATGCTTGTACCATCCATGGAAAACCCAAAGCACAAAATGTAAAATAATATTTTGATCCTCTTGTGAAATAACAAGCCACGCAATTCATTAGACATTAAGTTTGGCCCATTACTTTTGTAATGTTTTAGATTTCCTTCAGTACTATTATTTCCTAACACCAATATATTTATTTTATCTAAGAGATTTCGTATTCGTATGATTCGTATGATTCTTAACACATAATCATATATCCAACACTTGATACAGCTTGTTGAACCGTGTAGAGAACATATTGTGTTTGTATAAACATGATAATATTCCCCCTACAAGACCACATAATTAAGTTCAGTATAGTTCTAAAAATAGGTAAAGCTTTTCATTAGTGCACATTCTCATGGCCTTTACAATGAATGTGTTAGATTTAAAAGTGGGGGTGACCTCTGTAGTATTTTTAGCAAGTGTTATTGTTTCATAAAGAACTCTCTTTTGATTCCTCAATACCTTTCAACTCATGGCTACCCTGAAGGGAACCTAGTTGCAGAGAATAGGAAACGTGGCCTGACCTCAGTCCCGCCTGCCCCCTGGTGTCAGCATGCTGAAATTGCAAGCCCAGGACTCAAAGAAGCAGGTTCAGGAGTGTTAAGCACGGAGAGATTAGCCTCTAAAGTGAATTTTAAATGTCCTGGAGAGCAATGCCTCTTTCCAAAAATACTTAATTGTGCTCCCTGAGAGGAATTCCCTCATCTTGTGGCTCAGCGCCTGGGCCACTTGCCACAAGAATGAAGCTAAATTCTCACTTCAGAGACAGTTATAGGAAGCCTCTTCAGGGCTTTGGCCATTTGGACCACGTTCTTAATCATCTGAGAGCTAGATCACTAACGCTTCTTCCTGGCTCTCGGCCAGAGTGCTCTACTAACCGTATCGGCTGGTCAAGCATATTCGCGTGATGTATCGCAGATTTCAAACATAGATTGCTCTTAGGGGATAAAGTGCCACGAAAAGAAAACAAATCGTCACCAGAGAAACTCCCAAAAGCCTCTAAGCACTCTTTCCTCTTTCGCTGTGGGGAAACAGTATCATAAACAGGAGACATTTCTTTTAAAATAAAAAATACTATTTGTTTTTTAACAGCTCCTCTCTCCTGGTTCTGCCCCCCTCTGCTGTTAATAACATCTGATCTTACATTTAAGCAGGAAGAAAATGTAGCCGCATGATTTAAAAAGCGTGTGTTTATGACTTGCCATGTTTAAGCACTGCTGAATAAATGTATATTGAAAACATATTTCAAGTGAGAAGCCGTAATAAGGGGTTTGGAGATATTCAATATTACTCTACTAATTCATAGCACACCATAATTATGGAATATGTAGACTTTCTAGATGTAAATTATAATCCGCGGCTCGGCGAGAGCCCTTCACTGCTCCCCGCCCCCCACCCTGCAACATTCCACTCTTCAGGCAAATTGACACAAAATAGAATAAATTATGTCAAAAGCTATACAGAACCATTATTTCAGCCTTAAACATTTCATTAAAACTAAACAGCTCAAAATCTCCCCTCCTCACTCCTACCTCCCAGCCTCTGTTACAATGAATTAAGTCCAAAGATCCTGAACAATGTCGCTTTTTTACATTTTTTTGGTGGAAAGATTATTTTTACCAACAAAACTGAATCCAGATTTCTGTCCTTGTCCCTTCAGCAAAGACCCTGAGGAAATTAAGACCCTCTTCTTTGCTCCCCAAATTCCTACCTGGCAGAAAAGATTGCTGACACATAATTTTTATAATTTGTAGGTCAAGAATGTGGTTTTCTTTCTTTCTTTCTTTCTTTCTTTCTTTCTTTCTTTCTTTCTTTCTTTCTTTCTTTCTTTCTCTCTCTCTCTCTCTCTCTCTCTTCTTTTCTTTCTTTCTTTTCTTTCCTTCCTTCTTTCCTTTCTCTCTCTCTTTCGTTCTTTCTAAGTGTCTGTATCTTTTTTTTTCTCTCAAACAAAATCTATCAACATAGAAAATAGAAAACAGAAAACAGGAGCGCCTTGGGTTGAAGCAGGGGTAGGCCGGGGACTTTCCAGCCAGGAGACTTGGGACTTCTCTGTATCATCTTTCAGAAAACAAGTTGGAGAGATGATGAGCTATCGCGAAAGGAACGCATTTAGTTACTCAGCATCTTGACTTTACTACATTCCGATTTCCAAATTCCAATGCAAGTTGTAACAGACATTGCCAGTGCCCCCATCCCCTTGGCCTTGACTTTTTCAGCGTATTCTAACCCGACTTCCAACTGCCAGCACTTTGCCTGAGGGCTTTCTCTGGCCTGGAGTGTACGTGGCCCAAACGCCCTGGGAATTAAATTCCCCCCCGAGAGCAGCCTTGCGCCAAAAACTAATGCTTGTTGAGGGGTGACTCTGAGGCTCACCCCCCCCACTGCCTCTCATAGTCCCCAGATTAAATCCCCCTGCACACATGACAAGTCCCTTGATAACACACTCTTTACTGCTGTCTTCTCCTTCCCTATCTCCCTTCACTTCCCATCAGTGTTTCCAGGGATTATCTGAAAACAAAAAAACAAAACAACTCACATCCTCTGTCTGCCTCTGGGGTGCACAGACTACAACTTAAGTCCGATGACATCCTGAAACCAGGAAGCAGATGCTTTGCTAGATGCTGTCACTCTCTTAAATTTTAGCGGACCATTTCGTTAGTTCTCTACTACACGAGCTGGGGACAATACTGCCCCCCACCAAACTCCCTAAGATGTCTACATCCTAATCTGTAGAATGTGTGAATGTATTAAATTACATGGAGGGAGGGCAGGAATTAAGGTTGCAGATGGGGTTAAAGAGACTAATCAGCTGACCTTCAAATAAGGAGATTAGCTGGGATAATCCAGGTGGACCAATCGCAAGAGACTTTATACTGGAAGACGGGCCAGAAGAGTTAGAACCTGAGTGATGGACGCAGCGCGAGAGAGACACCACCAGCCTTTGTTGGCTTTAAAGGCAGAAAGGACCACAAGACAAGGAAGACAGGCAGCCTCTAAGAGCTGGAAAAGACAAGGAAACAGTCATCCCCTGGAGCCTCCAGATAAGAACTCAACCTTTCGGACACCTTGATTTGGGCTGAAACTCGTTTCAGACTTCAGACTTCCAGAAATCAAAAATAATACGTTTGTGTTGTTTTAAGTTACTACACTTGTGGTAGTGTGTTCCAAGGGCCACAGGAAACCAATATACCATAGATCCCACGGAGCTGGCCGCTCTGAAGTTAAATATCACCCCGTATCGCTTTCATCCCCCACCCAATTCTTCCCATTGCTCCGGCTCCTACAGAATCGAGGGGAAAGCCTGCATCTTGACAAAACTGCACAAATCTTTTAATTCCTGTTATGGATCAGACCATGTGGTAACCCTGGGGGGGGGTTGATGGGGTAGGGGATACGCAGGCAGCTCCTAGTTCAGCGGGAGACAGAGCAATCCACAGGTGATCACAAGCCGGCAAGCTCAGCACTGTGCCAGGGCAAGGAGGACTGCGTGGGCACACAGGGTGGAGGGCAGAAGGGCAGCGCTGGCAAGCAGGGTGCGGTGAGACACGAAGGTACTACTGGTCACTCACTGTAATGGTGTGAGGCTAGCCTGAAGAAAATGGCAAACGCTTGAGGGGTTTCAAAAATTGTTTTTGGGTGGGTGGGGGGGCCTTGGGTGGCTCAGTCGATTGAGCATCTGACTCTCGATCTTGGCTCAGTCATGATCTCACAGTTTGTGGGTCTGAGCCCCGCATCCAGCTCTGTGGTGATGGCGCAGAGCCTGCTGGCTTCTTTCTCTCTCTCTCTCTCTCTCTCCCCGCCCTATTCTGCCCCTGTCCTGCTCACATTCTCTCTAAAAAATAAATAAATATTCAACAATTACTCTCGGGTAGACTATAAAAGAATACAAATTCCATATGAAGTAGAAAAAAATCACAATAGAATAAACATACCATGTGCCTACCATACACTTTGCTTTAACAAGTGTTATTTTTGGGGCGCCTGGGTGACTCAGTCGGTTAAGCATCCGACACTTGATTTTGGCTCCGGTCTGGATCCCACGGTTCATGGATCAAGCCCTGAGTCAGTCGCCATGCTGATGGCACGGAGCCTGCTTGGGATTCTCTCTCCCCTCCACTCCCCTCAAAATAAAGAAATCAACATAAAAAAAAAAAACAAGTGTTGTCTCAATGGAACTATCATTTACATACTAAAAAAATTCACCCTTTTGGGTGTATAGTTCTAAGAGTTTTAACGAATACCTATAGTCATGTAAACACCACCAAGATCAAGATACAGAAGAGTTCCATCACCCCGTGTCTCCGCACAAATTCCGAGTACTTTTAAGACAAAGCACACTTGCCCTCCTTGAAAGTCTCTGGGGTGCCCCTGCCCGTTCTCTTCCTATTTTCTCATCCTTCAGAAGTAACTCTGTTCTAAATTTTGGGTTTATCATTTCTGTGTTTTTTTCATTTTCCCACATTTCCATCCATAAAGAAAAGGCAGTTTTTGTTTTACATGGTTTGAAATATATATATGCATATATGTGTGTGTGTATGAAACATTCATATTTTTCTGTGACCTAATCCTATGTTAGGATGCAACCTAAGATTCTCTCAAGTTCTGTACTGTACGATTTCACTACTGTATAGTATTTCATGGTTTGACTTTATTTGTGTATTGTCCTGCTGTGGAAAATGGTAACATTGCCAGCATTTCACTACTTTGAATACTGCTGGCTAGGAACATTCCTGGGTACAATTTTCTAGAAGAAAAATACACACATATGCATAGGACATTTATATCCGAGAGAGAATAAGGGAGAATATGGTTGGGTCACCATGCACACATACCTTCCAATTTAGCTAATAATGCTAAATCATTTTTTCAAAGCTGTTGCATTCACCCTCCAGATAGCTGTGAACAATATTCCAGTTACTCCTCATCTCGTTGCCTGATTGGACAATTTTCAGCGAGAGAGAGCCATAGTTGGACTTTTTTGCCTCCGAAAGACCACGACGGCCAAGAGGAAAAATGAGAGAATGAACATGGCTGAAGAATATGACGGACACAGTATTCTAACTGGAGTAGATCAGATTCACAGAAGGGTTCCGAGTGAAGCGGGTCTTTATGGTTCTGTTTTAAGAAGAGAGCAACCTGTTAAAAGTTGCTGGCCCACTTCCGGAAATGGACCCATTAGGGGATTCCATAGAGAGTGGCCTGCTGGAGAGGAGCAAAGAGAGGACTGGAAACCCTTCTCCTCTGTAAGGCTGCTCATTTCCAGCCTCACTAGCCTAGGGAATATGATGTGTGAGTTACCTCAGGTCAACCAGGAAGAGAGCTGGTCCTAGGCTCCCGACCCACCACCCTCGTTTGGTGCCACTGAAACGCTGTAACCGGGGCTCAAGCCAATGTTGCATGGAGTTGTCTGGCCTCAAGAGGGCGCACCGGAAACTCGACTTCTTTTCCTGCCTCACCCCTCCTGTGGTTGGACGCAGCTAGAGCCAATCCTGGAAACTTAGGCCAGCTGCCCTTCAGCGGTTTAATTGACCATTTCAAAACTGTTTGACAAACTTCCTTGAACTCCATGTTGGCCAAGCTCTTTCTCTAGAATCTCGATGCTTGGCTTCTAGTCTGTCTTTCTTCCTTCCTCAACATCCACCAGCCTCTCTACTTTCTTTTCACCTGGTGCCAACTCCCCAGACATTACCAATTAGTCAAACATCAGTGTCTGGCAAGCATTTTCCTCAGGCTTTTGGCTCAGCCCATGGAGCACCTCATCCACAGGCCTCCTGCCTGGCTTTGTGAGGAGTCTTGTTGCTGGAGCAAAAGGCTGGAGCCTTGTTGCTCGTTATGCTCTGAATAGGAGAGACTGAGGTAAAGAAACAAACAGCAAGAAATCTGGGGAAAAAGGTCTTTTTTTCTGAGGTTTATAGAGTGATTTGTTGGTTTTTTCCCTTAAGTTCTATGGAGGCAAAGGTAATTAACTACAGTTAATTTTTATTCACTCGAGGAGAAATAATCACATTTAGATTTGTTAGAGAAATGCCAAAATCATCTAGCTACCCTAAAAAAAAAAACAAACCCTCCTTGCCTTAAGACATAAGGGTAATAGTTGTCCTTTGTTCTACTTACCCCGTGCTTGGAAGGATCTGTACTAAATACTTCATGTGTAAGCTAATCCTGTTACACACTCCTGAGGTTGGCTTAGCCCCATTTTGTACTTAAGGAAACTCCAGCTCAGGGACAGCTTGGAGCTGGAATTGAACCTACAGCTGACTGCCTTTGAAGCCCAGTCTTCTTGACCTCTACCCTTCAGGGAACTGGTTTCCTGGAAACATACAATGCTCATTCACGACCATCTTCAGTGCTTCTCAGCTGAGGGATTCCCGCTAAGTCTCCCCTCCCCAGGGAGGAAACTGAGTCAAGTGCCCACCGCTTGAGTTATAGCGGCAGTGGCTCCGAAGGATCTCTGGAGCCTCTGCCTCACTGCAGAATGAGCTAGAACAGTGAATGTTTAGGGCTATGGTTCAAAGCTGCGGTCATTAAATTACCACGGAAAATCAGAATGCGGAGGGCTGGAGAGGTAGAATAGACACGGGAGGTTCTCAACTACACAGCTGGGTCAGGGAGGGAATCATTCCTGCCACTGACCCACTGTGACCTCAAGCAAGTGACCTGCCTTCTTTAAGCTTTAGGTTCCTTATTTGTATAAGGGGCTGGTGTCAACCTCATTGGACAGTCGTAAGGATTAACTGAAATAAGCCTATAAAAAACAGCCAGCACACCACCTGGCCCAATGCAAGCCTGCAAAAAAGCTGGCTCTTTCCACACTTCGTTCCCAGGTAATCACACACACCTGACCACTGACCCAGTTGCATGCCTAACCACAAGCAAAGTTTTCTGGCAAGACCGCTGGTAAGTAATGTAATACCCTCACCAACAGCACTCCATCACTAAAATCATGAGTGAGGAATCATGGGATACTAGGGACCCCATGAGGAAGGGGAACACTTCTAGAAACCAGCTTCGATATCACTCTGTCCTCTTAAAAAGATTGAGATTGGCCTGTCAGAATTATACTGAAGGCCAAAGAACTAGCAGCCACCCACCCATCTATCCATTCACCCATATACTATTCATCTTTTCACCCACTCACCTATTTATCCAAACACCAGCCGTCTATCCACCCAACCATCCATCTATCCAACTCTCCTCGTGTCCCTTTCACGGGCTATTATCGTGTTGGTTCCACCTCTTATTTACTTGAATCCATTCACTTCTCTTTAACTCTCAAGTTTAATTTTTCATTTTCTTTTATCTTCACTGCTACCATCTCGGTCCAAGCCATCATCGAGCCTTGCCTGGACTTCTTAACTGGTGGTCCCAGCTCTTTCCCCAACTCAGTCCCCTCCGTAGTAGGCTGAGAAGTTAATATTTTAAAACCACAGGTATGATAGCCCTCAATGTTTATCACTTATCAGTGGAGACACATCACAAGAAGGACAAAATCAAATTCCCTCAGGTGGCTACAAAAGCCCACTAATCTGGCCTCTGGCTTCCCTTCCAATGGCAAGCTAGACGACATCTCCCCCTGCTCATTAATCATGCCTCAGTGATCTTTCATGTGGGCTCCCAGAGGACACCGGGTTTATGCCAGCCTCAGACTTTCTCTCGAGGGGTTCCCACTGCCTATAATAGTGTCTCCCCTCGAAATACATGGTCAGCCCCTTTTCACACCTGCCTCACTGAGGTCTTCTCTCATCAGCCAATTCTTTCTCCTACTTATTTTCTACTATACTTTGACTTTTAACTATACGGTTGACCTTGAACAATCTGGGTCTACTTACACACAGATTTTTTTCGGGAAACACGGTACGGTATTTTCTTAGCATTTTATTTTCTCTAGCTTACTTCATTTTCTGTGAGAATAGAGGAACACATACAATGTGGGGAAAAAAGTTAGTTGATGGTTAGTTACCGGTAAGGCTTTGGTCACCAGTAGGCTATTACTAGTTCCGCTTTGGGGGAGACAAAAGTTATAGATGGATTTTTGACCATGCAGGGAGGGGAGGTCAGTGGCCCTAATCTCCACATTGTTCAAGGATCAACTGTATATGTATTTCTTTGCCTCTTGATGTCTACTTGACCTGCAGAATGAAAGAGCACAGACCATGACTGTGTCTGTTCCGTTTACCACCCAGCCTTCAGCATACAGCACAGAGCTTTGTCCCCGCCATTCCTCCGCCTGGAACACTCTCCCGAACATCTACCCGGTTCATTCCCTCATTTCCTGCCTGAACAGTAGCTTGCCAGACCGTCCCTGTCCATCCTTTATAAAATAGCCCTCGTCAACCCCAAATACGCCCCTTCATGCTTTTCTTTACTATTGGAAGTGCTCTGGAGCCATATGTATTGGCAACTACGTGGTACAGCCCAGTTCTAAGCAGCGACGATCGTCTGATGTATTACGTAACATTGCTTGTGAGTAACATCTGTCTACCGGCTCCCCCACCCCCAAACCAAAGCTCCATGACATCAGGGGCCTTCTTCATTGTTGACTCTCACCACCTAGAACGTGTGACATAGAGCAGGGACACAATAAACATTTTTTGTGGAAAGACCAAATGGTAAATACGCAGGAACTATGTGAATAAATGAGTGAATTCATGGAGTCATGAGCTAGAAACTGTATTTGCTGGACGCATGGGGGGAGGTATATGAAGAAAATGAAATTAAAATTTCTGACCGCGAGGACCTTACTATTGAGGACAGGAGACGGGGAACCTGGTGTCACATAACTATTTACCTTTCGCCCTCCTACCCGCATCCCCTCTCTGCTCCCTCCACACCAGCTCGGTCTGCCCCTTCTGTCCCCTGCCCCTCCCTTCAAAATGACGCCAGGCTTTACTTCTGTTTCTCTTGTTTTGCCGTCAAATGACTGTCGGGTGTTTTACTCCAAGATGGACAAGAGAACTCGATTTTCCTGAAAGATCTGTGTTTTTGTTGTGGGGGATCCATTTAGCACCCAAGTTTGGGGATTTTTGAAGAGCTTCGTCAGAACACTTTATGAGGTTGTGAAATAAACTGAAATTGGAAAAACTTCCACGCGAAGTCTCATTCCTGATTGTATGCTCGAGCTATAAAAGCAAACCTTTCATAATGGAGAGAGAGGGAGGGGGAGAAGGAGAGCGAGAACTTCTTTTGAAGGTGTTTGTTAGACTACGGTTAATGCTTGCTGGTCTGAGATGAAAAAGACCTGTACGAAAATGACTCAGGAGGCTCATTTTTATTCCAGCCAAGGTGGAGAAGATGGCGGTAACAATGGGGCTACCGGCTCTTTTCAAACCTGACCCTGACTCCTACCGGGAAAAGGCTCTGGTTAAATTATCCTTTGATCTTCCTTTTCCGGCCAACACCTCTACGACAGGGACCTGAAAACTACTAATGCATTCTACCTTTTGTTCAATCTGAATTTTCGAGGAGTTCGTTTAAAATGAGCGTTTATGCCGGGTGCCGTGGTAACAAAAGTAGGTCACCGCGATTTGGTGGCGTGTCTTTCTGACTCCATTAGGGCTGTCAGGTGACTATCCGAGCTCAAACTCCTCCGAAAGAGAGCGTTCGCGTCGGCCGCACATCGTACAGAGGAAAAGACAGCGATCCGTTTAGCTCTGACTTCAAAATGCTTCTTAGAGATCTCGACAATTCCCTTTACTTTTTAAACCAATTCCCTTCCAGCTGCAATGAGCCGCCTTTTCTGTATCGAGGGCTCGGCAAGCGAAACCCCGCAGAAAATTAAATGTGCATCCGCCTTAGGCGTTGCCCATAGGATGCGATGTTACAACTTTTAAAGAGACAGTTTTCCAATTGTACTTTATATGGGAATGGGAGGCTTTTTTTTTTTTTTTTACCTACTTCTCTTGCTAAAAATGGCCCGTTTTTCAAAATATGCGATGTTACTAATAGGCCCTGTGAAAGAGGAAGAGTGTAAAACTCGCGGCACCAGTTTTATGGTTATTCTTTCCCCCTTTTAATTCGGAAAGTGTGAGCAAGGACTTATTTTTTTTATTCAAAAAGGAAAGTGACAGGTCAGCTTTTTTCTCCTTATTTTCCAAAAGCACTTGTTTAAGCATTTTTTGAGGAGACTGTAGAAAGTACAAGGGGTAGACACGGTGCCCGACTTCGAGATGCCCCTAATTTGTAGTTTCGTCAGCTCAGCTGGCAACATGCTCCTCTGAGGGCAGGACGCTACGGGGAGAAGGGCGCTCCCCTCAGATTCAGGACATCCTCGTTCTATTTCTGGCACCACTGCTATTAGTCGTTGACACCGGCCAAATCATTTTAGTTCTCCACATCTTTTTTCCTGAGTCTTACAGGATTTTTCAATAGCTCCCTTGCTTGCCTCACATGATACTTGCCAAGACCCCACTACTGGAAGGTGGTGATCGCTCACATTCAGGACCATTCACTTTGTAAAACCTTTCCCCCCGCCTCCTTTGAACAGTGACTGCCCTACCTCAACCGTGTATCGGAAAAAAAGGCTTCCTGTTTATAAGGATTTGATTTATCCTCCAACATGAAATCAAAAGATTAGAAATCAAGTAGAAACGAGGGCAGGAAACCATTCCCCTGGGCAGACATCCCTCGACTATTCATATGCAAAGAGAAAAGGTTCTGATTAAGTCAGCAGAACTTACTGGAAACCAGATATATTTTCAATACGCTCAGGCACGTGTTTATTGCAATATCACTATATGTTGGGCACTGGGTTTTTGACCAAAGTTGTCACCAAATGTAATATTTCCATGTGTTAAAGCTGAGGTATGGTGACCAAGAGAACTTTCTAGGTAGCACATAAAGATGTTGACTTTTTAAGCTTGTTTATTTTGAGAGAGAGACAGAGCAAGTGGTGGAGGGGCAGAGAGAGAGAATCCCGAGCAGGGTCTGTGCTGCCAGTGCAGAGCCTGATACGGGGCTCAAACCCATGAAACCGCGAGATCATGACCTGAGCTGAAAGAATCGGACACTTGACCAAGTGAGCCACCCAGGCGCCCCGAGATGTGGACCATTTAAACTGGATTCTGATCATGCATCTGTCTGTTCCTTATCCAGTGCCTACTGAGACCATGCTTGGATGGACTCTTGGAGACCAAGCAACCTGGGTCTCTTGCTCAACGGACAGAACTCTGAGTCAAAAATGTCGGGCCATCGTAATACCCAAACCACCTAGGTTTACTACAGGGGTGGGTGTGGAGGGCAGTACAGAGGCACCTCAGGAATGGGGATGCTGGGGGGCTCTGTGAGGCTCTGCAGACCTCTAGCTTTCCCAGAGCTGGGCTTCCAGACCGGATTTCCTATCATGGTTGGTTCGGGGCCGGACATTCCCAGTGTTTTTCATATTTGCTCCTCGTCCAAAGAGCCCCAAACCTTCATTCTTCTTTACTCCCTCTTCCAAATGTGCTCACAAAACAAGAGCCAACTCCTACTTCCTTGAAAATAGTAAAAAGTGATTGAACCTGCCACCTTTCCCTGAGAAACCTTACTTCCACGGAATTAGAAAGAAAATCTTACTGCTAAGTGCAGAACCCTTCAGAATCCAGGATGGATGCCCGCGGTGTAGTGGGCTTTGCCCGGGACTTGGGGTGGGTGCACACCGCCTCCCACCCTGCACGTGTGTCTGGCCCCTCGCGCCTTCTCAGACGCTGTTTACACCCATTCTCTTAGACTCTCCCTTCCCAATACTGTCTAGAGACGGTCTCAGGACAGAGCGAGTACAACTCTCCTCAGGGATTTTTAAATCTACATATTCCGGCTCAATCCCTACAAACTGTAGAGTGCATAAGTACAACTTCACTTCTCTGGGCTCCCATGTCGCGCCTGTAACTCCACCTCTTGGCCACTTTTGCTCGTTCTGTATTCTACATTGCCTTGGGCAAGGTGATTAACCTTTTTGTGTCTCAGGTATTTCATCTCACACACGGTGTTCCTCTTTCACAGCAGCCCATGACGGGAATGTTCAGAAATCTTCACGGGGGCACCTGAGTCACTCAGTGGGTTAAGCGCCTGACTCGGGATTCTGGCTCAGATCGTGATCTCACGTTTCATGGGCTCGAGCCCTGCACTGGGCTCCATGCTGACAGTGTGAAGCCTGCTTGGGATTCTCCCTCCCTCTCTCTCTGCCCTCCCCTGCTTGCTCTCTCTCAAAATAAAAAAAAAAAAAAAAACATAAATAAACTTAAAAAAAAAAAAAGAAATCCTCCCAGAAAGAGGTGACACATGAAGAAAAGGCAGCACGCAAAGTCAATCCTGGTACGTCATATGTTCCCAAACCACCTGACGATCCTCTATGTTATTGGGAGCAGGGCACAGTATGAAATAGGTTTCACCATGATCGTGTCCTGGAAGCAAATACAGTTTTCAGTGAAGAGGTCTTACCAATCCTAATGAAAGGGATGTCATGGTCTTTTGTCTTAGCTGGGGTAATCTGGAAAGGATCCTACCCATCACTGCCTCGGTGCTCCTGAGTTACAGGTGTTCCGACACAGAGTTACAAATGTACAGACACGAGAGTTACAAATGTACAGACTCGTCGGTTACAGCCATACAGGTGCTCAGACAGGTGAGGAACTTGTACGTGGCCACCCAGCTGGCTAGGGGCATGGCTACTCCCCGGCTCTCACCTTTGGATTTGTAAGTGTATTGCTTTTTAACGGACTGCAATTACAATAGGTTCTGGAGGGTAGATTTATGCCCAGGGCACAGGTCTCCTCTCCATTTATTAATGAGTCAGGCCAGCAGAACCGAAGCTCCTCTCCCCCCATTTTTTTTTTGTTTTGTTTGTTTGTTTGTTTGCTTGCTTGCTTGCTTGCTTGTTTTCACACGCTGGAAACTGTGAGAGGCACCAGAATAACTTAGAAGCTGTCGGCTCCCTGCAGCAGCAAAGTGCACACGTTGAGTCACCCCTTGAAGCAGAAGCCTCTGCGATGAGTTCAGATGGGAGGCCATGTTCAGCACAGCCCCGACTGCATATAATTAGATTCTCGAAGGAAACTCTAGGAAAGATGGTTGTATGTTTTAGATGAGCCAAGTTGGAATGCTAAGTAGGTCGAGGGAGTTCTACTGGGACAAGAATCTGCACAGAGTCCACTTGGCCACGGGGGATGGGCTCTGCGTTGTGCACATGGGAAGTCGTGGGTGATGGGGTTTCAGGAGAGGAGTCCTGTCCTGTCCTCTGAGGAGGGATTTCCTCCGTAGCTGTGGGCCGATAAAATCAACCACAACTGTGTCTCCTGTTTCTCAAGCATTTTGATTCATCAAAGTGCTTTCGGAGCTTTTCCATACTCTTGGTGTTTTATTCTCACAAACTCCTTAGATATCTAGTGGAAAGGGCAGGAATGCATATCTACAGATTCCAAGTTATAACACACAGGCAGTCGGCTGCCCTGCCCGGGGTCCATCTTTACATTGGACCAGGGCGCCATTGCTAGTTTACTGAGTGTATTTAAGTTCCTCTTTGGTAGTTTATATAAAAGGTGCCGGCGGAGAGTAACAGGTTTGTCAAAGGTGGATGTAAACATTAAGGCATTTCCCTAGATAACATTAAGGCATTTCCCTAGATATAATGTATGAGGTTTAATGTCACGGGCAACCATTGAGACAAAAAGAAGTCATCCTGAGATGTTACCTGTCTCCACCCTGATGCTACTGCTCAGATTTCTCGCTCCTTCTAGATCTGCTTTCAGAGACCATTTCTAGACATGAAAACCAAGCTCATTCATTCAGTCACTACTGATTTTGCCTTAAAAAGAGTTATCGATTGGATGTTTAAGTTCTCCTTTGTCTGTGTTTAAAAAAAAATAGATGGCTTTATAGTTAGATGCATTTCTACAGGGAACAAAACCCTTTTAATTTTCCCGCATCTAACATGAAAGGATTTTGCGGGTGGTGCTGGGAAAGGACCTGCTTATGAATTTTCAGTCCAAAGTTGAAATTAGACGCGGTCTCTACTGAATTATCGAGATACGACTGTAAGGCACATAACCCCTAGTAGCTTATATGAACTGGACGGAAATGAAGGTGCAGTTATAAACTGCACATATGTTTGGCATGGAACTCAACTCTCGTAACCAGAGCTTGAATTAAAATAGAAAATTTAAAGACAGTGAATGGATTATGGCAAGGGTTGGCAAACTCCTTCTGAAAGGGCCAGACAGTAAATATTTTAGACTTCGCAGTCTGTATGATCTCTATCCCAACTACTCAATTCTGCTGTTATAGTAGGGAAGCAGCTGTAGAGAATATGTAAATGAATGTACGTAGTTGTATTCCAATAAAATTTTATTGATAAAAACAGGCGGCGGGCCAGATTTGGCTTATAGGCTTAAGTTTGCTGACCTCTGATTTATGGTCTATTAAACTGAGGTAAAAATGGATGCTATCCTCAGAAATCAAGTCATCTAAATGTATAGAAATGGATTTGTTCCTCTCCAGGAAAACAAACAGACAAATGTAAAACTGTATTGGCATCTATTTTCTCAACCATTTCCAACTAAAGCACTGTCAATACCCAATGTTACTTAGCCTAAAGTGCCAGACCATTAGGAAAACAGAAGTTCCACCTCAATCACTCTAAGGGTTAACGTCTTTAAAAAAAAATACCTTTTCTTCATTATCATACAACTAACACACACGGTTAAATACTTTTTCTTCTTTATCATATGACTGACACAGGTAGTGAGAAGTTAAATAATAAAATAGAAATACATATAAGCTAAAAAAATAATAGTTTTTTAACATATTGAGCTATATCTTCCAAGCTTTGTTTCTAGAAATACGAGATCAAACTATGCAGAGTTTTGTTTTATATTTTCTAATTTAACAAGAGATCGACCTTTTGCTAAGTGAAAAAGAAATGGAGTATCATCAGTCATTAGGAAAATTCAAACTAGAACCACACTGAGATATTGTTTCATATCCAGTATGATGTCAAAGTTAAAAAGACTGAAATACTGAGGTTTGGCAGGACACAGAACACCTGGAATTTGCATACAGTGCTTATGGAGTGTAACTGGTTGGTAGAACGGCTTTGGACAAGTGGCCATTTTTTTATAAAATTAAGCACACGTGCCCCAGTGACCCAGTAATTCCCCTCCTGGGTATGTACCTAAGAGAGGTAAGTGTCTATGTCCCCCACAAAGCACTTACGAAGGTCTTCATGACAGTCTTAATCATAATAGCTTCAAACTGGAAACGACCCAAACATCCATGGTTTGCGATGGACTGAGAAGTTACATCTATCGAACAAAACACTACTACACAAAATAAGACGCAAACAACTGAAACTAGCACTGGTATCAAAAACTCCTACAAACATCATGTTGAAGGAAAGGCATGGGACACACGAGAGGGCAGATTGTAGGATTCAATGCATATGAAGTTCAACAGGGAAAACTAATCTCTGGTGATAGACATCAGAACAGTTTGCCTGAAAGCGTAACCACCACCAAAACCAAGATATGGGATGTTCCAAACCCAGAAAGTTCCTTCAGTCTCTTTCTGCAGTCAAACGCTCTACCCCTGAGCTATATTCCCCCCAAGCCAACCTTTAGTCTCTAATATCTTGACTTGAAAGGTAGTTAGAAGAATATATTACATCTTTATCAAAACTTAGTAAACAGTAATATTTAAGGTCCGTACCGTTAAGATATGTGGATTATATCTTAATAAAGAGAAAAATGTTCTAAAATATTATTGATTTTTGTCTTAAAAGGGAAGATCAAACAGAAAGCTGAGGAGATACCCCAGATGGCAATATTTGAAAGAGAGAGCTTTTATAATTTTTTTGAGTTTATTTATTTTAGAAAGAGCGCTCACGCGCAAGAGAGCGGGTGCAAGTGCACATACGGGGGAAGAGCAGAGAGAGAGAAAGACACACAGAATCTGAAGGAGGCTCCAGTCTCTGAGCTGTCAGCACAGAGCCCAATGCAAGGCTCGAACCCACGAGCTGTGAGATCATGACCTGAATCAAAGTCAGACACTCAACCGACTGACCCACCCAGGCACCCCAAGGAGAGAGCTTTTAAATGATAACATTTGAAATGGAACAAAGAGGAGAGCCAACCCTTGTTTTAGGGTGACAATCTTTATTGACTCTTCCATTTCACGTCCATAATGATCTCTTTCGGAGTCTATGATCATAAAGATTGCCTTGCTCTTCTATGCTTTTTTTTATTCCAATTTGCAAAACAGATGAGATTTAACTGCATGGAAGGGTGTCCTAAGGAAGAGCAACGAAAAATGTCAAGGACATCCTAAATGACATCTCCCAGGACCCTCTTTATAAGGACTCACAGGAGACCTTCGTCTCCAACATCAGTGTCTGGAAAAGCTGTGATTCTTCTGAATAATGAGGCTGTTTTCATCTTGGAGACACCAAGAATCCTGCCACAGACTCCATCCCTGTTTTGCTCTGCCAAGAACACCAGAACCATACGGGCACCCTTGTCTAACCTCATCTGATGCTCCAAAGTTCAGTCTCCTCTTTTCCCTGAAGTCAATTAGCCTCACCTTTTTTTTTTTTAAGTGCTACGGTTGCTTTTTTTTTTTTAAATTAAGATATAATTCACGTGCTATAGAGCTCACACTTTTAAAAGTGAGAAATTCAGTGGTTTTTAATATATTCATGAAGTTGTAATACTTACTCCCTCAAAAGAAACTCATTAGCAGTCACTTACCATTCCCCAGTATCTCCAGCCTCTGGCAACGATTAATATACTTTTTATGTCTGTAAATTTGCCTATTGTGAACATTTGCTATCGGCAATTTCATACAGTATGTAGCCTCGTGTGCCTGGCTTCTCTCGCTCAGGAGAGCGTCTTCCGAGGTCATCTCCTTTGGACCATGGATAGGACTTCATTCCTTCCAATGGCTGAGAATTCCACTGCGTGGCTGGGCCACCCTGTGTTGGTCTCTTCATTAATGAATGGACATTTTGATTGTTTCTCCTTTGTGGCTGTTAGGAAGAACGCTGCTATGATCATGCCTGTCAAGCTTTTGCGTGGACACACGTTTTCATTTCTTCCGGGGACACATGAGTAGAATTGATGGGCTGTGCAGTAAGCTCTAGGCTTAATTTGTTGAGGAACTGCCAAACTATTTTCCCACGTAGCTTTGCCATTTTGCCGTCATTTTATACTCCCACCAGCAGCGCGGAAGGGTTCGCATTTCTGCTTATCTTTGCCAACGTCTGTTATCGTCCTTCTGATCCATTTTCCACTTTTTCATAGAGTTTTCTTATTGTAGAGTTGTGATCTTTTTTTTTAAAGTTTATTTATTTATTTAGAGACAGCAAACATGAGTCGGGGAGGGGCAGAGAGAGGGAGAAGGGGAGGATCCCAAGAAAGCTCCGCACTGTCAGTGCAGAGCCGGGATGTGGGACTTGATCTTAGCGATTGTGAGATCACGACCTGAGCAGAAACCAATCAACTCAGATGCTCAATCAACTCGGATGCTCAATCAACTCAGCCACTGGGTGCCTCGGTTGTAATCTTTTTTTAACAATACTTTTTAAAGCTCCCTTGCATTCTTCAAAGATGCCACTGAGAGAGAAACAGATCTCCAAAAAAGGGGTGGGGTTTGTTTATTCTCAGCTATTTACAGAAAAGCTACTTCCATTACTTTTGGTAAGTTTCAAGTCATATTCTATATCCTAACTTGGCTCTAATACACCATCCCACCAAACCTATGTCTTTATGTCCACATTTCAGATATTGAATTAATTGTTCCACCGCCAACAGGTATTAGGAGAGGATTTCCACTTTCACGGCTTTCTTTTCTGCTGTCAGTATCTATTAAATACTTGTTAAAAAGTAATAAAAAGGACAAGGAAATTAAGACAGGCTTTCCGTAAATCCAGAACCCTTTCTTTGGGTGTGAACAATCTCAGAGAGAAATTACTCTGATGGCTGTTAAAAAAAAACAAAACAAAAAAAAGCACGCTGTCTATGCTACCGGTCAAACCCTCCAGTTAACTTTTCTAAAGCAGTCTCGATTTGATCACTTACTCAAGTCCCCAGTGGCCTTTACTATGAATCAACATGAGAAGACATCTTATTTTGATTTTCCCAAATTATGGGAAAAAAGAATAGTCAGCTAATTATGGAACTAGCAGCTACACAGGCTCATAAATCACCTCTGCTTATCCTACACACCTGAGTGGAATTCACTGACACCTCTGAAAATTTAACATTCGAAAGTAACAATTCTCATCTTTTTTTTTTTTAATTTTTTTTTAACATTTATTTATTGTTGAGACACAGAGATGGAGTGTGAGCAGGGGAAGGGCAGAGAGAGAGGGGGACACAGAATCCGAAGAAGGCTCCAGGCTCTGATGAGCCATCAGCACAGAGCCCGACGTGGGGCCCGAACTCACAGACATGAGATCATGACCTGAGCTGAAGTCGGCCGCTCAACTGACTGAGCCACCCAGGCGCCCCTAATTCTCATCTTTTTAAAAAGCCGTTTATTATTTGACAGCTGAAACGGTCTTCCGAAACACAACACGCTGTAGAAGGATCCCTGGGCTAGGGCTCTGCAGTGCACGGGAGCGAAGGGAAAAAGCTCTGTAGGCGAGTCCACCGGATTCCATGTGTTACATAACCATCCTCGGAGAACCCAGCAAATCAGGGAAAATATCCCGTCTCTGGCGCTCCTTACGCATTCAAAGCTGCAAGTGAAGAAAGTCCCAGACGAAAAGAAAAGGCGGAGGCAGAAAGGTCGACATGCTTTCAGAAGATATTTTAAACTGTTGGAAGGGAGGCGGATTCTTTTAATGAGAGGATGTTACACTTCTCGTCTGCAAGAATGCAATTTCTTCATGCACAGGACAGAGTGGCCCTCTCCGACATTCCTTCCACATTTTCATCTTTTTTTTTCCTTTTGATTGAGGTAAGACATTACACGTGTAGTTAAGTATCCACCAGGTAAGGATTAGAGTGCCCAGCCCTCCACAAGGCTCCCTGGCGCCCCTTTCAAGACCAAATCATGGTAGATTCGTTTTGCTCATTTTTAACCATTTTAAAAAGAAAATTTTTAATGTTTATTTATTTTGAGAGTGGGGGGAGGTGCAGAGATAGGGGGACACAGGATCTGAAGCTGGCTCTGAGCTGTCAGCACAGAGCCTGACACGCGGCTCAAACCCACAAGCTGCGAGATCATGACCTGAGCCGAAGTCAGACACTTAACCCACTGAGCCACCCAGGCGCCCCCATTTTTAATCTTTATACGAATGAAATTAAAAAGAATGTTCTCGGGGCACCTGGGTGGCTCAGTTGGTTGAGTGACCGACTTCAGCTCAGGTCATGATCTCACGGTCTGTGAGTTTGAGCCCCGCATCGGGCTCTGTGCTGATGGCTCAGAGCCTGGAGCCTGCTTCAGATTCTGCATCTGCCTCTCTCTCTCTGCCCTTCCCCTGCTCACACTCTGTATCTCAAAAAGTAAATAAACATTAAAAAAAATAAAAAAAAGAATTTTCTCATTTGAGTTTTTTAAATTCAACATTATATTTAGGAGATTCATCTATGCTGTCCACATTCACCAGTAGTTAGTTCCTTTTTTATTAACAGCTACGCGTATTCTGGTATTTGAATGTCACGATTTATTTCCACATTCTACCGCTGACGGATCCGTGGGCTGTTTCCAGCTTTTGGCTCTTCTGGGTAAGCTGCTGTGAACATTCTCGTGTGTATCTTTCGTGAACTAACTTCTTGTGAAGATGTTCCCAGGACTAGAATCACTAAGTCACACGGGTATGTTTAGCTTTAGGAGATACTGCCAAACTCCGACTCAATTTCTACTTTCACCAGCCGCCTCTGAGAGTTCCAGTGGCTTCGCATCCCACCAACACTTGGTGTTGTCAGTCCTTTCCATGTCGGACTTTCTGGTGGAGTGAAGCACCACATTTCGAGTTCACGGATGTAATTGTCCTTCAGAAACACAGAGCCGTGAAAAAGGCACTATTTGCAAAAACAAAACGGGGCCTCGCACTCTGTAGACCTGGATCCCATCATCATCCCGGGGAAGGTGGGGAAAGCCATCTCCTAGAGTTTGCTCAGCCCCAGGAGGCAAGAGGAAGTCCCGATGTCTCTCTTCCAGAAACAACTCACTGGGCCCACATCCACTGGGGGTGGGGGGTGGGGAGTACACTCTGGGCCTGCATATTTTCACATTTCTGAGAGCTTGAAGTCCAAGGGTGCCTCAGCCAAGTTTCCTCCATTCGGGTTAAAACTGCTCAAGCGCTTTGTCCGGTCACTTCCAGGACACGAACTGGGATCCCTTCACTCATTACCTTTTGCACTGGATTCTCCTCCTGTCCTCGTGAAATCCCGAGTCGACGGGGTTTCCTAGAAGCGACTTTTATCTTTCCCTTTGGAAGAGCTAGATCATATGACCGGTTCCTAAGTGGGTCCATTTTGAAACGCCAATGGAATTCCTTAGTGCTATTTTAAAGCAGATTTAAACAACATTTGCTGAATCAAAACAGTTTCAGAAGCCTGACTAAGTAATGTCATAAAACACCCCACCCCCAAAGCGAGCCAAGAAAAATGGAGGACTTGCATTCTCCGACATCAAAACGGAACTGTTTCTGTCCGGAAAGGATTGTGAATCTCAAACAATCAGAAAATTTTAAAAGTCACGTAGGGGTTTTACATTGGTGAAATGAAGTGTGTGAATTCGGGACACAAACATTCCTTCTCACGAGGAGAGAGGGTGTTCACTCTCCTCGGTCCCAGCGCTAAAAAGATGCCTGTCTCCATTAATCTAGTTCATCGGATAATTGCTCAACTCTTTGTTTTCCAGCTGTAAAGGGAGACGGATGAGAGAAATAACCTAACTGTGAGAGTTAATATTTTTCGATGGCAGAGGGAGAAGGAGCCAGTTTAAGTGCTCAATACCACTCGAGGAAGAGCAAATTCAGACTGTACTCTATGCACGGATTTATTGAGCAATTTAGGTAGCCACCCTCCAGAGAATTGCTGTCACCGGGAGAAGGTACTTAAAGGGCCATGTTCATCGCCCCGGAACACAGGGACTGCGGGGAAATTTCGGGTTGCTATTTTCACGGAGACATTTGTTTCCAAACAAAGGGCTCTCTGCCAGCTATTTTAGAAGCACTTGCATATTTATTCAGTCAACTCTGTGCCCGGGATTGTTTTTGGGCACGGAGGTTTCATCAATGTCTATTTAAAGCGGAATGAAACACAGCGCAAGATGGGAACAGAGAATATTTCCAGCCTAGAATGTGAGATGCTTCCTTTTCTTACAGCGCTGGTATCTGGTTTCTCCCTCGCTCCCTCTCTGAAGTCGTCACCTGTCTCACAATCTTGGGCGTGTCCTCCTTTAATTGCTGCTGTTTTGTTTTTAGTGGCGCATATAATAATAGTGCGCCTTAACTAAGTATAGATTTGATGAAATATGGTGTGTGTGTACAGTTCTGAGAGAGAGCAAATCTTCCCTGTTAGGACCTATTGACAAGCTGGTTGTCATCCGCCATGGAACTGGACAAGGGTGAGACTTCCTGTTATGCAAGGGATAATATGCTAGAATTTGTATGGAGCCAGTTAGGGAAGGACACAAAAGGAGAAGGGAAAAATGGGATCATTATGTCTGTGGGACCCGATTCAAATCTCTAACTCTTAGATCAGATGACAGCTTCTGATTCAGACTCTCTACTTTTCAATTTCTCTTTACTTCCCCAGTCAGTTCCAGAAATATCTACTAGGTACAAGGCAGTGGGCTTTCGGTTGCAGTCTCAGATAGGAAAGCGACTCTGCGCCTGCCCTCAAGGTGCTTACAGCCAGTGCAGAGAACACCTGTGTATGTCCTCCCTCCCTCTCTCTCTCTCTCTCACACGCACACACCCCACCTACTTCCTGGACTCCAAAACGAGTCTGACTTTTGAAGTCACCCAAACGAGGGGTCACTAACATGTCACACTGTAGAGAAGTAAGAGTGACCCACGCCTGCTTCCCGTTGTTAGAGAAACGTGCGTGCATATTTGGGAGAAAGGTGGCTTGAAAGACGAGCAAGGGGGAAAGCAGGGGGCGGGCATCACAGGCAGAGGGGGCAGCCGGTATACCCTGAGGCTGCATCACGTGACAGGCATGCTGAGTAGTCGGCAGTGACTCGTGTGGGGGGGGTGTGGGGGGGACGGGGGGAGCATTTGGAGGAGCGTAACAGGAGGTCAGTGTCCTGGGCAGGCTGGGGCAGGCTGAGCCAGCTGAGCAGGGCCCTGCCCACACTGATACACTTGGAATGGATTCTGTAAGTGATGAAAGGCCAAGAATCCCAGCACCGCTTCTAGCTGAGGTGACACTTGGCTTTGCAGGTGTCAGGTCTGAGCCCCAAGGACAAACATCAGATTTAAAAGTACCTTTTGTTTTGAGTAAATGGACCCCTGGGCCGGAAGGAACATTAGCGGTTCTGCATAGCCACTAAGGACTATCCTGATGGCCCCATCTTTGGAGGCCAGAATGGGTCATTATCACAGCGGGACGAATTGGAACGAGCGCTAACACTTAGCTAAGAAATGTCTTTCGTTCATACTACACGTTAATTCATTTATTCCTTACAAAACCCACGTGAGGGAGGTACTATCATCATCTTGGCGCTACACACAAGGAACCAGAGGCACAGAGATGCTAAATCACCCGTCCACGATCACACAGAGCTCCGTGAGTAATGGGCTGGGATCAGAGTCCAGACTGTCCATCAAGTCTGTGCTTTCGGCCACAACAATACCTTGCTGCTCTTCAGAAGAGGGAGTAAAACAGTGCAGTTTGAGGTCTCCCCTGTTCCTCATGTTCCCCGCCCCAGTTTGCCTGACCCTTGAAATCCCTCCAGGAAGACCCAGCTACTCACTGGGCCTCTGTGGTATCAGGACAGGACTAAACCCTGAGGATCCAAGACAAGCAAGACCCAGCGGCCCATCCTCGAGTCGCCCACAGCTCAGGATGGCGGAAGGGTGGAGGGGACCTCAGCAGGACAAACGCAGGTCAATGGGTTACTCGCCGACAACTGTAGCAATACAGGGGGCTCTGCAGGGGCTGAGGCTCCCTCAGAATCCGTTCTCTTCCTGTCGAGATACAACACCTGACCAACTAACATATAAAAGCAGAGTTTCTCTAACTTCTGTCCTTCCTGTCCTAGCTTTATGACATCTCACACGAGAGGCCACTATACTCTTTCTAAATTGATTTTTTTTTTGGCCTAAATAAAATTTAGAGAATTTTATATTACTACTATAAAAGGCAAAAGCAGTATTGTTTGAAATAAGAGTTAAAGGTAAAAATAAGCAGGGTTTTCAGGTTCAGTGCCTGAAGTTTTACCGGAAAAACGCCATGCTCATTCATGACGCTTTTATGCTCCAACAGAAGAGGCCAAGAGTTGCGATAAGCACTGTATGGTCTGTGGAACTTAAACTATGTAGCGTCTGGTCATTTCAGAAAGTTTGCGTACCTCTGAAACACACAACACTTTGCCCTACCTAGGTACGGTAGCCTGTCTTCTCTCCATCAGAAAGAGGGAGCAGCGAAGGTTCGAGAGGCACTGGTTAAGGACGGACTGGCCTCGAACTGAGATTTTCCCAATAGCAATAAATAGATGGGATGACTCTTGGAAAGGGAACGACTTTATCACTATAGGATTTGGTATTATTGCATACGAAGTTCAGTACTCCCCCAAATTAGGTTTCCTACGCTGCCAGCAGAATTTACTCTAGGGAAAATCCTGTATTAAACCAGTACATGCATGAAATTAAATCACATGTAAATGATGGAAAATGTGATTTGGGCGCAAAAGTGGGCGAAGGTACTGACACTGTGTAGTGTCAAGTGCGCACGAGAACGGGATTGTTAGAGAAGCAAAGTGTAGTGGGAAAGGTCCCAGGAGCTGCACTCAGGGTTTAAGGCAGCAGTGAGACAGCAGGCGGGTCTCGCAGCGTCTCTGAATGTCGGGACACTGAGGATCCGAGTATTATTCGCTTTCTACCTGCCACGTGAGATGACTCAAAGTCCTGGGAGACTCGGCTGTTGGAAAGCGCTCTGTGACCATCCATATTATCACTCATGTCCTCTGCAGTCCTCCCGCCATACGGCTAACAGCAAAGGCAGGCCTGGGGAACAGGCCAGAGGGTAAGATTTGGTTGCGAAAAGGGAGATGGACTCAGGGAAAGTGGGCCACAGAGTCCCGAATAAACACTGGGGAGAGATGGCAGCTCCACAGGGACAAACAAAGGAGGAAGCAGGAAGTGAGAGAGACTTTGCTTCTTTGGTGATCTGGTGCGGACCGGGAGACCCCGCTGGCCTCACCTGAGCTGACTGAGGCAAGGAGGGGCCCGGGCGTCCTTTCTAACACCCCAGTTCGGTTTTCCCGCAGGAGTTGGGTTCCACGAGACCAGGATCTCATCCCGTTCTCTGATTACACACATCCCAGCATCTCCGGGCAAATGAGCCGCCGGCCTCCCAGTTTACAGTAGCTGAGGAAGGCGGATATTTATTTTAGAAGCTACGCCTGCAAGCTTTATTTTTAATGCCGTGACACAATATTTGGGGCTGGGTATCTACACCGTGGTGGTATAAACAATTCAGAACTAGTTGAGCCTCTGCCCTTCACTTTTCTCCCGAAGGAGGAGTGTGGCTGCGTAGTTATTCAAGTACAAAGCGACTGTGGCGGCAGCAGCCACGGCACAGAGCACAGCCTGGGTGCACAGCAGCAGAGGAGCCCGAGAGGGCAGCTATCATCACTCAGCCTCTGCCGTGGGCCAAGCAGGGGGCTAAATGCACCCTTTTCCTAAGGCCCAACGGACGAAACGATACAGCAAGGTCGCCCCCCTAGTTAGCCCCCGTTGCACTTGAAATAAAATTACGCATCTTTGCCAAAGAGGAGGCAGCTGGAGGGCGGGGTCAAATCTGAACCCAGCTCAGGCTACCTTCAAAGCCCTTTGTTCCTCTGCTCTGCTCTGTCCTACGGTATCATGGAAAGTTCTCCTGTTTCTAAGGTGAGAATGTGCGGAGCGTCCCTCTTCCAGGAGACAAGCGCCAGGGAGAACTGTGTTAGTAACGCTGCAGGACTCTTAATGCTTCCTTTGCAGTGTGAGTGTTAACGGGCTTGAAGTCCCACCGTGGCACTGACATCGCTGGGCTGCCAGCGCCCAAACGGAATTTGTTTTTGTGTGTTTTTTTTTTTTTTTTCAAACTCCCCAACAGCCGCAGGAAAACCTTAACACTTGGCAAGTGGAAAGGGACAACAGATTCTTACTTTCCAGCTTCTGTGACAATTTTAGATACGAAAATATAAAGTTTCAAGCCTTTCATTTACTTTTGGGGAGCTCTTTGGGGATTTGTGTGTGGCGGGGGGTGAAAGGAAAGGAGGTGGGGGTTAACGCAATTGCTCTGTTGAGCAGAACAAAATGATCACGCCAAACCCTGGGAACGTAGTAACAGGCTACGACGTAACAAGGGAACAAATGAAGAAATAAACTAAAATTAGAAAGACATTAAGTGCCCTGATGATGATTTTTATGTAATTTCCCAAGTACACAAGGCAACCTACAATGTGAATTTCCTCGTTATAAAGCCAGTAAAATCCAGCCATAGAACCAATGAGCACATCGATATAATTTGTGCATCAACGAAAGTGATTTTAACTGAGGTTAAGTGCCTCTAATCCAAAAGCTTTGTTTTAATGTAAGTTTAGCAGTAAAGAGGAAATGAAACCCAGAACAACAGAAACATCTCGTGGAAGTATCAAAATGTCTGTGCAAAGAGTATTCATTCCATCCAATCGACCCATGGGGACGTTCACGTCCAAAGTATAAATCAGAATTTAGAGACTTCGTAAAAAGCTGTTTTTAAGCTCAATATGCCCCAGATGAGAAGGTGTCAATGAGCACTTAGGGACTCCTAAATTCAGAGATTATTCAATTGCTCTATCCTACAAATGTACTTACGCAACTGTCATAGGAAAAAAATGCTGTGAAATTAACGCTAAACCACATTCTCAAACAAAATCAAAGGCATGTTTTGCCCACCACTCAAAAGCATCACCCACATAAACAGAAGTTCAAAGGCAATTTGAAGAGGTTCCTTTGTAAATTAATGGCCAGCGGTTTTCAGAAAGGAAAGAAATAGAACGGGGGTGGCAGCCACAGTAACGTCCACAGTGTTTCTGTTACGCACGTGGGGTGAAGGCACCCCATCTCGAAGGCCAGAGGCCCAGGGAAACCTGGGCAAATGTTAGAGGCGTCCAAAGCCCACTGCTTCCCCTTCACCATGGCACGTGAGTCTTACTTCTGACCTACTTTTTATCTTTCCTTTTCCTACTGGCCTCCTGACCCCAGTGTCTAGCCAATCCTCTGATCCCGCTTTTTGTCAGTGAGCAACGTGATAGCCGAGGACTGGCCAGGTGAGGCCCAAATGCCACCACTTACCCATGTTAGCCTCTCCACCTTTTTGGGCCTTTGCCATGCGCAGTTACGCAAGATGCCTGCTCAGCTCAAGCATTTCCCAGAGCAAATCCACGAGAAGATCTAATGTCCTCTCGGGGAGAGAACTGGCAAGAGGAAGCTCATTGTAGAAACACGGTTGTCTAAACAGGATTAAAAGCATCAGCTCTCACATCACGCCTGGGCTGTCAGTCAACACTAAAGTCCCTGTTACTCAGGTAGAAAACACAAGCCGAAAGAAGCTGAATAACTTGTTCTGGGCCCGCAGCAGAGAAATGAATGACTGAGAGTTCAACAGAGGCCTGCCCAGAACTGTTTCGTGCCTGACACCTTTTCAGGAAGCGAAGCTAGGGAGATGTCAGATTTGGTTGTCTTTTAAAAGAGTCACATTTAGGGGGCCCCTGGGTGGCTCGGTCAGGTGAATGTCTGATTTCGGCTCAGGTCACGATCTCACGGTTCATGGGTTCTAGCCCTGCATCGAGCTCTGTGCTGACAGCTCAGGGAATGGAGCCTGCTTTGGATTCTGTGTCTCCTCTCTCTCTGGCTCTCCCCTGCTGTGTTCTTCCTCTCAAAACTAAGTAAATCAACTTTAACAAAATAAAAAAATTAAAACAGCCACATTTAAGGGCGCCTGGATGGCTCAGTTGGTGGAGCATGTGACTCTTGATCTCAGAGTCATGAGTTCAAGCCCCACGTTGGGCCTAGAACCTACTTAAAATGTAAATAAATAAATAAATAAATAAGCAAGCCACATTTAATGACTTCATTAATCTAACTTGATTGACCAAAGGATCATGCTAACTTCCAGGGCTACAAACTGAGGAAGACATGACACTTGCCTTGCCTTGTAGGAGGTTATAATCAAGCGAGCGAGCCTCCCTGGCGAGTAAAGACTCCCACTGCAATGAGTTGGCAGTTCATGGAGGGATATTCAAAGCTCTACAGGAATATGGGGAAGAACGAATTATGTACAACGTGGGGGTGGGGTTCAGGGAGGCTTCTCAGAAGAAAAGACATTTCCGCTGGCTCCTGAAACTCAAGTCCAGGGCACAGTCCCTACAGAAACATGGAGCTGTGAGGCTCGTGGGTCAGCATGGACCAGGGTGGCTGGAAGCTGGGGTGTCTGTTGGTAGGAGAGGAGCAACTGTCAGCGGGAGCCGAGCCGAGCATGAGATCCCGGAGCAGCCACGAGTGGCATACATGACCGTTGGGTGAGCCACCTGAAGCAGAAGTAAGGCCAAGTACAGCCTTTGGGCCAAACCCAGCTCTAGCTGTTTCTGTATATAAAGTTTTATTGGAACACAGCCAATCTTTGTTTATGACCTTTCTGTGGCTCCTACAGAGATCGCATGGCCCAACAAAGCCAAAAATATTTTCCATTTGACCCTTCCCAGAAAGTCTGCGGATCCTTGGCTTAGGGACTCCAGCTCTTCAACTGGATGCCTGCAGCTGACCCAAATCCATATGGCCAGGCTTTCTCTACTCCCACAGCCTCTAAGTGGCATCGTCTTAAATCTTCTCCTTCCCCATCATGGACAATTAGTGGTTTATCTGTATCATAAGCTTGTCGGGACATCTCTTTCACAAGCCTGCGTTTTATGTCTTCATTTATTCTTTTTTATTTCTTATTTTAGGGCCACATGCTCTCCTTTGTGGACAGCGTTTCGAGCCGCCCACCCCACCGGCAGAAGCTCATCACTCAACTCGGAGACGTTTTGCTTCCTTTGCCTCCTCCCCAAGTTCTTCATAAATTTTTGTACCACTTCCAGAATGCTGCTGAAAATCGATTTTTTTTTTCACTTGCTGCTCCTGCTTTCGAATCTCATGCTTTGACAAATAGCTACTTCTCTGCAAAAAGGCTCCCCTAGTTTTACAAAGCCCTTGGCAAATATAAGGTATACCCACCAGCATTTATGAAACAGAAGAGTGAAGAAAGAACGCTGCTTTCCTGATCCCCCACACCTGAGGACTTGTTTTACTAGTAAATCCCCTTATACGTTTAAAACCAAATTTGGGCTATAAAAATTAAATTTGCACATGACTTTCTAGGGGGTACGTCTCTAATATACAACGAGGAGTGTGCTTACTGTTTAATTAACCACTTGGAAGAGAGTAGAGTCAAAAAGAGAAGTCGGAGTTTTAAAGGCTGCTTTTTATGGCACGTAGTATATATTACTGTCGGGATCCAAATCCCAGCACCGCCCCTTATTAAGTGTGTTACTCTAAATTAATTAATCTCTCTTTACCTAAGTTTCCACATCTGCCCAAAAAAGGGGAAGAATGGGATTATAACTAATCTTTCTCATATGGCTGCTGTTAGGATTGAATGGGACAAAGTATTAAAAATAGTTAAGAAGTCCCTGGCGTATAGAAACCACCTTGCCTATGTTAGCTATTACTCTAATAGGATTCTTAGGTTTCTTTCTTGCCTGCAATGGCACAAAGAAGAAGAACATACTGGGAACAGCCCCGTGGGCCCTCAGAGACTTTGGTGGGGGCATTGTAAATTTTTGCCTCAGGGCTTTCTGATTAGGGACGCTTTCCTCCCACACTCCTGGCCCATGTGGTTTGGGCGGGGTCGACCTCAATGCCTGGGAAGGCACATGACTGAGACCTAGCCAACCACAGTGGTCCACTCCTTCGCCAACCCCCAAAGCGAGATAGTTATACACGGGCATGTGACCCAAGTTAGGGCACTCATGAAACGATGGGGTTGTGGGCGCTCATGAGATGGGGACCTGAACCTCTCTTTTTGTCAGGTTGGTGGCCACCTCGAGTAGCCATTTGTAAAATATTCCAGGAAACCAAACTAACAGTAAAAAAAAAAAAAAACGGCTACGGGAGACAAAGAGGAGCCACACCCCGAATCCTGTTACTCTGGACTGTCCAATTATGTGTGCTGATTTTTTAAAGCTTATGCCAAGTTTGAGCTGAGTTTTCTATCGCTTGCACCCAAAGAGTTCCCACACGTATCAATGAATCGTCAGGACCTACGCTTAGAATTGAATGCAAATCTCACGAATCCTGGTTCCGGAGAGAAAGCATGGCAAGAAGAGGGAAGGCTTGAACTGTAATCTTGGTTCTGTCTGTAGCCGGTGGGGGATTGCTGGGAAAACCGTTTCACCTTTCTGGGTCCCAGTGTGCTTGTATGTCAAATGAGAGAGGTGAGTGAAAATCAATCTCCAAGATCCCTTTTCAGTTCTAACATTCTAGGAGTCTCTATTATTCTTGGGTTCATTTCAGTTGCGAATATCTTGGTATAATTGGTTACTGATTCTCGTATTTTCCTGTTTCTTTCTGCTTCAACTTAAAAAATATCCTATTAGACCCTAAGTCTCTACTCCAAGCGTTTATTCCTTCTCCTTCAATTTCCTTCTAAGGAAAATATATTTATTTTTGTATACTTGGGTATAATGATCCCATTTTCTTCTCATTTCTATATTTTTAAATCTAATTAAGGTGATAAGTTCCTTGAGGGTTGAAACTAGAGTTTTCCTGTGGGTGTAAACATTATTTTTTTTTTAATTGGCAACCAAGCTGCCAGTTTTTACAGAGCAGCAGGATATGGGTTTTAAGTAATGTAAGCAGGAAATGGGTCTCCAGCCCACACAAAATAAATGCAAAAGTACTGATTTACCCTGAGTCCACATCTGGCTTACTCATTTATAATTTCAGCCTAGACTAAAATTCTCCCACAGAACTGCAGTGTGACATTTCTGTCTACAGAATGTCAGACCAAAACGGGAGTGTCAGGGGACCATCCTGGACTTGCACTCACACATATTAAAAAAAAAAAAAAAATTCTGGCTATTTCAGAGCAGTGTTGTGCTTTTCTCTTCAGTGGTAGGGCCCGGGGCCTGAGCTGAGTGAGTATTAGCTCTCGATCTTCACGTGCACTGGTTTTAAGTAATGCAATAGCTCTAAAGTTTGGAGGGATCAAAAAGAAATGGCTGAAATGTGGTCAACTGACCCATCGTCCACAGATAGAACTTTCCAGAAGAAAAAGGCCCTCCTAGGAGGCATGGTAGGAGGCTCTACCATCTGATGACCCAATCCATTCTTGCTCATCGGGACCCGAAAATATGAACAAGACCCCAACCTCAACTGCCTTCATGGCACCTCTTGGCAATATAACAAAATTAGCTGGAGGCAGAGGTTGTAGGGTCGGTGGGTTTAGCAATTCAAAAATGCTCTTCAGGGCCCAGTTTCTGTCTATCTTTCCACTCTTCCATCCACAGTGCCTTCTTTGTCCTTGGGGTGACTTCCCATGGAGTTGGAGGACAGTTACTAGGGGCACCTGTGCCTACTTGCTTCCTTGTTCACGTACATCAGAAAGGAGGGCACTTCTGTCCCAACGTTCTAAGCATGAGTCTTCTGTCCTATTTCGGTAATTTTACTTTGATAAAATTTCAGGTTTGCTCAAAGTTACAGAACAGTACAAAGACCTCCTATACCCCCTTTACCTAGATTCACAATTCTTAATATGTAATAATATACGACAGTCTATTACAATGCTATACTCTATAGTCTATATTCAAATTTCACTCACTGTCCCAATAATGTCCTTTCTAGCTATTTCCCCTCTGACCAAGGATCTGGATTAGGCATTGCATGTAGTTGGCATAGTTCTTTTAATCTGGAACAGTTTTCAGTCTGTCTTTGCCATTCATCACCTTGGCATTTTAGAAGGCACTAGTTGTTTGTTTTGTTTTGTTTTTTAATTGGGTTATTTGATTTCTTATTATTGAGTTTTCAAAGATTAGTATATTTTGGATACAAGTACTCAATCAGATGTGCAATTTCTAAATAATTTCTTCTAGTACCTGACTTGTCTTTTCGTTACTTCCAGAGTATCTGTTATAGAGAAGACATCTTTTTTATTTGGATGAGATCTAATTTATCTTTTTATATTTTGTGGATGGTAAGCATGACTTTTGAATTCATTCTCATTGTACTGGCCTACCTCACAGATTGCCACCATGAACCAGTAACGTAGAACACGATAGGGGGCTGGGACACAGAATGGGATGCTTGGCTTGAGTCAACGTCCTGTTGTTTTTCCTCAAGTATCGAAACCCAAGAAATGGAAAAGCATGTTAAACCCTGAGCATATTTAAAAGACAGTGAAGGGACAGAATGGATATTGGGCAGCCAAGCAACATTCTCTAGAAGTAGCTCCAGGCAAAAAGCCAGTTGACCAGCTGAGCGGTGCTGCTTGGCCCTGGGGGCTTTCCGTCCTCAGTCTCCCCACCACCCAATGGCCGCATTTCCCAGTTCCAAAGTCTGAGAGCCGTGGACCTATAACATAAGTCTTCGAAGCAGCCTGTAAGATCATGGCTGAAGTTCCTGGCTTTTTGTCCCATACTCTTAGAGGGCTGGGGCCGTGTCTCTGGCATCCCAGCATCCCCTCACAGCACTGGTCCAGGGCCTCACTCACACAGGGTCCAGGGTTGCCTTCACCAACCCCCTGAGTAACGGGATGAATGAAGCAGCAGATACCACATTAAGCGCTTCACCTGGCACACAACCCTCCATCTTCCTTAGGCCTGCCTGAGCCGAGCTATTTGCCTGTTGTCACTTCCTTGCTCTCTTCATGTGAAAGCACCGAAGAGAGAAATGAAGCAATGAAAATGTTTGCAGTGTACATACTGTCTGAATTCAACGCTGTATATTTCAAGTCCCCATTATCAGATGTTTTTGGACCACTAATTTTTACTTTACTAAAATATTCTCTTTTGCATTAAAAAAAACATAGAATTATTTGCAGGAGGGGGGTGGCTGGGAGGAAAAAAAAAAAAAAAAAGCTAAACCGAATTTGGAAAAATGCCAATGCACCAAGCTTCTAAATATTTCCTCCATAACAAAAGTTTGACACTCCCTTCCCTCTGGAAAAGGGCTAATTATTACTACTGTTAATATTCACGCCTCTCATCTCGTTTTGTTCTTACGGACGCAGGCACAACTCTGTTCCCGCTGTCGGGACGGGGAAATGGAGTCTCTAAGTGGCGATATGACGTGCTTGAGTTACCGGTGGCTCCACAACACACGGTGAGTTAGCACTGCTCTGAAACACTAACCTGCCATCCGCGACACACAGCTCCTGCCTGGCCCCCAACTGCCGCTCAGGTTGGATCTGAAAATCCCCCCCGTTACTCTGTTTTCAGCTCACCTCTGTTGATACCTAGCCTTCGCAATAGATCCTTAGTGTCAGATGTGAATCCCACAACTTGACTTTGGAAGCCGAGCAAATCCTATTTATAGATAAGGCAAAGAAGGAAAAAAAAAAAAAGTTTTTGAGACAACTCCACTTACATTCTTTGGACATTCCCACTTCAAAGCACTTCTGGAGTCGACAGTACTGGCATCGATTCCTGGTGACTTTATTAATAACACAGTTCTTATCTCGGTGACAAGTGTAAATCATGTTCTTCTGAATACTTCGGCGGAAAAACCCCTGCAGGCGAGAAGACGAGTAAGTAAAAAAACTGGTAAGTTTCATGAGAATTCAAAGCCGGCCTTATCAATGCATCGATTGCTTGGCCTGAATAATGAAGTGATGGTAGCAGAAAAGTTAACTTATTTAAGCCTTAAAATCTCTGTGAAATACTAAATCGTCAGCTCTCCCTTTGTTTCAAATCAGAAAGCCCCTTTTAATCAAAACTAGACATGACGGTTGGTATCCTGCTAAAGGGAAATTAATACCACGCTGATTCACTTGAAAAACATTATGCTGACCTGGGTTTGCGCCAAACAGGTTTAACTGCCTAAGCAGCCCCCTTGCGGGCCAGAACAATTTCAGGCGATCCCACTATCAAGAAACACCACATAAGAGGCATCATATTTGCAAAAGAAATAAGATTCATGAAATAATTCGGTCTTTTCAGAAAAAGTCCCTTCCAATTTTTTCCCCACATATTTAGCTTGTTGTAATACTTAAAATGTGATTTAATTAACAGGAGTGTTTAGACAAATACAATCCAAGACTGGAAACAAGGCATAGAAAATGACGGCCCATTTAAAGGCACATGACAGCTGTGTTGTCCTACATGGTAGCCACTAATCACATGTAGCTATTTCTATCGCAATTAATAAAAATGAAATAAAAGGTAAAATTCGATTCGTCAGGTGCACGAGCCAGATTTCAAATGCTCAGTAGCCAGACATAGCTAGTGGGCGGCACATACGTAGAAGATTTTCATGCTGGCAGAAAGTTCTATCGGGCAGCGCTGTCCTGCAACATTGACTTTTTGACAAGCTTACCCAAGAGTCATCTAAGCTCTTGGGAAATGTAACTTTGTTTGACTTAGTATTTACTATTGATTGCTCACAGACTCTGTAACAACTGTAGAAGACTGATAAATTACAGATATATTTGTTAAGGATAGGTGTAAAGATTTCTGTCCGGCCGACATAGAACCAAAGAGTATTGTTTTATTGCCCTGTAGGACATTAACCGGTATTGTCTCTAACTTTGAAGTCTTATTCCAGCACTCTCTCTTCTCACACTCTATCTATCCATCAACCTGCCTCCCTAGATATTTTGCTCAAATCTCCCTTTGAACCAATTTTGTCATCCTACGATTTCTCTCATTACCGAGAGATTCCATAGATCTTCAATTACGTGCTTACTGACTCCATGATGGAGTTAGGACTTTTCAACTATCTGAAAATTATAGTTTGGCCAAAGAAGCAATTTATCCTGATTTCTGCGAGAGCTGCTGGAAGAAAGCAGACGTAGGCTCGAGAGCACGTGGTGGCCACCTTCTCCTCTCTGTCCTCCCCATTTCTACCGCACGGCTTTGTAGACAATGGATAAGCAACGGATGCTTGTTAATACACAGACGAATGAACAGTGAGTGAAGCCACACCTGCTGTCTTTTCTCTCTCCTAATTGCCCAACAAAAACCTCGATGTTGCTAGGAGTATTAAGAGCCGGGAATTCTACCTTCTCAACTGCGATGTGACTCTTCCCTCCATTAGAAGCCATTCTCTTGGATGTAAGAGACACGCCACCCAACGGTGCTGCACAGCACAGAAGACTCACTGAGTTCAACTTTCCCTGCAGGACATGAAGACCCCAGGAACCAGAACCGAAAACGTTTAGAGCCGAAGCACATGAACAAAGAAAGCTCGTGCAACACACGTTGTTTAGGAAATTTACGCGGGCACCCTAGGATTTTAATGTCTGAATAAACGTATTTTTACTGGCATGGTTCAACTGTAAACACCTGGAAATCTTGGTTAAGGTTGCAACTCCAGTCACCTCCCAGACACACATATTTTCCAAGAAAACACAGTTTATTTTGGTACCTCTGGAGCTACAAATATGCCCCAAATCTAAAATCACAGGTTACAAATACTCTGAACCTCTAACACCATCTGTGCAGAGTGGTCGCCTCAAACATATCTTTTTATGCAAAAAATATACCTACAGACACTTTCGGCTGCCGGATGTACCAACTCAAGTTACAGAAACTTCCTTGCTCTCCTGCCCAGAAACACTGACCCAGTGGAAGATCTAGTGTTTTCTGCATGTGGACAAAGGTCACCTCCTCCATTTATTAAAATCCAAGTATTTAGTTCAGCAGATGCTTAGTGAGTGACTAAGAGGGGGACAGAAACCATCTCTTGATGCTCAAACGAAAGAAGAGAGAACTGAAGAACTTTATATCGTCGCTCCTTATCCAGGCACTGCGGTTCAGTACAATGATGGCAGAAACTAAATCGTGCTTGGTTTTCCAAATCGGATTTTTGGCTAGATATCAGGAGACGGTCTAAGTCTCAGTAAATCATTTCCAACACAGTAGAATACTGGCTGACTAAAATAGATGCTGGGAGGTATTTTTATCCGTGGACTGGATAAATAGAAGCCCCGTCCCCCCCCCCCCCCCCCAGGCCAAAGTGATGTCTGCATTCTACAAATTCTCCTCTCCCTGGACTTGTGAGGAATTGTTACGGAAACCTTGTTTCCTTGGCTGCTTTGAGGACCGAGCGCGTGCATGTGTGTGACACTGCGCCCCATGCCGCCTCAATTTTATCTCCTCATGTTTTTTCTTAGGTTGACTCTAAATTCTAACATTACTTAAAATGGAGACCTTTAATCTCTGGCTTCATTTGAAAGCCAGCACCGCTGTCAATATTAAAAGGCAAATAAAACACAAATAAAAGTCAAACGAAACAAGAAATCAGATGTTACTGCACTCTCACTAGATACTAGATCTGCCAGGGGCTTAAAGCTCCAGGCCTCATCGCTTCTTTAGACAGATCGGCACTGACTTGAGACTTTATCTTTGAGGATTTCAGAGAAAATGTTTCTCATTGGGTGATTCAGTGAGAGTTAAAGCCACAAATCTGTGCCCCCGAAAATCAGAAGCCTCATACTTTGAGAAACAAAACTGCAACCTGAATCTTGTCATATGTAAAAATGGGCTTTAGAAGTACTGAATTCAAAGTGTGATGGTCCTTGAAGCCAGTAGCTGGGCAGACACACCTAGAGGAAAAAATCCTGAGAAGTGGAGCGTATAAAAGGAAGGATTTCGGGGGCACCGGGGTGGTTCAGTCGAGTAAGCCTCCGATGCTTGTTTTCAGTTTAGCTCATGATTTCATGGTTCCTGGGGATCGAGCCCCAGAGCCCCATGTCGGGTTGTGTGCTGACATCGTGGAGCCTGCTTGGTATTCTCTCGCTCTCCCTCTCTCTCTGCCCTTCCCACCCCTACCCACCCTACGTGCAAGCTCTCTCTCTCTCTCTCTCTCTCAAAATAAATAGGTAAATTTAGGAAAAAAAAAAAAAAGAAAGATAAAAGGAAGGCTTTGGTTCCATTTGGAGGAGCAGCCACGGTGGGGCGGGTAAGAGCAGGTAGGAGGCAGTGGAGGAGGGCACTGGAGAGGAAGTCTAGGTGCGGGACTGCAGATTCTTCACTATCACTCCGTGGCCTTGACCAAGTCACAACCCTAGGAGGCGAAGCTCTCTCATCTCATTTCCAAGATCCAAGTTCATTTCTGGGATTCCAAGTGCGTCATCACGCTAGAGAGGGACAAACTGGGATGCCTTGAAAGGGAAGATGAAGGAATTTCTGTGAGCAAAGAAAATGGCCCAGGAAAGGGTGGTGTGTGAAGGCTAAGGAAGAAGAGGCCCTCCACCTGCATGGGCAAAAACCGTAATCCAGGGGGGATTAGTCTAGAGTTGCTGACACCACAATTTTATTCTTACTTTCCCAAGACGTCTTTTTCCCAGTAAACCCAAAAAATTCTCTCAAGTCTTCAAGATCTATGTCACATCATCCAGGAAGTCTTCTCTGACTGATCCAAGCACACATGAATGCTTCCTCTTCCAGGTAACCTTGGTATCTTGCTTATCTTTCTATATTATTCCTGTTCAGTTATAATATTTAAAATAATAGACAATAGTACTGTTCAGAGGATATATGGGCGCCAAGGGGGAATGCCAGCCTACGGCCAGCAGTCGCAGCCTCAGCGAGCCAGTGGGCATCCTAGATTTCTACTACGACTGGGTGTCAGAGTACCACCACACTAGAGAGGGACAAATTGGGATGCCTTGAAGGTTGAAAAAACTATGGTTAGAAAACACTTGACTCAGTCTGTGAGGCAGATCTGTCTTCTTGACTTAAGTAGCTAGAGTGTTAGGGGCACGTGGGTGGCTCATTCAGTTGAGCACTGGGCTCTCGAATTCTGCTCAGGCCATGGTCTCATGGTTATGAGATGGAGTCCTGCATTGGGCTCTGTGCTGAGCATGGAGCCTGCTTAAGAGCCTTTCTCCACCTCCCCCTTTCCCACTCATGTGTATGCACACATGCTCTGTCTCAAAAAAAAAAAAAAAGTTATAGTGTTCATTATGTTATGAAAATAGAAGTCATGATTAACCAATGAAAGTCATAATTAAGAAAAATCAAGATTAACCAATAGAAGTTAGGATTAACCATAAATCATAACTAACCAACACAAATCATGGTTAACCAAAGGAAGTCTTGATTATGTAACCTGATGACATCTCCAGTCGGTGGATCTTCTGCAAACTTCTGAGAAATCTGGCTGCTCACGTTAAGTACAAACAATCCCATCCTCGAGGGATATATTAATATCAAAGAATATTTTATGGAATTTAAAATATAATACATCCAAGACTCTCACTCCAATTTTGCTTATAGCTGAGGACATCGTCATTCATTCATTCATTCATTTAACAACTATTAAGCTATCTATCAGTGCCAGGTCCTGTCCTCGACCTGGGGATATTTGGCTAATATGCACCAATACAGTTTCATGAGGTGCTGAAATACTGAAATACTTTCCTACCATTGTAGAATAGCCATCACCTTGAGTCTTTCCCTCCCCTGACCGAGGTCCACTGTCTTGGTTCCGGGGAAGACACACTAAGTACTGTCTTGAGGCCACGTAGAGCCTACCAACCTGCCCACTCTAGTTCTGGGAAGCCGGCCCCCATGTCCCTGCTTTTCCTGTCAGGACGGGCTAGATCCCAGCAAGGAAGATGCTTTCTAACCATAGTTTTTTTCAGCCTTTCTTATCTCATGCTCATCTGTTCTTGCTAGCAAGGAACTGGGACCCAACCAAAAGAAAAACACCACTCATATGGTAGAAAAGGCCACATGTGCACTGGAGTGTCTCAGGAATCATCATGGAACGCCCGCTCAGATTACTTCGGTCTCCCCTTGGGGATATGAGGCACCAGGCTTCTACCTAATCCTCTATTACCTACAGTACAGATACAGTCCTAAATCCAAAGGAAAGGTAATCACCTCTTTTAAGCCTGAATATTTTCCCATGCTCAAATATCTAAAATTCATCATTACCTTAATAAACTGGTCAAATCTATAAAGGACACGGAGAAAACTGGCTCATCTCACTCCCTTCTTCATATTTTAACAGGAGATTAAGTTGGACCACCTTCTCTCCTCTAATACTCTCAAATCATTGCTCTAATTCTTGTAATTTTTTTTTTCTTTGGCGGACCATGTTTCAGCTTCTAGTTTTCAAAAAAAAAAATTTTTTTTTAAGTAATTTAGAGAGATAGACAGAGCCCAGGAGGGGGAAGGGCAGAGAGAGAGACACACACACAGAATCTGAATCAGGCTCCAGGCTCTGAGATGTCAGCACAGAACCCAACGCGGGGCTCGAACCCACAAACTGTGAGATCCTGACCTGAGCCGAAGTCTGACGCTTAGCCTACTGAGCCCCCCAGGCGCCCCTCCACCACCTCCCAGATAGAGTGATTTTTGCTGACTTAGATACTAGCCTACTGATTAAGAATTGGGCTCTAGGGGCGTGTGGGTGGCTCAGTTGGTAGAGCACCTGACTCTTGATTTCCGCTCCGGTCACAATCCCATGGTTATAGGATTGAGTCCCATGTCGGACTCCGTGCCAATCTTGGAGCCTACTTGAGATTCTCTCTCTCTCTTCCTCTGTCCTTCCTCCTTCTTGTGTATGCATCCTAAAAAATTTTTTTACATTTTTTGAATTGAATGAATTGGGCTTTAGCCAATTAGTCCCTGTGGATTTGAACTCTGACTCTCCTGCGTACCATCTTTGTAACATTAAGTGAGTTGCACTAAGGCCTGTTTCCTCATTGGCAATGTGGGGATAATGAAAATACCTATGCTTCATGGCATTAATGAGTGTACCCAATTAGGGAACACATACAAAGTATTAACCCAAATGCCCAGAACATGGCAAGTGCCCAGTGAATGGTAGCTTTTGTTAGTGATGAGCCCTCTTCTTTCCAAAGCGCTCTTCTGGACAGTTTCCAATATACATTTTGTATTTAAAATAAAGATTCCCAAAAGGGACAGAACACTGTTCTGAATCTCTGAACAATATAGGCTATTGTGGGTGGACAACCTCATGATTCCCAAGGCCACCCCTATACATACTCATTCCTGTACTGATTCATTCATCCGATGCCAATTAACTGCAGCGGATGTGGTGGGCTCTCCTGGGGCATACAGAGATATACAGGGCATGGGTGTCACCCTTCCAACTTATCAGGGACATGAAATCAAGTGAACACTCCAAGGCAGCCTCCACCACATAGTGTGATAAGAACTCCTAACAGAAACAGAAAGCGAAAGAGTGTCCGGGGTAGTGCCCGGCACAGAGTAGGCACACTTAAAATATCTACTGTGGAAAAGCCATAGGAATGAAAGCAAAAGAGTTAGAAGGGAGCGAGCCCTTGATTCTCGTCCTAATGAAGGGGTAGGATTTGAACTGCAGGCTTCCCCCAAGGGACATTATGGGCAAGCTGGCGAGATCACAGTAAGGAAATACAGGGAAGGGCCAGGGGTCCAGCATGGCAGAGATATAAATGATGGGGGGGGGGCGTGGAATGGCGTGTATTAAGACACAGCTGAAAGAGGCTGATTCGGACTGGGCAAGAGCTTGACAGCCATGCCAGGCATTTACCGAGGAGGCTCTCATTCTTCTGAGCAGGAGAAGGCTAAGGTCAGAATCACATTCTGCCAAGACTGTTCAGGAAGCTGCAAGTCAATGAATTCATCATACATTGACTTAACCATACTAAAGTAGGTGGCTCAGTCGGTTAAGTGGCCGACTTCAGCTCAGGTCATGATCTCACGGTCTGTGAGTTGGAGCCCCGCGTTGGGCTCTGTGCTGATGGCTCAGAGCCTGGAGCCTGCTTCGGATTCTTGTCTCCCTCCCTCTCCGCCCTTCTGCTCACGCTCTGTCTCTATGTCTCAAAAATAAATAAACATTAAAAAAAAAATAACCATACTAAAGTAGATAGTGAGTTCTGGGTATGAATACAAATACCTAAAACCCTAAACCTTCCCTCAGGCCCGGTCAAGAATGCAGCCCAAGAATCCCTCATTTCTGAAATAACAGTGTAGTCCAGCCCACATTTAATCATAAAGTTACTTGTGAGAATTCATACTGCGGTGGCTGGAAGCGAAGCAGCTTTTTAGCCTGAGAGCCATTTTATGTCACGTTTAACACGTATGGAATGTGTCATGATTGAAGAAAGGCACAGAGTAAAAAGTTATTTCTTTTATTTAAAAAAAACCGAGTGGCCGGGCACAAGAGGAGTCCTAAAAAGCACTGATCAGGGGAAACCCACCCCGAAAGTCATGTGGGAAGCATATCTGTTTGCACTGGGCTTTCGCAGAGTTCATTTCTATCCCATGCAAAGTTCAAAAGGGTAATTTCTCCTTCCAGAGTGAAAGAAGAGAGAGAACGTGAGGAGTGTTACTTAGTCCTTGTTCGTCGGTCATTAAAGGGAAAAGATTTCAGCTCCATCTCAATCAAGAAGTCGCCAGGTGGCCGCCCCAGATAGTCATTCTTCCCCGGCCAGCGAGGCAGGGGACGCAAGGCAGGGATGCGACAATGCGGTGCAGCCCCAAGGCCAGCACAGAGCCTCCATTCCCATTTCCAGCCAGAGGCAGAGAGGCCGCTGGGTGGGAGGGGGGTATGGAATAATCCCATCACAGCTACTTTGGGAAACACGGTTTTCAGACCAGGAAACACGTTGCCTTAAACAAACAAAAAACACCCTCCGCAGTGAGTGGAAGTCTATGCGTGACAATGTCTGAAAAGTTATTAATAGCAAGATTTGTGGGGGAGAAAGAGAAAAGTGAAGACCTTTTCACCCCACTGAAAGACAATGGGTGAGAGGGAGGGAGAAAGTAGAAAAACAGCCTACTATTCTGATGACAAGCGGAGTTTCCTCCCGAGCCGGGAAGGGTGGGCATGAACGTAACTCCAAGAACACAGCGGCTTAGGGAGGGGGCCCGCGCTCGGCACCGCGAAGAGGAAAACGACGTAGGATTCATACTCCAAACAAGAGAGCTGAGTTGTCCCAAGGGGTAGAGGCTGAGAGTTATTTTTATTTTTAGTTTAAAAAAAAAAATTCCCGACAGGATAAGGTTCCACTGTTTGGAATTCAGTGCAGATGAATGAAGCCTAAAGTTTACTAGCCATGGCTTCTAGAAGGCCCATCGGTCCACAGTGCCTCTTGCCAGCGATCTGGGACAGTGTCTCCTCTCCTTGCGCTTAGAACCTGACCATGTATCTTGGTCCTGTCTCCTTTCAAGTCCCTTGGACCAGAAGCTTCCTTGGCACGTCTTACTCCTCCCTGGGTTAGCGAGGCAAACCTTTATTTTGGGACAGGTCTAGAAAGATGACTACAGGTTTAGCAAAAACAACATCTCTGGGGGAACCAGTCAGCCCGGAAGAGTGTGAGGATGGCATTTTCCTGGACTGTCAGGTGAGCCCCTGAGAGCTCAACCCCTGCGAGACCCAAAGGCCAAAGCCCTCAATCCTTTTAATCCCCAATTAATTAAAACTCCCTGGGAAGGAACACGAGTAAACAGGAAGCCCATGTTCTTAACTAAGAACCTGAACTCGCGACATCAGAAATCGAGGTCTAAACTCCCCACGCTTTCAATGTGCCAATATGCCGTGCACAGTGCCCTTTATTTTAGAGGAACACGATCCAGGGAAGAAATGCTGCTTGGTAATATATTCGGGAAATCAACAGTAAGGAGAGATTGATCGGTTGGATAAAATGTCTTTTAATTTAGGCGAACGCATGTGTTTTTATAGTTCTAAAACATGACCTTGGATGAAGGACCTTGGATGAACATGACCTTGAATTATCGGATGAAATAATTTTTTTAAGTGACCAGCTATCCTACGGGTCTGATAATATGAGAACACCATTCTAATCTATCAGGTTTTGGCACCAGAGATCTCAATACAAAATCCTGGGGAGAGCATTTCCTCAGGCAGGTACACGCTGCTGGTTAAACTGGCTGTTTCCAGAAAGTGAAGAGGCCTGATCTGGGCAGGGCCGGCTTTATAGGCATGTGACCCGGGCACACACACAGCCTGGCACTCGGAAGGGCCTCGCGCTCTGTTAACTGGTGTGCTGTCGCTGTCTGTGCTGTCGCTGTCTCGAAAGTCTCAATCGCTCTTGAGCAAGAGGCCCGCGTTTTCATTTTGTGTTGGGTCCTGCAAATTACGTAGCCCGTCGTGGCTCTGGAATACTCTCTAAAACATAGGTTCCCAGTATTTTGCCTTCATGAGGACGTAGGAATCTTGGGTAATCTCTCTTCTCTGGCTGACCTTAAGGCTAGTTTTAAGACTGTAGACGAGACAGAATTATCCAAGTCTACCGCAGTCACACTTATCCCAGGTTCTCCTTGGGGTTGCTTCTGAACAATTCCACAACTGCAGGGAGAACCAGAAAGGAAAACGGGGAAGCATTTTATGTTCTATGACTGGGCTTCTATCATAGGGGGCTGGGAGAAACAGGAAGAATACAAAGGACTTTTTCACAATTGCATACAGTTTCCTCCCAAACAGTATATATATTTAGGCGGAAGTTCAGGAGGGTGCCCAGAAACTCATTCATATACCTTCTGTGTCTCTGACCTCCTCTTGGAAGCCATTGAAATAAAGAGTGAATTAGGTCCTGCAGTTCGTCTCTTCCCCAGAGAATTTCTGTACGGCAGGTTAAATATTATCAAGACTGTATCTTGGGGACCCCTTCCCTTCTTCTCAAGAATTTGAGTTGGGATACGGCAGGGAGAAAAACCCTCAGACAGGAAAAAAGTCTGAAACGGATGATTTCGCTGAGCTCCACACAGCTTTCTTTAAAACCGGTCCTGAGAATTCACTTTAAACCAGCTAACGACATCTGTTTTCTAGATTACTGGGGTCAGTTATTTTGTGCCCTTCCATGGTGAAACCCATAGTTACCGATTTATTATCAGGATTACTCTAAATATAACTGGGCAAGAAGCCAGTGCATTTTAAGTTTTCTAACTCTCAAATATTTTACCGAGAAAATGCCCCAAAATAGCTCCTCGGCTACAGCCCAGGAGTTAGCAGAGCCCAGGTGCTTTGCACACTAATTACTAAATCTCAACTGGACCCAAATTCAAGATCTTCATCTGTACCGAAAGGCAGGGGGAAGGGCGGGGGGAGGCAAGCAGGAGGAGACGCAGCCAAAACATGCTCAAATATGCTGAAACTCCTTGCGGAGGAGCATAAATTTTTAAATGTCTTTTAGAAGTTCAGTATGCAACATTTAACCATCCCCCAAGCCGGGTCTTAGCTGTGTCATAACACGAGGCTGATGACACCGTACATCACCGTGGCAACTCTGCACATCGCGTAATTCAAAAGCCTTTCACAGAACCCAATAATCATGAACCAGTTCTATTATTTCATGATGCTAAGGAGGGCCTAAATTAGAAAAGAAAAAAAAATGCGTGTCCACAATTTGTGGCACTTTTTCCCAGTGAATTTAATTTCCGGGGCCATTCTGGGATCTTCTCCCTGGAATCTCTCTTGCTTATTTTAGAGGTGGTGACATCCTGAATTCAAAGCGAAAAGGACGAAATCACAGAGAATACGGGAGCAGAGGGAAGCCGGTGGGGCATTTACACTTAAGTCTTCAAGAGCCTGACAACTGGAAAATAACGGGCATTTATCGGATGTAGCCTTCCGCTTCTCTTCACCACAGACACTGCTCGGACGGTGCAAAAACCTTGCTAACAGTTTATTGAGAAAATACTGCTTAAGTTCCAGCTCTCGAAATGGATTCTGTCCTTGTATGGACAAGCCATGGCGACCCCAGGCTAAGACTTGATATGGCGCATTATCCCAAACCTACAGCGCCTAAACCATGGTTTAGATTGTCGGCGCAATGGTTTAGAGTCTGCTGGTCCCTCAGGGCCCACGGGCCCTTTGTGCATTCATACTTAGCCAGGCTCTCCTGGCCAGACTTACAGTGTTCTCCTTTGCCTCCGTACCTTTCCACACACTGTTCCTTATGCCTGGAAACTCCTTTCTCTGCCTTGTCCTTTAGTTCAGTCCTGCTCATGCTCCAAGTCAGGGTCAGGCACCTGGGAATCCCATACCACCATACAAGCAGGCTCTGTTGTAACATTCACTGTACAACACTGTAACCATCCATCTTTGCTTCTCTTTCTTCCTCCAAGCAGGAAAACCTTGAGGGTAGTATCTTCATCATCTTTGTGATGGAGCATGTGCAACTTCGATAATTAAAAAGTAACATGTTGCAAGTTATTTCACTTTTCAGATAGCACACTGCGGTTCAGTGTAGAAGGGGAGAAAAAGATTAGCAGAGAAACCTCCTTTCAGTACATACAACCGCCACCAAAATAAACTTAGGGAAAAGGGAAAAGGAAGTTATACTTTCAACAGTCAAACTCCAATATTATAATTCAGACAGCAGTACTAACTTCATGATTTATCCCAACCTCCTTTCTTATTCCAAATTAGCAAGAAACAGGCTCAAATTTCACCCATAGCTCCTCTTTCTTGATCTTTAAAATTAAAGTTGCTCTATAATGTCAGCGCAGTGCCAGGATTTGAAATGAAATAGGTCCCCGATGGAACAGGCGAAGTTCTTTTGAACAACATGAACTTACCCGCAATTAAGCACGTTACAGCTTCTACCTCAGCACCCTGCTATATAAAAATACACTCCTGGAGCTTCTGCTGTTTTGAGGACCTTAACTTCTAGACTTCCTGTGCCTATTTTATAAGAGAAAATTTGGCAGAATACACGCAATTAATTTTTAAGTGTTACTTTTCTGCTTTTCCCTTTCACACCTGACTATGGTTGATAAAGAGAGTTGCAGTCTTTGGATTACGCTGGAGAGAAGGGGGAAAATAGGCCCGGTAATAAAAGAGGTACCTGCCAATTAGTTAGATTGTCCTCCAGTTTTCAATTAAAGGCAGCCTAATGGATGTAGGGGGACCTGTTTTATTTTCCCTAACAGAGCCCTTATTTTTAAACTCTTAGCTTCATTTTCCAAAATTGCTGGCTTTAGACAGAAGAAACATATATCTTGAGTGAAAAGCTCTATGTTCTTCTTCTATTTCCTGTATCAAAATTATATTTCTCTCCTCCGTGGCTACTTCTCATTTGGCTTCATGAAGGAGGGGTTTGCGGATGGACGGCAGTCTCTGCTCGAGAAGATGGGGGGTCCGACCTGCCCTGCCCCCAGCCTGTAAGGCTCAGGTGGGAGTTTTGGGGGTGCTTCACCCGATTTTTGCTCTCTTCAGATGGTCGTTCCCTGGAACTTGACTGACCCTCCGCATTTTCTTGAAAAGGACATGAAAGTTAACTTGGGAGGGTGTGCTTAATCTGAACCCGTCGGAAAGAGCTTGCCTCTCTTAAGCATCAGCCCGTGTGTGGAATTTGGGAATGATTTTCCTTAGATCAAACAGGACTAAAAATTTCCTTGGACATGGTTGGCCTTCTTCCTTGGAACACACATGTTTTCAAGATGGATATTTTTATCCCGAGTTTTCTCAAATGAATAATTAGGAGATGTCCACAGGCAGGTGTAGGAAAAAGAGCTGGGCCCGCATAAATCATGATCGAGCTATATTTAACCACCAAAGGACTGAATGGCTTTATGTAAACAGTTTAGCAGTTTTGCTTCTGTGGGACAGCACTGTCCCTAGACTTCGGGGATTGGTGGGGGCAAGTCCCTTTACTACCAACAGGAATCAGAGCAGCCGGATAAATCCTTCAGGATTGGACCAAACATCTCTTCAGGGATGGGAAAGCAGCCACAAATAACATCATCCTGGTAATTTGAGAGTTAATGTATCTATGGGGCGGGGGACCTAATGTATCATACATTAATTCCTATTTTTTTAAACATCACCTGACATTCACGTGGTTCAGACCAAAGACAGCTGCAAGAGACACATTAGGACTGAGCATTACACCTTAGCGGGCATAAGACCAGACCTGGTGTAAAAACACCAGGCAGTGACACAAAAGTAATGTTTTAATCCTGCCAAGAAAACGGAAAGGGCTTTTAGGAGGCCCTCAGAAGGAGATTCTGAATTAATTTGTAATTTTGGGTTTCCTAACGGCTTTTATGAGCTTGCTTACCCAAAGTATTTCAGAGCATCATGTCTTTTAATTTTTAATTTTTATCCGCGCTGTGCTCCAAAAATATGCCGATCTGAATCATTGCCCCCTCATCTTGTTATCTTAATGGGGGAAGGATAGAGTATCACGCTGGCCATTCCGCATTAGGTGTCCTCATTTACAGATTGGAAAAAAAAAAAGTGCCAGACATAAATAATTTAAAATCTATTGTATCAGTGTGTGTTCTGTAAGCATTCACTACCGGCAAAGCGGACAGATTATTTTTCACTTTTAATTGTGTTGATACCTTATCTGCTTTGTTGAAAGTGGAGAGTGGTATGTGAAACCACCTCACACGCCGAGGAACAGAGAAGCGATGGGGTCTATTATTTAAAGCCAAAGTAACCCATTTAGTGGAAGTACCTTTTAACACACTGCAAAGGAACAGAAAACCTGGAGTTGCTATTTACGTTTGTAATGTGTGTCTATTACCGTGTCAAATGCCAACGAGGGTAGGAGAGAGGCGGCTTCCTTAAAGAAGCTCTGAGCTGAGACAATCAGTGACAACAGACACTTCGCACCAGCCTCCAGGCACAAAGGCACCCATTGTGTGTGAGTGACAAGGGGGATCACCCGGCATCCCTCCCCGCTCTGCCCTCCACATCTCACGTGTGCGGTAAAAAGTAACATAAATTAGATGAGATCATCTCTATGTAGGCTTGAGGACATTGTCCTAAGCAAAATATTCAGAGCAATGAAAATATATTTAGATCATAAAATTACTAATCTGTGATTGGAGTCTGACTACAATGAAATTGCACATAAGATACGCGGATTCATTACTAGAAATTCGAAATGAGCCTTAATCCTTCTCCTCCCTTTGGACCTCCAAAGACCATCATCAAGAAATGACCACAGGTACTATAGATATGCCAGTATGTTGCCCCAAAGTATCTCACCCTTATCTGAATTTAAGATTTTCCTCCAAGGGGCATCCGGGTGGCTCAGTTGGTTAAGCGTCCGACTTCGGCTCAGGTCATGATCTTCCATTTTGTGGGTTCGAGCGTCGGCTCTGTGCTGACAGCTCGGAGCCTGGAGCCTGCTTCGGATTCTGTGTCTCCCTGTCTCTCTGCCCCTGCCCTGCTCATACACTGTTTCCCTCTCTCTCTCAAAAATAAACAAACATTACAAAAAATAAAATAAAATAAAATAAAACAAAATAAAATAAAATATAAAATAAAATAAAACAAAACTTTCCTTCAAAAGACGGCAACTCTGAATTCATTCATTCAGTCTCCAGATGATTGGTAGGGTACACATAGATCATGACTGGAATTGTTCCGATGTAGCTTATTAAGCTGGAGGTTTGTCATAACTCTTCAGCTCGTGTATCCTCAGCACCAAATCCAGTATCTTACCCAGCTTTTAGCAAGTATTTTTTCCTATAGACGGGTGGAGGGTGGCATGGGGGAGATGACTAAGTTTGCCAAAGACGCTCTGCCCGCACGGGGGATGGCCAGAGAGAGAAGCACCCGAGTGCAAGTCCACAGAGTCATGGGCCAGTTTACGCTCCACCTTTATCTGACTTTGGGACGTCGGGGCAAACTACTGACCTGTCCCTGCAGCTCCCTTTCCCATGTTTGAAATTATCTCTCTACCTTCTAGCACTGACACTTGAGATTTCCACGTATCTGAACAAGGGAACACACATTCCTACGTCCCCAGTAGGAGCCTCGGGTCTGTCCATTTTGTGGGACGTGCCTGATGTGGTAAGAAGCAAAGAGCTGAAGACAGCCAGAAGTCTCCCGAATATGGGTCCTTTTCACACAGAGTCAAAATCCAGCAAACACCTCCGGGCAAAAACAACCAGGTCAATACCAGTCGACGAGAGCGGACATCACACGTGAGGTTTGTGAGTTTCGCTTCTTCACTGTCAAATATAACTGGTGACAACCCACGTCGGTGAAAGCCCAAAGTCAGCCACCACACCATGCTTCCTCTCTGAACCCCACCACCCCGACCGGGTGTGTGCTTCGACTTGAACTCCTGACCTTTCCAGCAATTATCCCTGGAATCTAGATAGCCCCGTCGTCACCTCAAGTCAGTGTGTGAGAGGAGCAGGGCCAGGAATGTTCTGCCTCTGTTCCCGAAGGGAAACGGAGTGAGGGAGAGGTTCCTGCCTTCCTTTCCATCTGGTTTCTCCAATAAAAGAGAAAAAAATAAATGGAAATGAAAAGTATACAATTAAAAAAAATTACATTTAACTTCCTTTTGCTAATGTCTGTAAGATGATTTTTGGCCTGGCAGGAGATTCCAGATGGGCCGTATAATGAATATAATTTAATACGAAAAACCGGAGTTCAAAGAAACACATTTTTCCAAGTCAGAAGGTTGTCTCACACTGTTTAATGCAAAACACCGGGACGAGTCATTGCATTTCTTTTCTTATTGCACATTGGCCTTTCAACCTATTATCAGTGTGGCCAGACCCGAAGCCATCAAAACCAGAAGCTGTCACTCTCCGAGATGGGTCTGGCACCAGTGCACGTTCACCCAAAGGCCAGAGACCACTAACCATGCAATATGTTTCCCTCCGGGGTCTCAGAATTTATACCACCAATTAAGGCCATAATGAGTGCCCCAAGTTGACTTCCTAGGAGCGAGAATTAATTAAGCACAGTATTTCTTAGAAAGAATGACATTTTTCCAAACGAGTTCTATAAGGTGGCCGTATTTTCTGGTATTACTGTGCTTCCAAGTACGATCCTTAATTGTTAATACAAACAGAATGATCCAGGAACACGGCTTGGTTTATGTTTTTAATTTGACAATAAAAGAAAACAATCTTTACTTTTATCCTTATTTTGGGGGCAAAGAGAACATTCTGAGCACACTGTGTGGACAGCGAAGCACAAAATTATTTATATTAGTAATATGGTATTACTACTTTGAATCATCAATGTCACCACAAAGGAGGAAGCCAGAGCTCCGATGTATAATTTCTTTCCCACCTTTTAAAAACGAAGGGCTGTGTTTTGAACCTACTTGCTCCCCAAATTGCTTATGTTCCCATCAATTTTGTAGAGAGTTAAAACACATGCACGCACGCGCACGCACACACAAAGATTTAGGATTCATTTTATAAACTACACCTCTGGTAGTCTGATCTAGAGGCTGGAAGACTCCTTCCATAAGGGGCCAGATATAAACTTTTTAGGCTGTGGGCCATACGGTTTCTGCCACAAAGATCCAATCTCACCACGACGGGGTGAAAGAAGCCATAGACAATCCATAGACAAATGAACGGGCCTGGCTGTGTTTTGAGAAAACTATGTTCATGAACACTGAGTTCAAATTTTACATAATTTTCATGCGTCACAAAACAGTCTACTTTTAAATTTTTTTTCAAGTTTTAAGATGTAAAAATTATTCTTAGCTCTTGGCTATTCGAAAACCGGTGGCAAACCGATTTAGCCTGTGGGCCGAAGCTTGGCAACCACTGATCGAACACATGTGTACATTTTTAAAGTAATCAGTAAGGTGTGAGAAAACATAATCTCTGTTTCTCTCTCTCTCTCACACACACACACACTGTCCCACACAAATACTGTTTTGTTATCAACGATCGCGGTCTCTCAAACCACTGATGTAGTATAGCAAAAATGTGGCCTCAAGGATGTATCTAGATCTGTGGCCCAGTACATGAACAAGATCTCAGCCTTGAAGAAGCATTAGCAGGGCGGTAGGAAAAAGAGACCTCTCTCTTCCCACCCTTCCTCCTGAAGAAAAGTCCTGTTCTAACCTACAAATCATGTCCTCTCCTCCTTTAAGGAGTTAACATAGCCAGCACGGATCTGGAAATCCCTGCAGCCTACTTGCCAATTAATGTATTTAACTCTAAAGAGCAGGGGCTTTTTAATTTAGCTCATCCATCACTAACAGAACATTTTGGTAGAAAATATTAGGATTTCCAAATAACTTTATAGCTCTGTAAATTGCCAACATACCATCTGCAATTGAATTAACATTTATAACCAAACTGAAATAATAAATAAAGCAAATTACGCTGCAAATATTCGAGAGTGCCCAATATGCACTTGAGAACGGTAATTAGCATTTTATAATCACGCTTCATTTTCTTTATCCAACTCCCTGTCACATTAATGATAAAATATTTTAAACCGTGCTCTATCAGCAAACGGCAGTACAATCTCTAGATTAGCCATTAACTAACGTGGAGAATGAAAACAGTTTGTGCTGCTGACATTACGTATCCAAAGAAGTTTTACTCATAATCACGTCCTCCAGCCTCCCTGGTTCTTAATCTTCGTTATTTATTTTTTTTTCCCATGCTACCAATTCTTTATTTGTCCCATCCAAACCCGAAGCTCCGTGAGAGCTGAAGGTGCGTGTTCTTGCCAGCAGAAAAAAAAAAAAAAAAAAAAGGACCCAAAACTATGATTTAAACACGTATTACGCGCATCTGGTCCACAAAAGGATGTGTCTAGAGGTCAAGAAGCTTAAGTCGCTCAAACGGAATAACCCTGGTCCTCAAATAATTCTTTCTGAAGTTCTCCCTCATTACACTCTGACATCCTCAACCGTGGCATGTGCAATTTTTTCCCTTAGCTTCAAATAAAAATCAACTTGACCAAATAAATCGGCGAAGAGCCAATGTATATGAATATTTTTTTCCAACTAGATTTTCCACCAATTAGCAACACTTCACCCAAATTCCTCATGATCCTCCCCTAAAATCCCTCCTTTATGGTAAGTACAGCCGGATGCTTTCTTGATGCTTCTCTCCTTCGTGGCTCCTCTCCCATCTGAACTTGACATTTCAAGGTGTTCTCGCTGGGTATAATTCCCACGTCTCTTTGGGGACAGTGCTGTTCTGGGCTGATACAAGAGCCACTAGCCACATAAGGCTACTGAGCATTGAAACGTGGCTGATGGAAACCGGGAGATGCTGGAAAGGGAAGAGTAACCTCCAAGTTTGAAGGCGAAGTATGAAAAAGAATGTCAAATCTCTCTATAGTTTCGTATTAATTGTTGAAATGGATAGTTGTGGACTGTGAGTTAGAGAATATAAATAATATATTGATAATATAAGTAACACATTGAAATTAACCCCATTTCTTTTTACTTTCTTAAAAATGTGGCTACAAGTATTTATTTATTTGTTTGTTTATTTATTTTATTTATTTATTAGTAGGCTTCACGCCCAGGGCAGAGTCCAATGCGGGGCTTGAACTCAACAACCGGCCTGAACTGAGATCGAGATTCAGATGCTTTAGCCAACTGAGCCACCCAGGAACCCCTAGGAAAATTTTTAGCTCTCTATCTAAATCGTATCTGCGGCTAGTATTCTATTTTTATTCGAGAGGGCTGGTCCACTGGGTCCTAAATGCCATGACGCCTGGACTTTTTTGTGGAGCACTAGCTCTGCTACTGACCAAAACGATGATTATTAAAAGGCCAAACCAAGTAAAGCCTTTGATCAAATAAATCCTGCATGAGTCCCATCAGGCAACTCCGGACGTTTCAAAGAGCAGTAAGCCTGGTCTCACATGGTGCATAATCATATTTTTATGGGGATAGAAGTTTGATGAGCCAGGCGTTCACTTGGAGATATGGGGAAAGGAAGGATGACTGCAACGGGCTGCAGTGGGTTCCGTCTCCCCGTTGGCCCAGGTCCTATACGACAAATGGGGGGCTGAAAGTCTTATCACAGGGACGGGCTAGTGGCTTTGGTGCCGCTGCCGGTTGGCCTGAGTTAGAAAGTCCCATCTCTTCCCATTATTAACTGTGTGATCTTCGACAAGTCACATAACTTCTCTATGTCTTGTTTCCTTATCTTTATGTTTTTACAGATGTTTTAAAATGTTTGTTTATTTCGAGAGAGAGAGAGAGAGAGAGAGAGAGGGAGAGGGGGGGAGAGAGAGAGAGAGAGAGAGAGAAGGAGAAGAGAAGGAGAAAGAGAAGGAGAAAGAGAAGGAGGAAGAGGAGGGGAGAAGAGGAGGAGGGAGGAGGAGGGGAGGAGGAGGGGAGGAGGAGGGGGAGGAGGAGGGGAGGAGGAGGGGAGGAGGAGGGGGAGGAAGAGGGGGAGGAGGAGGGGGAGGAGGAGGGGGAGGAGGAGGGGGAGAGAATCCCAAGCAGGCTCCATGGGCTCAGTCTCACAAACATGAGATCATGACCTGAGCCAAAATCAAGAGTCAGACATGTAACTGCCTGAGCCACCCAGGCACCTCGTTGTTTCCCTATCTTTCCAGCGGGGATGGTAATGCTTCCTATCTCCTGGGGTTGTGAGGAAGATTAAATAAGTGAACACGTGCAGATCCTAAAACAGTCCCGCTGCTCACAAATATTAGCTGGTGTCGTTATAACTCTGACTAGCCTAGCTCTAAGGGTAGACGGAAGCTTTCACAAGGCAAATGAAGCGGCAAAGGGTGCAAAGGGAAGCTGAAAGCACACTAAAGCGAGATCGGGAAAGCAGGCACGCTGGGTGGAGGTGGGGCTCAGAGAAGAGTCTAGGAGGTCCCACAGGTAGGGCCGGGTGAGGATGAAAATGACGCTGTCCCGTGAGGATCTTTCTTGGGAGCCCTGCCCGGCGCGAGGCTGCACATGCCTAACGGAGGGAGCGATCTACTGCACATTTGAAGACTTAGTGGATTTCTGTCTCAGGTTATAAAATCAATGGTACCTGCTGTGGGTTTCTGGACTAGCTTTTCTTTCTGCTCAAATTTTTCGTAAGATTTTTAATCATAGAAAGTTTTTCAAAATTTAATTCTTTCATTCGCATTCATTGTGTCTTCTTAGCATCTACGGCATAAGTCGCGAGAGGCTGATCTGTAAGCTGAATTGAGCCCAAGGACGTGTTCATGCATGGCTGAGACAGCGGTGGCCGGCACTGACTTTTTTTTTTTTTTAATGTTTATTTTTGAGAGAGAGAGACAGAGCACAAGCGGGGGAAGGGCAGAGACAGAGAGGGAGACACAGAATCTGAAACGGGCTCCAGGCTCTGAGCCGTCAGCACAGAGCCCGATGCGGGGCTTGAACTTGGGAACGGTGAGATCATGACCTGAGCCGAAGTTGGATGCTCAACTGACTGAGCCACCCAGACGCCCCTGGCACTTACTTTTAAATACGTTGCCAGCATTTAAAAAGTAGGAGATTCCCATTACAGAAGGGATCGACCTGATGTTTCTACCAAGTGTCTTCTTGACTCATCCCTGGATGGTCTGAGAGTTTTTCAGTAGTGAAATGGCTGGAGAACCAGAAAAGACCCTGAACGAGCCATGGTCCTCAAGTAATAGACTCACGTGAAATGCTGGAAAACATGGCAATGCGAGGCCCACGTTCTCACGGCAGGAACTCTCGCCGTGTGGCCCCGGGACCGCACCCTGCATCAGCTGAGAGGTGAACCGGGCACATTCTCAGGCTGCACTCTAGACCTCCTGGACCTGAAGCTCTGGGGGCAGGTCCCGGCCACCTGTGGGGGTTTATAGCCGTCCCGGTGAGTCTGACCCAGGCTAATGCTTGGACTCCACCAACACAGAGCAGCAATCACTGAGAAGATTGCTGTTGTCTTCGTCACACTCCCCGCCACTCTCTCTTATCCCAAGTTAGCCCAAATGAGATACGAATCAGAGTATTTCGAAGATGCAAGTTAGCGGCCTCAAGTATCATTTGAACCTAACCTGGCTCACATCACAGGTGGAGAATCAGGTCCAAGAAGGAAAGGAGCAAGGGGAATGAGCTGGAAATCGTGAGCCGTAACAGCACCTTCTTCATAGAGCTGTCGTGAAGATTTAATTTGGTTAAAATATATGTCCGGCACATTGTAAGTTCTCCATGGGTGCTCTTCTCACTAAAGAAACAGGGGGTATACGCTACAGTGCTTATTCCTCAAAATGACACTGTGGTGTTCTTCTATTCTACTGAAGATGAAACTAGGTTTCAGTGGCTTGTCCAAAAAGGTGGGGCAGCCACGATATGGACCCAGGCGACGTGGTTCCCAATTTGGCAGCCATCCCTGACCCGGGCTGAGGGGGTGCAATCCATTAATAGTAAAAGTGGTAACCACATCACTGCAGTATCCCATCTCACCAAGATCGAGCCTGTTGTGAAGGATACAAATTTCTCTTTTCCGAAGGAATACAACCAACCTTTTGTTATTCAGGGATAATGGTCAGTTTGTGGATCATTCAAGTGCTTTTCCAGCTTCCTGGTCACTGCACTGCTGGTAACGTATGAAGGGAGACAGAGAGGAAGCTGAATCAGCCTACTTCACTTCCATGTGGCTATTATTCAAAACATATAGTAGAGGGCTGAAACACAGAGGTATTAACAGGACCGGGGGAGTCTGCGATCAGTGATAATCCAGCCTTCCTCTACGACAGACAGCAGGGCTTGGCAGGTGGTAGCCCCAGGACGCGTTTTAGCCAAGAAGAGATCTGAAGGCTTCCAAGCTCTCACAACTCTGCCCAACCAACCAACAATGAAAAACACTTCCATCGTTCTACAGATCTTAAAATCCACGAAATTTGCCGCTTTAGAAGGCCACTGCAAGTATTTGTGTATAAGGACTTGAATGGAATTCAGCACATCTCGCAATTTTATGTTTAAATTGTAAACAGGAACAAATGAATAAAATGGGGGGGAGGGGTAACGTAATTTGTAAAAAAGGAAACTAAGACGGGAGAGAGGCGCACGGATGGCCTAACACTATACTATGCACAGCGAGGCACATAAACAGATGGAATATACCGTATAAACATAGAAAACACCTCTCATTTCAGAATATGGTCTATCATACTAAAACCAATGATCACACTGTGATGGATTCACTAAGTAATTTTTAAGTAAATACCCCTGCATATTTTCTCACTGCCCTTCCCTTGACATACTTTACAAAAAAAAAAAAAAAAATCCATGTCCAAGTTCAAAGAGGGGGGAAAAAAAGAAGAAAGACAGACAGCATTTTTTAAACAGGCCAGCCTTGGAAATATGTACAGAATTTATGCATGTTTCCAGCGCTCTTTCTCCTTTGCCAGAGGGTGTAATTAAAGGCCCACAGACAACTTCAAAACTGAGGCCAAAGAGAACTGCAGTCAAAGTCAGCGGGAGTTCAGCACCCTGACCATGCACCAGAATAGCTTGCCCAAAAAGGAATAAATAACTATTCTGGCAGGGAGCACAAGGAAGCACAGAATGAGAGCATCAAACAATAGAACCCACATTTAGTAAAAATAAAAATTCATTCAGTGGCCTAGAATCGATAAGGTAATAACTGTATGATCTGATGCAAGCCAGAGGAAGGCAGGGGTCCTGAACCAGAGGCCATTCCCCGGGGAGACTAGCTGGCTGGCTGTTTCAAGAGAGCTGGCCGAACTGGGGTCTCACTTTGGCCTTCTGGTAAATTCTTTCCCTCTCTGTTGTCACAGACATTACTACACCCTGACTGTAGTTCATTTTTCCTAGTGACTTTGAAGCAAGAAGCCACTCACAGCAGCTTAAAGGTGGGTGGTTTGCAGATGCTGACCTGTCTGTCGGTGAGCGTGCGCCCTACAGTGAAGGGTGGTGGTGGGAAGCCACGGTTCCCTGGGTCCCTCTTGGTTCCCCACCCGTTTTTCAAGGTGAGCCGTGAGCCTTGCTAGTCTACAAAGACGTATGTTTTCCCTGCAAACAGGCTCCTGAGAACAGGCCACTTCCGTCATCGGGCATCTAAGTACAGAAAGAGCCTGTGGTTCAAAACAAAACCCGGTTTGCCGCAGACTGGGTGTTTCAAAGATGCCCCAGTGAGCTCTCTCTTCCCAGAAGCCCTTCTAAAGCGACTCTGTCGCTGTCCCAATGAGAGGAGGGGCTATGTCCCCTCCCCTTGAATCTGGGTGGGTCTGTAACTGCTTTAACCAAGAGAATTTGACAGAAGGGACTTTACGGGGCTTCCAAGACTAGGGAATACAAAGTCGCATGTATTCATTCTGTCTTCTGCAACCCTAGCTTTTGGACCACTGAGCTGCGATGCAAGACGACCGGACTGATAACTGTGAGGTTGCCGTTCTGTGAGGAAGCACAGGCCACAGCAGGAGGCTCCGTGCCAGTGCTCTGCTCCGCAGCCCCAGCTGAGGTCCCGGTCAACGCGCATCAACTACCAGGCGCGTAACTGCAGACACCGCCAAAGGATTCCACCTCCCAGGCGTGGAGGCCTGCGGATGCTGAGTCTTCTCACCTGAAGCACCCGCGCCCATGGACACACGAGCCAAGCCCGCGGTGCCCTGTCTGAATTTCTGACCCACAGAATCTGTGAGCAAAACGGAAAAGCCGTTCTCTGTCTCTAGGATTCGTGATGGTTTGTGACGCGAGGGTAACTGGAACACAGCGTTTGGATGATTCGGGGGCATTTTAACCCTATACAGTTTCACCTCGTACACTGATTTTTAGAAATTAAACCCTCCAGAAAACAGAAGTGCCTCCTCCCCTCCTACCTACACAGTAAGACCACGTGAAGCAAGCAGATCCTGCGTTTGGAAATCCTCCGTGAACCGCAGTATGCCCTGTACTTATAGTTCCAGGATGCATCATTTCATCATGAAAAAAAAAACCAAACAAGGTATCTGTTATTTCACTGGTGTATATGACAAATGGGGAAGACCAATATTTGAAATTCAAAACTGGTTCAACCTGAGGTCAAGAAGTGACTTTAATAATTGATAAGAAAAGAGTCACCCCTGGCAGACACTAACGAGCCCCCTCATCGGGGGGCAAAGCGAACCCGAACGTTGTACCCGCATCATTGACCCCCTGCCAAGGAGCAGTGCAGCAAGGGAAAGCAGGAAAGAGGCTGTCCCGTCTGCAGGACAGGTGGGCTGGACGCCCGTGTATAGGTGGAGTGCTTAGGATAAGCGCAAGGATGCTTGCTAAAACTGTCATTCTCCCTTTCTTGTCCGTTAGGACATTTTCGGCCAACGTCATCCTAAATATCTTCTCTTCCACCTGCCCCTCAGCCTGTGCCTTGTGCTTGTAACTCGGACCTAAGCTTATCTACGGGTATGAGACAGCTCTAATCCTATTTGGTTTTTTCCTATTGCTGCTAATTTTACGTATTATAAATTGATGCAGCAAATATTTTGAGTGCCCGTATCATGCCAAGTTTGTCACAGGCACTGGAAATACGGAAGTGAATGAAACGTACAAAGTCCCCATTCTTGTGGAACTTATATATTAGAGGGAGAGAAAACCAGTGAACGGCAGACAGTGAAACAGTCCCAAACAGCTATAAGTGCTACAAAGGAAGTTCCACTCCACTGCAGGGATCCTGGCACGCCAGGACGGCTGCCAGCACCTTCTATTTCAATGAAGACTCAACAGGCCACAACGGAGAAATGTTAATTACACAGGATTAAGTTGTAGGTCCGGACTGGGTCTGTCACATAAAGATAGAGATATTAGCTGCCCTTTAACTTCTTGGGGAGTTTCCCAGCGGGGCACAGATTTATTTAAAGTCTATTTCTTTAAGGGGCGTCTGGGTGGCTCAGTCACTTGAGTGTCCGACTTTCGATTTCAGCTCAGGTCATGATCTTACAGTTTGTGTGATCGAGCCCGGCGTCGGACTCGGCTCTGACAGAGCGGAGGCTGCTTGGGATTCTGTGTCTCCCTCTCTCTTGGCCCTTCTTCTGCTTGCACTCTCGCTCTCAAAACAAACATTAAAATTTTTTTTAATTTAAAGTTTATGAAAAAATAAAATGAGAGATATGTTACAATAAAGTTCAGTTCAGAGAAGGGCAGGTTGGGGTAGGACATAATTTTATTTTTGTAAATTATTTTATGATAATTTTGTAAATTTATTTTTGTAATTTTTTAAATGTTTATTTTTGAGAGAAAGAGAGAGTGCGTGCATGAGAGGGGGCAGGGACAGAGAGTGAAGGAGACACAATGTGAAGCAGGGTCCAGGCATCAGCACAGAGCCCGATGCGGGGCTCAAACCCACAAACTGTGAGATCATGACCTGAGCCGAAGTTGGATGCTTAACCGGCTGAGCCACCTAGGTGCCCCTGGGGTAGGACGTAAATTTTTTTTTTTTTCCCTAAATCTAATCTGTGAACTCTGCTTAAGACTCTTGTAAACATTTTTGGCAAAAAATTTTTTTTCTTTGGCAGAGACTAATGGCATAGAAACCAGAAGGCGCAGACAAGAGAGTTTTTACCCAAGGGGCTTTACATAAACTGCTTGCTAACGGCCCCACAGAGTTTGATGCTGACTGGGAGAGAATTCTCTTCCAGGGCGTGTGAGTGTAACCACATGCATCAGACAAGTGCAGGGATAGTCACAGGGATATGGAAAGAAATAACCTGTGGTGATTCCTGAAGCAGGGAGTGGGGGTAAACACTGGCGATATATCCCAACATTGCCCATCCTCCTAGACACACAGTAAGATTGCACTTCTCTATTCCATTTGTGTGAGGGAGGGCCATAAAAGTTATCTTACTCCATACTTTGTGCAGAGAAGTGGCGGAGCCTCGGGGCACCTGGGTGGTTCACTCGGTTAAGCCTCTGACTTCGGCTCAGGTCATCATCTTACAGTTAGAGAGTTCAAGCTCCGCATCGGGCTCTGGGCTGATGGCTCAGAGCCCGGAGCCTGCTTTGGATTCTGTGTCTCCCTCTCTCTCTGCCCCTCCCCTGCTCATGCTCTGTCTCTCTCTTTCTCTCTCTCTCTCTCAAATAAACTAACATTAAAAAAAGTTATTTTTCAATAAAAAAAAGAAGTCACAGAGCCTCCAACAAAGAAAGGGCCTTCGTGACGGGGACAAGAGAGGTGGCCGGCACTCCAGCAGCCTTCCGAACCAAACGCTAACCCACACCACTTGGTGCTCCCAGATGGCTTGAATAAAAATCAAGTGCTCCAAAGATGCCAGGTTTCAAATACCTAAGTCATTTTTTCTATCCAACTGAAATTGTTTTATGTGTCCTTGTAGGAATTTCAGCTTTATTATTTAAAATGAGTTATTAGGGGGCACCTGGGTGGCTCAATACACTGAGCATCTGACTTCCGCTCATGTCATGATCTCCCGGGTTGTGAGTTCGAGCCCCACATCAGGCTCTCTGCTGTCAGCACAGAGCCTGCTTCGGATCCTCTGTCCCCCTCTGTGCTCCTCCCCTGCTTGCACACTTTCTCAAAAACAAACACCAAAATAAATAAACAAGTAAGTTATGAAAATACTAAATACTATAATACTTAAACATAACTTATCTTCCATTTCCATCGCTGTTCCGCGGCATGCCTAGAGTAACTGACCATGTCTTGACATAATACAGAAAAGATTAGCTCCTCGGAGGTCACTTTTATCTTTCATCCAATGCTCTTATTTCTCCTGTGATAGCAGAGAAAAGGAATATACTATTTCTGAGACCTGGAGCTCATAAGATGGATGAAACGGAATCAAATAATAAAGGAATACCTGATACAGCCTCGCTAATTCAAAAGTCCTCTTTTAGGTTTCTCAAACCACCAGATCCATGAGATCAGTCGCGAGACCCTCTCACAGCAAACATCCTCCACGTGGGTAAACCGAAACAAATGACCTCATCAGGAGCTTGTGTTTAAACACAAGTATAGCTGGTGGTGGCGCTTAGACTCATTTGGGCTTGCTGTGTAATTCACAATCTTATGCAGATCCTACCTGCCACAAATATTTGCAGAAACAAATCCCCTATCTGTACGGGTGCTATGTACGCAACATGGAAACTGCCGGTCCACAGGCAAGAATCTGCACCAAAAACGCACTGAACCAGAACCGATTTCCCATCTAACTCTTCCAGCATGAAATAATCACTTAAGACCGAAACACAACTGCATGAGAAATTTTACATTTAATTCCATTTTGGGAAAATAACCAGAATCCGGGGACTCCACTTCTAATACCCTCTTCCCACAATGCCTGGCCTTGGGCTGGTAACTTTCACACTTTTTCTGTCCCGATTCAACACAACAGATATACGGAAAACTATTCGAGCATTGTAGCATGATGTTTCCGACGCAATCACAAACATGATATATCGTACGCTCACACACGGCATGGATGCCATCAAAAGTATCTCATGGAGCACGCGGTCTATAAATTTGCTAACTTAGGGTACCAACCGGTTGAAGGAGCATCTCGCACAGCAGGACACGCCTCTGGAAACAAATAAATATCAGAAGCACGCCTCCCCACAAATTCTATTATTCTGACACTAATTCTTTATGTTAATGAGGGGTAATATAAATTAGAGCAGCAGCTTTCAAAAGTACTTGTTGGTTAGCAGCACGCCCCCACTCCCCAAGTCCCCGGTTATGGTGGAGCTCATCTACTGTTTGAGTTTGACATATGGACGTGAGATCCAAACTCCAGTTCTCACTTCCCTGAGGAGCAGTCAGATGATCCCTGCTGGGTCTGCCTGATAAGGATGATTTTCATGATTTGGGGGACTTTCCAGGCCCGTATGAATAGTGGTGTTGTCTACTGAGGAGGCTGCTATTTTCAGATTCAAAGGCACAGACTTGCTTGCTCATTCTAGCTTCTCCAAATTTGTTTAGCTGTGAAAATCCTTTATAAAACCAAAGTCTTCTCCCCCTCACTGACCCACCTCAGAGTTTTCTACTGCTCATTACGTTAAGGCTTGCAGAACCTGGGAAGTACATTTTCCATGCTCCAGCTCAGAGCTGCAGCCAGCATAAAGGATTTCTTTTCCCAGACACAGAAAAAGTCTCCATAGAAGCAGAAATGATGGGGGGGAGGGGGTGACTGAAGATTTTGCTTTTCCTTATTGGAATATTTACTTTGCAAATCCACCAGTCTCTGTTATAAATGAAGCATTACATGAAATCCTGAGAGAGAGGAGGTGGCCGATGTTAATACCCAAAGGCTTCCTCAGGAACGCTTGACCATGAGTTAGTAAGTTAAGTTCACTGTATATGACTTCTTGCATTTTGACACCGGTGACTAGGAAGCAGACACTCTGGAAGATGGGCCACCTTGACTGTACTCACAAGTTCGCCGACAAGCTCTGTCAAAACAGTTCTACCTTGTACGCTTCTGCAGCCTGCACTTTGCTGCTTTTGAAATAAAACAAAACCGACCCAAAAGAAAACGCCCCAGGCGACAGTGCTGGCCACAAAACTGGTGCCAGAAAGCCGGGCAGGACGTTGCCGGCAAAGGAATGTCAGCTTTTCAATATGGAACAAGGAACAAGGCTCTAATGGGGCACGCCTGCCAGAACCCCGCTTTTTCCCTCCACTCCAGACAATGCCAGCATTGTACAGACGGAGAGGCACACAAAGTTTTAATCTCCCCTCTAGAGTTTTTTCAGGGATGAGTTCTAGGGTCCACAGAAAAAATTTTCCCCGTTCTGGCACTGTGTCTCCCATGTGACACACCTAGCTGTCGCTCTGAAGTGGAAAAATACTGAACAAAAACAAAAACAAAACAAAAAGACCCAATTCGTACACAGCCCGAGAGAGATTCCAATCCCCAGGAAATTATCAGGGGAAGAACAACTCCGTAACAAAGAGATATCTGGAAAGATGTGTGATTTTCATGACGGGGAGTACGATTCTCCATTCTCGGGCTTAAGGACACAGATGTTGGGTACGACAGGAAAACAAAGCAACGGTTTCATCTGGTGCTCCACAGAGGCGACAGCAACATGTTTCCAAAGCTGGAGGAAGATTTGGCTTTGTAGCTCTTAATGAGAGACATATGTCAGTCTCTAACAGTCTGCTTGCCGCAGGGATCTTCTGGGGTCATTCTGGCCACGTGTGATTTTTGCCTTGTGGAATCTAACCCATGCGAGAGGTCTTGCTCTACTGGGTAAGCCTTGCCAGTCTTACAAAATGTCAAAACGGAACAGATAGGAACAGAGAGATGTTCGGAATCATAAACTCTGAAAACACAGTTTGCTAAGACCCAGGAAAATTAAATGCAGAAACATATCCAACGTGGTTTCCCCAATAACCACCGGTGACAGAAGCACGTGATAAATCAAGACTGTGGATGGTGGAACGCGGTCCTAGAAACTCTGAAGTTTTCACATCTGTGAGGTGGAGGGAGAAACCTATGCCACCTACTTCTCCAAACGGTATGAAGACCAAATAAGAAAGCCTAAGGCAGAAACTGTTAGCGCTCCACCAAATTCAGTATTTCCTTCCACAGGTACGACAGGTCTGTACCTGGGCACGAGGCTAGACTACATGTCTTGCAATTGGTTTTTGGTCATGCGAGCAGTTCTTGCCGAATGATGCCTGCCATTTCAGGCCCTGGCTTTTAAGAAGCAGGTATGCGACCTCCCCGGTGCTCTTTCTCATCCCAGAGGATACGAAAAGACCTAGTGGATGCTGAACTCTAATGCTGGAAGGAGCCAGACTTCCTAATCCGGGAGAGAGAAGATACCGACCAGGAATACATGCCTTGAACTGATACGTGAGAAAGAAAAAAATTCTGGACAAGATATTGCAGATTGTGGAGTGTTTTGTTTTTGTTTTGTACTGCAGCTAAGCTCAGCCTAATTTAATTCCATGTGTGAACGTGCTTTAGAAACCTTAAGAGGCCATATCGGCGTAAGATATTTTCATTATTTCTGTGCTCTTACACACGTCTGCAGGCGGGGAGAGAGGCAACCACACAGAGGGGAAGACTGGGGCATCATAGCATCCCCTCTCGAAGAGAAATAAAGGGGCTGCTAAGCCAGGATGCCTTGGCCAATTTGACTTCTTACTACTTTTTCTAGAGAGTTCACCCAGGAGAAGGATATACAGACTTGAAAGCTCTCTATTTAATCTCTCTAGCAAGAGGTTTAGAAAGAGAAAAGGCAGCAACACTTATCTCCCAAAAGTAACTAAATCAACACCTATGAAGTTATAAATTTGATTTAAAAGGAAATGATTTTCAGTCATAATTTATATCACGCTGAGGAAGCCTTGAAAGTATTTATTTCTCTGACAAAAATATATTTTTGTTTTGTTTGCTGTAATTGTAATTAATACATTGTCACAATTCATTTTTAGAAGAGAGTCTCTAGAAATTTTGTCAAACCAACTTCTTTTGCTTCCCAGCCCCCATTGGCTCCAAAAAAGAGTGATTTTGATAATTTATTTTTAATTGGCCAAAACATGAAACAGGCACTTGAGACATCATTGGGAGGTGAGCCATTTTCAAATCAACAGGTTAACTGTGAATATTGGGGATTGTTTCTTTAGTGTGTGACAGCAGTAAAACTCCTTCCAAAAATGCCAGACTGTTAGCTTGTTTGATTTAATAAACACAGCAAACGAAAGTGTTCCAGATATTTTTAAACAACAGCAGAGTAAGCATTTTGACGAGCATTTCTTAACTTTTAACCATTAGAAAATATATAAACCATTTAAAACCACCAAATTAAATCAACTGTTTTCACCAAGCCAACATGAGAAAAAAAAAAAAAACACAGGGTTGCAGGCTAATTCAAAATTCGCCCTCCACTTCCTGTTTATTCATACATCAGGGAAAAAAAAGAGACTTTTCTGCCTTTTCAACCCAAAATGATTTCTCAATTTAGAATTACACTTATGCAGAAGAAAAAATATATTTTCTTCTTCAGTAGGATCTATTACTAGGAGACACCAGATTGCCATTTCAGCCCTCTTAAGGTTTCTAGACATGGAAGTAGATTCTAGATGTTGAGGTTAAAAAAAATTCTTTTTCAATGTCTATTTATTTTTGAGAGATAGAGATAGAGCATGAGCAGGGGTGGGAGGAAGGAAGGGAGGGAGAGGGAGGGAGAGACAGAGACAGAATGCAAAGCAGGCTCCAGGCTCTGAGCTGTCAGCATGGAGCCCCCCACGGGGCTCAAACCCACAGACCACGAGAGATCATGACCTGAGCTGAAGTCGGACGCCCAACCGATGGAGCTACCCAGGCGCCCCAAGATTTTTATTTCCATTAAAGCATCAAGAGCCCACAGGGTTCTTGAGTATATCATTGCAGTTGCTAGTCCTTAAGAGTCTGCTTAAAGACGGTATGGAAGAGACGATATCTTTTGCACCGAAGGATTAACTCTGAGGTGGAAGGCAGAAATCACTAAGAAAATGAGCTGCTCTTTGGCCATAAAGGGCCTTTTCCTGTTTATAAAATTTACAAATGTTTTCATTAATGCATCATTACAAACCCTATATAATGAGACGCAATTAATTAGATAGACTATAAAATTATACTATGTGCATTATAATAGAATTCTATCTGCTTGATTATGTTATTTATAACTGTATTAACAACTGTATAATTGGAAGTAATGTGTGAGAAAACATCACTCATGCACTGAAGTCCTACTATGTCGAGAGCACTGGGCTGGGCACTGAGACCCACCCCAGCCCTCCTGGAGCTTATAATCTGAAAGCAGCAGCAGATATCAAACCAATGACTCCATAAATAATCACTTGAATACAGTCAAAGTGCTGCAAAAGAGAACAATAAAAACTGTAAAAGAGGCGGCTCTAACTGGGGGATTCCAGAAATGGCTTTTCTGAGGACACACTATGTAATGAGGCTCCTGGCACGTCTTTAATGCCTGGCTGACCCCTGGTTGCTTGCACAGGACTCAACAAAACTAATGCCGACAGAATGAACATGTACCCATTTTCCCGCCTAATTCTTCATAGGCTATTCCAAGTTCCTTCGCCTTCAACTTTTGCCTTAGCCACTCCTCTCCTCTTCCCCATCTGGAAAATCCTAATACGTCTATAAAACCGTCTCTTGTATAAAGCCTTCCCTGAATGTGTCAGAGGGATGTCAGGCCCAACCTCCAGGCTCATCAAGCCCCCAAGGGCCATAGCACACGGTACACGCACTGTTGGTCTATCCACTGAGGCCATCAACGTTCCCCATGTGCTTACTATCCAACGAGCACCGTTATATGTACTTTATACACACCGGGACACAACTTTGGGAACAAAATACATAAAACCTTTCATTTCCGTACCTAAGGCCTGTCGCAGAAGGTGTTTAATAGATGTCTGATTAATGGCAGAATAAGTCAATTCTCCATTACTGGCCGATTTTAATAAGAAAAGCTCTTTGGATCTGTGAGGGGACCTACTTTGTGTGGTTCGAAAACTTAATGATGAACTCCATGGAAGCTTCCTCATTCAGTTTTAGCTATTAGAGCATCCAGCCACTGTCCAGATTTTGCTATTGCCTTTAGCATGTTATGTTGTTCTTGGGGCCCAATACTGCAGCAGACCTCTGAACAGAAGCAAAGATCGGGGGGGGGGCAAAGCCAGAAATGCTCTTCAAACAGATCATACTGTTCATGTTTATCCATGCCAATCAAAAAAAACAAAAATCCCCCCCCCCAAAAAAAAAACAGAAAAAAAATGTCGTTTTAAGTGGCCTTAGTCAAATAAAATCACGAAGCACATTTGTACTATTTAATAGAAGTTCTAAAATTAAGTGTAGACATCCATCTTCCTGATTGCAAAACTTTTTGTGACAGAACATACTACTTGCTGTCTGCCAGGAAAAAAACAGCCCAGAGGCTGAACACTGTCTTGGAGCTGAGGGCCTCCCTTCTTCAGAGGCAAGGAAAACAAAGGCAGATGAGAAAATGGACAAAATTAGCCCTGAGGGACTGAGGGGGCTAGTGGAGTTTAAACTCTTAAAGGCTGCTTTAAATAGAAGGCGACCAACGTGACCCTGAGCAAGCATTTCCTCTGTGCCCTTGTGGGGCAGGCTCACCATCATGGCGGCACCCGGGGGCTCTCCATGGGGGCTGGACAGTGGCTCCCAAATGCTAGCTTGCGGAAGGGAAGTTTCCACTCATCAAGGGCAAAGCAGAGAGAGCAAGGACACACCACCACTTGGGAGCGTGCCCGAGGGTGGGTCCTGTCTGTAACCGGCTCTTCTTGGGAAAGACTGCCTTGGAAGCTCTTCCTTCTTCTACTTCTTGTTGTAAAAATGCCATTTCTTTTATGAAATGATCGAGATGATGGGGTTGTTTTTAAGTGTTCTCCCACCTGCTTGTAATTTGTTACCCCGTGAAACCTCCACTCTCGAACATAACGAGACTGCTTCTTACCTGCTGTTTCCATGCAGCTAAGGCAGTGGCGTGTTTTCCAACGGGCAAGAGATTTCAATCCTAGTCTTCGAAAAGACCAGCTGTGTGACCTTAACCAAGTTCCTTTACCTCTCTGAACCCCAGTTTCCTCATCTGTAAAATGGGCATCATTAAAGCCTACTCCCTACAGTGCACTGGTGAGAATTAAACAAAAGACGAGTATCAAATGCCCAATGCCTGGTATAGAAAAGGTATTGAACAGGAGAGTTTTCTCCTTCCCCTTACCCACCCCTCACCTTATAAACACCCACACCACATAAGCCATCCCTAATTCAGAATGAGTACAATAGCCAGATTCACAGTTTTACCTGAATATTTGGTGTAGGATTGGGTTCATACTTGTGAATTAGAGTTTCGCAAATGTATTAAGGCCCGCAGAAGGTAACAAGACACGGCAAAGAAGGAAGAAAGTGCCCTAGATTCGGTTTCTGACCTACAATGCTTTCCCCTGTTACACAGCTGCTTCCTTCCGGTCGTAAGGTCTCCCTTCACCCCTGAATAAATCAGGTACCCTCCACTACCGTTTACCAGACCATTCTGTTCCTTTTCTTCCAACTTGGAACCATTTATCATCTGTTCATTATTTGTCTGAGACAGTAAGTTCCAGGAGGACCATCTCTCTGGTGTTCACTGTTGTATCTCCAGGGATTGGCACGCACCCTGAAACTTAGTTCAATAATTATCTGCAAAGATAATGGAATGGTGAAGATAGCCGTCAGAAGAGACCTAACACATGAAATCAGGAGTTAATAGAAGATGGTCGGGGCGCCTGGGTGGCTCGGTCAGTTAAGCCTCTATCTTTGGCTCAGGTCATGATCTCACGGCTTGTGGGTTCGAGTCCACGTCAGGCTCTGTGCTGACAGTTCGGAGCCTGGAGCCTGCTTCAGATTCTGTGTCTCCTTCGCCTTCTGCCCCTCCCCTGCTTGTGCTCTGTCTCTCGCTCCTTCAAAAATACATAAACCTTAAAAGAAATTTTTTCTTTTAAACAGAAGATGGTATAGGCACCTGGGTGGCTCAATCAGTTGAGTGTCTGACTTTTGATTTCGACTCAGATAATGATCTCAGGGTCATGGGATTAAACTCTCCAGGCTGAGCATGGAGCCTGCTTAAGATTCTCTCCCTTTCTCTCACTCCCTCTCTCTCTTTCTGGCACTCTCCCTTGCTCATGGTCGTGCTCTCTCAGGGAGAAAATAAAAGACCATATGTCATGAAATTCCAGCTCTAATATACTCTTCCTTTTGCAAGGTGACTTGGCCACTTTTCCTCCTCAAAGATGGAAGTCTATTTCTCTACCCATCGGACTGAGGTTTAACCAGGTAACTTGTTTGACCAATAGGACATTAGCGAATCTGATGCAACCAGGGGTTTGCTCACTGGTGCTTGTCCTCTCTTATCATGGGAACCCATCCACCACCAGGTGAATGAGTCCAGGCTAGGCTAATGGAGGAGGGGCGGTCACACAGGAAGAGGATCCAGTCATTCTGCCAAGGACCCTGTCATGCGAGGCCATCTAAACCACCTGATCCAAGACAAGAAAACCTGCACAGAATTGTGACCAATAATACATGTCTACTGTTGTAAGCCAAAAAGCATTTGGGTTTTAAACAAGGAAAGCTTTCTAATATGGCAGCTCATAAAATACATCCCATAAGCGTCTCCAAAGTAGGATGCTAGGTGTTTCTGGAAGCAGCTCACTGATAAGGAAACTGCTAATTTCTCTGACTTTAGATGACAAAGAAGTGAGAGCTGAATGGGAATGAGGGGCTAGAGTAAAAAGAGAGAGAAAGAGAGAAAGAGAGAAAGAGAGAGAGAGAGAGAGAGAGAGAGACAGATACAGAGACAGAGGCAGAGAGTAGTCTTGAAGCTCCCATCATGGAGCCCTGGGCAGTGGATATCAGCTTTTGTTAAACAATCTTCCTACAGCGAGTGGGAAGGAAGCACCACATTCCCTGGCTTACAGTCCACCAGAAACAACTGGCCTGGTACCTTCGGCACGAGTCCTTTGGACCACCAGCCTTTGCGTTTTACAAATCGTAAGAAAGAACATATCACCATGTACTTTAGCAAAGGCCCGGAAACTAAGTCCAAGGGCCAAAATGTGGCCCATTGCTTATTTTTATAAATAAAGTTTTATCGAAACATACCAATGGCCATTCTTGGACATATTGTCTATGGCTCCTTTCATGCTACCGTTACAGAGCTGAGTAGCTGCAACAGAGATCGGATGGCCTTCAAAGCCTAAAATATCTACTACCTGACTCTTTACAGAAACAATTTGCCAACCCCTGTACTCGAATAATGAGAGTAGGTTCTAAGGAGGGGTTGAGGCTTAACCCGAGTCTTGAAAGAAAGAGGGAGTGTTTATTTTTGGTATAAAGAAATGGAGAATTGCTGAAAGAACATTACAAGAAAGAACACTAGGAGTATAACTGATGTTATGTCGCTGTGCAAAAGTCATTAAGTTAATGATAACACAAACCATAACTGAGTGTATATACCACCTAGCATGTGCCAGGTTCTGTTTGCTTTAGAGTCACTCATTTTATACTCCCAACAGTGTCATGAAGTGGACAGTATTATTATCTCTGTTTTTCCACATGAGAAGAGGGAGACAATTAAAGAGGCGTGCCCAAGGTCACAAAGCTAACAAGCAGACTAACTAGGATTCAAATACCTAGTTAGTATTTATATTCGTAGCATTTGTATCAGCCTAACTGGTATTCTCACTCTAAACTCTAGAATCAACATAAAATATGATGAAAGCCAAAATTATGCATAAATTCTAGCTAGCAATCAGACAGCTTCTTGAACACATACGAAAATCAACTTTATCACTTTATATTGTCAACCTTCCTGGCTAACCACATCTTCACTTTATGCACTCCTTGTCCCTTGCAAAAAACTGTCATCGCTCAGCTGGAAAGTCCCTAAACGGGACATCCCTATGGTGCATCTAGTGGTTATGTTGCCATAGCGATGCTGCGGCAACACAGTAGTCACTGGCCATTCCCAGAGGTAGACTATAACCCATTCATTACATTCTGAGTCTGAGACGGCCGCCTATTCCCAAAGGGGAGTCAATGCGGTCGTCCTGGTCATGACAGGCTGAAGACACGTTGGGCCTTACTTCTTATAGACATAAATTCAGTTCTGTTTGGGAATCCTATTTTAGAGCAGAGGCCCCCAACCCAGAACAATGAGCTTTTTTTTTTTTAGTTTTTTTTTTTTTTAACGTTTCTATTTTATTTTTGAGAGACATAGAGACAGAGTGTGAGCAAGGGAAGGGCAGAGAGAGAGGGAGATACAGAATCTGAAGCAGGCTCCAGGCTCTGAGCCATCAGCACAGAGCCCGACGCGGGGCTCGAACTCACAGACCGTGAGATCAGGACCTGAGCCGAAGTCGGCCGCCTAACCGACTGAGCCACCCAGGCGCCCCCAGAACAATGATCTTTGATCTCTGGCCAAAAAATGGGCCAGCTCTTACAGGTCGATCAGAGACCCGTGCTGTACCTGCTGGTAGCCCCAAATGATAACATGCACGGGGCCCATTATAAACAGCCAAATTAAACACAGGCAGAATTCCAGGAGAAAAGTTGTTTCTTGATTCATTACCTTATTACCACATGGGAGAGATTCCTAATAGATAGTCTCTAATACGATGAACTTTTAACAGGCTAACAGATATTAAATTGATATGCCCCTTTTAGAGGGCATTTTGGCAATTTATACCAAAGTCTTACAAATGTACAAAGTCAATGACCTAGAAATTCCGATTCTACTAATTTATCCTAAAAAAAAAAATGTTCACAGATAGGCCTCAAGGCTATACATTATTATTTGTAATAGAGAAATAACTGCAAACACCTTAATTGAACAACAGGGAATTCGTTAAATACGCTATGATATAGCCACAAATTACTACATTAATTTATGTTAAAGCCATAAACACTATGCAGTTGTTTAAACTTTGGTCACGAAAGACTATTAAATTTAAAAAGCAGATTAAAACCAGCGTACAACATAAAAGTCTATTTTTATAAAAAACAAAAATAAAACAACACACACGTACTCATGGAAAAACAGATTTAACACAGGTTTTCTCCCAGGGTAGAACTGTGGTGGTTTTAATTTTCTATTTTTTTATACGATAAGCTTTGCACTGTATTAGTAACTTTTAAAACTGATGACAGTTATCTTTCCATTTTTTTAATCGTTATTTCTTCTCCTTTGGCTGTTCTATGATACTGTCGTCTTATGCTTTTTCAGTTCTGCCACTACATTTTCCCAGCAAGCCAAAACCCAGAGCAGTCTTTCTCAACAACCTAGGGAAAGACACCCCACGTTTTCGGAGCTCGACCCCCCAGACAAAAACCCTCAAATTCAACAACCGGCGGGCCAGACTTGCCAGGCCTTCACTCTGTTAACAAGCTGTGCCTTAACGGCACCCTGAGCAGCTGAACCAAGTTGATGAACGCCACTGGTGCTGGTATGGGCTTTGTTTTGTTGGGGTTTTTCCTAAAAAGAGTCAGAATCCAAAATTGCAACAAGAGGTCGGGGAATTAAGCTGACTAAGAGCTGATGAAAACAGCGTGTACTGAATGGGCTGTGAAAGAGAGTAATGTGTAGGGCCTGAAACCCGGTGGGGAAGAGAGACATGCTCGATCATTTCTTTTCCCAGGACACAGTGGGAGCAGGTAAGCGGGGTTACAACACACCAGGTTCAGATTTCTGGACAGGACGTGACTTAACATTTTTTTAAATAAAGGAGTGCCTTCTAACTTTCATACGGTCATTAGGAAAGGATTTATTTATGTATTGCCCAACAGGTGGACAGAAGGAACTGGTGTTCTGCCACAAACGTCCCCAACCTCAGGATAAAGCAAAGCAGGGTCAGGTAGCCAACACTATTAAAAGTGATCGTTGGACGCACGAACGTTTCACTTTTCGCCCAGCTGCCAACTGGCTGCTGTGTGAACTCTCCCGACCACCTTATTGGAAGCTCCTGAAGGAAAGGACACTCCTTAAAAACGACCAGCACCATCCCAGAGGTAGAGAGATGTTCCTAAGTCTTCCATGAATTTCCCCGAACTGGCCTCTCTCAGCAAAATGATCCATGTTTATTCAAAGGACTTGAAAAGAAGGAAAACCTCACATCATTTCTTTCAGGGGCTGAGTGACATTTATGTGTTTGTTCAACCTACATGTTGGAGGACCCAGCATACGCCAGACTGTGTGTGCGCTGCTGTGCAGTCAAGCTAGGGCCCCTCCCCGCTTTGCGTCACAGACAATAAGGCATTCAGTGCGGCAGACTGCGTGCAAACATGACTCCATTTTTCCTTACCCTGTATTCCTGCCTCTCATGATGTGACTTTCCAGCTCCCTGCCTTAGAAAGTTGAGTTACTGGGCGCCTGGGTGGCTCCGTCAATTAAGCGTCCGACTTCAGCTCAGGTCATGATCTTCTGCGGTCTGTGAGTTGGAGCCCTGCATTGGGCGCTATGCTGACAGCTCAGAGTCTAGAGCCTGCTTCAGATTCTCTCTCTCTCTCTCTCTCTCTCTCTCTCTGTCTCTTTCTCTGCCCCTCCCCCAATCACGCTTTGTCTCTGTCTCTCAAAAATGAATAAATGTTAAAAAAAAAAGGAAGTTGAGTTTATGTTCCTGCCTCCTGAGCATCACTGGCCTTATGACCTACTTTGACCACCAAAATGTGTCGGAAGTGACAGTGCCACGTGGGAGCCGAGGCCTCTGGAGACCCTGTGGGTCTCTTTTCTTTCTTGCAGAATCCTGCCTGTGCCAAGAAGCCGGTACCAGCCCAACGGGCACGAGAGACCACACGGGGGAAAGACCAAAGTCCCCAGCCAACAGGAGCCTTCGGCAACCCCCAGAAGCACGGCCAACGAGTGAGCCTGCAGCGGACTGGGAGCGCACAGTGGAGCACAGCTGGGAGCGGATGAGCCACCCAGAGGAACCCGGCCTGAAGGGCTGACCGCAGAGCCGTCCGCCAAGTAAAAGCTGGTTGTTTTAAGCCATTCGGCTGTAGGATGGTTTGTTACGCGACAGTGCCTCACCAGTACATACAGAAATAAGAAAACTCTCACAAGCCAAATACAAAATGGCAAAGAGCACTTCATGGGAGCACCTATAATATTCCAACATGTTCCTAATTACAGTGTATCATCCAACGTAGACGTATAAAGAACAGATCTGACCAACCACCGGAGAGAACATAAAGAAGCTAGCTGTATAACTGGGGAAGGGCCGGCTCGAGACAGCCACAGTTCCTCTGACAAACGGCCCGTGGTTGAGTTGGATTTGCCTATGAAGTCATTCTTTGTTTCTTTTCTCTCTCGGAAAAAAAAAAAAAAATAAGAAGCTCTTTCATTCAATTAAGACTGTTGGACTCGATAGCAATTGTCTAACTTGATTCAAAGCAGCCATACCCTCTCTGACACATGTTCAGCCTCCCCTGCTTTGTAGGCTGGGATTTTAAATCCAGCTCTCCTGAATTTATGACACACGCACAGTAGCAAGTCCCTCCAGGCTGAAAATCAAACTGTAATTCAAAGGCCACAGGGCTGAGGAAACAGCCAGCAGATAAATCCCAATTTCTACCCTTGGGTTCTCGGCACGTTGATTTAGTGGGCTGTCAGTCATATTTAAAAATAAAATAAAACTACAAAGACAGCAGACGGCATGTTCTAAAGAGAAACAGGGTGATGCTTTGCGGGATTCCTTCAAAAAGCTCTTGTTACCTGAAAAGAACTGTTATGTTATTTTAAGGGCCCTAGAACATTTGGCCCCAGTCAGTCATTTGCAGAAGTTTCTCCATTTTCAACTCATGAGACAGAAGGAAGAAATGAAACCATCAAATGAATACAGCCCACCACACTGGCAGTGGCATTGCCCATGGCAAAGCAGACTGTGTCTAGAGTTGAGCAGGTCACGCCCCCACCCCACCCCGTTCCCCGGAGCACGTGGTGAGCGCGCACTGGGCGCGGAGGCCTGTGGGTACTCACCTTGCAGCCCTCGCAGGCGCTGACCCCATAGTGGTACCCGGAGGATTTGTCCTGGCAGACGAAGCAGGGTTTATAGACACGAGGGGGAGGAAGCGGAGACGGAGGGCTCGGGACGAGTTCCTCAGAGCTCGTGCTTTGTGTTTCAATCGCTATGGTGGAGAAGGGGTGGGAGAGGGAGGGGAGAAAAAAGAGAGAATCTATCAGTTCATTTCTTTTTCACCAGTGAAATGCCCGGCCTCTGCCCCAAGTTCAGCAATAACTCGGGCAAGAACACCTGTCACCGCGGGCATGGCGAGGGGGTTCCGGACAGGGCCTTGGCGCTCTACAGTTCACAAGGTGAGCCCATAGGCCTCTCTCCTCCCTCGTTTGCCGTGCCGCCCAGCACCACGAAGGCGAGGACTGTATCGCCATTCCGCCCTCGAGAGGAAGGGCAAGATCAACAGCTTAGTGGCAGAGCCAAGACACAAAGTCAGATCTTCACACTGCAAACCCCAAACTCTTTCAGTTCTTCCGTTGCCCCTCGCTTCTGACTCATGGAGAGTCTCTGAAATGACTTGTTTCATTTGTTGGACCCTGTCGCTCACTTAATTAACCGAAAGTAACTTTCCTAAGACAAATGAAGGAAATGCCGAAAGCGGCCGCTGGACAAGCCCATGGGGAGGGCCTGTAAGGTGCAGCAGTATGGGATCTTCATGAACAGCAACACCGGTAAGACCTTTGCTACTCCAAGGCCAGTCCTTGGACCGGCAACATCAGCATCACCTTCTAATGAGCATCACCATCTAGTAAGATCATCAACATCCTATTAGAAAACATACCGGCGGGCTCCAGCTCAAGCCTATGGAATCAGAATCTGCATCTTAACAAAACCCTCAGAATGCTGAGTATACAATTTATGTTTGAGAAGCAGTGGGTTCTCCTGATAGGACAGGCATACAGCTCTTTACTCTAGATTTTAAGATGCACAGGAGTGCTGGGTGGCTCAGTCATTAAGCATCAGACTTTGGCTCAAGTCATGATCTCACGATTCACAGTTTCCAGTCCCACATCCAGTGAGCTCGAGCCCCGCTTCGGGTGAACCCCGCTTCTCTCTCTTTCCCTCTCTCTCTCTGCTCCTCATTCACTTGTGCCCTCTCTCTCTCTCTCAAAAAAAAATACATGATTCCCCATCTCATTTTCTAACACCCAAATTCCATGGCTAATAGGAATTCATAGAATTTAAGACTCGAGGGTTCTCCTATCCCTTCTCTCCGGATGTAGTTCAAAGTCAAAGCAAGACCTGGCCCGTTTCTTATCACAGGCAAAAGTGCTCATAAAGTATGATGGAAATGAGGAAGGGAGTGACTCATCCAAAGTCGTCAAATAATGTTCCAGAATCTTCCAATCTCCACATTACTTTATAATATACGGTATATTCCCCAGAGAGTAAGACTTCCAGTTGTTGCACTATGCATGATCTTCCAGACAAGATATTCTACCCACGTTATTGTCTTCCTAAAGCTAAACCTTCAGGAAGTTGGGGCAACTCTAGCCTTTCACACACTATGAATCCATCTTCATCTTATAATCCTGCTACCATCATCACCCACATTAGCTACTCAAGGGTCCCGTTGCGCCTACACTTCTACCCTAGGGTCCCTTCTTCAAATGCGTAGTCGGATAACTGTTCAAGAAGTTAAAAATCAATCCCTCTCCCTTACTTGTCAAAAGCTCTCCAACAGTCACCAGTTTGATCAAAGTCAATCTCATTACTGTGTTCAACAAGGCTCTTCATGATACAGCCCCTCGGCAACCTCAACGTCACTGAATTCAATCATTCTCATTCATCGACTTCTAAATACCTGCCTTCTATTCCGTCTCTTGAATAGGCCATGCTCTCCGACCAACTTATGGGTATTGCACTTAAACCATTTCCCCTCCCTGGAGATCTCTTAGAACAAATGTCACCTCCTCAGAGATGGCTTTTCTACAGAAGATGCCCCTACCCACCCGTCATCACTACATCCCATTATTTTATTTTCCGTAAAACCCTAACTAGTATTCACATTTAGAAAGTTTGTGTACAACTTTATATGCTCTCTCTGCCACCTTCCACGTATGGGTTTCATGAGGCCAAGGAACCGACAATCTACAGCATTTATAGCTATGTTCCAGCCTAGCAGGGCTGGCACCCAGTAGGTAGGCAATCGATAAATATTTGCTGACTTAATACGTAAACTTTTCTCTGTTTCTTTTTCTTCTTTATTCTAAGCACGAAGGGCCCCTCTAAGTTGTTAGGTAACACGATTACAAATCAGATAGCTTTTAAATACTCATTTGCTTCCTCAAAAAAATTTAATTATCCTTTTGGAGTAGAATCAACTATAATTATAGTATTTTCATAATTCAGAGGTTTCTTGGAATGAATTCATTCGAGTAATGCAGGTCTCGTAGATAAATCTATTACAGTCTCTACCGGTTAGAAGCAAGGTATCTGGGACAAAGACGGCTCTTACTCTGGGCAGCTTGGCATTATTGTGACAAGTGTTCTGCAGAAAGGCTGGCATCTGAGATGTCCCTAAAGCTTATCAGATCAGCTCTCAAGCTGCAAATGCAAAAGCAGTCCCCATACCAAGCTAATCAGCTTCACCGAAAGCAAATGAGAAATAACAACATCAACAAGAAAACAGTACTGGTTAAAAGCACAGAATAATATATTGCTCTCTGTTAAAATCTAAGAAAACAAACATGCAGAGCATCAGCCTCGAACCTTCTACTTAGAGAAACCTGCTGTCATCTTAGCACGTATACTTCCGGACCACTTTTCTATGCACAGAAATGATTCTGGTTGGCTTCCTTGTTTACTCAAGGGGACTTATAGTGCAGATTCTGTTTGGGACTCTAAAGTATTATGCCCTGAGTTTATTTCCTTGGCCATAAATATTTTTCCTGCCAAGCATTCCATTATGATGAACCTCTTGGTAGCTAATCTCAGCACATGCCTGTTTAAGATCAATTCTCAGAAGTGGAATTACTAGCTCAAAAGGTACGGTTGTTTAAAAATATTTTGTTAGTTTTTAATTCATGTTGATAAACTGACTTCTAGAAAGGCCGTGTCACTCCTAATAGATCCACGTAAGTGAGTCCTTCCCGAAATGCCTCCCCAACTCTCAGATTTTATTTGTGAGGCTCCGCTTCCACCCAACTGTTTCGACAACTCTGACAGAGCCGTGTCGTCACCGCCGTGATCAGGCCTGCGCTATGTTCTCCACAGAAGCGACATGCTGTGTATGTGTGTGTGTGTGTGTGTGTGTGTGTGTGTGTGTTTTAATGTTCTACTCGCTCGTGTAGAACAGCTAATCTGGCTTGTCTAGGAAAGTTGTAAATAGAATTCTGTTAGGGCTGGATTCAGCTGTCAGAGTTATGTCCTGAATTTCAAAAGTGGGTGGTAATTTCCATAAATATGTCACTTTAAATACACGTCCCAAAGGGAATCCAGCATTTCACCCTCCCAAAGAGAGGAAACAGACGTTGGGCAACTTAATACCCAAGAAACTCAGGGCAAAGCACACTTGTGAAAAGGGGAGAGACCTCACAAACCCTAAAACGTTTTACAAAGTTCAGTCAAAGTCTTTTCCCATGCATGAGAATCACTTAGAACGAATCGACGAATTCAGAACGTTTTTCCTGAACAGTTGCCGTGAAAGGAAATGTTCTCTTGTAAGCAATCAATAGCGATGGCCCTGCAATTTTATCAAGGCTGTGGTGATTTCACCGGTTCGTGCGTTGAACCTTCCCATATCTGTACAATGGATGTTCATGTGTCCGATCTTTTATGTTGCTGAGTGACAGTAACATGTCAGGCATTGTGTTATGCGCTACGGAGGGCGCAAGGTATAAGCCCTTGGCCTTGATGGTTTGGCCTCACGGACAGTAAACCAACAACGAGAGTGGAATACAGGGGCTCTCAAACCCAGCTGTACATCAGAACTACCCAGGGTGTTTTGAAACTTTCTAATGCCCACGTTGTATCCCAAAACTATCAGGCCAGAATGTCTGCGAATGGGGGCCAGGTATTGGTTAAAAAAAAACAAACTCTGGGGCGCCTGGGGGGCTCAGTCAGTTAAGTTTCTGACTGTGGCTCAGGTCATGATCTCACGGTTTGCGGAGTTTGAGTCTTGCATCGGGCTCCGTGCTTAAAGCACGGAGACCGCTTCAGATCTTCTCCCGCACCCCCCCTCCCGCCCTCCCCGCCCCCCCCCGTCTCTGCCCCTCCTTCACTCTCTTTCTCTCGCTCGCTCGCTCAAAATGAATAAATAAACTTAAAAAAAAAATCTCAGGTAGTTCCAAATTGTAGCAGTTTGGGGAACGGCTGATATAGCACCCTGACAAAGAGAGCTAATAGCCCTACTGAGCCCAGTGAAATCAAAGGAGACTTCCCAGAGGAGGTGACCAGGCTGTGTTTTGAAGCATGAATTCATTCTCTCTGTTGTGGTGTGTAATTCGAATCCTACAAATGCCATACATGAATCCCACACAAACAAAAAGTGAAAAAAGACTTATACATGACAGGAAATAATCATCTGCAGAAAAACTGTCCCGCTGGTGGTAAAGAATTCAAAGTCGGTGCTATAGATATTCAAACGCCCCCTCCAGATTGATAATCTATGGTCCTGTATTTCCTTTGTGTGGCCTATACCCCAGAGAACAATGCAAAGCAAAACAGAAAAGCAAATCTCCGTGGTACGGTTGAATGCCAAAGCCAGCCTTAAGCAAACACGTTGAGAGAAGTTCTAGAATTACAACCAGGATATGGCATCAATATAAACGCAGATTTGTGCTTTAATGCAACCTCTGGACTTTTCAGTGAAAATGTACTTTGGCAAAGTTTATTAGTGCTCCTCCTCCCCTATGACCACCACCACTAAAGACAGTGGGAAACAAGGGAGGGGGACAGCCTAGGGCCCCCCTCTCCCTAGCCATTGTTGGTATTTAAGAGAGCTACACAGTGCTTGGCCATTGATCTGTTCACTGTCGTCCTGCTTAAATCAATAATCTATTAGTCCCTTTAAATTAGAGTTAGATTCATCAAATGCCCTTGAGAGGTCTCAAACATTTTGTTCCTTATTCCAGGCAAGCACAATCGGTCTACGGAATGATAAAATTTTTGCTCGAAAACTCTGCAGGCTCAGCAGACAATGTGTCCTGTATTAGCTCATTCAGCGATCTCAGGCAGGCCAAAAAAGCAGTTTTTAGACTTCCCGGGGGAAAAGAGGCTTGTGTCATTCAATAAAACAACTGCACTCCAGCCATCCTGATGTGATTTCGGTTTGGGGAAGCAGTCTTTGAGGAATAATTTGGATCTGCTTTTTGCCTCCTGCTTTTATTTATTTCCTTGCTTACTTATTGACTTATTCAGTTCTGTCTGGTGATTGCATCCCCAGGAAGCAGCCGCCTCCAATGTGGCATCCGAACTGCGAACCAGATGGGCTGCCTTGCTCCGTCAGGGAATGGCCAAGACAGAGGAACTTCGGCTGCTCGGGCGAGATGGAGGCTTGGCTCCGCGGGTCCCCACCCGGAGCAGTCAGCGCCAGAGGTGCCGAGGGGGCTTCCCTGGGCTGCACGCCAGCGAAAGGAGACAGGGAGCTGCACCAAACCTGCGCTGACAGAAGCTTCTAGCCCATATTTGAAACCTTTCCATCCCTGCAACATAGAGATGGCTGTCACTAGGGAAACCAAGCTAGAACACCTTCCTTCTAGAAAAATACAATACAGGTCCTTGTTTGCCTTTAAATTAATGCTCCTGAAAGTGTGGTCCTGATCAGCAACCAGCCACAGACTTCCTGAGGGCTCTAAATTAGTGATTTTCAGACTCTCTGAGGTAAAGGACTCATTCTAACTCCTCCACCCCAGTTCCTCACGGGGTGCTGAAATTCATAAAAACAAATCCCTAGGAAAAGAACCAACAAAACATTAATTTTTAGCAAAAAGGAATTAGAAAGAAAATGTCTAACACACACGCTGCGACTTAAAGGAAAAAGAAAGATGTACCGGACATAAAATTACTCTGTCAAATTGCCCTGAGAGTTTCTCAGCACTTGCTCTCAGGTTCTGCCCTTATCTCACCGCGGACTGGAAGCGGACAGTTTAGGAACTGGCACCGGTCCGCAGACAGCACTTTGAGAAGCACTCCTCTGTGAAGGGCTTCAAATTCAGAGGTCTGCAGACAAAACAAAAACAAACTAAAGGGAATCTGTACAGACCGAGGTGGTGTGAAAGCAGAATACCAGGGCTCCCAAGTGACACGGCTTTCTTAAACGCTGCACCACTCCGGGGGTGAATTCATTCCCCCAAATAAAAGAAAACCAAAGAAAGAATTAATGCTGTTGCCTTGTTTAAGAGGCCTTGGCACTTGCGAACTTAACTCACCTGAGAAAACACAGTATAAATGTCCTTGTTGTTACAACACACCTGAGTGTCATTTAAACACAGGGAAACTCTCCAACAATAGCTCCCTTCACGATTCCTAACATGCTTGGCATTTTTCTAAAGGTTAGATTAAGTAGCAGATAACATTTTTAAGAGAGAACACTGTATACTATTTCTTTTTTCTTTGTAAGAACTAATTTAGTGCTGCCTAAACCGTGTTGACAGATTTCAGGATTTTATGTTGGGCCTGATTAGCGGCAGGCAGGCATCAAACATTATGAACGCCCTGCCTTTTTACTAGAACCTTCGATGATTAAGACAGTATTTTAATGCACTCTCTGGGCAGCTGAGCCTTAAAAGAAAAAGGAGTTGTAAAGCAAAAGGCATTTCCTGCATGGCCCCAGGGGAATTGTGAGCCCAGAGCTCTGGGACCCGGTGGGAGGGAGTAATTTCAGCTAATTAAGGGAGAAGAGCAAAGTGTTGCATTTGGTCAAAACATTCAGTGGGGCTTCATTTTTGTTGGCACCAAAGAGAGCCGGTCTGGATTTTCCCCCGCCTTTTTCTGTGGACTCACTGCAGGACTGCAAGGCCCACAGCTCACATACATTAGGGAGAAAGTCAAAGGAAACGCCAAAGTTCAACTAAAGTACAAGTAATTAGAACCAGATTCTCCTTTGCCTGCGTGTGCGCATGCGCGTGCGCACGCGGGTGTAGACATTTTATTAAAGTGTAATTTACATGGCTCGAAACGTTAGCGTGGGGGAGGAAGAAAAACCCACCGTACAAACTGTCGCTCATTTAATTTTCCTGTCGCCTCTTCTTTGGGGTGGGAGGTGGGGGAGGAATTGGGAGGATCAGCTCTTTTAATCACCTTACAGGAGAAGCGGTTTGTTTCCACACACATGGGATTTGCAAATCTGTGAATCGCATTGTGAAATTAGGTAATTGCCACACAAGAAAAACTTTGAGACGGTCCCGCCTCACGCTGTGGCTGGCTTTGTTGTTATTAAGCAGCTCCAAGATTAGTCCGGGGTTTGGGGCAGGCAAAGGAGGGAGGGGGTGGGGAGAGAAGGAAAACATCAACGCTGGCCTTTGGCAGTCTTGACTCAGTAACCTGCCCGTGACCCTGAAGGAGTGTGTGTTTGCCCGGGTCACCCGGGATCCTGGCCGAGGGCTGGAGCCGGGTTATGAGAATCCCTGCTATTCTGACCACACATGCAACAGGTGCCGAGCGCAGGCAGGGGACAAAACCAGGGGCTGGCACGAGAGGCTTGGGGGGGAGGGAGACTTTGATTTCTGAGCCCTTAAAGAAAGCCTTGCTTTTCAGAGTTTGGTCCCTGGACCAGCAGTATCAGCATCACCTGGGAATTCGTTAAAATGCAGACTGTCAGCGCCACCCCAGATATGCCTGGGGCATCAAAACAGGCATCTTAACCACCCCCCCCCCCAGATACTTCCTACCCTAAGCACGTTAATTACATCCACGACACCATGGCATAAAAATGTCTTGTTACTGCCCTAACCTCAGGAGAATCCCAAACATTTTGCTGAGTCAATTTGGCATGGGAACTCTGTCAGCGTCCCCTTTGCCCAGGTCCTTACTAAACACTCCACCTTGTGAAGTACTTCACACACTGAGAACGTCAGGCTGCGTGTGTGTGTTTATGCTCACCAGAAGCCGTTGTTCTCCCACGGAATCCTGGCAGTGGCTTCTAGTTGGCGGCAGGTTCAAAGTTGCACAGGAAGGGCCTGAACTAATAGTATCTGCTATTTACTGAGCACTTACTAGGTGCCAGGGGCTGTGCTAGTTACTTAATCTGCATTAACACATTTAACTCTCTCCCAAAACCAAGGGGAGGGGAGGGACCAGAAACTCTGCACTTTAGAATTTGGGATTTAAAAACACCACACCGCTCTCAGCCTTTGCGAAGGAGACTGAAATGGCTTAATACCTATCACTCTTATTTCACCAAAACCCACAGCCTTTGTGCCTTCTCATTTTCCATCTCCCTCATTTAGTTTCTTTGCTAGAAACATCGTTGGGTATGGTCTGCTCGGGGCTATTTACTCAAATTTGAGAATTGCAGGATTATGTACCTCCCTTTCTTTTAATTCATGGTTATAATTTTCCAAACGCTGATTTGATTCCAGACACGGTTAAATGTGACAAGATAGTTTGGGCTTTAAAAAGAGAGAGAGCGGGTGAGCATCCACTAATCACTCTGTATCACAGCTACACCTGCCTGGGCTCACGGCCAGCAGCAGCCATTATTCTGAGGACTGACTTTGACCATGGGAAGTGCTGTCACATTTTCATAAGGGACCATGACATGCTCAACACCTACATTTCATTTTTATAATACGCTTTCTTGCTTCAAGGAACAGAGTCGAAAATTATCTCATGGATTGTTTTGGGTGACGTTTTTAACGGACGGTGCATTCTATCACTATCTTCTAGGACATACTAAGAGAGCTTCTGACAGGGCTCAAATAAATTCTCCCTTAAAACCACTTAACAGGCCGACACATCTAACTACTTATTAATGATCTGAACTGAGAGGCATCAGAAATGGATCTGTATTAACAGAACAAATGCGGGAGGCGTCTTGGGAGTCATGTATAGACGAGGCTAATTGCATCGCAGTATTAAGGTCCCCCTGAAGAGTTTATCTCAACACCAAATGCTTCAGTTCAATATTCCACTTCTAATCAGGATTCCCATAACTTCTAAAAAAGCAATTATTGCACTAATAAATGACATTCTATTATCGGTTCAAATTTCCTGCACATAAAGTTGATTAAAACTGGGGCATTAAAATATATATCATTTCAGATACAAAATTCTTTGCTTATGTACTGTTAATGTATGGTAAAAACCACGGTGATACCAAGCCTAACAGAAAAGTTATGAGGGGATACTTTTGGAAACACTGTATTTAAGGAAGAGAACGATGATGGAATTATGCTTTGTCACGTGGGGATCCTTGCTATCTTCTCAGGTCTGAGAAAGTTCAAGTGTGATGACACCAAAATTTAGCCAAAGTCACCTTTCTCAACAAAATGACACCCTACTTATGCTGCAAAGGAGTTTTTTGGTTTGGTTTTGTTTTAACAGGTATACACTCGTTCGAGTGGCCTCAAAATAACTTTGAAAGCCATTCAATCCTCGCTGTGCGGGTTTTCTTGATTCCTAAAAAGAACTAAACCACCACAAGCATGCAGAAAACTGTGTGTAGGAAGAGTCGGGAAGAGGGTGGGCTTTGCTGCCAGATGAACCCGGTTTGGACCCCTCTCTGCCACTAATTTAATGGCCGTACAGTTTTCGTTCCTTCTCTGAGCCCTGGTATCTCTTTCATGAAAACGCAGACAATCCTCAAATTCCTGTTGGTGAAAAGGAGATAAATTTGCAACTTGCCTGGCACCCAGTAAGCGTTTAGCAAGTGTGAGCCAACCCCGACCTCCCCCACTCCCCCTCCAACCTTTCCTTCTATCTTCCTTAATTGAGGACAGCGGTTCTTTTTAATATTTATTTATTTTTGAGAGAGAGTGCACATGAGCAAGCAAGGGAGAGGCAGAGAGAGATGGAGGCACAGAATCACAGAGAGCTGTTAGCACAGAGCTCGATGAGGGGCTTGAACTCACAAACCCTGAGATTCCGACCTGAGCTGAAGGCAGGTGCTTAACTGATTGAGCCATCAGGCCCCCCAACAAGGGGAGTGGTTCTTAACCAGCATTGGTTTTGCCCCACAAGAGACATTTTGTCTCCAGACGGCATGGCTGTCATAATTGGGGGCTGCTACTGGCATTTAGTGGGTAGAGACCAGGGTGCTTCTAAACATGCGACAACGCATGAGCCTGCCCTGATCCGCCTCCCTACCGGAAATGAATTCCCTGGCCCAATCTATAAATAGTGCTGAGTTTGAGAAACTCTGATCTAGGGTCAGGATGCTACCCGTGGGGAGGCTTTAGGACAAAGCAGTGGGACGGCAAATAAGGTGATTTCCTACAGCGCTGGAGAAGTGGGCCTGGCAGCCCGGCTGACAGAAGGCACGACCTGAGTGCCCACCTCTAGCAGCCACTTTAGCTTCCGGACTCTCAGCTTCCCTGATCTGGAAAGCGGACACAGCAAGCATACTTACTACATAGCAGGGTTTTCAATTTGTGAGCTCCATACGAAATACAAACATGAAAATAATAGCTAACATTTACTATTAGGTATTTATCCAAGGGATACAGGTGTGCTGTTTCGGAGGGGCACATGCACCCCAATGTTTACAGCAATGCTATCGACAATAGCCAGAGTATGGAAAGAGCCCAAATGTCCACCAACGAATGACTGGATAAAGAAGATATGGTATATATATACAACGGAGTATTACTCGGCAATCAAAAAGAATGAAATCTTGCCATTTGCAACTACATGGACAGAACTAGAGGGTATTGTGCTAAGCGAAATTAGTCAGAGAAAGACAACTATCATATGACTTCACTCATATGAGGAGTTTCAGATACAAAACAGATGAACATAAGGGAAAGGAAGCAAAAATAATATAAGAACAGGAAGGGGACAAAACACAAGAGACTCTTAAATATGGAGAACAAACAGAGGATTACTGGAAGGGTTGTGGGAGGAGAGATGGGCTAAATGGGTAAGGGGCATTAAGGAATCTATTCCTGAAATCATTGTTGCACTATATGCTAACTAATTTGGAAGTAAATTAAAAAAATAAATTAAAAAAAATAAACACACCAAAAAAATATAGAAAACTTAAAAGTGTAAAATAATAATACCTAACAATTATTAGAGTATTTGGGAAAAGATGGGTAAGTCCTATCTTAAGAATGTGACTAACAGGGGCACCTGGGTGGCTCAGTGGGTTGAGCATCTGACTCATGATTTAGGCTCAGGTCATGATCTCCCAGTTCATTAGATGGAGCCCCACGTTGGGCTCTGCACGGACAGCGAGGAGCCTTGTTGGGATTTTCTCTCTTCCTCTCTCTCTGCCCCTCACCTACTCATACACACTCACCCGCTCTCGCAAAATAAACACTTAAAAAAAAATGTGACTAATATTGTTACCTAAGAAGGTGACAGAAATATCTCTAGCCTCTAGTCAAATATTAACATTACAACAATATTAATAGCTAACCTTTGTGGAGCATGTACTATGAGCCAGCCGCCACCCCCATTAGGTTCTAAGCATATTCCATATATTAACTCAGTTGACCCTAGGAGACGGGTAGTCTTAGCATCTCATCTTTGCAGGCAGGAAGCTGGGCACAGTGGTTACAATAGCTGATCAGGACCCAGGAGCAGGGACTGGAAGGTAAATGGTCTGGGGGGCAGGAGGAGTGTCACCCAGGTGTTGGCGGGAGACAGTGACATCTTTACGACCACACAGAACTCCTTCGGCAAGAGGCTGGCCCATCCCTGAATATACAGACTACGCCTAAGACAGGCAGACACACACAGTTGTCCCAGCAGGAGGACCCAAAGTAAAACTGGAACACTAAAAGAGACAGAAGCTAAGGGTACAAAAATAATGCCCTCTTTTCTTTTCAGTCAGAGCAATAAAGTAGGAAAGTCCCCCAGAGGCACACACAGGAATCTGAAGGTGCATGCGCGTGCGCACACGCGCTCACACACACACACACACACACACACACACGCACACATCCCTCCCGCGTCTTCCCTGCCGAGAAGCCAACCCCCAGCAGGCAGAACGGCAGCAGCTACACCCGAGGTTCCCGACGCCTTTGGCGACGCTCCAAGGGCGTGTTTCTACACACTGTCAGGGGCAGCAACTCAGGCCAAATGTGGCCTGCCCCAGTGCCAGCTTTTGGGGCTGGGGCCGGGGGGAAGGAGGGGGCGGCTCTGGACGCCCCACCCCTAAGTTAGGTTTTCTCTCTTGCCAACGGGCCGTTACACACTCCTTTAACCAAAGCTTAACGGGCACAAGAAAGAAACCAACATCCAAAATTCTAAAGTTGTGCCACAGCCCCCTCAGTCATGGCCTACAGGCTTCTAGAACCAGGACGATAGTGAACGGCCTCCCCCCACCTTCCAGTTGACTAACAAGAAGATTTTGTTAATGCCGGGGATCAGCCCAACACATCAGGTCAAAAGGATGCATGTGGCGTTTTAAAAGATTCTTAAGTTTCCATATGGAATTAAGTTTATGGAAATGCTGTAACTGCTGTGCTTTTTCTTTCGTGAGTGATTTTTCAAAATTTGAGAAGAATGAGAGGTGCAAAGGGTTTTAACTGTGGTTCTTAAAATGGAAATTGCTAAAGAAAACTTGAAAAAACAACAAGGCGCGCCTGGGTGGCTCAGTCGGTTAAGCGTTTGACTTCAGCTCAGGTCTTGATCTTACGGTTCGTGAGTTCGAGCCCTGCATCGGGCTCTGTGCTGACAGACAGCTCGGAGCCTGAAGCTGGCTTCGGATTCTGGGTCTCCCTCTCTCTCTCTGCCCCTGATCCGCTTGCCCTCTATCTGTCTCTCAAAAATAAATGAACATTTAAGAAAAGAAAAGAAAAAAAAACCAATGAAATTTCCCCCAACCTTCCAACTGTGAGCAGTCCCCAAACCCAGGTCTTTTTTGGATATTCCTTCCTTCAGGGAACTTCCTGTCTTTACAGATACGTCGAAGCACGTAATGGGGAGTGGGAATTCTGAAGCCAGCCTGTCTGGGTTCAAATCCTCAGTCTGCTACCTGCCGTGTCTGTGCCTGAGCGTGGCCGTGAGGGAGTCGCTTAACCCCTCTGGGCTTCCATTCCTCCTCGGATAAAATGAGAGCGTACCCCTCGCTGGCTCACTGCGGGCATCGGATGATAAACCACGGTGAAGTGACGCAATGGCGCGCCCAAGCAGCATGCCTGTCACACACCCGTGTCACACAAGTAGAGTTACCAACATCATGGTATCAAAGATCACGCTTGTGTTGGTGAATCTCACCGTTATTCACCTTCCTGCTTCCCGTCCTTCTTGGACCCTGTAGCCTCGCGTCTTGCTCTGCTCACCCTCACTTTCATTCTCCTTTCCCCAGGGGCCGTCCCTCCTTACAAGAGAGATTCTCAAAAGCCGGTTCAAGCAGAGCAGTCCGTGTCAGCGCTGCCTCCTCCTGCTCTCCCTGCACGGTCCCTTCCTTCCCGGCCTCTCAGGCATGCAGCCAAAGTGCCCCTTCGGTCCTCTCTTTGTGGGTTTCCCTGGCCCATCCGAGGTCCCTGTGCACGGGACCCTCAAAAACAGCTTCTTCACACCCCCAGTGCCTGAAAGAGCGCCGGGTACACAGGAGGGACTCGGTGGACATTAGCGGAAAAAACAAGTAGAAGAATAGAATCGGCACAGAAATTCTTACACTCGGCATCGAGACAAAAGAGGATGCTTGGGGCTAGTTCGGCGGCCTCTGCCAACAAGCGCGGATTACCTGGAGGCAGGACTTGACACGTGCGTGCCCTCATGTCACCCCATCTGCTGGCTTATGACAGGAGCGTGAAGAAGCGCAGGGACTGGAATCACTATCAGTTTTTTCATCTCCATTATTCACAGGAGGAAACTGATGCCCAGAGAAGTCAAATGACTTGGCCAAGGTCATACGGTTGGGACACGGCTTGATCTGGAAAAGGCTTCCTGAATCCACACACAGGGTTATTATAAATGAGAAACGAAGCTACTTATTTCTCCGCTAAGCCGTTGTAGTCATTTGTTAATGTTTTAGGCCAAGGTCAGCAGGCGTTTTCTGTAAAGGGCCAGGCAGTAAGTATTTTCGGTCTCGTGGACCCCACGGTCTCCGTCACGGCGATTCACCTTTGCCGCCGGAGGGAGGAAGCAGCCCTAGACAAGACGTAAATGAACGGGCGTGGCGTGTTCCCATAAAACATTATGTACAAAGGCGTATTCTGAGCCAGATTTGGCTTAGTTTCCTGACCTCTGCTTTAAGATAAAGGAAATTAAAACTATCCCTTCTTAGAGTAACTGTACATGTGAGTATAAAATCCATGCTTTCCTTTGCTTCCAGGGTAGAGACAGAGCATGACAGCCATATGTCACAGAGATACGGGCTATATTTTAAGGATGCGAACACTATAGTGCATATAGTATTTCTATGCACTATAAATGTGTAAGGTCTGCACGTCTCCTTCCAAACTAACCTCATGTACACATTTTTATTAGTTAGGGAGGTCAAAATGTCTATCATAAATACATTTTAAAATTCCTTCCTACATATTCTGTCTATTGGGATTATTTATTGTGGCTTGTTCCCTGGCCTAGAGCCAGGCAGAATGTGGGAGTTTTAATACCTTTAATCCATTACATGGGTTTTTTTTTTTTTTTAGAGCTCCATAAGACAAAATAAAATGCATTCTCATGGTCATATATGCAATAAACCTAATATGCCATTTAATATTTCATGTCCCATTTTATATTTCAGTTGTGATGGTCCCCAGCTTTCAAGATGCAGAAGGCCATATTTTCAGCCATCTCTTTGCTCTGATTTTGTTGGTTTAGAGGACAGAGAGATCATAAACCATAAATCTTAATGGACTCTGAGGGGTGACTATTCCTGCTCCCTAATATTCCGAAGAGGTACTGAAATAATTGTTCACGGACATACGTCACCCAGTTCATTGCAGTGTGAACTGGTCATGTTTATTTTTATTAGGCCATGTTACGTTGCATTGACAAGGAGGCATACATTTATTTTTACGGCTCTTTGTATGGTAAGTGGTCTCCAGAGAAGGCCTGGTCAACGAACCACACCTCCAGGAATCTACACCAATGTGTAGGGCCCTTCGTCTTGAATCTGAGCTGTCACTAGGATTTCCGTCTGATCAACAGAATGTGGCAAGAGGGACGCTGTGTTACACATGAGGCTAGATCCTAAGAAGCCTGGCAGCTCCCATATGGGTTTTCTGGAACGTTTACGCTAGAGGAAGCCATGTACAGAGCCCCGTGACCACCATGCTGTAAGGAAGCCCATGTCTCCCTGTGGCGAGAGAGACGCTATAGCAGGCTCCAGCTGCTGCAGCGATGTCAGCTGGGGAAGTGGACATGTGAATGGAGGAGGCTTCTGGAACATCCAGCCGGGTCAAACTCATGGACCAGTCTCACCTCAGTTACTTCTTCTTCTTCTTTTCTTTAAATTTATTTATTTTTGAGAGAGAGCGCGCGCATACAAGCGGGAGAGGGACAGAGAGGAGAGACAGAATCCCAAGCTGGCTCCGCGCCATCAGCGCAGAGCCCAACGTGCGGCTCAAACTCACGAACTGTGAGATCACAACCTGAGCTGAAACCAGGAGTCGGACACTCAACCGACTGTGCCACCCAGGCCCCAGGCTCAGTCACTTCTGACTGTAGGACCCCAAGAGAGACAGAAGCTTGAAAGTTAAAATAATAAATTGTGTTTTAAGCTACGCAGGATGGAGTTGGTCTGTTACATAGCAATACATTAGTTCCGTAATTATTAAAGATAGTTTTGGTGGAGCTACAAAGAACCTGCAGACCTACGGGCTCATTTCAACTCTTTTAGAAGCTGGCAGATAATTTGACATCACGTGTACTGTACACTTTGCATGCTTTCCTGCTAGGTACCAGAGCAACGGAATAATTCTATCTAAACAATAATTAAGAAATTCTGCAGAAAAAGGAGCATGATAATTGCTCAGCTACAAATTCCAAGACAGTAATGATTAAAATATCATAGAACAAGGCCCTTCAAAATTTTTTTTAAAAGTTGGCTGTGATGAATGCAATCGGTCTTTTTTTCGCCCTCGAATTGCTTATAAAACTCATTCATACCCACCTGAGCCCACATGTGAACAGCACCTGCCTGTCACCTGCACGCACCCTCTTTTATTTTGAGATGCAGATGTCGGCTTATAGGGTCGTTGTATTTTTATTTGTTCCTCCAGGGGACAGACCGAATTCTCCTCCCCACACTGGACATTGCCGTTCCAAATAATAGCAAAAGCCTTGCAGGTAATGGGCTATAATACTCACTTGATACCCACTAAAGGCGGGTTTAGACCACTTGCTCTCTGTTACCTTTCGTGAAACATCTGTTTCCTATGAGCCAGTTAAAAGTGCATACATCTGTAAATAATAAGCCTGTGTGTGCACATAATTTAATGAATTAGGACATAAAAAGGAATTGAACAGTAGGGGCACAGCAATTAGAGTAACTGCCCATTTTGTTAAAAATGTATTGTTTCCAGCTTTCACTTGGAAACCCTTTTATTATTCTGTGGGTTCTGAGGCTTCCAACCTTCTGATTCCCCCTTCCTGCAAAGCAAACAGGAGTTTACTTTGCATAGTTGGCAGAGGGAAAGCCACGCGCGTTATGCAAAGCTGGGATGGGAACCTCCAACCGGCTCGCTTCTACTTGGGAGACCTGAGGTGGGTACCTGATCCAGTCTGTGCCTGGGAACTCTCCTCCGTAAAACGGAGCAATAACATAATTCATTCTGTGTACTTGGCAGGCAGTATGAACTTCATAAATATTAATTATGATGATGGTGGCTTTGCATTCTAATGAAACTCCACCACAACTTGTGCCCCGGTCTGGGGAACAACCCTTGTTCAAAAGTTTCTCTCGATTGTTGACGCGGTCTTATTTCTTTTTACATTCTTTTCATCATTTCTAGGGATCAACAATAAAAAGGGGGGAGGAGGGACCATGTCCTGGTTAACAGGGAGGACCATCAGCAAATCTACTCCTCAGATATCAAAACAAATGTCAGAAGCCCAAGGAAATATCCTGCACCCCTTCAGGCCATCAACACATTACTAAGTGCGCTCCATAACGGCCAACTTGAACTTCCCAAGTTTTGAGAGCTCCGTTGAACTTTACCTTCAGGTGTTCTGAATGACCGCAAAACATATGAATATATCAAAGCAGAAACCATTTGGGATGTTCTGAAATCTAAGCATGTTATTACTGAGCTATTCTCGGCTTACTTCCTGAGCATCTACTGTGTGCCAGGCACTGGGTTACAAAGCAGAGCACACATGCACAAGCAGGAGCAGGTCCTCCTGGTAAAGACAGCATGGCATTTTTCTAGAACACATGGTGTGGCCTGTTCCTCCCCGCCTCCCTGAAGTTTAAGATGTTTCCACTGAGTTGAAGGTAGCTTGAACACATTGGAAGATACTCTGTGTCCATTTGAAAGCCAACAAGGGCCCAGGAGCACAGGAATAGAATTTGATGCCACAGAGATGTGATTACCACAAGAAATATAATTGAAGTCCAGCCCCGCTGGGACTCGGTGAAAATCTTGGTGTAGCTCTGCAAAATGTTAGTAAGAGCTATGTGTTTGCCAGGCCCCGGGAAAAAGAGTTCCACCCAGAAGGAAAACAAGTTAAACAATGACTGAAATCCCCACCCTCTGGTATTCTGTTTACATTCTCCTGCAGTCTATTTACATCTACATAAAGAGATAATTAGAGCTCCTTAATAGCAATAGGAAAGAAGAATAATGGCGAAAGGGAAATAAAGAGAATGAACAAATATTGAAATGGTATTAATGACCCGAGTATCCAGAGCTTTTGTTGTTCAATACGGTAGCCACTAGCCATGTGTAGTTATTAAATAAATTAAAATTAAATACAAAGTTCAGTTCCTCAGATATATTTGGCACATTTCAAGGGCCACACGCGGCTAACGGCGACTCTCCTGGACCACGCAGAACTACGGATCATTTCCATCGCTGTAGGAAGTTCTGCCGGAAGTGCTGATACCTAGTGTACCAAACGGTGGTGTGCTTCAACATGGCCTCTGACTTAACCGCCGTGAATTGAGGAGGGACCAGGTTCTAAGTACCATATGAGGACTGGAAAACAGAGGGACACAATGCCTGATCTCACGAACCTCCCAGGTTAGTAAGGGGGTCCAGTCAAGAAAACAACAGAAACACACGCATATACACACACACACGCACACAAAGGAGAAATGCGTAGAAACACAGAAAACAAACCTGGTAACTTTAATGGTACATATGCTAGTGAGTATCCAAGTGCTTCCTGTAAAATTTTTCAGCTTTATTTCTAATAAAATAAGAGGGCAGGGGGAGGAATCTAGTCACTGAATATTACCTATCGGGTACTTTAAATTTTTTTTTTGGCATTTATTAAGTTTTTTTTGAGAGAGAGAGAAACAGAACATGAGCAGGGGAGGGGCAGAGAGAGAGGGAGACACAGAATCTGAAGCAAGCTCCAGGCTCTGAGCTGTCAGCACAGAGCCGGACGTGGGGGCCGAACCCACGAGCGAGATCATGACCCGAGCCGAAGTTGGACGCTCAAACGACTGAGCCACCCAGGCGCCCCTCAGGTACTTTAAATACACTCTTATTTAAGTCTATGGTCAGCTTGCAAGGTAAGCACTGCAGACCCATTTCACAGATGGAACAAACTGAAGGGACTGGCACTCTAGCTCCCAGAGCAGAGGCAGGGCGTGGAGAGCGCTCAGCTCCACCATATCACGCACCGCGCAGGACCACGCCGTACCCTCCTCCCCCCCACCCCGCCCCCAACACACCACGGCATCTCACGGGTTCCATTCAGAACCTTCTACGTGACTTCCGGTAAGTCACTTCAGTGCACCCAGCTGTCTCCATTTCCTCAAAGCATACAATTCAGTAACAATTAGATTTCAAACAAACAATCGAAAAACAGGTAGAACATGGCATATAAAAATCCAAGAGAGAGCAATACATTGCATTTCAAATATATTTGAAGTCACTGAAATAAAGGCATGATGAGAGAGGCCAACAATCATAATTATTTACGTAAACTTCATTAAGCAGTAATAGTTTTCTTGGTGTGGGACTCTCTAAACAAAACAGATACTTTAAAACAGGGGGCAAATTCCAAAAGGGCAATTTAACTTCATCCTCTCTTAGAAAGCTTTCTCCCCACCCCACCCCCTTTTTTTTTTTATTTAAGTAACGGATGGTATAATAGTGACCCTTCGCTGTGAGGCTCCCCCAGCAGCCATCGCCAGCAGTTGTCTCGAGAGGAGGGTGACAGTGAACTGGGAGAACATGTAAAACTGTCTTTTTCATCTTTCGCCTTCCCGAGGTTCCTCAATAAATAAAAGACTAGTTCTGACCATGACTCTGTAAGCTACGGAGGCAGAATTCAGCCACAAACAGGACAGAAAACAGGACAACAGAGGCCGTGGCTGCTGTTCGAGAAATAACATAGTCAGAGGAACTTACGGGAGTTACGGTCCCTTCCTTCTCTCTTTTCTACGTTTCCCCCAAACCAAAAGAGTTCGTGGCCCCTTCTCCGTATTATTAGGGCAGAAAACATTTTCCAGGAATTCTTCACGCAGCTGATAGCGATGACAGACCTAAACTGGCAGTGAGAAACTCCACACAGGCGATGGAGAAAAGACCCTCCCGTGGTTGAAGCCCCAGCTCCGCGACGAACTGTGTGACATCAGACCCGTGCCTCGCCTTCTCTGAGACACAACTGCCTCTCCTAGAGAATGAGGATAATCGTACCTTCCAGGCTGGATTAGCTGGGAGGGCTGATTCATAGTAATGCATCTACAAGGCATCAGAGAAGAATTTTGTAAACTGTGTAACCAGTCACATAACAACAGACGAAAACCCCTCCACGGTGCTCCCATGTACTATTGTCAGGAGACAATCATTTCTTTCCTATCAGCGGGCACACATGTGATGACTGTTACGGGGAACCGAGGATGGCTGCACTTCCTCCGTCACCCCCGCATCGAGAGGCAGGGTTTTTGGACGCGGGCTAGCCCCCGTACCTGCTTAACCAACAGAATAGGGCGCGAGCGACTGTGCCAGCTCTGGGTCTAGCTCTTGGGAGCTTCCACTCCCTCCCTCCCTCTCTGAACGCTGCTGCCATGCTGGGACAGGCACAGGCCACATGCGGCCACGCCGGCTGACAGCCCCAGCTGAGCTCCCCGCCAACGACCGCCAGCCCCGGGGCTGAGCCTGCCGGGACTTGGAGCGGGGCAGGCCTCAGCTGACACCATGCGGAGCAGAAGACCTGCCCAGCTGAGCCCAGTCCATCCACAGACTAATGAGATAATAAATTGTTAGGCCACTAAGTTTGGGGGCGGCTTAGCGCAGAGCAGGAAGTCATGGAAACAATCGTAAAGAGATCGGTGATCATTTGTCAAAGCCAATCTAATCAGACCCACCCAGAAAGAACATGATTTAACGAACGCTTCAGAAATAGCCACAGAAAGGTCTTCAAGAAGCCACTCTGGAGGGTATGCACGGATTCCACCGCTCCGGACACCACGTTTGGAGATTACCCAGGAGGCCTCCACTCGGAGAAACCTCTGGCTGCTCCCGTGACAAAGATGTTCCGCCCACCTGATCCCGCACCTGCGGCAGCTGAGGTTCTCAGCGGTGCCTTAGTTCCTTCCATCATCAGACTTGTGTTCCAAGTCCCGAGGAGATATTTGTGTCTGTGTTCTATAAGAGGGTTGTGTCACTTGTGTACGCAATTTCTCCATACACTATGAGTCCGGAGAGAGCAGGAACACGGCAGGGATCATGCTGGTGTCGCCACAGAACGAACGTATCAGGGAGCCTGGAACGGGGCGGACACCCAAGAGCCATTTGGTGAGTGACCCCGGAAGGCTCCAATCCACTGGTGAGCAATGAAAACGGACTGTACCCCTGACAGCGTCTTTGGGTGAAGTTGTATTGTGACAATTTCGAAGGCAACAATGCTCCCCTGTAAAAGTCAGTCATGTGTCGTAGACCAGGGGGCTTGGTAAAGGATGCCACTGAACCAGAGCCCCTGTTACCCGAATGGTGACAAACGGGAAGGACTGTGACCTAAGTCATGAGCCACAGAGGGACTTTTTCGTTGAGGAAAGGAAGTACCAACTAAAAAAGTATGTTCACTATTAGCAAAGACAAGGAACCACAGGTGTCATGCTGGAGTCAGAGCACAAGGAGGCCCACCCAGTGGCTTCCGTTCTGTTTTCTGGGGAAGAAGAGACTCCTCGTTTACATGCTGTCTGATCTTTCTACAAATCCTGCCATGCAGACATCGTTATTCCCATTTCATAGCTGTAGAAACCTGATCCTGGGTCAAGGCAGGCTACTTTCATTATCTCAGGCCATCAGGCGGCAGCAGGGACAACAGGGGGAGAGATACGTGGGAGGGTAACAGACTCGAGTGGGCGAGAGCAGCAGCAGTAAAACTCTCAGAGAGCGACAACCCTTCACAGCCTCTGGTCTGAGAGCGAGAAAATCATGATACCTTCCTCTCCAGAGAGCTGCGGGTGGACAGGCGATAGGAGAACCCTTGTAGGAGAATGTGTAACCTGTGCCCACCAGAAGTCCACCATGGGTTTCTGGAAACTCTTGCCCAAGTAGCAGAGGGATGCCCTGTTCATCTGCATCCTCCAACTTTCTCTGCAAATCCAAACCTGTTCATCCTATCTCTAATTCCTATTGTTCCTCTGATAAGCAGGGCCCCAGTGAACAATTAAAGCTTTCAATAAATAATCTCTAAGCACATTCATTTGATTGACTGTTATTTGATACAGCAGTTAGTTTCAATGGGGCAGTTAATATTGATCACATAAGGTACTCCAGACAAACATGAAACAGTTCCAGAACTCCATGGATTATTACCCTTTATCTGCCAGTCATCTGGGTTACTTGTAATGGTCACGGAATTTAAAATCAATAATAACAATTAGTGTTCTGTACACCAAAACGGATGAATCACGTGAAATGGGTTTTCATATAAAATCAAAGGTAAGGCAGCCTGCACCATGGAAAAAAAGGCTTTCTGAATTTCCGGTACACATTTGGCATGGTGCGCTCAGGCAAGTCTTCCAAACAGGCAGCAAGAGAGAAAGAAAGGTATTTAGGAGAAGAGGTGGCCATAAAAACGCACGTGAAACCCCTGGCAGTCTCAATCCAAAGAGATGAAGTATCAAAGATAAAAGTCATCAAAGTGAGTGCTAACAAACGTAGTGAAATTGATGGGACTGCAATTTACTTCCTCTGAGATGTGCTTCTAGCTACCTTTTTCGGCTTCTGACTCACAGGCATTAATTGTGATTTTTTTTGTAATAAAATGGCAACGACGGTATTTTAGCTCCATGGCACCACTACTGTAATGTCTGGATAATTAAAATGCAAAGCAACAGAGAAATGTTTCATCATTAAACTGTAACCAGCGCACTATGTGAAATCATCCATTCCAAAGACTTGTTTTTCATCAATTATTTGTTATTTATCTGATGTAAATATAAGAAGGACTAATTAAAATGTATGCCTTTTTATACAGCTTCTTGTCATTAAAGCCAATGAAAGCATTCTGAGGACCATAATGAAATAATTATGTTTGCCTTTAAGAATTCTCTTCAATAACACATGGCAGTACAGAGCTAAATTAAAACATCAGGAACTAAATTTCGCTTGCTTCCATTTCCATTTTAGTTAATTATACCCCCAAGCTTTTCAATAGACCAGACCCTAAAAAATCTTTTGAAGCTGAAAGAGCCTTCGGATCATCAGCCTTTTTTATAATTATGGACTTTGATAACACGGCACAGAGACCATAGCCCCAAAAGCTTTGCAGTTTTTGAGAAGAGGCATGGGTTAGATGAGGTCTTCATTCGCTCTGGAAATCAGAGAAAAATCGAGACAAACGTGATCCAAATCTCCTCCTCCCAGTTAACGGATGTCCGCGTGTTATCTGGTCTCGCCTGCATTATTTCTATCAGAGTATTTTGGATTCAGCTATTCGGTTTTTTCTGACTTGGCAGAACGTAATCTGTGGCCAATGGTAATTGATCAATAACAACAAAACCAAACATTTCACTATATCTGAGTCCAATTAGGAGAGCAAACCCTTCTACGATACTTAAAAAAAACAACAACTATCTTTAAGAAAAGAGTAGACTCAGGAGAACCTATGAACTTAAAAAAATAAAAACTGGCTCTCTCGTTTGAGTTTCTCGGCAAGAATAATCGGAGTTGAAGAAAAAAGGAAGACGGAAAGAGGGGAGCGAACACCGCTGGGGGCTGTCAGGGCTGGTGGCAAATGAAAATGGCTTTAGCGCTGCTGTCATGTGATGTGGATGGAGGGTGGGAACATGGTACTTAGGAAAGTAACTAGGAATACGAGGGATTAACTCTGACAACGTGAATTCCTACCCATTTTGTTACACGGAGGGAGCTGGGGGGTTTCATGGGGGGACAGGGTTTGGTGACTGCTGGACAGACCTTCTCCAGACACACTGGAGGGAAACTGTGGACAGCTGGGAAGCAAGGATCTATTCTAGGACAATGTAAAGCTGCAATTATATTTTCAGAATCTGCTTTTATTAAGATCACTCCCTTCCACCCAAGTGACTCTTTATCCTGTTTAGAGAAATTTCCTTTTGGGCGTGAGGGCCATGGTCACTCACTATCTATCGCTCCTGTTAAAATTCGCTTTCTTTGCGCCCCCCGCCCCCAGCTGGTTCAGTTTGTCAGCAACGGGGGAGGCCCGGAGACTCCTGGAATCCATGTGCCCTGGCGAGAGGAAATGCTTGGCCAGGCTGGCTTGCCTCGCTGACGTCAGTTCCTGTTATCCTCTCCTTATCGTGCAGGGGACCAAGAGCCTTATCTTACTGAATGGCCCCCCTTTCAGCTCCCCACCCTGCACGGCCAGAGAAAAAAGCAAATCAGCAGTTCCACTGCCTGTTTGAATTCTCCTCTAAGAAGCTCTGAAAGCTCAAGATAAATAAGGGAATACCTGCGGCCTCACCCGTCCTGCTTCCTGGGTCGAGAGAACTTGCACAACTTTAGTTTTCATTCGGTTACAGGGGGTGCTGTAGGGGGTGTGGGGTGAGGCGGGGATCATAGTTCTCAACGCCGAAGTCAGGAAGCCAGAAAGGAAAAGAGGAGGATTCGGGGCAACACACTGACTGATGAGGTTGTGTGTTAGATCTTACAGACGGGGAAGGTTATCTCGCGTCCTATTTAACAAGAGGTACTTAGGCCAAGCCTCTTACAGACAGGATGCTGATAAATCTAGAACCTGAGTTAACTCCACTCTCCTCTATCACCGCCCCTTTCGACTTTTTAAGGAGAGGCTGGCCAAGAACCGATACAGCGTTGTTCGTGGTAATTCGATTTAATAATTCCGTCCCTCCCCCACTCCCGATACAGACAACGTCCGGAATCGGAACCACAGTCATTCTGCTCGAATCGGTTTTTGCGGACCCACAGGGTGCCACACAGGAATTCGGGTTCAGAAGGATGACCCAGAAAGCACAAGGTGATCTTCAGTCATAATGGAAAAATTAAGCTGGGGGCGCTCCAGCTATATTGACCAGAGAATCCAAACAAAGCCTTTCTGTGCCACTCCTGGGTTCAAGGGGCAGCCTTGGAAACGTCCTAATATTGAAATATCTGGCATATTTCAATGATTTATGTGGGAATTGTGGCAGTACATCTGAACGTGGGTTACTCTAGAAAATCGGGGACATACGATCGCCCTAACTACCCTATAATCTGAATGGCAAGATTCTACATTAATATCTTTTGCGAAGGTTTTCAGCCAAGATTTTCTGATTAACCGTCATCAAAAGCTCCCATTTCCGAAAGAATGTATTTAATTGATAGTTAACTGAATCTCTAGGAGAACATTTAAAGTACAAAAATGTCATTTAAAGATAAATTTATTGGCACTTCCATGTAACTCAAACTCTATAGAAGATTCATTTTTAGATGGTCTAAAAGGAATACTGCGTTTATTGTTTAATAAGCCCTAAGCGATTTGAAGAGACTTATTTTGCATCTTGGTTTCATATCTCCATCTTGCTCCTGGAGAGTAACTCTCTAATTTAAAAATTCCTAGCCTTTTGTTCAAGAAAAAAAAATACGATTTCAAAGATTATAAATGCCTTGAGAGCAGAATTCACCATCTTTATCAAGTATATCTCTCTTCCGAGAGTTTACTGATGCTTGCGGAAGGCACAGAAGAGAAAACGGTAGGATTTTCTTCCCCCTTCAGCCGTCTCAGGGGCTTAACATGGAGAAGGTAAATTACAAGCCTCTGATAGCCAGAAGAACTTTCTTTTACTTTTAGGTTTGAAAGAAAAGTTCAGGACAGTACTGACGGGTTATACATGGTCAGAGCCCGGCTTCCAGAAATGAGAAGAAAACTTCTGATTCAGATCAGTTAGCCTATCAGAAATGGCCATTTTGGTCATTTATCTAATTAGGACCAAAAAAAAAAAAAAAAAAAAAAGGCCTCTTTCAAAGCAACGGCTTTGCATTTGGGCTGGCAGATCAAATTCTAACTGGCACTTCTAGATCAATTCCATAGCCTAAGTTTAAGAGGACAGAGGTCTGCGTCTCCCATTTTATTTTCTGGAATCTACGATTTTCTGGTGTTAAAATTTAATCTCCTGTGGTTTTTTTTTTTTCCTTCTTCTTCTAGTTTACACAGCAATACTTCCCTACCCAAAGTACCGGTTATCAGCATACAGACAAAATTTTGGTATTTCTTTTTTTTTTTCTACAGGGAAGGAAAACTTTGTGAATTTTCCGCTGATTTTCAGACCACCCTAGCCTGCACTCTGAGATGGAAGCCAAAGTCCCTTTTCTTTCTCCTTTCTGATGGTATTAGTTACCACTGTCATGTGGCCGGGAAGCAGAAAACTATGTCCTACTTTAGAAAAACAATTGAGCCTTTTCATCGAAATATTTATTCAAAACCCCATTCAATTCCTACGGTGGCTGTCAGTCTTTACTTAGTCTCTCCTTCAGAGGGTATCTTTGATTTTGCCACTTTGACCCCAATTTATATCTCACTAGGAGAGGATTTGGATACTGTTTGCTACTTAAAATTCAGGTCCCAGGGCTTCGAGAAGGGGATTTTTCTTCCTTCCTTCATCGCACATCACTGTTTGTTTTTAAAACAGATTATTTCTCCTCATTAATGGGCAAAATACTATTTCGAAAAGACAATATTTCCTTTCCCTTTTTTCTTTTGATGTGCGGAGTACGGAGAGGACAGGGAAGAGGGCCAAGAAGTTGTCACACTCCTGATTTCACCGAAAGCGACTACATTTAGACCACAAATATTAGGATTTATCCTGTGCCCACCGAGCAATTAACACTGAAAACACCTGCAGCAGGCCCTAAAACCAAGATAAGCCAGGAGGCATCTGAACAGAAACTTTGTGACTATGATACCTTCCAGGGGCAGTCTTAAATCGCATTTTTTTATACCACATTCCCTTGGTAGCCCGCTAATCCTGACTTCGAATTTTTATAACAAGCAATTCACAGGCCCTACTCAAACCGGTAGCTGGTTGTCGTGTCACTTCTCTGTCGTTAAAATTACAAAAGAAACTAAAGAGAATATTCTAACACCTTTCAAAGACGGCTTCTGGTGTGTTTTACATTCAAAGGGTTTCTCTGATTACTATACATACACACACACACACACACACACACGCACACCCCCATAAAAAATAGAATCTCATGGCAGAAAAGACTTCTGGTTGGACTGAGTATGATTTTTTTTTTCTCCTTGCCCACTGTTTCCTCTGTGTTAAGAGCGCAAACGGATCTGCTTCTCGTCAAAACAGTCATTAAGTAAAATGGAAAAGCTTGTGGTTTTTATGCTCTTATTTATTTATCCAAACGAAGCCCTAATATGTTTTTATTTCAAAGGTCCTAACTAGCTATGCCACCCTGGACCAAACACCGTGTGGCAGACATTTGATAGAATTTTTATTTATGCTTAAAAACTTAATCTCCTGAACACCTAAATGGACGGTCATATAGTGGTTTATGGAGGATAAAGCAACTCTCTGCAGGGCCAAAAGCAATTTTTTTTTACAATTTATTCATTTCGCCTATAGCTGGGGTGTGCTTTTCCAACCCTTGTGAAATGGACCACAATAAACACTAATTGCCTCGCTTACAAAAATAAGACACTGGAATTTCTGAAATCCCTTTGTCGAATGTCTTTATTTACTTTTTCTAATGCAAGTTTCTTTGATTAGCTGAACTTTGCTGTTATCAACACTTCTTGCTTATCGGCTGGCCCTAGGCAAATGACACATTCACCACTCGCTCTCCCCAGATAAGGCAAATCCCTTGTTTAACTTGTTCAAGAACAAACAAAGCTTTTCCCCATACTGCTACAACTTAATAGGCATGTTTGGAGGGTTAATTACAAAGGGAGACTGTCTACTTGTAAAGGCTCTATTAGGTCTAATAGCTTTCCGCCAAGGGTCCTGAACATTTTTTTCCCTTCATTAAAAAATAGGTTTCACAGAACTTTTTCTTGTACCAAAAAGTTTTCTCCAGAGCCCCGGTTCCCTGAGATTCCAAGCGAAATTGTTCACATTGTTGTAACTGCTACAGAGGACAGGTCTAAAAGATATTTTAGTCGGTTTTAAGATTATTTTGTAACTCAATTTCTTTGAATTCCTCAGAAAGAAAACAGGCAGCAGGAAAGAAAAGGCATTTAAGGAACAGCTGAAGATGAAGACGCCTTCTGAAAATTATATTCTTTTTGCCCTGGTTATGGCTCTAACAAATATTAAGTCGGACAGCCAGACGGTTGGCATCAAATGGTTATTGATTTTTCAGCTACGAACCTGTTGATTTCCTGGCCCAAGCGCCAAGTCTTTATTGCTAAGAAAAAGTTTCACGGAGAGCAATTTAAATCTGGTCCCTGTTCCCCTCTCTCTCCCTTTTCTTCTCCCTCTTTACATAAGCCACCATGTTATTAGGAAAACTCAATTTCTTCCAGTTAAACTTTGACCTCTTTGAAAACAAAGATTTAAAATGTCATTTTCAGGCTAATGCTCCAATGAATTGTCAAATAAAGTACTAAAAACATTTTGATAGATAGCTGAGCCATTTATCTAAATCACTGTCAGGGCAGTGATACGTCCTGCAGGCTCCCACCACAGCCACCCGAACGAACGAACGTGGGATTTTCTGGGACTCCCGGTCATTTCTCAAGCCTGCAGCCACACTACTGTTGACCAGATGCGTGCCTCGGCAGCGTGTCAGCATCAGATAACCAAATAGTCAATATTTTTTTTAAAAACTGGGCTCCTTCACTTAGAATTCCTTTCCTCTAACTGATGTCCAGGTTCTGGGCTGAATCGCAAGATATGGAAATAATGGATGGCTCAGCCCAAGGGGTGTTCATTGCCAGTAGTTTTCTAGCAAAACAGCAACTTCTTAGAGCAACAAAGTGACTCGGAAAGGTGGCAGCAGGGTCAATGCTAAGAAATATTGCCTTTCCTTAGCAAGGAAAACATTGGAAGCAGCAGCTTTAACTGGTGGTTTATGAACTTCGGGAGCAGCAGCCACCCTAATTAGGCTAAATTCCTTGCAAGGACGGTGTCATATTTTAATTACTTTGGACTCTTGAAACACACAAGGGGGGATATATACAACTAGCAGCTACTCCAAAGCACAGCAAAGTTAAATTCCCCTCCGCATACATCTTAGTAAAAACTGCACAACCTGTCAAATTGCCTGACTTGAAGAATGTTTCAAAGTCCTGTGGTCACACTCTACTTTTTTTTTGCCCCCTCCATGCATCGTTTTAAAACTGTTTTCCAGAGACTGTAAGGCTGTTAAGGAGAGGAGCGGGGGTCGGGAGGGGCTGTTTGGGAAGAAAACATCTAACAGGAAATTTTCAGCAGAGGGAATCAATATGCACGCCAGCATATCACACCCTTTCGGCATTAAATCATTAAAGCCTTTGTCTTGCTACCAACGCAGCTTGTTGCCAATGTCTTTATTGCATGCAAGAGAGACAATTCATTTTTTTTTCTTGGTAGAAGAAGGGAAAAAATAAACCTACATTGAGCAGTGTGCCGGTGCTGCCATTCGGTTTGGGTCAATCCACTGAAGCATGCTTTGAGAGCTTTCTCCTGGAGCATGCAGGAAGACGGGCTCGCAGTGTAGAAATCCAGGATTTGCCCGGGACTCACTGACAGAACATCCATACAGTCAAACATGATCTCCCCTGCACCGAATGTCTGCAAAAGTGCTTATCCTCTAGGTGTGGAGGCAAATGGCATAGAAAAGTCCACCCAACTCCATCAAACTCTGCCCCTTTTTTGGCACGTAGGCTGTTGGTCTTTTTCCCAGCCCCGAATCATGAATTATGACAGACAAGCCAGCTAAAAGCCTGTAATTGATCCAAATGATCATTTACCATTTTCCAGGCTTGCTCGGCCAATCCAGCCGGGGCGGGGGTTCCCAGAAAGATCCCAAGTTCTCCTTCCAAGCAAACGCCTGCAAAAAGCCTTCCGAATGCGGTCCGGATCCTACCCCGACGGTGCCCAGACAAACCCTGCCCGGCTCGCTCGCGTCCTCGGCATCCCAGTCCTCAAACAGCTCGCATGGGGGAATTCTGGTCCCCCCTTTGGCAAAGAATAGACCCTCCTGCCTCTGAACAGCTCACTTCCTACTACTTCTGTCACACGGAATGAAAGATTGAATTGCCTAATATATGCGAGTGAACTTTCGGTGAACCCTTCCCGGGCTGCTAACCTTCAAATGACCCAACGAGTCTGACATCACCAACTCCCAGGATTCTCACAGAGCTTAAAAACTCCCAGCAGCCCTGCAAAAGCAGACAGCCAGAGAGGCGGGCGGCGGGCGAGCGCGCGAGCCGCCGCTGGCTTTCCCATTTCTCACCTGAACAACAATGCAAGAAGTGCTTTTAAAACGGGCAGGGGAGGAGCCGGGACACCGCTCCGGGCTCACGTGGAGCGCCAACTTCTCGCCCTTTCCGCCTTTTTCTTCTCGGCGGCTTAGCTGGGGGAGTGCGCGGCCCCCCGCGCCCGCTCGCCGCCTGCCCACCCCCGCGCCCCCGGCCCACCCTGTAAATTCCTCCGCGCGCCCGCCTGTCTGCTAAATTCCTTGCAACTTAGGTATTTTTCCACCCCCGAAAAAGCGCCTGCAAGCCCTAAACTGGAGAGCAGAGAGGAGAGCTCCTCTGGGGGGCGGGGGGCGGGGGAGCCTTGGGTCGAGAAACTTTCCATTTGATTTTTTTTTTTTTACCCCGTCTTTATCCCTCTTGCAAAGCCTTGGCCGGAGGGATTGAATTTGCTCTGGAGTAATAATCTAGCTTTCTGGATTCATTTAGTTTTAAAAAAATTCTCTCCAGTCCGTAGGCAGCAGTCCAGAATTACTTACTCCTGCCCCAAACACACACGGAATCACGGGTATATATAAGATTTCAGGTCCTGATCTGAGAAAAGAGCAGTCAAAAGTGGATGTGGGACTCCGACTGGAATCGATGCCACTTCCAGTTCTACCTTCTAACCAGCTGTGTGATCTGAGACGAGTATTTGATCTCTCTGAGCCTCAGTTTTCTCATCTGTAAAATGGGGATCTAGGACCACCCGCTTCGGTGGGTCGCTGTGAGCCACCCCCCCCCCCAAATACTGTATGACAACAAGTACTAACTGTGAGTTCATCATTTTTCACCTGGGGAAACGGAAGCCCAGGAGGGGAGCCAGAGGCCACAAAACTCAAAGCCATGACTAGAACCTAACTCCCTGGAATCCTAGTCCACTGTGGAAAATACTTTGCTGTTTCCCACACCCTTGCACTCCGAATAGCAAGCGGGCGACCTCTGGCATCTCACGGGCACACACGCGCACCCAACCACGGCATAATTAAACAAATATTTTGAAAACTGGTTAAGTGTGAAGGTTTTATATTTCCAAGGGCCTGTTTTTCCCAATACTAGCCCCCTCCCCATCTTGGTTATTTATTAGAATAATTTGAAGAGAAAGAGATTCTTTTTTGTACTGGCCATATTGACCCAATGGCGAGGGAGGAGAAGCGTTGTAGCCAGTCTTGAAAGACGGAGAAGGACAGATGCAGTATTTACAGATAAACCCGGGCAGAGAGCTTTCAGAGGGAGAGCCAATCCACGTTGCAACCATTTTGCACAACTTGTTTAAAAGGATGCAACGTACATCAGAGAAAGGAAACCGTGTGGAGGAATTAAAACACCCTACCTCCTCCACCACGTCTCCGAGATTTACTGGTAACTCTCGCACAGAGCAGGGCAGGTAAGTGGGTGGGCGCGAGGGCCCTTTTCCTCGCCCCCTGCAGGGCAGAGTGCTGCCGGGGCCTCCTTTCTGTGGATACTGCTGGAATGTGCACCGGCAGCCAGGCCTTTTAGAAGCCTGTCGGGGGGCACCGTGCCCCATGCTGAAAGGCGGCTCTGTCTCCAGGAGTTGCTAAGTGGCACTCGTGGTATAACATGAAAAGTATGCGGCACACACACGTACCAAGTCAAAGATCCTTTTATGAAGGTACATTAAAACAATTTCCAGCCCAGCAAGCTCAGTTCTTGCCATTGACAAGTCCAGGACGATAGAGGGGGGGAGATTTTGCTGAAACTATGTTTGTTAATTCTCTCTCTCTCTTTTGCAAACGGGCCTCATTGTATAACGGAGGTTTATAAGAAACCCTTTAACTACAAAGAAAACACACACCTTAAGCAAGGGATACAGAGGAATGTACAAGACATTTAACACGCCGTCATTAAGGTGGCTGTAAAGATACACAAGGCACCACACTGTGCGCCGATCTCCGCGCGCATGGACCTACGGCTCCAAATGCTTACTTCAGGCCCCTAAGGGTTCCTTGGAGACTCAAATGGGGACTCACAGGCCACCACGGAGGTGGATGACAAGGGATTTGAAACATGTAGAGAGAAGGAAGCAGCTACGGTTAAAGTACAGCAGGAAGAACTAAGAGAGAAGCACGGCCCACTGCCAGCTGTGTGTATTCAGTATCCCTTACGCAGGGGAGGCCTCGGCACCCCTCGTTCAATCATCTCTCCAAAGCGCGGGGTGCACTGATCTCAAGGTGAAGATGGGGGTGGGGGGCGTCTCCCAAATTCTGGTGCGTCTCATTTCTTCAGCTACGGTTTCAGCCTCATCTAGGAAGGGAAATGACTGTTCCCAAATTTCTACCCTCGATACTATGCCATGGCACAAGAAACAGTAACAAAGTGTGCAGGGGTGGGTGGGGAGGGATGGCGCTGCAAGATGTGGGGTTTTTTTTATGTTCCAGGCATAGGTGGACTTTGTGAGACTAACCAAAAACCAGGGGGGAGGGGAGGAGGGGAAAGGAAAAAAAAGACACAGAGAGGGAGGGAGATAAAACATAAGAGACTCTCAAAGACTAAGAACAAACTGAGGGTGAGGGGGGTGAGGGAGGGGGGAGAGGGGGTGACGGGCATTAAAGAGGGCACTTGCTGGGATGACGCTGGGTGTTGTATGTAAACCCATTTGAAAATAAACTATTATAATAAAAAAATAAAAAATAAAAAAAGATGTGGGTTTTTTTTTTCTTTGCACAAGAAAATTTTAAACTTCTCATCACCTTGGGGTTCTCGTCACTGCAGAGGAATAAACTTGGGCTTTTGAATACTGATCTTTTATTTCAATCTGTGTGAATAGAATATTATGGGTTTCTTATAGTGCAACGGCACTTACTCGTCTATTCATTATTTCTCATCGTGAATTAATTATGCTGATAGCAACTATTAGAGCTATTATTTAATCCGAGTATTAATTTATAAAGCAGCCCCCAAATTTAGCCACATGTTCCTTATCATTTCTTCATCAGGGAATCTAATTCTCATATTTCTTGCAAGCCTGTCTTCCTCTCAATTCTTCTCTTAAGTAAAATTTAGGAAAGATTTACAAAGAAGCCACACTTCTCTAAATACATACCCACGGACCATAAAGACCAACGAATAAGTGGAAGGTTAAAAAACGGCCTAGTTAATTTGTTGATAATGAGGTTTAAATAATTGACGCCTATTTTAAACATTAATCAAACAGAAGAAGCCTTCCCTAAATATTCTCTTGGTACGGCATAAAATAACATTCTGATAAGTGTCATCCCCTCTATTTTGTGTTTGATCAATGATAAAAGAAACTCTAATAAAAGTATTTCCAACCGCAAACCAACAATCAAAAGTTTTGAGACCAAAATCCATTTTGTTTCAGAGTAACTGTATATTTGTCAGTGTGACACAGCACATTTGAAACCCATAATCATAAAACAAAAATTTATAGCCAAGGTTCAGGGTCTACATCTGTTTCTCTGGTTTTCGTATAGCAATTACCCACTGGACAATCCAGAGAGAAACACCATGAATCACGCCCTGCAAACATGTTTGAACCGGAGAGTTTTGTGAAGACAGAGCAGACGTCTCTGTGTAGCAGGATTGAAGCCGGCCGTGTGCAAAACTGTCAAATGCCTTGTGATGTCTAAATAAAAAGATTCTTGCAGGCACAGACACAGCCACCTGAGGCACAAGTCATGCAAAGTGCAGGCAGAGGTGGGGGGTGGGGTGGAGGGAGGTAGTATGGATCATTTTAAATTAAAAAATAAAATTTTTTTTTTAACGTTTATTTTTGAGAGACAGAGAGACAGAGCATGAGCAGGGGAAGGGCAGAGAAAGAGGCAGACACAGAATCGGAAGCAGGCTCCAGGCTCTGAGCCATCAGCACAGAGCCCGACACGGGGCTCAAACTCACAGACCGCGAGATCATGACCTGAGCTGAAGTCGGCCGCCTAACCAACTGAGCCACCCAGGTGCCCCAGTATGGATCATTTTAAAAGACACACCTGCCTCTTCCATATTTTTTTGTTTGTTTGCTTGCTTTATTTTTATTTATCTGTTTTCTTAACCATTCATCTCCTATCAACTCCTCTTGCCACAATTTTGCCAGAAAAAGAGACGGCTGGCACTGAACCACGTGTGTGTTTCGGCCAAGAAGCCAAGGCAAGGATGTGTCTGTTGCCGGCATGAGGCAAACGCTGAGGCTGTTCCCAGGACTTCCACGCCACCAGGCAGAGCCGCCTGCTGTGTTGGTGGCAGGGAGAAGCTCTGACACTAATCAACGCAGGGAAACTGCTTCTGGCCCTCCCATCTGAACATCTGCTAATGTACCCCGACTGCTGATGGCCATGGATCTTCCACCAGAAGACATTAAGGCCCCTGGCAAACATGAACTTGCAGAGCAGCTCCGTGCATCTGTGTAGGGACTGGGTCTTCTCAGTACCCCAAGGAACATCTGTTCTGCCTCAAAAATGTTTCTCCATCTTGAGTGTTGGCCACTATGTCCTTCTTTCATTTGGCTCCTCTCTCTCCAGCTTCTTGTTTTTTCCAGCTTCCTCAATAAAGTCTTTCCACCTGGGTACTTACAAACATCATTACCCAGGACAAGGGGCACACTTGTCTCTTTCCACTCTTGATGTGTTTTCTGTAGCACTTCTCTGCTTTGGCCGTGCATGACTCACAAAGGCATGTCATCAAACCCGACAGTTTCCGTCCGTCCCAACTTGAAACTTAAAGACTTGCCTTCCTGAATGCCTCAGTACTGAATCCCTGGCTTTGGAAAAGACCTACCTTTTGCTTTCCCTTCTTGTTTATTTTTCCACACTTTTTAAAGGATTTTTTCCTTTTTTTTTTAAATGTTTATTTTCGAGAGAGGGAGAGGGGGGTGTGTGGGCAGGGGAGGGGCAGAGAGAAAGGGAGACAGAGCATCCAAAGCAGGCTCTTCACTACAGCACAGATCCCGCTGCGGGGCTTGAACCCATGAACCGTGTGATCATGACCAAAGCAGAAGTCAGATGCTTAATCAACTGAGTCACTCGGGTGCCCCTATTTTTCCACTTTACTAATTTAGAGTTTTTTTTAAAAAGTAGTACACATTCGGCAACAACATGGATGCATCTAGAGAGCATAGATTTGATAGAGATGCTACATGTGATAAGGCAGTCAGAGAAAGACAAATACCATATGATTCCACTTGTACGTGGAGTTTAAGAAACAACCCAAATGAACAAAGAGAATAAAGAAAAAAGAGACAAACCCGCAAACCAGACTCTTAACCACAGAGAACAAACAGATGGTTGGCAGAGGGGAGGTGGGTGGGGGATGGGCGAAATAGGTGATGGGGATTAAGGGTATACTCATCACGAAGCCCTGAGGAATGTGCAGAAGGGTTGAATCGCCACATTGTACACCTGAAACTGATACAGCGCCGTATGTTAACTACGCTGGAATTAACATAAAATTTTAAAAGAGTAATATGCGTTCCTGAAAACTAATAGTCTGCTCTAGAAGATATAAAATGTAAAGTTGCTGGGTATACACGAGCCGTGTATCTTTGGTGGGGGTTGTATGTTGCTTTGACACAAATAATACATACTGCTTTGCAACATTTTTCAGTTTGGCAGTATTTCTTGAGATCCCCTCATAATAAACAGGGCATGTAGCACTCTCACTAAAAAACAAAACCCAAACACCTGAAGAGAATCTCTTTACGTTAAAGCCTGTAATTCACTGAGTCCGCGCTCACCCTACTGGACATTGAGCCTGTTTCCAGTTTTTTTGGAGTTGAAGAGGCCCGGGGAGTACGGGTCCCAAACGTGCTGGATACAATTCTGGCGGCAGTGCTGCCAAGTCAAAGATGTTGTCATGTACAAATCTGACGGCGACACACGACTGGACTCCAAGTGCTTGTGCCAATATATCCTCCCCTTTTGTTCTAAAACAGGGTCAGTAAACTTTTGCTGTTTCGGGTCATAAGAAATATTTTAGGCTTCGTAGACTATATAGTTTCTGTTGCAACTTCTCAGTTCTACTGTTGTAGTATGAAGGAGCCATATATATATATGTAAACGGGCATGGGTGTGTTCAATAAAACTTTATTTACAAAAACCAGCAGTGGACTGGTGTTGTCTGATGATCTTTAGTGTGTCTACCTCTGTTCTAAATCGTTGTTTTTTTTTTAACAATTTCACCAAATTGTCTACTGTCTTGTCTCTCTCTCTTTAAAACTCAGCTTGGAGCACCTGGGCGGCTCAGTCGGTTGAGCATCAGACTTCGGCTCAGGTCATGATCTTAAGGTTAGTGGGTTCGAGCCCCGTGTCAGGATCTGTGCTGTCAGCCTGAGCCTAGAGCCTGCTTGGGATTCTGTGTCTCCCTCTCTCTCTCTGCCCCTCTCCCACTCACGCTCTGAATCTCTCTCTCAAAAATGCATAAACGTTTAAGAAAACCCAGCTCTATACTTTTTGTTTTTAATACTTTAACTTCCCCTCTCCTTTAAAGCTCTACCCAGTTTCAACTCGTAGACCACACCAAGAATGATATGGCCCTTTTATTACACTGCTTCCTCCAGAATACTCTCTTCTCTCTTGGCTCATAATTTCCCACTTTCCTACTTCACTCCCTTCACTTCCTTAGGAAGGGGGTGCAGGATCGCATCTCTCCTTCGCGTGAGCCCAGATCCCCCGTAGGATCTTTCCTATACCACCAAACCCTGCTTTCAAGGCCATCATTTCCATCAACGCCCCCCCCCCCCCCGTCCCCTCAACATCTGACGGCAGTACTGAGGAGACAGAAAATAGAACAATGACTCCTGAGAACGAGTGCCGACGGCACCACCGTGCTACAGCTTGCCCCGCGTGTCCCTGTGTTCTTCTGCCTGAATTTTTTTTTTTCTGTCTCCTCTTGGTACATCTTCCAATGAGCTAAGAGATGTGCCACCTACTTGGCAGAGGGCTTAATAGAACAGCGAGACTCTCTTCAATGATGGAAAGAAGCACAAAGGTTTCTAAGAGTGCTTTGTAATTATTTCACACTAATATTATTAATAAGGGAGAATGTCTATAACTGAAATCCCTACCTCGATGCTTCGTTCAGCACTTCAGTTTTTTGAAATCATATGTGTGAAGAGAGGCTATTAGTTGGCTCTTAAACTGTGCGGTTATAAATTAATTTAAATTCAGTAAAACGAAAAACTTGGTTGCTCAGTAACACTCGCCACATCTCAAGGGCTCAGAAGCTTCATGCGGCTAGTGGCTCCCACGTTCTTGGGACAGCACAGATAAAAAACATTTTCACCATCACAGAACGTTCTATCAGACCACAGTGCCCTGAGAGTGCAGTTTAGTGGTCAGAGGGGTGCACGTTGAGTGGGGCCATGGAGTCTGGACGCCGACTGTGTTAGAACCCAAGCTTTGCCTCATACTAGCTGTGTGACCCAGGGCAAGTTACCGGACAACTGCGTGCCTTAATTCCCTCCCCTATAAAATGGAGATATTAATGGTAAACATATTAAAAGGCTGGGGTAAAGATTAAATGAGGGAATACAAGTAACAAGCACTTACAACACTGCCTGAGATATAAGAAGTTCTTAAAAAGTGTTAGTGGAATGCCTGCAAGAAGAAAATCAAGTCAGCTCAAATCCTACTGCTACGAGGCCTGGAGACGAGTCTGCCAGGGCAGTTAATTTTCAATCAGGGAGCACATTTCGGGCTCTGGGGTCCAGGCAGACGCGATCAGGGCAAGTTCCCCAAGAGATTTTGCTGTGTGTGTCTGGTTACACAGCACGGCACTGAAGCATTTTTATATACTTTTTTAAGAGAACGGTTTCTTTCATTTTACAAATCAGAGACTGCCTCAGACTGGCAGCGAATTATTCTACAAGTCCCACCCTTCTCTCTCCTGTGGGGTGCAGGACGCATATATGACTTGTTGTTTTCTGCAGAAATGGTATTCGGCCTCAAGAACACTAAGACCAATTATGATTAATTAAATGGCAAGGATTGGACAAACGGAAGACGTGCATCTTAACTATTTTTCCATCCATCCATCCATCCATCCATCCATCCATCCATCCATCCATCCTCTTCTTCATTCACGCACTTCACCTATCCACCCATCCATCCATTTACCATTCTACCAATCTGTCTACCTTTCTAGTTATCCACCCATCTACTTGTCCATCTATCTATTCACCATCTACCCGTGAGCTAACAACCCAAAGTGATGAAGTACGGGTTTTCAACAGGCAATATATAGAGTAGAGAGAGGGACAAAAGTAGAGCTTCTTAGACTCTGCATAGGTCTTTCTCTAGACTCCTTGAAAAGGATTTCCTGATGAGAGGTGCTGGCAGAAATAAGGTCAAAGGCACAGGCCACTGGAGATCGTAGTTACACAAGTTTGATAAATCAGGTTGTGGCCGGGGAGCCCCTCAGATCTAACACGCTGATCTCTAAGAGTATCTCAGGATTTGAAATGCTAATGAAGCTGAGTTCTATTTGCAACACAAAAGTTTTTGACTCCGAGGGAAAGCTAAAGGCTCAAAAGGAATTTCCATCAGATTCTACAGGGAAAGGGAATGTAAAAAGTAGCAAATACATCAGAGAGGCCATTGGAGAGGGATTGGAGCTTAAATTCATCCTGGTGTCTGACAGAGAAAAAGGCAAATAAAAAGACCTAATGTGATTTAATGGGAATTGAGGGTAACATAAAGCCAAGTAGAAATCTCTGTGAAATTTCTGTTGGGGAAACAATACTATGTATATATGTACCTTACCTACACACACACACACACACACACACACACACGTGCGTGTGCGATATGAATACAATATCAATATTTTTGATGAAAAAATAACGTTCTCTCTCTTTTCAAACTGCAGGGTACAAAGCCACCTCTGAACATCTACCTTAACCAAGGGCTTTGAAAACTTCCGTTTGAAAGGATTACCATGGTGCCTTCCCAAATTAGTTTTTGACACTTTGTCATTGTTTGCTTTTTCATTTCGAGTTAGAGATGCTTCAAAAGGAGATTAGCAAGGATTTTTCGGAAGCAATAATTCCAAAATTTAAGGCAATGCATATAAGCACGGGAGGACAAGCAAGGGAAAAAACAGACAGAAATATGAAATATCTCCTCTGTGTGTTCAGGCAAACGCCATGATAAAATGCAAGACCACTACAATGATTCCCAAAGCATTGCAGTTCTACGACTTCATACTTAGGGCTACCTGAGGAAAATTTCTCAGGTTCTGGGAAAGTGATCTGTATTTAAATCAAGGTCTTTAGGTACGTATTACTCTGCAAACTAAAGCATCACACCTCCCTCCGCTACTATGGGACGTTCCATTTGGCGAACGCCAAGGAACGGGAAACCCTTCGGAGGATTAGGCGTTAAGGAAGATTGCCAGGACTGGAAATGGCAGAGCTCTGAGCCTGGACTAAAGTCTTGGCTCTGTCCTCTGCGGGTGTAGGACTTTGGGTAATCTCATCATCTTTCTGAGCCTTACTTACTCTTCTTGTAGATGAAGATAATGTCTCCTTCCAATGATAATGTCTAGTTCGAAGGAAGCTATTATTAAAGAATTACGTGAAATAATGTATGAGGAAAACTATTATAAATCTGTGAAGTATTGTGTAACATCAGGCATTACTATTCACACATTAGGTGAAAACAGACCAAAAAATATTTTCAACTCCTTTATAAACTCTGGAAAACTGCTAACTCCAGCCTCTCACCTAATTGATAATCCTCTTTAAAAATCCACAAAAGATTATTAATTAGCTGAGCAGACGGGTACCCAAACAGACGCCATATTTCCCAGCGTCCTTTGCAGCTAGGTATGACTGCTATGTGACCACACGCTCAGCAACAAAATATGATCACAAGTGCTGGGCCCTTGTTCCATATCACTTCCTTAAAAAGTAATTTCCCACCTCCCACTTGCTATTTCACCCCTCCCCTGCCGACTGGAATGCCACGGGAGCCTGTATAGACCAAACCGATGAGGACACCAGCCTGGGGCTGGGGAGGTAAAGCCAGAAGATGGAAGAAATCTAGATGCGAAAGCCCACATGGAGCACAGTCACCCTATCAGCTTAGATTGTTGATCTCAGGGCAATTACATGCGAGAAAATTAAACCTCTATCATATTTATGCTATCGTAGCTTCAGGTAACTTTTAAAATCAAGTTTAGTCTATATTCTAGTTAATCGAATCTCTTTTGATGTGCTTAAAATTTAAAATAAGAAAAAGGAGGGCTCCTGGGTGGCTCAGCCAATTAAGCATCCGACTCTTGATTTCAGCGTTCCTGGGTTCGAACCCCGCATCAGGCTCTGCCCTGAGAGCATGAAGCCTGCTTGGGATCCTGTCGCTCCCTCTCTCTGCTTGTCCCCTCACTTTCTCTCTCTTGCTCTTTCTCAAAATAAATAAATAAACTAAAAAAAAAAAAGACAAGACAGGATCATCTTGGTATTCCCTTATACAATTGCCCAACCCCTTGTCTTGTGTCAAAGACCTGTTTTTCTTCCCTGGTTGGGCCAGGCTCCTCTCTCTTTGCCCACTGTGAGGACTGGTCAGTAGCAGGGGAACACAGCTATTTCCACTGCTCTCCATGCTCCACACTGACAGAGAAACGGCAGAGTTTTTCATGTGCATTTCTGTGGCACAGACAGAATGTGAGAAAGCCCTGGAGAAGCCCTCATTTCTAACCCTGGACATTACCGGCAGCTTCCCAGGAAACCCTGCCATCCAGGCCTGGGCTGGCTCTAGCCGTCCCGACTGCACTTGGAGAGGGAGGTAACCTTCAGGACTCTATTACTGTGCTAGACGTAAAGTAATTTGTAGCAAATCTGAAGGCGTAAGGGCAGGCTAGTGCAACGCAACTGCGCGCGGGGGAGCCCAGAGCTCTAACTTTCCATGAACAGCTGGTGAGAACTTGTCCGGTCTAATCAGGGACATGAGGAGCCTGTTGTAACTCACAAGCAAGTACATGGCTCAGGTGCTCCGTTTAAGCCCGTGACAGACTCACTAAGGTGCCTCTCTTAGAAAGATCCCGGCAAGGCTGCTCAACACCATGCCAGCCCGGAGGCTGGCAGCCTCCAAGGGCCCAGTCCAGCCCACCTCCTGTTGTGAAATAAAGTTTAGCACAGCACAGCACACTCTCACATGTATTTGTTCACATGTTGTCTACGGCTGCTCTTACAAAACAACAGAGTCAAGGGAAATATTATGTTCCACGATGCTGAAAATATTTGCGGTATGGATCTTTACAGAAAAAATTGGCCCAGTTCAGTTACAGGCATTTACTAGCAATCCATGTGAAGTGGCTTTGAAGATGAAATCTACCGGCAGTTCTAGAACTGGATAGTACTGATGGTTTCCTCAAGGTCTAAAATTCTTAATTCAGAGACACCTGGGTGACTCAGTTGGTTGAGCGTCCGACTTTGGCTCAGGTCAAAATCTCAAAGTGTGCTGGTTTGAGCCCCGCATTGGGCTCCATGCTGACAGCTAGGAGCCTGGAGCCTGGAGCTTGGAGCCTGCTTTGGATTCTGTGTCTCCCTCTCTCACTGCCCCTCCTCTATTCATGCTCTGTCTCTTTCTGTGTCTCAATGATAAATAAATGTTAAAAAAAATTTTTTTTAATAAAATACAATTGGTAATTCAAATACCTAAGAACCCTCTGTGCCTATTTCTAAAACATGCCAAATATACCTGTTCAGTGACTTTGAGTTTATCTTTGCTCTGCCTGGAATATTTTGTTTAGATATAAATATGACTTATTCCATCCCTTTCTTTAGGTCTTTTTGAATATGCTGCCTTAATTGAGACACTGGTGATCCTAAAACACAAGACCCTTAGGTCATGTCCATCACTTTCTGTCCCTTAAACCCACATTTTAAAATTTATAGCCTTTAGAACTACCTGGCAAACGTTTATTGTTTGTATATGTCCCATAATTGAAAGTCATCTCCTTGGCAGCTGGAACTCTATCCACTTCACTGCAATAACCCTAACAATAAGAACATTGCATGACACATAGTAATCCTTCAACAAATGTTTGTTGAATGAATAAATGAACGAATGAACACATAGCCCTTCTTGGCAGACACTGTTTAGTAGAATCATGTATAGCTTGGTAAAAATGTAAAATTGGTACCAACCATGATCTATTGTTTTAAGGCAATTAAAATGGCCCCGCTATATGCAAAACAAAATTAGGACTAATTATTAAATGATACCATTTAAAAAATGCACTCTATGGGGCATCTGGGTGGCTCAGTCTGTTAAGTGTCCAACTCTTGACTTTGGCTCAGGTCATGATCTCACGTTTCATGAGATGGAGACCAAAGCACAGAGCCTGCTTGGGATTCTCTCTTTCCCTCTCTCTCTGCACCTTCTCTGCTCACTTTCTCTCTCCCTCGCTCTCTTTCAAAATAAATAAATGAATAACAACACAATAAAATCCATGGCCTAAGCCTTGTGCTTTAATTCACTGATGAAAGAGTTCGACATATATACAGACCAGAAGAAAAAAAGTCTTGTCAGAAAACAGAGCAAGCACCTTAGTTATTCACTACAAAGAAAACAGTATGGTTTGAACCACAGCTCACACTATATACAAAATTAGCTCAACATAGATCACGGGCCTACATGTAAAACATGAAGGTATAAACTTTGAGAAGAAAAAAAGAGGAGAAAGTCTTAGACCTTGGAGTGGGCGTAGGTTTCTCAGAAAGGACACCCAAGTGTGAGATAATAAGCCAACTTAACAATGTGGGATCTTATCACAAGGAAGAACTTCTGTTTCGTTGAGGAGCGCCCGGCTAGCTCAGTCAGTGGAACATGGGACTCTCGACCCTGGGGTCATGTGACCCAGGCCCGTGTTGGGCACGTGGCCAGCCTACTTAACAAACAAAACAAAACAAAAACTTCTATTCTTGGAAAGACTATGTTATGAGAAGGTAAACCAAAAATTAGGGGGAATTTATGCAAAACATATATGAGATAATGAATTTATAACCAGAATAAAGAAACTCAAATTCAAAACTAGAAAAGCAAACCCCCTACCCTCAACTCCGAGTGAGCAACTTGAGCAGAAATATCATCAAAGACACCACCTCACGCCTGTCAGAATGGCTAATATTAACAACATAAAAACAACAGGTGTTGGTGAAGACAGAGAAAGGGGCACCTCTCGTGCCTCTGGCGGGAATGCAAACTGGTGTAGCCACTCGGCAAAACAGTGTGGAGGTGCCTCAAACAACTTAAAATAGAATTACCTTATGATCCAGAAATTGCACTTAGGCACTTACCCAAAGGATATAAAAATATGGATTCAAAGGGGTGCATGCACCCCAAAGTTTATATTGCAGCATTATCAACAATAGCCAATTGGGGCGCCTGGGTGGCTCAGTCGGTTGAGCGGCCGACTTCAGCTCAAGTCATGATCTCACGGTCTGTGAGTTCGAGCCCTGCATCGGGCTCTGTGCTGACAGCTCGGAGCCTGGAGCCTGCTTTGTATTCTGTGTCTCCCTTTCTCTCTGCCCTTCACCTGCTCATGCTCTGTCTCTATGTCTCAAAAATAAATAAATATTAAAAAAAAAAAACAATAGCCAAATATCTCCGACAATTTGGAGAGAGCCCAAATGTCCACAGACCAATGAAAAGATAAAGAAGATGTGGTATACACACACACACACACACACACACACACACACACACACACAAACGGACTATTACTCAGCCCACAAAAAGAATGAAATCATGTCATTTGCAATGACGTGGATGGAGCTAGAGTGTGTTATGCTAAGTGAAATAAGTCAATCAGAAAAAGACAAACACCATGATTTCACTCATGTGGAATTTAAAAAACAAAACATGAAAAATATAGGAAGGGGGAGGAGAACTGAAGAGAGGACAACAAACCACAAGAAACTCTTAATGACAGAGAACAAACCATGGGTTGTTGGAGGGCGGTGGGTGAGAGATGGGCCAGATGGGGGTGGGTACTAAGGAGGGCACTTGTTAGGATGAGCACTGGGTGCTGTGTGTAAGTGATGAATCACTGCATTCTACTCCTGAAACCAATATTGCCTGTTATATTAACTAACAAAAATTTAAATAAAATTAAAAAAAGAATGCCATTCGATATATGGATGGCAAATAAACACGTGAAAAAAAGTCAGTATTATTAGTTATTAGTTAAATTCAAATGAACATCATAATGAGATACCACGACACATCTACTGTAATCACGAAAATGAAAAAAGCCACCGTATCAAACGTTGCTGTGGATGTAGAGAAACTGAAACTCTCATCCGGTATTAGAAGGGTCAAATCATACAAGCATTTTTTTCTAGCCCCAAACTGGAAACCGGACTGTCCATCAGGTGAATCAATCAACTGTGGTATATCCATATAATGGAAAACTCTTGGCAATAAAAAGGAATGAACTACTGATACATGCTATGACCTAGAATGAATATGATAATAATTATGCTGATTGAAAGCAGACACAAAATACATTTAGTGTATGGTTCCATTTATGTAAAGAAATTCTAGAAAATTCAAACTAATATATGGTGGCAGAAAGCACATCGTTGGTCACCTGAACACAGGGTTTGGGAAAATAGAGAAGGGCAGGACAAGATTACACAACATACGGAGAAACTTCTAGGGGAGGTGGTGATATGTTCATTGTTTTAAAAATCAAAATATAATTGACATATAACATCACTTTCAGGTGTATAACATAATGATACAATGCACATATATACTGTGACATGACCAGTACAGTAAGTCTGGTTAAGATTCAGCAACACACATAGTTACAATTTTTTTTCTTGGGCACTTGTGATGAGAACTTTTAAGATCTATTCTCTAAGCAACTTTCAAACATAAAATATTATTAACTATAGTCGCCAGGATGTATGTTACATATCCAGGACTTACTTTACAACTGGAAGTTTCTGCTTTTGATGACCTCCTATTTCTCCTACTCACCACCCCCTGCCTCTAGCAACCACTGATCTGTTCTCTGTATCTATGAGCTCGGTTTTTGTTTTTAGACTTCACATATAAATGCGACCATATGGTATTTGTCACTTAGCAGAATGCCCTCAGGGTCTACCCATATTGTCCCAAATGGCAAGACTTCCTTCCTCATTTTGTAACGACTGAGTAATACTCCATCGTGTATACATACCACATCTCCTCATACATTCTTACCTTAACGGACACTTCATTTCTTCCATGTCTTGGCTACTGAAATAATGCTGTTGTGAACATGGGGGTGTAGATATATGTTAGTTTTTTTTTCCCCTCAAGTTAGTGTTTTTTTATTTCCCTTTGGATAAATACCCACAAGTAGAATTGCTGGATCATGTGGTAGTTATATTTGTAATTTTTTGAGGAAACTGCATATTTTTTCCCATGATGGCTGCACTAATTTATATTCCGACCAACATTGCACAAGGGTTCCCCTTTCCCACATTTTCTCCAACACTTATCTGTCTTTTTTATAATAGCCATTCACGGGGTGCCTGGGTGGCTCGGTCGGTTAAATGTCGGACTCTTGATTTCAGCTCAGGCCATGATCTCAAGATCGTGAGATCAAGCCACACATCAGGCTCCGTGCTGAACGTGGAGCTTGCTTGGGATTCCCTTTTCCCCTTTCTCTGCCTGTCCCCAGCTCAGGCTCTCTCCCAGATAATAAATAAATGAACATTAAAAAAAGAAAAAAAATTTGTAATAGCCTTTCTGACAGGCATGAGGTGATACCTCATTTTGGTTTTGATTTTCATTTCCCTGATGATTATTGATGTTGAGCACCTTTTCATGTATCAATTGGGCATCTGTATTTCTTTGGAAAAGCCTCTGTTCAGATCGTCCCTCCATTTTTAAATTGAAGGGTTATTTATTTTTTGATATTGAATTGTAGGAGTTCTTTATATGTTTTGAATATTAACCACGTATTGGATCATGATTTGCAAATATTTTCTCCCATTTGGTATATTGTCTTTTTATTTTGCTTATGGTTTCCTTTGTTGTGTATGTTCATAATTTTGGCTATGGTGATGGTTTCACAGCTATATACCTATCTCGAAACTTACCAAATTTTACACTTTAAAGATATGCAGATTAATATCATACCTCAATAAAGTAGTCATAGAAAACAATATTTAACAAAATATTTAACAACCAGTATAGTACACACATTAATCTGTATTATGATAACATTGGCCCATGCGAGTGTGGTCCAGCTGAATACCAACCAGCCAAGGCTGCAAAGGTATTCACCAGTTTTTTGGGAAACAAAATTTAAGACCACAATGAAATAGCACTACATCATCATGGCTAAAATTAAAACAAATAAGCAAGGGTATGCAGGGTATGCATAGATATGAAGAAATCTGGATTTTCACACACAGCCAATGGGAACGGACATTTGCATAACTATTTGGGAAAACCATTGGTATCTCCTGAAATCTGACATTCTCTGAACTCTAGGATGTGGCAAGTCCATTCCTATGTATATACTCAACAGAAACACGTATGCTTACGTAAAAAGACATGTACCAAAAAAAAAAAATGGTTAAAGCAGTAATTATCATAGCCCCAAACGGAGAACTACTCAAGTATACACCAATGGTAGAATGAATGAATAAATAAAATATGAGGTATTCACGCGACAGAATTCTCTCCAGCCATGAGAATCAAAGTGAACTTCACTATCTTCAAGTGTAGATAAATGCCACGACATAATATTCAGTGAAGAAAAGCCCAAAGAGTAAAAGCACAACACAATGATTCTACTTCTATAAATATGATGAAGAACAGGCCTTATTAATCTACGCTATTAGAAGTTAAGAGACCTGTTATACTTGTGTCAGGATTGGTGAATAAAGGGAGGTGCAAAGTGGCTTTTGGGGTTCTGGTCATTTTCTGCTTCTTAATCTGGGTGCCGATTAAATGCGTATGTTCGGTCATAAAAAAATCCACCATGCTGTACACTTACGATTTACGCAGGTCTTTCCATGTATATTGCAAAGAAAGTGTTTACTTAAAAAATAAAGAGTGGGTGGGACACACGACTCACAGAATTTTGAAATAAAAATCCTCTTAATTGGTCCTTGTATTGAAGAAGTGTGAGAACAACGACTCCGTCAACAATCCTGAGAAGGTAAAGAGTTTGTACCATAAGCATGACAAACACTGAGGTCAGTGGGGATGGGAGGCCAGGAGTCACTACAGAACTAGGTTTGAATATTTAACTCTCAAGTGCAAAGAGCATTTTGATGAAACCTTATGTCAGCATCTATATAACTAGGTCCCTGGGTTAATTAGCAACACCTACTGCAGAAACACCAAAGCCTCGATATATCAGCACATATTTTTTACCTTTTAAATGAATATCTAAGAAATTCGATGCAGGAGAAAAACAGGGAAGGAGGCATAGAGGACAAAAGAAAAAGCAAATATTAATTTTCCTTTAGGTAACCTTCTGCTATGCATTCTCCACTAAGATGCACCTTGAACACAATGCATTAATAGAAACCAAGAGCCATTAAATAATTTACAGAGTCATTTCCAAGGAGTCCCCAGCTCTGTAATGCCCCTAATGACCATTTCTCATGCCACCCACAATTCCTGGATAACACACAGTTTTTAAAGCTGGACAGGCTCTTCCATTTGGAGCTTACCATTTTCCCAAAGTCGGCGGCTCCCACCCTCTTTCCTCACCCAGCCTCCTAGTCCCTGGGCTCCTGCTGCACTGTCCCTGCTAGGCAGGAGTCTTTTCTGTACTGTCCCTACTCTTCAGAGCCCCCCATTATTTCTCCCCGTTATCTCTGTACCTGTTCAGTCTGCTGAGAGTGTGGGTAGCTTGGGACCTCCTCTCTGGATGCCTAAGGTTCCCCATCCTTTCAGCCGGTAAATTCTCTTTTTGATTTCATCCCATCAAAACAGAGGGGTACGGGCCAGGCCTTCGGGGGCAATTCTTTGGTCTTCATTTAGAGTACTGGTTCTCAACCAAGGCAGTACTATTCCTAGGCTGCTTTGTGAGTCTTTGGGAGACATGTTTGCTTGCCTTTATGAGCAGGGGTACTGCTGGCATTTGGTGGCTGCTGCTAGGACGTCAGCTGTTCTGTGCAGCGAAGAGCTCCCTGCATTCCGCGCAACTTCAGAATGTAGGTAATTTACAAAAGTAAATAACCTAAACCTGGAAATGAATTCTTTCTTGTACATACACGCAGACTATTTTTTTTTGTATGGTTTTAATAGGTACGGGAACTTCCAAGATGCAATAACCTTGTGCGCGGAGGGAAGATTATATTTTGTATTGCGCAGAATTTTACCAAGGGTTCATCATTTCAGAAAATTACTTTGATTCACCAAAACCTCACTTCCGTCAGCCTGCTTTCATACTGGTTCTCCACAAGGGTATGAGCATCTGGCTAACGTCGTCTTGTTTCCCAGTGTAGTCCTGCCTGAACATTTACTTATTAAAGTACAAGTTAATATATCATAAATAATATCAATGAAAAATAAAAGTTATCATTGGATATTACACTGATTTCTTTAAAAAAGTTTCGTGCAGAGAGAGTATATCACCTATGAATTTCATTTCAGAATGGCATAGAATGTGTAATAAAATATTTAGTATATAAAGGAGATACTGGGTCTGAAAGGGTTGGCATCCATGGGTTTAGAGAAACAGCTGCGGCTTCCTCTGAAACATTTTCAAACGCTTCTATAAAATCCTGACGATGACAAATACAGGCTGACCTTCGTCCAGTGGTGTTGTCAGTAAATATTTAACAACTGGCTCTCTGGGTGCGGGGTGGGAGAGCCCTGATTTGCAGTGTTTGCTGATTTCCATGGTGTAAATACTCCGATCATAGCCAATATCAAGAATCACGTAACATTTCATCACTGGACATAGAATTGGGTAGAGATACCAAAAATTAGCTCCTGCGAACTTTTGCAGGTAAGAAGACTCCATTGCCCATTAGTTACCAAATTTATGCTTAGATACCATCCCAATTCCTTCTAGGTTTTGTCTAACAGGGCTCAAGGGACCGTGAAGCAAGACAAGCAAAGAAAAAACAAATGAAACACGCAAACAAGTCACAACCTGATATGCGTAACAACGGATACCACCAGGCTCAGATAAGTTCACTGCTCCAAGAATCAAAAGAAATGAAGACAGGCAGGGGTTGAAAAATTCTTTATAAAATCAGCTGCGATCAGCAGATATTCCAGGATGAAAAGAAATACCTTGTTCAGACGAGAACCAGGGGACGTGACAATATGTTCTTAGCATTCCTTCTGCTGATTTGAAAGAAAACACTGGAGACGCATTTGTGGAACAGTTTAAGGGAAGCGCCTGGGAGAGCATCACTTCATTAGCCCGGCAATGGAAATTCATGGGTTGCTGACTAACCGACTTGGTTGGGCCTTAGCTTGTAAATGGGCGCTAAAGCAAAGGAAGTGCAGCCTACTGTGAGCAGTGGGATAACCCACGTTTGGTTGTCCTATTACTGGTCAATTTCAGGACCGGAGTATCCACACGGTTTTGGCCGGAGTACAAAATCTCACCAAGAGAGAATGATGGATGGATTATTGGCTAACAGAATGGATGAAAACAAGAAATGAACTGGTGTAAACGGTGCTCCAAGGTGAAAAAGTGATCAAGACCTGAAGCAGTGGGAAACTGCCCAGTGTAAACACATATGCACGTCTGATTTACAACTTGTCTAAGACCAAAATTAGCAATACTTTCATTGGTTCTGTAACTCCTGACCAAAGGTCACTGAAGAACTCCTGGGATGTGAAAATAAAACCCCATGGTACAAATGTCATTAAAGTATTTTCTGTATGCGAGGGGACGTGAAGAGTGACATTTCTAGAGGATGGACACGAGGCATTGCTCAGCTGGCTTGGATACAGACCCCGGGTTCTATTGGCTACTTTATTTATTATTTTTCTTTCTTTTTTTCTTTTTAGAGAGAGTGTGTGAGTGATGAGGGGAGAGGGGATGAGGGAGAGAGAGAATCTTAAGCAGGCTCCACGGTCAGCACAGAGCCCAATGTAGTACTCAATCCCACAACAGCGAGATTATTATCTGAGCCAGAATCAAGAGTTGGATGTTTAACAAGTGAACCACTCAGGCACCCCTCTACCGGCTACTCTATTTAAAACAATTTTTTTTTAATGTTTATTTAATTTTGAGAAAGAGAGACAGTGCGAGTGGGGAAGGGGCAGAGACAAAGGGAGACACAGAATCCGAAGCAGGCTCCAGGCCTGGAGCTGTCGGCACAGAGCCCAATGTGGGGCTCAAACTCACGAACCATGAGATCATGACCTGAGCCAAAGTCAGATGCTTAACTGACTGAGCCACCTAGGCACCCACCTACTGGTTACTTTATTAAAAAATTTTTTTTTAATTTTTATTTTGAGAGAGAGAGAGACAACGCAACTGGGGAAGAGGCAAAGAGAGAGGGAGACACTGAATCCGAAGCAGGCTCCAGGCTCTGAGCTGTCGGCACAAAGCCTGATGCAGGGCTCAAACTCACGAACGGTAAGATCATGACCTTAACCGACTGACCACCCAGGCTCCCTACTACTGGCTACTTTAAATTCTGCGTATTATTGGAGAGGACACCAACACCAAGTCCTTTGTAATAAAGAAAGCAAAATTTCGTACACCCTACACTCTACGTACTTTTTTCGTGCTTTCAAGTATTCGGAAACTTCCAGCACCATCCCAATTTAGAGATTCGAATGGCCAATGTTTTAAAAAAAAGACACGATTCTGGGGTGCCGCATTCTCTATGATTCCTGAATATTCAAGCTGATCAGAAGGGGTCCTGATACCCCATGGCACTACAGAGTTAACGCAAGTTTGAATGCAGCCTCGAGTTTATGATGAATGTGTTCCAGACGTGCAGAAGTTTACAGCGACTGTCAACCGGGGAAACGTGCAACCCCAGCAGAAAATGGCATATGGTGTGTGATCTGATGAGGGGGAAGAAGGTTCGCAGAGCCTTCGCTAGCAGATGCTCAATGACAAGAGCAAAGTCAGTTGTACGGCCTCTCAGGAAAACCACAAGAAATCAAAGGTACAGAAATTCTTTTTTGTTGGGTCAGTAGATGATACTTGCGAGCGGCGCGTTTTCCCTCCGGTATCAAAGGAGGAGGAAGAGAGAGCTCACGGCCGTGGGCCAGAGGGTACCAGGTCATCAGAATCACAAAGAGCCTGCTGCACTGACACTGCCGCTCTTGAACACTGAACAGCATCCTACGTGTCGCCGTTGTCTTTTACATGCCGTGGTGGCATTTACTGTGTCCTTGCTTGCTTTGCCTGCCATGTGGAGCCAGTAGGTTTTTCTTCACAATTCATTAATGGGAAAAAGAGCCTCTGGTAATGCTGGCGATGCACAAATTCCAACGTGCTTGTGCCAACCGCAAACCAGCTGTTTGCAGCCCATGACGCGAGGTGCTACTGAGGAGTCCAGGGGTGAAGGACTGAGCGTGTTCTGTGTAGGTGCGAAAGAGGACAGCCACTATGCTCGTGTCTCAGGTTGGGTTCTCCCGGACACAGACACTGAGAGAAGGTTTTCAGTGCCCGGAGTTGATGTGGGGGCATCCCAGGAAGCGGTGGTAAGGGAAGTGGTGAAGGGACAGACAGACAGACACAGGGTGTGTTACCGAGAAGGTGCCAGGGTGGCTAACTGGAGTTCAATCCACGTGAGGACCTTGGGAAAGAGTGTAGAATGCAATGGAGAGTTATCCTCCCAAAAGAGCAAGAAGGCTCCACCAACTTCCAACAGTTCTCGCTTAGGGCTGTTTAATTTCTGCCGCTTCCGGCTGGTGCTGCCAGAGAGCCGAGAATGCTCTCATGGCCGGGAACTGCAGCTATCAACTTAGGCAACCTCTAGTGTGCAGAAGGGAGCGTGGAAGGATACAAACAGGACTCTGCCAGTGTGTGTGCATGCATACGTACGTGCGTGCGTGTGTGTGTGCATGTGTGTCTGCACGGACATAAAAAAGAGACGGGCCTTGAAGAATAGAACCAAGATAGGCATGAAAAGGAGAAAGGCCACAGGCAGCAAGTGGAGTAGATATCCAAAGTAGAGTCGCAAATGATAATAATTTTGCACCTTTAACTGAGAACATATTAGAATCAAGCAGGCACTTTTCACACATTATATAACATTCAAGGTACGCATTATTATTTTAGTATTACAGACGAGGAAACTCGGTTTCACTTAACAGGTCTCAACTGCCAGGGAGCAATCTGAATCTGAACCCAACCCTGTTTTCACTCTAAAGAGTGTGTTCTTTCGACCGCCACCCTGCCCGGGAAGCCGACTTATTCATTTGTAATGAGGCTTGCGGCAGGCATTGGAAAGTTAGCTTCTACTGGGAAGCATCTCAAACATAGGACCAAAGACGGTAGGGAGCCACTGAAGGCATGTTAGAGAGAGAGACACATGAGGGGGCTGGCGAAAATGTCCTGAAGAGATGAGATGACGGTGGAGGCAGCCCGGTAGGTAACTGTCAAAAAGCGTGGGTGGTAGAAAAAGAAAAAAAGTTGAGAAGGACAGCTTGTCCTCCAGAGAATCTCATAGGATTGGCAAACTGCTCCACGATCAAGACAGAGAGAGGGAGGCAAAGGTAGCTTAAAGACAACAAGGCGAGGGGGGGGGTGGGGTGGTGAGCAGCCATCGCCGTGCCTTGGCCGGAATGATGAACTCACTTGTCATCGCTATGAGTCGAGGCAATGCGAAATATTGGAGCGTAACGATTCAGTGCCTCTGCCACTCTGCTCAGTCAGGAAGGTGACTCTGGTATTATTGCTACTATTTCTACCGTCAAACGTGCTTTAATAGCTCCTTTGGCTTATACCATTCTCCTGGAAGGTCTTCCCTTTTCGCATCGGCGTCCCGCCCCTCTGCCGAAAACGGTCTCCTATGCCACGTCTTCCAGGACCCCTCCAGGCACCGCCCTGACAGAACTGCTTTCTTCTCTCTCTGAACCTCTAGAGCAGCAGTATCCAACAGAACTTTCTGTGACGATGGAAGCATACCTGTGCTCTAGAATCCTGTCGTCATTAGCCACATGTGGATACTCAGAACTCAAAACACAGCTAGTGTGACCGAGGGAGAGAATTTAAACTCTATCACTTTTTATTTAAGTGTAAGTAGCCTCATGTTGCTAGTGGCTACCACGTTTGGCAACACGGATCCAGAGGGTTTACTATGCCGCTCCTGGCCTCACCCCACACAGTAGCGGGGCAATCGATATTTCTGCACATGTCCCAGCTTCCCCGTCAAACTCTCTCAAGCCAGGGGAGGGGGGAGGGATTCTCTCTTAATTATGTATTCCTGTGGGATTCTCTCTTAATTACGTATTCCCGTGCCAACAAACTCAGTAACAATGTATAGGAATACTCATAACATGTTCGTGAGCATACTTCGGTTGCCATTTTATCTTTGATCGCCACTATAGATCACTTACCACCTTGTGCCTCAAAAGAACAAACGTTTAATGGCTTTTATGAGTTTCGCTAGATGCTGCAGTCTCTGGAGATTCAGGCTTGGTTAAAACACAGCCTTCGCCTCTAAGGGCTCAGGTCGAAGGGAGCAGAGGCAGAGAAGTGAATGCAAATACCATTGAGGCAGACCTGCAGTTTGCCCGAAGGGCCTTAAGGTTATACTCCTAGTATTTTTTCCTTAGGTCCGATAGAATCAATTTTCTTTTTCCTCAGACTGAAAAAAAATATAGAGAGTGAATGCTGAGAGGGCATGAAAGCTGTTAGGATCCTTGACAAGATGCGGTACGCGGATTATGTTCCCTGAGAAGCAATCGACAACTGGAGGGTGGAAGTGGAGGAGGAAGGAGGATGGAAACATAAGTTCACTTACTTTATGTACCTGGAACCGTAACATTGATCCACCATCAAAGAGGGTCTTTCTCTTTTGTGGGTAATCCTTGAAATACAGAGGTCATGTCTACTTATTTGGCCCCCTCTCTTTATTCCATCTTTACCCCCTACTAATACTCCTTATAGAACATCTGCTAGAGAATGAAAAGGAGAGAATGTTGAGGATATTTAGGCTTACTTTCTGTCCACTGGGTCAATTCTCCGTTCCCTAGAACCATATCCTTTGTAAAAACGGAGGATACTGAGTCAGCCACCAGGTCTTCCTTTGGTCTCAGAAAGCAGTAACTCTTGGGGAAGAACACAGTGGCTCTGGGGAGTTAGAGGAGGATCAGCATTAGCAAGTCAGCTCTCTACCAGGAAGCATGTTGCTCTTGGCTACACGATACTCTAGGCCAGCTAAGCTAACCCCGGCGGAATGTTAAACACAGCGCAGCCAATACCTTGTGAATGTGGAAGGAAACCATGAGGGCTTTGCCAGGACTCTTCATCGGTGAGGAGAGTCCACTGGAAAAAATGAAGTAACAAAGATCACTGAAGAAAGTGTAAAACATCTGAGAATCCAATGACATGTTGACAAATATCACTCCTCCCTGCTTTCCTCAAATCAGAATCAGGCAGTGAAAGCATGAGGAATTTCTAAACAGAGTTTTCAGAGTCCAAGATGGGGCTCTTGCTTGCCGTATCAACCGTCTCTGAAAGACTCCAGGTGTATTCTGTCCAGGAAAAGAAGAAATCTTGAACTATTCAGTAAGAAGTCATCAGGGAGGCTTTGCCCTTCAACTGCAAGCTTCTGGGGGGGAAAAAAACCTAGGTGGAAAAAAGAAATCGAGTTTTTTTTTTTCTTTTCTTTTTTTTGTCCTGAAAAAGGCATTCACAGCTTGTAAAACAGGGCATCTTTTTTTTTTTTTTTAAACAAAGATGCTGACTGGTTTTATAAAAGAAAAAAGAAATGGAAATAAAAGTGCTAAATGCCAATACTCAAATGTCAAAAATACACGATTTTCCAGGAAAATATTAGAACTGATTAAAAAAAAAAAGAAAAGTTGAGAAAGTTATTGGGATGGCACTAAGAGTTTGGGACACAGGCTCTTTTTACTTCAGAACAAATGAAAACAAATAAAATCACAGAGCTGGAATTTGTATTTTTGTTCTGGTTCTGAAGTGAGCCAGCGTAACTTTATCCTAGCTCCATCCTCCTAGGTTTACTCTGGTTTAAAGGCAAAGTCAAGGTCAAATTTAACACGAGTATCTTATTCTCCAGCTGAAATCACATGTACTCAATGAAGCTGCACCAGATTTTACTTCTAAATCATGAACAAATCAATAGTGTTGAATGAAACTGGCTTTTTGTGATTAGGTTTTATTTAGCTTAGGGTTTGACTTATGTTTTTTAACCTGTAGAACTGTCTTCCATCAATTTTGAAAAAAATCATGGCCTTTTTCTCCTGGAAATTGTTTCTGTCCCATTATTTCTCTTCTTTCCTCTTAGGAATCCAAACGTGTATGTTAAAATTTTTCAGTAAGTCTCCTCGATCTCTTCTCTGTACTTTCCGTCCATTTACTCTGGGCTTCAGTCCGAATAATTTTTCTTGACTTATCTTATAGGTCACTTATCCACTCTTCAGTTGTAATTAAATCTGCTATAAAACCTTTCCACTGAGATCATCTTCATTTCCGTTACTGTATTTTTCATTCCACAATTTCTATTTCATTCGTTTTTTAGTACAGCCTAGTTTTCTGGTGAAATTCTCCATCCTGTCATATATTTCTTGAATATACGAATCACATTCTTTTTATCTTTTTTTTTATTATTAAAAAAATTTTTTTTAATGTATATTTATTTTTGAGAGAGAGAGACAGAGCAGGAGCAGGGAAGGGGCAGAGAGAGGGAGACAGAATCGAAGCAGGCTCCAGGCTCTGAGCTGTCAGCACAGAGCCCGACGCGGGGCTCGAACCCACAAACCGTGAGCTCATGACCTAAGTCGAGGTCAGACACTTAACCGACGGAGCCACCCAGGCGCCCCCGAATCACATTCATTTTAAAGGGAAGTAGAAATACTGGAATCATCCATGGGTCTGTTTCTATTATCTATTGCATCTCGGTCCTGTTTCTTAATATGTCTGGTAAGTTCTGATAGAATGAGAGACGTCGTATATGAAAGATCTGGAAGATATTATATTCCTTCAAAGAGTATTTACCCTCTTGAAAGCAAAAGGTAAACCTAGATATCTAGAGTTGGGGTAGTTTCCCTCAATCTAATTATGGGCTCACCTGACCAGAGAGACAGTTTTACCTTTCTCAGGGTGGGTCTACTGGGGGTTCGCCTTCTCCTAGGGTGTTGCCTTCTAGGGATCCTACGAGAAGTGTGGGCTATTTACAAGAGCCTCTCTTTCTGAATACTAGTGTTTTGTCTTTCAGGCACCATGAGATTCTAAAAACTTCACTCTGCTTTTCAGAAGTTTTCATTTGCTTGGCTTCTTAACTCCTTGCCTTAGGCAATGAAGAGTGAGAAAATAACCAAGGGGGAAAGAGTTTGGGGTCTTCCTTTCTCAGGGAGGTTGGGCCCTCAAGTCTTGGATATCTTAGATCTCTGATGCCTTCAAAAAGATTGCTGTTTTAATTTTCTCTGGTATTTCTAGATATTCTCCCTGCGACCATCAGTCTCCTCTGAGCTACTTCATCAGTTCCATATGCAGAAGTGTTGAATAATTGTGGTTTTTGCAAAAACGAAATCCCAGAGGCAGAAAACTATCAAAAAACCCAACTGGGGAAATTCACTCTCTGTGTACTTGTACTGGGGTTTTAAAAGGACTGAGATAATATCCTTACCCCGGGGGCATTCACATCCTAGCAGACCTCTTGGGAGGTATATTTAATTCCATTCTGTTCTGATCCTTCTGTTTTGCTCAAGTTCAAGACCACCAATAAACCTTTCCTGAAAGACTCGGGCAGATATCGAGATCTTCTTCTCTGAAACCTGGGGCTATTTCTTACCAACACCTGGCAGACCAACACGCCACAAAGCCCAAGTTAATACACTGTCCCCTACTCCCTTTCTCACTTCAGACTTGTATTCTTTTAAAGAGAAGAATTAGGTTTGACACTCATGCTATAACCAGCAAATCACCGAATGTGTATTTTTGGATCTTATTTTTAATTATGATAATTTCCTGGGCAAACTTCCACACTTGCAGGATCTTTTGTATGGGAAAGAATGGGGAGAAGAGATTGAACCTTTTTTCCAGGGTCCCGTCTGTGGAAGAGGAAAAATTGCTGTGACTGTCTCTGGAAGTGAGTTCTCACGTGTGCAGAATCCAGAATAATCAGCCTTTCCCAGATCGTAGGACGGCATTTACGAAGTGCTTCTGGTATGCCTGTCATTATTCTAAGTTCAGTACGTGTGTTCTCTCGTTCAATCTTCAGAACAGTCCTAAGAGGTAGGTTTTATTATCATCCCCGTTTTGCCAACAAACGAACAGAAGCATAAAGTAGCAACAGTACAAAACTCAAGCCCAGGGCTCTCTTCTCTGCATATATCAGCAGAGACCCTAACTCACAGCTTTGCCTATGGTGGACCCTCGTCCTAGCGTGAGCCCTTCCTGGTGATGGCCTCCAACCATGGTTAGTTGGTGGGAGACCTGCTGATTATTTATAACAATCCTTGCCTGAGAGGTAGACCTTGGGTTTTCCTCTGGTTCCATCTAATGTTTTTCTGCTTCTCATTTTTAATTCCTTTTACTCTGTCAATGGGGACTAAATTCAGTCACAGCAGCTACAGGGGCTTAATAAGCTAAGGGTCTATATATTTTTCCCCCAGAATAAGAAGTCTGGAGGTAGGCGGTTGGGTTTCTGATGTGATTCCATAACATTCCGAGAGGGATCCAGGCTCTTTCTGCCTTTCGACTCTGTTAATTAAACATGTAACTTTTAAGCTCTTGCTTGCAAGCTGGCTGCTACTTCTTCAGCTCTGTGTTTGTATTTCAGGCAGGAGGAAGGAGAGGGTAAGATAGAGTGAAGCCAATGATTCTGTTCCCATTTAAACAGCTTTCCGAGAAGCCCCATCCAGGGACTTTCTCCGTATCTAGCTGGCCAGGACTGTGTCGCATGGCTACCCCTACCCGTAAAGGAATAGGGGAGATGGGATATTTTAAAAGCGTGCATTGCTACATGAAAGAAAATCAAGATTTTGTTTAACAAGGAAGAAAGGGCAACAGCAATTCAAAGTATTTGCCATGATTAATCAAGTCCTAGCTGAAGTTAGAGGAGAGAACTTCATCAAACATCGGCATGCCCAGTAGGCCATATGTCATGCGGCCTGAGCAAGGAACCCATGTCCCCCTGGATCGGATCTATGCATCTCCCGTCTGTAAATCATCTCATGCCATGACGGTGTCGTGAGAAGAGCTCGGAATTCAGTGGCAGAAGAGCAGGGATCGCACCTTGCTTTCGCCGCATATAATCTGTGGGACCTGGGTGAGATATGTACATCATACTCCTTATCAGTACAGTGGGTATAGATGCGTGCGTCCTACCACTTCGCAGAATCTGGATAACCGCAGTGAGGTACATGGAAAAGTGGTGAGACCTTCTGATCTGTGCGCCCTATTTCTCATAGGATACTTAAAAACTGGAAAGGGAGAAATAGAAGTAGAAACCAGCTAATTACTTACCTTTTTATAAGTCTGTCTAAGATCATACCTGCACATAAACATGTTTCAACATTTTGTATATGTAAGTAAAATACGAATATAAATAACTATAATTTTATAGCATACACACACGTAAAACACACACCTATATAGTTACTTGCTTAGTGAAGTTTTATGATAACTTTGTAATGGAATGTGGCAGAATTTATGACGTTCAATTTTAGTACTTAAGCTTCTGGAACCTACCTGGTTGCCCAATCTTCTCTGGCTTTTCCCATAGAGGGGGAAAAAAAAGAGGACTTGGAATTATTGGCGTATCTCAACATTAAAACTGTCATCTCTCCCGTTGGAAATACGGCAACTATGTTGTGTTTTCTAAGATATATGCCAGCAATATTTCAAAATATGATTAACAGTGCCAATACCTTGTAAACTTGGGCACATCTTTTCTTGTTTTGTCTTAGTGATGCCGTCTATCTTTGTGAAAGCTGATATATTAAATAGCGTTTTAAAAGCCTTATTGTGGCCTTCCTCTCCCTTTGGTATAGTAGTGTAACTTTTATCGATAATAATGGGAGCTATGTTGGAGCGTACAGGGTGGTTATGTGGCTCTTGTCGTTTATGGTGATTGACCAGCCTTGGAGCCACGGCTTGGAGTTCAGGAGCCTCAGTTATTTAAGCTCTGGGGGAATGGAAGGTGGTCTTTCAGCAAGTCCCCAAACTTGGAGCTTTTCTGCCTTTTTATTTGGGCAGAAACTAGTACATGAACACATAAATTGGGTGAGCTGGAATGACAACGAATTTCATGTAAAATTGTATGATATCCAAAACCTAAAATCTGGGGGTATTTTCACTCAAAATATTGACCTTGGCATTAGCCTGAATTTTAGTTAAAAAGTATATGGGAAGTTATATAATCTTCGATTAAACTTCATATACAGTATCAGTCTTTGAGATCGATACAAGGAAATATATTTTTTCCTAATCAAAAGATCTTATCCATTTTCAAAAATCACACTTGTTTTTGAGATGGACTGATTTTGTAGAAAGAGAAAATGAGGCCCACTGAAGTTACATGAATCATCCATAGTCATACATTTAATTCTAATCCCTGACCGTGAATACAGAAAAGATTATAATGTGGAACTTGACCGACGAACAAATATATACATGCATACTTAGGACAGAGTGGGGACTCCATAAATATTTTTTAAATAAATTCGATACTGGGTTTTAATTAATTAATTAATTAATTTTTAAAATTATTGTCAAGTTAATTAACATACAGTGTATATAGTGTGTGCTCTTGGATTCGTGGGTAGAGTCTCATGACTCATTGCCAACATACAGCACCCAATATTGGGTTTTTAAAATGCAAAGGACAGGGGCGCCTGGGTGGCTCAGTTGGTTAAGTGGCCTACTTCGGCTCAGGTCATGATCTCACGGTCTGTGAGTTCAAGTCCCATGTCAGGCTCTGTGCTGATGGCTCAGAGCCTGGAGCCTGCTTCAGATTCTGTATCTCCCTCTGTCTCTGCCCTTCCCCTGCTCATACTCTGTCTCTATGTCTCTCAAAAATAAATAAACGTTAAAAAATTTAAAAAATAAAATAAAATAAAATAAAATGCAAAGGACAAAGCTAAACCAATATAAAATTGTCAAAAATTTTCATGTTTTACCAAAAAGGACTAGAAGAGTCAAACTAAGGTAGTCAAGCAGGGTTTAGCAGGATGCCTGACACATAATAAGAGCTGAATAGATAAATATCTGTTGACTAAAGGAAGTGTGTTAAGTTTATCATGCATGTAAAAAATACCTCGAAACAATATATATATATTTTTAAAGTAGGCTTCATGCCCAGTGTGGAGCTTGAACTCACGACCCTGAGATGAAGGCCTGAACTGAGATCGAGAGTTGGAAGCTCAATCGACTCAGCCACCAAGGTGCCCCCTTTTTCCTTTGATGACAATGATTATTGTGAGGCCCAAACTTGATAAATATAATAGGATATGCATTTGATTGTTCTATTTGAAGTAGAGTCCCACTACCTATTTTAAAACCTGTGCTACCCCAATGTTTATAACAGCACTATCGACAATAGCCAAAGTATGGAAAGAGCCCAAATTTCCATCATTGACAGATGAATGGATAAGGAGGATGTTGTGTGTGTATATATATATGTATATATATACACACACACATATATATACAATATATACAATGTGTGTGTATATATATATATGTACACAATGGAATACTTCTCAGAGATCAAAAAGAACGCAATCTTGCAATTTACAACAACGTGGATGGAGGTAGAGGGTATTATGCTAAGTGAAATAAGTCAGTCAGAGAAAGACAAATATGACTTCACTCATATGTGGAATTTAAGAAAGAAAACAGATGAACACAAGGGAAGGGAAACAAAAATAATATAAAAACAGGGAGGGGGACAAACCATAGAGGCTCTTAAATGCAGAGAACAAAGTGAGGGTTGCTGGAGGGGTTTTGGGTTGGGGGGATGGGCTAACTGGGTGAGGGGGAATTAAGAGGAAGGCTGGTTGGGATGAGCGCTGGGTGTTACGTGTAAGGGATGAATCCCTGGATTCTACTCCTGGCATTATTATTGTACTACACGCTAACTAACTTGGAAGTAAATTTTTAAAAATTAATAAATAAAAAATTTGAAAATAAAAGTAAAACCCTGTGTTGTATTTTTGGAGAGGAAAAACCAATGTGCCCACTACTATTCACACAGGTCCCTCTAGCGTTCTTGCTCCTCATAGGTGCCTGTATCCAACAGCTCATCCCAAGCCCTGCCACGCCTTCAAACTCCTCTGTCACCAGCCTCCCTTTACGTCTCTAGCCCCGACCAAGTCAAGTTTCCTGGAGCTCCTTAACATCTGTCATGGAACCTTCCATCTTGTTTTACTATCTGCTCTGGTACTTTCCCCACCATCTCGGCCTTTGTTCAAGATTCAAAGGTTTATTATCTTCTCTTTCCGGCCTTCTCAAGCTGTCTAAGGCTCTTTCCTCTGTGCCCCCATGCAACCCAGGCAGAGCCACTATTATTTTAATTATTTTTATGCACACAATTTTCTTTTCTACTAGATTGTGGCTTCCAAGAGATCAGATAGCCATGCATTCTTTCTTTCGGTATTCACAGCAAATAAGCGCTACTGAAAACAGAATGGATGGACAAGCGCTAGCTGTAAGATGAATGAATGAACGGCAAACCCTCCTACACACCAGACACCCAGCTCTCCGTCCCCGTCCTCTCCTCTGTGTACCACCATAGTGTGCTGGCAGAGCATGGGTGGGCACGCATGACCACATTTTATCCTCACTAGAACAGGACTGCTGATTCTATTACTAGCACCCTTTTCTTGAAGGGGAAACTGGAACTTAAGAGATACTTAGTGCCTTCCTCAAAGTCACACCGCTAGGCAGAACGACTGTGCCATGGAAACACTGGGGAAGGAACGTGACACAAACGGACCCTGCCTGGTAAGAGCCCCAGGACCTCCCCAAAGCAATCCAAAGCAAGGATATCACTTGAGAAGCCGCAGAATAAAATGCCCAAGTTTGTTACCATGTAAAACAAGGAAGGCGGGGCGGCCCACTCTGGTACCTGGAATTTCATTCGGAAGACGTCCAAATGAAGAGTTTCGGCCGCCTCCCCTAGGAGGGCCCTCCATGCGGAAACGCGTTCTTTAGCCACCCTGCGTTTGGCATGTTGCACTCTGAGCACAGCTCAGAAGCTACTTTCGCCCTCTTCCTTTCCTTTTTCCTTATAACCAGCAATTTGGTTCGGTGCCATGATTCTAAAGGGTCATGCATTTCTATTCAATATAACAAATGAGTAGCATTTTCTATCCCTAAATCAAAAATCTCTCTCTTCCTACGACTTCAAAGAAAACCCTGGTAATACCCCAAACAGTTGCTAGATTTTTTTTTATGCCTAGAAATTCACATGACAAAGGAAATAGGAAAAACCCTTCCCCACCTAGCCCATGTGTTTGTGAGTTTACAATGCCATCATTGTTTATGTTGGGCTCTATTCATTTTTGTCTGCAGACTTCCTCTGTACAGTTTAACTACTTTCTCATGCTAAGCTGTCTGCGAATTGTCACAATGCTTAATGGGAAATTCTGTCCCAAATACTATTTAATTTTAAGGCATTTCTGCCTGCTAATTTATTACCAACTGCAAATTTCATTCTGCCAGGGCAAAAAACAATTTGTTTGTTTCAGGTTGGAAATAGTTTTTCAAATAAATTCTGATGGTACACTTATCAAGCCCTCTTATCTTTCATTAAACTAATGCTTTCAAGCATAATTAAGAAGGGGCTGGAAAACTAAGTATAATGTAATGCTCTGATATTAAAGAAGACATATCAAAATAAATTTCCAATTGTATTATCACATCAATCTCTACTATGACTGCAATAGTATTATAACCATAATTAATTAGCTATGGTACAAATTACCAATAAATCTTTAGAAATTAAATGCCTAATTTTTCAAAACCATATGTCTTCATAAATTGATTATTTAGAATTTAGAGGCTTTTTAATTAGGAAGAAATTTATGCAGTGCTGTATGTAATAATTAGGAATCAGCTTTTCTGCAATACTTTGGAACATCAGCAAAAAATGGAATCTTAAGAAAATAGTCTGGGTTAATTATAGTATTTCACTGTCAAAAATCAACATATAGGTAAAATTTAGAGGTTAAAGTGGCTTTCCATTTCTTTAACTTCCACCTAGTCTTATGTTCTCAGGGCTGGAATCATTAACCGAGCCCAGAAATCAATGAGAGGGGGAGAAGTCTCCCCAGTGATTTATGCCTCGAAGAAAGTTTTCATTTTCTCCAATAGTTTCAGCAAACCTCATCAATCCAGGTTAAACATTGAACACTCCTTTTTTATATTCCCTAAGGTTGGAGCAGGGATGTTTCTGAGCCTTGCCATCATTTTGGGAAAATGATTATTCTGACAGAACACACAAAAGCTCCTGTGTCAGGAGGTGGAACCATCGTTTGGGGTCGAACAAAGGCACCGCCGAAGTGCGACCTCATTACGTGTGTGGTCAAAAACCCAGAGAGGTGGGGAGTGGGACCTGGAGGCGCGCCGCTCCGCACTCGCGGGGGCCTGCTGTCAAAGCCAAGGCCCTCCTGTGTCCTGAAGACTGGCTGGGGGGCGCCGTGGCCCGTGTCTTGTCCCTGCCGACAAAAGGGCCCGTAGGGAAACGCACAGACCATACCACAGAGATGATCCTAGGAAAAACTGGAAAGACTACAGAATCCAGAAACCAATTGTTTACTTCCTCTTGCTTCTTCCCATTCTGGCCCCTTCGGCTCCCTGAATATAAGCCGGCCCATGGGTTTTGCATCTATAGGTGCTCCAGGAATAAGGCCGACCCGGGCGAAATTCAATTTTGCTCGTCTAAGCACTTTCCCCGGTGTCTTCCATTTGAATTTATCCCCCTCAATACAGAGTTGGATCCTGCGTTCTCCCAAAGCCAGTGTCTCTTTGTCTGCCCAGGAAACAAAATGATTCGAAGCCACTATTTTCTCCTTTCGGGTTTTCGCTCTATCTCCCCAACCCATTTTTCCATCTGAAGGTCTTCCGGCAAAACGAGGGAGGCTCCTGAGTGCGTGACTCAGGAGTGACAATCGCTAACAGATGCATTTGTGCTCGGGCAGAATCGGTCTCTAATTGTTGCTTGTCGGAGAAAGGCAAAGCCACTGTGGCACCGCTGTTCTCTGTTGCTGGCAGATAACAAACTCGAGATGAAGCCGCGTTTACAGGGGAAAAATTGCTTACGCCCACGGAATGAAATTTCAGGCTTTGACAGCTGCTAGGTAAGTAAATGAGAATCATTTTATTCTGGGTAAGTGCAACACAGCACATCTTGAACAATGAGGAGTTGATGGCCCGAGGGCGGTGACACCCAGCTTGTACGCCTCCAGAAGAGTCTCCTGGGAGAAGAACTAGGGAACAAGTGGCCAAACAATTGTCCCCTCAGCCCAGCAGGGCTCCTCGCAACCGCAAGTGGGAGGCACGAGTCCCTTCGAAGGGGAAAATGGCTTCAATCTCCGATTCACAATTCGACAGACAAACAGCACACACGGGCGCGGAGAAAGCCCTATCGGGAAGCCTGAGGCTTCTGCCAGAATTCAGGAGCCCTTCATCTCATGCCTGGATGCTTTTAACAGCCTCCCAACTGGTTTTCTGACTCCAGTCTCCTCCCTGCAGCCAGAAAAATAGGGCTTCTGAAAGCCTACCCTTCCCTTGCATAAAATCCTTCTGGGGCTCCAACTTGCCATCAGAAGGCAAACTTCCAAGGTCCTTCTTAGGCTGACTTATATGGTCTTCGCACACTGGCCCTTGTTAATTTCCCAAACTTGCTTCCCACCTTGACCTTCCGGCCTCCAAGCCTTTCAGAGGCTGTTCCCTTTTCAGACCGTCCTGCACTTGTTCCGCAGACATTAACCTAATGGCTCCTTTCCCCAGAAAGCTTTTCTGATGCGACCAGCTGGGTTAGGTCCCTTCTCTCTATGCTCCCACAGCCCCCACTGTGCCCCTGCGATCGTGTTCTCAGATTGAACTGCCTCTTTATTTATTTGTTTTTTTTTCTTTTTTTTTTCCAATGTTTATTTTTGAGACAGTGAGAGAAAGAGAGCGAGCGAGCACGCGTGTGCAAGCAGGGGAGGGACAGAGAGAGAGAGAGGGAAACACTGAACCCGAACCGGGCTCCAGGCTCTGACCAGTCAGCACAGAGCCTGATGTGGGGCTTGAACCCACGAACTGTGAGATCATGACCTGAGCAGAAGTCAGACACTTAGCCCATCGAGCCACCCAGGCTCCTCAAGTCTCTGTCTTTTTCAAGATTGCAAAGGATAACAACTCAACTCGGATCAGCTTAAGCTAAGAAGGAAACTTCTTGGATACTAGGATAGCTCATAAAACTGAGGGAAATCCCGATCAAGTTTAAGGAAAGCAGAAACTGGGGACCCTACCAGATCCCCAGATGCTGCATTAAGGACCTGCCCTCGGTATGTCCGTCTGTTTCTGCTTCCTGCCTCCATCTGTCTCAGCCTCTCTTCCCTTTCCTCTGTTGACAACGTGCTGGCTCTCACCCGAAAAGTAGCACTGTATCTGCCAGGTGGGCTTAGGCTCGCAGCTTCCTTAGTTTGAACATTAAAGGTCTCATGGAAGAACTCTGATTGCTCCTTCGTGGGTCATGTGCTTGCCCTAGACTGGGGACTCTGGCTCTAGTTCAGGAGGAGATAAGACCATGGCCATCCCATTGAGGCACTTCAAGCTCTTGGGTGGCGAGAACAGAACAGGACAGAAGATAAGAGTGAGAGCAAGCATACTGATCACTTACCACTGGGAAAACAACCACCACAAGATCTCAACAGCAAAATACAATAAGCATTTATTTTTTATGCAATTGCAGGTTGGCCAGAGGTTGACTGATACAGACCAAGGAGCTCTGCTTTCAGTGGCAGATCCGGCTGAAAAGTTCTTGTGGTGGGTTAAACTCAGGCAGAGGAAGGGGAAGGCCGCGATGGATCTTAAGGACCAGGCTCAGAAGTAGCACATTGAAATCTACGCTAGTGTATTGGCTAAAGCAAGTTATGTCAGTGAGCACAAAGTCAAAGAGTACTGTACCACTAGCGGGAAGGACCAAAGCAGTCAAGGGCAAAGGGCATGGATACAGGAAGGGGTGACAATAAGGGGCCAATGATTCCAATTACTATAGGAACGACTTTTCAAAAGAAGGATGATATAATTTCCACGAGAAGGAACGGGGGCTAAGCAAACAAAACAATAATGCTCCTTACTCTATCCTTGGTTATGCTGTAACTTTTGTGCACAGAGAAAATGTGGTTATATACCTGTTTCTGGGGGCCCCGTCTAACACCGCACTTGGCCCATGGAAAGCAGTTAGAAATTGTAGGTTGAATTTACTGTAAGCAACTAATGGGTTATAGAGGACAGACACCTAGATCACCTCCTCTAAGGACTTGAAATCTCATTGAGGAGGCTAAAGGTCACATCAACAGCTGGTACAACAGAGAGACATTAATGTTCAGCCAACATGCTATGGGCATGACGGAGAGGGAGAGAGGAGTTCCAACAAGACAAGCTCTAGAAGGGTCCTCGGAACGGGTGGGATCTAAGCAGAACTTTAAAGGGATGGAAGGAACTTACTGCACGGCCGCCACTCAACTCAGTGGAGGCCATCATCTCGTTCCCCTATGTCGAGAGGGAGGAGAGTTCTCACGATTTTCCACATCGGCTTTATGAAGTCGAATGTCCAGAGCTATCCAGCTAGAGGTGACAAAGCCTGATTTGCACACGGAAACCTAGTCTGTCATCTTCTCACTGTCTGTGTCTCGCTCAGTGACTGACAGGACAGGTGTTCTGTAAATGTGAGTTGAACAAGCGAGCAAATGTCTGGAGCTCAGCTGTCTTTTTTCAAACCTCTGGCAAGGGGAGAAGTCAGGGAAAGGCACGGAGACAAGGGGAACAGTCTGGGGTCCCCGGTAAGAAGAGAGAGGGCACAACTCAGAAATAACGGATATGTGTGCCTCGGAGCACACATATCCTATGGAGTGCACGGCCTATGGAGCGCACGGCAAGCCACAGGCTAGGAAGAGAAACCGGAGACAAGCATGGAGTGGAGGGTGTATGTGTCATTCTGTCTGCAAGTACCTGTTGGGGCCACGGGTACTACTCAACATACGACCTCACGGGTAAAAGTCGATGATGCATTAAGGCAAAACAGATTTTGGACGCTACGCAGCATGTAACGATATGGAACCAAGCGTGCTTCCCAATTTTTTGTCATCAGCATGTTGATGCAGGAAAGAAGGGCTCTTAATTGGGAAAACAATGCATTTCTCATTCCCTTTAAGCCTTCTGAAGGAGTGGAGTTTGGCTAGCTGGTCTTCTACTCTTAAAAGCAGAAAGAAGGCTGGACTTCCTAAAAGCGCTCGGAAGTGGAAAGCAGGCAGACTGCGGCGATAAACTGTGGTTCACTGCTGCTGCCTGCCTCACACATCAGCCCACCTCCTGCCACTGTAACTCCTCACAGAGAAAAGAACAGTCTCACAAAGCTCAGTCCCAGGTGAGGGAGAATGCCAGCCTCACTGCAGAGAGAGGGGAGCCGGTCTCGTGTGTGGGTGTGATTACAGAGCTGGGGTTCTGAGGCTTTGAAGGGAAAAGAAAGAGCGGAGAGACTGGTCCCTACCCCAATTTCTAACACTCTGTCATCCAACAAGTATGTAGGACCACCCCCATCTGTTCCTTGCGCCTTGAAAAGCAGGAGTTCAGAGTCCAGTTTATAATTCTTAACACAAGGCCTCTGTCTAATACAGAGGACAGCTCTTTCATTGTTACTCTATACACTGGCCCTTACCCCACTCTGTTGGTTAATAGGAAATGACAGTAAACAAAGCTTGCCCAAAGATAGACAGAGAGAGAGAGAGAGAGAGAGAGAGAGAGAGAGAGAGAAGAGAGAGAGAGAGAGAGAGAGAGAGAGAACCACTGTACTGACTTTGCAGATAACAACCAGACTATTTAGTAACTGTCATGCCGTAATGGGGCTGTGCTGGGGACACATGTCTGAATAGACATGTGAATGTTTGGGGGTCAGTGATTTTGTCTGAGACGTTGAGGGGATAGAGGTTAAAATATTTTTATTTCTTATTTCCTTCAGGTAGTAGCCATTCAGCATCCAACTAAATAATGATCTTATAGCCATGTGTGGTCTAATATGGTAGCCACTACCTACATTGTGGCTACTTAAGTTTATATTAAATTCACTTAAATATTTAGTTACTCGTCTAGGAGCTACTCTCTTGGATAGCAGAGACACAGAGCTTTCTATAACCTCAACTATCCTATTGAAAAGCACTCTATTGGATATACTAATGGCGGCCATCGTCTCTAGCGCTGAAAGCCCCCTAGTTCTATCAAGTTCAAGTCTGGGAAAATTATCGGCAGATAGCAGAAGATATCGACCCAGGGGCTGTCAAATCTGGTAAGCATCCCACCTGTTCATTTCTAAGATGTAGAAAGGGGCCTGCCCATCGAGGACCCACGCCCTTTTATTGCTGAAGACTTACAGGCCATCCTCTGTGGTGGGCTGGGAGAGAGATGCCACAGGGTGAAGTGGAAGATGCCCTGGAATGGGCTTCTAGGGACATGGGCTCTCACTTTGGTTCCATGACCAGTTTTGTGCCTTGTGTCCTCATAGGCTCTCTGAGCCTCAGTTTCTGGATCTATAAAATGGAGATAACGAATCTGGCTGGTCAGGTAAATATAAAGGTAGAACATCCTAATCCAACAGAAGAACTTGTACTTGCACAATGACCGCACTGGGAGCATGCCTTCTAGAATTATGGCTCTGAGCCTTCTGGTGTAGCTGCTTTTGCTCTGGTTCTTGTATGAGGATTGCTGGGAAGTCTCCTGTGGGCTGTCTCTTTGAGGATGTCAGCAGATGTCATCTGTCATCTTGAGTCAATTAAGAAAGCTCTCATTTTCAACAGAGAGCTTCACAGGTCCTGGTGGATCGCCCAGGGCTCATCAGGACACAGGCACTGCCACACATGTCACACATACGGATGAGGCTACACAGGCCATGTACCTGAGAGGGGAACGCCAACCAAAATGCTCCTGAAGGAGAACGTGGTGATTCGTCCTAAATATTATCGACTTTAAAATGTCCCAAACATACCTCAAAATGAACAACTTAGAAACATCAGGAGTCACTGCAAATTTATTGCCAGGGAGCCTGATTATTGTGAGAGCTGAAAAGCACTCATCTTTAAGTCTATGTCTGGACCATCTAGTCTTGCTTACGTGTTCCATGGGAACGAAAGGACAGTCTTTGTCCTCATCCACTTTATGATTTGGGATCCTACTTTTCGGATCCAAAGACATAAGCAGTTCACTACTGTGTACGAAAGAGATGCTAACATTCCTCAGTTGAATATAGTTACTTTGTGCCTATTTAGCTCACGTATCTTCAAGTTTCTCCAACAAGCAAGACCACGGACCATTCAAAGGCTCGCCATGTTGCTGGTGGTGGTGGGGTTGGTAGATACAGCTAACTCTGTTTTGGGCGTTCCTTAAAATAGAAGGATATTCACCACAGGACTGTGGACCTCAAATTTTAGCATTATCAGAATCACTTAAAGCTTGAATTGCCTGGCCCCACTCAAAGTTGCTGATTTAGGTGGTTGGGGATGGGTCAGAGGTAGGGCTAGAGAATTTGCATAAAAATTTAAAAAAATCTTTATTTTTGAGGGAGAGACAGACACATAGAATGGGGGGGAGGGGCAGAGAGAGAGGGGGACACAGAATCCGAAGTAGGCTCTAGGCTCCAAGCTGTCAGCACAGAGCCCGATGTCGGGCTCCAACTCACAACCACGAGATCATGACCTGAGCCGAAGTCAGACGCTTAAAAGACTACGCCACACAGGCACCTCGAGAATTTGCATTTTTAATAGGTTCCTAGATGCTGTTGCTGCTGGTCCAAAGCCTAAACTTTGAGAATCACTACTTTTAAGACTTCTCAAACTTGATCCCAGGTGGACATATGCAAGAGAAAGTGCATTTCCCAAAGTGTGTGTTTTCTTATGCCCAACACCAACTTGAGCGACTTACGCAAATAATGATAACAACTAATAATTATGTAGGTTTACTGTGCTACAGGCATGGTTCTAAGTGCTTAAATACATTAACTCATTCAATGCTCACAAAAGTTGGATAAGAGAACTATTATACTGTCATCTCTATTTGGCAAATATGGTCCAGAGAAGTAACTTTTCTGAGGTAACACATCCAAAGAGAAAAATAGAGCTGGGGTTTGAACACAGGTATTCTGGCATCGGAGGCTAGAACCACTAGACAATGCTGCCTCTCCCTCCCACCCCTGTTTCTTTCTCACCTTTGTCCTCATCGCCGGGCAGAGAGAGGACAATATTCCTTTAAGGGAGCACTACTGTGAGCTTCCCCTAAATGTACTGCGAAGAGCCCAACACTGTTGAAGGGTAGCCTTGGTCAAGTTTATTTTCAACACCTATAACGGTTTCTTATTTGCTACACTTTGCCATTTTGGTAGTACCTTCGATCCAATAATTATTTTACATGGGGTGTCGAAGGACTCGACAAATAGTAAAATGGAAACCTGAGCGAAGGAAGAGAAATGGTAAACAGGAAAGAGAAAATAATAAAGCAGTAGGAAGAAGGGTAAAAATAACCAGATGGAAAGGTCGAGGGAGATAAAACGTGGGAAATAAGGACTCTACAGGAGAAAAAAAAAATCCTAAAAGCCAAGTGTGCATGATAGAAAAGTTAAACTCTGGGCAGATGTCACACCGAGAAAACAGAAATGTAAGGCGTAGAACCGGTCAAGACGAGAGAATACAGGAAACAAGGAGGGGAAAGGAGGAGGGGGAGGGAAACGAAAGATGCCATTAATTGGATTTTGAACTCCAGTTATTATAATTGGGCATTTGAGCTATATCAACATTATTCTTCATCTTTAGGATATTTTGCAATATTTTAAGATACAGGAAATGCCATTTGATTTTGTCCCAACTCTGGCCACTCAAGTTCTGGTTGCTTGTTTATTTTTTCTTGAGCGAAAGAAGTTTCACTAAAGGTTGGCATGTGGGATAAATCTCTGAGAGGAAAGAGGGGAAAATAATTCAGTGGGAAGGAAGGATTCATTATGACAAGGGCCAGGTCAGGGAAATGGCCACATCGCTGCATTCCTGAGAGGAAAGGCCTGCGGAAAATGAAACCTGCAGTAAGGCTGTTTGCCCTGCCCTGGGATCAAGTTGGGGTCGCTTCAGAGGCCAGTCACCGAGCCCAAGACTCTGAACGTTCTGTTTTAGATTAAGAGCTGGGTTCACGCAAGGGGTACGGCGTGGGGAAGAGTGTGGATGATGTCGGCTCCAGTGTGAGGGCCTGCGTCCTGCCTGGGAGCAGCTCAACACTCTGGAACTCTCTAGAAGGTGTCTGTTCTGTTAAATGGGGCCACGGACGGCGGGTGGGGAGGAGGGCAGCGTTCACTTGTCAGGCTACCTCCTGATATCAGTCGTCTGGTTCTTGTCTACACATTGTCCTCTGAGGTAACAGGAAGTTCTTGAATTTGAAAATGAAACGCTTGCAACGTTTATTATCTTTCCCTCAGAACTAACTCTCTCGAGCCCCGCGCCTTACGGACTCACTTTTCCTGCCAAGTCTTTCAGAAGCTGTCCGCTGGGGATCCATCTCCCTCTTCCCCCAGCTCCCTCAATCCTCGAGGAGAGTGATCTGTGAGGCCATATCACTATATTTCATTGAATCGAAGACAACACTGAGTATAAGAAAGAGGCATCATTACTTCGTGTGTCACCGAGAAAGAAAAAGCCTGCTTATTCGACCATGATGCATCGTTGGTTACGAGATTTATCTTTACTGGGGAGAAGTTAAACAAAAACTGTCTTAGGATCCGTGAAATGTGGAGTCTCCTCTATTAGAATGTAAGCTCTTTGCAAGTAGTGGCTGTGCCTTAGTCTCTCATCTTTTCAGTCACCCCCAAGGCAGAGAATACCCTTTTGTGTTTCCAAAGCTACCTTGCTAACGGCTTTAAATTGAGAGAGAGAGAGAGAGTGTGTGTGTGAGTCTGTGTTTGATTATGTATCTGCAAAGCACACTGCACTCATTTTGTCCTTAAATTTTCCAAAGAAATTCAGGTAGCAGGCACGTACTGAATTTTTCCTGTCCTACAGTCGATCGGCTCAGAGATGCGATATGGTATACTCACAATCACATCGCCGGGAGGAGTTAAAAGCAGAGCGTGAAGCAAGGTCTGAGTTTAGCGAACCTTTTTCTGTGCTTTCCAAGCTCAAGACGCAGTAGAAAGTAGAAAGATACAGACCGTTCACCTCTCATTCCAGGTCCTGAGAAAAACCCTGCATCTGAGTAGAAAAGAAGGAAAGTTCCCATGCTTCCGTATGCCCCGGCACAGGGTCCCTTATTTTATCTCTGCGGCGGCTACCTGTCACTGTGCGGCGCTCAGAGCTGATGGTGGGGAGTTTGTACACACCGAGACTGTCTAAACAGGCCATTAAGCGGTAGTGAAGTAACACACGTGAACGACAGGTCAATAAATCGCCAACAACTTATGTTGCCTCCAAGGAGCTGGCTGTTGCTGACTGTCGTTGTGTTTACATAAAATCAATTTTACAAGCGATCTTAAATAATTAGGGGAGACGCCATCACACAGAGACTATTCTACATTCATGATGATAGCTTTGGCATTCACCTCATTAATCCCTTTGGTTTGATATTATGTGTGTGTGTGTGTGTCTGTTTTGTTTTGTTTTTTTCCAAAGTGGCTATCTTCTCTGATAGCTTCTTTACGAGAGGCTGAAATTCTACCTTATGAGGAGCTGGGACACACATTCTTCTCAGTATTTTACAGACTGAAGACTCTGAAGTGACCCATTAAGCAGAGTCTTCACGAAGCTCAGTTTTGTTACCTTTTTTTAAACTTGGCTTTTTAGGGGCGCCTGGGTGGCTCAGTCGGTTAAGTGTCCCAACTTCGGCTCAGGTCATGATCTCGCAGTTCATGAGTTCAAGCCCCGCATCGGGCTCTGTGCTGACAGCTCAGAGCCTGAAGCTCGGAGCTGTCAGATTCTGTGTATCTCTCTCCCTATGTCCCTCCCCTGCTCACACTCTGTCTCTCTCAAAAATAAATAAGCATCAAAAAACAATTCTAAACTTGGCTTTAATTCTCTAATCTCTAGTGTTTAAAACATTTGGGGGCAAACAAATGGGGGAGGGTAAGTACCATACATACTAAACACAGAAGTTGAGGGAAAACGAAAACTAGGTTGTGTTGATGACAATAATGACCATTTGGACTAACATGCATTTCTCTCTTCATCTTCTAGCCTTCTGGGTGATGCCCATTTTCCCTTGATACAGTTTAAATAAAATGGATCTCTCATTGATATCAAAGCCCCATTAATGATGCGTCGCATGGGTACAGGATGGAGACCATGATAGCCCTGGGGGTGAAGTTTCCTTGGGGGACTCCTGTGCTAGCCACTCACAGACCGGAGGCATGCCATCACTTCGGCTGCTCCCTCAGGTAGAAGAGAGCCACTCTGGCTTGTGACTGTAGCGCTATAAATCCCCATTTACCATGGGACGCCATGGGTTCCATCTGTTCCCTAAAGTGCCTACATAAACTAAGTCTCTGCACGCCATCTGCAAAGTGCCCTCGTGCACGCATGCTGGTGTCTTGCGCTAATGCAGTGTGGTGATTTTGCAACTTCAAATAAGGCTCATTTAATTGTCATTGTTAAGATCAAATGCTTTGCAGCTGTCTCGACGCCGCAGATGAAAACCATTACTTTGATGGCTGACGTGATGAACTCTCAGGCTCTACTCTCTCATCTAAAATTGCCACACTTCGGTACCTCTGTCTAGGATGTGCTTACCAAATATTTTTGAATTAAAAAAAGGACTGGGTCTAGGAAGAGGTGCTGGGCAGCAATGTGGGGAAAATATAAGACTCTCAGGTAAAAAAGTGGGTTCTGACTGTTGCTCAGTTACGGATGAGCCGTTTGACCTCGGCATGTGACTGAACCTTCTGGGCCTCATTGTCCCCATTTGTAAAACGGGCGTGTTGGATTAAGTGACTTAAAGGTTCCTGGTAGCCCTAAAATTTGGATTTTAAATTTTACCGATTTTTATCTCATGGGTAACTCTAATCTTGTTTGAATTTTCTCATCCAGGGAACACGACTCAGCTTGGAAGCGTATCCTTCCTTTTCCTTGAAAATCCCAGCTAAACCTTTATAGAAACCAGCCCAGAGATTTGAAGTTATCATTAATCACCTATTTTAAATGAAACTACATACTATAAAAGATGACTTAATTAACTCTGGCTGGTAATTTTTATCTGCTTAAGAAACCCTATTTCCCACTACCATACTTTAAGTAAAAATAAAAAGCAATTTAAATAAAGAAATATCCGACCTGACACGGTGCCATGCCTACCACATAAGAATGCTTCTATTCTGTTAGGACTGTTTATATGACCTCCTTATATGCTTATCTGCACATTTCTCCCGCTGTCTGCCTCGGGGAAGACAAAAGCAATACACAGTTCTGAACACCTTTTTGTCTAGCCCCCTTTTCAGGATGGCTGATATTTAGTCTAACAAGAAAAGCCAAGAAGGGATGATTAGACGAAGTCTAGGAATACCTGTTCTTTCAGTGCTGAGAAGCTCAAATGCGTGGGACGTGTCTGAGCAGAATCTGTCATTAACACGACGTCTATTTGTCCAAACATCTGTAGGTCACATTATTTCTCTCTAAGCCAGTGAGAGCAAAAGACCAAGATGGTTATTAATCACTTACTTAGTATTTCTCAAACAACACGGGGGAAAAAAAATGAACATGATGGATTGAGAGAAGATAACACAGAAGAAAAACAAGGCATTTTTCACTATTGTGAAAGGAGCCCTCCCAAGTCCCACCGAGTCCATGTTTCACAAGCACAGGGCATTGGGTAGGCTCTGGGGACCGTGAGGGGTTAGAAACGGGACCTATGCCTAACTAAGGACACCCTGGTAGTTCTCATTTCCTCCAGAAGGAAACAAAGCTCAGATGTGCTTCCACCAGGAGACCCAGATGGATGCAGTGAGCCAAACAGTCCTCGGGACAGCCCGATATCATCAGAAACAGGTAGACCCGGGAAGAAAAACTTCGAGTGTCCATTAATGTCAAAGAAAAAGAAATAGGGCTGTTTCCTGGCTATCCACAGCTGTCAAGGTGATGCAGAATTGTGTAGGTGGGTGTACTTTTACACATCTGTCAACAAAAGCCTGCTTCCAAATAAAAAAAAAAAGTCTACTCCTCAGAAACAGCATGTGTACTGTTGGCCTTCCCAGGAGGACTTCAGGTTTAGAGTAAAGCATGGATTACAAAGTGACATAAAGACATGTTGTATCTGGGACCACGGGGACTGGGAATTACTCATAGACAAAACTTTCTTTTCCTGTGTTCTCTACCCTGGAGAGAACAGTTTGGTATAAACGGTTTGAACGGTTTGGAAGCATATCTTATTGGACTACTTGCGTCCCACACACATTAGTGGAGTCCCTACTACGTATTATGCATCGGGCACTCTTCCGGGTGGTGGATAGGGCCTTCCAAGGAGGTAAGAAGGTAACATTGTGGTTGTAGGTCAAGGAATGGTAAGCTCTCTAACGTGGAGTGAGAAAAATACCATTTCGTGTGGCTGATTCTACACACAGAAACAATAATAGCTTATCGTTGAGGTTTCCTTCATAAGCAGGGCAATACATTAGACCTGCAATAAAACAGTACTCTAAGAGCTAACATGCATGGAGTCCTCCCTGTGGGTCAGGCATGGTTTTAAGGGCTTTGCGTGGATTAACTCATTTCTTCCTCATTAATCCTGAAGAAGGAGGTGTAACATTACTCCGTTTCACAGATGAGGAAATTGAACCACAGGGAGGTTCGGTAATGTCCCTCAAGGCCATAGAGCAAGCAAATGGTTGGTAGAAACTTGAATCCTCGGAGCCTGCCTTTTCGAGTCCATGCTTTTAATCATGCTTACTCAAAAAAAGTGGTACGGCTAAAAGACTGTAGCTGGTCACCAACAGAACCTCAGTTGCAATCATGGTACACGTGTCCCGGCACACATCTTTGTTCGTGCCTAGACAATTTCGAGATAAAAGGGACTGTACAGAGTCTGTCGTCCCGTAGCTGGTGATCATCTATTAACTGCTAGATAACAAAATACAGGCCCCCGGAAGGATCTAGGTTTGCTTCGAAGGAATGTATTCATTATTTAACCGACACGGGATAGCCCCTTTTAGTCTTCTTATCCATCGGAAGTATAAAATGGTACTTCTTCAATTCCGACAATTAGTTACAAGAGCCAAAGGACCCAAAAGAAACCAGTCAACGTTGCCTGACTCAACCATCACCACAGCACCACAGAGCTCCTCGGTAAGGTGGTGACCACTGGTGTTAAAGCAACAATGACACCTCCTACAGTCCTCGCGATGGCCGTCATGTGGCCGACAACACTTAAACTTCCCTAGACATAAAATAGATCATCATTTAGAGCCCATTCAGCTCCAACAACAGGGGAGTAGAAACACATCGCGATTATCAAGGGAGCTCCTACTATGCATAGGGTCCTGTATTTATCCCCCAGTTTGAAGCAAATGGTTTTTCAGAGGTGGAATATGCTGACAGAGGAGGATTTTCCAGGCTTTATTTTCTCCCTGGCAGATATCCTGTAACAGTTGTGGTGCCTAGTGCCTTGGAGTAATGAGTTTTCATGGGTTTTTTTTTTGACAACCTAGTTCACTTCTCTCTGCTTTAAGTTTTCATAAAGGCTCTTCCCAGCCTGGAAGATAAGCAGGGCTTCCTGCGCTAAATCAAAGGTATGGGATTCTGAACAGATCGTCAGGACAACAGGAGAAACATAACATAATCATAGAGTCCATTCTCCCTTGTGGAGTTTTTCTGGATGTTGTCCTATAGTTCTTTCCCAGGCAAAGTCAAGGTTAGAACTGCCCAGTGTAGCTAAATTTCTGCCCAAACTGTCAACACCTGAAGACATATGGCTTGTTGACTCTAAGGAGCAGAACAGACTTGTGAGGCTGACTTCATCCCAGAGGGAGCTTGGGGGCGGGGGGGAACATCTTCTCTTGGTCCCTCTAGAGCCCCTCTCTACTTTTCTTGCCCCAGGAGGCTAACATCTACTCTGGCTTCTGGTTGGAGACTGACTGGCAGGTAAAAGGAAATGGAAGTTGAGGTGTCCCCAGCTCCCTCCCAGGGAACAGCAGGTTAGCAGCCTTCTACCACGAAGGCCCCAGCTCCTGCCGGGGTGGCTCTCTCCTACCCTCTCTGTGACCTGGTCACTCTCTCCTCCCCTCACCCTTCAGGTCTAGACATGATAATGAGGCCCTGCTATTGTTGCTAGTACCGGAAGACTTCTTCCTCTCTCGCGGATCTCTCTTAACCCTATCCACGGCTTTATAGTCTCCTCAATCGACCAACCTGTTTTCAGCCAGGAAGATAACTGATACAAAGTCCTGTCCTGAAACAACGGACTCTGAGACTCGCTCATCAGTTCCCAATCTTCAGACCCTGTTTCCTGAAGCCCACGGTTTCTTCACGCATGATATGCCACGTGAACCTGTCTTCATGTCTGATTATGCTTTTTTTTAAGTTTATTCACTTACTTATTTTGAGAGAGAGAGAGAAAGAGAGCAAGCGAGAGCAAGCAGGAGAGGGGCAGAGAGAGAGGGAGAGAGAGAATCTTAAGCAGGCTCTACACTGTCAGCATGCAACCCAACTTGGGGCTCTCTCTCTCACGGTTCCTGAGATCATGACCTGAGGTGAAATCAAGAGTCAGACGAGTAACCCACTGAACCATTCGGGCGCCCCTAATTATGCTCTTTAATGCAGACTCCAGTCCTTGGCTTTCACATCCAGCTACGTCCTCCCAGCCTCCCTCCTCTGACCACTCACCCTGCCCCTACTTCCGTTTATGCCTCTGAAGGCGTAGGAGGATTCCAGTTCAAACCTGACCTTCTTTGCCCGTGGCTTTAAATATTAAAATACACTGTAGGGCTTAATGTAATCACAAATCTCCTTCACTGTTTTTTGGATGTTTTGTTTTGTTTTGTTTTTGCAATTTAACGTTGAATGGTTTCCCAAACGTACTCTATCGAGCCATATATCACCATGGCTTCTCATCTGTGAGCCACTCTGATTTCTGGCTCATTTTTCCCCCTCTGCCTAGGAGTCCCCCATCACCTGAAGGGAAGACATCCAACCATGACACAGACAAATGGCTTTTGATCTGGATACAGTTCAAGTCACTGATGGGTATGTAACACGGACTCCCACGTTAGAAGGACTGTGAGAGGTTATGTGGCCCATCTTTTGCCATTGTAGTAAAAGAGAGCCTATAGTCCCCTTCCAATCTACCAGAAAACAATACCCCCAAAAGGCAGATCTTAACACTATGAAGCAGAGAGTTCTTTAAGTGCTTCAGGATATCAGGCAACCACCTTATAGACTGGTCTTTGTCACCAAAAATGATTAGAGGAGACGAAACATTTAGGATCTTTCAACGCTAACAGGACTCTGTATTCTTACTTATGGCAACTGCTCTCATTCCTTCTCTTTCTAGCCTGAAAAAAGCAACATTTTAGAACTAGAGGGTCTTTCATTTGCTTACTAATGGCCTTCACTGTTTTTCTAGACCCTCCCATTCACTGGGCCCTCTCCTGATTTTCTTGATATCTTATGTTGGCTTCCCCTTTGACAGAACTTCAAGCGCAGTCTTTGCCTCTACTCTACTCCTATTCTTTCTCTTCCTGTCTCTTCCCTCCCTGCCCAAGAAATCTCATCTTGACTGTGGCTTTCAAAACCATCTGCATGCCACAGACTCCAAAAAGTATACCTTTAGCCTGAGCTCTCTCCTGAACTCTAGACTTGTGTATCCAACAGCGTACTTGACTTCTTTTCTCTCTTGGAAGTCTCATAGGTATTCCAAATGGATACATCAGCATCAGAACAGGCAACTTTCCTTCCCACCCGGTGCTCTCCACGCACCCCTGCTCTGTTGTCACTCTTCTTCATGTCGGTAAAAGATACCACTGCTCAGCCGGTTGTTCAGGTCCCAGAACTTCTTTGATTCTTCTCTTTCTCTTACACCCACACGCCTCGACTGTCAGTAAGTCTTGTGATTCCAGCTCTAACACATATTTCATATTGACTTCTCTCTCTCTACAATTAGAAACCATCATTTTCTTTTGCCTGGCCCATGCTAAGCCTCCTAATTGGTCTTGTGGCTCCCCCACAAACATTTCTCCTCAGGGTGGCCAGATACTGATTTATTTCAAGCAATGGTTCTCACCTGGGGATGATTTTGTCCCCCAGGGGACATTTGGCAATGTTTGGAGATCTTTTTGGTCGTTACAACTGGGGAGAATGGGTTCTATCGGCGTCTAGTGTGTAGAAGCCAGGGCTGCTCTTACTATGCACTGGATGCCTTGAAACAAAGAATTGTCTGGCCCCAAATGATAACAGGGCCAAGGTTGAGAGACCATGACTTGAACGGAAATCACACCATGTCAGGCACCTCTTTAAAATGCTCTGATGGCTTCCGCTTGAATTTAAAATCCATACTTTGTACCGCGGCCTCCAAGGCCTTATGTGATATGATCCCTAGATGCTTGCTACGCCTCATCTCATAAAACTTCTCCCCATTCTCGCCATCCCTCAAGCAGCCCAGGCATGTTCCTCAAGTTACTGAAGTAGCTGGGAGACCAAAATTCCCATCACCCAGATTTTCCCAGAGTTCAATTTCAAATGCACCTCCTTGGCAAGTCCTTCCCTGACCACCCAGTCTCAAATACCATCATATTTTCTTTCTTTCTCATCTACTTCCTTTCATGCCATATTTTATTTTAGTTTTGCATTTATTACTGCTTTTTTTCTGGTTTACATATTCCTTATGTGTTGATTATTAGCTCATGAGAGCTGGGAATATTCTTACCCTTTACCTACGGAGCTACAGTAAATGCTCTACAAATATTTGCTGAATAGATTAACTTTATGCTTACACAGTAAGGGTTCCCTGGCTTTGTGTGTTTTTGAGAGCCCTACTAAAGAACACCTGTCTGCAAGAACTGTTTTTGCCCCAGGACCAACATTTTTCAAAGACATTGAATGATCACCTCCCAAAGGACAAGTATCCTTCTCATCTCTTATGTTTATAATCTTTTCTTCACTGGCCTTGCAAATTTACCCATGTGTTCATTATTTCAATAATCAGCATGTCAAAGACTATGGAAGATCTTTTGCTCTTAAGGAAAAACAAAAAACATCTCTAGCCCTTGAGAAGCTTATCAGGTATGGCTTGCATGCACCCCCTTCCAAGAAATCAACCATGATAATACTATTTCCCTGCGTTTATCGTTCACCCCATATGCACTGTAGCGAGCTGGATGGTACCTGTCACACCCCTCCTGCCACCCCCCATCCCCACCAAAAAGGATTTGTCCATATCCTAACCCAGAGGACCTGCAAATGTGACCTTATTTGGAAAAAGAATTTTTACAGATATAATTAAGGATCTCTACATGAAATCCTTCTGGACTGTCCTAAATCCAAGGGCCAGTGTCCTCTGAAGAGACACACAGGGGACAGACATAGCCAGAAGAGGAGAGGGTTCTGGAGATGGAGGCAGAGACTGGAATTATGTGACTATCAGCCTCGAAAGCTGCAAGAGGTAAAGTAAGATTCTCTCCTGGAACCCCCCAGACAGACTGTGACCTTCTGAATTTTGGACTTCTGGCCTTCAGAACTGTGAGAGAATAAAGTGGCATTGTCCTAAGCCACCACGTTTTTGGTAATTCTTGAGGGCAGCCACAGGAAACTAACAGAACTACCCACAACCGCATACAACTAATACTTCCGCTTGTCGCTTGAGGTTCCTCTGTCTTTGGCCTCTGCTTTTCTAGTCTCATCTCAGGTTCTGTGACTGCCTTCGATATACCACACCTTTCCCCAGGTGAAAGGCGAGCCAGACGGGTTCTCCAAAAACTCTTTTTTTTTTTTAATGTTTAAGCTGGTTCTTTTGCCTGCCCTGTTCAGTGAACTCCTACTCATACTTCAAGGCCCAATTTACATTGCCCTGGTTCCTCATTTTCACTTAAGGTACTTCTATCAGCAATTTATTACTGTATGGTACCAAGTAGTCCCCTGTGGAATCTCCACAGCTTGGAATACTTACTTTTACTCTAACATTAATTTTTTTATGCTACTATATTTTGATGATTAATTTTTATTAATTGATTTTAAGGAGGAAGTATTTCATGAATATAATAACCTTATTTAAAAAGCACATTATAGATAAAGCTAAAGTATCCCCTTAACCATCCCTCCTTTAAACCTGTTGTTCTCCCCAGAGATATGGCTTGGATTTTTCCAACCTGTTTTATCTGTGTCCATAGATCTTAGAAAACGTGTAATATTATTTTATGTTTTTAAAAATCTATGAATTATATGTATGCACGTGTGAGCATGTGTGTGTGGTTCTTCAGTTCTGGGATTCCATCGAGCTGCTTATCAAAATCAGAATAAGCAAACTAAACTGCTATATAGTTAAGAAATGGAAACTGTTCTCCACCTAATCCCCTGCCTGAAAGAAAACTATTCTCATTGGAGACGTCACACATCCAATGATAAAATGCCATCAGTTGTTTGAATACATAAGTAAATATATGTAAAAGTAGGGCTTTACAGGAGCACATAGCCATGGGGTAGCTCTGCTTCCTCACTTGTATTTCTGGAGCAGCGCATGGGGACTGTTGATTCCACAGTGTGAAATTACTCCTAGGGGCTGAGGTCACCTGCCCGAGTTCACAGGTAAGAAACAGAGGCCAGGGGCAGAAAAGGAGCCATGGATTCCAACGGCTGACCCTGGGGCTGGCACCGCGTACAATTAGTAAGATTGCATTTAAAATGTAATGAACACACCTGGAAATCTGCTTGCAATTAGAAAGGGATAATGAACTCATCCATCAAAGCCAGGTCTGAATGTCCCCGGCTCAGGCAGCGGCACCAGGGATGCCTTGGATGACGTGGGTTTTCAATGACAACACACACACTCCCGCACGAGCAGAATGCCACCTTTTGCATTTGTGTGCAGGTATATTTTTCGTCTTTAACCGTATGAGAGAGAGTGTGTGCGTAACTCAATAACGTATTATAACAAACATCTCTGAACTTGTCTGCTCGTGTCTGAGTGCTATAAACATAATCTAAATCCTAATTAGGACATATATAAGTGATAATTTTTTTCTCAAATAAGGTGGTAATCTATTATTACCGCTTTCTTGCCCATCGTAGTGTTTAAAGAATTCTTTAGTTTCTCTTAAATGCAAGAGAAAAAAGTCTCAGTTGCCTGGTCGACAAGCTCCCCGATCTTCACATTCCATGGAATGATTAGAAAAGCAAACCCATAAACAAATTTGGGGTTTGCTAGAGCTGGCCAACTTCTCGTTTTGACAAGGAAGGAAATCCAGAAAGAAAAACAACGGTTATTTGCTGCCATCACATTTCATAAAAGGAAAGATTTTTAAGCCCTCCAAAAAATAAAGGTCAGAAGGACATTTTAAGAACAAAGGGAAGTCTTTTAGCTTGAAGAAGTCAGGCTTATAAAAAGTTTAAGTTGACAAAACTATTTTCTATTTTCTTGTTACAGAGGACAGCACTGAAGTCTAGATTGCCTCTCAGCCCAGTAGTGGAAAACTACCTTCCCAACTTGGCTGCTTCCGTATTCCTTTGAATCTTCTGAAATTCTCCTATGAAATCCAATATGGCCAACATGGCTAGGAGGTTGATACAGTTCTACCAGCATTTACTGAGGCCCCGCTGCGTGCTCAGACCTGAGGGACATGCTTGGCCAAAGGACAGTAAAGCAGAAACGCTACCCCGTCAGTTAAGATGTGCCCATTCCTGGGCTCCCTTTTGCCATTTCAGGCAGATGAGTTTCTGGCAATGGCCAGAATATGGGGAGAAAATTTTTACGACAGGGTGTGACAGATGCTATTATGTTGGGTGTCAAAAGAGACGGCTCAAATGTTGGAGACGCAATTTTCAAATATGTCTTAATAAGCAAATCTATCTTGTGCTTTGCCTGGTGGTTATTCTACCCCAAGGGAATGCTGGGGAGTCTTTTTAGAACTCTAGTTTCACATGTTCAGACTGACATGGAGATAATGATGGGGTATCAGCTCTACTCTGGCATAAAGGGAGGACCAGACGGGCTGCCCATGGAGGGTCATTCCCTCCTTCCCCTCTCTCAGTCAACATTTTTTAATGACATTCTGTTGCTAGAAGTCTGAGGATTCTACCACAAAAAAAGGCAAAAGTGGCTAAGTTTGGACTTAACTATATAGTCACCACTCGGGGAGTAGTCTGCTCACCTCGTGAGTAAACTCAGGCCTGTGAACAATTCCAGACGTGATGGTAGCATCTTAGGGAAATGCTCTCCCCTAAAGCCCCTGAAAGAGCCCATTTTCTCTGTCCCACAGAGAGTTTATTGGCAGAGACCCAACACACGCAGGCAACCTAACAACCACTCTCGATCTAGATTAATAAGACCAAGTCCCCCTCACGAAGGTAAACTTTTGAAAAGAGTGGCTGACAGGTATTTAGGAATCATAAGCTATAAATAATCTGTGCTTGTAAATTATTTCATTTATTTAGTGATCTCCTCCCCCCCCCACTCCCACCTCCCATTTTCGAAGGTCTGGTTCCAGTAGTTTTCCAGGAATCTTAGTACTATCTAGGTGGCTTCTACAGCCCTTCAAACGTACTTTTTTTCTGTTAATATGATTATTTGCTTCACAATTGGAACTTAATTGCATTTTTGTATAGGAAGTGAATAAATGGTGAATATAGTAGTGTCTCACAGGAAAATGTCCATAATAAGTAATCTATCCTATTCCCTCCATAAGATGCTTATATGTCTAAGAGTGTGGTGTGTAAAAAAATGGCCACACTGAGAATGAGTTACGGCCATTTGTGACAACATGATTGCAACTAGAGGGCATTATACTAAGTGAAATAAGTTAGAGAAAGACAAATACTATATGATTTCACTTATATGTAGAATCTAAAAAAAAAAAAAACAAATAAACAAACAAAAAGCAGAAACAGACCCAAAAATGCAGAGAACAAACTGATGGTTGCCAGAGGGAAGTGGGTAGGGGTTTGGGCAAATGGGTGAAGGAGAATGGGAGCTCCAGGCTTCCAGTTGTGGAATGAATAAGCCACAGGAATAAAGGGACAACAAAGGGAATATAGTCAGTGTTGCTGCTATAGCACTGTGAGGTGACAGATGGCAGATACACTTGTGATGAGCACAGCATGATGTACAGTCTTGGTGAATCGCTATGTTGTACACCTGAGACTAATGTAATATTGTGCCAACTGTACTTCAATTAAAAAGTAAAGAAATAAAATTTTAAAATTAGCCATACTTTTTTTGACACCTTCCCAATGGTGGGGTGGTGGTGGTAGTGGTCTCTGTTCCCTCTCTTTGAATGGAGGCATGGTGTGGTTATTTCAATATGGCGGAAGTGTTGGTATGTGATTTCCAAGGCTGGGTCATAAAAAGCTGTGCCGTTTCCACTTGTTCATCAGAGCCGCCATGTAACAAATTTGATTGCCCTGAGGCCTTCATGCCACATCCTTCATGTGGGCTGAGGAAGCCCACAGTTCATGGAAAGTGAGGCACTTTGGTCCACAATCCCAGTCTTCACGTCATTCTATCCCAGGTAGTACACATGAACTGAGTAATCCCCCATGTGATTTCAATGTCCAGCCTTGCGGTCACTCTTGATCTTCAGGTATTGTTAGCAGAGATTCTAGACATCGTGGAGTAGAAATAAGTCACTTTTGTGTCCTGTCCAAACTCTTAACTCAGAATCTATGAGCAGAATCAGTGGTGGCTTTATACCACTAAGTTGGGTGGTCTGGGACATGGCAATTGTAACTGAAACATAGAGACAACGTTTCATTTTTGGGGGGATAGAAAACAGGGATGGTTTATTTACCCTCTTTTTAAAAAAAATTTATTTATTCAGAGAGAGCAAGTGAGAGAGAACGAGCAGCAGAGGAGCAGAGGCAGAGGGGGATAGAAGATCTGAAGCAGGCTCCGTGCTGACAACAGAAGATGCGGGCCACAACCTCGAGATCATGACCTGAGCCGGAGTTCGGATGCTTAACCAACTGAGCCACCCAGGCGCCCCTACAGTATGGAGGACATTCTAGGCAAGGAACCTAGGAGTCAAGTTGGACATTTTATGTATTCCCTCATTTCAGATGGGTTTTTAGGGCCTTTGAGTGATGGGAAAATTCGTTCAGATATCCCCAGAAGAACAATCGAAACAATGCATGAGATGGGCAATATCAAATTGAAAACTTAATTTTTAATGACTCAAATGACAGTAATAATAATAATCAGATATCCGGAGAATGACAGAACTGAGATAGATTCTCAGAAGTATAATGGATGTTGACAAACGAAAATAGTTTTAATAGGGGCATGGATGCATTTTCATTGTCATAATTATAAAGTACTTATCTGTATCTTTTATAAAGAGAGGAGGCTTGTAAAGTCTTTCAGAAATTCTATTAACTTCACTTGTTCAAAGGCAAATGGAGACGGTGCACAGTTTCACACTGAGTTAGAGGTAAACACAGGGCAAGATTACGACACATGGCTGTGTGTGGCTCCATCCCACCGCCTACATCAAACATAAGTCACCCTTGCTCTGGGGTTCCAGGGCCTATACGGTACAGCCCACACTTACCTTCCACGACTCTCCTCCTTGACGACCCGCTCAAGCTAAAAGATTCCTGCTGAGCCTCTAACACAAGCCACACATTCCCACCTGTGAGGCTTTGTGTACGTTGTTCTTTTCGTCTAGGACACAGGTCCTTCATCTTGGGATCATGGATGGGACTCAGGGTGTGTGTGAGCCTCCCGGAAGTGAATGCAAACTTTCGTGTAAATTTGCATATGAGAAGGAGGTCCATGAGACTGACCGGATCTACAAAGGAGACTGTAAGCCAACACTGTTTAAAAACTGTGTCTTTTTTTCAAAATAACCCTAATTCCTCCACGAATGCACTTATTCATTTATTGACAAATGTTTATCTAGTGCCTGCTACGACCCAGGCACTGTTCCAGGCATTTGGGATTCAGCAGGGAACAAAACAAACAAGGATTCTATCCTCTTGGAATTTACATTTTAGCAGCAGGACATCGACAATAGATCACGTAATGGTCAAATAAAAAACAGATATATGAATTACAGAGTATGCCAACATGTAAGTTCTATGCAAAAAAGAATAGTCTCTAAGGAGACTCGTAAGTGCTGGTGGGGAGGAATTCTATTTTAATAAAATCCTCTGGGGGCACCTGGTTGGCACTCAGTTGAGCCTCGGACTCTTGATTTCGGATTAGGTCGTGATCTCACGATCTCATAGTTGGTTGTGAGATGGAGCCCCATGTCGGGTTCCTTGTTGAGTGTGGAGCCTTGAGATTCTCTCTCCCTGTCCCACTGCCCCTCCCCAGCTTGCTTGCATGGGCATGCATGCACGTGTTCTAAATAAATAAAACCATAAATAAATAAGTAAATAAAATGCTCTGAATAGGCCCGATTAAGATGACATTTAAGCAAAGCACTGAAGATGGTCAGCGAGTGATCTACACGGCTATCTGAGAGAAGAGCTCTCAAGATAGGGGGAAATCCAGTGCAAAGGCCCTGGCGTGGCAGTCTGTCTTGCATGTAAGAGAATGGCAAAGAGGCCGATCTGGGTGGGACAAAGTCGGGGAAGGAGAGAGGAAGGCTGTGAGGCTTTTGCAATCATGGAAAACTCTGAGAGCAATGGGGGGCCGGGGAGGATTCTGGGAAACGAATGATGAGCTCTGATTTGTGTTGTGTTGCGAACAATCTGTAAGGTCTGTGAAGGGTGAAGGCAAAGAGAACTCGTAGTCGGCTACTTTAATAATCCAGGTGAGAAACAACGGGGGGTTGGCCCAGGATGACGGGGGTGGAGAAGTCGTCAGATTCTACATGTACTCCGGAGCAAAGCTAATAAAATTTCCCCACAGATCAGATGTAGCCTGAGAGAGAAAGAAAGGGGACAGGATGACGCCGAGGCTTGTAGCCTCGACCACTGGAGGGATGGTTGCCATCAACCAAGATGGGGAAGACCGCAGGGGAGCACGTTTTGGGGGCCAAGCTGGAGAATTCTGCTTTGGATATGCTAAGTGAGACATCCAAGTGGAGATGTCGAGGTGGCGGCTGAGAAGTCAGAAAATCCAGGGAAAGGTTCAGCTGGGGATAAGCGTTTGGGAGCCTTCAGTTATAGATCCTAAGGAGCACCACCCCCCAGGGGCCTACGTACCTTCTCTGATCCTCTAAGACAGTTTGCTGTACTTCCCTAGTGAAATTTTATACATTTTCCTTTGTACTGTAGTTTTCCATGTTCTTCTTGCTTCCCTTATTGGACAACAAAGTCCTCAAATTGTGTTCCCTCCCGCTTTGTATCCCTGTTTTGCCTCCAGAAAATATTGGTTCAAGCCCCCCTCCACTAGGCTTTCCTAGTTCAATTGCCGAGATCTTGTACCTGGATTGAAAGGAAGAAGTTTGATTTCTTTTCGTCTCACTCAACATTTCCCATAAAATTCAGGCTCTGTTTTCCTTTTCTCTTTAATGCAAATCATCAGCAAACCAAGTTTCTCCTTAAAAGAGACTATTTTTAAGACACAAAGATATGTGTCGTAAATAAAACAGAAGAGATGTCAAAAGGCAAAATGCAGACTTAAAAAAAGAACCCCCTCTTCCAATTTCCCTGAAAACGAGCTTTTTGGACTCTGCCCTCGCTTAGCTGGGTGTAATTAGTGGCTTGGTGGGTCTCAAGTTTCTTATCCAAAAGATAAAGAAACTTGGCTGGAAGATTCTAAAATTCTACAAATACTTCTTTTCGAAAAAACCAGAATTGCTCTATTAAATCATTTAAATTGCTGGCAATACACCATTTACTCTGCTTAAAATTATATGTGATCAGCATAAATATCAGTAAGAACTAGATCTTGCAGTCAGTAATCTTTCTACAATTCCTTTCTATTAACTTCCAAAAAGAGAATATACATTTTTTTTTTAAATAAAAGGAAATTCCCGAGAATGATATTGAGCATTTTCTGAGTAAGGGTTAAGGAGAATCTTTTTCCGAGTTCCTGTTTACCATTTCTCCCCCTAATTAATAATAGCTAAGTCTGTTATAGATGCATCCCATAAAAAATAAACCTAATCACGAGCACAAACAAAATTATTCTGTGTTCTGGCCTGAGTGTCTTTCACAAGACTCTAGGATAAAATTTGCATTACTAAACTGAATCTTGTGATTCTTACATTAAAACTATTTTAGCTAATTGTGAGGTTTTGAAAAGTGTGTTCTTGTCTCGCTTTTCCGTTCCAGCCTACTAACGCTACTCACAGGGGGCTACGTTAATCAGGAACATCATGATTAATTTCCAAATGGCTCTCCTCAAAACTGATTTAAGAACACTGCCTGTAGAATAATGGTAATTAAAAAGGTCAGACGAGGCTCAGTGGTGGGAAGTTAACCACAGGTAGAGAAGAGGGACAAAGCAAACAAACAAACACCCCTCCAGGCAAAGGTACTCCTGATAAGAACAGGCTAAGTGGCTTTGACTGAAGTGCCTCATTGTATGTATGAGGAAGGGGTTAAAATCACAGGGATTCCATCAGATTATCTCAGATTTGAAAGCCCATGGAGCCTGGGGAGCCTGGCCAACGAAAACCTTGCGCTTGGAAGAGGTTGGATGGACGGAAAAGATGGAAACAAGAACAACAAAACCAAAATTGGCCCAAAGGTGGCCACTGGCTTCTCGGGCCTGATCCTCGTTGTGTGCATGGATACCAGCTCCAGCCTCACCCCTTGTAAGCAGATCGGTTGAAAAAATACCTGGGCAGCACATTGCCCATGTCGGGCAGTATCCTAAGGGCTTCACGAATATTTAACTTTCCTGCATGCCTTAGGAAGGAAGCGGTCTGAGTATCTCTGGTCTCTAGATGAGGGCTAGAGACACAGGTCTCAAAACCTGCCCGGCGTTGTACAGTTTGCAAGGGCCAGGGTTGGGATTCCAACTTAGACATTCTGAATCCAGAGTGCGTGCTCCTGGCCACTACACTCTGCTGGAAGGAGATGGAAAAAACCCTGCAAACGAATTTATGTGACTCGAAACTCCTATTTTCCCCACTTCGTCAAACTCCTAGGGATCATCCTTCATTCTTCAACAGTTGAGTGGCAGCGAAGCACAGGCTGTGTTTTAAGTATTAGCGCCTCTATGTTCCCTAAGTGTGGACGACTCTGTTACCAACAAATCAAACCCAACAAAGGCAAGGCAGAATAACCTGGGCGTTTAACTCAGAGTAGGCTACCAGGATGTATGGTTTTGTTAACAATGAGGGCTGAAAGGCAGGCATGCAGGGACTAGCAAGTGTACTTCCAGTTCTATAATGCGTGATGAGAAATAATAATAATATAGTTTGCTTGTACCATGGGAAGGCTTTCCATGGCCTAGGATGGTTCCTTTTCTCCCGCGTACCAAAGAATACAAAATAAAATAAATTAGTAGCTTACACTTCTCGGTCCAAGAGGATGTTGATACAAGTTTTGGAAATGAGAAGAACAGACCACCCCCAAGAGGAAATTCCAGAGAGGAAAAACATACTATCAGGGTACACACGATCATAACCTGATTTAGCATCCTTTAAAACCACAGTCTCCTCCAGGATTTTCCTGATTACTGTCTTCAGAAGCACGAAAAAGTTGCATGGGATTTTCCTGATTATCAAATGCAAAAGCATGAGAAAGTTCCATGAATCACACGATAGACTTGTCTAATTTGAAGTCTACCACCGGGCAGTTTGGAGGGTTACAGTTTTATTACTGCTACATAGCAGTTCTGGGAAAAGCAAACTCTGTTAGTCATAAGAAATGACATTCTCCAAGTGGACTAGAATCTTTCAGTCAATCATTTTTAACCTATTTTTTTTTTTTGGTAGTGGGAATGGGGAGGGCCCCTTGAGAATCTGAGGAAAGCTGGGGAGTATGAATGTACTCTTCCAGAAAAATGCATGGGTACAGAGCTGTAACGTACTGCATTTTATTTCATGGGGTTCGCAAGCCTCTTAACCTCCTGTCCTTAGAAACCATGTTATACATGCAGGTCCTAATGGGATTCCACAGATGGTTTAAGATGATAGTAGGAACTGCTTGAGTGAGGCTTACTGCTGTAACCAGGTCAAAGGTCACTGTTCCAAACTCCAGCAACTCTCTGGTCTCCACAAATTCACCTGGCCACAGGGTAGTAGGAAGTACGGAAAGTTATGGAAGTACCCAGCTATGGTTGCCCACCTCCGATGTTAAGAGTTAACATAAAGGCAAGGGATAATCTGAATTTTGACTTTAATGACTTATTTTCACAAACATTTCTCAAGCTACTTGGGGTACCATAAAAGAATCTCAGTGGTAGTTTTTACCCCAGAGAGTATCGATCTTACACTCAAGTTTAAGGAGAGAGAATCAGTCAGTTTCTAGTGAAAACCAGCTAGAATCAGATTACATGGGGGAAAAAAGATTAAGACTTTCATGGGGATCCCCAACAATACTGCCAAGCATTGGAAGCAAATGCAAATTGTCCAGCGTAAAATTTAATAATTCATTTACTCATTCATTACTTATTAATTAATTTGAGTGAATTTCCATCGAGACTCTGGTAAGTGGCAGATTCTAAATGGATTCAACAGCTCCTGTCCAGGAGTAACAAGAAAGTCCTGTGGCTATTCAGAGCCAGGTTTCCTGCCTGCTGACGCCAACTGAATCATGAGATCGAAAGCCAAACTGTAGGCTCCCTGCTATCATGGGTCTGAACATTAAATAAAGGCAGCTGTCGGGGGGGTGGTGGTGGTGGTGATGGTGACGACGAGGACACCATCTCCAAAGGGCAGGGAGGGTCTTCACTTTACTTCTGTATTCTAAATGCCTCATGTTACTTAGTGCATAATAAGTGCATGATTAGTGTTTACTGAGTAGATGAAACTTTCGGTTCTTACTTGGTTCAATGACCCTATAATAGCCAAGGTAGTCGTCATTATTCCTATTACACAGATGAGAAAGCTCAGACTTTTAATGTTTATTTATTTCTGAGAGAGACAGAGCATGAGCAGGGGAGGGGCAGAGAGAGAGGGAGATACAGAATCCAAAGCAGGTTCCAGACTCTGAGCTGTTGGCACAGAGCCCGACGGCGAGGCTCAAACTCACAAACTGTGAGATCATGACCTGGATTCAAGTCGGACGCTCAGCCAACTGAGCCACCCAGGCGCCCCGAGAAAAAGCTTAGTCTTAAAGAAGATGAGTGAGTATCTGAAGTAGCTCAGTTTACGCACTGCAGATCCACGTGTAGAATTCAGGACTTCTCAGCTCCCTGTCCAGCGCCCCCCTCGCTACACACTGTCCGACAGGGAGGTGGAAAGTAATGAGTGATTTGTATCTACTGAAATGGATATCACGGAGGATGAGGGTTTATAAAGTCGCACTTAGTGCTATTCAGAGCTTCCTGGTAATTTTGTCCTGCTGACAGTAAATGGGCTAGTGTTGATAGAAATGAGCAAAAGGCTACTTGTTAATGAACTGGAAACCGGACAAAAGGAGAAAAAGAAAAAAAGACAATGAAGGAAAGCACGAAGTTCCTTAAAAACTGGGACCTACAGAAGTCAGACGTGAGCAATGCTAAAGGCAGACTCGCTTGCCAAAGCTGAGGAGAGAAGGTAACTAAGTGGTTTTACCCTAGCTTCAGGTAAACGTTAGTTATCAGAGGCTTCGAGGCCGTTGCCAAACCCAAGAGAACCTGGCGGGTTATCCTCTCCTACTTTGGGAGAGCCTGAGGAGACACTTAAGCGGAAAAGATGGATATTCAGATGGGCAGAGAGAGAGAGCCGGGGTTCGCATTCTCGCTTTGGCTGAGGTCCTACCATGCCCGTGGCCTTGACTGGATTTGCTTTCGGGAGCTCAACCGCACCACCACAATGCACAATTCCAGATTTGCGAACTTAAAGCCGTGTCTGGGTAAGCGCCATGGAGTGGTGTTTTCATACAGGGTGCAAACTCCGTAGGTCAGGAAAAGTCTCTTATTTGAACTTAAAACACGCCATTGCGTTTGAGCCGCTCTAGGCCTAGAGTCTGAAATGCCAGAAAACTCCGATGTGCCGCTATAGCATGTTTGAAGAATTTGGTTAAGGTTAACATCATCAGAGACAACACTCACGACAGTGCTTTTGAGAAACAACCTTAGCCAGATGCCCTCCTTTTGGAACCTTACAGGGCTGAGGCTGCCAGGGAATGAGCTGCCTTACTCTAGCAGTTACAGGCAGAGCCGGAGAATGCGGGTGAAGTGTTGGGGGAGGGGGAAGGGGTGGAACAAGGGAAAACAAAAAGACCAGGAGGAAAATGAGCAGGACACACTCCAAGGGAAACAATGAAGATGGTTTTTCAAAACGATTTCTTAGCCTCTTTTGAAAACACTTTGCAAATGCTCGGGGCTGGCCAAGTGGTTGAAAACCACAGCACCGAGGACCACTGGGACACAGTCAACATGAATAGGTTTCTGATAGACTCCTTAAGGGGTAGGACCCAGATGGGGTGCTCTGAGGAGAGTCCCCACAAATGACAGGCACAGGCGACCTGGAGCCAAATCAGATGCAAGCACAGAAAATTCATTAAGGAAATCTGATTTGTTTTTCTGTGATCGATAAGCAATCAGAAGCGCAATGGACAGGGGAACGAGCGCTAACAAGGATTCTAACCAAGAACATCAACTTTTCAAGGGGAAAAAAAAAACAAGCAAGGAAAGAAAAATATATAGATTGGTAGAAAGCAGAAAGGAGAGAAAGAGAGGAAGAAAGAGAATCCCTCCCTGTATCCCAGTGAAAGGCAGAACATAATGAAAAACTATCTACTTAAGCCTCTTTTTAGGAATGAATAGCTAAAGCTAGCTAACCAGTTTTAGCAAGGTTGAGGAGACCCAAGGTTTAATTGGAAATGATATAGCATTGCACCGGCGGCCATTCCTTAAAAGTGAGGCATTAGATAAAGCAAGGTTCATGTTTCTCCCACCTCTGTATTTGGAAACAGGAGCACAAAGCCTAATTGGTCAAATAAAAGAGCTGTAGGCTCCACAGAAAACCCTCTAAACCCATGACTGATGTCCACTGACACCTCTAAACAATGACACCATGGGAACTGGCAGAGGGTGCACACCATACACAACAAGGAGGTACACGGCCCAAGCCCTGTAGAGGGGACACAAACCCTAGCTGGAGGCTTTGCTTTTGAACAACTTGCTATGGTTGTCATTTCTGCCTCATAGACATAGTCTCAAATACCACGTTTCTATATTCATTCATTCGATAAATAATTTTTGCAGTGCCTTCTATGTGCCAGGCAATGCTGTGGGTGGTGGGTCCCCCCACAAAAGAGTTTTACATTCTGTTAACATTATATAGGAGGAGATAGACAATAACTAGGCAAACAACAACTTGACAAAGTATTAGGGCCATTGTGAGTGCTATAAAACAAAAATGGACAACAGGGTAAGTAAGGGAATAACTAGAGGGATGTTTTGGCAGGAAGTTAAACAGAGATGCCTGTTCAGCAGATAGACATCCTTGTGCTTTGAAAGTTATCTGGCAGATGAAGTTAAAGCCACTTTTCTCTTTGGGAGGCACTGATGTCCACCCGGAGCCTGACGCTCTGCTCTGGTTTATGGTGAACAGCCTCTATGTAGTGTGGAATGCAAAGAGCTCTCAAATCAAAGAGAGTAGAATATCCAGTCACTGTGAGTGTGGTAGACTGTCACTTTGGTGGCCCCAATAACCCACACTTCCCAGTGTTTATGCCCCACATAGACAGTCCTCTTGAGTTTGTGCTGGCTCTGTGACTCTTTTAACCACCAGGATGCAATGGAAGCAAGGTGGAACTGGTTGCTGGCTTAATCCTGAGGACGGTCTGGTGGTTTCTGCTTTTTTGCACACTGGGCTGTGTATGAAGCCCTCCTGCTCTGAGCAGGCCCTGCTGTTAGAAGGCCAGCCTAACCGTCTGGTGAGACCACAAAGAGGAAAATCCGGGCCCCAGCCAACAGCCCTGACACCAACTAGTCAAGAGAGATGTGAGTAGCCAAGTTGGAACTGGATGGCCACGTGCCAGTCAGGCCACCCTAGCTGACCCCAAGTGGAGTTGAGACCAGCTATCTTACTGAGCACCACACAGCATGCAGAACCATGAGCCCACTAACAAAATGGTTGATGGTTCGAGCCACTAAACTGGGGGTGTGTGTGTGTGTGTGTGTTAATTTTGTTATTCAGCAATAATTAACCAAAACAATGACTTTCAGTTTCAAGAATTAAACATAGTAACTTTTTATATACAATTTTGACTTGGAAAAAATTTTCTTTTGGTTTAGGTTTTTCTTGGTTTTGTTGCCTATGTCTTTGATTTTAAAACATCTCATTTGAGGACATGAATTGTTGGATCTCAAATAGGGGAAAAAATATGTTCTGACTTAAGGCTTAAAAATAGAGTTGTCGGCTATTAGGAAGACAAGAATACGTTTCTGCTGACCTATTCATCTCACGCGGGCCAAACTTACGTCCTGCCATAATTCTGTAGGTAGGAAACTGAACTAGAATTGACCTCAGTTAGCATTTCCCAACTCAACTGACAACACCCCGCCCTGCAATTCCTGACAACACTATCAACCTCATACAGCGGTCACTTTCTGGCCATCCTCGGAAAGTGCGAGCAACAAGGTCTTGTCCAAACAGGGGACAAATCTGCCTGGCTTTATGCAAAGGAAAAGGAAAAGCAAAGCAATTAATTCACCCTAGGGAAACATGCTGAGGCCATGAATTCACCAGGTAGTGCGAACTGTCAGCTGCGTTCACAGAGAGGATGCACCATCCCTCCCTCGTCCTCTGGGCCCTTTCCGCCCCCGTGGAAGGGGAAGGGCAAAGGATGACATGCAGGGCGTGGTACAGAAATTTAGGACATGACTAGGTACACCCAAATGTAACGGGACATTAGTTCTTGGTGGCATTGATCTTAACTTAGACTTGCATTATACATATCAAAGGCTGGGACAGGATGCAACCCCAGGGGTCTTCAAGGCTTTCTGTTACAGTGGTTCTCCGAGCATGATCCTAAGACCCGCAACGTCAGCATCACCTGGCAATTTGTTAGAAACACAAAGTCCTGGCCCTTGCCCCAGATCGAATGAATCTGAAACTCTGGGGGTGGGGCCCTGCAATCTGGATCTTAACAAGCCTTCCAGCTGAATTTGATGCACACTCAAGTTTGGGAACCACTAATATACTGAAATTCAGAAAGAAAAAAAAATTGAACTTCTACATATATTAATCTGTAATTTAAAAAGGAAAAACATTAAGCTTTACTAATATTTAAATGCAATTGGGGCGTCTGGGTGGCTCAGTAGGTTAAGCAACTGACTCTTGATTTCAGCTTAGGTCATGATCTCACAGTTTGTGAGTTTAAGCCCCACCTGCATCAGGCTTCTGTGCCGACAGTGCAGAGCCTGCTTGGGATTCTATCTCTCTCTCTCTCTGCCCCTCCCTGCTTGTGCTCTCTGTCTCTCAGAATAAATAAGGAAACTTTAAAAAGTAAGTAAATAAATGCAATTGGCTCTCCTGTTCTCATCTAACCTCAAGGTCTTGTATCATATCTGATAAGAAATTTCCACAACTCAAAGGATTTAAGATTTTTATCCCTACTTGTTCGTTTGCTTTCAGCTTATTTTAAAGTATCACTCTTTACTTATGCTCCTTGGTGGATTTATAAATTATGTTACCTAATTTTAATTTCAGTAACCTGTCTCAAATGGCCACGTGGCTTCAAGGGTTCCTGCAAAGAGACCGCCAGGCTGAAGCAAGTTAAAAAAATGCGCAGAGTTGACAGTTTTACAATCTGCTCACACTTTTATAAGCTAGGACATCGTCCCCACCATCAGTACTATTGAAAATAATATGTGAGTGAGTGTCGAAACTTTAATTTTATGAAATTTAAACTATTTAAACTATTATATACTTTACCTTAAATCGTCCTTTAATCTATAAATTAATGTATGACTTGATAACATAAAAAATATATTAATACAGGAGCCCATTTGTATATACCTGTACGGATTCTGGGGGCTCAGTCTCAAAACCTTTCATCGACAGGGTGTACTGCTAGACTCTATTGTGCTCTTTTCAATTGCGTTTCTTGGTGGCCTATAGACAGATGTGTACAGTCGGTTCTGGAGATTCTACAGGTAAGTTACATTTTCATCCTAGGTAAGGGGAAGATATCTACTAGAATAATCAGAAACTCTTTCAGAAAGTGACACACAGGTAACATAGAAATAGTCACAGTGAAGATTTAAGGTTTTTATAAATAAGACTTGATACAGCTTTTATCTATTTCACATCAGTACTTGGTCAACCCTATTTGGCAGATGAGGAAACTGAGGATCTGAGAAGTTATAGACATTTATCAAAAAGTCCAAGGGCAACGGGCCTTGAAGACGTTATGCTGAACGAATAAATTAGAGAAAGATGACCACCATGTGATCTCACTTGCATATGGAGTCCTGAGCAAACAAAAACAAAACTCATAGATAACACACTGGTGGTTGCCAGAGGCAGAGGGAGGGAGTGGTTGAAGCGGGTGAGGGTAGTTAAAAGGTACAAACTCCCAGAGGCACCGGGGTGGCATAGTCGGTTAAACATCCAACTTCGGCTCAGGTCATGATCTTGCTGTCCTTGAGTTCGAGCCCTGTGTCAGGCTCTGTACAGACAGCTCAGAGCCTGGAGCCTGCTTTGCATTCTGTGTCTCCCCCTCTCTCTCTGCCCCTCCCCTGCTCATACTCTGTCTCTCTCAAAATTAAAATAAGCATTAAAAAGTTTTTTTAAAAAGGCACAAATTCCCAGTTATTAAATAATTCCTGAGAATGCAATGTATGGCATGGCGACTGGAGTTATCAATACTCTACACTGTATATTTGAAAGTTGCTGAGAGTATATTTTAAAAGTTCTCATCACAAGAAAAAAAATTTTAACCATGAGTGTTGATCAATGGTAACTAGACTACTTGTGGCAATGATTTTTGCATTATAAACATAAATTGAATTTTCATATTGTACTGAAGCTAATATAATGTTATATGTTAACTATATCTCCACGAAAATAAAATCTAGCGGCACCTGGGTGGCTCAGTCTGACTCTTGATTTTGGCTCGGGTCAGGATCTCAAGGTTCATGAGATAAAGCTCCGAGAGTCTCCCTGCCCCCCAAATAAATAAATACTCATTTAAAAAATCTACAAAGAGGGGCAGCTGGGTGATTCAGTTGGTTAAGCATCTGACTTCCACTCAGGTCATGACCTCGCCCTTCTGAGTCTGAGCCCCACGCTGGGCTCTGTGCTGACAGCTCGGAGCCTAAAGCCTGTTTCAGATTCTGTGTCTCCCTCTCTCCCTCTGTCCCTCCCCTGCTGGCACTCTGTTTCTCTCTCTTTCTTAAAAATAAACACACACACACACAAAATTTTTTTTTTTAAATCTAGAAAGATTTAAGCTCTGGAACACCTGTTAGACCCCGCAGCCTGTTGTCAATAGGCGACAGGCTAAATGTGGTCTTTCAGCCCACGAATCCCATGAAGATCATGACAGGAGATACAAGTAGACCACACAAGACTGGAATCAGGTTGGGGACTTGTGTTAATCAGAAGACCTGCATGGATGCCGGGAAGACAGGGCCAGGAGCAGCGTCCTCATAGATTAGTTGATAGGAAGGCCAAAGGAGGCAGATCTTTCCTGAGAAGTCTCTTATATCACCAGTGCTATTAATGGACTTTGCCAGTGTCTTGTAGGCAACAAAGGCACACACATGAATGACTGCAGCCATCAATGTATTAACCAATTCACAACATCGTATAGATTTCCTTCTTCAGAGAATACGAATCCTGGAAACTGGTGTGGAATCACAGTGTCCGGGCTTTCAGGCCTTTGCTCATTTTACCAAATGTCTAAACACGATGTGGGTTTCCATGCTGCTTTTGGACTGCCTACGTGGACTCCCTGGTCACTGTGTTCGGAAAAATAATTCTAAACAAAGTGAATTTTATAAAAAAAACTAAAATTACTTAGATTTTTAAATCAAGTTTTATTCTAAGTATGTGTCTTAGACAACAATCTTTGTTATCTATCATTGATAATTTTTTTGGAACACCACCAAAAATCACTTTTAGGTAAGTGGCAATGACTGCCTTCAGATGGGATGGATGCTCCACAGATCAGGACAGCCAACTCTTTACCTCCTCACAGGCTTAAGATAGTTGGTCGAGCTGCCCTTGGGGGTGCGGGGTGGTGGGGGGGAGTCTCATCATTTTTCACTTACATTATTCAGCTTACATTCCATGTTTCATCAGTTCAGAACTTTTCTGCCTATGCCTTAAACTCCCTTGTACCTTGGTAACTTCATCAGATGCAGTTAGCATGAATCTGGCCACGGACATATCCAACTGTCTAATTTCCCAGGCTCCGCATCCAGGCAGCCATGCCCTCCTGGGGAAAAATCCACGGTTGCTGCATGGTGTCCCTTTTGCCGTCTGGTAATCTGGTACGTTTTCCTGGTCAACCTGCTCTTTCATTCTCAACAACCACAGTATCAAACGTTCTTCCCGGTCAAACGTTCTTCCCGGTCCTCAAACTTTAGTCCCCAAAGCTTTCTCTTCACAACAATCATCACAGCTTATACCTCTTTGAAAGATTACTAATGAACCATCTCTCACCAACTTGACTGGAGCCTCACCAAGGCAGAGACGACATCAATTTTGCTCACCAATGACTCCTCCTGGGTGGGTGCTCAGCACGCATCTGAACATTGATTGTTTGATGAGAGGTGAGTGACTGCTTTCAAACCTCTACCCTTAGCCTCAGGCCACATCCCCTCCCAAATGCCAGCAAGCCCTGTAGGGGGCCTCAGATAGCCTTGTCCAAACAGCTTTGTCAAAACATCCTGTGTTGACAGAGCCTGCAATAAGTCACTTCGAACTTCCTGATCAGTTGGTGAGGAAAAACTAGGGCGCATTCTGCAGTGGCTGCAGGGTTTATAAGAGGTGTCCCATGGTGGCCGTGCAGTGACGTTTCTAAGGCCAATGTTGTCAGGAACTGGTGAGCTTCTCTGAGACATCCAGGGAATGGGAAGTAGAAACAAAACGCGATAAATTCAATAATAATGTTAACTCATTTAGCCGTCAATTTTTAATCATTTGACCATCTAATTAATTAGTTTTGTTTGGACTGTGGCTCCTTCCTGAAAGCATCTGGGGCTGCTGACAGAAACACACAGAAACAAAACAGCCCACAAATAGCCCTAACAGTTATTAAAAATAAATCAGAAGAAATGTTGCCTTTCTCTTCACGACCTGTCTCAAGAAAAATTAGTCAACCAGGCTAGAAGACGTTGCCCTTGGGGATGTTCTAATATGGTACAGATTAAGGAAATTAGAAAAAGAATTTGGAGACATGGACAGATTATAAATTATAAATAAATGAAAAGGGTAGAGGCATTTTATCTGAATAAGGACCAGGCTGAGCGACCACACGGAGATATTTGAAATCTGTCCTTGCCTCTGCTGTCCTTGCCTTGGCCATCCTAGACCAGACAGTCCACAATTAACCCAGCAGCTGGCCACAGATGCATGAGCAAACCTAACTAAGATCGGTCTAGACAACTCAGCTCAGAAGAACCACTCATCAGAGCCCATCCCTCAATGTAGACTTCTAGAATCATGAACTCACTGAATGGTGAATTTTTTTTTTAAGCTAGAAAGTTTTGGAGATGTTCCTTTTATAGCAGAAGCTAACTGATGCAGTTCATTTCACACGAGATCATCTTTTGAACAATGAATGCTTTTTCCATCTGTAGCTATATCAAAAGAAAAAAATCATATTACGTTTATCCTGCGTCCATTCAAATATCCTTTGATGAATTTCTTGCAGTTTAACCCAATCTGCCATAATTATGGCTACTGGACCTGGGCAGAAAGTACTGTGAATTTCTGCTCAGCAGCCCTCAGTGTTGTTGACAAAAACAACAATAAAATACTCCAGAGGTGAAATTTGAGTCCCAGAGCACCAGGCAAGAAGCTTTGGTGAGGTCTGTTTGTTGAGGCTATTTATGCTCCTGGGGGTATTACAACTATTGATTTTGGGTCGAGAAAACCTTTTCTCTTTGGAAGCTTGAATCCTGGGCTAACCTAGCCAGTCAACACCCACAGATATTTTTATAAGCTGGTAAGCCGAAGAATGCAAACTTCATCGCGTCTGCTCTCCCATATTAAGACGGTCTATGCTTGTACACCAAACAAATAAGCATAAAGGGAAAAGAAAGAAAATTCTTCAAAAACACAAATGTGCGTCTTAACTTACAAACACAAACATGGCAAATACTTCTCAGAGAGCGTGCATGAGAATGACAAACAGTTTAAGCTTAATCCCTAAAAGCTTTCTACTCTCCGGCTCCCACATGTATATGAAAAGGTTTAAATGAACAAGAAAAACATGTTGGGATTAGGATTTGATTTCCAAAAGCTTTTCTAGTCATATAGAATGACCAGGAGTCACACTAGCTTCAAAAGACACGCCAAACAAAAACCGATTTTTACCAAATAGCATTAATACTTTATGGACCAAAGTTGTTTTCACAAAGTATTTACACAATGAAGAGCTTGCCAAGCTGTGTAAATGTTTGTGTCTTTAACGTTCCCATCTTAGAGCTTTCAAATTCAGTCAAAAGGAAAAACCATGGGTGTGTTTACTGGCACTTTAAAATTTGCCACCAAATATCAAACTCGACACTTCTGAAACATGAATGCCAGGCTCACTCCTGACTCAACAGTGATCACCACACATACCATAGACTGTAAATGATTTTGTTTACTTGCTAATTGACCTAAACACTTGCACTGTGACCTAGACACTGCCCAGAAGTTAACTGTTCCTGATTTGTTAATGTGAAAACTTGCACAAGATTTTCAGAGACTCAGACAAAAATTAACGAACTTAACTTTCTCACAAAGTACCAAGTCTTCTCATATATGTTATCTGATTCTTCTTTATCTAACTCAAAAGTTCTCCACCAATTTCAGCTTCTAACTCACTTCAAGTATGAGTGTGTGAAAGAAGAAATGAAGGGTTTCATTATCCCATTACCCTTGAGGCAATCCATTTAGAGAAGTGATCTGAGTTACTCGAAGGAAGTTTCTGGAAAATGCTGCAAGGGTCCCGATTCTTTGCTTAAAACGTCTGCCAGCAATTTTTCCTTGGTCTCCAAGCTAAGCTACACATTTAGAGACTGTCACGGTCAGCTTGAAACTCAAGCTTCCTCTCATAACTTCTGTGTCTCTGTCTGCTTAATACTCCATTTTGTGAATTTCCCTGTTCCCTTTAGTCTTTTCTTCCGTATGCTCCTTTATTGTCCTCACGACGTGAAACGGCAGTTCCCAAACTTTGCCACAAGTGAGCAAGTGCTTGGGTAATCATTATTTCATTATTTTTTTTTTTTTTTTGTCCTGGAACTCCTTTGGGGTGACATGAATAGCATTTTGAAGAGTAGCAAACCAAAGACACAACACACACTGGTATAGCAAAGGCAGTAACTGTTAAACTCAGTATTTACTAAAAAAAAAAAAATTATTTACTCATTTATTTAAAGAACAGAACTAGGTTCTGAGGAATAGAATTTAGGAAAATTTCCTTTTCAAAGTATTATTTTTTTATGAATACGTTTTTCCCCTTCAGGATTTTCCTTAAGGCCTCTATTCAAAATATAGGAACTACTGGGGCACCAGGGTAGCTCAGTCAGTTAAGCATCCAACTCTTGATTTTGGCTCAGGTCACAATCTCGTGGTTCATGAGATCGAGTCCTGTGTCTGGCTCTGTGCTGACTGGGCAGAGTCTTCTTGGGATTCTCTCTCTCTGCCCTCCTGAGGGCACGCTCTCTCTCTCTCTCTCAAAATAAACATTAAAAAGAAACACAAAATATAGACACTATTGCTTGCTATTAGAAGACAAGAGAGGAGAGAAAAAACATGAAATCTGTCTCCTCCTCCAGACTTTGTCTCTTCTTTTTAGAGTCATGCCCTTTAAAGACCAAAGAAAGAAAACTAAATGATCATTAGACTGAGAATAGCCTGAAGGCCTAGCACTCTGCTGGGACCAGAGAAATCAGGCTCAAGGAGACATGGTCTCCATCTCCAAGATTCTTACAATCTTGTGGATAAAAAGAGGAGCAGAAAGCAGCAGCAGTTCTCGGAAGCCTGGATCCATGAAAATTTGTAAGGTAGCTGTTCATACTAAGGTCTTCCACTCCATGCTGAACCTTCAAATCTCCATCTGAAATTCTCATCCAGTCACCCACTCACAACCAAAAAAAAAAAAGGGGGGATCTGCTAAGTGTAAACGGGAAGTCAGCCAGGGACACTCTGTTTCGTAAGTATATGATTACTTTCCCTCTTAAACCATGAGCTCTGGCATCTCTCTTCACTGTACTCACGATAATATAACAGGACTCCTCCGGTAATTTTTCAGTGCCACAATCTCTGCTACCTCAGATTCTTTTCTCCACGCTTTCCATGAGATTCAAGTCCAGACTAAATCATGATGGCTACCATCTTTGTTTCTGCTCTTGCATCATTAAAAAGATCAGAGAAAGATCGGCTGCCAAGACAAAAGAGCCTTTTGTCAGGTCAGGCCGTGTCTAGCTGCAGGTCAGAGAAAACCTGACTACTGTGGCTTAAGCCAAGCTGGGTTCCTTTTCTCTCCGAATAACTACTCCCAGGGTAAACACTTCATTGCTGGTTCCAACCAGGAGAAAGAAATCTGGCCTTTCTCCAGAGAAGAGAAGAGAAATTTTGCCTCTTCCTTTTGGGACGAAATCAAAGGTTCGTCCAGAAACCCTGTCTTAACAGGTCTCCTTTTTATCCCGCTGGCACGCGCCATGTCACACGGCTGCAAGAGAGAATGGGAGAATGAACCTGAATGACTACGGTGGGAGCCAATGAAGAATCTTTGCCGCAAGATCAATCATCGCTCAACTTCCAAAGATTTTGGCATGGTTGACGTCCCACTTTCTCTACTGACAAAGGACCAACTTGCTAAAGTCTGCAGTAAGTCTGTAAATTAAAAGTGTATATGCAGAGGAGAGTGAATAATAGTTGTACCTCCCCCTGACAGCACAGATAGATTCATCACGTTCCTGAAGTGAAATAGAGGACAAGTCCCAGACCACCTGCCAAACTTCAGACGAATGCTACAGCTACAACTCTACTTAACTGGACCATCTATTTTGCTTATTTTCTAATATTAGTCATTTGTTGATTTATTCATTCAACACATGTTTATTGAGGTCATACTACGGGCCAGGTGTTGTGACAAGTGCAAGGATGCAGTGGTGAATGAGATACATGCAGTTTCTTTTTTCTGGGAGGACTGGGTTTTAATGGAAGAAACAAATAGGATGTATTTAATTATAAGTATGCTGAATACTACAGAAGGAAAGTAAAAAGTGACATGCAGATGTTATAGGAAGTTAGCATAGTTTGAGGTCAGGGAAAGCTTCCCCAAACTACATTGAAACTATAGTTTCTAAGCACAGTCTCTTGGCATTACTGTCATTTGGGGTTGGATGATTCTTTGTTGTGAGGGATTATAGGGTTTTTAGCAGCTTCCCTGGATTCTACCCATTAAATGTTGACAGCTCTCCACTTCCAGCTGTGACGTTGACGAATATTCCTGGGTGGAGGGAGCAAAAGTGTTCCCACTCCAAAGCCCACTGATTTCAACAAAGACTTGAAAGGTGAATGGGAGACCCAGGCACACCAAAAGGGAGAGGTGAGCAATTTGTGTTCTGCCAAAACTCTTTCCTGGGTAACGTTTTAAAGCCTTCTTGCCTTATTCGAAGAACTTGAAAAAAAAAATCACTTCTTGAAGTACTCATTGAATAACTGGAAAATAGGTGCTAAATTCCTTCTGGTCACACCCTGAACAAAACATAAGTCCTGTGATCTTTTCCTACTCGCGACTCCACAAACGACAGGTACCCGTGAAGTTCAGAAACACAGATCATGGTGTTTCCCTTCTCCACCGATACGTTCTTGAGGACAACGGGTATACTCACCTCTGTTTCCAGACTTTACGGATACCCCCATGCACTCATTCCTTTCTTTTGACCACTCCCCGGACAGGCACCACGGGCCTGCTCATGCCGGGCACTGTTCCAGATGCTACCGGATCAATACGAATAAAAGAAGATCCGTGATCTCCAAGAACACCTTCTCTTAACTCGCTCAGGTACAAAACTAACGGAGGTACAGAGGCTAACCTTTCATGTTCGATCCGTTAGTTTCTGCTGTCCTCATGCTCTTTCAAATGAAAACAGACTGAGAGGCAGGGGCAATGCCTATTTAGTTCGCAATTCAGCACCTGTGGCTTCATAGAGAGAACAGCAGAAGAGTTGATGGATGGTAATCGTGATATCAAGTGATCAACGACAATGACTTTACAGTCACTCAGACAACCTGGTACCAAAGTGGCAATTCCACTCAGCTTGGTTCTTCATAATTATTTGCTGAACCAATTGACCCTTGGTTTTCATTTGCTTCACATTTGGTTGATAACTTCCCCAAAGTGAGAGCTCTCCTAATATTCCCCGCTAGGCTTTCCGTCTACCTCCTCCTTGTCTCTTCTCCCCAAGACCTTCCCCCTAGTATCTTGCTTGATTAATCACCTGTCTAGCCAAGTCATACTGCCAACGCCGGGAAGACTGAAGGGAGGCAAAGAATTTCTTTCCTGCTTTGGGGAACCATATACTTTGAGTGAAAAAGTACTTTTTTTGCTTTCTAAGTCATGGGGATTTTTTTGGCCCCTGCAGGGAGTGCGCTGATTTGTATGTCCAGGCTGCTTATAGAATAACACCAGAGGCATAAGGACTGATAAGAGCCTTCATTTCTATTTCCTTTTTCTATAAAAAAGGAGTTTGATGGTAATGGCTCATCCTTTGTGTACTGAAGCACAGACTTGAAGTTTTGAGGAAGCCAGGACTCATACTAGAGGGATGGTTAAATGCCAAGTAATTGGAAGGTTAGTCTTTATGCCATGGGGGTCAAAGCAACTCACCAAGGAAACTCCCTAAAGGAATGTATATTGCTAATATGGTGCAACAAGGTAACAGCAGCAGTGAGTTAAAGTTCCCTCTCTTCCCTTCCATTGGCTCTTCATAATGCCTTGAAGTCAGCCTAGCATAATGAGTGAGCCTAGCATTCTTCTCCAGAGGAAGAAAAATGTCAGCAGGTATCTGTACTTTAATGTCAATGACATTTGGTCTCGAGTGTTCTCTATTGCTTTCTGCATTCCTTACCAATGGTAAAAGGGTTGAGATCTTGTTTCTCCCACGCCTGTGCAGGAGCCTTTAAACTACTCAGGACATCCTGCATGCCTTAAGCTGCCGGTCATCTCCACAGTGGGGCTCTTACTAATTTATTTCTGAGAAACGGTCTAAATCACAGCCCAGAAACTGTGGCCAGAGTTATGTGAGATTCAGACAGTGTTATGTGGAAACTACCAAGGACAAACTTCTTTTGCAGAAAATGAACGGGTTGCCAAGCACTGCAATGTATGTTATTAGCTGGGTGCAGTCCTCAGAAGTACTCTGGAAGTGTAATGTGGAGCCTGGGAATGTAATAGAGTTTACTCATCTATCCTGGCCATGGTGGCGATGCAGGAGCAGAGAGAGAGAGAGAGAGAGAGAGAGAGAGAGAGAGATATCTCCATGCACTTGTGTACATGTTAAAACCAGAACGTCCTTTCTCTGGAAATGCTCTCAAATTAGGCGAAGGGTGTGAGGTGTGCTTTGGTAAGGCAAGGCAAGAGGAATAGATCCTGGGAGAATTCTCCTTTGGGATGTTTCAAAATAGATGAATATGTTCAGATTACATGAGCTCCATCTCTGTTAAGCTATGCTTGGATTATTGTGAAGTTAAAGAACACAGAACTTTCAAAGGAAGGTTTCATTACTTACGGGGTCAGGCAGGGAGATGCTCAAATATTTCTTACATGAAAGGTAATGGGCACTGCTACTCAGAATGGACCTCAGCTCTTTTCTCACAGACCCGGTCCAGAAGGCTCCCTGTTGGGAGGTAATAACCCTTTAGTGGTGGTTTGGGGAAGGTCTGGCGAGGGGGTTCTTGTGGGAGAACCCAGGTGACTCTGGTGGTAAGGGCTCAAGAAAATGGCTCTTTACAAGTATTTATTTTAATAACAGCTATATTGCTATAAACTAATGAACATCAGCCTTACTTTCTCAGATGAAATTAAATACATGAATAGATGATTGACTTCTCCTCGGAGGGATAATCAGGTTGTCCTGTGTTCTCCAGAAATCCACACACGCTTGTAAAGGAGATTTCAGTTTGTTGAGTTTTTCCTAAGAACTTTCCTACAGATAAGAGGTTGCTGAAGAGCAAGGCAGGTTGACAGTGCCTTTTGGCCATACGTCAAAGTAACCAGAGAGGGTAAATGACTCCAGTCAAAGCCATCAATAATTGACAGCGGGTGATTCAGTACATATATTCCCAGCCACCTTTCCACAAAGGTGGCAAAGAGAATGTCTTTCTGTTTCTCCTCACCCATTCTATTTAGACACGAGCCCACCCCCAAATAGTGCTACACATTCCAATCATGAAAAACAAACAGAGTGACAATAGCCAGGGGACCGTCAGACCAGAGCATTCCCTTGGTAAACACAGCCTCTAGATGCTATCTCTAGCTGTCCCCTGGGATGCCTCCTGCAAAACAGGCTGAGTCTCAGAGTGGAGTGGGTTTGGAGATAGGTTATGTCATCGTATGTGGGTTATGTCATCTTATGTGACCAAAATGTAGCAAACGAGCCCAAGAAAACTAGTATGTTTTGGTACTTTGCTTAATTCTGTGTGTTTTGGGGTGCTCACTAATCACTAACGGCGATTTTATTCTGAAAGTCCATGATTCTGTGAAAGATACAGTGTTAATTATTTATGGAGGTAAGTTACGATTTTTAGATCTCATTTTCTTGAGCTTTCAAATATTATCTCTAGGTAAAATAGACTCAATTAGTAGATAAATCCACTTGTTATTCAACAAATATTTACTGAGTCACCTAGCCCTTTAGGCTCTGGGGACATAGAAGGGAAGAGGACAAACAAGAAATCTCCATTTACAGAGATTACATTTTAGGGGAAAGACAGATAAACAAGCATATAAATACTTACAATTTTAGAAAAGAGTTAAGTACTGTAAAGAAAAATTAAGCAAGATAAAGGGTGGCTGGAGACATCTTAGCCAGCGCGGTCGGGGAATGCCTCTGTAAGGAGAAGACCTCTGAACAAGAAAGTGAACAACGCGACCCGGAAAGACCAGTACGGATTCGGTGGAAGCCTTTTCCAGGCACAGAAGACGTTAATGGCAAAAGCCATGACACGGGAAGGACCCTGATGTGTTCAAGTCACACTAAGAAATGCAGTTTCTGGAGCACACTGAACAAGGTGCAAGTGCAGGAGATGAAGTTGATTGTTTCTCTTGCAAGGTAAGGCCCTTCAAGATTCGACCTTTTGTCAGAGTGGATGAACTTTGCAAATACATGCTGTAAGTTCTCTCTGAAGAACTAAATGCTTCCTAAAATAGCAATAGTGGTGGTGATTAGGACCTGAATTGGAGAATCGTGTCCCTGAAAAAAATATATTTATTACTGTTGGTTGATACATGGAATGATTTGCCATATAACCTTATAGTGAATAGGTTCTAAATTTCTCTTTTTTTTTCCTTTCCTTTCCTTCCTTCCTCCGTTCCTCCCTCCCTCCCTCCCTCCCTTCCATGGGGGAGAGTAGGGTGTGGGATGGTGGTAATAGTGGCTGACATTTCCAAACTGAAAACTAAACACAAAATAGAGTATGATATGCATTTCCAATTCCTGCCTCTCCCATTCAGTACATAGCTCTGAAGCTCTCTTCATACTGTCTCCCTTGTCAACGGTATCCCTTTCCAAGAGACTGGGATGTAATGGAACTTCTCTATTAGAATGTAATTTCCCTGAGGACAAGGCTATGTTCATCACTACAGCCATGGTGAGTGGCAAATAGTTACTGAGTATATGTACGTACTCTTCCCAGCTTCATTTATTTCCTTTATTTATTTATTTTTTATTTATTTATTTCCCGGTTTCATTTATTTCATTTTGATCTCCTCTCCTTCAGCCTCACAGAATAGGACACTACTTGGAGAGAAGCACCACAGGACACTCTGCGGCTCCCGAGCAAGCAATCACGCTCTCTCATCCTGAACATAATGTGCTACAGGCCATTTCTTGGGAAAACCCCAATTCTCCTGGTATTGCTCAGCACATTAACCTTTAGGTAATTGGCACTAAACAGAGGAACAGTTCTGTGGAGTTCCAAGTAACGAGAGAGGTGGCCATATTCCAATGGTTCATGTCATTGTTGGGAATTTGTTCTAAGTATCTCACATTGGTGGGAACATCACACGCCTTCCTTCCTTCTCCAAAGCGGGGATATTTATAAGAACTTGGTATCCGAAGAGAACCGGCCCAGGCACTCAAGTTACAGAGAAGTTTAACGGTCGGTTCTCATGTGCAAGAGGATTAAAATCAACTGAGGAAAATGGCAAAAATAAGATACCCTTCAACTAAATACTAAATGAGTAAAATAAATGTCATTACCAAAGTGTCTGAATTCTAAAAGCATCTAACAAAATATTAGAAAATAAGTACTCAAGTATTTGTGGAATTAAATTTGTGTTATTTATCTTGAGGCTATTACTACTTATTTTTAAATCATATATATATATATATTTTTTTCATGATAAAATAACAGACTTCCTAAATAAAAACAAAAAGAAAAGAAATAGGAAGGAAGTAAAAACTATTCATAATCTCTGAACTCAGAATGACCTCTCTTAATACTTTGGTTTATTTCCTTTCAGGTTTTTTTTTTTTTTTTTTTTTTTTTTGGGTCTTTCTTCTTACACAGAGATCATATGGAATACATAATTTTAGTTCCTCTTTTCCTCTTAAGATCACCGCATGTTTTAAATGTTTTTAAAATCACTGTTTGTTGGCTAAATAGTAATCAAATAAATGATCCATGGACCTTGAAAGCTTATGAATGGCTATGTTATCATACAGTCCGACAAAATTTCTGTATTTGGAGCTTGACATTCTCTGCTGTGCTTTGCCAGGTCTGTTCCCCGGCCGCGCAGGTGACAAAATCAGCTTCAGAGAAGCAGCGAGCAGAGACCGTAAAGATAAGGACTTTAGAGGTAAGGCTCGGTATTTGCTTGTCCGCCCTTGTAAAAAGCAAGCATGTGGGATTCTGCCTACTTGGCTTGGTTATCTGGTCTTCGGCAGAGCTCCTCTCAGGAAGCAAACTCTCGGCGGCCTTTCAGCTGACAGCCAGAAGACAGGAAGAATGCCTTTAGCAGTTACGCTGGGGCAGAAACCTTAAGAGGCAACCATACGAAAGGACCCAGTGGAGCCACGGGTAGGTGATGAAGTGCCAAACCTGGCCTGACGTGCAAAATGCAGGAGACGGAGGCCAAGCAAAAACGCGTATGTGTTGGACTCCAGAAGTCTGTCAAATGGTGGACTGCTTTTTGCAAAGCTTTTCAGTTCACGATCGGGGCCCTGTAATTAACAATTACCTTTATCGAGGAATTATTTATTTAAAAAACCACGGGCTTTGCTTCCTAAGCATTTTGGTTATCTTTCTAGCACTGCGCTTACCATCTTATGATGTGTTTGTAATTAGGTAAAATCCAGTGATAACTGCTGCTTCCAGAGCATTTAGTATGTGCTAAGTACTGAAGTCCTCTCTCTATCCAATCACTTAATCCTCCCCAAAAACCTCCACAACAGGTTTGTTCTCTTACAGATGAGGAAACAGGCACAGAGTAGTTGCTCAGTCAACCTGCCCAGTACGGGTGGAGGCTAGACTCATGCTCTTCGCTTTGCCAACCCCCCTATCTTCCTCCCTAAGCAACCCTCACAGGGTTGTGTCTTATCTTCATACCCTCCATGACTCGTGTTGATTAGAAAAAAGAAGGTGACCATGGAAAGAGCCCAAACGTCCCCTGAATGATGAATGAATAAAGAAGATGTGGTATATAAATACAGTGGAATATTACTCAGCCAACAAAAACAATGCAAGCTTGCCATTTGCGATGATGTGGAGGGAGCTAGTGTGTTATGCTAAGCAAAATAAGTCAGTCAGAAAAGACAAATACCACATGCTTTCACTTGCATGGAGAATTTAAGAAACAAAACAGAGGAACATATGGAAAAGGAAGGAAAAATAAAATAAAAACAGAGAGGGAGGCAAACTATAAGATACTTGTAACCATGCAGATACACTGAGGGTTGATGGATGGAGGTGAGCAAGAAAGAGGCTAACTGAGTGATGAGCACTGGATAGTATCTGTAAGCCAGGAATCACTAAATTCTACTCCTGTAACCAATATGACATTATATGTTAACTTAAACTTACAAACTCAGAAGAAAATTAAAATTTAAAAATGAAAAAAAGGTGACCAACAAATAACGTTGAATCAATGCAATCAAATCAATTCATGTTGGATACACTTCTTTTTGATTCCTTTTAATTTCTTTGTCAAAGTCATACACATATATTGTGGTGGGTTTATTCCCCCTAAAATAGGCTCCATGTAACCCTGAGATCAAGACTTGAGCTGAGATCAACAGTCAGACATGTAACCAACTGAGTCACTCAGGAACCCCTTACACATACGACTGTTAAAAAAAATAAAACAGGGACAGGTGGTGGCTGGGTGGCTCAGTCAGTTGAGCATCCAACTCTTGATTTGGGCTCGGGTCACGATCCTGGGCCCTGAGATTGAACTCTGTGTTGGGCTCAGTGCCGAACATGGAGCTTGCTTGGAATTCTCTTTGTCCCTCCCTTTGTCCCTCTCCCTCACTCAATGCACTCTCTTAAAAAAAATTAGTGAAAAAAGAAATATAACATTAACGCCTCCCTCTCCATACCCCTAACCTCTCATCTCTTTTCCTTCGATATCCTTTAGCAATTTATTCTGGTCTCCAGATGGCCAAAGTCCTTATAATATTTTTTAGCATATTTATCTTATTGATTTTATATTTTATATGTTGATACTCTTTATGAGACATGAGGATCTAGATTTTATGAGACGTAGATCTTCTTCCCATTTTTAAATGTATATTTGTAAGATATATCAGGAATATTTATAATTCCTAATAAAGTTTCACTGTCTACTCATTACTGCAGAGCCCAGTAGTGTACTGTGATTCTTTTTCATTTCCTGTACAAATGAGTTCACAATTGTTTTAAAATTTTGCTTCATTTTCTACATATCCTTAATTTTCTTTTATTTTTTAATGTTTGTTTTTTATCCTGACAGAGAGAGAGCATGAGATTGGGCGGGGCCGACAGAGAGGGACAGAGAGATTCCCAAGCAGGCTCTGCACTGTCAGACACAGGACTAGGTCCCACAAACCAGCAAATTATGACCTGGGCTGAAATCAAGAGTCAGATGCTCAAACGACTGAGCCACCCGGGTACCTCCTTAATTTTCTATTAAATGTCCCATTATAAGTATTATTTTCCAACAGTTGAATAGACCAGATAATATACCGACTCCTTTTCACACCCTCCCTGGAGAACTCCTTCCCTGAGCACTTAATGCCCTTAATCTAACCTGAACTCTTTTCTCTCTAGACTCATGGTGCAGTTTGCTGTCTGGTACCATCTCTTTCCCAACCCGTATATTGCTTTACATTTCTGATTTCCTGTGTCGGATATTCTGTTTCAGGGAGCCTTTCTGGTTTGGAGTTAACTGCCTCATCTGACTAAAGCCATACCCTGAAGATCACATTAGGAATGTACGCGGGGGAAATATTCTGAGACCGTGCTTATCTAAAGATGTCTTTATTCTATGCTCACACTGGATGAAAAGTTCCGCAGGAGTAGAATTCTAGGTTGCAAATCTTTTCCAATCAGAATTATAAAAAATACTGCTTTTATGTTTTCTCGCTTCTAATGTGTCTATTAAAAAGACTGATGTCTTTCTGATTCCAATTGCTTTCAGCATGACTTTTTCCCCTTATTTGAATGCTTTCTGAGTCTTCTTTTCTGTGTTATTTAAAAATATCCCAGTAGTGTTCCTTGATGTGGATCTTTGTATTTACTGATTTTTTTGATTACTGTACCTAAGCGTTTGTTGTGTCCTTTTAGTCTGAAATTTTATGTCCTTCAGATCTTGGAAAATTTTTTTCCCCTCCCATTCCCTTGCTTTCTTTTATCTTTCTGGGGTTCCTAATTGTCAAATGTTAAGCCTTCTGGGATGATCTGAATCTTTTTGTTTCTCCCTCTTATTTTATAATCGCTTTGTCTTTTTATTCTATGTGTTTTTAAAGTTTCTTGATATCCGCATTTAGCCTACCTATTAAATATTTTCATTTCTCTTAAAGGATGTTAATTTGACTTTCAGATGGTCTCAAAGTTTGAGGAGAGACTCCAGAGGCTGACCACAGGAGCTACGGATCTGCTAAGAACATATTAAAGGATGATGAGACCACAAACATAACTACTTTGTTGAAAAAAAGTTGGACTTGCAAGGCTGAAATCAGGAAATTAAGGAAATTATTTTTTTTAATACCATAGTCTGTCAACCATATTATTTTAAGTGTTTTCTTCCTGCCCTTGAAAGAAACTTGGGTCTCTTCCAGGCATTAAAAATAGTCTCAGCTCCTTACAACTGTCTCAATAGACAACTGGGGACATTTTGCCCATCTAGGGGTCCCTTTTAGGATGACTCCCTTTTTGCTCCTTTCCACAACATCCTTCAAGCCCCCGTGGGATGGAGTGCGCTCTTGCTGCAGCCCTTTCTCCTTTGTTCTCCTGTTGGGGCAGGTGGGTATGCATCACTCTGTCCTCCCGCATGTTGGGGAGACATGTGGCAACATCTTTGAGTGTTTCTCTAAAAATTAATTTCCTTTCCCCAGTGGGGAATGAACAACAAAGAACACACTAACTCTCTCTAGAGAAATACTCACGACTGCCCTTCCTCCATCAATCTCCTCACCTTCTCTCACATGTGCTTAAGGTGGGTGATGATAAGGAATGAAAAACCATCTCGTATTCTCTTATGAGGACTAATAGATGATCTGGGGTCTGGTGATCTTGTATCTGCTAAAACTGAGACCATAAGAAAATTTGCATTTAACATCTTTTGTCACCTTAGTGGGTTTTTTTTATTTACAAAGGCTCTTTTCTTGTTTCTTCTTTTCGGTTTCCTGATCTTTATTAAAATATCTTCCAACTTATCAGAGACCTCAAATTAGTAATTTTGTTTTCTTCTGGTTCCTTTATTATCTGTTTTAAGTTCCTCTTTTGTTTGTTTCCTTTGGAGTCTACATCCGAAGCTTTCCTCATGTGCCTAGCAATTCTTGATTGTCTGTTGTCATCGAAAAATGAAGTGCTAGTGTCTGGTGTTTTAAAAGAGAAATCAATAAACTTGTGGTTGAATTTTTCACATTTCACTGGAAGTTCTCTAAGGCTCTGGGGTTATAAATTGACCTTTTATTTTTAATGTTTATTTGTTTTGAGAGAGAGATTGTGTGCATGTGTGTGCATGCATGAGTGGGAGGGGCAGAGAGAGAGAGGAGGAGAGAGAGAATCCCAAGCAGGCTCCACGCTATCAGTGCAGAGCCCGATGTGAGGCTCAACCTTACAAACCATGAGATCAGGACTTGAACCGAAATTCAGTCTACCACTTAACCAACTGAGCCACCGGGCAACCCGACCCTAATTTTTAAGCCTTATGACTCCATTAATCCATTCTAGGGTCATGGCTTGTGTTTTGCCTCCAGTTCTTCTCCTTGGTGTGGGGCTAAAAGTCCAGCATCAAAATACATGACCTTTCATTATTCGGGATAGTACAGGTTTTCTGAAGGCTTTCCAAACTAAAGCTTTCAAAGTTGTGGGCAAAACATTTCATATACAAATGGGTGAAATACAATATATCATTTAAACTTATGGCATCTACATTTCCATTCCAGGGATATAGTAATTTTGAATGAATTGCAAACAAAAAGAGAAACAAAACCAACCAACAAACAATGACAACAACCACCACCCCATGGTGTTTGAATTTAAACCACCATCCCTTGGGTGTTTGAAGTTTACGGTCACTCCTAGATTACTTTTGTTGAATATGAATGTTAGGTCACGGATGGACAAATTCATACGTTGGCTAAAAGTACCACATTTTCAGAGTCAAACTATGGTAGTTTATTTTCAAAAATGGTCACAGCAATCCCAACCCTTTCCCTTAAGTCCTTTTGCAGGATTACTACGCTATCCCTCTGTCCAAGTAGACTGTGAGTGTATTTCTCCTCACCTTGAACCTGGGCTGAACCTGGGCAGATCCTGTGATTTGCTCTGGCCAACAGATGTGGGGAAAATGATGCTGTGTGGCTGCCAGGTTCAGCTCTCCAAAGATCATGGGGCTCCTGTTTCTGCTCCAAACCTCCATGTCGTTAGCTCAGGGGACTTTACTGGACAGAGGCTACCTGGAGGAGCCCTGAAGCACCTCAGCTGACAGACAGGACCAAGGCCCCAGGCTCTAAGGGAGGCCTTAATGGATCCTCACAGACAACCTGTTATACACGGACAACCTCGACTGAAGGAGAGACCAGCTATCCCCGGCTGAATCCTGCCTGAATTTCCAATCCACAGAATCATTAACGATAAGTTGGTTCATGTTTTAAGTCACTGTGTTTGGGTGAGGTTACACAGCCACAGGAACTGTGACTAACTCACTTTGGGAGAACCACTTCCAGCAAGGATTCATAACTCAGGCAGTACTTGGAGTGTCTTTGCTTCTGTGCCCTACCAGGGAATGGAATCCACAGCTTTCATCTGATTCTTACTGGAGTCTTTGTCTCCGAAAGGACTAAGAACCACTGACTTATGGGTCATTTGAAGTTGAACACCCTTACCAACAAAGGTTTTCATTTTGTTTATAAAAATAATACATGCTATACTATTAAAAGAGTAAGATTACAAAAGTATATTAAATAAAACATTGTCCCAAAAGCATGGTAAAAAAAATTGGTATGTATCTTCCCAAAGTACACACATATTACGAATCTATTTGGAGAAATTAAAGTGGTATATGTGTATTGATACACACATGTGTCCCTGTGCATATGTATATTCATATAAATGAATTACTCTGCTCAGTAAAAAAGCCTGATCTTTGAAATATAATACAGTAGTTTGTTGTTTGTCTTTTAACCTTTGATGAGAGCCTAATTTTGTTTTGTGGTCAGATACAGCAATATTTTATTTTATAGCTCTTGCAGAAAGGTCCTTCTAGAAGGTCCTCCCTTCTTTAGCATCAAGTACACCCGTGATTTCTTATAGAACTTTGTGTATGAATGGTTTTTTCCCATGACCGTCATTTATCCCTCTGTGAGTTATCTAAAGTTTAGTTCAGGTGACAAAGCTTGCTTTATTTCTCCTCCGGCATGTATTAAAGAGTACACCGCCTCACCTCTTGAATGGCCAGCTCACGTACTGGCTTTCCCTGTGTACTTGGGACCACCTCTCGACTCCGTGCGGCCCCGCCCACCCGTCTTGCTACTGCCACGCCACTCACTCACTGTTTCAATTGCCACTGCTTATCATGCACGTTATTATATGGAAAGAAGGTCTTCCCCTCTTTGTCTCTTTTTACAAACTTTTTCCCTTTAACTACGATCATCTTTTAATTTTTCCAGATAAGCTTAAGAGTGATTACATCAAGGTAGCATCCATCCTCCAACTGCCTGCGCCCACAAACTCCCCAAACAACTTTTTAGTTTGGAAGGTATCCCACTGAACTCAGAGCTCATTCAGGGAAGTTAGGACTTTATACCACTGAGCCCTCTGACCCAAGAACAAAGTATCTTGACATTTACTCAAGAACCCCATGGCTGATGGCACAATTTAAATTTTTTCTTCATTTGGTCTCTGTTGAGTGTATCCCTAGATATGTTAACAGGTTTCGGTCAAAAAAAAAAAAAATAAAAAAGGAAGCAGTTTACAATATAAGCAGTCAGGTGTCTCTGGCTTGGAAGAAGCAGATACATTACTGCTCTATTCAAGCGGTCAAGTTCCCAGTGGCTAAATGTGTCACACGCAAATGATTAGAACGCCCTGCTTAACTCTGGGATAATTGCACTTGACTGCCTTGATAGTTTCCCAAACTTGTCCCAGGCTTATCGTGCCCAGGACTGCAGGGTCTGCCCATTAAATTGAGGCAGATTTCCTCACAGACACTATAAACACTTAGAAAAAACAGCGCTCCCCAACAGAAACCCAGAGTTCCTTTGATGGGTTTATACAGCTTATCATTTGAAGGAGGATACAGATTAAAAAAATACTTTTAAGTATCAATGATGAATGGATACCTCAATATTTCTCAGATAAAAGCCTCTGTTCTGTAAATCAAAGTATTTTGAAAAGATTAAGGGAAGAATATCAAGGGTTTACCTGGGCCCTTAATATATACGTCAAGATTGAAAGAAGAGATAGTTGGATGAATTGACTGGGAAAGAAGCCAAGTATCATCTCGGGTCAAAACATGTACGTAGATCCTAGATTTCAGAAAAAGCCCCTTAGCACTTTGAAAAACATGTTAACATCCCTAATTTTACCCGTGGACCCACACGAGTGGAAGCCTGGATTCTAAATATTACTTTGGCACTAAGAAGCAAAGCGTAAGAATTTAGAAAAAATAAAGTAGATATTTGTCAAGATGAACAGCTGAAAACGAAAGGCTAAGGGAGTACCGCTGTATGGGGAAGGAGCAGGAAGGGGAAGGTGCTAGAAACACTGGGTAGGAGTTTGCTGCATTGGTAATGGAGTTAGAGCAAGAAAGCCCTTGACTGGCTAATCTTTAGACTGTGTATTTTGGCCTTGGTAAACTCCTTTTCTGTAGCCATACTACTGTGGAAGCGTTCCCAAAGACGATCAGACCGGGATTCAAACTGAAGCTGGTATGAGGGCGTGATGCAGAGACAGTCGGACCTTCTGGGGCAGCGGTAAGACCTTATGAACCTTTTAAATTTACTACAGTATTTTGAGGGAAAATAGTGAAGGTGTGAAGAAAAAAGGAAAACACCCGAGTGCTCTTTATGAAAACATCCTGACGAGCTTCCATGACAGCGTAGAATTGATTGTGGAAAAGAATCCTGAGGCTTAAGAACAGAGGATGGGTGAGCTGTAGAGGTCGGGAGACCTTTTGGGGCCAGAAGTATCTCAGCATTCCTCGCCCTGGTCTCTTCTAGATTAATGTCTCAAGAGATCCAAAAGCAACAGATCCATTAGCAAAAAAAGATGGTCCTTATCGCTTTTGTTTTTAGTTGATTACACAGAAAATATCCACAACGTTCCAGAAATAGACTGCTTGACCACAAGCCTCTGACCTCCCGAATTCAGTTAGGACATCGAGATATTCTTAGTTACCTTCTGCGGTGGATAGTTCCAGGCTGTGTCACCTTTTCAAAACAATAAAAAAAACAACGACAACAACCAATGGCCCCAGAGTGGATCCTGAACAAATAAAGGCCTGAAACCTACATCGTGCGGGATCCACGGTCAACGTTATGTTTCACTTCTGGAATGTAACACTCCTGAATTCCACACACACACAGCGTTCACTTCACAGCCCCATCACTTTCCCGTTGTGACCCATGCCTTTTCGGGCGGTGCTGAGATCTGCTATTAAGGAGCAGGAAACCGAACCTGCCGGGGACTCCTAGCATCACGTGGACCCGAGGTCTCTGGCCCATAAGGAAAAGACCCCCAATCACAGGCTTGGGCGGTACTTGACCGCTCCTCAGCTTGGGCTGGTCAGCTGAGCTTGTCTGGGCTGAGGGATGGAGGACAGGCATGGACTCAGAACACGCTGAGGGGGAGCACAGGTAACGAATTTCTGAGCCCTACCCAAAATGCAGCAGCTGGGCTCTCACTGCCGAGAACAGTATGGCCACAGCAGAGGAGGGAGGCTAGCTATCTGTCCGTGAAGGAGATGCTATCGAAGGAGATGCTCCCAAGAGGATTCTAGGACGAGGTGGTTATTTGGTGGGAGTTGCCTATGTCATCACACTGGATTCCCGAAGAATCACGGGGCTGAGAGGGCAGAATCACAGGATCACAAAGGGCAGAGGGTCAGAAGAGGTTCATGCCAATTCCCTTATTCTTCATGTCCTCCCGCTTTTTGGAAGACAGAACTATACCATCATTTTAAACTTGCTAACTTTTATAGAGGAATTTCCCTTTATCTATCAGCCAAGAGAACACAAATATACGGGCCCGATGTATCACTGAAAACTACCTTTAATATCATAGTTAATAAGTACTCATAGCTCACTCAGGTCTTCTTAAATCAGCCTTATTAATCAGTAATCAAACACGAACATGGAGTTCAGGGGAAAGACACAGCTCGAGTTCCTATAAATGCCGGGAGCCGCAAGAGTTAAACCAAAAGGTTGGTGAATGGACACGGAAAGGACATTAAGGATACAGCCTGAGGACAACGGTGAAAAAATCAAAACCTTCCTGAAATTCCCCTCTGTCTCACAGGTTATGAGAGAGTCTTAAGGCGATAATTTTTAAACGTGGGGGCCACTTACAATTCTGCTAAGCACCGTTATAGTTGCCCCATGGTTGGGCGGAAATCATTCTTTCAGGGAGACCAAAGAATGGCATTTTCTTCTAAAGAGTCCCTTCTTTAATAAGGACTGGAGCAGATCCCTGTCATTGTTCTAGATAATGGATTACCTATACATACATTTTCAAGTGTAATGACACTCTTGCTTATTAAAGACCTCTCAGCTGAAGGGGCAGAATATTATGAACTGGCCAAGCCATTCATTTTCTTGAATATGTTATTCAGTATTTTATGCTAAACCAGCAATACACCATCCATTTTAGTACAATGATCCTTATGTTCAATAAAATTGAAGTGTCGCATCATAAATCATTATAGTCATTTATTTTACATTAGACACATTAGCCACTATATTCCATAATCTATTACAATAAGGTGGATTTAAATGTACCCCAAGGAACTGCAATAATAACTCGAGAACCAAATATAGCAATTTATGGATAAAATATGCTTAACCTAAAACTGCACTAGCTATCGTGACGGCTGTGAACTCAGAATGGAATATAGGGCTGATGGCGACGGAACTCAGCCTCACACCGAGGAGAAAAGAGGGAAAGAAACAGCAGACTAATTTTCTGTTCATCAGTTTACAAAATGTAGAAGATTAGAAATTACACACGTAATCAGCGAGACAAACCTTACGGGGGTGGGGAGCGGGGGAGGAGGCACACGCAAATGAAACTTTTTCTGAGTAAAGCATGTTCCAGATCTCTGGTTAAACCATTCAACAGGATGCCCGTTATTTCCAACAAAAGTGGTGTCCCAGAAAACACCACCAGTGGAGAATCATTCCACTAACCCCAAACTCGGGAGAAATCAAACAGAGGCTGGGTGGTATGAAAAAAAAAAAAGTTTGCCTGTCAAATTAACAGTGTAAAAGAGGAGCCGGGAGAATGCCTTCTTACGGAGAACTCTCTAAAACATGCTTAAGTTTATAGGCGGCGTACTTCTGCTTCGAAGAGATGATTACACATCCTTATCGTTAATGCAGCGTTTCCCCCAATGGTCTCCAGATCCTATTAGCCTACTCCTGTTTGCCTGTACATTTCTAAAAGCGATAAAATTGTGTTGTGTAATTCAGATTCTTCACTCATTTGGTATTTGTCCACTTAGACACACAGAGTGAGGTCTTGTTGGTCATTTTAGGGGAATGATTATTATCCATCTATTGACACTCTTGGGCACCTCTCTTGGAAATCTCAAGTCTACCGATCATGAAAATGAGACCGGCTTTATTACGTTACTGGATATGAAATGCTTGCTGTTTAGGATTATTAAAAAATGTGATTATTGCTGTGTTCGTTCTGAGATAGCAAGGCCCAGAATTGCCAAGGTCAGGTGTTCCTCGGGAAATGAGGGAAGAGATTAAATGTCCCCCTTGAAGGTCACTCACCTTTCCTTCCACCCATCCACCCTCCCTCCTACCCACTCATCCAACCATCTAATCATCCACTCATCAACCAATGACCCAGCTAATGAATATCCAGTGTCCATTTAATGCCTTCTCTGTGCCAGACCCGAGGTAGATACTATGGATACAATGGAGAACAAAACAGAGCAGCTGCTCTTATAACAAGATACTTTTAATTATTGCATTATTCTTTTTATCCATGAAAACATATGAGTTTTTTTTTACACTAACTATAATCATCAAATACTTACAATTAGTTATGACTTTTTCTCTCCTAACATTTATGGATTGTAAGTTCCTACAGAACTAAAATTCTGAGGGGAAAGAAGTCCTAGTTTGGCCAATGTGGCCAACCTGAAGTGAACTAATTCTCTCTTGGATCCTCATTGCTTCATCTGTACACTGAGGGGATCAACCAGAAGTTCTTAGGATTCCTTCTCAAATTCTAGAGTTTGAATGACTTTTGCGATCCCTTAGAATAACGTGTCCCATTTCTGAAAATGTCTCCAATACAGAAAAAAGACGAAGAAGAGTAACATCTCATCACTGTCGTATTGGTTAGTCCCCTGCAACAGTTTGTACTGTTTTGTCTTTTTACCATTTATGACCAACATGCCATCTGTTCTCTCAACAATTTCCGGTCCAGTGTAGGGTCCTAAAATATTACTACGATCTGATCACAGCGCAGCACCAAAATTGGTCATCACCGCTATTCTACTCCACCATCCTGGGTTTCTCGCTACTGATATATCTGAATTATACATTATTCCTCCCAGGCACGCTTTTCCAAATGAAATAAAATTTCATTTTCCATTTCTAGTTCTAATCCCATTAGATTCCTTGGCCTGAAATATTTACAGATACCACTTTGTACCATTGTTTTGTAATCGGGTTCTATCATGGGTGTTGTGTCTGGTGCTTGCAGGGATTCTGAGTTGTGCTCGGCCACAGTTAAGGCTTTCTTCTAATACAAGATGTCATCTTTTAGCTATCTGTCGATTACGGAAAAAAATGATACTTCCTATCTCCCAACAGACAGAACAGAAAGTATATAAATATAAAAATTACATGTGGATATGATGGCCCTCAGATTAACCACCTGTGGGTTCAGCTAGGTGCCATGTAGTTTACTGAAGACAAGAAGCATCTATTTATACCAAATATTTACGCCAACTTCAGAAAGACAAAATTTTCTGAGCATATTCTTTCAGGCAGGAAAAGAATATGGATCAGAGCTCAGTTGGGAAAACAGCCCCATTCTAGATGATCCAATGCAATGAACTTAATACAGTTATTTTCACAAATGTTTTATAAGAGCTGAAAACTGAATGGGGCAGTGACAGGCAGGAAGCCACTACCCACCCTAGGACGGGGGGGGGGGGGCAGGGAGAGTGTTAAACGGAAGGGACAATGTTAACAAAGTCCTTGCCAATGACTCCTTTTGGCCAAACCGGGCCGGAAGAAGGGAGCTGAGAGGGAAGTTAGTGAGGCTCAAGCTTAAGGGCCTCTTACTATGTAGACCCCCTTACGAGGCCTCCTAAGGGCCCGAGTGACTTGTATCCATGGTTCTACATGGAGGACTTGAAAATATGCCATTTTAACTCGTCGTTCTGCCTGCTGTCTCTGTGCTGTGGCATCCCCTCCATCACACCTCCTCTCCAATTAGGTGGCATTAGCGTGGTCTGGGGTATTTTTAAAGGGCTGGTTACGGGAAGGTGATTTACTTGGTGTCTAGTGGGACATATGTATGCGGCTCACACTTCATTCTGTGTGGAATTACGTCTGGTGTGGTTGCCATGAGGTCTGAGGATTCCTAGAACCACTGGGCACGTAGAGGCTGGAGATGCCTGCAGACATCGGGCTGTCCCAGCACCCTGAGAAATTTTTTGCCTCTCCATGAATTTTAAATATCCCACCAGACATTCAGAGAGGTGAAAAATGTTGTTCCTGATGTCAGAACGGCCTGTAATAACACACGAGCGTCCACCGGCCGTTGCTCCTGGCTCTCACCTCGATGTCTCACCGCGAGATGCCAATGACAAACCAGTTGGTTGCAACACAAGAAACTAAAACTGCCTTAAACTCTTGTAGCTCTTCCAGGAAAGCAGCTTCCAGAGGCTTGCCCACAACTGAAACTGATCCTAAAAATTTACATAACCACATTAATAAGGAGTTGAGAATGGAAAGTTTTCTAAATTGTCATTAATAAGAAAGTGAATTCTAATCAGCATACTGGGGAAAGACGGAATTATGTTTCTGTTTTTTTCTCCAGAAAATTATTTCCTAGGAAAAGATTGTCAAAGAGGGTAAAGTCGAAAATTCTAGGAAAGAGGATGAGAGCAATATCTCAACAGTTAACAAAAACAGATCTTATTTTTCCAGTTTTTAATTATTTATTTATTCTGTTTTTTTCTCATTCTAAATTTTTAAGATTTGTAATCTGTTGTGATTTTTTTCTCCATCAAAATAAACATTATTTTTGTACATACTTTTATATTTACGATTTAAAATTATATATAAGTTATATGTATAAAGTTGTTTTTATAAAAGAGAGCCCCCAAAGTGCATAAACTTTAGGCCCTACAAACCTGCTGATGCAGTAGCTTGGGAAATGTATTTTATAGTGGTCGCCTTGAGGGGCACGTGAGTGGCTCAGTCAGTTAAGTGTCCGACTTCAGCTCAGGTCATGATCTCACAGTTCGTGAGATCGAGCCCCATGTCGGGCTCTGCTGACAGCTCAGAGCCTGGAGCTTGCTTCGGATTCTGTGTCTCCATCTCTCTCTGCCCCTCCCCCGCTCATGAGCGCACGCGCGCGTTCTATCGCTCTCTCTCAAATAAATAACAAACATTAAAAAAAAAGTTTTATAGTGGTCACCTTGTGCAACACATACGGCACAGGGGAAGGGTAGGGAATGGATCTTAGAGCCAAAAGGCAAGAGATACTCACTACAGGATCTTACAGAGCCCAGAGCTTCTTTTAGGGGGCCAGAGAACTAGGCTTGAAAGTTACACAACCAGAGAGAACGGCTAACATCATACCAGAAGATGGAGGAAGCTCAGATGTTTCCGATAATGGGCACACACGCCCCAGCTCACACCCCAACATACTGATGATGGGTTCTCAATGGTACCATGACACACCTGCCATGGCTATCCCCAAAGATGCCACGTGACTCTTGCAAGATGAATGGCACACATGTGTTTCTTTGGGTTGCAAGCTAGGTTCAGTCTAAGTCTGGTTCACTTCCATTTTATCCGAGGACTAGGGTCCCTCACTTGTGCCCTAGATGCTGGGGATGCTTGGAAACTACATGGGTTTCCTTATCCCCCTAAGATGGGAGCTGCCAAAAAAAGCAGTAACGGTGAAAGAATAACAATTACAACAAAATCCCAAAAACCCATTAGAGTGCCGCCATTATCACTCCTTTTTTAAAGAACGGAAATAGAAATGGGAACATTACGGGTGAAGGCAACCTGCCCATGTTCACATAGCCAGAGATTGAGAGAGTCCGGAGGCTGCCTCCAGATCTAGGACATAAATTCAAACGCCTGCAGATCCAGTAGGTGATACAGATGGGTAGGTAAAAAATAACCACACACACAGGATGAGAAACATCAACTGATCCCTGGACTCCAGGACAGAGGACAACACGGAGCGGTGGAGACTGTGGTAAAATAGAAAGCATATGTCTATCTAAGAGAGATGTCTGCTCTTGCTGCCTGTGGTCATGCAGAAACACCAGCCAGTGGGACCAGGGATGCTGATTTTAAAAGAGAGGCCACATATCTAGATTTTATTATAAAACATCCTGATTTTGAAATCTTGTTAAAAATTGAATAAACGGTAAATAATGTTGGGGCCAGAATTCTGCAGGCTCGTCTACTACTAGGTAATGACTTCAGGCATCTTATTTGCAATTCCTGCTCCAGAGTGAGCCCATGCCCACCGAACTACCCTGTTATTCAGTCTCTGTCCAGTGGACCCCTTTTGATAAGCCCACTGGTGACTCACTGGCTTTGCTTTTCCTCTACACTCGACCAGACCAGAGTTAGGACTGAGGTTTCAAAGCCCTGACTTGACTGTTTATTAGCTGTGTCATCTAGCGTGAGTCTTTAACCTTTCCAAATTTTAGTTTCTCACCGATAAAAGGAAGATCAAAAAAGAAAACACTGCAGACCTCCTAGGGCTGTTACGGGAATCAAAACGAAATAATGCCTCTGAGTGTGTTTTGAAAACTATCAAGATCTACAGATGAGGCAGCTTATTATTTTTAATAACCTTAATTTTCCAAAAGGTAATTAGCTAAAATTCCCCCTTCCCATTTATAGAAAATAACACATTAATTTTTCTGCCATTTCTGATTCTACTCCCATCGTCCTTGGCATTTCAAAAATGATTGCCTCGATTCAATACATTCATTAACCACTTCCTCTTACGCTGTGGAAAACAAGGCATGTACCCTGACCAGCCTGCATTTTGAACACAGCATTTATTTTTTCATGTATCTTCTTACTTTCTTTCTTTTTTGACGAAATACAACATTAGTGAGTTTAGTTTTCCCTTGAGTTCTTCTTGGAGACTAGGAATTAACTTGAACGAGGGGATGGAATTACTTGGGTCAGCTCAGAGGCAGACCAAGGGCAGCTCGAGTGTGTGTCTTCATATCCCCTACTGTCATTCCTTGCGTTTTCTGAGAGTTTGTGTCATGAGCGTGAACTGTCTAGGTACCATATGTGCCCCGGGGAAAGCCATTCTCATTGAAAGCTAAAATCAACCCATCACTTATATAAAGAATGGAACCCATTTGGCAAAGGTATTCCTCTCCACATTTTCCTTCTTCACACGTCTTGTTACAGCCCAAAGATGGGCATAAGCCTCCCCCTGCATCTCCATGGAGTCCTCAACTGACCCGTTTATATTGACATGGCAACATCTGCCATCGACACAAGCAATATCCAGGGAGGTACATCTATAATTTGATACCATAGCTATCATTAGTTAAATAAAAGCTGCAAACACATAGAGAATCTGTGATAAAAAGAAAAGGTGCATATCTGCAGAGAGCCTTCTTTTTTAACAAAAAAAAATTGGGGCACCTGGTGGCTCAGTTGGTTAAACGTCTGGTTTTTGGTTTTGACTCAGGTCATGATCTCACAGTTCGTGAGTTCGAACCTCACATCGGGTTCTGGGCTGATAATGAAGAGCCTGCTTGGGATTCTCTTTCCCCTCTCTCTCTGCCCCTCCCTGACTTGTGCTCATGTGGGCTCTCTCTCTCTCAAAATAAATAAGTGTAAAAAAAACAACTCTATTAAAAAAAACTATAATAAGGCCTTTTCAATAGAGAAGGAAATGAAGATATCTATTCCTACACACCTAGATGGCTGGTATTCTATCTTTGAAAATTCCTGTCATTGAATTCTTCTAAAAATTGTCCACGCAGGCCTAGTCTGAATCTGGGGCTTATTTCCATTCTCCGTTCCTCCCAGGGAGGACTCCTCTGTGGCTTCACAATCCACCACGCTCACCTTCTCTTTGCATTCCCTGGAGTTGGTGTCCCTGTCTGCCATGCCTCTCCTTGATGCCTTCTACCGACCTAGAATCGGCAATCTTTCCAAGCTGGGCACAGTCTGATGTCCTCCATAATGGCTCCTTGATTATCCTCATCCTTCTTTGCTTCCTTCCCTGACTCTGCCACACAATTTAGCCTGTACGGTAGGTTGTGTTCTGGGATCTAAAGGCCACTCTTAGCTAACTGAACTTTAAGTTCAGCGCCATCACGTATACTCTAGTCTCCAGACTGTCTACACGAAGGCTGTATTTGGCACAGAATAGAAGCTCAATAAAAAATTTACTGACATGCAGATTCTGAATGGGAAAGTGGGGGGTGGGGAAGGGTTCCACAACAAGATGGAAATCGCTGTATTTCCAGGCTTTTAGAGCTTCAGAGTTCAGAGGAAAAACATTTGAGCAGACAAAGGTGCTCAGAGCTCCAACACTGCCTCAGCTAGTGGTGAGCATCCTGTTTCTGAAAGCCTTGAAACGGAGGCTGGACAACCACTGGCATGAACGGTATAGAGTGAAATCAAGCAAAAGTGGAAATGGGTAAGGGACATAGTGGCCCAGACAGGTAAAGGGGTCAGCCCAAAGTCACACAGCCGGTAAGTGACAAAACTACCACTTTATTTACTTACGTATGTTTTACTTATTTTTGAAAGAGCGCAAGCAGGGAAGGGATGGAGAGAAAGGGAGACACAGAATCCGAAGCAGGTTCCAGGCTCTGAACTGTCAGCACACAGCCCGACATGGGGCCTGAATCCAGGTTGTGAATTCATGACCTGAGCTGAAGTCAGATGTTTAACTGACTGAGCCACCCAGGTGCCCCCAAAGTGGCACTTTAAATCCTGTCTCTCCTACTCCTGGCCTCTCTCTAACATACTCACTGATCATCATACATCTGCAGATGCTCTGTCCAAACGCACTACATTCTATCTGCCACACTGTATTCGGAGGACTAGGTCTGCTGTGGCCACTGTACCCATTGTCTAAACCCTGTATTCCTCACGGAGAGACAGAGACTGGTGTTTTGTTCACTGTGATGGTCCAAGTGCATTTCACATAGTAGGCACTACACAAAGAGCTGACTACTGTGATATGTATGAGTGACGAGGAAATTTGAGTATTAGTTAGATAGGCAAAAGCAACTCCCAAATAGCCTCCACTTACAAACACAAAGGATTATTTCTCATTTAGATTCCATGTCCATCCTCACTTAGCAGAGGACTCTGCTCCACGGCAACTTACTCTGAGGCCCAGAGTGATAAAATAGCCACCATCCTGAAAGCTGGTCACCATACCAGAGACAGAGGTCTATGGGTTTTTTTTTTTAATTTTTTTTAATGTTTGTTTATTTTTGAGAGAGAGAGAGGGAGAGTGAGTGAGTGAGCAGGGGAGACGCAGAGAGAGAGAGGGAGACAGAGTGTGAATGGGGGTGGGGCAGAGAGGGAGGGAGACACAGAGTCTGAAGCAGGCTCCAGGCTCCGAGCTGTCAGCACAGAGCCCGCTGTGGGGCTCGAACTCACAAATGGTGAGATCGTGACCTGAGCTGAAGTTGGCTGCTTAAGTGACTGAGCCACCCAGGCGCCCCTGAGAGGCCTGTAGGGTTTTGAATTGGCAGTTCGCACATCATTTCCACATTCACAATTCATTGGCCAGATTGCATCCTCTTGCCTGGCAGTCCTACCAGGCTGCTAAAAGGAAGAGAGTCAGAAAAACGTGTAGAACAGCAGTGACGATTCCCATAAAGAATCTTAGCTTTTAGCTACTGCCCTTCCACTTATAGAAGGAAAAGTAGGTTGGAAAAGGATAATTAGTCTGGAAGAAGTCACCCTTCGCATGGATGGATGAAGAGAGGAAGCACTAGAGACATTCATTTTCTTCTTTCCCAATTAAGAAGCAATTATCAGAGGCTAAGGAATCAGGCTCCACTGTGAAAATAAGGGCATAGTTCGGGCAGGTACGACTGGGGACAGAAAGGGAACAAAGGTAGGAAACCGGCAGTATCATTTCCTACTTATCAGCAAAGGTAGTGTAGTTGAAGTTATGGACCGAATGTTTTACCCCTCCCCCAGAATTCACAGAGTGAAGCCCAACTTTAGTCCCAACTCCAAAGGTGAGGCTGTTGGAAGGTAATTGGGTTTAAATGAGGTCATGAAGGCGGGACGCTCCTGATGGGATTAGCACCCTTACAAGAAGAAGAAGACAGAGAGGTCTCTCTTCATGCTTACACAATGAAAGGTCATGCAAGAACACGGTAGGAAAATAGCTGCCTACAAACCAGGAAGTGGGCTGTCACCAGGAACTGAATCTCTCAGCACCTGGTCTTGGAGTTTCCAGCCTCCAGAACCTCGAGAGATACATGCCTGCTGTCACCTAGCCTACGGTCTTTTGCTATCGCGGTCTGAACAGACCAAGGCAGCCGATTTCATGCACAATCTGAATCAACAGTGAGATGTGGTCTCCCCAAAGGCAACTCATAGTTTACAGTAACAGAAATATTACTTCTGGAATGACGGAGGTGATGATTCTAATTCCACCTTGGTAGAACCGCATTTGGAAGACTGCGTTTGTACCTGGTATTGGACTCAGGCATCTGGAGGACTGTGACCTGGTTTTTCAAGGACTCGGTGCTCTAGCATAAAAGGAACAAAGGAAGTGAACTGAAATATCTAACTTGAAAGAGAAAACACTAGAGAGAAGACATTGATAGCTTTCAATTCCTGAATGATTAACCATGTTGAGGACTGTTCATACTTGTTCGTATGCCTGCAAAGCAGAGGAATCTGACCATTGAAAAGAACCTATGAGCAGATGTATTTTATTGGATACAAGGAAGAATTCCTAACAGAACTATCAAAATACAGAATGGCGGGCTCCAAAATAGTCTTCCCAATACTGGAAATGTGAGTGGGGGTAACCAAACATCTGTCAGTTGGGAAGTACGACTAGGTGATTTCTAGTTGACATGCCATCTCACTCAAAAACTCATGATTTAAAATTCCTAATTTAATCTTCTCTTATGCTAGCTGCTTACAGTGCAACTCTGAGAAGCAGTCGTACCTACTCTTGGCCACCATAATGTAGGAGAAGATTTTAAAGGAATAAAATATTTAGGCCAGGGATTTGCAATTTTTTTTTTTTTCTGTGAAAGGCCAGATAGTAAGTATGGTAGGCTTTCTGGGTCACATGGTCTCTATCACAACTAGTCCACTCTGCCATGTGTGCCAAACCAGCCATAGGTAATATGTAAATGAACGGATGTGGGTGTGTTCCAATAAAACTTTATTGCAAAAGCAAGTGTCAGGTTGGATTTGGTCTGCGGATCTTGCCAACCTGTGCTGTGGATGGTAAGGAGGATTCTAGTGACAGAAGCTGTTTATCCAAGAAATCTGCTCACTGAGGACCTCATCCTCTTTCTAGTAATAAAGACACTGAGGTCAAAGAGTTAGAGTGCCCAGTCATCTCTGTCCAAAGACAAGGAAACCAAAAAGTCCCTGGCTTGGCAAGGGGTAGAGAGAGCTCTGAAAAAAAAAAAAAAAGTGCTAATATTTGTGATAATGGCTTGAAAACACAGAAGAATACAGTAAAAGGAAACAGGTTTTCAGGAAAGATATTTTTGCTGGACTTTCAAACCTGGCTCACGGCGCACCATCCGAAAACAAAAATTTCAACCAGAGATGCCACTGGGGCATTCCCGTGGTGACCGAGAGACTTCTGACATTGGTAGTAATTATCCAACAAAATCCAGACTCTGTCAGGAACTCTCGTGACTACATTACAGTTAACTCACTGGGAAGAGTAACTCCTCAATTCCATCAGTGTTTTCTGGACTCGGGTGAGACTGGAGATGGGTCTCGCGCCCTAGCAGAGGGTGAAGGAACGGGTCTCAGCGTTGGGTGTACCTTCACATGCCAGTCCTCCATGGCCCTGGACAATCAAAAGTGTGTCCCTCTGTAGTTCTCTCCAAGGATGAAGCCAAGACAAGCAGACAATTAAAGCTGAGAAATGGCTTTTGATTTGAACTAAGAAAAATGTTCCACCCACCCGACCAGCAAGCAGCATGCTTAGCTCATAATCAGGCATTATTATAATGGTATGCAAATTGTAGACATGGAAGACATTCTTTCCAACTATGTTTTCATTAAAGATTCAGCTTTTTTTTTTTTTCCCCCGGAATAATAGTAAATGACATGCGAACTTCATATGAACTATAGGTCATGAAAGGATTTAGTATTGGCATTTTTAATCTAAAAAGTCTGGTGCCAGAAAATCAATATGCTTCAGTCGTAGCATTCGGATGCAATTTTCCTCACGTAACAGGGTCTCTTTCTTTCCTTCTTTCTTCTTCTTCGGCTTTTTTTTTTTTTTTTTAAGAGTGAATAATTCCTGGTTTTTCTATGAAACAAGCCGCTGTATTATAAGGTAATGACATCAATAACACATTACATGTAAACAGAAAATGAACAAAAAATCATTCAAGGCCCTTTTGAAACTGGAGTGCTTTTCATCAGCACTATTACAGGCTCCATTCACATTATCGGATTGAACCATCCTGCATAACCGAGGCGCTGACAAGTCCTGATTACCCAATAACTCCTGTATCCCTTTCAAGCAGGTTCACAGGAGAGGACAGGAATACCAGGCCTTCCTGGGGGGCGGCCGGCCCGCCACGGAGACCCAATCGGTGGAACCCCGAGGCCGCTCACTCCCCTCTGCCAAAAACAGGGTGCTGCCGCCCTTCCTGGCGTGTGACCGGCTTTTCCTCCCGCGTTCTTAACTGTTTCCCATAACGGCTGCTTAGAACACAGTCAAGGAGGGGCAGGCTCAGCCAAGTCCACTCTTTCCCCACAAATACTCACAATGGCTCCCGTCAGGTCACCTGTGTGTCACTGAGGTAAGTGCCAGAATCCAAAGAGCCTGGGCACTGGGGACCAGAGGGGAACCAGACAGGCTGAATCTCTTGACATGTTTGCATGTTTCAACCAACCAGCCCCCGGCCTTGTACCCCTCACTCCTGAGTGCGACTGCAGAAGGCCCGCTCTCTGTTTTGTATGCCACTGGGAGACCTCGTACTCTTTCTGAAGAACTTCTAGTTAGAGCCAACGTGCTGTCTGCTACTCAACAAATGGGGCTTCTCCCTCCTCACGAGGTGGAGGCTCTAGAGGACACTGGTGCTCAGGTGTGCCAACGGGAAAGCCGATACGTGTGGGCTGGGGGCTGACCCGGCTAGGCCACAGAGCCCCCGTGCTGGGAAGACCGGGGTTTCTTTTCTCCAGACAGCTTTTGAACCCTTGCCTGGCCACGGCAGCCTGCTGCTTGTGGTGTGGCTCCCGGCAGCAGCCAAACCAACCTAAAGCAGCCTTTAAACAAGCAAACTGTGGTTTCTGCCTTTTGGGTGGTAGATCACCATATATTTGACGTAATCTTCAGCCCGGGAGAGATCATGTTTTAAAAACAAATTTCTTGGCCTCCAGCTCAGCTCTGGGGCATTGCTGTCTGAGCAACTTGGGCTTCCCTAATTAATTCAGGCTCCAGCCCTCTTCTCTTTTTCCTTCCTTAAAACCTTTCCTCCTACGGTTAAAGTCACACACGCATATATTCGCAAACATAAGAAAACAGAGGGCTGGGATCCTTCCTGAAATATCTGAAATTAAAATGAGGGTCTGATAAGGGTGGGGTGAGGCAGTCTCAGTGTCTCCTTTGCTCAGAGGAAGGGGGGGGCAGTGGTTGAGAAGGTCAAATCCCAGCTCACCACTTACTGGCTGTGTACTTCATGAAAGTCTCCCGACCTCTTTGTGCCTCAGTTTCCTAAGACGCAAAACATGTCAAAGGTTTCTAACAGTGCCTCACACAGAGTAAATGCTTGTTCGATGCCAGCTATTATCACTAATAGGAACAGTAAAACTCTATAGAGAAAGTCTACAGCGTGATGGGAGTTGCTGGAGGGCTCTGGATAGGGGAGTGACGTAACTGGAATTACTGTTGAGAAGGGTCACTCTGGAAGCCAGTCTATAAGGACAAGAGTAGAAGCAAGGAGATTATTTGGTGCTTATTACAATAACCCAGGTGGGATCATATGGTACCTTGAACTTGCGGCAGTAGTAGGCCGTGATAAGATTCTGGGGGACTTTCAAGTGGGAGCCCACAGGACTTGGGGGGCAGGACTAAATACTGGGGATGAAAAAAGAGTCCAAGATGATTCCAAGTGTGGACTGACCCACTGGAACAGATCAAGGTCAGTGGATCTGTGCTCCCAAGGAGCAAAGGTGAGAGGCAAGCTGAATAATGAAGGAACAGGTCACCTTAGGCAGTTGAAGGGAGCAATACTAGAGCACCGTAGTTGTGACCGATGGCACATGGAGGCGGGCAGGGGGACGGTGGGCAGGTGGAGGGCGTGTAAAGGACATTCAAAGCAAGTAGCGAAGCCTAAACAAAGCTGTGGGGATGGAATGAACATTTCGTGTCCAGAAAAGAGGAGACTAGCAGAACTGAATAGAGCAGCTTTTCTAGGAAGCTGGGGTTTGAAAGGCCTTGACTAACTGCGAGACTTACTCTGGCCCCCAAACAGGTTGGGAGTCTGGACTGGCTGGCTTCTAGGTTTAGCCATGATCTGTGCGTCACAAGAGAGTTTACTTTGTTTCGTGACCCCCAGGAAGGTTGTAAAATTACTGCAAGAGATACATCACGAAAACTCTCTTCGAATTGACATGAGGTCATCTAAAATTTAAATATTAATCATTTCTACGAACACTCCTTTAACTCCGCATTTGGACTGTGGACTTCGTCTTCGGTGCATTTTAGTAACCTGAATCAAGTTTAGTGTGTGCTTTCGGTTACATAATTAATACAACAAAATTAGATTTTGCATATGTACCATTTACTATATACTCTGCATTTCCAGACGCATGCAGTCTCTACGAATATTTACCGTTGAGAGATGCAGAAGCGAGGCCACTTATACTCGGCCTGATGGGCAATTTAGAAGATTTTGCAAGTGTAATTTTTCTCTGTTTTCGATCTTGGCCTTGGATATTAGAACGTAAGCCTTGGATAAGGCTTTGCTCAGAGGACTGCTTCGCAGTCTTGACTGCACATTGTAATCATGTGAGGAGTTTTAAACACCAGTGACGGTTGGGCCCTGCGCCCGGAGATTAAGATCAGGGATGAGGTCTGGGCCATCAGGATGGTTACAATCTCCTGGGGCTATTCGAACGGGTTTCCAGGTGGAGGGAGAGAGATCTAGGAAGAACTACCAGGTTTCGAGGTTTTTTTGTTTTGTTTTGTTTTCTGGAACACCTGAGCAATTCTATGCTCATCCTCATACCAGGTACCCCTCAGCCTCAGGACTGCATGGCCATGACCTGGCAGGATTCACAAGCCTTGTGAAGCCAGTGGGCATCCACAGTTACGCTTCATCTTTGAACCCTGGACTCTGCAGTCGGCCACTAAGAACCAAACCAAGACCAAGCCAAATGAAGCAAAACAAAATAAAAATATTCTGCTAGGCTGGTGGTGGCTCTGTGGGGCACAGAAGCAACTCTACTGAAATAATGCCAGCGATTGTCCTAAAAACATATATTATGACCACTGCTCTCATTTTCATGCTATTTTCTCTTTTCGTAAGTTCTTCTTACCGCCAAGTTTCACAAACAAGGACACCTGAGCATCTATACGACCTACTCACTGATGGATGAAAGATGATGACCACCACTGTGAAGGCATCAGCTTTACTTCGTGAGGTCTTAACAGTGTGTGTGAGTGCGTGCGTGAGTGCGTGCGTGTGTGTGCGTGTGTGTGTGTGCGCGCGCGCGCACGCGTTGTGGGTGGGGCTGGGGGTGCCTGCTGGTGTCCGCCCGGAGAAAAGGTCATGAAGGATCAGACAGAAAACCTGAAGTCACATTGGAGCGTGTCTTCGTTTTGCATTCGTTTAGTCATAATGGCCTTTTGTTCTACTAACTCTTTAGGTCTTAAAAAAAGTAACAGAAGCTCAGCTATGCCACTGTTGTCAAATATTATGTTCTAGCTCGACTGTAGTTATTACGGAGCAGGGTGGCCTGGGACAAGTTTAGTCAACAGGGGTTCACGGTGAAAAGCACTTGAAGCATCAGATGGAAGGGGCTCAGCGGGCTTGAGAGGATAAAATCAGTGTCCGTTTTCTTTGCTTCTCAGGTCACAATCTCTCCGAGCTTGGGTTTTCTCATCTGCAAATGGAGACACTGATACCTCCCCAAGTTCTGCTGAGTGCCCGGGGCTTTTCCGGCTGGAGCCGCTGTGTGTGCCAAGAGGCTGTTCGAGGAAAGGACTAAGGGGCCTCCTGGAAAGAATTCAAGGGAAGGAATTCAGGCTCTGAATAGAGCATTGGAGCCATTTTAAGGACAGCATGAGTGTGCCATTCAGATGCTTCTCCAGGCCAGTCCCCTCAGAAACTGAGAAACTAGATGTAAAGAAAAATACAGAAAACGCCATTTCTCTCTCTCATGTGCAAACAGGTTTTGTGACGAATGGAGAACAGCACTTTAACACCCAAACCACAAAAGTGCGGAAGAAGAGGAACTGACGCTCACAGGACCCAGTGATGAACCTCCATGTGGCACGGCCTAGCTTTGATGACTTTTTAAAAAATATTTTGAGATATAACTCGCGTAACATAAAATTCACCCTTCTAAAGTATATAATTCAGTGATTCTAAGTATATTCACTGAGTTGTGAAACCATCTCCACTATTTCATTCCAGAACATTTTCATCAACCCTCCACCCGCAAAGAAACCCCATATCTGTTATCAGTTACTCGCTGTTTTGCCCTGTCTCTAGCCCTTGGTGACCGCTAAGCTGCTTTCCATCATCTCGGTCTGCTTTGGATGTTTCATCTAAAGGAGATCATACGATACGTGGGTTTTCATGCCCAGCTGCCTTCATTTGGCATCGTGTTTCCAGGCTTCTTCTGTGCTGCGGTATGTGTCAGTCCTTCCTTTTTAGGCCCTGAATAATATTCCATTTCCTGTTTATCCATTCATCCACTAATGCACATTGGGTTGCTTCCACTTTTTGGCTGTCATGTATAATGTTGTGTCAACTCTTGGGATCAAGTTTTTGCAGTCTCTTTGTTTTTAAGTCTCTTTGGACATATCCTAGCAGCGGAATTGCGAGCTCAAATGCTTACTCCACGTCGAACCTTTGGAGAACCGCGAGACAAAGCGGCTGCAGCGTTTACAATTCCACCACAATGTATGACGGTTCCAATGTCTCCACCTCCTTGCCTTTGCTTTTAATGGCCCAACTTTTTGGTTTTAGCCTTTCTAGTGAGTGTGAAGTCATACCTCATTCTGCTAATGGCTTTTATTTATTCAGATTGGCATTTGTGTAAATTTAGTGAGAGAACTCAGGTCCTAGATATAGACATATAGATATATAGCCACTATTCTCTTTTTCATGCTATTTTTCTCTTTTTTTTACAGTTTATAAGGTGCGTGTTAGTCTTTTAAGATTCTTTTAATAATTCTTACCTCATTATTTATCTCTTCCAGCTCAAGGATTTACTTTCCACTTGAGTCCAGGATGCGATTCAGCTCATCTATTGAGTTTTAAACTTTAATAACAATGGTACTTTTTTAAATTTTAAGATCTCTGACTTTTTTTTAACTCTGCTCTTTTTTATATGAGCTCTTATTCTGACTTTAGTGCTAAGATTCCCTCCTTTGGTTCTCCCAGGCTAGTTCGTTTTTCTTCCTCCCTCCCTTCCTTTTTCTTTTCTTTCTTGTCTTTAATTTTAAAATCCTCAACACATTATTCTAATATTTTGACCTCATATGGTATTGGTTCTTCCATTTGTTGAGCCTACACTTGCTTTTCCTTAGGGCTGGTCTCCCGTGGATATCTGCAGACTCTCAGTTCCGTGCTTTTCTTCCACAGGAGGATCTTCCCTTGTGTGTCCTGCACTGTTATGGCCTAGAGGTGAGGCGGTCGTGTGGCACTGTTGACTCTCTGGAGACTGCTCACAGCTCTGTGCAGAGGTGGGTAAGCGTGGGCACCTTCTGCTCATACCTTGTCCACTTTCTCCATTTCTACTTAGTAGAAAATATACCCTCTTTTTTTTTTTTTCGGTTGTGGGGTGTAGACATATATTTGTCAATTGTATTTCTTAACTCTGCATTTTGTTTGGGAGTGTTAGTGTTTGCACATGTTTCAGCCACCATCTTGACCTGGAATTCCAGCAGTACTTCAGAATGTTGACAATTCCAGAATATCACTTGGACTTAAGGTCCTGGTCTTGATGAGGACAAAGATCTCCGTGCTATCCTGAGCATCCGAGGCTCCCGTGGTGGGAGTTCCTGTCACCAAGGGCTCGAACCACCTCTGGTGGAGACAGTACCAGATCGGAGGAAGTAGCTTTGGCACAGCATTGGCATCACGGTGACGAGCAACACCCTCCAGCAGCCCCAGAAACCGCAGAGTCCTCAGCTACTGCCATGATTCAAGGGGGCTCGGCAGAAGAGAAGGGCAATGACTTAACAGTCAAAGTTGGAGAGCACGTGCGAGATGCCAGAAAGCTGTTACATGTGTGAGGCTGGGGACTCCTGGAAATAGCTGGCAATAAAGGAAAGGACTAAAATCCTATGAAGACATTCCAGAAAGGAGACTGATTGTCACAGAGATACTGGCAGGTGCTGCCTGGGGAAATAGGATTAAACGTGACAATGTACATACAAATTGCTGAACACAGTCACTCTTGTAAAGGGTCCTCTGTGTTCCCAGAAAATATAAAGAACTGCTAGCCTGTCCTTCATGTTCAGGTCTCCGTGCCACTCAGGGCCACCAAGGGTATGTACTGTCAATGCTCATGGGCACAGATGCATATAGTCTTGGTTTCCCTAAGAAACCACTATTGTCTCTCCTTTTTAAGTCTTTATGATCTAGTTACAGAGAGCTCTGGCTCTCTCCATTTTCTCAGACATTTGCCTACTACCTAGGGGGGTCGCTGAAGGGTTGTTTGTACCATGAGACCTGGTCTCCCTGGCTCCTGAATGGGCCCAGCAGGATATTAGACTTGGAGAGTCACATAGTTTCTTCTAGAATTTGCACTGAATGATTCGGAGACTAGATCATCTTTGCTAATACCCAAAGAAACCATGTGGGTTCAGGAGCTACAGAGACTGTGATTTTCACGTGGCCGTCCTGTGCACTAAACACTAAGACTATTGCTCAGTACATTCGCCGTCCTTCCCCCTCAGACACGCAGCCTAAAAGTTGTGACATGTTGTGAAGCATCTTAATCATTTTTCCACATTGAGGAGAGCACGGGTTTATGTTAGATTATAATGCAAAGACATTTCATAGAAAACAGTGCCATTTCTTGTTACACAAGAGAGTGTCTGTCGGACGCCACAGCGGCAGTCAGGGAGCACAGGTTAACTCTAGAGCAGTGATTCTCAAGTGATTCATGTGATCTCTTCTACCCCTCAGGCGGACCTTCCTAAAGCACAAACTAGGAAACTAGGCAGGCTGCTAAACTGCCCAGGGTTTGGTACGAAAATCAAATCAAACGAACCGGAAGATCGACTGGACACATATTCTATGCCATACGTGGTTGTAATTATACCGCATGGCGATTAGACAAAAAAGGCAAACCTGTTTACGTGGATACATACCAGTAATTATGACTTTTCCAGCATTTTTTTGAGGGGGGCGGTCGCCAGAGGATTCTTGAAAAGGAGAAATAACAAGAATTAACATTCCCCTGTCTTTAACTTCTTTCAGCAGTTTTTGTTTTGTTTTGTTTGTGACACAAACCCTTTGGTAGGCTGGTGAGTCTGGTGAACCCCTTTCTCAGAATGATGATTCATAAGATAAAACAGACAGGATTATAAAGGAGGCCAGTTTTATGAAAAGACAGCTGAAATATTTTTTAAAACTTTGGTGATGTAGTAACAGGCGTCCCTTTTTATTAACTTGTTAAATAGCATATTAGGGATAGGTCTTAACTACTATGACTTTGAAAAAGTGACGGGCATGAACAATATTTTGAGATATTGTGACTGTTTGAATGGGATATGAAGAAAGACACCCAGGCAATATTGTGGTCAGCGTCCCCATTCATAATCCTAAATTCCTCTTAGGCATGTGTGCTAATGAGATACAATTTTTTTTTCTTTCAAAGCTGACAAATCCTCTGAATTTATATTATGAAGACTGTTCTGAGGGGAGAGATTGAAACGATTAACCAGCATCGCCATGAAATGCCCACTAAGTGTCTATGTAACCTAAGAGCTGCACCGCTGAGTTTTCATACTTCCTGAAGCTGAGCTCAGACACCGACCCTGTAAGAGTAAGTTACCACAAGGCCATCTGCCAGAACTCTAACAGCGACACAAGTCTATGACATCAACACAGTCAACTGCATCCTCTCGCACGTGCTGCCCTTGTGCAGTGCACGTGAGCACGACCAGACATGGCAGCCTGAAGAGGAGGCCCTGTACAGCTGTGACACCAGCGACTCGCTCACACCCTCCAGCTCTCTTCTGGCATTTGGGATCAGTTCTGGCCTCTTGAATCGCAAGAAATCCCTGGTAGTTCCTGGACAATCTCGGGGAGATATGAACAGTCCTCTAATTTCTTATATAAGGTCGCCTCCCACGGTTGCTGGAAAGTCTTTGGAATTTTCCAGTTTTCATCCCCAAGCCTTCCCGAAAGAAGACGAGAGGTTTTGCTCTCCCTTGGAATAAGCAGACCCCATGCATCCAGCCTCCAGGGGCACCCAAGTCCAAGACGGGCGGGGAAGACTGGGGACATTCCTGAAGGTGATGTCACACATGGGTCTAGGAATCAGAGGGTAGCCTGCACTTACCACTATGCAAATCACTATCCCGAAGGTCACTTCTTAAATGCAGTCACACAACGAATCAATGAATTAAAGGAACGTGGGAACAACCCATGCTGGTTCTTTATTGCTGTGTCTCAGCCTACTTTTTAAGCACGTACCAGATGAAAAGATTTGGTAGCAACTCTTCTACAATTATATGAGTGTTTACATAGTCAAAATAGTCCTTTCCTAAGCTGCGCAAATAAATATGATGCCCCTCCCTCTAAGCCTCTGCTTTGAAGAAAGAACGCGAGCTTAGCTGTCCCTTGTCCTATATTACAAGCGAAAAGCCCCTTTCAGCGGAATATCTGAATCACCCACTGGCAGTTTCTCAAGGTAAACAAAGTAAATTAAAAATTAATGTTTCTCATATGGACGTCCACACACAGAAGCGAATGCTTGCCTCGCCAGGCATCGGGAACAGTGGAGCCCTCCTGTCCTTATGAGAAGTCACTAAAAACGTGGAAATGCCAGGACATCGAAAAATTCTGCAAACAATCTCCTGGATAAAGATAAATGTTCTCTCGGTGATTCGTCTTGTCTAATTAATCCCATGTGTGAGACTAGACTGGAAGACGAAGGAAAAAAAAATCAGATTGACTCTTGGCTTTTCAGAGGAGAGAAAACAAGAGGAACAAATACTTTATATAGTCCTTCTAGCTTAAAGGAAAGGAAAACCCCCCACAAAGATCTGCTTTTTCCTGCACCTGATTAGCGTCTCAGGAATTAGGTTTTTGATAAAAGCTGTTTCAGATTACAAGAAAACAAACAAACCATGATTCTTATGAGTTCATATTGTATTACATCTCTGCAGAGGCGGCAGGAAAGCCTTTGACCAGTCTAAATCCAACATAAAATGAAAAGTAAACCATAAGTTGCGGGGGGGAGGAAATAGTGGCTCTGGGTGCCCAGTTTTTTCAACTATGCGGTGAGGAGTGGGGGAGGTGCTGGACTTAAATGAGTCGATTACAAGCTCTTTCCTTTCTCAGATACACTATGCTTCAGTTATTTGTCTGACTGTTCTGCTGGTGGGGAATCGACCAGAATTCCCCTGCTTTATCCTAAGCCTGTTATTATTATTTTCATCATCATTTGAGAAAAATATGAAGCAAGCAACGAATCCTCTCTTAAAGGTGTACACTCACGTAGGCACATAGCAACTTTGCGTCCCATCACAGAGGCATGTGAAAATCATCAAGTTTACATATGTAGACTTTTAAAAGGTCACAGAGGCCACATAGAGGGACTGGATCTTTGGCCACTTCACAGTCCACTCGACACTCTCTGTAGATTTTAGACATACAGAGAGTAAGAGTCCCTATACCAAACTTAAAGTCTCCAGGAACTAACATGACTCGTGGGCCTCAGGGCCCTCCCACCATACGGAAGGAGAATCTCCTTGCTCCTGTGAAACATCGTCTCCAGAACAGCTGGAAAGGAAAGCACTGCTGGGGACAGCAGACCAATGGGAAGGCTGGTTCCCATGACCAATCTCAAGTCAGTGAGACTGAGCCAAGAAGACGAAAGTAGTAGGACTTCCAACATATTACCAATAATAATGACATGGACCAGCTCATGGGGCAGGTTGGAGATCACCCTGTGAATCAATGAGTTCAACATTAAAACCATTTGGACAGGGAATAAGTTTACCCTCCTAAGTGGAATGAAGTTATTTCCCCCCCCAGGAATCCCCACGATTCCCATCCTTTTCTTCTTTCTTCCCTAAATTTCCCAGACCGCTACCACCAAATAACTGAAGTAACTGAGCTAAGAATCTTGGATGTTTTCTACCTGCCAGGTACCACGTTGAACACTTTCATCTACAGACTCATTGTAACCTCTCATCCAGGGGTAGCTGCAAGTAAAAATCAGAGTTTTGCACAAGATAAATAAAGATACCGGGACATAATTGGCTTGAAGTCTCCAAGCTAGAAATCGGTGAAGTTATTCCCCATGGATCTACCTATCTCGGTTTTCTTTTGAGCAGTAGTTTCTGACAAAACCCTAATTCCCAGTTTCTTTGGGACAGAAAGGGTCTTTCTGGAGTATTCCAGCATGCCTTGCCCTTCAGATTTTGTCGAGTGGACTGTGGACAAGAGAACTTTTCCTTAATTCTGGAACATTTCATAACGTGTTCATCTTCTGGTCCTTTTCTACGTATCTTCTTTCAAGAGTCATCTCATGTTTTGCCTCTTTTGGTATCTGTTCTCTGAATGTATAATATTAGGTTAGATTCTGCATTTTTGGATGTACTTTTTCTTGGACAAACAACTCAAGTAGACCTAGTCCCTGATGTAAAAAGCCTTGGATGTTTATGGAATTAGTCAATGAGACAACTTTTGAGAATGAATGAGGCAAAGCTCCCCTCTTCTTCAAATCCACCACTCTCCCCTTTGATACTTTTTTTAAAGTTTTATTTATTTATTTATTTTATTTATTTATTTCGAGAGAGACACAGACAGTGCAAGCAGAGGAGGGGCAGAGAGAGAGACAGAGAATCCCAAGCAGGCTCTGCGCTGCCAGCACAGAGTCAGACAGGGGGCTGAAACCCACAAACCCTGAGATCACGACTTGAGCTGGAACCAACAGTCAGATGCTCAGCTGACTGAGCCACCCAGGTGCCCCTCCCCCTTGATACTTTTGAATTGTCCTTGTGGCTGCTGGAGGCGATGGGGTTGAAGACTCATATAACAATCCTTCCAATGATCTGCCTTACACTCAGATTGGCATCTGATATCTAGCATAATTGTATCTTAGTCAGAACCCAGGCAGAAAAAGTCCCATTTCATCATCCCATCACAGCAATAAAAGTAGACCACTGACATGTCGAAACTTAAGGCAGGGCCTGGGAAATTTTTCAGTTAATACCTAGGAGAACACAGCCCTGTATCATCAGGCAGATTAAAAAAAGCAAACAAGAAAAACCATGAGGTTGGGAGTATTCTTTTTTTTTTTTAATTCTTTGTCTGTCTTAGAGAGAGAGAGAGTGTGCACAAGCAAGGGAGTGAGCATGGGTTGGGGAGGGACAGAGAGAGAGAGGGAGACACAGAATCCAAAGCAGGCTCTCAAGTTGGTAGCACAGAGCCCAATGCGGGGCTCAAACTCACAAACTGTGAGATCATGACCTGAGCCAAAGTTGGATTCTTAACTCACTGAGCCATCCTGGTGCCCCAGTTTTTAAACATTTCTTCCTTCCTTCCCTCCTTCCATTTTCCCTTTCTTTCCTTCCTTCCTTCCTTCTCTCTCCCTCCCTCCTTCTCTTTTTCTTTTTTCTTTTTTTAATTTTCAAATAATTTATTGTCAAATTGGTTTCCATACAACACCCAGTGCTCATCCCAAGTGCCCTCCTCTGTGCCCATCACCCATTCTGTCTTTTTCTTTTTAAGTAGGCATCATGCCCAGTGTATAACCCAATGAGGTCCTTGAACCCAAGACCTTAAGATCAAGACCTGAGCTGAGATCAAGAGTTGGATGCTTAACCAACTGAGGCAACCAGGTGCCCCAGGCCTATTCTTAATTCCACTTGACAGATAAGAAAACTGAGGAACAGAGAAGTTAAAGTGTCCAACATCACACAGCAGGCACAGCCAGGCTTTGAACTCCACAACGTATTGCTTCTCCAGCATAAGAGAGTCACATGGTAGATGGCAAAGAGTCACATGGTGAATGGTCTACCACTCAGGACTCTACATGGTCCTTTTGGGAAAATGAACAGATTAAGACTGCTTTTAGAGGAAAACACAGAGCAACACTTTCTGGTATCCCATGAGATTAGAGTACAGGACTGATCACATAGCACAAAGGTAATGAGCCACTATTATCTACCTATATGCCACAGGATGCTGAATCCAAAGCAGGCTCTCAGTTGGTAGCACAGAGCCCAATGCGGGGCTCAGACTCACAAACTGTGAGATCATGACCTGAGCCAAAGTTGGACGCTTAACTGACTGAGCCACCCGGGTGCCCCTCTCAGGACACTGAGAGGCAGCAGAGCAGGGGAAGGGCAATCTGAAGCTAAGAGAAAATCTGAAAACAACCAGAAGAAAGAAAAAAAGATTTACCTTCCATTCTTACAGTAATAAAGGGAGAAAGACTGGGGAAACGTGAAAACATGGCCAGTTGGCTTCTGGGAAGTTCCCACCACGGGGGGCAGACAAGAGGGGAAGCCAGAACCTTCCTCCCTCTGCCTTAGCGGTTTCTCCTATGTGACTGAATCCTCTCTAGGGTTCTAGTTCTCACTGTCTTAAAGTCTTGGGTTTGGTAGCACCACCTCTTCCTGTTGCCCCGGAAGTCTCTGGGGCAAAGCAGCTTTCTGTTGAAGTGAACACCTGGGCTGTCCCAGCTTTTGAGGCTTTTCTTTCAGCGCTTCCATTAACTGTACAACCAATTCCCTGTATTAAATTCCTTCTGGTAGAAATAGCTGAAATGGTGTTTGTTTTTCCTCGCTGGACACTGACAGATGGACAGCTGACATGCATTCGAAATGAGGCCTTGCCTCAGGCCATACCTCAAGAACTGAAGTTGAATTCTTGGGGTTCAACAGTCTCTCTCCAAAACCTAAACCCTTCCCTTTAGAATCTGCTCCTCAGTGACTACTCAATGTTTAAAATTTAATTCTTAACTAGTGACCAAATTAAAAAAAAAATAAATCTCAGTCCTCTTTGTTTTTTAAGTCCACTGATCACTTTGGCAAGTTCTGATCTGTTCATCAAATTCTTACAGATGTGGGGCTCTTTCCTGGGAAACAGGCTGCACTTTCCCCCATGAGTCCATTGGTGAGTATCCCTTCTTACCTCCTCTGAAGTTATTGTCTCCTTGATACTTGTGCTAAGCTTGAAGCTAGGGAGGCTTATTGAAAGGAACAAAGCCCTTTGAACAAATGAGCAGGGTGAGGACCAATGAGCCCTGATTAACCACTGCAGGCTGTGGCACATGTGAAATCGGGCCCCAGCATTCGTTACTCGAATTGCAGCATTTGCAACTAGGCCCTCATTTTGGTGGCAGAGAACAGACGTGAGACACACATGCAGAGCCTCTTGAGCCAGAACCCCCGAGCTTGAGAGGTTTGCATCAAACAGGATTATAGGCAAGGGTGGGGATATCAGGTGACAATGATTTTAGGTAAATTGGATGAATGATTGCCACAGACACAAGCTGATTCCTATGTCTGGATTTTCTTGGTGAAGTTACTCCAACCTTGGGAAGTGACTTTCGTTTTGGTCCGTGTTTCTGCAAAATGTCAGCCGAGCTTGGGAAATGTACACTGGGTAACGTGCTTTCTTCCTGTAGTCCAACAACATCAACAATACAACAGCGTCGACCACAACAAAAACATTAAAAGTGTTAGTAGCAACTAACGTATGATATGCTGGTCACTGTTCTACCTGGTTTTTATAACACACTGAATCCCCTTATCAGCTCTATGGAGTAGGTACTACTTTACCTTACAAATGAGGAAGCTGAGTCGAAGAAGGTGAAGGCATTTGTCTAAATTGACAGAGCCGTGAGCGGCAGAACTGGGATCTGAACACCGTCAATTCAGTGCCCTGTCCACCATTTTACCTGGGCTACTGTACTTCCGTGCCTCTCCAAGATGTGTCAGAACACGGATAGAGGCATGTGGTGGAAAATTATGCATGACGTCTTTGATCTGGCCGGGCTGTGAGTAACTAGGATAACTACGTTTTGGCTCCGTGGGACATCCAGGCACAGAAAAGAAAACTCCCTTCCCTTCATTGAATGTCTAGGATCTTTTTCTGCCTTTGAGAGGATCTCTGACATACTGTTCTTATTTTGTGTTACATTCTGGAAGGCCCTTCAGTCTGACAGACCCCAAAGGTATTTCCAGGCTAATGCTAAGGCAAAAGCTATTTCTAAGTGGCCAGCCCTACGGAACATGAGACAATTTTTTTTTTTTTTTCTCATAACACAGTGCTACAACTGTAACAAAGGGCAGGTTTGAACACGCACATTTTGAAACTAACCCTTTATTCCTCTCATGCCAGTGGGGACAGCTGACCATATCAAAGGAATGAGCGCTCCTGACGAGTCTGGTTTCTCAAGACTTTGGTTTCTGAAGATTTAAGAAAACTACAGAGGGAGGCGTTAATATAAATCTTTTCTTGCCCAACTCCCTCTGTGATATGAAACTACACAGAGCAGAGCAAGCTCCCTCTTGTTCTAGAGGTACTTTTTCATCTCATCATCTACTTATTAAAAAAAAAAAAAAAAACAAACGACAGCTACAAAGGTATGTTTCTACAGGTTTTTCCCCATCTCCTCTCCCTACCTCAAAGGAAGACAGGGCCCAGGGTTTGGCTCCTCGCTTGAGGGAAACACACCGTTGACTTAGTGATGTGCCCAGCCTGTGTGAAAGGCGGAGTCCTTTCATGTGTGTCCCCACTTGGCCTTTACACCCTGTGACACTGCGGAGGATGGGCTCAGTGCAGGGCACTTCTTGGATCCATCTCCAAATGACATTTTGGTGGGATGGGATAAGGGGCCAATTCGCCAACTGATGGCCCTTCCCTTGCTTTGTGAAAAGAGACGAGAAGCATCCCTTGCATTTTTGTTAATTAGCCAAATTCTTCTCTTACGGACAACAGAGCCAACTTTCCTCATCAGCACTCCCTGAAGCCAAGTATTCCACAGGCAAAGGGCGGGGAGCCTGAGAAACAATTAATCTCTATCAAGGTTTGGCAAAACAATGGGAGGAAGGCTTACGCCCCCCTTCTCTCATATCAGAAACAAAGTCCTATTAAATTGGTAAAATTTTAATGAGAGGAGAAGGTTCTGTTGAACCCCGTAAGAAGGGGAAAGTTAAAGTCCTAGGTTAAAGATTAATATTCCAAGTTCAGAACAAAAGGATGCTCTTTTGTGGCTCCGTGCTTATGCCTCTGAATGTAAACATTGTTCTGAGAGCCATTTTTTCTTTGCCAGATCTTTAAAGGGTAATAAATTAGCCCGTGGACAGCCATACAAGCTGCTACTAGATGTGAATGTGAATGTGTCTGAAGAAAAGGCTGACTTTCAATCAAAGTCTATTGAAAGAATGGTTGGATTTTCTAAAGAAGCATGTTGTGCCTATTAACCAACTTACAAAAGGGGCCATTTCCTTGATTTATGTTTGGTTGCTATAGAGATCTTGCAGCCCAGACTGGCAGGTGAAGCTCCCCCTAACAATCTCAGAGGTTTTTCTTAGTTATCCTCAGAGGCCGAACTGCTGCAGTGGGTAAAAGGCAGTGTGCAAACAAGCTGTGTGTGTTAAAAAAAAAAAAAAAATCAAACATCTGGCTCAAACATTTTCACACGTCTCTCTTAAATTATGACTTATCATATGTAAGACTTAGGACAACAGCCCTTAAAAAGATGAATACAAAGAAAAGTTCATGGTCCTATTTGGGGCCATTAATGACTGGTTTCCGCAAGTGCAGCTTAGTGCTTAGATTATTTTACAGAAGGCAGAGCATTTGGTGTTTGAATTCAAACTGATCTTCAAATATGGTTGTGCCTCTGTGATCCAAGCGGAGAGAGAGGTGTGTGTATCTGTGTGTGTAGTGGTGTAGATTTTTGTTGAGCAGGTGGATTAGAATCACTGCGTGTTAATTCTGGAGGGATCCTAAAGAAAAGTTTTGCCTGGACCCTCTAGTTTTCAGAAGGGGAAACTGAGGTATTACAGCATGGAGGGGATATGCCCAGTCTGACACAGGTCATTCATGGTAGAGTAGATACTGTCCCTTCATCAGTGCTCTGGCCACCAATCCCTACAATAGAGCAAATCATAGAAAATTCCAGGGTCAGAGGTGAGGAGAAGGCTTGGATATTGAGGATGGGGTAATTTCACGTATATAATTCTTAAAGAAAATATTGTCACTGGGTCAAAGACAAAACAAAATTTATATTCTGGAGGAGAGCAAGGGAAGGGGGAAGGAGAAGGGAGAAGCTGAAGAATGAGCAGGAAGCTAAGTACCCTCTTCACTGTCAAAGGCACTTATAAAGAAAATGATGTCCTAGAAAGAGCGACAGCCAAGCGGCTGGCTATCAGCTGATAAAGCACAGTTTCTTCATGGAGGTGAAGCGCATGAGGAGGGTCGCTTTGCTGCCATGTGCCCAAATGGAGCCTCCTCGTGTCAGGGCCACTCCCAGGAGAGTCCCGTGGATGTTTTCGGGGAGATCACGATGGCTTCTCTCAGTCATGTGTGTTTACAGCATGTGTCCCTTAACACAGTGTCTCAGTTTTCCACGACCGCCATTGCAAAATATTGCACACTGGGTGGCTTAAATGACAGTTTGGAGGCTAGAAGTCCAAGACCACGGTGTTGGTAAGGTTGTTTCTTCTAAGACCTCTCTCGGTGGCTTGCAGGTGGCCATCTTCTCTGTGTCTTCACATGGTCTTCTGTGTGTATGTGTCCTAATCTCTTCTTCTTCCGAGGAGGCCGGTCAGATTGGATTAGAGCCATTCTACAGACTTTATTTAACCTTAATTATCTCTTTATGGGCCTTATCTCCAAATATAGTCTGATCCTTAGATACTGAGGGATAGGACTTTGACACAGGCATTTGGGGGAGACACAATTCAGCCCATAACAGACAGTTGTAAGAGATTTCTACTGAAACGGTCCAACACTTCGTCAGCCTGAAGAAGAGGGGAGATTTCCCCAGAAGGCTCTCCTAAATCCCCCAACCTAGGCCCTAGAGGGGGATTTCCACAGACTCTACCGATACCTGCCAGAGCCTTTTCCTGATTTCCAGTAAAGCCAGGATTTCTTCACAGATCTGAGTGGTGGTGACATCCTTTCAGCCACTAGGAATTCCTGGTAGACTCATTCCCCACAAGATCTCGAAGTCTTTCTGGCTAAGGACTATTTGCGAGTGGCTGAAAAATGAATCACTTGGTTGAATTCCAAAAATAATATATGGCATATTCCTTTGTTCTACAGTGCTTCCAAGAAACTAAAGGGAATGGCCTAGACAGGAGGAAAAAAAAAAAAGAAAGAAAGAAAGAAAGAAAAGGAAAGAAAGAAAGAAATCTTTTCCCTCCCTCCCACTCCTTTATTATGCTATAAACATTTGTTAATAGAGCAATTATCTTTTGAGTTGTAAAGGCTAACTAAGTATGAGGAAGAAAGGGGTGAAGGAAAAGTGCAATTCTTCAAGCTTAATGAAGTCAAGTGAAATCATTTCAAGTGGCTATGAGCTATGGCTAATGGAATCTGTTTTTGCCAAGGTTGAATAAATGAAGACACGCCATTCTGTGGGTCTACACTTCCTTGTGGCTCAGCTTTGTCAGGCAACATACGCAAACACACAATAAAGACATCTGTGGACAGCCCCGGCCTTTTAGAGCCATAACTCTTTGTGGTTCAGAGATGGTTGGTAGTAACAGGGAACGTGGATGCTCTGTCTCTTTAGGAGCCTGCGGTTCATAAAGCTGTCTTCGTTAGGCATTTGCCCAGTGCTCACCATCGTGCTCCATACTTTACAAACGTATCTCACGTCCACCTCACAGTATCCCGGTGAGAGAAGTCTTACTCATCTTTTTTGGCCAATGAGGAAACAGGGTCACACACACGCTGAGGAACTTGACTGGGGCTCCACAGTGTGTGGGAGCTGGAGCTGATATTTGAATTCAACTTTAGTTCTAAACCTGGGCTCTCACGCACAACACGGCACACGTGAACATCTCTGCTGGTCCAGGCAGCTGCATGCACCGTGACATCTTGAAGCACTGCCTCAACGGTGGGACGGGATAACTGAGAAAACACGTCTGGTTCTTTGCCTAATGCTGCCAGAAGGTAGGCCTGCAAATACAGGTGAGGGATAAGGAATGCAGAATAATAAAGGGTGTTCTGGTTGTCTGCCTGCTGGAAAATGACCACTGGATGGGAACTTGCATCAAAGGGAAAGTTAAGGAGAAGAGGACACATGTGGGAAAAGATCAGGGTCCCAAATGTCTGCAGAGACAGTTCAAGGAGAATTTTCAGTCTTGAGGCGAGGAGGAGAAATGGAAGAGAAAAGCACAGTTCCAAAGGCTGGCAGATTCTCTTTGAAGATGGCCACTCTGGCAAGTATTTGCTTGGCTTGCTTCTCATTGTTTCCGCTAGAGGGAATTCCGCTGACGCTCAGGAATGGAAGCAACTCCAGGGGAGAAAGGCAGTCCCATAGTCAGGTAATCATTCACCAAATGGACACCACCTGGGGTAGAGTCCCTCACACATGTAAATTGGCCCAAGTCACGTCCTGTGCTCATGGGTTACTTCAATGGACACAGCTGGGATGTGACATCAAGTGGCAACAAAGAAACCGACAATATTCTGCACCAAAGACTTGGACCCCCCCCCCAAAAAAATAGCACACTGGCTGAGTCTTCTTTGTTTCAGTTAACTCCAAAAGTTTTACAGTGATTCTGCCACCAGCCTGGCATGATGGGGCAAACAAGCATGGACCAACTGCTTTATAGTGTGCTTCTGAACTCAGTTCCAAAGGCTCTCTAGATCATTTAATTTGCTATTTGTTTATTTTTATATTCCAGAACATCTTAGCCATTTCCGCTCCTTCTTTCCAAGCTGGGGCTATGGTACAAACAAAATCGACTGCTAAATGCAGTATTGCCTGTAATCCACGTCAACAATTCCCTGTAACTGCTTTATGGTATCTTTGGCTTGAATTCTGTTGACAATGTTCTGCTATATTTGCCACTTACTTTTAACACTAAATTAGGTATTTTTAGCTATATAAGTGGATTTTTATTAAATAGGAATTTTATTTTTTAAAACAGTCCCCCAGATTCATGGAAAATGTGATAGTAAAAAATGTCCCCCTTCCCCTTTTTAATGCACACTGAACGCGCAAATTTACGAGCCTACAGGACTGCCAGAATGGTTAGGATCACAACCTATCTGCTTTTGTCAAGCTCTAAGTGAATATGGCCAACAAAAAATGAAGAGAAATGTTTCTATCACAAGCTACAATCATTTCTCAAAATGTTTATTTGCATCCCCCCTGGATTTAGTTTTCGAAAGAACCTGAAGAGTGAAAAAATATGAAATACAGAAGACATTATATTTGAGTAGAACACTGTGTGATTTACAAAAGATTTTCCATGCATTTTATCAGACGACAAAGGGGGAGAATCTTTGAAATATTTGAACTCCTAATAAAGGAGCTAGAATTTGCCAGGTGACTCCTAATGCTGGGGAAGGCACTGGCGCGATGCTAGGAGAGGCTGAGGGTGTCGTTGTGTGGACCAGGATAGGTGGAGGCATTTACCATCCATGCTCCCTCCTTCTGCCCTGCTAATGACCTCAGCCCTGGCTCGAGGGACCAAGGTCCCCTCGAAGGAGAGGTTATTTAGCTTTGATATGAGTGTAGCCTTGGGAGTCTCCAGAGAGAAACTGGTCATTCCAAAAATTTAGTCTCTTTCTCTTGCTTATATACGTGGAAACATAGGGAGAAATGTAGTTTGGGGTACAGAGTGCGTGGAAAAATCAAAGCCATGTCAGAAATGAATTTGAGGTGGAAAAGAGAGGATATATTTAATATTTTCTGGAGAAGGAAGAGCACCAGAATCTGTAGAAGAACATCATGGGTTGTAAACTTTGTTCGAGATGATGTGCATTTCGACAATGCATTTCCAGCGCAGATGTGAGACCTGCGTCACTTGTTGGATGCGAATGATTTGATATTGTACGCAAGCACAAATGAGAAAACAGAGTCACATGGTGAGAAACAAACGGCCTTTTCCATTCCTTCTAATTCTAGCCAGAAGAAAGTCTTCATAGTTGTAATATGTCTTTATCACGTCTCTACTCTCCCTGTAATGCACAGAGTATCACGAGTGATAGGGATGTTTTTCATTTGTGGCCATGATATATAAAGTTTCTTGTAAAAGAAACGCATTTAAGTAAAAATATAGGCTTATTCAAAGAGAAGTATTGAAAGAGTAATAATACAGGTGCCATTATCAGTCACTGCGGTGGAATAATCTCAATTTACTCCCTTGCGAAATGTGAAAATGCCAATGTGTAGGGTCGCTGTGAACATGAGAAAGAATTCTCATGTTAATTCTTAGGTACTATTAAAATGTTCAAATGGGTAAAGATGAAGCTACTTTGGGGGAACCAAAAATCAAAGAAAAATAATTAGGAAGTTGCCTGGAGGGGCATAAGGGGCAGACTGAGGAGGAAGAACTGTAAGTTTGGGGAGCACTTGAAGTTTTCTTAACAGGGTGTATTAAAAAGCAAGGAATGGTTGAAAAAAACCAATCCAGCAATTTCTGTATAGGACACACGAGAGAAGAAAGAGGCTAGAGAGGAGAAGAAGCACAAAAAGTCTACTGCACAATTACTGGAGCGAAGAAAATACACTCAAGAGAGAGTGTAAGACTAGGATTAGGAGTTAGCGATTAAATGGGGTTGGGGAGCTAAACAATGGCCATTGATTGGAGTAGAAGGGTTAAAGGTAGCATAGATAAGGGAGGGCAGAAAAAATGGCTTTGAGCACTATTTTTTGAGTTTGGATTTGCATGTGTGATCGTGCATATGTGCAAGTGTGGCCCCGTGGACACCTGTGTTACTGGGCATGAGTGAGCACGTATATCTGTATGTTTGTATCAGTGGTTACCTAGGGATGGAGACAGAACAAAGAGAAAGTGTAGTCTCCTGCTCTATTGTCTACAGCACTTCTACTCTTGCTTCTTTGGCTCTCCCACTGACTTGGGGTACACTGTCACCCTCCTTAAGCCACAGCACATCGTCTGTAAGATGGAGATAGTTATTGTACCTAATCTGCAGCACCTCCAGTTCATTAGTCTGTCTTCTTCACCAGATAGCTCTCCCTAAATGCTCTCCAGCCCTCATCACTACCCCAGTGTAAGACACCCCCTCCTTTCACCAGGGTTACTGCAAGAGCATCTCAGTTGGTCTCCCAGGATAAACTTGGGTTCTCCTCTGACTCGTTTCTACACTGTAGACAGAGTGAGTTTTCAGTGCAAATCTGATCATGTCATCACCAGCTGCCCTCCTCAAATGGGTTCCTGTCATCGTGTTTCCTACAAACCCCAGCACAGCCTGGTCTCCACTTGCATGTCGTACCTATCTTCTCATCTCTCGAGTGCAAACAATGGGCCTTTCCAACACATGGCCTAGGGGTGTGTGTGTGTGTGTGGACACACTCACAAATATATATTCTATTCCTTTTGATTAGATTGGTTCTCTTTTCCCAAGTCACCTAGTTCTTCTGTATTCAATGCATCACTTCTCTAGAGAAACCTTCCCTAATACCCTCTGATATGCTTCAATCTCCTTTCGTAGGACTATGCATTTACATCTCAGGTTTTAATTATACATTCATGGTTGTGATGACTGAGGCAATGCTGTTCTCACTTATTAAACTGGAAGCTCTATGAGGGCTCCATTCATCAAACACAGTATCTGGAGATGCCCAGGTGAACAAATGAGGGAATAAAGGAGTACATGAATGAAAATATGAATTAGTGAATACTGGGGCACCTGTCTCACAGAGCTGCTCTAAGGACTCTTGCAAGCATAATTGTTATTCAAACATGACTCAAGCTTTTGATTTATAATTCTGAATATTCCTGAATGAACATCCAAATGGCTTCACTAAGCATCTTGAGACCCTCCTCTACTTTTCATCTTACAGGGATTTATGGAGCTATGAGTATCCATATTTCAGAATGCTGCCTCCATCATTATGTTCTCGATGGCTGCATAAAAAATTACTCCAAGCTTAATGGCTAAAAACAACAACATTTGTAAACTCAGTTTCTTTTGGTCAAGGATCTGAGCACAGCTTAGCTGGGCTCTCTATTCCAGGCTCTCTTATTGGCCGCAATCAAGGTCTTGACTAGGCGATAGTCATCACAGGGCCTGACTGGGGAAAGGTCCTCTTTCAAGTGCATGTGTGTCTTTGAAGAATTTAGTTCCTCAGGAGGTGGAAGATTGAGGGCCTTAGTTCTTCAGGGAATACTGGATGAAAGCCACCCTCAGTTTGTGGCCATGTAGGCCTCTCCAACATGGTGACTTTCTCTGGCAAAATAAGCATGATGGAGGGAGGGTGGGAGGGAAGGAGGGAAGGAAGGAAGGAGGGAAGGAGGGAAGGAGGGAAGGAAGGAAGGAAGGAAGGAAGGAAGGAAGGAAGGAAGGAAGGAAGGAAGGCAGGCTTCTAGTAAGACAGAGTGCCAGCAAGACAAGAAGTCATAGTCTTTTATGACCTAAGCTTGGGAAGGACAGCTCATCACCTTTGCATGAGCTAGTTATTAGAAGAGACTCAGTAGGTCCACTCTGCACACACAAGGAGAGGGCATTACAAAAGAGAGTGAATACTAGAAGGAGGGGGTCAGGAAGCCATTCTAGAAGGCTGCCTGCCCCACTCATAGAAATGTCCAAATGTAGGATTACCTAGTGACCACGTCTCTAATCCTGTTTGAATGGACCCTAAGCCTGTGCAATTCACAAACTGGCCCCTTAGAAATGCTTGTGGTTGTTCCTGATGATGGAATAATCCTGTCCAGTAGAGTAGACCCTGAGCAGATGACCTACGGATCTGCAGCTCGAAATTTCTGTTTCTTCACAAAGTATGTCAGGGAGAGAAACAGTCGGTTTGACCCAGCAAGGTCATACTTACCCCATTTCCATTAAATATATATTCACAGACTCTGGTGAGCTACCTCTAAGGTGTCAGGTATTACGCTTTAATTTCAGCAATTATGCGGTCCTCCTGTCAGATTTATGTGACACCGGTGTTGAGAAAAAGAGGAACTAAGAATTTCCACTTGGGGTCAGGCCCAAAATAGAGAGGAGAGTCATTTCATGTTCTCCCTTCTAAGTGAACTCGGTATAATAACAAAGAACCTTCCAAGGAAAAGCCCAATGTTGTGAGTTGCTATGCTCAGGGTTCTGACTGGTGTCTATAAGTCCAGTCTGGTCCACATTAACAAAAGTTAGGGGTCACCACCATCATTCTAAGAGAAAGCAAAGTCTTCCTGGGCATGGAAACTCTTGATTTTCGTCTTATTGGTACTCTGCTATGACAGATGAGGTGGAGTGGAACATGGGCTTCAGAATGAGGAGGACAGGCAGGGTAAGCCTGGCTCTGTGACAGATGAGACTTATAACACAGTATGCAACCTTGGGCACCAAGGCTGGCCACCAGAAAGGGGAGATGGTGGCCCTCATTCACGTGCCCACAAAGTCCTGTAACAGCTGAGTTGGCTTCTCTACCCACCACTCTACCTTTCTCCACTTGGAGAAGGCAAAATACTACATTTGCCAGATTGTCTTCCTTGAGGTTTGGAAGATAGAGGTGAAGCGGAAGCCATCTTTCCGTGGCCCTAAATGCTCATGAGGAAGCTCCCAAACGTGGGAGTGGGTTGTAGTGCAAGTGGCCTCGGTGGTGCACCAGCAGTACATCAGCAACAGTTTTCTGAACTAGGGATCCCAGCCAGAGTGGTGTGGCCTTCAACCCATTAGTGTAGTATCAGCACTCTGGCTTCCTCTCCACCAGCTTTTTTGGGGATGCTGTAGGTACCCAATTCACTCAGTAAAGATTTATCAAACACCCTCTATATACCAAGTACTTAGCCCCGTGGGACTTATCAGTGATCAAAAGACAAAGAATCCTGTTGTGGACTTGACATTCCACCATATATGTGGGAATAAACAATGAGTGTATTAAGCAAATATTTTGTATTTAAAAAATTTTAAGTGCTAAGGAAAAGGGTGTAAGGGCAATTAGAAATGCTAGGAGAGTGAGTAGCAACTCTAAATCAGAAAGCTGGGGTAAGCTTTGTGGAAGAGGTGACATTTGAGGAAAAATTGGAAGAAAGAGGGAATTGGCCATGTGGTACGTGAGGGAAGAACATTCTAGACAGATGGGATAGTTACTACAAGACCTCTCAGTGGATGTGTGTCTGGGCAATTCAAAGAACAGAAAGGAGTCCTGTTGAAGCAGGGCAAGGGGGAGAGAGGACAGAAGAGTAGGTCAGTCATGTGACAGGCTACGCCTGCTACCTAATCCCCCTATATTAAATCCCTTTCTGCTTGAAACAACTAGAATGACCACTCTTCTCCTCTACTAAATGGTTACTGATACATGTATACCCTTTACATCACTTTATCCTAGTCTTTATCCAATTGCATTGAAACTATGCTTTTGCATTTGCACCCACCACAAAAGGCAGTGCCTTCTTTACCTCTATACTTCAAATGCCCAGCCTAGGGCCTTACAGAGCAGGCATGATATCTATCTGTTCATGTATCTATATATATCAAGTTCTTAATACCATACGGGCACAACTATTTCCAAACTGCTGCCACTGCCTCTTCCAAAGACCTCCAATATGGCTGGATGTGTAGGGATAAAGATCTTCCTTCTTGAAGTAATACATTTAGTATTCTAATGAAGTAATTATAAAAGTAAGTAATTATTGAAATAACCACATCAACTCCCAGTCATTAAAATCCTCCTAAACAGAGCTGGCATGATGGCTTAGGCTATTAGAAACCTTGGCAAGCACCCAACCCCTACAATAGCTTCTAATTAATTGATCTCACCTCTAATCTGCTATTGTTAGCCCAGTGCCATCATTTGTTTGGCCTACAGATCCTATTGCCCCTTCCTTTTGATTGTATTTGTTACTGTACCCTCTCTATCTCTTTCAATTAAGCACAGGTTAAGTGGTTCACCCGCAAGAGAATAGGAGATAATGGCACCAATCAAAGTAATCTCTTTAATTTGCTAAATGGATTACAGGGAAACCCCAGCCAAAGTGAAGTCATAGCTAGTGGCCTTCACTTGAACTATACACAAAGAGTATCTCATTATTAACCCACCAGAAGCCAAACTTTGTTGTGGATTTAATGTCTACAACGTTAGCCAGGTATAAGCAGTTTTCAAATAGAAGAGATGGCTCTCTGTGACTAAGTTGTTCCCACGGCAAAAAGGCCCCACTGGCTCCTTTCCCAAATTTCTCGCTTCCCTTAACTTTCAAGTGCAACAAGCATGCTCATATACCAATCAAAGTACTGCCCAGCACTCCAGTCAAGAGAGTGGATTTATAATCTCTTTAAGGACATGCTCTAGCTAGAATTCATTTTTCTTATTTGTACTATAAATGCAAATGCAGTTTCGTAGGCACGATGGCTCTGGCTTCTGCTGACTCTGAAAAAAAATGTATATTTAAGAGTAAACAAGTTTGTCCTTAAGCTGGTAAGTGATCTTCCTTCTCTTTGTGACCCTGCTTATTCTCTCCCTTGAACACACACACACACACACACACACACACACACACACACACACACACACACCCTCGGAGACACAGGGCGGTACACAGCATAGAAAGATCCCATACCACTAGGATTCTGGATTTGCACATGACCTTGGTTTGTTATGTGAGCAAGCAAGCAAGGAGTGTTAAATTGAGTCGTTTCCCAGTAGAATAAGAACAACGGGGTAACAACAAGAATAAGAGAAGATGAAAAAATACAAAATAAAACTCGGTAAACTTACCAAAGATTAAGGGACCTAGATCTTAAGGATAATCATTCAGTAAATATAGATGTACCTTTTATGTCTTCAAGTCTTCCAGCTTTCGGGGTTACTGGTTTTTTCAATGTCCAACTAAAATGATTTGAACCGCAACGTCCCATGTTCTGCAGTAAGTCTACTGACCTTTTCACACCTCTGAGCATTCCTGAGGAGGCTTATTCCAGATTATTTCCACTCAGCCCTCCTGCTCTTTACCCGTCTCTCAACCTTCTCTTGCCTCCTGCGGCAGCTGGCCTCTCTCTTGTCTTCCCTCTTTAGACCGAAGACTGACCTAATCCCTCTTACTTCATTTCCTAAAGCACCACTAACACAGGATATACAATTTAATTTTACTCGAGCTCGGGCAAAATTGTCCGGAGGGGTCTAACAACAAAGAGGAGAGTTGGAAATACCCGGTAGTCAGTATCAGCTATCACTAGCACCCAAAACTCCTCACCATGGAGGACTGACCACAGACCGCTGTGTTTTTCAGAGTCACTCTCCTCTTTTTATCTCCTCCCTTTTGGTACCAGGCTTCCTCTCATATTGTCAGAGAAAAAAAAAAATACCAATGTATTTTTCCCATAGGTCAATAATAATCTGTCTCTTCTCTAGATTTGCTCTGGGGTCTCTCTTTGCATAGTCAAAGATTCTTTAAGATCTTTTTTCAATCAAGAATGCCTTTCATTTTCTACGAGCAATTCTGAACTCCTACAGCAACCTATTTAAACAGCAACTAGCTTATGAAGAAGCATGTGTAATCCCAAGTTAAGCACCCACTATGCTGAAGATGTAGAAGCAGGGGCAGAAAAGAAATAGGTTAAGGGGTTCCCTCTGCTTTCTGGGCATTTATAGTATAGTGGGAGAGGAAGATAGACACCCAAGAGGGGGTGTGGTGAATGGGAGAACATCAGAAGCCAGGGAACCCATGGTTCAATGTTGGTATCTGCTGCTTTGTAATGTTGTACTCAGGAACAAGATAGGCAACTGTTTTACTTAAATCTTTGTGAGGATAAAAGGGAATGACGTGTGAAGAAGTGTTATAAAAACCGTAAAGCCTGGTCTGAGTATACAGCATTGCTATGATGGCCATGTGAGAAATAACACACAATAGTTAACTAGAAGTGCAGTTCCCCACTGACGCACAATCTTTCTGGGTTCAAATGTTTAAAAAGTTGGTGTCATGGTTGGGGAACTAAGGAAACTCAACACTAATCAAGAACTGTTACAATAAAACCACAGCCACATACCTCAGTATCTCTCTACATCTACAAAAACATTCTTAGCTCTCACGTTTGATCTTTAGCAGTGTTTCTGGTGAAGTAGAAGGTCACTCTCCAACTACGTTATCTTACATGTTCCTGAGGCTAAGTTTACACATAATCTAATAAATTACACAAATTACCTTTTAGATGGGTTGATATTTTGCTCTCTCTCTTTCCCTTCACTCTGAATAAGCTGTCTTAGTTTCCACCTGTATATATAAGCTGTTCAATGTTTCTTTTTGACAGAGGCTGTTATAACTTATTGGAGTTTCAGCTGGAGAGGTACAATCTACGCATCAACGGATATTTAGCAACGGTCCCGAGGTAGACATTTGTGTACCTACAGATTTTGGCCCAGACTCGAGAACAACTGCTATGGATGCCACCCGCTAGATGGGTTTGGAAGGCCTGAGAGTGTTGATGAATATTTCAAGAAACGTGTTGGACTTTGTAACGGGTACGGGAAAATGGTACGAGGTCTTCCCGAAAGTGCCGATTCCTATAGGTGCGCCATATTTAAAATTCACAAAAGTTTCACATACATCATCTCATGTAATCTTCACAACAAACCTGTGAGATTGATATCATTCATTTCCGGGCTCCAAAGAGGTGCTTAGAGGTGTATCCCCACAAAAATGTGTACCTGTGTGTACCAAAAAGCATGCACAAGATAAGCAATGGCTACATTGTTCGCAATGGCCCCAAAGTACACACACCCGAATTTCCACCCTCGAGATGAAGAAACACACATCAGGAGAACACTATATCCTCTCAGCAAGGAGAACAAACCACCTACAAGCTGCACAAAAGGGACGAGTCTCTCAAATGTCATGTGAGTGAAAGATGGCAGACACAAAAGAGAAAATACCATATGATTCCATTTATATAAATTACACAGACAGGTTGTCGGAAGTCTGGCAGTGCTTATGCTTGGGGAAGGGCATGACAGAGAAGGACAATGCAGGGGCCTTCAGAGGTATCAGATATGCTTGGTTCTTGATCTAGTTTCTGGTTACCTGTGGATTCACTCTAAAAATTAATCAAGCTGTGCACGTACGGGTTAGACTTCAGTAAAAATTTACATACAAAAGGCAGAGGGACCCACACAAGATGGCCAACTTCTATTTCGATAATGGTATGACCAAAAAGAATAACATACCAATTACCTTCTATTACCACAGTGTATACATTTTACGGAAGGACAGAATTGCACTAAAAAAAGTAGAAAAGACACAATTGTCTACATTGCATAAATTAACTTCATAAAAAACTCACCACGTGTATATGAGCCATATTTTGCTCATTTGACTCTGGATCTCTAGACTGTAGACTCTTCCAAGGTCAGTCCCCACTCACAAACTGTTTGTTATTTGAAAGCCAGTGTTTTTGGGGATTGAGATAAAACCCAGAATAAAGCCCAGTCCCAGTGAGGAGCTGATGTTAGTGGTGACCCACCAGGGCTGAGGGAGTGAATCGAGATGTTTTTTGGGTAGCTGAAAACATCCTGGACCCCGTTCTGCAGCCTGCTCTGCTAGGTGGCCCAATTGGCTCCAGGCTGCCCACTTCCACCTCTCCTGGCCTCCACAAAGCAGTCTACTAATTCCTTGACACCTGTCTAGAATTCTCCCTCACCAGCTCCACCTTAAATCACACCTTGCAGCTTTAAGCCTCTGTTCCGCTCCTTGGACAACTGGTCGGTTAACTTCTGGAAGTTCTCCAGAAACACTTGGATATAGGCTTTACTACTGTTATTTTTGCTGGCCTTCAATATCCTTTAGCTACTTTCTCTTTCGATGATGCAAATATTCATTCATTTATCCATCTTTTAATTTTTTCCTATTTTGTTTTCTCCTTTCCTGCCCCAACTCTTAAGTCCAACCAGAAAACATGACCAGTGCTGGATCTAGGACGTTAAGTTTCCAGTTTATAAAACGTTTACACTCCAGACTGCAGTCCAGAGATTCCGTATTAAGCAAGTGCCCTTGATCCCCTGACCTGCCAACCAGTCATGTGAGGAGAGAGTGATCGGACAAAGCTTGGTCTTCACACAGCCATTGGCTTCCTATGAAGGACTCCGCTCTTTAATCTTCCGCGTATCTGCAAATGGATTTTGAGCTGGCTTTGTTTTTTTTTTCCCCTAGGCCTTTTTCATGCTAAGTGTTCAGCCTATCATTTCTGTGACCACCCCTGACCCTACTTTGAAATTAGAGGGGCATTAACTTCGGACACTTTTTCTTTTTCCCCCAATCTTTAGAAGTACTAGCTAATGCCCTGTGGATTACTTTGACTAGTTCCCTAGTGACTAAAAGAGAGCAAATGAGGTGGAGAATGAGTCTAAATGAAATTCTATTATATTTCACTTCGTTTGGTTTCCTGTATTCCCGTTCCACAAATTACCTATTTTTTTATGATGTATGTGTATTTTCGGGCATTTACATGAATTATCTCGGGCATTTATATGAATTATCTCATTTAATTGTTACATCATCCCCATGATGTAAACTTCATATTATCTCATTTTATAGAAGAGGCAAATGAGTGACCTCATTTTCATATGAGACCCTCTATAGCGCTCTGACCTTGCTGCCCATTTTGGAATAATTTCTTTCATGGAACAAACACCTGTTAAGAGCCCACAATGTGCCAGTGACTGCACTTGGCATTGGAGATTCAGCCATGAACAAGTGGGCCTGGTTACCATCCTCACTGGGCTTGTAAGACTTTAAGGCATACATAAAAATATTGAATATGCACGATTCAGAGAGTGGTACGTATTATCAAAAGGGGCAGAGAAGAGGCTCCTTCTGTAGCTGACAGTGCAAAGGGGTAGCTTCTGGATGCTTCAGGCCCAAGCCGGGGCCAAGCTAAAACATCCATATGTAAATGAGTTAAGTGAGTACTTCAGGGTCTTGCGAGGAGAGCCCGTGAGTACAGTAAGGTAATCGCTAGAGTTGAGACATGTGCAGGCCACTGCGAGTACAGTGTTTGGAGCCCATGAGAGCATGGGGCCAAGAGAATTAGGTCTTATTAAAAAAAAAAAATTTTTTTAAGCTTCCAAGCAAGAGTTGGCCAGCGAATTGTTTCTTAGATGGCATATGCGGTTGATCACTGAGTCACGCCTTTTCCTTTCCTGCCTTCACCATGATCACCGTGGGAGCAGGACACTCCTCCACCTCATGACTGTCAGGGTTGGTCCCTGACTTGCCCCGGCTAGTAGAATATGGGTAGAGGTGACAGTGTGCCAGGCCTGAGCCTTCGCATGCCTTGAGTGTTTCCTCCTGCCATGCCCCGGCCCCATCTTGTACATCTGCTACCGCTGTGGGAAGAGAATGCAAAGAGGCAGCCGCTGGTCCCCCAACGAGGAGACGTGGAAGAACACAGCTGAATCCGACCGCAAGCCGGGCCAACTCCTGACTCCCACCGAGTCCTGGAAGGCCCTGCAGGGTCCAGCCGACTTACAGGAAAAAAAAAGTCTGTGGCTACAAGCACCGAGATTTGGGGGTTGCTCGTTTCACAGGAGATACACACAGGATATGCCTCATGTCTCATTTGTAGACTGTCAGGCTCCAGAAGTTTGTCCTGGTTTCCCCATCATCACAGCAGCCCTGGGAAAGAGGGACCTTCCCCAGTCACCCTCTACAGAGGGGCAGACCCCTCCCCCCATCAGGCTGTGTTCTTTCCACTGCTTTATGTTTCCTGACAGTACAAAACGATAACTATTTTGCATACGGCCTACGTATTTATTTCCTGTCTCCTCAACCTTCCCTCCTTCCTTCCAGAATCCCAGAAAGATTCTGATCCAATTGGTCTGTAGCAAGGCCTGGCCTCCAGCCTTTAAAAAGCACACCCTGGGTAGTCCTCATGTGTAGCAGAGGGTGGGAACCACTGAACGATGTGGGTGACGGGGGCTGGGGTCAGACACGACTTGCTAAAGGCAACGGCTGATGGGAATCTTATGAGAAGAATTGGGACCAAGCTGGCGACGGGGGTGGGAAGGGCTGGGAGTGCAGGGCCCAGGAGGGCAGCCTGCAGCAACCGGCCACGCGTGAGCACCCGAAACGCATCCTAGTCCACACTGAGGTGTGTGAGGAGTGCAAGATACACGTCGGGTTTTGAGGACTTTAGTATGAAGAAGGGAATGTAAGCTATTTCATGCACAACCTGTCTACTGGGAAGCACCAGGCTCCAGAGTTCCTCAGGCCGATGAGACAGAGGCACAAAGCCCAGAGGAGGAAGCACCCTGCGGCTGGAGGCTGGGTTACCCCATGCTGTGTGGTCGGGAAATACAGGGCAAACGGTGCACAGGGAGTGGGCCAGGATGATTCACAGAAGGGAGGCTACGGAGGCCTGAATGCCAGGCCGAGGGCTGCAGCCACTTCCTGGAGGGGATGCAAAAGGACCTTTCTAAAAGCAGGAAGCCGGGGCACTGCAAAGACATTAGATGGGAGATTACAGGAGGAGACTGGCAGATGCTGAAGACGTGAGATATTGGCAAGAGTGGAGTCGAGTGCTCGCTCGCAACTGCCTTCCTATTCTGGGGCACTTACACGTTGATTCATGGGCAATTTGAAACCATAAGCAGTAATGGTGATGAAACACAGAGACCGAACGATATCACATACCTTATCTTTGCCAGTGAGAACACTTTCCCCTCTGCCTGCCGTCACATACACTGTCACCTTGAAAGGTGTTATCCCATCACTGTCTCTGACAGGATGTGCGGGGAGATGTCACTTTCAACAGCACCATGAGATATGGGCGCACTCGAAGATGAATGGGGCGGCCACTGAGGAAGCCGGCCTTGCTTTGGCAAAAGGCGAGGAGGGAGAAACTCAAGGTATAACCAGATCAGAATGGCATGTAAACACAACTTTCACCTCACTGCCCATTAGGCGACGATTTTAAAGGCTAGCTGTAAAAACTTCTGGAGAAGGAAATGGAATGACTGTACATGTGAGCATCTGGAAATTACTCGGGACATAAAAAGAAACATTAGCCTTTCATGCACAATAACAGAGGCCAGTCAGAGCCCTTTGTTAGACACACAAACATCAGTGATGTTCTACACTTAACACAACACGTGGGTCCACAGAGAAGCCACTAACTATTCAGCCGGATAATAATCACAGGGAATGAGACTGCACACTATAGGTTGCCCAGTTGCCCCAGCACACCGGGGCAGCTGGGGGCTGCCTGGGTAAGCTCAGGGCTATTTGAGGCTTGTGTGGATATACCAATTTTTTTTAAATTTTTTTTAATGTTTATTTATAGAGACAGAGCATGAGGAGGAGGGCAGAGAGAGAGGGAGACACAGAATCCAAAGCAGGCTCCAGGCTCTGAACTGTCAGCACAGAGCCTGATGCGGGGCTCGAACTCACAGACTGTGAGATCATGACCTGAGCCGAAGTCGGCCGCTTAACCGACTGAGCCACCCAGGCACCCCGAGGCTTGTGTGGATATAAAATGCACATGTACTAGTTGGAATGTCAAAAGATATTTCTTCCCACAATTTAATATGAAGAGTTCTATTTGGGGGAGCCTAGGAGACTCAGTCGGTTGAGCATCTGACTTCAGCTTAGGACAGGACCTCGAGAGTCATGGGTTCGAGCCCTATGTCGGGCTCGCTGCTATCAGTGTGGAGTCGGCTTCGGATCCTCTGTCCTCTTCTCATTCTGCCCCTTCCCACTTGCGTGCTCTCTCTCTCTCTCTCTCAAAAATAAACAAACATTTAAAAAAAGGTTCTATTTGACCAGACTGAGGAGGAATTGATATTTCATAGACTGGTAGAATTTAGGGATAAGTGACAATCAATCCTTTCATTGAACAGGGGGAGATACCAGCCCAAGCAAGATAGTGACTCACCCGAGGGCCACGCCTTCTCAGGTGGAGGGCTAGAAATCACACCTGAGTCTCCCGTGTCCCTGTCCAGTGTTCCTGCAGGACGGCATACTTGTGGCCGACCCAGAGGCTGAGATGCCTTGAGGTAAAACTACTTGAGGTGCCGAATCTGGGGTCAGGCAGTGGTTCTCAACCCTGGCTGCATGCTAGACTCTAGAAGAATTCTGGAAAAATCCTGGCTGGAGATCTACATTTAACAAAAGCTCTCCAGGGAAATTCTGATCTGTAGTTGAGAATTACCACCTCAAGGGGAACCTGAATGACTTCATAGAAGACTCCGCTTTCAAAGGCAGAACATCCCCTGATCGAGAGGACTGTCACGTCCGGGCCGATCTAGAAGCCTCTGATACAGAGGAGGTGGAGATCAAACCAACAATATTATCTTCACCTCAAGACTTTTTTTTCAGTCAGTCTGACTCTGGTAGGTTGCAAAGTCACCTTACTGGTGACCAGACAAGATTATGACACATCCGCGAGCCCTGACCAGCTGATGCCAGCTTTGTTCTCAGCTGGTGCAACAGTGGATTCTCCCACCCTACCGGCGCGCGACCAGGATAGACCTCAACCTAAGATGAACAAGTTTCTAAGGCAAACGTAGAAATGTCCATAGAACTTTGTGCAATGATGGAAATATTCTATATCTGCTCTAATACAGTTGCCACTGGCCACATACGGCTCCTGAGTACTTGGAATGTGACAAGGAGAACTAAGATACTGCATTTTCACTCGTATTTCATTTTAATTATTTTATACATCAAATTCAAATAACCACACGTTTCGTGACCGCCGTATTGCAATGAAAATATGGTCTCAGAACTGTCCTAACAAGGTAGGTGAGGTGGAATTTGTAGATGATGAAGATAAACGTTTTAATTTTAAACCGTGTTGTTGCCTATTCATTCGATACATTGTCATTAGCTTGCTCAGCAAGATTGGCTATGAAAAGAAAAAACTTTAATAGGCAGTGCTTTGTGACAAGAAAGGCACAAGTAACATTAATTTTTTTTTTTTAAGTGCTTTGTGTCTTTGGTTTTCCTTTATAAACAAGATCACGGAGTTGAATGAGAACATTCTTGCTTTGGAATATTCCAGGATATGATAAGTTTTAGGAACAGCAAGTATTTTATAGCAACTGCCCTGCTCTCGTATGCTTGAGAGTCAGGTTGCAGGAATGATGGGGCTATTGTTTCATCTAATGACAACCTTTCTGTGGAAACTCTTCCAAAAGCAAGTTCTGTGAATGCCAATATCAACTCATTCTCCCAGAAACACTTAAGCGCCAAATTCTCCTAACGCAGAAACCCTTGGCCAAGGAACGTGACTAAACTTTTTTGATTAGTTTCAGCTCAAGAAACAGACTCTTGTAGGCCCTGCATTTGAGATGAGACTCCTGGGAAGTCGGTATGCCGATCCTAGAAAACATTCCAACGGTTAGTTATTTTTGGTTAGCGCTTTATTTTTCGAATGAAAAACCGTACCATGCCTATGGAAATGCAAACCTGCTGCTATCTCTATTTTGATATTTTATCTCATCCTTAAATACTTCACAGAATTACTTGATTTATTCTAAATTTTGAGGGATAATAAATTGCAGCCATAGTCCACCACACTTGGTGGTTGTAGTAACTGTGATCGACGTTGCTTTACTATTGTCAGACCAGGGGTTATGAGAGATACCGGACTGTTTTTGCCAGCTGGGGTACGAGCGTTATTTGTATTTCACTGAAAGGTGGAACGGGTCATTCGTTTATGGAGTGAAAGAAGATCAAATCAAGGGGGGTGGTGTAACTTAGAGGGGAGCACATGGAACCAGGGGCCTGAAGGCTCAAGTTTGAGCCATGACACCTAACTTACCAGTCATGTAACCCTGGGTCCCGCATCATTTAATTCTTCTGAGCTCCATCTTCCTTATCTGCATAGTAGGAACAATATTACCTCAAGGGGGGCGTGGAAACATTATAAGGTGATCTATATTTGTGTGTTTTTTGTAAACTGAAGGTATTATCTAGGTGTGGAGTATCAGGATGGGATAACATGGCCAATTCTTTTCCAAATCCTGAATAAAAACCTTCGTTTTTGGGTCTATATTGGATTTGACCCAATATGTGCACATTTGACTCAAAAATGAACTAAAATTTTTTTTTCACTGTGGCAAAATAGACGTAACATACAATTGACCGTTTTAACATTTTTTAAGTGAACGGTTCCATGGGATTAAGTACATTCATGCTATTGTGCAACTGTCCCCACTGGCTGTCTCCAGAAAGTTTTCATCTTTCCAAACTGAAACCCGGCACCCACTCAACAATAACTCCACCCCCACCCGCCCCCTCCCACCCCCCATCCCAGCCTCAGCGAAACACCATTCTACTTTCTCTCTCCATGAACTTGACTATTTTGGTTATCTCATTATAAGTAGAATCAGACAATATTTGTCCTTTTGAGTCTGACTGTTTCACTTCGTCTAATGGCTTCATCTGCATTTTGGCGTGTGTCAGAATTTCCTTTCTTTTTAAGGCTGAATGATATTTCATTGTATGTACAGACCGTGTTTTGTTTACCCATTCCTCTAGCGATGGACATCTGGCTTGCTTCCACCTTTTGTCCATTGTGAATAATGCTGCTATGAACACGTGTGTACAGATATCTGTTTGAGTCCCTGCTTTCAATTCCTGGGTTTATAACTCAAAAGTGAAACTGCTGGATCATATGGTAATTCTATTTTTAATTTTTCGAGGAACTGCCCCATCTTTTTGCATAAAGACAGAACCATTTTACATCCCACCAACAGGGCACAGAGATCCCAATTTTCCACATCCTCACGGTTATTTTTTGTTTTCGTTTTTATTTTGTTTTTGCTTTCATTTTTGATAAGAGCCATCCGAATAGGTATGAGGGTAGATCTCACTTTGGTTTTGTTTTTCGTTTCCATAATGATTAGTGATTTGAATGTATTTTCATATGCTTGTTGCCAGTTTTATTAATTTATTTCGAGAGAGACAGAGTGTGAGCAGGGGAGGGAGAGGGAGAGGGAGAATCTCAAGCAGGTTCTGTGCTGTCAGCACGGAGCCCAACAAGGGACTCAATCTCAGGAACTGTGAGATCATGACCTGAGTCAAAATCAAGAGTTGGATGCTTAACTGACTGAGCCACCCAGGCAGCCCTAAACATGACATTCTTAAAGTCAATGAGAATGCACGTGGTCAAAAAAATATTGTAGGAACTAACAGCCAGGTCGTAACACCCTTAAAAGCAACTGTTCAATTACTCCATATTATTACTGCTATTATTTTCATCTTTATCATTCTGCTATTTCGTCTAAAATGACTGAACACTAGCCACGTTCCCAGCACTCAGCTAAGTAGTGCACAAGTACGGACTTACTGGATCTTCATAGCCTTTTTACAAACCAAGAATGTTTAGTATTTCCATTTTGCACTTGAGGAAACGGAGGCTTAAGGAAGGTCAGCAACTTGGTCAAGTTCCATGCAGCCAGTAAGTGGAAGATGGGGAATTTGAACTCAGGCATTCAGATGCCAAAGTCCTTGCTCTCAACCACCACACGTGCTACCTCTCACTGACGGATGCTCCTCGGTGATATACTGACAAACCTTATGGGACATGCATGTTAGAGGGACAATAAATAATAGGTTATTGCTCATGATCTTTCATTTCAGAATACTTAAGGAGATTCATGGACTCATTTCTACGACTGTTCTATGTTCTTCTGAAGTGATCCAGCAATATGGCTATCATTTGCACTTCTTTAATAGCTCAAAGATGTGATATATTTTGGAATACGCCTGAAAAATTATATTCGCCAACACCGTACTGTCAGGGCTTAATAGTCTGCTAGAGGAGAAAAGGTAAGGCATAATTCCTTCCGGTATTCAGCATTCTTATATACTACTGGAAGAACATATTTGCACCTCATCCATTTTTTCCACACACATCTTTACTGAGTCCCTATCATGTGCTAGGTACTATTCCACATTCCAGGCACACAAACAGATAAAGCCTTGCTCTAATGGGTGTTGAGGGAAGATATGACAGGCAGTGACCATGGAATTGCATAAAAATGTCTATATCGAGCAATGAGGTGGGGGTAAAGGAAGAAGAATAAAGTGAGTAAGAGGAGAAAGAGGTTTTGAGGTGTGGAGAGGCACTGACATTTTAGACAGGGCTGCCAGGAAAGGCTTTTATGATGAGATATGTTTGAGAGAAACCAGAATGAAATAAGAAAGTGAATAAAGGGTAAAGAACATTTTAGACAAAGGGAATAACCAGTACAAAGGCCCTGAGGCAAGAGTCTCCCCGAACTGTTTGTGTAACAACAAGGAAGGAAGGGTAAACAGAAGAGTGTAAAATGGGAGCTAAAACTCATGAATTCTGCTGTTCCTGGAATTCTGTTGTTAACTTGGCAACACTAGAATTTATCAAATGGCAGTGACTCTGTTGGGGACCAGGGCTGAAATATCCTATATCTAAGATCTGAGTTGGGAAAAATAATACAAAAAGCAGAGATCGCTTTTACACCCATGTCTCACCTGGGGGACCATGACTCAGAAGTGCTATGAAAAAGAATTATCCA